>JASDDO010000031.1:103810328-105101287 GCA_030015575.1 Agapanthus africanus | reverse complement strand
TAACCATGGATTTCGTGACGGCTTTACCACGGAGTCCAAAGGGCAACAATGCAGTATGGGTGATTGTCGATCGGTTGACCAAGGCAGCTCACTTTATTCCTTTTCGGGTTGGTCAATCGACGGAGACTTTGGCGGAGCGGTACATGCAGGAAGATTGTCAGATTGCATGGTGTACCGGTAAGCATATCGTGTCCCGATCGGGACACTCGGTTCTTGTCGCACTTTTGGAGGAGCTTACAAGAAAGTTTGGGGACTCGATTGAAGTTTAGCACAGCTTATCATCCCCAGACTGATGGACAATCAGAGAGAACGATCCAGACCCTTGAAGATATGTTGAGGGCTTGCATGTTAGACTTCAAGGTTCTTGGGAGGATCATCTACACCTGGTGGAGGTTTTCGTACAACAATAGCTTCCAAGCGACGATTCAGATGGCTCCCGTTTGAAGCACTGTATGGTCGTAAGTGCCGTTCGCCGGTTTGTTGGGATGATGTTGGTGAACGAAGGTTACTAGGACCAGATTTGGTGGTACAGACAGTCGAGAAGGTGAATACAATCAGGAAAGCATATGAAGGCAGCTCAAGACAGACAGAAAAGTTGGGCCGACACGTCAAGAAGACCTCTAGAGTTCTCCGTGGGTGATTTGGTATTCCTGAAGATATCACCGACTAGAGGGGTGATTCGCTTGGAAGTCGGGGAAAGCTTAGTCCCCGATTCGTTGGACCCTTCGAGATATTGGAGCGTGTTGGAGAAGTATCGTACCGGTTGGCGTTACCACCGTCATTAGCAGAGTTTCGTTTCACGATGTGTTTCATGTGTCTCAACTACGGAGAATGTTCGTGATGAGACTCATGTCTTGGATCATTCGGAGTTGACCGTTTCGGGCAGGACCTGACTTTTGAGGAGCGACCAGTCGAAATCAAGGATTGAAGAGAAAAGGTACTAAGAACAAGGTTATCCCTCTTGTGCTAGTTTCTTGGGGTAATCGATCGCATGGGGAAACCACTTGGGAGTGAGAAGACGAGATCCGGCAGAAATTCCCTCATCTTTTCCAGTAGTTAGCTATCTTGTATTCTTGAATTTCGAGGACGAAATTCTTTTTGTAGTTGGTATGATGTAACACCCGAGCCCAATAATACTATTTATATTACTAGCTGAGGGTTGTGTATTGCTCATTCCAATTTTCCTGATTTTCTGGTGTTTGTTGCTAAATTTTAACCGGTTAAGTCATTTTGGCACATGACAAATTTTAACTCCTAAAATGAAATTTAAGATGTCCATGTTTGCCTACTCGTCGCCACTAGTCGCGTGGTAGCGTCCGCGTGTCGAGATTCCGTTCCGTTTGGCTAAACGGACAAGTTTGGACGACTACGCGCGCGTGCAAGTGTCCGACTTGGGGGCATGCATTTTAATCACTAAACACCTCTTTTCAAAATTTGGAACCCGCTTAAAATCCTATAATTTGAATTTGGAACATTTGGGCGCAACCCGTGCTCGATTTGGAAATGTTTCATTTCGCGTCAAAATGACCCATTTAAATTTAATATCTAAAATATATATATACTAATCTAAAATTCTTAACAGTAAATCCCTCACAATCCTTCGCAATTTCCTTCTCAAATCTTGCTCGTGGCCAATCACGAGCTCCATTGAGCTCGTGGGCCCCGCCCTCGTTTTCCCCATCTCTCTCTCTCTCTTCCCTCAATCTCTCTCTTTCTCTCTCCAATATCCCTCTCTCTCTCTTCTTATATATTAATACCCATGCAGCAGCCGCCTCCCTCAACCCGTCTTCCTCCATCACGAAACCCACACGAAACCCTAACCCTAGCCCTCGCGACCTCACCGCCGACCTTCCCGTAACCTCGTCGCCGCCAGCAACGCCTCCTCGACCTCACCGCACCTCCATCCCCTCGCTTCTCCCGCTCTTTCCCGCACTGCACCCAACCCCCGGCGTCGTCTCCAACCCTGCACAGCCGACGTCGACGCCGCTCCTCGCCGCCGACGCCTCCCACGACTCCCTCTCACCCTCCTCGTCGCGACCTCGTCAGCACCTCCCTTCCTCTCCTCGCCGGACCACCAACCCGGAGCCTTCACCCATCGCCTACCCCGCTGTTCACCGGAGAACCGCGCGGCGACCTCGCCGTCGTCACCAGGGCCACCTACTTCTCCCCTTCGACCACCAGAGCCGACCCCCTTCTCCTCCAGATCGCCGCAGCACCTTCTCCTGCACACCTGAGGCATTTCAGCCTTGCAGCCGCCGCTGCCGTTGCTTCGCCGCGTTCCAGCGCCGTCGAGCTCGCCGGGGTCACCTGGTATAACCTCTCTGTAAGTTTCCTCTTCCTTCCTTTGTGCAAATCATCCCCCTTGCTGGTCGTTATTCGCTCGTATCCTATTGTATTGCTAACTCGCTACTTTTGTCGTTGCCGGAATCCGACCGTGCCGTCTGGCGAACCCGACGCTTCCAGCGAAGCCCCCTGGGTCCGTGTGATCCCGTTGATCTCTGTTGGACTCGATCCGTGGCCCGTGCTATATTATCGCGTTTCTGTCGACATTGCATCCGTGCGTTCCGGTTTGCGAAACCGTCGAGGCAAGTATCCGAATACTTGCTTTAACATGCTACAAACTTAATAATCATGTTATCCGTTATAATCACACGACTTGGTGACATTTACAATCATCCGTAACGTTAAATCATTGTAGTGGTTACTTGTAGTTAATCGGTATGCTATCAATCCACACTTTAACTAATTAACCAATTGGCACGTCATTGCTTAAATTGCTAGATCATCCTTGTAACTATTATTATGCTTAGTTAAATTCATGCAACTCCATTACGTATGTTATTCGATATTGCTTCACCTTGTGGTTTTTTGCACCCCAAAGGTGCGTGAACCGGTTAATATGAAAATACAAACATCACTGTGTTCACATAGAATAATATTGTTAGTTACTGTTCCTGTGTTGTTCATTATTCGTTACTATACCTGTTATCAGCATATACCTGATTGCATTACAATTGACCGATCTTGATACACCTGACACATGTACTGATACACGGACACAACACCCTGTACATATCGACTCTACCTGTTGAAAGTAACCTGACCTGTTACCTGATCTCATGCCTAATGCCGACAACCCTGACCTTTCCTGCTGTCGATCCAGACAGACCTATTTTTACTTGACTTTGTGTTGGCATTAGTCCTTAACTACTGAATACCTGACCTGACATACATAGCTTGGGGGTATGGGGAAATCAAAGATGAACCTGACTTGTAACTCGAAAGTTCACTACCGTTCGAGTGTACACATTCCTTTCTGTGCCTTACGGCATGTCTCGGTTTCAGCCGAGAATATTGTGGCCGTGATCCGGGTATGTACGGGGTAATACCGAGTGTATACTTTCCTTTCTGTGCCTTACGGCATGTCTCGGTTCCAGCCGAGAATATTGTGGCCGTGGTCCAGGTATGTACGGGATACTAATACTTTCCTATTCTGTGCCTTACGGCATGTCTCGGCTGCCGCCGAGAATATTGTGGCCGTGATCCCGGGTATGTACGGGATACTATTGAGTTACATCGACGATTCATCAATTGGTTTCAAAGACTATAGAGTAGAAAAACCTGATAGGACAGTTTAGTCACCTTTGCACATTACCCTGCTTGTTACATCTTATTAGTGCTTTATTCATGTTCATTACTTGCATTGTTTTATTACCATGTTATGCTATATACTTGATGTTTTGACGCGCTGACGTCTGGGTTTTGCATGGCCCAGATTCCGTACCTTTGTCGACGACCGAGCAGGAGTACTTCAGCCAGCAGGCTGAACAGTGAGTCGCTTAGGATTTAGTTTATTTATTGCTTTTCATTTCCAGATGTGAGCCCGCATTATGGGACGTACTGTTTATTCATTGTATTGGATCATTAGCTCCGCACTTATCGTTTATTGATTCTTGTTATTATGGATTTGGACATGTATTAGTTAGTTTATTTTCTTGTTCTTGATATCCTTACAACGTATGTGACTGTGGATGGATACTTCCTACCCACAGGTAGCATGGTTGGTTATGTCACGTGCCCAATCTTGCGTACTCTGGGAAGCGGGGCGTGACAAGAACACTCTCAGATTTCTCTATATGAAATCTGGACAAATCAAACAATATAGTAACTTATTATTACCAAATAAAACTACTGACAAAAACCCACAACACCATTACCTTGAAAGACCGGCGGCGACGGGAAAAAGAGGAAAACCGACGGGTGGACAGGAGAATTAGGGGCTCGATCTTTAGAGGTTATCTCTTATTGGTCTCACCATATCCTAATATTGTTATTTTTTCTAATGTGTAATCTAATAGCTCCAGATTTAAGTTTAGCATCACAAATATCATAAAAATTCATTTTTCTGATATCTGCACACTAAAACTGATATTTAACAAAACAAGACTTGCAAGAAGAAGAAAATGTACCTATAGAGATAGTGCACAAGGAATTCAGCTCATGAATTGGTTGCTTGAGGTTTCTTGAAGTTGTAGTGGCTCAAGCTTGATGGTATGCATAAGTTTGATGAAGGGATTCATGGCTTTTGAGTGAAGGGTTAAACTTTGAGATGAGGTTGAAGGAGAATGAATTTTGTTCAGTTTAGCATTTGGAAAGAATGTGTGTAATAGTATGAAGGAGGTAGTAAAAAAGGAATGAGGAGGAGGGTTGTAAGGTGGTAGTGTAAAGGTTGTAAGGATGAGATGGAGTAAGGAGAGTGAGTGTGTGGGTGTGTAGTTGTGAGGGTTAATTGCAAAAAACCTAACCTATATCAACCATACTCATTACAAAAGAAAAACTTTTTAATAAATACATCCATGTAACGCTAAATCTAAATTCATGTTTTTAAAAGAAATAAAATACTTATCATAATACTTAAATACCAAAACCCTTTAATAAAATATAATATCATATTAAAACAATTTAAATATAATTTTATGATATCACACTTTTTCTTCATTTTTACTAAATTAATTACATTTTCGCGGATATCAACCCGATATCAAAATTCATATGTGATAAACATTTTTGTAAACTCATTATATTCATATTTAAAATTATAATTAATATTTATAATTTTCTAAAATGTTACACTATGAAAATTAAACCCGACGTTATTATATATTATTCTTTGCTACAAAACTCCATATCTATGACGAGGGTTAAGTAGAGGTGTAAATAATGCCCCGTTACCCTCGTTTTTGTTGGATATGTATGCCCTAGAGGCCATTATTATATAGTAAAAAATTATATATTACATGTGGATACTTAGGATACACACACATGACAGTTTTGCTCGATATGATAGTATACTATCTGGTTTGTTTTTGCCTCAACATTTTATATGTTCTATTTATATTACGTATCTCTAATACATGTTGGTAAAGCCCGTAGGATCTTTGCTTGACTACTAGAGTTTTGATGGCGATCATACTTGTGATGTCTAGGTAGTCTATAAGCGCATCTTTAAATTTTCCTTAGTCATTAGAGTTTCAAGACAGGGTATCAATACTCCGAACTAGATTAGTGTATAAGTTTCTTATTCCCATGAGGGAAGGTGGCCTGTCCCACAGCCATTGGTTTCCGACACCAAAGATTGTATATAGGTGCTCATTAGGTTATGAGTTACACAGAACAGACTCACCGAGAACTTTTAGATAGCAATATACCTATCGTCAGATAGCAGTTCTCTGGTGACATATATACATGTTAGTATTTAGACCTGATATTATCATTTTTCTCGAGTGTGTTCCTACTGTACTTAGATTTCTACCCTACCACGGTTTTAAAGAGTTGTGAAAATAAATTTTAGTTGGGTACAGTCCCGAAGCACTTGGGGGAAGTGAGCGATAGAAGAGATTCGTCTATTCTGGTATAGGGAGTCAATATCGCGTTGTGTTTAATTGGTCATCACTATAATACCTTTGCCAAGACAGATGAGATTTACTGATAGTGAGATCAATAATTTCTTGGGATGGTTTTGAACCACATCGACATGACTTATCAGGTTATTAGAGGTCTGACGTTATCCACCCTCTAGACTCGGTATGCGATATTCTCAGATGAAGAGACCAGACCGTATGGAGATTGTCACTTTCAGGCTCAGTAGGGAGACGGACGAGTTTGCTTGTCGACCTTCCTTTCATTCAATACCTGGGTAACCATTATGTACAGCCAGTGTCGGTGACATGCTTATGGTTAAACTCACTGCCAGCGTATTTTTGCGTCTTTAGAGTCCCACACAGAGGGTTTCCCGGCTCAGGCGAAACGATATAATGTGCGTATTTTGATACGTACTTAGTTTCGATTAAATATGTGTTTTTATACACGTACTTTTAATCGGACATTTTGTTAATACTAGCCGGTTTGAAACATATCCAGATTATCACATTTGGATGAAATGTGAGCTAGTATTATATCCCTCTTTTAGTATCTCTCTTTTACGGTATTTGTATTTTGACACGAATACGGTACTATTCAAATACGGGTATTTGTATAAATACATCTATTTGTGTCTTGATATAAATACGGGTATTTGTATCTTGATATAAATACGGATATTTGTATCTTCATACAAATACATGTATTCGTAATTTATACGGGTGTATGTATTTTGATACGAATATGTGTGTATGTATTTGTAGCATATACTTGTATATGTGTGTGTGTGTGTGTGAAAGTTCCTAGTGCGCTTACCGCTAACTCGCGGCCAATATGGAATCCAAAAACAAAAATTTTCAAGGCACTAAAAACTTATATCCTAAAATCTATACCAAACACCTAAACTAGCAAACATAAAACGATAGAAATCACAACGTTTGTTGCGTTTTCATTTGCTCCAATTGGGTTGCACTTTAGCATGCTCTCAAGAGCTCCAGATCGCGTTTGTAAGCCGGCCCTCATTCGCCGAAGATGATCCGGCCGAGGGAACCAAGTTCAAGCTTCACTTCATCAATTAAGTAATTAAAGATCCTATGTTGCTAATTTAGGAAATTTAGTGATGTGTGTGAGTGTTCTAGAATTTTTCTTTCTCTTTATCTTCATGATTCTCAACTCATGAGAGGGTTGAAGATGAAGAAGAAGAAAAAGAAGAAGGAGCCATGGAAGAGAGAAGAGCAAGAATGGTAGAATGAATAATATCCTTTTCAAATTCAAGCATGCTTCATTTGTTTTGTAAAAAGAATTTTTCCATTTTAAAACTACAACCAGGCTTGAATAGTATTTGCAAATGAATTTATAATTCATTTGCCCATACTCTCCACCATTTTTCTTTTCCATCTCATTTCATATTTTCTTTATAAAGAAAATCCTAGAAATGAAGTGTCCTTCTAAAAGTATTCTTGTATAAATATAAGAATATGTCCCCGCAAATACATGCCCGTATTCGTATCAAAATACGAATACCCGAGAGATAGAAAAATACAATGATCATAATACTAGAATATACATATCGAAATATATATATGTAAATTATTAAATCAAAACTTGATTTAATAATCCGGCTTAATTCTAAGCTGGCTAGTATTATCATCCGCCCAATTGAAGTTCGTTTAGCTACCACACATACCTAATTGGAACCCTGCACGTATCAATATATGGCCACTACATCATTTTTCCTGGACCGGGAAAACCTTCTATGTGGGACTCTAAAGACTCGTCAATATATTGGCAGTGGGTTTAACCACAAGTATGTCAGCGGCACTAGTTGTACGTAACGGCTACCTAGGTATTGAGTGAAAGGAAGACCGACGAGTAAACTCATTCGTACCCCCACCGAGCCTGTCTGTGACAATCTCCATATAGTCCGGTCTTTTCGTCTGAGATAATCGCATACCGGGTCTAGAGGGTAGATAACGTCAGACCCCTACTAACCTGATAAGTCGTGCCGGTCTAAAGCTCATCACCCATTGAGAAACTACTGATATCACATCAGTAAATATCATCCACTTTGGCCAAGGATTTCTGGTGATGGCTGACCCAACATAGCGCGACATCGACTCCCAATACTGAGAGAGACGAATCCCTGACGATTGTTCACTGCCTCCATGTGGCTCGGGACTGTACCCAACTAAAACCTGTTTGGACGACTCCTTTGAGCCATGGTAAGATAGTAATCTAAGTACAGTAGGAATTCACATGAGATAAATGAAAATCTCAGTTCAAAAGAATGACATGTATTCATGGCACAAGTGAACTTCTATCTGACGATAGGTATAATACTATCCAGAAGTTCTCGGCAAGTCTGTCCGGTGTACTCACCTCTAGTGAGCACCTGTATACAATCATTGGTGACTCAACACCAATGGCTTGTGAGATCGGCCACCGCCCCTCGTCGGGGTCTCGAAAAGTATACACTAGTCTACTCCGGAGTATCAATGCCCAGTCTAGATACTCTCTCGACTAGAGACATTTAAGGATGTGCTTATGGACCACCCAGCTCCCACGTATATGATCGCTATCATAATGCTGGTAGTCAAGCAATAATCCTACGTGCTTTATCAAAACATATACACATAATGATAAAGACAAAGCAGATAGCATACTATCATCTCGAGTAAGATTGTTCTACCTGTATAGGTCCTCATTCATTTATTATAATCGCTTGAAATTACAATAATTGTCTTGAGGGCATTATATCCAACAATCTCCTACTTGCACTTAAGTCTAATTATTGCGGTATCGTATACTCATAGCTCATGTGTTATCGAATACCCAACTTCTCTACTAGTCAGTTTCTCAAAACTCATTTTGAGAAAGTTGCATGTTCAAGAAATAGCCTCAGCAGTGAGTGGATCCGCTTCAATGTTTCTATCTTTATCTCTTTATATCTCAACTTTATGGAGAACAACTATCTCCAGAAATGAGCGATACCTGTCTTAGAACTTGTCTGGATATCTGATGGGACCTTGTTCATAATATGAACACCAAATCCAACAAGCTTCTTTACACTGTATCCATTGCTGATGCAATCAGCACCCAGCGCCATGACCACCTCAGTATCCTGCTTGGAAACCTATCCAATATATTGCACCTCAAAAGAGGGAAAACTATTAACTTTGACAACCACTCTGTCATCCAGGTCACTTTGGAAGTCTAAACTGGTAATCGCCTCCTGCAGGAGGCTTCCATTACCACACACTAAGAACATCCTCTTATGTTCTTTACTGCTTCCTAATGTTTCTCCAGGATTAGATTAATATCTGCTTATTGTAGCCAGTGCAAAAACAATATCCGGTGTGATACTTGACATCTTATGATTGACTCAATTGCCTAAGCAAGTGATATGCCAATCATGCAAATCTTTCTCCTCATCAGTCTAGAAGACATCTCTTTAGAGAGGGTGACTCTATCACCTGCGGGTACACCACCATGCGAGGATTCATCCATTCTAAAACACTTTAGAATAGTGTCCAAGTACCCCGATTGGGACACTTCCCAAATCTAGATCTAAAACTATAGATCTATTTATCAGAATCCCTGATATTTTGTCCAGATCCTACGTAGAGAAAACACCTTGTGACAACCAAAGTATAACCGATCATGGTATAGGAACATCACTTTCTATCATAAGCATGTCATTTAAGTACCAGGACATCACTCCCTATTGCCTACTTACCAGGTCCATCTGTTGATCTGATGAAATCAAAATCTTCGACTTTCACATCAAGCTAGATGATCAATTCCGCTCTTCTTTCTTTAGTCTATAAATAGACATAACCAACTTGCCCACCAATCTTCCGCTGCTCCCACTGACTAAAACAACCCTCTGGCAAAGTCATATACACGTACACTTCTAAATTCAATTTACATTGATATTATAGTCATCCACCTGCTAGATCTCATAGTCAAGAACAATAGTAGTGACAAGCTTAGGTTATCAAAACCTCCCTATCACCGTCTTTAATAAAACCGAAGTACCTTTTGGGTGGCCTAGTTTACCTACTAAAACTACGGAGTGGCTAATGGATTGTCAAATCCAATTGAATCTCCAGTTTCTATTGAATTTTCAGTAACCATTTGTGGTTCTGGAATCACCTCCAGTTCTACCATACTCCCATTTGTTTCTTTTGAAACATATTCCTTTTATATAAAAAAAATTGGCGAGTCAAGAACAAATCAACTTTTGATCTTGAAATGGTAGAAGTTAAACCCTTGTTAAAAGACTGGAATAACCTACAAACTGCCGTTACAGAAATATGCCTTGAGTTTGTCCGGATTCAGCTTTTAAACAGAAACCGGATAACTCCATATCTTAACATTCTTAAGATATACAACCATTCTATGTCCAGATAGAAACAAATGCACTAATTTAAATAGAACCATATTCAATTGTTATGCAATTGAGTCCAGTGCATATCATCTAAATGGAAGAAAGCCATTCAGCATTACTCATCAAGGAGCGCATCCACGGATGAGTAACCTGAGAGACAAGCAAGTTCTCAAATATTACTATGATGGAATACCTAGCATAAGTATTTATATCATCGATCACCTCGGAAAATCCTGATACTTCCAACACATGGTTCTCTACTTTATTCTTATACCTATAACTTCTCAAAATTTGGACCTTATATTTCAACGAAATACGTGTTTAAAATCAGAGAAGTCATATATAAATGGAATATAGTACGAGCACCTTGTCCTAATGGACATCAGACGACATACATTACAATGTATAAGTCCCTAGAGTATACTAACTCAAATTCCGTGTGTTGTAAGGTGAAAACTGTATTTTTGTTAATAATGTCTATACCATTATTCAATGCACCTTAGCTTATCCTTAACTGATAAAAGTAAATGTTTAAAACACAATTCTTAAAATTTATATCTTACTTTATAAAATAATGATACAGATATTCAATTTTAAAAATTGGTGCATAACAACGGTTATTCAAAACCAAATATTTGCCGTAAGGAAAAACTCAGGTGATTTCTTTAAATATCACCAATTACAAAGAATTTTGATATTGAGGATCTAATCACCCAATTCCCAATATTCTACTCCCACTCAGTATTTGTAACGCCATAAAGATGTGAGAATCAAATTTGGTAAATACATACCCCAGAGTCAGAATCAAATTGGGAAAGCAGTTTTCAATTAACACCGCATGGGAAAACTGAAACATGAAAATGTTTTGAGGAGGTGGCTGGGTATTCCTAGTAATCCATCTTCCACTGTCTAAATTTATAACAGTAGTCGTAAATTTTCTTGCCCTCACTGCAATCTCTCTGTATGTGTTTACTTCTTACCTTCTATACACCATATTTAAGCTAATTAGTTTTCTTCCTTCCCTACCTTTCAGAACCCGCCTAAGCTTTTGAAGAAGATTATCTAATAAGCGTAATAGGTGTACTTTCCTAATTCTAGGAGCTCTCGCATCCTGAGAGAAGATAAAGAGAAAATAAAACCGAATGATCCAATTCATTTTTTCCAGAACCCGCGGCTATCTTCAAACTGAAATAAATTTCTTCGAGTTCGTATGTAACTATACGAGATGGTCATTCCAAGCAATATGGATCTCCGTAGTGATACAGAGTGTTCTAGAGAAAAGAAAAGGGAATGTAGGAGTGGCAGGGATATATGCAACTTTGTCGTGAATTATGACAATCCAAAACCAAAGTGTGTAAAAAGGTTTGGTTAACTTGGTCCATGAGTTTTAGTTTAAGGCCAGGTCATGGTCGCAAACCAGAGAGAGAGAAAAACACTCAGTATGCACTCTAGCCTACATTAGATTAGTTAATCACTTTATCAAACCAGGATGGCTTCCACTGTTTTCTTGAATTCTCCTTCAAACCCTAAAAGGAGAATTAGTCGGGATAACTTGAGAAGTAATACCTACTCATCAGTGGGAATCGGGATGTGATAACTTTGACGGAAGCTGACAAAAATTATCACACTCCAGAAGGTATGTGCAAACTTGGCAAGTTTTCCTTATATTTGAAACTCCCGATATGGTTTTTGCCCTAAATGTCTTATGACCTTAACGAAGGCCAACAAATCATAAGTCGCAAGTAAAGTTCTACCCATCATTGTCCTGATTAATCTAAACACATCCTTACTCGCCCTTGACGAAGGCCAATAAGGCTGTACGACTATCCTAGATTAATGCATCTCTATACTGCAGAAAAGTAACACATAGCTACCATACACTATACCTTGATGAAGGCTAACAAACATAGCATGAATACTATGTGCTACCCGTCTGAAATGATGGAAAGCTACGGCTGGTTTTTGGCAAAAAATCGTTAACGTAATGAACTTGATATCGTTGAAGGAACTCGAATGGCTTTGAATGGAGTGGTTTAGGCTCCGCTTTTAAAACTAGTAACATAAAGTTTTGCTTAAGAGCGAACTCCCCATGAAGGGATCGACTCTTTCCTCATAGAATGAGGTGGAGGATATTCCTAACTGAATAGCTCTATGCAAAACAAAAGAATACAACTATGGTTTTGAAGAAAACCGAGTAGTTTTTAAAAACTGGTTCCAACAACATCATTTAGGTTTATATTTCTTGCATTAATCAGAATTAACGCAGTCCTATCAATTAATCATATCATGCCAGAAAAGAAATGAAAATAAGCATGTAGATATATGCCATCTGTATTCGCCACAGGGTCCCGGGTCTTCATCGTAAGGTTATTTAACATACGGTAGGGCGGGGATAGGACTAGCGCGAATGAAAAATATATATAGTGTCTACTAAATATATAATATATATATATATATATATATCAACATTCGTCTAACGCATAATATCAAGTAACATCACAGAAATATCACAGCAGAAGCAAACACAGAATAGAAATGCGGATAATTTAGGAAAAGTACATTTCGATGGAGCCAAATATGAAATGCAATTTTCTCGGTTGTGTGGATAGCCCGTAGTATCGGATCCTAGACCCCTACGAGTGCGGCAAGCTACCCGCCAATCCTAGAAGTGAGGCAACCCCAATTAACTAAGTGAGTGGGCCACCCATCACTTCAAAAATCAGGTGACTTGGGCACTCTTCTGCGGGTCAATCCTATACCCCTATGAGTGCGGAGAATAGCCCGCCAATTCTAGAGTAAGGCACCCCGGTCTTAACACCATGAGATGGAGGCCTGTTGCCCTCTAGAACCCGTCTACTCAAGCACTCCGCCATGGGGTAATCCTAGTGCATGTAATGAAAACCTGAATATACAACGGTGACTACGTCCGCAACCTGGACGTGTCCCAAAAAATAATACAAGCTACAGTGATGGCAGTCCACATGTCGGATGATCGCCACACAATATGAAGATACATTACATCACAGATAATTACATCTAATACTACACTCTCCGAGCTATCCATCGTGACAAATCCAACACAACCATAACCACTAAGAAATATCCATCACAGAACATGCAAACTTGCGAGTATCAATTCTGTAACCCCGTCTAATTGATACATATAGAAATTAGACGACATTGTACTAAATGTTATGATACATGCAACTAACATAAAGCCTATGACAATCGAATACCGCCCACATATAGCCAACACTTCAATTTTCCAAAACACTGAAAATCAAGTGTGCTAAAAACCGACAAAAAATTCATGCTAAAAACTACTCCGGGAGTCCGAAATGACCTTGGATCGAGACGAAACATCAAGGAGGTCCCCTGCATGAAATTAACGCGGACCCGAAGGCACCTAGGGGGTACCCACCACTTAGGCCACCCTAAGGTGGCCCAAGGGTTAGGCAGACCCGAAACTGCCTTCTAATGTAGTTTTAGGTCCCTACCCCCGGATTGATATATGTTTAGTGTGTGCGTTTTAAAATTTAAGAATACCGCAATCAAGACGGTATCGCTTGGTAGCTAGCCGGTTGAGTACGGGTCGATCCACAGGGAAATTGTGTCTTTTTCTTTAAATTCTAACGAGTTAAGTCCTATTTGTGGTAGGTTTTGTTTTAAATTCTAAGAATGAAATTCAATCAATTTAAAGTCTTGCTAGGGTTAGGATTAGGTTATTTTGGAAAAAGGATTCTACTCACCGCTTTCTTTGCCCTAGTCAAGAACATAGGTGTTAGGATAATAGTCAACAAAGGGGATTAGCACGACTAGGAAGAAACTTCGTTTCTTCCTTTTAGTCCTTGTCCGTCCTTTCTTAACTCTTATCCCTAACCTCTATTTAAATCAAGCACAACCGGTCTAACTAGGGAATCACCGCTATCTTGTAGGATAGGGTGCCGTAGAGAGCGGTGTATGGTTAATTTAAGTAGAGTCCTAATTAAAATATTATATGGGCAAAGAAAGGAGTGAGAGAGATTTCCTTCTCTCAAACCTTTCCTATCCTAACCCTAACAAGTGAGGAATTACTCACTCATTAGGAAAGTTACGATAAAATTCATTTTTATAGTTTTATTTTAATGACCTAATTTGATGATAATAAAAGACAGATATAAAATTGTTGGAATTAAAATAAAAGGAATGCAAGATGAAATAAAAAAAAACTTACTTTTATTGATAACCTCTTCAATGATTACAATGAAATTAAATTTTTAATCTAGAAAATTAAAAAGAGGCATGCCTAATTAGGGTTTCGGCTTTCCTATTTATAGATAGGAGAAACCCTAGGTTTTACATCTGATCCACATTTGAAATTGCAAGACTACCCTAAGAAAGCCGGGTCAAAACACCAACACCCACCGACACGTGCACCGACACGTGCACTGCATGGCCGCGGAACCACGACAGAATGCCATGTTTGGCCGCGGTTCCGCGGCCGTATTGTGGGTTCTTGGACTCAGTTCTTTAGGGATGCTTCAAGTTGCCTTTTCCTTCTGTTTTCTTCACTTGGTTCCTCAGATTTTTTTCTACTTTCTTCCAGATTTCCAACAGTGCAGAAATATGTGAACTTTTACCGTAAGCTTCGTGTTGAAATCTTGAATCTTATGCTGCCCTTGTGCTTTGTGCAATTGAACTTTTTACTGATCTTCATTTGTTCCTTGAACTGTTAGGCGGCATCATACGGATTCATTTATTATTGGTCGCAGTCTCACATTTGTAACGTATTTTCATGAATTTCACTGTATTGTTCTGAGAACCTGTAACCTGCAACTATTTAGCAGACATGGATCAAAAGCACCTATTTATTTGTAATATGATTAAGAATGGGCGATATAATAATGCAATATTCTGATATGAACAAATATCCCCAAACTTATCTTTTGCTCATCCCGAGCAAAGCCAATTTATTCTTGAAAAAAAACTAACCTCACTTTCGCAGGGAATCGCAAATGCACTGAGCTCATGCAGCAAGCCGTTAAACCTCTAGGTGTCCCTAGTAGGAGTGTTGTCTCCTGAGGGTTTTCAGTGGATACTACCCACAAAATCCAATCAATTTGGCCTGTTGATTTCTATTCTTCAATTCGGTGTTCTAGCAAGAAATTCTATTATCTTTAACTGAGAAATCATCAACCCATATTTTTCACACTCACTTATCATTTAACTTAAGATCGTATATGTTCTGCAAATTTATTAAGCTTTCAGTATCTTTTGAATTTTCTTTCTAAGGTTCCATCTCAACTTAGGAATTTCTATCATCTTTACTGAAAGTATAAGCCCTATCTTTCATTCCTATCTCTCATCCAAACCCCAATCATATACCCCTACTTGTGTGTATGTATCACCCTTACACTTGGAAATTCAATTCAAGCTATCCTACTCTTGTCCATCGTCCAAAGTACTTTTAGTTAGTGAATTTTGGATTAAATTGCTCAGACATCCTTCATGCGACCATTAATACTTCTTGAGGTACTCAACGACCGATTACAAAATGTGCTTGCGCTTTTAGGCGTAATTCCTCGTCTTGTAATACCTAAGACTTTAGCAGTGACTCCCAAACCAGTTGGTCTAAGGCACTAGGTGATAAAGCACCATCGCTATATTTTTTATTTATGTAGCCTTAAGTAATTACAAAACCAGTGTTCATTTTTTTTATTCACACTTATATTTTTATTTTATTTTTTTTCATACTAAGGATTTTAGACAAGAGCATTTCAAGGTATTTCTACTATCCCAAGTTTCAAGGTGCGTGTATGTGCCAGTTGTAGGGTATATATTTTCAGAATTTAGACTTAAGGTTCGGAAATATTTTTCAGACTTACACTTCAATAAATATTTCAATATTCTTCTCTCATTTTGACTTAGCCCAAGAACTGAACTCAAAATTTGCCTATTTCTAAATAAACTATAAGGACATATATTTTCTACAGTTAAACTTTAAGAAATGTTATTTTTAGGGTTTTTTATTTACTAAGTTTAGGATCTAGTTTTTCCTAGCTAGCCAACCGTCTTGTCGAACTTAAGTCAAATATGGCCAAAATTGAATTTTCAATTTTTAAAATAAAATTCAATTTTTTATTTGATTATCTATATATTTATTTTTAATTTTTATAATTTTTTTTATAAAGATGCAATGCGGAATTAAATATGCAAAGAAAGAAAAAACAAATATGTACAAAAATAAAAATATTCAATGCAATGATAACTATTTACAAACCACCTCCACCCCCAAACTTATCAAAAGCAGTGCCCTCATTTCTCATGGCCTCGCCGTCCCCTTGAACGTGAACGGGAACGCTCCTCTCTAGCCAGCAGTGTGGTCATGCCATGCTCTATTTCTGTCACACGGTGATCCAGGTTGGTCACCATCCCTATTAATCTGTCTATCCCCCTAGTGGCTTTCCTAAACAAACATGCATGTGCTGCAGGGGTAAGCTCTTCCTCGCTCGCGGTCGAGTTGGAGCTGGGTGTCTTGGCGGGTACATTCTCGGCCGGCTCGGTGTGTGACCATACATTTTTTAAGCTTGTGTAGGACGTGGATACGCCCTCAACAAGAGGTCTAATAGGGATATCTCCATGCATATAAAACTTAAATTCCTCCATAGGGAGGAAATAGCGACACAGTTGTGTCACCAACATAGGGCATGGGTAATTGGCAACCCTTTTGCCCGCACCGATTGAATGAAGTAATACCGTTCACATATCATACCTTGGGTTCCTAGTCATTAAGGTGTGCACAATATGGACGGATGGTGTGAAAAATATCGTATTGTGCGAACTACCAAAAATGTTATTTTGTGCCCAACGGCACACAGTCAACACGTTCGCAAAAAGGGTTCTAGCCTGGATACCCTTACATGGCTCCTTCGAACAGTCATTACCCATCAAGGGTAGGTAATCCTCGAATTGGAGGGGTTGGTCATAGGTAGGTAGTCTAAAAATTAAGGTGACTTCATGGATGAAGTCCTTATCGATTATTATTTCCCTATCACCCCAAATTAGCCTAATGTAACCATGTTGTGAGAGGCAACCATCCTCCATGCACTTGTAAAATCGGGTGATGAGATTTGGAAGCGCGAAGGCATTCGGATGATTAAACAGTAAAAAATTCCATTCGCGCCTGCGGACCTCTTCACCGAATTAACTTCCAATGACCGTGTGTGCAAAGATTTATGAAAAATCCCTCTCAAATTGCAAGGTGGGTGCCATTACAAAGTGCTAATTGAGAAAATTTCAATTTAACAGAGAGGATCAGAGAACTGCAAACCTCCTCTGAAGATTTCAGAGGGCGACAACACCAAGGAGCGGCGGATCAGCGGTCAGAAGCGGGGTATGGCGGCGGAAGCACGGCGACGTGGGGCGATCTCCTTGCTTTGGCTGCTGCGACGGCTAGGGTTTTCAGAGAGGAATACTTTAGGGTTTGGTAAAATGCAGAGAGGGACCGGTTTCTATTTATAGGGGGTGTTTTGGTTATTTGCAAAAAGGTCCTCTTAACAAGAGGAATTTATTTGTAAATAATTTTTTTTATTAAAACTGAAAATTTACAAAAATACCCCCAAATTTTTTTATTTTATTTTATTTTTATATTTTTATTTTGTTTTTATATAATTACAAGTGGTACATACCTCCAAACTTATTTGAAACAGTGTTTCCACTGTTCAAGCAGTGAAGTTCAGGATTAAGGGGGAAAAGAGAACAATATTAATCTATACAAGGCCTTACACAGGCCAAAAGTGAGTACTAACCATTCAAATATTCTATCTCTGTAGTGTGTTGGTGAAAGAATGCGGAGAGGAAAGAAATGGAGAATACACGAGACCGTGTTGGAAGAAAGGTGAAATACGGTCTCGGTATATTAGGAGAAGAATGGCGGAAGAGAGAAAGAAGTGTAGTACGAACTTGAGGGTGTAAATTGAGTGAATAAATTAGCACAAATTTTGATGACCGATGTGTAAAAAGCGATTGTGCTAATCTATCAACCCATCGAGAAATGGGGTCAAATCCTTCAAGATTCGTGAGAAAACATGGGTACATCGAACTTGGTAAACCAGACATTAAAAATGAATGTGATACGGTTTCTTGCGCGGTCGGAATGATGGAAAGGATGAAGGGGAGTGATTTAGGAAATGTAACAGTTAAAGGTTCAGGAGGGTGTACACATTCAGTGGAAGGGACATGATGAATTGGAGAATCCGACTCATCAAACAAAACTGGTTCATCCTCAATACTATCCTCATAATTCTCCTCAAAAGTTATCTCATCCATGCAATTATCATTAAAATCCAGACGCATATGAAGTTCGGGAAAAACAGTTAACGACTCGGGATGATGAGTTGGAGAGAGAAACTCATCCAAATCTGTGGGTTCATCATCCAAAATATTCCCAGCGTCAATATCCTCGATCAAGTGAAAATTAAATTTTTCAGACACCTCATCAAAAGCATGGATATCAATAAATTCAGGTTCTAGAGTGGAGGTGTAGAGGTCAAAAGGATTGGTGATGGTTTCACTCGAAAGGGACCCTTCACAATCAGGTAAATCAAACACTACAAAGTCACACAACTCATTAAACATTTTATCTTCAACTGGTAAATCACGTGGGACACTCGATAGACATTCAAAACCGGAGTTGTGGGATTCAATTCGGGATGGGTAAGTTTTATTTGGAAGGGTGTACAGCTCACTCTCACCACTCAAATTCTCAATCTGTCCAACCCTCACATCATACATTGGAAAATTTGGAGCTAGTTGGAAACTAGCTCCCGGGTCACTAGGTTGCATAAGGGCGGCCATGGACGCATTCAAATCCATCATCTGTTGGCTTGACGCTACCATAAAATCTTCCAACGACCGTTCCAGACTAGACATGGGTTTTGAAGGAGTTTCAGTAAAAGATTTAAAGTTGTTTGGATACTGGAAACTCTCAAATGGCTGTTCAGAAGCAATGTCTAGGGGAGGTGCAAAAGTCGGGTAGGACTGGTAGGAATTGAATGGTTGGACAGAAGTAGGATCAACATTTGGGTAAGAAGGTGAATGGAATTGTTGATCCAAAGAATTCGCAGTGGTGAAAGGAGTGAAAGATCGGTTACGAGATTGTTCAATATGTTCAGCAATAAACATGGGTTTCGGAGTTACGATAGGACTCGAACAAGGAGTATCAACGTAAGAAGTTGGTGAAGGTTGAAATGGTTGATATAATGTGGATTGCGGAGTCCAACTAGTTTTCCTAGATGCGTCTATTCGATCTTTCAAAGAAATTTTGGGCATGGAGGGATCGTTCGAAATTCGACCAAAACAAGAAGCGTGGGAACTAATGTCTGGTTGTGGGTACCAAAATTCGGCAAGAGTTTTGCGAGGTGGGGTACCCATGATATGATGAGAGAAAGGAGAAGAAAAAGAATGTGATATTTTTTTAATTTTTTAATTTTTTTTAATTTTTTAAAATAAAAAATGTTTGTTTTTGGAGTTTTGAAATTTTTGAAAGTGTATTTTTTAGAAAGAGTTTTGCAAAAATTTGTACGGAACTACGGCACAATCACAATTTAAGCAGGCACAATCAAGCCTAGAGGTAGGGTCTCCTAAGTCAACTAGACTGCCCATAACTGTTCCAAAGCTACAAGTTGTGAGATATCTCTCAAATCGCCTCTTCACCGTCAATTGTGGCCAGGTAAGAACAAATGAAGAAAGGAGGAATCTGCTCAAGAATTACAGTGAGACGGGCCTATTAAAATTATCTTTCTCACTTGTCTATCCTAGGCACCACAAAGTCAGGTTTAAATAAACGACTGAATGCCCACAACTTTCTTTTGTCCTAATGAGCGCGACAATTCTTAATTGGCTAAGTCTAGATATTTTTTAATTAGTTCAAGGGTGATGCATATGCTTTTAGTGATTTTTTGGGACTTACGAAGGGTAATGAAATCCCCACCCAATCTTAATTGGTGTTATAGCCCCATAAAAGTCTGTATTAATTATGCAAAGCAGTTAACACACCAAAAATCTAAAACACTTTCAAAAATTTTTATTTTGCAGCGCAAAGAATCCTGCACAAAAACAATTTATTGGATAGAGAGAAGAAGTTTTGCGCAAAGAACCTTGCAGAAAAAATTTTCAGTGGAGTTCAGGGGATAGGAGAGAAGACAAAAAAATACTCACAGAGAAATTTGGGATGCTGACGTCAGCAGTTGACCGCGGAACCATATCAAATGCCTACTTATGCCGCGTTTCCGCGGCGGTTTGGTAGGTTTGGATCTCCAAAATATTTCTCTATTCTGTTGTGGTTCTCCTCTGTCTGTTCAGATCTTCTGTTTCTGAATTGGTTCACTGAGCTTGCTCCAGATCTGAATCAGTCCGTCTTCTTTTCCTCCACACTCGCACAAAAACCTTTCAAAAAGAACAAGATGATTTTTATTTTTATTTTGTTTTAAAATTTTTCAATTTTTATATTTTTTTAATTTTTATTATTAACCCGAAATTACACAAAAAAAGAGACTACCGTCTCCCCAGCAACGGCGCCATTTGATTGATAGATGTTTAGTGTGTGCGTTTTAAAATTTAAGAATACCACAATCAAGACGGTGTCGCTTGGTAGCTAGCCGGTTGAGTACGGATCGATCCACAGGGAAATGATGTCTTTTTCTTTAAGTTCTAACGAGTTAAGTCCTATTTTTGGTAGTTTTGTTTTAAATTCTAAGAATGAAATTCAATCAATTTAAAGTCTTGCTAGGGTTATGATTATGTTAGTTTGGAAAAAGAATTGTACTCACCGCTTTCTTTGCCCTAGTCAAGAACATAGGTGTTAGGATAATAGTCAACAAAGGGGATTAGCACGACTACGAAGAAACTTCGTTTCTTCCGTTTGGTCCTTGTCTATCATTTCATAACTCTTATCCCTAAGCTCTATTTAAATCAACCACAAACGGTCTAACTAGGGAATCACCGCTATCTTGTAGGATAGGGTGCCGTAGTGAGCGGTGTGTGGTTAATTTAAGTAGAGTCCTAATTAAAATATTATATGGGAAAAAAAAGGAGTGAGAGATATTTCCTTCTCTCAAACCTTCCTTATCCTAACCCTAACAAGTGAGGAATTACTCACTCATTAGGAAAGTTACGATAAAATTCATTTTTATAGTTTTATTTTAATGACCTAATTTGATGATAATAAAAGACAGATAATAAAATTGCTGGAATTAAAATAAAAGGAATGCAAGATGAAATAAAAAAAACTTACTTTTATTTATGACCTCTTCAACGATTACAATGAAATTAAAATTTTAATCTAGAAAATTAAAAAGAGGCACGCTTAATTAGGCTTTCGACTTTCTTATTTATAGATAGGAGAAATCCTAGGTTTTACATCTGATCCACATTTGAAATTACAAGGCTACCCTAAGAAAGCCGGGTCAAAGCATCGACACCCACCGACACGTGCACAGACACGTGCACTGCACGGCCGCGGAACCGCGGCAGAATGCCATGTTTGGCCACGGTTCCGCGACTGTATTGTGGGCTCTTGGACTCAGTTCTTTAGGGATGCTTCAAGTTGCCTTTTCCTTATGTTTTCTTCACGTGGTTTCTCAGAATCTTTTCTACTTTCTTCCAGATTTCCAACAGTGCAGAATTATGTGGACTTTTACCGTAAGCTTCGCGTTGAAGTCTTGAATCTTGTGCTGCCCTTGTGCTTTGTGCAATTGAACTTTTTACCGATCTTCATTTGTTCCTTGAACTGTTAGGCGGTATCATACGGATTCATTTATTATTGGTCGTAGTCTTACATTTGTAACGTCTTTTCATGAATTTCACTGTATTATTCTGAGAACCTGTAAGCTGCAACTATTTAGCAGATATGGATCAAAAGCACCTATTTATTTGTAATATGATTAAGAATGGGCGATATGATAATGCAATATTCTGATATAAACACCCCCCAAGGCCACCATTTGGGAGGTCTCGGGGGTATGGGCCCTTCCTAGTGAAAGAATGTCTTAACACCTTTACTAGGTTTATATGAGCATCAAGTATGCAATTTTAAAAAATGTAGAGTGCTAATCATACTAAACAAGAATCGAACTAGAGAATTAGGGTTTTGTAGTAAGCAAGCAAGGTCTAAACTAAGTGAAGAGAGTTTACAATCTTTGTAGACCGGTCCTGCACTTCTAAATCTCTAAGTAGTAGTCCCCAGGACTCTTCTTTGAATCCACTTGAAGAAAGGATCAATCTTGCTTGTTGTCTTCGTCACCGAAGATGATCCACCTTGAAGTCTCTCTCACTCAAGCTCATACTTCACTAATCAATGTATTAGTGAAGTTAACAATCAAAACTAATGGGCTAGATTAGTGTAGGTTGATGAAGTAGGAAATTTGCTCACTAAAATATTTTTGTCTTTTCTTTTTCTCAACATCGGAAAATTCTAGAGAGGAGATTAAGAAGGAGATGAACTTGGATTTATAAGAATGAACCATGTGCTTAGAGATAAGATGAGAATGATAAAGATAAATATCAATGTATAAGACAAAATAAGAAGTTGAGTCATGGCTTCTCCAAGCATCCAAACCATGACTCATTCTTCATTTTGTTTTATTCATAAATATAAATCTTTTTCCTCTCATCTTTTCTTCATGTGTGATTCTCATACATCATAGTTCTATGTATCATCAACCATGATACAGATTCAAATTCACACACACGCACACACATATCATACATATATAAATATATATAAAGAGAAGAAAATCTTAAGTGAGATTTAATATTAGTTAATATATATATATATATATCAAATATATAAATATATATCAATTATATAAATATATATCAAATTATTAAATCAACACTTGATTCAATAATCCGGTTATATCATATATAACCGACTAATATCATATATATATATATATATGTATGTATGTATGTATGTATGTATGTATATCAAAACATTAAATCAACACTTGATTCAATTATCGGTTATATCACATATAACCGACTAATATTCAATATTAGATATTAAATCAACATTTGATTCAATAATCCGTTCATATCATATATAACCGGCCAATATCAAATATATATACATAAATCAAATCATTGAATCAACGCTTGATTCAATAATCTGGTTATATCACATATAACCTGATTGATATCAAATATCGCTAGATTAGAATATGATATCACATACTCATATTTAATCAAGCTCCCGCACATATCTCCATACGTGCCCTACTTCGTTTCACTTAAGTTAGGAAACCTCTATGTGAGACTCTAAAGACTCATCAATACGCCAGCAGTAGGTAATGATCACATCAGATACCCATAGGCCGTCAGCGGTACTAGTTGGACGTAACGGCTACCCAGGTATTGAATGAATAGAAGATCAACAAGAAAACTTGTCCAAACTCCCGTAAAGCCTATAAGCAAAACATACCATACAGTCTGGTCTCTTCGTTTGATATGTCGCATATCAAGTCTGGGGGTGGAATCGTCAGACCCCAATAACTTGATAAGTCTTGCCGATGTGTGGCCTATAACCTTTTGAGAAACTACTAATAACACTTATCAATAAATATCATCAGCCCTAGCCATGGACTTGCTGTTATAGCCAATCAAGTATAGCACAACATCAACTCCCAATACCGGGAGAGACGAAACATTTCCTATCGCTCACTACTTCTATGTGACTCGGGACTGTAACTAAAATCCACCTGTTTGCACGACTCCTTTGAGCCGTGGTAGGGAGGAAATAAAGCACAGTGGGAACCATATGAGACACTATGACGATCTCGGGTCTACAGACTAACCTGTACAGGTGTCACTAGAGAACTGCTATCTGACGATAGGTATGGTACCATCTAGGAGTTATCGACGAGTCCTGTTCGGTGTACCCATTCTCTAATGAGCACTTGTGTACAATATTTTATGTCAAACACCAATGGTTATGGGATCAACCATCACCCCATACAGGGTCAAGAAACATACACACTAGTCTACTAAGGAATATCGATGCTTTGTCTCGATACTCGCTCGACTAGGAACTGTTAAAGGATATGCTTGCGGACTACACAAGCCCCACTAGTATGATCTACATCATAGTCCTGGTAGTCAAGCCTACATCCTAAGGGCTTTATCAACATGTATCTATGAGATAGTACACTAAAGCAAGTGCATATGTTAAGATAAAGAGGAACCATATAGCATACTATCATGTCGAGTAAGAAAGTCCTCTATATATGTCTAAGCATCCACTATAATATACAATAATGGTCTCTAGGGCATACCTATTCCTAACACCTAGGTCCCTCCAGGACGTCCTTGGGGTCCCCGCGCACCTCCCAGCGGCTTCTCGGTCCAAACCGAGAGCCCACGGGGAGTCAAAATATCAATATAGTATGAAGTTCCTCATTGTTTTTTTCGGCAGTTTTTGCGGAGCAAAAACTGACGGGATTCGAAAGTCGTATCTATCTAGTTTAAGGTGTTTGGGTGGCTCTGATACCATTGAATGTTCCTAGTGCCTTCGCTGCTAACCCGCGGCCAATGCGGAATCCGAAAACAAAAATTTTCAAGGCACTAAAAACTTATATCCTAGAATCTAAACCAAACACTTAAACTAGAAAACATAAAATGATAGAAATCACAACCTTTGTAGCGTTTTCATTTGTTCCAATTGGATTGGACTCTAGCATGCTCTCAAGAGCTCAGAATCGCGCTTGCAAGCCGGTCCTTTTTCGCCGAGATGATCCACCCGAGGGAACCAAGTTCTAACTTCAACTTCATCAATGAAGTAACTAAAGATCCTAGGTTGCTAATCTAGGATACTTAATGATGTGTGTGAGTGTTCGAGCATTTTTCTTTCCCTTTATCTTCATGATTCTCAAATCATGAGAGGGTTGAAGATGAAGAAGAAGAAGAAGAAGGAGGAATGGAAGAGAGAGGAGCAAGAATGGTAGAATGAATAATATCCTTTTCAAATTTAAGCATGCTTCATTTGTTTTGTAAAAAGAATTTTTCCATTTTAAAATTACAACCATACTTATGCCCACACACTCCACCATTTCTTTTTTCCATCTTATTTCATATTTTCTTTATAAAGAAAATCTTAGAAATGAGGTGTCCTTCTTCTAGAAGTATTCTTGTATAAATATAAGAATACGTCCATGCAAATACATGCCCGTATTCGTATCAAAATACGAATACCCAAGAGATAGAAAAATACAATGAACATAATACTAGAATATACATATCGAAATATATATATGTAAATTATTAAATCAAAACTTGATTTAATAATCCGGCTTAATTCTAAGCCGGCTAGTATTATCATCCGTCTGATTGATGTCTGTAGCTAGCACACATACCTAATCGGAACCCTACATGTATAATATACGGTCACCACATCATGTTGCCTGGACCAGGAAAACCCTCTGTGTGGGACTCTAAAGATTCATCAATACGCTGGCGGTGGATTTAACCATAAGCACGTCAGCGGCACTGGCTGTACGTAATGGCTACCTAGGTATTGAGGGAAAGGTAGGCCAACGAGTAAACTCATCCATACCTCTACTGAGCTTATCTGTGAAAATCTCCATACAGTCCGGTCTTTTCGTCTGAGATAATCGCATACCGGGTCTAGGGAGTGGATAACGTCAGACCCTTACTAATCCGATAAGTCATGCCAATCTGAAGCTTATCACCTACTGAGATACCTGTACTCATGCCATAAGAGAACTTCCATCCGACTATAGGTATAATACTATCTAAAAGTTCTCGGCGAGTCCTTTCGGTGTACTCACCTTCAGTGAGCACCTATATACTATCTTAGGTGAGTCAACACCAATGGGTTGTGAGACCGGCCATCACTCCTCATCGGGGTCTCGAAAAGTATACACTAGTCTACTCCGGAGTATCGATGCCCAGTCTCGATATTCCCTCGACTAGGGACATTTGAGGATGTGTTTATGGACCACCCAGCTCCCACGTATATGATCTCCATCATAATGCTAGTAGTCAAGCAATAATCCTATGAGTTTTATCAAAATGTATACACATAATGATAAATAGAAATCAGATAACATACTATCATCTCGAGTAAGACTGTTCTACCTGTATAGGTTCTCGTTCAATTATCATAATCACCTACCTGCAATTACAATAATCGCCTTGAGGGCACTATATCCAACAGTGTGTGTGTACATAGGAGGTGGCCTTTTTTCTTTCTCATCTCTTCATGGTCTTTCAAGAATGGTGTAGGCTTGTGACTTACTTTGTGAGTCACAATTCCACTCAAACCATTCTTAAATGAAATGAAGAAGAAAGAAAAGAAAAAGATTATGATATTCGCCATGCTTGCTTCATCTTCTTCTTCTTTTCTCTTGAGTTTTCAAAGTTGAGAAACGAAAAAGAAAAAGAAAAAGAGAGAAAATATAGAGATTAACCACTACCACATCTTTAGTGATCAATTCTTAGCAAGTTTTGTTTACTAGTCGCTTCGCTTAGCCTTTTAATATGAAGCTAGAGTCTTTCCTAGGGTTCCTTCGGGTGGATCATCTTCGACAAGAAAGACCGACTCCCAAGCTTGTTCCCGGTGGACCTAGGAGCTAAAGAAGTGGAAAATAAGAAGGGCATGACTACAAAGGTAGCTAACACCTAACTGAGTAGTTAACCTCCTTCTTAGCTTGCTAGTTTAGTGTTTGAAATCGATTCTAGGTCGTAGTACTTCGTGCTCTTGTTCTAAAATTTTCGTTTTGTATTCCGCCTTGGCCGCAAGTTTGCGGCACGAGCACGAGGGTCTACTTACATGGTATAAGAGCCACCCAAACATTAGAACTAGCAGTAGACGATATTTACATTTTGAATTCAAAATTTTCCGTATTTTAAAAACCTAAAACACATTTCCGGAATTTTTTTAAATGGTCTCTGGATTTTTGTAAAGAATATCAGAGGTCTTGTCTAGAGGTATAAAAACTTGGCAAAAAACTCGGGGACCTAAATCCAAACTAAAACCGTCCAAAATGGGGATTTTCCTGACCTTGTCGGCCCAATAGTTGATTCAGGTCCCTGATATTTTCCTGGGGCTTATTCCCAGGGAAACTTGATTTTTGGTTATATTTGTTTTGGCCCAGATTTCATTTGCTGTCATCTTTGTTTACGGGCAACACGGAAAGATTTAAAATCGAAACTTTAACATCGTTGATTATCTTTGTGTTTATAAATGTCGTCTAATTGCTATAGGTCGATTAGACGGGGTTGCACATATTTTCTTGTGTTGTGGTTGATATATATCTTGTCATAGTTTAGCCGGATAGTCATGGTGGATAGCCCCTCATCGTATATTGATGTATATTCATTTATTCGGGACGAGCGACTGGATTGTGTCCGTCATTACCGCTTAATATATATTGTTTTATTGGAACACGGCCGGGTTGAGGTCGATATTACTATTGTATATTCATTCATTCTTTCATGTATTAGGATAACCCGCGGAGAAGTGCTCGAGTAGCCGAGTTCTAGAGTATGTTAGGTAGCCATCTCATGGTGATGAGTTCGAGTCGCCTCGTTCTAGAACTGGCGGGCTATTCACCGTACTTGTAGGGGTTTAGGATTGACCCACGGTGGAGTGCTCAAGTTATTGGATTCCATGAAGTGCCGGGTGGCCCACTCATGTCATTGAGTGATGGTTGCCCTACTTCTAGAATTGACGGGTAGCATGCCGCGCTCGTAGAGGTCTTTGTTTTAGGTGATGTTCGAGTTATCCACACGACCGGGGAATATTGGTTTTCGTTTGCGGCTTTAACAAAATACGGAGCTTATACTTTATCCGCTATTCTATATTGATTATCGCATGCTTGTGATGTTTATTACCTACACGTGATGATGATATATAGAAATGTTCTATATGTTTTGCACCTGCGTCCATGCACTGCCGTAAGTTAAGTAACCTTACAGTGAAGTCCCCGGACCCTGTGGCGAATGCGAGTGGCATATACATACATTCTATTTTTGTTGTTTCTGTGATGCATAAGAATTTAATTGATGGTACCGTATTAAGTCTAATTAATGCAAGAAAATTAACCTAAAAGATATTGTTGGAATCAAATTTCAAAACCACTCGGTTCTTTTCAAAACTACTCGATTTTTTACAAAACCAAGTGTTT
This sequence comes from Agapanthus africanus, assembly GCA_030015575.1. Lineage (NCBI taxonomy): Eukaryota > Viridiplantae > Streptophyta > Magnoliopsida > Asparagales > Amaryllidaceae > Agapanthus > Agapanthus africanus. Next base: position 105,072,796 of record JASDDO010000031.1, on the reverse strand, counting down.
TCAAAATTGAGCTTGAACCACTCGTTTCGAAATCACTAGATTCCTTCAACGAAATCAAGTTCATTACGTTAAAGGTTTTTCGCCAAGAACCAACCGTAGCCCTCCATCATTTAAGATAGGTAGCACCTAGTATTTGTGCTATGTTTTTTGGCAAGCGTCAAGATATAGTGAACGGTAGCTGAGTGATATTTATCTGCTGAATAGAGATGCGATTGATCGAGACAGTCGCACGGCTTTGTTGGCAACCGTCAAGGGTTTGTGTGGGTGAGTTCAAGTTAATCCAGGATAATGATAGGTTGAACTTGACTAGCGGCTTATGATTTGTTGGCAAGTGTCAAGTTCATAGGTCGTTAGGGATAAAAAAAACTATTTCGGGAGTTTCAAATATAAAGGAAACTTGCAAGATTTGTTCACACCTTCTGAAGTATGGTGACTTGAGTGGCTTCCATCAAGATTATCACACGGTAATAGTTGGGTCTGGATTCCCACTGATGAGTAGGATTACTCCCGAGAGATTTTCACTTCACAACTAGCTAACCCATTATGAATCTAGAAAAGTGTTAACGGGGTTATGGCTCTGTGGAAACGGGGTTATTTAATTAGGTCTGTGTGAAAGCATGGGGAGCCTTCATCGGAGTACCAACACTTGCCTGGCTGAACGGTTAGCGAACTTGTGGAGTGTACATAATCATAACCAGTTCTCCTTTTAAGGTTTGAAGGAGAATTCGAGGGAACAGTGGGAGCCATCCCGTTTAGATAAATTAAAAACAAATCTAAAATTGCAAGAGCATACGTTGAGTGTTTATTTTCTCTCTCCTAATTGCAGCTACCATGTCACGCCTTTATCAAGATGATAAAATTTATGACTTGACTGACCCGGATTCTTGTTCGGGACCGGGGAACGTCGGTTCGGCTCTAACTTGTGACAAAAGTCACGAGCATGAGCAAGGGAAAGGGGATTACATGAATTTCTTGATGGCCCTAGTGAAGAAGAAGTATACTATTGCGTCTCTTTCAGGTGTTCTTATTATTGAGAACTTTTTTCGGTCAGTCCTACCTCCTGGTACTAGATACGGGATCAGGATCTGATATCTGTAATTTATTAAAGGGACTGAGAAAAAGTAGGATGGTTGGACCCGGTGATATGTCACTCAGAGTAGGGAACAAAGCAGAATTTGATACTGCTGCCGTCGGTGAATATCACCTAGTATTGCCAAGAGGCAATACTATGATTTTGAACAAATGTTGCTATGTACCATCCATACTTTGCAACATCATATCAGTTTCTTTACTTGATAAGGATGGATATAACTTTATTCTAGATATAAATATCATGAACATTTCTCTTAATCAGGTATTGGTTGCAGAAGATACACTGTGTAATGGTATCTATGTTCTTAATCAAAACACAATTCTTAATGTACAAAACACAAGCAATAGGAAGAGTTCAGATACGAATGAAACCTACGTGTAGTATGTAGACTTGGTTATATCGGTGAGAAAAGACTAAGTAAGTTACATAAGGATGGATATTCGAATACGTTCGAATTTTCATCATATGAAACTTGTCTTTCTTGTCTCAAAGGAAAGATGACTAAATCTCTGTTCACCGGATACGGAGAAAGAGCAAAAGAGCTTTTAGGACTCATACACAGTGATGTATATGGTCCGATGTCTATACATGCAAGGGGTGGGTTCTCCTACTTCATTACATTCACTGAAAATCTCTCTAGATTTAGATATGTGTATCTTTTGAAACACAAATCTGAAGTTTTTGAGAAATTCAAAGAATACAGAAACGAAGTAGAGAGTCAGACTGGTAAAAGTATCAAGATCTTCCGATCTGATAGAGGAGGTGAGTACTTAAGTAATGAATTCCTTGACTGCTTAAAAGAGAATGATATTCTCACTCAGCTTACTTCACCGTATACACCACAGCACAACGGTGTGTCGGAGCGGAGGAATCGCACTCTTTTGGATATGGTTCGCTCCATGATGAGTGGTGTTGAGTTACCTCTTTCATTTTGGGGATATGCACTTGAATTGGCTGCATATATATTGAATAGGGCTCCTACCAAATCTGTGCCTACCACTCCACATGAAATATAGGAGGGGAAGAGACTATACCTTAATTTTATTAAGATATAAGGATGTCCTGCATATGTAAAGAAGCAGAACCCGAACAAGATCGAGGCACGGTGTCACGACCCGAAATATTAGCTCGTGACCGACACTTAAATCACGCCACGTCTAAAGGCGTGATGTAATTCAAGTAAGCCGAAACCCAGAAATCTAAACCTTTTCAAGAAAATAAAAGAGGTGCAGTTTTGAAATAAAGGTATAATGAAATCCAGTTTTCTTAAATGCATAGAAAAGGAATCATGAAAAATGCAAGAACTATTTATTAGTTTGAAAACATGTTTCGTCTTTTAAAAATTTAGGTAGCACCTCCTTTGTATATTTTGATCCAAAACCGTAAATACATAGAGATAATAAAGGCATCCCCAAGCGGGAGTTAGCTCTTCGCCAGACGGCGGATCATAACCACACAAAGAATAAAATAAGTATACGACGCCCAACGGCGATGTTCACCACAAAAGAAAATAAATAAGCAAGACATCAACCAAAAAAAAGCGAATATAAACCCCATCGCTTAATCTCGTAACTACAAGTCTTGCTAAGTCTCATTACTTATACAAACACTAGTTTTGATTGATGGAGTTAACTAGATACAATATGAAATGTAATACAAGAGTGGGTACGATACAAATGTCCCACCTACCAAGCAAATCATCCAAAAGTGGCTATGTGCCGGCGATGCCGCTGATCCGTGCGGTCGACCTGCAAGAACTGTGGCAAAACGGGGGTGAGTCGCCAACTCGTGAATAGAAAGATATCAACAGATAGAAATCGAATAAACAACGACTCCTAGGTCAACTGTATCATAAAGGTAATATTATGATATCTAGGGTGACCATATCTATATGTGTGCCAATAATGTAATCAACACCTAAATGTATGCGGATATCATCTAATTATATGATCAATGTCTGTATGCTTGCGGATCTCGTCCAACCATATCATCAATGTATGTATCATAAAAGTATATGCATGAAAATATGAGGATATAAATCAACGTGTGTCCCTCGCGACACATTAAAATCATGGAACCTGAGTGCCAGCATCGACACTCGAAAACATCATGAAAACCGTGCCCAGCATCGACACGTAAATCCTTATATCTTTCTGGATCTGTCAGTCCGGATCGGCCCTCGGGCTCCAACAGTCCGGATCGGCCCATATCATCTCTCGACTCTGGTTGGTATCCTCCGGATATCCTCCGAGCCCAAATACTATCACCGGTAGATAGTAGTCCCTCTACCAGGCTCACTGTCTACTGCACATCATCTTATTCTTGCCCCGGGATACCATACCGGGTTCACCATGTACCCGCAATCGGCCTCATCCGGCTCCTCGAATCAGGTATCACTGTCACACGTCTCAGAACCGAGAAAACGCATGGTGGACGCACTGAAATATCATATCAAGAGAAATCGGGTTTTTAAAACAATATATACTTTCTTTTAAAATGACCACGGTTCTCAAATCCAGAAATCTCATGAAAACGACATATCTCAATGCGTATAATCGTAAAGCATGATGTATGCGACATATAACAGAAATGTAAGCATATCCGTATATCATACAATATGGAATAGTAACATGCACATATCGAGGGAAAATCGCTCTTTTAAAGGAATCCAGTTTAAAAATATATCTTGTGGTTCCCAAATTCTCCAAAGTCAAATACAATATCGTATAAGGGTGCATATGTAACTATAGCAAGTGAATCATGCAAGGAGTCATATCATGATGCAACAATTCTACTGTGTAGTGACATGGCAATTATCGATGATGAAGTGTGTGAGCCGGTAAATCTGTGTACGTGTAACATACGCATCATCGATAATGGTGTAAATGTACTAGCACAGGTATATGCAATGCAATGAGTACAACATGAATGCTGCATAAGGTAAATCATTAGCTAAAAGCTATAAGGTATACATATCTATCATATGTCTGAGTCGGTGAATCTATCAATCAGCATCTAGCCCCACAACATCACGTACGGTATAATCCATCATACGGCATCCTCTAGTCAAGGGTATGGATCAATCATCAAGTCAAACTCATCACGTACGGAAAATCATCATACGGCGGCATAAAACCAATAGGGATCCTATCAACCTCTACGACAATGATGGTACGGAACTAACGTCTCGTACGGCTTATCATTCAAGATTCACATCTTTACATATATCTATATACCTATGTCCCAAGTCACATCCATAACAATCTCGTATCAGGGGACCGGCAAAGGTATCAATCATCTTAATCGACTCGCATCCGTATACCAACATATCATCAAATCATCATATCACATCGTCTTATCTTTTCATCGCATTTATCTCCCACATAAAGTCAATTATACTAATACATTCTAACTTTACTATAAGCATACGTATCTAATCTAACATACACGCCCGAACCATATAATCAGTTTTTAAAAGATGCAAATCGTAGTTTTGAAAGTAGGGGCTACGGTGTTTTTAAGGAAAATATATCATTTGAAAATCCGTAACGTCCCTCAAAGTATCAGTTTAAAAGATGCATACGATTATTCAGTTTGGAAATAGGTATGGTTCGGATGACACATCTACGCCAGTTATCTAATCCTATAGTATCCAACACGGCAATATCATCGAACATCATCCTCAAATCTCGTCATCACGTATTAATCGTATTATATCATTGCTAACTATCCTATAGTTTCTAATATGGTTTCTCTAACTATCATTTAACTCTATCTATAGTTTTCTATTAAAGTTTCCCTTAACCATATTCTATAAATAAATCGGTTTCCATCAAAGTTTGCGGGGGTGCTATACGCCATCCACCTGACTTCCTCCGTAGATAAAGATCTACTCACCTTGATCTTCGCTTGCCGATGCCGATGTTCCCATGCGCTTGCTTGTCGTCTCGAAGTCCTTGCGAGGGTACCTACATATAATAACGTATCGTATCACATTAAAATCCAATTCAAAACCAAAACGACACGCGAATCTCATATAGGTCAAAACCTATGGTCTACTCATACAAAGAGCCCAAAACACCCGATATCGACGTACAAACGTCAAGTGACCAAATACGATACTAAATACCAAAACATAAATCCATAACCATTTCAAAACATAAGGCAGAAACCAAGAAAACATGCTCCAGATTTTAGTTCAGGGAAAAACAAGGTGCACAAACAGTACTTGGGTGATATATATAGGGTATATGACCTACAGGAGCAACCTGGGCACCCAATTCACCAATGTGGTCGGCCCCAAGCCCCTAGAATCCGGCCTCCTTGGTTCTGGTAGGTTGGATGGGGTTCGTTTTGGTAGAGTGGTCATGTAGGGTCATAATTAGGTCTCTAGTATTGTTTGGTTTTCCAGGATTGGTCTCGGATCACTCCAGATTTCCTTGCACCCTCTATATCGTCACAAAACCGAAACGAAAGTTTACAAATTCCATATTTTGGGTTAAGTTACTGGTTTGGTCCAGGTTTTACACTTTATGGGGGTTTAGGGTCACCAATAAGGCTCATTAGCACAACCACAACTCAACATTCCCTCAAACCTCATCTTGGAATTTTCTAAGTTCATAAAACCACACAATATCGATTCTAAACAAGTATGGATGCTTAAGGAATTGAAATACTAGTCTAATGGTGCAGAAATTACCTCATTTGGCAACTCAAGAATTTTCTTGAGTTACCCCAAGTCTTCAAAATCAAATCTTGCTTGGTCCAAAGTGTTTGCCATGAGCTTGTGCATGTTTTTAATGAAGTGGGGATAAGTTTTTTGTGTGTTTTTCATGGTGTTTTGAGGGTTGTAGTGGAGGAGGGATATGGGGGCAGCGGCCATGAAAGGATGAAGAAGAGAAGAATGAAGAAAATAAAGAAGAGAGCAATGGTCTTGGTCAAGAGAAGACCCCTTACCTCTCTCTCTCATGCCCATACCTCACTTTTTTATTCCTTTCTTTTTCTTTCTTTTTCTTATCTTTATCTTTTCTTTTTTAACACAAAACAATGCATGAAAGAAGAAGAACCATGGTAGATAATGTAACAAGTGTGAAAAAAGACTTGGTGCACAAAACATGCTTAATGCACGATTAGCGATATTTAATCGCGATTAGCATAAAAAGTGAATATAATTAATCATATAGATTTTTAATTTGCTTAAATTATATAAACACCCTTATTTTAGTAATTTTTATAATTTCCAAATTTTTCCCAATTTATCGATATTTAATTATACCGCATCATTAAAATATTCAATACATTTATGATTTAATTATAAAAATTCCCAAAAATAATATTTTATTTTTCTGAAATGTTACACACGGTCAGTTTTGTGTTAGCTTATGGGATATCCTAAACATTTGCAAGGATATCCGTTCTACCACACCGATGATAGAAGGTGTTTGTTGCTCGTAATGCCGTCTTTTTAAAGAAGGAATTTCTTGCAAAAGAAATTAGTAGAAACACGGTAGAGTTGGAAGAAATTCAAGAACCACAAACTATAACTAAAGATTTGGTAGAACCGCAGGATTTAATTGCCCCAGATGAACCTTAGCCACTCTGCAGATCTAGTAGGATTTCTTATCCGCCCGAGAGATACTACAGTTTTCTTGTAGACGGGGATCGAGAGGATTACATCTTGGAAGAAAATGATCCTAGTAGTTTCGAGCAGGCCATTACCAATAGGGACACTGCGAAATGGCTAAATGCTATGCGATCCGAAATGGAGTCCATGTACACCAACAAAGTTTAGACTTTGGACGTTGCACTTGTAAGTGCACGGCGGCGCCCTGGCCGTCATTCCGACGCCGGAATGCGGAAACGAAACTTTTTACGAACTTGTAAACCGGCACCACCGCGCACTATAAACCCGGATCGTGCCATTAATCTAGTCATAGCTATCTAGAGAACGGGGTAAAGAGATATATCGAGCGATCCGTGTCCTTCGGTCTTCTCGTCGTCGTCCCGATCTCCCCGCGGAATCTCCGGTCTCCACCAAGTCGCCGGAAGGGCACCACGTCGCCGGCTTCTTTTACGGGGTCCCACCTCTGGACCGAGGCAACTCGGACACGAAGTTGGCGAGCCGACGTGCCCAAGATTTGCTGTAGAAAACGTGTAGTGCTCTATGTCTCATTTGGGGTTACTAAAAGTTGCCTTTGGTGGATGAATGATATGATAACATTTTGGAGATGAAGTTGGGGATTTTTGCAAGCACAATAGAACCAAAAATCCCCACCCAAATATTGGGCAGCCCCTCCTTCTATCATGGCCGGCCAAAAAATGGTGAGGGGAGTGAGAGAATGAGGGAGAGTGAGGAGTGTGAATGAGGTAGCCACAAGCATAATCCAAGAGAGAGAAGGGGTCATGATAATAGGCAATGATCACAATCAAAGAACCTCACTCCAAAACCCAATCATCAACAACCATGATTGCTCAAAAACCAACACTCCAACAACCTAATCATCAACAACCATGATGACTCCAAAAGTCAAGCCATGATGAAAAGAAGAAGAAGTCAAATGAAGTCAAATGAGGGTGCAACCATCATGAAGCAATAATATGCAAAGACCACCCTCCAAAATGCTTATTTGCACAAATACAAATAAGCCCTCCTCCACCAATCTTCAGCCAATGAAAGATACAAAGAAATATGGTCGAAACGGAAAACAAACTGGCAACTCCAAAAACCTGATCCCGTAATAAATTACAGGAAAACCCCGCTACTGTATATACATACCCGCATTTGTATTCCGACCGAAATATAAATGCAATGAGACAAAATCTACACTATACTATACTATGATCCGGCTTAAACCAAAGCTGGCTAGTATTATCCGTCGTCCGATCCTGATCCATGCAATACCGCACGTGTCTGATCGAACCCTGCCATATCTCCATACGGCCTCTACAACGTTTCGCCCGAAACTTGAGCAACTGTCTGTGGGGGACTCTAAAGACTCGTCAATACTATGGCTGTGGATTTAACCACTAGCACGTCAGAGGTATTAGCCATACGTTACGGGCTACCAGCTATTGACCAAAAGGGACGTCGATGAGCGAACTCATCCTGACACCCTACTGAGCCTGTCAGTGACAATATCCGTACAGTCCGGTCCGTTCGTCTATGAGCATTGCACGGCGGGCCTAGGGGGTTGGTAAAAGTCAGACCCCCAAAAGTGGTACAAGTCGTGTCGCAGTGTAGCCCAGAACACCCTGAGATACTACTGGAATACCTACCAGTAAATTTCCTGCCTTGGCCAAGGACTTCGTGTAATGGCTCTCCTAGACATAGCGCGACCTCACCCCCAATACCTGGAGAGAAGATCCCCTGCAGATCCGCTCACTGCCTCCATGTGGCTCGGGACTGTACCCAACTAAAACCTGTTTGCACGTCTCCTTTGAGCGTGGTAGGGTAGTAATCAAAGTACAGTGGGAACTCACACGAGACAAATGACGATCTCAGGTCAATGAACTAACCTGTACACATGTCACCAGGGAACTGCTATCTGACGTCAAGTATAAGACCAACTAGCATATTCCCGGCGAGTCCTGTCCGGTGTACTCATAACCCAATGAGCACCTGTATACATCTTAGGTGAACCAACTGACACCAGTGGCTTGTGAGACCGGCCACCGCCCCTCGTCGGGGTCTCGACTGTATACACTAGTCTACTTTGGAGTATCGATGCCCTGTCTCGAAACTCCCATGACTAGGGACCTTTTAAGGATGTGCTTATAAACTACCAGCTCCCACGTATATGATCGCACTCATACTGCCGGCAGTCAAGCAAGAATCCTAGGGGCTCTATCAACGTGCAATAGTGACCTGTAGCGTCACCTAAAGCAGTACACGATGATAAAGATAAACCAGATAGCATACTATCATCTTGAGTAAGACTGTCCTACCGGGATAGGTCCTCCCTCAATCATTGCAATCACGTGCCTGTGATCCAATAATTGACTCTGAGGGCACTATCTCCAACAATCTCCCACTTGCACTCAAGGTTAATTATTGCGATGTCGCATACTCACAGCCCATGTGATACCGAACACCCAACTCCTCTACTAGTCAGTCTCACAAAGCTCGTTTTCGAAACTATTGCGTTCGAGGAATAGCCTCAGTGAGTGGATCCGCTTTGATGTTTCTTTCTATGTCTCTCTATATCTCAAGTTCGCGGAGAAACCCATCTCCCGAAATGAGCAATACCTGTCTTAGAATATGTCCGGATGTCTGATGGGACCTAGCTCATAAATGAACTCCAAATCCAAACTTCTTAGACTGTATCGTCAACTGTACTTAATCAGTATCCTGCGCCATGCCTCCCTCAGTATCCCTTTAGACCACCTGTCCATAATACCGTCCCTCGTTAGAGGGAAAACTATAACTCTGACAACCTCCCTGTCGTCCAGGTCATCTTGGAAGCCTGGAATGATAACTGTCTCCTGAATGAGGCTGTCGTTATCATATCCCTAAAACATCCACTTATGTTCTAAAACTGCTTCCGACTGCTTCTCCAGGATTGGATCAATATCAACTTATTGCATCTACTGCAAAAACAACATCTGGTGTGGTACTTGACATCTCATGATTGACTCAATTGCCTAAGCAAGTGATCTGCCAATCACGCACATCCTTCTCCCCTTTAGTCTGTAAGACACCTTTAGAGAGGGTGACTCCATCACCTGCAGGTACACTACCATGCCAGGAGTCGTCCATTCTAAAGCACCTCTAGAATGCTGTCTAAGTACCCTGATTGGTAAACTACCCAAATCTAGATCTAAAACCATAGATCCAGTAACCAGAATGTTTGATATAATGTCCAAGTCCCATGTGGAGAAACCACTGTGTGATGACCAAAGTATAACCGATCGTAGTATAGGAATATCACTTCCTATTTTGTGTATGTCATCCAAATACCAGGACATCATACCCTACTACCTTCTCAACAGATCCATCCCCTATTCTGATGAAGTCAAACCTATGACTGTCACATCGGAAATAGATGATTTATCTCTGCTATATCTGCTTTAGTCTATAAATAGACATAAGACACTTGTCCACTAATGCTTCCGCTGCTCCTACTGACTATAAAAACCCTCTGGTAGAGTCATATAGACGTACATTTCTAAAGCCAGTTTAGAACGACGCTATACTCATCTTCCTGCCGGGTCTCACAGTCTGGAACAACAGCAATGGCAAGTCTGGGTAAACAAGAACCTCCCTGTCACCGTCATTGAGGCTACCGGAGTACCTCTCGGGTGCCTGAGGTTACCCATCTTATCTGCGGAGTGACCAATGGAATGTCAAAACAGATTGAATCTTTAGGTTCTTATCAAATCTTCAGTAATCGTTTGCGGTTCTGGAATCACTTCCAGTTCTACCATACTCCCACTACTGTTTTCTGAAAAAATCTATTTTTATTAAAACTGTGGCGAGTCTAGAACAATATCTCTATTGATTTTCCAGATGGTAGAATATCAACCCTCGTCATAGCCTGGGTCAACCCACAAACGGCCATTACAGAAACGTGCCTTGAGTTATCCAGAGTCTGGTTTTAAGCATAAGCCGGACAACTCCCCGTACCTTAACATCGTTAAGATATGAACTGTTCTATATCAAATATAGAACCAGAGGCACTGATTTAATTGAACCAGATTCAAATCATGCAACTGTCTCCAGTGCATGTCAACTAAATGGAAAGAGGCCGATCAACGTTACTCAACTTAGGAGCACTTCCAATTATGAGTAACCTGAAAGAGAAGCAAGTTCTCTTAATCATTACTATCAACTGAATACCATACATAAGTATCTACATCTTCGATCACTTTGAAGAATCCCGATACTTGCAATACCTGGTTCTCTACTTTATTCAAATACCTATAACTTCTCAAAATTCGGACCTTGTGTTTCTACGAAACACCTGTCTAAAAACTAGAGAAGTCATAAGTAAACCGAATATAGCACGATGACCATCCCCTCTGTCCTAATGGATACTGGACAACATACAATACTCTGTATAAGTCTCTTGAGTCTAATAACTCACTCCCTGTGTGTTGCAGGTTGAAAACTGTACTTATGGTTAAGAAGAATTACACCGCTGTTTAATGCTCCTTACCTAACCATCCACTGATATAGGTAAATGTCATCGACATAATTTCAAAAAGGTATATCTCACTCTATAAAATAGACGTACAGATATATCAATTTGAAATTGGTGCATAACAGTGGATATCCAAAACCAAATATTTGCCGTCCGGCAAACAACCCAGGTGACTTCCTCAAATATCACCGATTACAATGAATCCCGATATAATGAGGATGATCACCTAATTCCCAATAACTTGCTCCCACTCATCATCTGTAAAACCATACAGATATGAGAATCATACCTGGTAAATACATACCCATAAGTAAGTATCTAATCGGGAAATCAGTTTTCCTTTAACAGTACACAGTGAAACTGAAACATTGAAATGTTTCGATGGGGTATCCCGGTATTCCTGGTAATGCCTCTTCCATTATCCAGATTCATAACTGTAACCGTGTAATTCTTTGCCATCTTTTCAAATCCCTTTATATGTCTTTAGTCATTACCTTCTGTATACCCCTTTAGGCCAAATGGTTTTCTTCCTTCCCTACCTTTCGGCACCAGCCTATGGTTTGGAAGAAGACTATCCAATAAGCATAATGGGTGTACTGTCCTAATTCTAGAAGCACTCGCAATGCGAGAGAAGGTGAAGATAAAAGACAACCGAATAAACCTTATTCCTATTTCTCCTGAACCAGAATCCATCCCCGAACTGGAACAAGTTCCTTTCGAGTTCGTATATAACCATACGATGGAGTATCCAATAAACTGTGGATCTTCGTAGTGATACAGAGTGTTCTGGAGAAATACAAAGGTGATTTATGATTGGCGAAGAAATACTTGGTTTGGTCGTGAATAGCAGTCGCAATTTACTTTGCCCTCTTACTAATCCCTTGATATGTCTTTACTTAATACCTTCTGTATACCATCATTATGCTAATTGGTTTTCTTCATTCCCCACCGTTCGGCACCAGCCTAAGGTTTGGAAGAAGACTATCCAATTTGCGTAATAGGTTTACTATCTCCTAAACCAAGAAGTACTCGCAACCTGAGAGAAGGTAAAAGGAAAAGACAACTGAATAGTCCTATTCGTTTTCTCCAGAACCGGAAACCATCCTCGAATAAATTCCTTCGAGTTCGTATATAACCATACGATGGTTTTGTCCAATGGAAGTGGACGTTCGTAGTAATACGGGGTGTCCTGGAGAAAAGGGTAAAAGTAGGAGTGGCAATGAGGTATGCAACTCTGACAATCCAAAAGCCAGTGTTTAAGAAGGTTCAGTTAATTTTGGTCACTGAGTCATAGTCTTAGGGTCGGCTCATGGTCGCTGCCAAAGAGAGAGAGAAAAGAAACACTCAGCGTGCACTCTAACCTAGATCAGAATGGTTACCAATTTATCTAATCTGGAAACCTCCCACTGTACCGTTAAATTCTCCTCCAAACCTGAAAGAAGAATTAGTCGGGATCACCCGAGGAGTAAACCAACTCATCAGTGGGAATCGGGATCCAACTATCATCGCATGATAACGTGACGGAATCCGCTCACGTCATCACACTCCAGAAGGTATGCGCATAGCTGGCAAGTTTCAGTTTCTTTAGAAACTCCCGATGTGGATTTTTACCCCATGCTCTTATGGCCTTGACTTTGGCCAACAAATCATAAGTCACATGTCAAGTTCTACCCGTCATTCTCCAGGTTAATTTGAGCCCACCCGCACAAGCCCTTGACTTTGGCCAACAAGGCTATACGACTGCCCCAAACCAACGCATCTATCTATGCTGCACATGAATACCCAATAGCTACCAATCACTATGCTTTGACTTTGGCCAACAAACATAACTTGAATACTAATTGACTATCCATGTGAAACGAAGGAGGGCTACGAATGGTTTCTGGCGAAAACCTTTAACGTAATGAACTTGATATCGTTGAAGGAACCGGATAGCTTTTAAAAATATAGTGGCGAAAACCATTGCTAAAGAGGTCACTCCCGGTGAAGGGATCTCGGCTCTTTCCCCGTAGAATGAGGTGCAGGATATTCCAACTGAATACCACGATGCAAAGCAAAAGTAATCGGCTATAGTGAAGTTATTTCCCTGACGCAAACTTCTGTCCAAGGGGTCACTCCCGGTGAAGGGATCTCGGCCCTTGCCTCGTCGACTGAGGTGCAGGATATTCCAACTGAATACCACGATGCAAAACAAAAGAGAACGTCCTTGCAATAACAGCTTTTTGAAAATAGTTCCAACAACATCAGAATAGGTTTGTTTAGCTTGCATTGATCCGAATCAACGCAGTCCCATCAATTGATCACACCAATAAAGAACGAAAATAATGACGTACGTATATGCCATCCGCATTCGCCACTAGGTCCCGTCATTACCCGTTAGGTTACTTAACTAACGACAGAGCGGGGACTGGACTAGCGCGGATGCAAAACATATACAACATCTACTAGTATATATATCAATATATAATATTTCGCTTAAGGCGTGATAAAATGCAACATCACAGAAATGTAATAAGCATCACTGAACAATACAGATATCTGGGATCCCCGGGTTTCACAGAGCCGCTACTGAAACCCGACGTTCCCCTGGTCGTGTGGATAGCCTGTGCAATGAAATCCTAGACCCCTACGGGCGCGGCAAGTTACCCGCCAAAACCCGAAGCGAGGCTGCCCCCTTCAGCAACGTGAATGGACCACCCAGCACTTCACGGAATCCGGTAACTTGGGCACCCCTCCTGGGTCAACCTGTACCCCCTGCAAGTGCGGCGAATAGCCTGCCAATTCAAGAGTGAAGCCTCCTCCGTCTCAATGCCATGAGATGCGGGCCCGTTGCCCTCTAGAACCCGGCTATCCGTGCACCCTACCTTGGGGTAATCCTAGTACAGAAAGTAAAATATACATACAACGGGTACATCAACCTCGACCCGGTCATGCCCCAAAAGAATAATACAAACAGGCAGTGACGGCAGTCTACATGTCGGACGCTCGCCCCGCAATATCAAATGTACATAATACAACCAAATCTGTACTACCATCGCATCCAGGCTATCCCCCACGACCAATCCTCAATATCACAGCACAACACAGAACATCAACGTGAATGTCACGTTCGCAAATCCGTCTAACCGGGCTATAGCAGTTAGACAGGATTTACCGATCAAGTGACATTCACGGTCGCAGATATAATGTAAATACTGTGAACTAATGTGTTTAAAATATTCGATCGATCAAATTTACCCAAGTGGGCCCCAAGCACAACTGTAGCACTCACAGAAAGTCTGGGCCCAAAAATAATGTTCCAAAACCCCTATTTTCAACACAGAGACTCTCTGTAGAAATTTGATACACTGAACAGTAAAGACTGCGGCGGAACCGCGGCCCAAGCATGGGTTTGGCCACGGTTCCGCGGTCGTATAGTGTGTTCACGTGATCAAATTTCTACAGAAGTCTTAGAATTCCCTGCACATCATTCTGCAACAACCTGAAAAAGCTTTGGAGCCAAAAAAAATTCGACAGAAACTGATGCACATGAAAACGCGGTTTTTGGAATTTTGTTCAATCGGAAATGTAAACACATTAGACAAAGCTAGACTAGGTTAATGGCGAGGCTCTGATACCACTGTAAGTGCACGGCGGCGCCCCGGCCGTCAATCCGACGCCGGAATGCGGAAACGAAACTTTTTACGAGCTTGTAAACCGGCACCACCGCGTACTATAAACCCTGATCGTGCCATTAATCTAGTCCTAGCTATCTAGAGAACGGGGTAGAGAGATATACCGAGCGATCCGTGTCCTTCGTTCTTCTCGTCGTCATCCCGATCTCCCCGCGGAATCTCCGGTCTCCACCAAGTCGCCGGAAGGGCACCACGTCGCCGGCTTCTTTTACGGGCTCCCACCTCTGGACCGAGGCAACTCGGGCACAAAGTTGGCGAGCCGACGTGCCTAAGATTTGCTATAGAAAATGTGTAGTGCTCTATGTCTCATTTGGGGTTACTAGAAGTTGCCTTTGGTGGAGGAATGATATGATAACATTTTGGAGATGAAGTTGGGGATTTTTGCAAGCACAAAAGAACCAAAAATCCCTACCCAAATATTGGGCAGCCCCTCCCTCTATCATGGCCGGCCAAAAAATGGTGAGGGGAGTGAGAGAATGAGGGAGAGTGAGGAGTGTGAATGAGGTAGCCATAAGCATAATCCAAGAGAGAGAAAGGGTCATGATAATAGGCAATGATCACAATCAAAGAATCTCACTCCAAAACCCAATCATCAACAACCATGATTGCTCCAAAACCAACACTCCAACAACCTAATCATCAACAACCATGATGACTCCAAAAGTCAAGCCATGATGAAAAGAAGAAGAAGTCAAATGAAGTCAAATGAGGGTGCAATCATCATGAAGCAATAATATGCAAAGACCACCCTCCAAAATGCTTATTTGCACAAATGCAAATAAGCCCTCCTCCACCAATCTTCAGCCAATGAAAGATACAAAGAAATATGGCCGAAACGGAAAACAAACTGGCAACTCCAAAAAAGTGATCCCGTAATAAATTACAGGAAAATCCCGCTACTGTATATACATACCCGCATTTGTATTCCGACCGAAATACAAATGCAATGAGATAAATGTGTTGACTGATATGATCACCACTCAATACCCGGGTGACCGTTACGTTTAGCAGACCGCTTGCGGCTTTTGGGTGACTGATATGATCACCACCTACTGACGGCGTATTGACGAGTCTTTAGAGTCCTACACAGAGGTTTCCTGGCTCAAGCGAAACGAAGTAGGAGAACATATGTGATATGTCCGGGATCGAGATTAATACGTGTATATGATACCATATTCTATTCTCTCGATATGTGATATCGGTCAGTTATATGAGATATAACCGGGCTGTCGAATCAAGTGTTGATTCGAAAAGTTGATACATTTGATATTAGTTGGTTGTATGTGATATAGCCGTATTATTAAATCAAGTGTTGATTTAATAATTTAATATATAATTATATATTTGATATATTATCTTACATTAACTAATATTAGCTCACTTAAGATTTCTTTTTCTCACTTGTGTTGACTTAGTATATATGTGATATATATTAATGTACATCTTTTGTGTCATGCTTGATGCCACATGCTACACGGGTGTATAAGACTCACACCATGCAAATAATAATGAAGGTTTTTATTTATTTAAAGTTAATCAAAATTGGTTGGAAATTTGTCACATGGTTGATGCTTAGTAGAAGCTTGTTGAACCCATTGACTTAGTCTACCAATTTTGTCTCACTCTAGATATTTATTAAGCTAACCATTATTGTTAGCCATGATTTGGTCTCTACATGAGTTAGTATATGATACTAACTCACCCATGGTTGCTATTCTCACCACTTGATTCATTCTTCACTTGCATCATCCATGAGAGCTTTCTTCATCTCCTTCCTCAAGTTTTCTAGCTTCATGAGAGGTGAAGAAAATTAGTGAGAAAACTATTTCTAAAGTGTGCAAAATTCCTACTTCATCAACCTCTTCTCTACTAACCATTTAGATTGGGTTGTTTCTTCACTAGTTCATCATTTAGTGAAGAGGTAGTTTGAGTTAGTGTCTTCTCGACGTAGATCGTCTTCGGCCTCGAAGACTTCAAGAAAGCTTGTTCATTTCACCTTGTGGAGCCTCACTAGAGTCCAGGAGATCTCTACTTGGAGCGAAGGGACTACTACACGGAGCTATTGAAGTGAAGGGCCAGTTTACAATGGTTTTATTCCTCGTTCACTTAGATGTAAAGATGTTTACATGCTTGTTCGTCTAATTCTCTAGTTTAGATTCTAGCGTTAGGGTTTTTTAGCGCGCCAAATTTTTGAAAACGACATGGTCGATGCCTCCCGAAACCCAGCGGCCGCCTAGAGAATCCTGCAAAAACCAATTGAATTCTCAGGTTCTATCAAATCTTCAGTGATAGTTTATGGTTCTGGAATCACTTCCAGTTATACCATACTCCCATTTCTGTTTTCTGAAAAAAATCCATTTTACTAAAACTGTGCCGAGTCAAGAACAATATCACTATTGATCTTCCTGATGGTAGAAAGTTAACCCTCGTCAAAACCCAGGATAACCCATAAACTGCCATTACTGAAATGTGCCTTGAGTTTATCTGGATTCTTGTTTTAAGCATCAGCCGGACAACTCCCTATACCTTAAAATCGTTAAGATATAAATTGATTATATATATATATATATCCAATATAGAAACAAAAGTACTAATTTAATTGGAACCAGATTCAAAATCATACAGCTGTATCTAGTGCATATCAACCAAATGGAAAAAGACTAATCAACATTACTCATTTAGGAGCGCATCCATATATGAGTAACCTGAAATAAAAGCAAGTTCTCAAAACCATTACTATCAATGGAATACCAAACATAAGTATCTACATCTTCGACAACCTTGAAGAATCCTGATACTTCCAATAAATGGTTCTCTACTTTATTCTTATACCTATAACTTCTCAATATCTGGACCTTGTATTTCAAAGAAATACTTGTCTAAAACTAGAGAAGTCATGAGTAAACAGAATGTAGTACAAGTACCTACCCCATTGTCCTAATGGACACTGGACAACATACAATACTTTGTATAAGTCCCCTGAGTTCAATAACTTAAACCTTTTGCGTCATAGGTTGAAAACTGTACTATCGTTAAGAAGAATTACACCGCTGTTGAATGCACCTTACCTAACCATCAACTGATATAGGTAAATGTCACAGACATAATTTCAAAAAGTTATATCTCACTTTATAAAATAAACATACAGATATATCAGTTTTAAACTGGTGCATAACTACGGATATTCAAAACCAAAAATTTGCCGTCAGACAAAAACCAGATGATCCTCAAATATCACCAATTACAACTAATTCCGATATAATGAGGATATTATCACCCAATTCCCAATATGTTACTCCCACTCACCATCTGTAACACTATACAGATATGAGAAACGAATTTGGTAAATACATACCCTGGAGTTAGATTCCAATTGGGAAAACAATTTTCAATTAATATCGCACAGAGAAACTGAAACATGAAAATGTTTCAAAAGGGGTTAACTGGTATTCCTAGTAACGCTTCTTCCATTATCCTGATTCATGACTATAACCGTATAATTTCATGCCCTCACTCCAATCCCTTTATTATGTCTTTACTTATTACCTTCTGTACACCACCGTTAGGCTAATTGGTTTTCTTCCTTCCCTACCCTTCGGCACCAGCCTAAGGTTTGGAAGAAGACTATCCAATAGGCGTAACAGGTGTACTCTCCTAATACCAGGAGCCCTCGCAACCTGAGAGAAGGTAAAGAGAAAAGACAACAAAATAATACTTATTCTATTTCTCCTGAATGGGAAACCATCCTCGAATCTGGAACAAGTCCCTTTGAGTTTGTATGTAACTATATGATGGCGTATCCAAGCATTATGGGCGTTCGTAGTGATACGAAGTATTCTGGAGAAAACCAAAGTGGATGTGGGAGTGGTAGGGGTATACGCGTTTTTGTCGTGAATGATAGCAGTCGCAATTTCATTTGCCCTTATTCTAATCCCTTTATATGTCTTTACTTATTACTTTCTGTACACCACACTTAAGCTAATTGGTTTTCTTTCTTCCCTACCGTTCAGCACCTGCCTATAGTTTGGAAGAAGACTATCTAATAAGCTCAATAAGGGTACCCTCTCCTAATCCTAGGAGCCCCCACAACCTGAGAAAAGGTAAAGGGAAAAGACAACCGAATAATCCTGTTCAATCTCTCCAGAACCAGAATTCATCCTCGAATCTGGAACAAGTTCCTTCGAGTTCGTATGTAACTATTTTATGGATTTATCCAATAGAAGTGGATGTTCGTAGTAATACAGGGTGTTCTGGAGAAATGCAAAGGTGATATAGATGTGGCAATGATATATGCGACTCCGTGACATTCCAAAAGCCAAAGTGTTTTAAGAAGGTTCGGTTAACTTGGTTCATGAGTTTTAGTTTAGGGTCAGGCCATGGTCACTGCCAAAGAGAGAGAGAAAAGAAACACTCAGCGTGCACTCTAACCTAGATTAGAATGGTTAATCACTTTATCTAATCAGGATGGCTCCCACTATTTTCTCGAATTCTCCTCCAAACCCTAAAGGAGAATTAGTCAGGATCATCTAAAATCACCCAAGGAGTAATCCTACTCATCAATGGGAATCGGGATCCAACTATCATCGCATGATAACTTGATGGAAGCCACTCAAGTCACCACACTCCAGAAGGTATGCGCAAGCCTGGAAAGTTTCCAGTATGTTTGAAACCCCCGATGTGATTTTTACCCTTAGGACCCAAGTGACCTTGACTGATCCAACATATCAAAAGATCCTAGTCAGGTCCAACCCGCCATTACCTTGATTGCATTAGACCCACCCGCACGATTCCTTGACTGAGCCAAAATGACCGCACGACTGTCCTAACTAACCGCATATTCATGCAACAGAAAAGCACTACATAGTTACCGAACATTACACCTCGGCTAAGCACGACTTACATAGCACGAATACTAAGCAATACTAATCTGAATAACAGAGGGCTACGGATGGTTTTTTGCGAAAAACCTTTAACGTAATGAACTTGATCTCGTTGAAGGAATCCAAGTGGTTTTACAAATATATAGTAGCGAAAACTTTTGCTAAAGAGGTCACTCCCGGTGAAGGGATCTCGGCTCTTTCCTCATCGAACGAGGTGCGGGATATTCAAAACTGAATACCACGATGCAAAGCAAAAGAATCGACTATAGTAAAGTTATTACGTTGACACAAACTTTTGTCCAAGGGGTCACTCCCGATGAAGGGATCTCGGCTCCTGCCTCGTAGAATGAGGTGCTGGATATTCATAACCGAATACCACTGTGCAAAGCAAAAGAGAACGTCTGTAATGTTAGTGTTTAAAAAATTGGTTCCAACAACATCATATATAGGTTTGTTTTATCCTTGCATTGATCAGAATCAACGCAGTCCCATCAATTAATCACACTAAAAAAGAACGAAAATATGATTTGTTAGTTATGTATATGCCCTAGAGGCCATTATTGTACATGCGATGTATATTATAGTGGATGCTTGGATATATAGAGAGAGGATTTTCTTGCTCGACATGATAGTTTGCTCTCTTGTTGCTCTTTGTCTTAACATGTAGATTAGTATTGTGATACTGTCTAGCTCTCACATGTTGATAAAACCCTTAGGATGTGTACTTGACTGCCAGAAATATGATGGAGATCATACTAGTGGGGCCAAGGGTAGTCCACAAGTACATCCTTTAATTGTTCCTAGTCGAGGATGTATTGAGATAGGGCATCGATATTCCAGAGTAGACTAGGGTATACGCATCTTGACCCATATGATGGGCGATGGATGATCCCATATCCATTGGTGTTTGACATCAAAGATGGTATACGGGTGCTCAGTAGAGACTGGGTACACTGAACGGACTCGCCGAGAACTCCTAGTTGGTATTATACCTATCGTCAGACGGTAGTTCTCTGGTAGCACTGGTACATGTTAGTCTGTGGACCCGAAATTGTCATAGAGACTTTTGTGATTCCCACTGTGCTTTGATTTCCACCTTACCACGTTCAAGAGAACGTGTAAAACGGTGGATTTTGGGTACAGTCCCGAATCACATGGAGACAATGAGCGATATAGGGGATTTGTCTCTCCCGGTATTGGGGGTTGATGTTGCACTGTGCTCGATTGGCCATAACGATAAGTCCCTAGCCAGGGCTACTACGGAGATTTACTGATAAGTGTTATCAGTAGTTTCTCCACCCATTATGAGCCTTACATCGTTACGAATTATCGGTTACTGAGGTCTGACGTTTACCACCCCTAGACTAGATATGCGACATATTAGACGAAGAGACCGGACTGTACGGTAGTATTATTGACAGGCTTTACAGGAGCTAGAGCGGGCTTGCTTGTTGATCTTCTGATCGCTCAATACTCGGGTAGCCGTTATGTCCAGCTAGTACCGCTAACGGCTTGTGGGTGCTTGATATGATCATCACCTACTGTCGGCGTATTGACGAGTCTTTAGAGTCCTACACAGAGGTTTACTAGCTCAGGAAAAATGAAGTAGGAGCACATATGTGATATGTGCGGGACCGAGAATAATACGACTATGTGATACCTTATTCTATTCTCGTGATTTATTTGTATTAGTCGGTTATATATGATATAGTCGGGTTATCGAATCAAGTGTTGATTCAATAAGTTGATACATATAATATTAGTCGGTTATATGTGATATAGCCGGATTATTAAATCAAGTATTGATTTGATAATTTAGTGTATAATTGTATATTTGATATACTAGTTTACATTAACTAATATTAGCTCACTTAAATGTTTCTTTTTCTCACTTATGTGCATAAGTATATATGTGATATATATTAATGTACATTTTTTAGTGTCATCCTTGATGATACACACTACATGGGTGTATGAGACTTACACCATGTTTATGATAATTGTGAGAATTATTTATTTTAAGTAAATCCAAAATTTATGGAAATTAGTCACATGCATGAAGCTTGTGGAAGCTTGTAGATGCATTGACTTAGTCCGCTAATTTTGTTTTACCTAAGATATTTATTAACCTAACCATTATCACATAGCCATTGTTATGTCTCTACATGAGTTAGTATATGATACAAACTCACCCATGGTTGCCATTCACTCTCTCATCTATTATTTTATTCATCTTCTTCCACCTCAAGAAAAAGCTTTCTAGGTTTTTGAGAGAATAAGAAAAAGAGTGAGAAAATTAATTCTAAAGTGAACAAAAATCTTACTTCATCATCCTCTACTAGATTAGCCATTTAGTTTAGGGTGTTAGCTTCACTAATCCCACATTAGTGAAGAGATAGTTTGGGTTAGTGTCTCCTCGACATAGATCATATTCGGTCTCGAAGACTTCGTGCAAGCTCTTTCCTTTCTTCTTGTGAAGCCATGCTAGAGTCCGGAAGATCACTACTTGCAGCGAAGGGACTACTACACAGAGCTATTAAAGTGAAGGACCGGTCTACAAAGGTTGTATTCCTTGTTCACTAAGTTGTAAAGTTGTTTACACTTTGTTTCGTATGATTCTCTAGTTAAACATCCTAGGTTAGAGTTCTTTAGTATGACAAAAATTTGAAAATGGCATTGAAGATGCCTCCCGAACCTTGTGTTAGTGTTTATGCCCTAGAAGGCCATTACTGTATCATACTAGCTTGTATATTACTTAATGGAAGCTTGGGATATTCACATGTATATAACAGTCTTGCTAAACATGGTAGTATGCTACTTGGTTTTTCTATCTTAATATGTGAATGTACGTATTGATAGAGCTCTTAGGATCTTGCTTGTCTACCAGCGTTGTGATGGCAGTCACACTTGTGGGGGTTGGGTAGTCTACAAACACATCCTTATTCAGGTCCCTGGTCGTTGGATTATCGAGACAGAGCATCGATACTCCGGAGTAGACTAGTGTGTACGCTTCTCATCCCAGTTGGAGAGATGGTCTGTCCCACAGCCGTCAGTACGTTATACTGGAGATAGTATACAGGTGCTCGTTAGGTTACGGGTACACCGGACAGGACTCACAGGGAACTGTTGGTTGGTTTGATACCAGTCGTCAGTGAACAGTTCCCAGGTGACATGAGTACAGCGTAGTCCGCAGACTTGACACTGCTACTTCGCCTCGAGTGTATCCCACTGTTCTTAGATTGCTACCCTACCACGGCTCAAAGGAGTCGTGCAAACAGGTGGCAGTTGGGTGCAGTCCCGAGCACTTGGAGGCAGTGACGGTTAGACAGAATTCGTCCCTCCCGGTATTGGGAGTAGATATCGTGCTGTGTCAGAGAGCCATTACGCAAAGTCCCTGGCCAGGGAAAGCGAGATTTGCTGGTAGGTTCCAGTAGTTTCTCAGGGTGTAATGGGCTTCACTTCGACACGACTTATACCGCTATTAGGGGACTGACGCTTGCCGCCCCCCTAGGCCCGATATGCGATAGTCTTGGACGAACGGACCGGACTGTATGGAGATTGTCACATCAGACTCAGTAAGAGTTCGGATGGGTTTACTCATCGGCCTTCTTATCGACAACTACCTGGGGACCGTTACGTACAGCTAGTGCCGCTTGCGGTCTGTGGTTAAACCCACTGCCAGCGTAGTAGTCGAGTCTCTAGAGTCCCACACAGAGAGTTTCCTACTCCAGGCGAAACGATATAGAGGTTGCATGGTTTTGCGACAAAGGGTTCGGACGCATACGTGCGTTTACGCGCGTACGACTTTCGGACAGTTTTTACCAGTCGGCTTTGGTTTAAGCCAGTTACTGGTATCCGGTTATTGGATTTTTACAGTCTAAAGTTTTTCCGTATTTTTGCGGATTGGAGGGGCGTTCTCGTAATTGTGCGAGAAGCTTCTAGAAGATGTGACTAAGGAGGTTTCTTTTGGATAAGAAAGTGAGTCATGGTGGTGATTCATTCATTTCATTAATGCACATTTATTGCTTAATGACTCATGCTAATGAATCACCACTAGATATTTTATGAAGCATGCTTATTCATTTCCTTTATTCATTATTCTTAAATAAGAATGCTTCATAATATTATGATAGACTCTCTCTCTTCTCTCATTATCTTATCTCACATTCTCTCTCCTCAAGCTTACATCTTCAAGTGACTAATCCTTAATCCTCATGTGTTGAGATCAAAGGTTTAGTTAGACTTAAGCATCCATAACCATCACTCTATCTCATCCTTTCATCTTTGATTAGCAATCAAAGTTGATTAGTTACCTCAAGTTAGAGGTGTAGCTTGGAGTCTTGCTCTCGGGTGGATCGTCTACTACCTAGAGAAGGTCGAGGAGAACAAAGTAGAACACAAAGACGAAGGACTAGTTTCGATAGGTATAATCCCTAAGCAAAGTAGTTTAGAATAACTTTTTGTTTGGTTAGTTATCGTTTAGCTTCGATTCAAGCGGTTAGTCGATGTTCGTTCTTTAAACTTGATCGTTTTTTAAAATTCCGCCTCCCCATAAGTACTGGGGTGTACTACATCGACTTACAGTGGTATCAGAGCCTCGCTAAACAATAAATAACTTAATCGCAAATTTGTACGAATTTCGAACGGAAAAACAAAGCCGCAAAACCCTAATTCTGTCAAGTTTCTGTCGAAGTTAAAATGAAGTCAGAAAATTTTTCAGGTGTGTTCAGAGAGCTTGACATGACCACAGGAGAACACCCAAGAAATTCGAGCCCATGATTCGACTAAAGCGCCGCGGAAGGGCGGCGGATCCCACCGATCCGCCGCGCTTCCGCGGCCGAGTTGCCGAGTCATGGGCTCATCTTTTTTGTGTGGGTCCCCTGTGATATTTGGGGTTTTCTGGAATATTTAATTATTGCTCAGGTTACTGTTTAACAGAGCAGATTTTGGAGCAATATTGATGTTGTTTATTCGATCGAATTGTACAGTATTTGCGTATTGGATTATATCTGTGATTGTTTAATGTGTTCGTAAACCTTCCCCAACTGCTAGTATGTCGGTTGGCAGAGGGTTGCACATTTCTGAAATGGTTATATCTGTTTGTGCATATAAACTGTATTGGACTGTTGTGGTGTATAGCCGGGGTAAGCAATGGGTTATTGATTAATTCATTTGTTGTAAATGTAATTTGTTGTAATATTATTTTCGCGGGGCACTTCCAGGTTGCGGTTGTAGCCACCGTTGTATTATTTCATTTTACTGTTTTTGCTCCTAGGACTGACCCAAGGTGGGGTACACAGACTGCCGGGTGGGTAGTTTGCCGTACCTGTAGGGGTCGAGGGTGGGGTAACGGCTATTCATCACAACTGTGTAATCTGTCTTTTCTTGCAGGCTCAAAAGAAATACAGATTGCTTGCAAATCCAATATTGTTTATCTGTGTTCTGGAATGAATATCATTGCGTCAGACGAATGTAAAATATCTATATTTATGATAGCTATTTAGACGCCACTTATGTTTTACACCCGCGCTAGCCCAGCCCCCGCTCTGTCGTTAGTTAAGTAACCTAACGGGTGATGACGGGACCCCGTGGCGAATGCGGATGGCATAAGAGGACGTTGTATTTTCGTTGTTTTCTGCAATGATAGGTTAATGATGGGACGCATTATATATAATGCAAAGTAAAACAAACCAAAGTTTAAATCGTTGGAACAATTTAAAAGAAACCACTCGGTTATTTTTAAAAACAGATATTTTTAAATGCGGAGTCTTAACCACTCCTTTTAAAAGCTATCAGGTTCCTTCGGTTATATCAAGTTCACTACGTTCACGGTTTCGCCAAAACCATTCGTAGCCCTCCGTCATTTCATCTGGGTATTCAGTAGTATTCAAGCTATGTATTTTGACCTAACGCCAAGGCATAGTGTTTGGTAGCTGCTGAATATTCATTTGTTGCATAGATAGATGAGTTAGTTTGGGACAGTCGTATTATCATTTTGGCCGAACGTCAAGGATATATACGGATGGGTTCAAATTGACAAGATAATGATGGGTAGAACTTGACATGTGACTTATGACATTTTGACCTAACGCCAAGGTCATAAGAGCATGGGGCATAAACTTATATCGGGAATTTCTAAAGAAACTGAAATTTGCAAAGAGATGCATACCATTTGGAGTTTGATGAATGTTGGTAGGATTCCTTCAACGTTATCATACGATGATATTTGGATCCCGATCCTACTGTGAGTATATGCTACTTATCAGGATATTCGTCGCTTAACGATCAATGCTATAAACCTAGTAGGTGTCCAGAAAGGTGTCAGCGGGGTTACGCCCCCAGAGAAAAGAGGTTATTTAATTAAGGAACTTCGCGAAAGCGTTAGAAAACCTCCCTCGAAGTATCGACACTGGCCTGGCTGAACGGTTAAGCAAGTATTGTACGGTGAGAATAGTCTTGGCTAATTCTTCTTTTATGGTTTGAGGAAGGATTCGAGAAACAGTGGGAGCCATCCAGTTTAGATAAACTAAAAACCACTCTAAACTTGCAAGAGCATCATGCTAAAGAGTTTTCTTCTCTCTCTCCTAATTGCAGCGACCCTGAAAATGACTGGACTTAAGTTAATTTTAGAGAAAAATATACTGACGGGGCCAAACTATAAAGATTGGCTGCGGAATGTCAAGATGGCCTTGACCTACGACAAATTGGGGTACATCCTCACCGCTACGGCACCTGCTGTCCCTGGTCCCAAATCCAGTGATGCGGATAAGGAAATCCGCAAAACCTGGGATTTAGATTGCGCGAGAGCCAAGTGCATCGTACTTGCCTCGATGAACAATGAACATCAGAGGAGGCACGAGGATATGTCCTTAGATGGCATATTTCTCCATACAAAGGAACTTTATGGAGAGCAATCTCGTATAGCAAGATACGAGACCTCAAAGAAATTGTTTCGAGCGAGGTTGGCTGTCGGGTCATCGGTAGGTGAACATGTCCTACAGATGATTGGCTATATAGAAGAGCTCGCAGACCTTGGAACGACTTTGGATAATGAGCTCTATACAGACCTTGTTCTCCAGTCCCTTCCTCCCACCTACGCCTAGTTTATCCTCAACTTCAATCTTCAAGGAAAAGAAGTTGAACTTGCGGAACTCCTGAACATGTTAAGGAGTGCAGAGGGCACCTTGCAGAAGGCAAGGGAAACACCCGCTATGTTTGTTGGCGGTTCATCTTCTTCCGGGTCCAAGGCTAGGGCCAAAGGAAGGAAGAAGAAGGCCGCACCCAGACCTAGAGGAGGTGTTAGTAAGGTGGGAGGGAAGGGAAAGCAAAAGAAAGCAGTACCGATAGTTGGCCAGGATGAGTGCTTCCATTGTCACAGGAAAGGGCACTGGAAGAAGGATTGCAAGGCGTGGAACGCCAAGAACCAGGAACCGAAGCAAGCTGTGGCTTCGACTTCAGGTGTGTTTGTAATTGAGAATTGTCTGTCGATCAACTCTACTTCCTGGGTATTGGATACCGGATCAGGATCTCATATTTGCAATTCATTGCAGGCACTGAGAAACCGTAGAGTGCTGAAGGAAGGTGATATGACCCTAAAGGTTGCTAACGGAGCTAGCGTGGGAGCTGCGTCCGTCGGGGACTATCACCTAGGATTGACGAGTGGAAACATTTTGGTTTTACATAACTGTTATTTTGTACCCAGCTTAACGTGTAATATCATATCAGTTTCCTTGTTATCAAATAAAGGTTATGATTTCACGTTTGTAAGAGATGTTGTCAACATCCACCTTAATCATGGTTTGATTGGGTCCGGTACATTAAATAACGGCATATATGTTTTAAACCAACTCCAAATTTTCAATGTCCAGAACACACTAAAAAGAAAGTCTCCAGATTTTAATAAAGCTTTCTTATGGCATTGTAGACTGGGTCACATCAATGAGAGAAGGTTGACTAAGTTACATAGAGAAGGATATTTGGACACGTTCGAATATCAAACTTATGACACTTGTCAATCTTGTCTCAAAGGAAAGATGACAAAGACTCCATTCACTGGACAAGGAGTAAGAGCGAGCGAGCTCTTAGGACTCATACACAGTGATGTATGCGGTCCAATGTCTACACATGCGAGAGGTGGTTTTTCCTATTTCATTACTTTCACGGATGATTACTCAAGATACGAATTCATTTATCTGATGAAACATAAATCCGAGGCTTTTGAGAAATTCCAAGAGTATAAGAATGAAGTGGAAAACCAAACCGGCAAAAGTATAAAGACACTTAGATCTGATCGAGGTGGAGAATACTTGAGTGCCGAGTTCCTAGGTTACCTAAAAGAGAAAGGAATTCTCTCTCAGCTTACTCCTCCGTACACTCCACAGCATAATGGTGTATCGGAGAGACGGAATCGAACCCTATTGGATATGGTACGATCCATGATGAGTAATGCTGAGTTGCCGCGATCTTTCTGGGGACATGCGCTAGAATCAGCGGCATATCTTTTGAACATGGTACCTACCAAGACTGTGCCTACCACTCCATATCAGATGTGGAGTGGGAAGAAACCCCATCTACAGTATATAAAGATTTGGGGATGTCCGGCTTTTGTTAAAAAGCAGCATGTGGACAAGCTCGAGGCACGATCAGTAAAGTGTTTGTTTGTGGGATATCCAAAGCACTCCAGGGGATATCTATTCTATTACGCAGAGGAACAAAAGGTATTTGTTTCTCGTAATGCCCATTTTCTAGAACATCAGTTTTTAGAAAAGGAATCAAGTGGGAGCGAAATAGAACTGGAAGAAATTCCAGAACCACAAACTGCTACTGAAAGTTTGGTAGAACCAGAGGTTCAAGAAGAACAGAACATTCCCGCACCCCTCCGCAGGAGTAGTAGGCCGTCTCATCCGCCTGAGAGATACTACGGTTTTCTCATAGACGGGGATAGAGAGGATTGCATCATAGATGATGATGAACCTACTGACTTCCAGCAGGCCATCCAGAGCGGCGACTCGGTACGATGGCTAGATGCAATGCGAACCGAAATGGAGTCCATGTACACCAACAAAGTATGGACTTTGGACTTTGCTCCAGATGGGGTAAAACCCATAGGATGCAAATGGATCTTCAAGAAAAAGATTGGTGTAGATGGACAGGTGGAAACCTATAAGGCTAGACTTGTTGCAAAGGGTTTTCGTCAAAGACCTGGTTTGGACTATGACGAAACTTTTTCTCCAGTGGCTATGCTCAAATCCATTCGGGTCCTTCTTGCTATTGCTGCCTTCCATGATTATGAAATCTGGCAGATGGACGTAAAGACGGCTTTTCTGAATGGAAATTTAGAAGAGAGCGTCTATATGGATCAGCCAGAGGGTTTCAATCAGAGTGGGAGCAGCGGGAAAGTATGCAAGCTGCTTAAGTCTATTTATGGACTAAAGCAGGCATCGCGGAGTTGGAACATCTGTTTTGATGAAACAGTCAAAGAATATGACTTTATCAAAAATCCAGATGAACCGTGCATATATAGTAAAGTTGTGGCCAGAAGTGTCGTATTCCTCGTCTTGTACGTGGATGACATTCTATTGATAGGAAATGACATTCCTATGCTACAATCTGTCAAAGGATTCTTGTCACACAGGTTCTCCATGAAAGACCTGGGTGATGCCTCT
The DNA here is from genome assembly GCA_030015575.1 of Agapanthus africanus. NCBI lineage: Eukaryota > Viridiplantae > Streptophyta > Magnoliopsida > Asparagales > Amaryllidaceae > Agapanthus > Agapanthus africanus. Next base: position 105,043,345 of record JASDDO010000031.1, on the reverse strand, counting down.
TACATTCTGGGGATCCGGATCTATCGTGATAGATCCAAGAGGATGTTGGGACTTTCGCAGTCCAGGTATATCGACACTGTACTAAAAAGATTCAGTATGGAAGATTCTAAGCGCGGTAATCTACCGGCTTGTCACGGAATCACCCTCTCCAAAGAGATGTCTCCCAAGACTGATTTGGAAAGGGAACGCATGTCTATTATACCCTACGCTTCTGCGGTAGGCTCTATAATGTATGCGATGTTGTGTACCAGACCAGATGTAGCTTACGCACTAAGCGTGGTAAGCCGGTATCAGTCAGACCCAGGGGAGAAACACTGGATAGCAGTAAAGAACATTCTCAAGTACCTGAGGAGGACTAAGGAGATGTTCTTGGTTTACGGCGGAAAAGACCTCAGGTTGGAGGCCTTTGCTGATTCCGGCTTCCAGAGTGATAAGGACGATTCCAAGTCCATGTCGGGTTATGTCTTTACCCTCAATGGAGGGGCGGTGTGCTGGAAGAGCTCCAAGCAGGACACCGTTGCTGACTCGACGATGGAAGCGGAGTATATAGCTGCTTGCGATGCCGCAAAAGAAGCAGTCTGGATGAAGAAGTTCCTAACAGAACTTCAGGTGGTTCCTACCATAGTTGATCCAATACCTCTGTATTGCGACAACAACGGAGCTATAGCTTTAGCGAAGGAACCAAGGTCCCATCAGAAGTCCAGACACATCTTGAGGCGGTATCACCTGATCAGGGAGATCATTGATCGTCAGGAGATCGAGGTTCGGAGAGTTGCTTCAGAAGAGAACATTGCTGATCCATTCACAAAGGCCCTTCCTCAGATTCAGTTCGAGAGGCTGCTCGAGATCATTGGTCTACGATATGCCAGTACATGGCCCTAGTGCAAATGGGAGATTGTTAGTGTTTATGCCCTAGAAGGCCATTACTGTATCATACTAGCTTGTATATTACTTAATGGAAGCTTGGGATATTCACATGTATATAACAGTCTTGCTAAACATGGTAGTATGCTACTTGGTTTTTCTATCTTAATATGTGAATGTACGTATTGATAGAGCTCTTAGGATCTTGCTTGTCTACCAGCGTTGTGATGGCAGTCACACTTGTGGGGGTTGGGTAGTCTACAAGCACATCCTTATTCAGGTCCCTGGTCATTGGATTATCGAGACAGAGCATCGATACTCCGGAGTAGACTAGTGTGTACGCTTCTCATCCCAGTTGGGGAGATGGTCTGTCCCACAGCCGTCAGTACGTTGTACTGGAGATAGTATACAGGTGCTCGTTAGGTTACGGGTACACCGGACAGGACTCACAGGGAACTGTTGGTTGGTTTGATACCAGTCGTCAGTGAACAGTTCCCAGGTGACATGAGTACAGCGTAGTCCGCAGACTTGACACTGCTACTTCGCCTCGAGTGTATCCCACTGTTCTTAGATTGCTACCCTACCACGGCTCAAAGGAGTCGTGCAAACAGGTGGCAGTTGGGTGCAGTCCCGAGCACTTGGAGGCAGTGACGGTTAGACAGGATTCGTCCCTCCCGGTATTGGGAGTAGATATCGTGCTGTGTCAGAGAGCCATTACGCAAAGTCCCTGGCCAGGGAAAGCGAGATTTGCTGGTAGGTTCCAGTAGTTTCTCAGGGTGTAATGGGCTTCACTCCGACACGACTTATACCGCTATTAGGGGACTGACGCTTGCCGCCCTCCTAGGCCCGATATGCGATAGTCTTGGACGAACGGACCGGACTGTATGGAGATTGTCACATCAGACTCAGTAGGAGTTCGGATGGGTTTACTCATCGGCCTTCTTATCGACAACTACCTGGGGACCGTTACGTACAACTAGTGCCGCTTGCGGTCTGTGGTTAAACCCACTGCCAGCGTAGTAGTCGAGTCTCTAGAGTCCCACACAGAGAGTTTCCTACTCCAGGCGAAACGATATAGAGGTTGCATGGTTTTGCGACAAAGGGTTCGGACGCATACGTGCGTTTACGCGCGTACGACTTTCGGACAGTTTTTACCAGTCGGCTTTGGTTTAAGCCAGTTACTGGTATCCGGTTATTGGATTTTTACAGTCTAAAGTTTTTCCGTATTTTTGCGGATTGGAGGGGCGTTCTCGTAATTGTGCGAGAAGCTTCTAGAAGATGTGACTAAGGAGGTTTCTTTTGGATAAGAAAGTGAGTCATGGTGGTGATTCATTCATTTCATTAATGCACATTTATTGCTTAATGACTCATGCTAATGAATCACCACTAGATATTTTATGAAGCATGCTTATTCATTTCCTTTATTCATTATTCTTAAATAAGAATGCTTCATAATATTATGATAGACTCTCTCTCTTCTCTCATTATCTTATCTCACATTCTCTCTCCTCAAGCTTACATCTTCAAGTGACTAATCCTTAATCCTCATGTGTTGAGATCAAAGGTTTAGTTAGACTTAAGCATCCATAACCATCACTCTATCTCATCCTTTCATCTTTGATTAGCAATCAAAGTTGATTAGTTACCTCAAGTTAGAGGTGTAGCTTGGAGTCTTGCTCTCGGGTGGATCGTCTACTACCTAGAGAAGGTCGAGGAGAACAAAGTAGAACACAAAGACGAAGGACTAGTTTCGATAGGTATAATCCCTAAGCAAAGTAGTTTAGAATAACTTTTTGTTTGGTTAGTTATCGTTTAGCTTCGATTCAAGCGGTTAGTCGATGTTCGTTCTTTAAACTTGATCGTTTTTTAAAATTCCGCCTCCCCATAAGTACTGGGGTGTACTACATCGACTTACACCTTGTTTTCATGCTTAGGAACCCTACAGTGGTATCAGAGCCTAGCTAGAGAATTAGATGATGTGTGTTAGATTACAAAACCAAAACGAATCCGAAACTTGAAACCTTTTAACCTAGTTTCTGTCAAATTTGAAAAGTGCTCTAAATTTTTTTTAAACAACCGCATAATGCTATATGTGATATAACATGAACACCATGAAAATTTGAGGAAATTTGAGCTAAAAGTGGCCGGCCACAAAGGTGGAAAAACCGGTGTGTTCGGGTCTTTTGTGGAGTTCTGGCTTCAAATTTTCATGGTGTTCCAGTCTCTGGGTTTTAGTGTTTCAGGTGTTGCTAGTTTTTGCTAAATATTGCATGTGATGTTAATTTTCTGCATAGGCAACTCGGACTGTTTCGTATTCGTAAATCAAACTTTGTTTCGGGTATTTTAGACGGTGATAAAAATTTTGAACGGATATCAATAACCCATTGTTTCCCTTGCTGGAAATTTTCCAAGTGTTGGATTTTTCCAAGATTAAAATATTCAGAAAATCATGTAGGTGATTCTGTGGACCCTATAGAAGAACGAAACCCTAACTCGATTCTGTTACCATCAGAACCGCCATCAAACCTTAGGGTTTGTGGTAGTTCAGCGGTGCCACAGGTGAGGCATTGGTTGACCCTTCTACGGCTGGTTCATAGGTGTTGTGGCATGTTCTGGGTATCTTTTTTGAACTCCGCGCAAGTGTTGAGCTCTTTGGGAAATTTTGGGTGTTTGTTTATTCGATCGGAAAGTTTAACATCGTTTAATTATCTGAGATTGTGATACAATAATTGGAATCTACACTAATTAGTTATGAGATAATTAATTAGTTGCGTGCAATTTTAACATTTCGGTCTCGAGTGAAATCGGGAATCTTGTTGAATTACCCGACTTCTTTTGTAAAGTGTTTTCATAGATGAGACCTAAATGTATGATTTGCATTGTTAGGCATGAAATCCAAAATATGTGATATTCCGGGTTTATAATGTCTAAGGGCAGTGACGATTCCAATTGTTGTAGTTTTTCACTTTTTTTCTGCGACCGTAAGTGTAATATGTGGTGTATCGCCGGTTTCATTTCTATATATCAACGACGATTAGGATACGCATATTTACTTACGTTGATGACATATGATGTTATGTGTTGCTGTGATATGTTATATTGGATCGTCGTGTTTTGAATAGCTTGGATTTTTTTATGTGAGATGAGAGTCTTTCATTTTCACTCATGTAAAAACCCGTGCTAGTCCCGCCCCGCTATGCCGTTAGTTAAGTAACCTAACGGTGCATAACGGGACACTGGCAAATGCGGATGGCATAAGCGTACGTTGTATTTTCGTTTCTTCTATGATGCTTAGGAAACATAAATGATGGGACTTCATTAATGAGATTAATGAAAGTAAAAGAAACCTAAAAGATATTGTAGAATCAAATTTTCAAAAAGGGTAGCTCTAGTTTTTTCTTTGCATAGCGGTATTCCATGTAGAATATCCAGCACCTTATTCGATAAGGAAAGAGCCGAGATCTCTTCACCGGGAGTGACCTCTTTAGAGAAACTAGCAGATGCTACAACCCACTCGGTTTTGTTTTTGATTGCTTCTATAGTTCTTGCTTTGCATAGTGGTGTTTGTGAAATATCCTGCACCTTATTCGATAAGGAAAAAGCCGAGATCCCTTCACCGGGAGTGACCTCTTTAGAGAAACTAGTAAAAGCCTAAAAAACACTCCTTTTCAAAAATCACTCAATTCTACAACGATATCAAGTTCATTACGCAAAAGGTTTTCTTAAAAACTTGTCGTAGCCCTCCGTCATTTCAGATAAATACTACTTAGTATTCGTGCTAAATTTGTTGGCCTCTGTCAAAGCGTAGTGTGCGGTAGCTAACTAGTGCTTATCTGCAATATGAGATGAGATTAGATTAGGGTAGTCGTGCGACTTTGTTGGCCTCCGTCAATGTCACGACCCAAATTTAGGCCCGTAACCGGTACTTAAACTACGTAACGTCAACAGGCGTACGCAACTTAAGTAAGTCGAAACCCAGAAATCTAAACCACCCAAAATGTGGATAAGCAGAGAAAAACATAGTTAAAACCCTCGGAAATCCCAAGTAAAACTCTTTAAACTTTGGTTTTACTTTCTTGAAAATTTCGACAGCATATTGATTGAATTGATTTAGTGCTTATGCGCTTTTTAAAAGATGAATCAAAAATATTTGTTAACCGCAATCAAGAACGGCGTAGCTTGGGAGCTAGCCGATGAGTACGGGTCGGTCCACAGGGATGTTGTGTATTTCCTAATTTGGTCTAACGAGTTAATTCCAAACGGTGTGAATGGATTATCGCTAAAAACTAAACTGATTTATACTAAGACTAGAATCTTTCTAGGTTTAGGTTAAGTTTGGAAATTGAAGATTTCCTCACCGCTTTCAATGCCCTAATTTAGATCTCTTTAGGTGTTATGGTAATAATTAATAAAGGGGATTAGTACCATTGGGAAGAAACGATGTTTCTTCCTCTAGGTTCTAGTCCTTCCTTTCTTAATTCTTACTCTAACCTCCATGGAAAACATATGCAACCGGTCGTTTATACTACGGTATCACCGCTACCTCGTGGGGTAGGGTGCCGTAGGGAACGGTGTGTGTATGTATGCATGGAGTCCTATTAATTATACGTGATGGGCAAGAAAGGGGTGAGAGATTTTCATCTCTCAAGCCTTCCTTATTCCTAACCCTAACAAGTGAGGAACTACTCACTCATTAGGGAATTGATAATCATTTCTAAACTATCTAACTATGGAAGATAAGAAAATTATACTAATGCAGAAATAAATTTAACTAGGGCAATGAAATAAAATTACTTACTTTATTGATGGCTCTCTCCAAACATTTACACATGAATTAAATTCTGAATAGATGAAATAAAAAGAGGCATACCCTAAAAAAGGTTTTAGGGTTTCTATTTATAGAACATAGAAACCCTAGGGTTACAATCGAGTCATATCTGAAATTACAAGTTTACCCCCTAAGAAAAGAACTAGTCAACGCACGCCCACCGTCACAGGATTTTCCACCTACACGGGCACTATATGGCCGCGGTTCCGCGGCCATAAGCTTGGTTTGGCCGCAGAACTGCGGCCAAGTATAGAGCTTACTGGCTGCACTTCTAGGGATGATTCTGGTTGCATTTTTCATCTTGTTTCTTCACTTGGTTTCTCAGATTGTCTTCTATTTTTCTTCCAGATTTCCACAGTGAATAATGTCGTAGACTTTACCACTTTCTTCGTGTCGAAGTCTTGAACCTTGCACTGCCTTTGTACTTATGAATTTGTTTGTTGACCTTCGTTTATTCTCCAAACTATAGGCTTGATCAAGATTCTTCCATTTGATGGTCGTAGTCTCACTTTTGTATCGTCTTTTCGTCAATTTCACAGTTTTTGTTCTGAGAACTTGTAACCTGCAACTAAGTAGCAGACATGGGTCAAAAGCACATGTTTATTTGTAAAATGAATAAGAATGAGGAATATAATAATGCAAAATTATGGTATGAACAAATACCCCCAAACTTATCTTTTACTCGTCCTCAAGCTAAACTAGTTTTATTCTCGAAAAAGACCTAACCTCACTTACGCAGGGAATCGCGATTGCACTGAGCTCGTGCAACAATCCGTTAAACCTCTAGGTGTCCCTAGTAGGAGGAGTGTTGTCTCATGAGGGTTTTTAGTGTATACTACCCACAAAATCCTATCAATTCGGCTTATCGACTTTTATTCTCCAATTAGGTTTTCTAACAAGGAATTCTATTATCTTTGACTCAGAAATTATCCACCCGTATTTTTCACGCTTCCTTATCTTTTAACTTAAGATCATACATGCTTTGTAGATTTACTTAGCTTTTAGCATATTTTGAGTTTTCCTTCTAAGGTTCCATCTCAACTTAGGAATTTTTATCATCTCTACTAAAGATATAAGTCCTATTTTTCATTCCTATCTCTTATCTAAACCCCAATCACATACCCCTACGTGTGTGTATAAATCATCCCTACACTTGGAAATTCAAATCAAGCTATTATACTCTTGTCCATCGTCCAAAGTATGTTTAGTTGGTGAATTTTTAGATGAAATTTGCTCACACGTCCTTCATGCGACCGTTAATACTTCTTGAGGTACCAACAACCGATTACAAAATGTGTTTGCACATTAAAGCGTAATTCCTAGTCTTGTAATACCTAAGGCTTATAGCAGTGACTCCCAAACCAGTTGGTCTAAGGCACTAGGTGATAAAGCACCATCGCTAAATATTTTTTCTATTTATGCAGCCTTAAGTAATTACAAAAAACAGTGTTCATTTTTTATCTCTTTATTCACACTTGTATTTTTATTTTATAGTACTAAGGACTTTAGACAAGAGCATTTCAAGGTCTCTTCTACTATTCTAAGTTTCAAGGTTCGTGTTTGTGCAATGTGTATGAGATATATTTTCAGAATCTAGACTTAAGCTTAGGAATTATTTTTCAAACTTATACTTTAATAAAGATATCAATACTTTTCCCTTGTTTTAACTTAGCCCAAGAAGTGAACTCGAAATTTGCCTATTTCTAAATAAACTACAAAGACATATACTTTCTACCGTTAAATTTTTAAGAAAGGTTATTTTTAGGGTTTTTAATTTATTAAGTCTAAGGTCTAGTTGTTCCTAGCTAGTTAACCTATTTGTCAAACTCAAGTCAATTAAGGCCAAAGATTGAATGTTTCAATTTTTATAAATTTTTTTCAAATTTTTCAGTTTTTATGGGTTTTAAAATAAGTATGCAAATGCAAAAATATACACATGAATGCGAAGGAAGAAGGCTTACCGAGCATACCCCCAAACTTAAACTTGACAGTGTCCTCACTGTCATGCCATGCCAAGAGGGTCAAAATGTCGGCTCTCCCATGTTTATTTATTTATAATTTTTTTATTGTTAAAACAAAACAAAGTCCCCCCCAAACTTAAGTCAAACGATGTTACAAGTCATTGCCAAACATTGCAAAGACCAAATGTCAACACCAACCGGTTGAAAAATTTATCTGTGTAAAGTATCGGTCGGTGGAAGAACATGTTGTATTGAGCCAAGAAGAATTGGGGAAGAGACAAGTGGTGGTATGGAAAGTGTCTGTATGTACGTGGAAGTGAAGAGATAATAGATGATGATGAATCAAAACGAGAATGTGAATGATCAGAAATCAGTGGAATATTGGCATTCTCGTAGCTTATTAAAAGAAAAGGGGGTGGTTCAACTTCTAAAGGAGGAGGTTGATTATTCACACAATCCCCGAGATGTTTCAGTGGATCCTTTATTGACTTAGCATCATCCATTATATGCATATGATATTTAATTATGAGGGAACTAATCTCCTCGATGTCAGCCATAGTCCAGCCGAAAGCTTGCCGGTTATCTTGTAAGACCATTAAAAGAGCTTTCTCTTGCTCGAGAGCTAGAGATGCCGATATGATAACGGGAAAGGTCTCATTCTCACCTAGATAAGTGTATTTAAGGTGAGACGGCAAAGGCTTGAGTTCGAGTTTCGGAAGCGAAAGAATTGAAGGTAAAATTGGGGAGTCTATCTCGAACTCAAAGGATTCCAACAATGGTTCGAAATCACTGCAAACATCTGAATTGGATGGTTCAACTAACTCATCCAAAAATTCAAAGGACTCATATTCGGGCGGTGAGTCGTCAAAATCTTCCGAAAAAGTGAAACATTCATAATCAATATCGGTTGTGCCAACTGTGTTAGATTCAAGGAGGGACGCATTAGCGGCGTCAAAACTGTTGTCATCAAACAGAAAATTTTCAAGCTCGCAGTCCTCCTGCGTGATTTTGTGAATCGAGCAAACTTCTCGTGTACTAGTTTTAGGCACGGGAGGGCAGACTTCCTATCTTGTAAATATTGAACTCACTAGACATCTTCTCGAAGGATAGAGTCATAGAGCTATTGCAACAATTTATTACGGCATTGGAAGTGTCCAAAAATGGTCGACCGAGGATCACCAGAATTTAGTTCCGTGGGTTAGCAACAGGTTGTGTGTCCATAACAATAAAATCAACGGGGGATATGAAGTCCCCTACTTTGATCAATACATCCTCTAACTCACCCCTAGGATGGGTGATTGATAGATCAGCCATTTGGAGAGTACAACGAGTGGGTTTCAACTCTCCAACACCTAATTGCTCGTACACGGAGTAGGGAAGCAGGTTAACACTAGACCCAAGATCTAAAAGTGCTCGATTGATGTTCTTATCCCCAATTGTTATTGAAATTGTAGGACAGCCAGGGTCCTTTCGTTTTTTGGGTAAGGGTTGACGTTGGTTAATAGCATTGCTCACGGCACTAGCTACTAGCACTTTCTTGGGTGTCTAAGATTTTCTCTTCGAGGTGCATAAGACTTTTAAGATTTTCGCATAAGACGGGACGTGTTGGATTGCATCCAAGAGAGATATATTTATGCTAACTTGTTTGAATAACTCTACAATCTTCTCCATTTAGGGAGTTGGTTTATTGGATCTCAACCTGTTTGGAAAATGAACATTTTGACAATCTGTTGAGTCCAATTTTTGTGGATTAGATTGCAGAGTTGGAACGGATCCCAGTGTGGGTGTGTTCGTGAAGTGAGAAGTGGGTCCGTTCAAATCAGAAGAAGTAGAGCCTTGTGAAGAATGAAGAATAGGCTCTAACGAGGAAGAGGAAGATAAAGAAGAACCACCGGCAGGGGTGTCATCACTATTAATACCCATATTATTATGCAACACTCTTCCAGATCTCAACATGGTCACAGCATTTACATTATGATTTTGTTGTTCATATGCAATATGTGCGTTATGTGTATGACCGGGATTTGGCAATGGTTGAGATGGAAGCTTTCCCTTTTCTCGCTCGCTCAACGCAGCAGTTAGTTGTGCAATTTGGGCCTCAATCGATTTGATACTTTGATCATGTGAAGCATTGTTGTGCACCAAAAACTGAATGGAAGTCTCCAACCTGGCTGCGGATTGTGTAGATTGTTTTAGAAACGCATCTAGATTTTTTTCTAGCGAGGTAACCTTATCATCATTTGGTTGAAAAAAATTGTTTTGAGGGTAAAAGTTGTTAGGCACAAAATTGTTCGTTTGATTTGGGTAAGGTTGTGGTTGGAAAGGTTGCTGGTATTGAGTTTGTTGGGGTGCTTGTTGTTGTGGAGGAGGAGGCCTTTGAAAGTTGTTGTTTCCTTGGAATTGTTGATTTTCATTCCAAGAAAAATTTGGGTGACTCCTCCAACCCGGATTATAAGTCGAAGAGTATGGATCATTTCTTTGTCGTTGCTGAAAGGCAGCATTGACTTGATCTTGTCCTTGAACAGGTGGATTATAAGGACACTCTTCGGTAAGATGTGATGGATCCGAACAACAAGCACAAACAGTTCGTGGGGGTAAAGCAGGTGCAGGAGAAGGCGATGAGATTTTGGTCTCAATTGCTTCTAGCTTTTTCGTAAGTGCGGCCATTTCGGCCTTCATTGCAATCGACATATCTAATTGATGTATGCCTGCCCTAGACTGACCAATAGAAGAAGATGAGGTGGTCTTGGTTCTTTCCCACTGAAGTGTTTGTTCAGAAAGATCATCGAGAAACTGCCACGCTTCCTCACTAGATTTGGTTAGAAAGTGACCTTGACAAATGGTTTCCAGCAACTGCTTCGTTGCTGGGTTCAATCCTTCATATAAAGTTCGGCAAAGTTGCCAATTTTCGATCCCATGGTGAGGGCATTGAACAAGTAGGTCTTTGAATATTTCAAAACACTTCCAAAAGGGTTCAGAAGGAAGCTTGGAAAATTGAATAATCTCATTGCGAATTCTCGCGGTCTTGTGATGTGGATAAATTTTTTAAGAAAAGCTTTAACAAACTCTTCCCAATTTTTAATAGAGTGTGATGCTGTGCTGTATAACCACTTCTCGACTAAGTCACATAAGGTGAAAGGAATGACCCTTAGCCTTATAGCATCATATGATAATTGGGTTGTTTTCATCATTGCGCAAACGTTTTGGAATTTGTTTATGAAGATATAGGCATCTTCAGATTCCAGTCCGTGAAATTTTGCCAACATGTTGATGAAGTGGGGTTTGATCTCAAAATTGTCCCCATTTATCGGTGGGAGTGAAAGACAAGTAAGTAAGGCGGTGCGGACATGGTAGAAAAGATCCTGGAGCGCGATTTGTTGGGGCGCTTCAACATACGGGTGTTGCGGGTTATTCGCACCTAACGGAGGTGGAATCAGTCCCGTAGGTAAGGTGTTGTTAGGATTATATCCCGACATCCCTTCGGAGGAAGAATGTGAAGGTGAAGGTAAGGAAGTGGAAGGAATTTCGACTTCGGAGTCGAAAGCGTTGTCGGTCGGTACCAACGAGACACAGACTAATCGGGCACTAGTGTCCCTAGTTCAACCGGACATACACTAAAGAGGTAGTGTAGTCAAAAAGTGAAAAACAGAATGTGGGGGGTAAGAAAACGTCAATGGAAAGAAAGTGGGTGTAAGTGGGGTGCACGGACATGGTAGACAAGTTGTAAGTTTTTGTAAAATTTTTCCTTTTTTCTTTTTGTGTTTTTTTTATGTGAAGCTTTTTGCAAAAAAGATTTTCGATAATAGGCTTAGACACACATTCAATCAACCACAAATGCACAATTAGGCCTAGATCTAGGGTCACCTAGGTCAGCTAGACAGCTCCTAACTGTTCCAAAGGGCAAGAAATAGGACCTCAAACCGCCTCTTCACCGCCAGTTATGGCCAGGTAAGCACAAGTAGAGAAAGGAGGGATCCGCTCACGAATCACCGTGAGACGGGCCTTTTAAAATTACCTTTTACTACCTGTCTAGCATAGGCACCGCAATGTCAGGTTAGGATCAACGATCGATGCCTACAACTATTCCTCTTTCCTATTGAGCGCGAAGTCCTTAGGGTTGAGTCTAATCTTTTTTAATTAAATGATGGTCAATGCAATATGCCTTATGTGATTTCTGGGGTCCTGGGAAGGGTGATGAAATCCCCACCCAATCTGGATTGGTTTCAAGCCCCTTAAAGTTCGATTAAATATGCAAAACAGTAAACAATCACTTGCAAACAATTTTTAGCGCGGCGCAAAGAATCCTGCAGAAGATCAATTATTGGAAGGGGGATAGATTTTTTAGCGCAAAGAATCCTGCAGGCAAATTTTACAGAGGAGATATCAGGGGGTTCAGAGAAGGAGAAAGGAAGCTTACAGCGGGTTTTCCACCAGCCGACGTCAGCAAGAAGCCGCGTTTCCGCGGTCGGAAGAGGCTATGTGCGGCGGTTCCGCGGTGGGATGTGCGGTTCAGGCCCCGCGAAATTTTCTGCTCCTCTGTTGTTGTAATCCTCTGTTGTTCAGATCTTCAGTTTTCTGTTTTGCTCTCTGGATTTTTCCAGATCCGAACTCGTTCTTCGATCCTATAAAATTCACACGAAAAACCCTTCAAACAATAAAAGATGATAAAATTTTTATATTTTTTATTTTTCAGTTTTTTATGAGTTTTATGATTTATATTAACCCAAAATTGCAAAAAGAAAATACTACGCCATCCCTGGCAACGGCGCCATTTGATTGAATTGATTTAGTACTTATGCGCTTTTTAAAAGATGAATCAAAAATATTTGTTAACCGCAATCAAGAACGGTGTCGCTTGGGAGCTAGCCGGTGAGTACGGGTCGGTCCACAGGGATGTTGTGTATTTCCTAATTTGGTCTAACGAGTTAATTCCAAACGGTGTGAATGGATTATCACTAAAAACTAAACTGATTTATACTAAGACTAGAATCTTGCTAGGGTTAGGTTTAGGTTAAGTTTGCAAATTGAAGATTTCCTTACCGCTTTCAATGCCCTAATTTAGATCTCTTTAGGTGTTATGGTAACAATTAATAAAGGGGATTAATACCATCGGGAAGAAACGATGTTTCTTCCTCTAGGTTCTAGTCCTTCCTTTCTTAATTCTTACCCTAACCTCCATGGAAAACTTACGCAACCGGTCGTTTATACTATGGTATCACCGCTACCTCGTGGGGTAGGGTGCCGTAGGGAACGGTGTGTGTATGTATGCATGGAGTCCTATTAATTATACGTGATGGGCAAGAAAAGGGCGAGAGATTTTCATCTCTCAAGCCTTCCCTATTCCCAACCTTAACAAGTGAGGAACTACTCACTCATTAGGGAATTGATAATCATTTCTAAACTATCTAGCTAAGGCAGATAATAAAATTATACTAATGCAGAAATAAATTTAACTAAGGCAATGAAATAAAATTACTTACTTTATTGATGGCTCTCTCCAAACATTTACACAGGAATTAAATTCTGAATAAATGAAATAAAAAGAGGCATACCCTAAAAAAGGTTTTAGGGTTTCTATTTATAGAACATAGAAACCCTAGGGTTACAATCGAGTCATATCTGAAATTACAAGTTTACCCCCTAAGAAAAGAACTAGTCAACGCACGCCCACCGTCACAGGAATTTCCATTGACACAGGCACTATATGGCCGCGGTTCCGCGACCATAAGCTTGGTTTGGCCGCGGAACCGCGGCCAAGTATGGAGCTTGCTGGCTGCACTTCTAGGGATGATTCTGGTTGCATTTTTCATCTCGTTTCTTCACTTGGTTTCTCAGATTGTCTTCTATTTTTCTTCCAGATTTCCACAGTGAATAATGTCGTGGACTTTACCGCTTTCTTCGTGTCGAAGTCTTGAACCTTGCACTGCCTTTGTACTTGTGAACTTTTTTATTGATCTTCGTTTATTCTCCAAACTGTAGGCTTGATCAAGATTCTTCCATTTGATGGTCGCAGTCTCACTTTTGTATCGTCTTTTCGTCAATTTCACTGTTTTTGTTCCAAGAACCTGTAACCTGCAACTAAGTAGCAGACAAGGGTCAAAAGCACCTGTTTATTTGTAAAATAAATAAGAATTGGGAATATAATAATGCAAAATTATGGTATGAACACACCTCCTTTGTAAAAACTAGGCCCGAAAACGGGTACAACATAGAATATAAATAAAGCATCCCAAACGGGAGCAAATCACGCCCAACGGCGGAGACAACCACCACAAGCATATATACGACGCCGAAGTGAAGAAATATAAATGAAAACAACATGAGGAGGTAAAACTTTACAACAAGACCGACTCCCATAAGCACGGTACCCAAAGTCACCAAAAAATAATACAACACCGATCCTCACAACTCATTTCTAAGTCAAATACATGAAGTGGTAGATGGAGAGTACTAGATACAAAGATATACAATGTATATCATCAGATAATCGCAACCCACCTAAAGAAAAAGGGCCTCACAGCCAACCGTAGCGATATCCGCAAAAGTAGAGATAATAAGGCGCCCTGCCGCGACCACTCTGATGATCAGACCTGAAAAACCCTGCGGCACAATGGGGGTGAGTTTCCAACTAGTGAATAGTAAATAACATCATACTATAATCGCAAGTATGCACTAACGGCGATAATTTATCACATGTAATCTGATAGCATAAGTATGGCAATATGAATATGCAACTATCATGAGCAGGATACACCACCAGGGTACTACATATACATGAATCAAATGTATATCAACTAAATCCTGAGTGCGGGATAATTAATAATCTCATGCACAAATCATCAGCATGGAAAAACCCGGTGTAAATCAACAACACCCAAAATCCCAAAATCCTCAGACGCCGTCACCAGGACTAGTCCCCATATCCTGTAAATCTCATGGAACTTGAGTGCCCAACATCGGCACTCGAAAACATTATGAAAATACTCGTGTCCAATATCAACACGTAAAACCACATATCATATCTGTACATCTCGCGGAACATGAGCGCCAAATATCGACTTTCGCAATCCTCGGAACATGAGTGTCATACACCGACACTCGCAATCTCCATAGCCATATATCTCACGGAACATGAATGTCCAACCTTGACCTTCGCAATCCATGGAACATGAGTATCTAACCCTAACACTCGCAATCCCCGTATCCATACGTCTCACGGAACATGAATGTCAAACACTGACATTCAAATCCAAAATCCATATATCTCTCGGAATATAAGTGCCCAATATCGACACTTGAAATCCCCAAATCGCATGAAAAACATATCTCAATGCGTAAATCCATGTAATATAACATATGCAACATAGAACAACAATATGCGCATATCAAGGAAAAATCCGCTATTTAAATGCATCAAGTCATTAAATATATCACGCGGTTCCCAATTATCTAAATCCAATATTACACACACACACACACATATATAACAGCGTCCCATACCACTGATATATATCATATAAGTCTGAACATATAACTATAGCAAGGTATATGTGTGGGCATGTAGGTACATAAAGGCATATGTGTAAGCATATAGGTATAGCAAGGCATATGTGTAAGCATGTAGGTGTACAGGTATGCTATATTTCATATGTGCCATCGCACAAGATTAAATGCCTCAATGTCGCTACCAAATAGCAAGGTATATCATATGAATATTTGTGTTGTGCGTATCATAGCAATTACTGATAGTGTGTGTGTAGCATACAATGAGTGCTCGTGCAACATGGACTGTCAATAATAGTGCAGTGTACAAAGTGTACAGGTTCAGGCACAACAAGTAACTATATGCAATGAAGTTCATGCATCTCCTCTATATGTGCATATAACCAAGCGGATAATATCATATCATATCTAGCCCTGACGCTTAACGCCACACGGGCGATTTCCCCTTAGATGTTAAATCTACTCACCGATGATCTCAAGTTAGGTAGATCCAATCACTCGCTTCCCTTTCGTCGCAGTGCTCGAAGTCCCCGCCTGTGATCCTAAAATTTTACAAACACATCACAAAAGGCTAAATATCCTACACCGACACAAAGATAACGAAACGCAAGGATAACGCCCATAAGATAATTACACTGTGCACCTAGTGCACAAAACATGTACGACATCGGCACAACCCTAGCTAGGATCGCTAAACTACGCAACCACCAAGCCTAGACCCCGATCGTACCAATCGCGCATTCACAACACAATATATCGCGAGGAAGATAATATATATCACATCGCAACGTCCATTAGAACACACGTCCAACTTTTACCGAAACCTAGTAAGCAACTTTATCACATATTAGCTCAAGTCTAAAAGTTAACACAATTCTAGTGATCACAAACATCACAAAGTAGCTTAACTAAGTCACCCAAACCATTACCAAAATTTTAATCTCACCCAATTATGATTTAACAAAAGTATGTTTGCTAACAACCTCAATTAGACAATTTAGGAAATAACAATTAACATTCTCCCACTAGGTTAAGTTTTTTCCCAAGTCTATACTTAATAATTAACCACATTAATAAATTAAACCCTAACTTGATCTTCACAAAACTTTTATGAATCATCTAAACATGCAATTAAAGCTATATTAAACATCTAATAAGCTAGCTTAATGATTTAAACAACAAATAAATATTAGGGTTAGAATTTTATACCTCCTCAAGATCATAAATTAGCAACTAAACTCATCATTTTAGCCTCCAAAATGATGTCTTTCATGAAGATCTATGCTAGTTTAGTGTTGAAGAATGATGGGTAGGGATTTATTTGTGAGTTTGTGGGATTATTTGGGGATTTGTGATGATTTATTTGAGCTTGGAGAGATGAAAATGAGGCAAGAGAAATAGAGGGCAGCAATGGGGTTAGGGTTCGGCCATGGCTAGAAATGGGGAGGGTTAAGGAAATTGTGTAGAAATTTCTTGTGTAAAACAACAATAAATGCTCATTAATGCAAATAATATCTTAAGCCACCTCATTTCTTTTTTTTTTAAATTTCATTTTAAATCATAAATATCTAGATATTTTGCATGGATGGATTAAGCTTAATCTAGTGATTAAATTAGCATTGATTCGCTTTAGAAATAATTAACCCAAACTAAAATTGTAATTACCACAAATTAAGTGCATAATTAACAAATTAAAATAATATTTTAATTAGGGAAAAATATTTAAGTGAACCATATTTTCCAAGTGACCACAAAAACCCGCAAACTAGCAATATTCTAGTTAAACTAGGTGCAGTCAAGTCTGTCTGTACTGAAATTTGATCACCTCCGGATTTTTACGGAAAACACCGACTATTTTACCCCAAAACGGAAAAATCCGCATAACGATTTTTAAAACGTTACAATCTTCCCCCTTAAAGAAATTCGGTCCCCGAATTAAAAATTTAACTATGCGTACCTTCGAAGAGATATGGGAATTTCTTCCGCATCTCGCTCTCAGCCTCCCAAGTGATCTCCTCACTAGTAGGGCTACGCCAAAGAACCTTCACAGATGGCAAGAACTTTGACCGAAGTTTTTTCACCTGCCAATCCAATATAACTACCGACTGCTCGGTGAACGAAAGATCGTGCTCAAGCTGAACGGTCTGGTGCCGAATCATGCGAGAAGGATCATGAAGGTATCTACGAAGCATCGACACATGGAAAACGGGGTGAACATCCGGAAAACTGGGCAGAAGTGCCAAACGATAGGCAACGGCTCCAACTCGCTTAAGGATCTCGAAAGGACCCACAAATTTGGGACTGAGCTTCCCCTTTTTCCCAAATCTCATAACGCCCTCCATCGGAGAAATCCACAGGAATGCATGATCCCCCACTGCGAACTCATTTCTGCGACAACGACGGTCGGCATAAGACTTCTGCATGCACTGGGCTGCTCTCATCCTGTCCTGAATCAGCTCGATCTTCTCCGTAGTCTTCTGAACTAGCTGGGGCCCCAAAACCCTACTCTCGCCGAGTTCGGTCCAACAGAATGGCGATCGACACTTCCTACCATACAAATCCTCAAAAGGCGTCATCTAAATCGTCTCATGATAACTGTTACTGTAGGAGAATTCAATCAACGGCAAGTGACGATCCCAATTGCCACCAAAATCAAGCACACACGCACGAAGCATATCCTCCAGAGTCTGTATAGTCCGCTCCAACTGACCATCGGTCTGCAGATGAAAAGCGGTGCTAAAACTCAACCTGGTACCTAAAGCTTCCTGGAGCTTCTTCCAAAGACGGCTAGTAAACTAGGTGCCCTTGTCGGATACAATGCATGTGGGAACACAGTGCAAACACACATTCTCATCTATATACAACTGAGCATAACCGAAAGTGGTTTTCACTGGAAGGAAGTGAGCCGCTTTCGTCAACCGGTCAACAATCACCCAAATGGAGTCATACCCCCGACTTGTCTTGGGTAGACCCACAATAAAGTCCATATAAATCTGCTCCTATTTCCACTCAGGAACGGGTAAAGGCTGCAACTCTTTAGCCGGTCTCTGATGCTTAGCCTTGATTTGCTGACAAGTCAGGCACCTCGAAACGAACTCCGAAACATCACGCTTCATCCCTTCCCACCAATAAAAGTCCCTCAAGTCACGGTACATCTTGGTGGAACCTGGATGAATGCTAAAGGCTGACTGATGTGCCTGCTCTAGGATCTCGCGTCTCAACCCACCAATATCTGGTACTCACAAGCGAGTCCTGCAACGTAGCACACCCTGGTCATCAATCATGAACTCCGAAACTGTACCCTGCCGAACAAGCTCAAAAATCTCAGAAAAATGGGCATCACTGGATTGCGCCTCATGGATACGATCAAAAAGTAGTGGACGGGCGCGGACATGAGCAAGATGTCCCCCAGTGGAAGTGAACTCAAACTGTACTCTACCATCGCACAAGGTCTGCCAATCTGCAGAAAACTGCCTCTGAACTGCACTCAACTGGGACAAGCTACCCCCGTGCCTACGACTCAAAGCATCAGCTACCATATTCGCCTTGCCCGGGTGATAAAGGATCTCACAATCATAATCCTTCACAAGCTCCATCCACCGACGCTGTCTCAGATTCGGGTCCCGCTGCTGGAAAATGTACTTCAAGCTCTTGTAGTCCTTGAAAATCTGACATGACTCCACATACAAGTAGTGTCTCCAAATCTTCAACGCAAAGACCACCACGGCCATCTCAAGATCGTGAGTGGGGTAATTCAGCTCGTGCTTCTTCAGCTGCCTAGAAGCATATGCAATCATTCTATCATGCTGCATCAGTATACAACCGAGCCCCACTCGAGACGCATTGCAGTAAACAACAAAGCCACCCGATCCAGAAGGCAAAGATAGAACTGGTGCAGTCGTCAACCGAGTCTTCAACTGCTGAAAACTCTGCTCGCATGCATCAGTCCAAAGAAAAGGAACCCCCTTCCGGGTCAGTCCGGTCAGCGGTGCAGCGATACTCGAAAAATCCTGCATGAAACGGCGGTAATAACCAGCTAAACCCAAAAAGCTGCGGACCTCTGTCACGGATACAGGTCTGTGCCAAAACTGTACAGCCTCAATCTTCCTTGGGTCCACAAGAATACCGTCTTCCGTCACCACATGACCCAGGAAGTCAACTCTATCAAGCCAAAATGCACACTTTGAGAATTTAGCATACAACTGGTGCTCTCTCAAAATCTGCAAAGCAATTCTCAAGTGTTGCTCATGCTCCTCCCGACTCCTAGAGTAGACCAGAATGTCATCAATAAACACAATAATAAACTGGTCGAGGAACGGCCTGAAAATCCGGTTCATCAGATCCATGAACGCTGCTGGGGAATTGGTTAGTCCGAACGACATCACCAAAAACTCATAATGCCCGTAGCGTGTACGAAAAGCAGTCTTCGGAATGTCATCATTCCGAACCAGCAACTGGTGATAACTCGAACACAAATCAATCTTAGAAAAATGTTTCGCACCCTGGAGCTGATAAAAAAAATCGTCAATGCGAGATAAAGGATACCTATTCCGCACCGTAACTCGGTTCAATTGATGATAATCAATACACAATCTCAACCTGCCATCCTTCTTCTTGACGAACAACACAGGAGCTCCCCAAGGCGAAACACTTGGACGCACAAGTCCTTTATCAAGCAACTCTTGTAATTGAACTTTAAGCTCTCTAAGCTCTGCCGGAGCCATCCGGTAAGGTGGTATAGAAATAGGCCCCGTGCTAGGAATCAGATCAATGCAAAACTCAATATCGCGCTCTAGCGGCAAACCAGGTAACTCATCGGGAAAAACGTCGGGAAACACTCGCACGATAGGAACCCGGTCCAACGATTCTACTGTGGCCCCAGTATCATAAATGAAGCCAAGAATCCCCGATATCCCCTCTTCAAAAGCCGTCTAACGCAAAGGGTAGAAATCAAACTTTGAGGAGCGGCACCACGGTCCCCCTGCACAACCCGAACAGACTCACCCGGAAAACTAAAACTGACTGTCCTCTCATGACAGTCCACCGACGTAAAACAAGATGCCAACCAGTCCATGTCAAGGAGAACGTCGAAGTCTAACATATCTAGAAGGATCAAATCGACGGACGACTCTCTATCTCCGATCTGAACGGCACACGACCAAAACACATAACGCGCGACAAAAGAATCGCCAACAGGTGTAATCACGACAAGCAGCTGATCTAGCAAACACGACTCTCGGCCCAACCTCGGCATGAAGAGCATAGAAACATACAAATGCGTAGATCCCGGATCAAACAAAACATGTGCATCAAAAGAACATACAGAAAGAGTACATGAATCTACTGCATTGGACGCCTGCGCGTCCTGATGAGTCAAGGAAAACACCCGAGCCTGCCCTCTACCGGTGACTGGCTGACCTTCGCCTCTACCACCTTGTCCTCTCGGCACAAAACCATCGCGACCACAACCTCTCGGAACATGAGTTTGGCACGGAGCAACAACAGGCATAAGGGGCAACGCCATCTGAGGTGGAGAAGGTGGTAAGGTAACCTGTGGTACAGCTGCCCCGCGCTCACGTGGCTCAGTACAATCTCGAACCCGATGACCCAAACTCCCGCACCGGAAACATCCAGATGAAAACTGCCGACTATCCTTGGGATAAGACCTAAAAATTTGTCCTCATCCCAGACCTCAACTACCCCCAGTATCTGAATGGGAACTTTCACGACGTCTAAACGCCTGCCTCCGTGCTGAAACACCTGTACGAACCCTCTTCGGTTCCGGAGCAACCGACGTCTCAGAAAGATGCTCCTCAACCAACAGGGTTGCGTCCACCGCTGCTGCATAGGTATCACAATGCTGAACGCTGATAGCGAGGAACAACTGGGTAAGCAGGTCTCGAACAAACCTCTTGACCTGCATCTCCTCCGTAGCTACCAAATACGGAGCATATACAGACAGCTCGGTAAACAGCACATCATAATCGGCCACCGTCATACCCTAAGTCTGGTGTAACGACTCGAATCTGCGTGCTCGAGCATCCCTGACGTTCTGCGGAAGAAAACGTGCAAGAAACACCGTCACGAACTCAGCCCAGGTCATAGGAGAAAGACCCGCGGCTCTGCCTTTCTCTAAGGACTCACACCACTTCTGGGCCAGACCCTCCAGAAGAAAGCTCATGAACTCTACCCATCTCGCGTTGGAGCATCTAAGCGAATGACATATCGTGGTCATCCGGTCGATAAACGACTGCGGATCCTCAGTTGCATCGGTGCCAGTGAAAACCGAAGGCCTCAGCCTTATAAACTCCGATAACGATACGGTGATCACCTCTGCAGCTGCAGGTACAACTACCTGAACAGTAGGCACCAACGCTGTCCTCGCAACAGGTGGAACAACCGCCTGCCCCTGCGCTCGAATGACCTCAACTAATGATCCCATCATCTGGCGCAAATCCTGCATACCAGCCCTTAGCACAGCCATATGGTCTGTCGAAGGCGGAACAATCCTCTCCTGCACAACGGGCGTACGGCCCTGGTCAGTCCTCGTCTTAGACGAGTCAACTCCGACTTCGGCCCTCGTGGCCGCTCTCTGCGCCCTCGTAGTCTTCGGCGGCATAAAAGGCTGGAAATGGAAACAGGATTCGATAAGGACTCAGAAACCGAATCACAAGGATGCATATAATCACGGAAGGAATTTCAAGCAATAAGTCATAAGGTCACTTAGGCGGAATACCGTGTCGTAAGTATGTTGCGGAACATACACATGCTACATCACTCTGCTTAAGCTACCTACTCTATCATACCAAGGTCATTCTACACTACGAAAGGTAAAACCTACCGCTATGATACCAACTTTGTCACGACCCAAATTTAGGCCCGTAACCGGCACTTAAGCTACGTAACATCAACAGGCATACGCAACTTAAGTAAGACGAAACCCAGAAATCTAAACCACCCAAAATGTGGATAAGTGGAGAAAAACATAGTTAAAACCCTCGGAAATCTCAAGTAAAAATCTTTAAACTTCGATTTTACTTTCTTGAAAATTTCGACAACACCTCCTTTGTAAAAACTAGCCCTGAAAACGGGTACAACATATAATATAAATAAAGCATCCCAAACGGGAGCAAATCACGCCCAACGGCGGAGACAACCACCACAAGCATATATACAACGCCGAAGCAAAGAAATATAAATGAAAACAGCATGAAGAGGTACAACTTTACAACAAGACCGGCTCCCATAAGCACGGTACCCAAAATCACCAGAAAAATAATACAATACTGATCCTCACAACTCGTCTCTAAGTCAAATACATGAAGTGGTAGATGGAGAGTACTAGATACAAATATATACAATGCACATCATCAGATAACCGCAACCCACCTAAAGAAAAAGGGCCTCACAGCCAACCGTAGCGGTATCCGCAAAACTAGAGATAATAAGGCGCCCTGCCGTGACCACTCTGATGATCAGACCTGAAAAACCCTGTAGCACAACGGGGGTGAGTTGCCAACTCGTGAATAGTAAATAACATCATACTGTAATCGCAAGTATCCATTAACAGTGTAACAACCGAATTCATTTATACCAATTCCAGTTCCCGTATTTATATATCTGTGGTATTTTCTTGATTTATCGTATTTTGGGTGCGAATGGTATTATACATTTTACATTGCATTCGACCCGACCCGCTTGCTTGGACTGGTTGATTCATATTTATAAACTACCATAACTTGTAAAATAGATACGTGCATTTAATGTGGACTGCATACTAGCATTTCATCTAGCATCGCACATTTTACATATAACATTTTAAGTCACGTAAAATATTTTAAAAATACACTTCATAGCCTGCATGATACCCCTAGCCCCGTGGTAGCATCCTTACATCTTGTTCTCGTTCCGTTCAGTGAAACAGACGTGTTTGGATGGCTACGCGCACGTACGTGCATCCGTTGTTGGGGGTATGCTTTTTCGTTACCTGAGCATTCATTTTGAATTTTGAAAGTGGCATATATTTTTCATATTTTAAATCTGAATTTTTAGACCCGACCCGGACGTGTTTTGGAGTAAGTTTGTATTTGCCAAAATCTCAAAACGAAGTAATATTATATTCTATATATATTTATAAACTATTAATATATTTTTTAACTAAATTATATTATTATATCCTTAACATACTGACAGTTATAATTATATACATATTATAAATATTTTTTAAACTAATAAATCCTAACTATCACCATTCTCTCTCTCCTCTCTATCTCTCTCTCTTTCTCTCTCCCTCTCTCTCCACTCTGCCTCTCTCTGCATATATATATAAATTTTATATTATAATTATTTCCTTTTCTCAAAAACCTTTTCACTGTTTCCCCCACGTTTTTCTTCTTCATCTTCTCTTTAAAAATTTTCCCGCCTCGTCACGAGAACCCTACCCGTGCCGTGCTGCCGTCGCCGCCTCCACCCTCGACCCCGTCTCTCCTCCTTCGATCACTTCCCTCTCTCTGACACTCCGTCACCTCCCCTGCGAGCCCGCGGCCACGAGAACCCATGTCCTCGACTACACAACCCGACCTCGCCGCCTATTCATCTCGTCGACCTCGTCTCCACCTCCTCGTCCTCCTTCCCGTTCCTCCTCTCTCTCTCCCTCACATTTTTCCTCTGCTGCCTTCACCTCCGACTTCAAGAACCCAAGAACCTATGCCTCATCTCTGCACTCATCGCCGCCCTAGCCTCGTTGTCGGACTCACCCCTCGCTACCACTTTTCCTCCTCTCTCCTCTCTTCTTTTCCTTAACACCTCGCCTGCACCCACTACCCTGCACATCCGAAACCCTAACCCCAGCCTTCAACGCTAACCCTTCACCGGCAGACCCCACCGCCGGCAACCACTTCGTCGTTTCTCCTTCTCCTCTCATCCCTGCAAACCCCTTGACACCAGAAGCAAACCCTTTCCCTCTATCTCCTTCTTCTTCTTCTTCATTCTTCTTCTTCTACTTCTTCTTCTCCTTCCTTATTGTTTTTCCGACCATCGTCGGAAAACCCGCCTGCACCTTGCAGTCGACGGCTCATTGTCGACGACACCCCCTCGCCTTCTTCTCTGACATGAGACAACCTTAGAGGCACCCCTTCTTCTCTTTCTTCTTCTTCTTGCTTTTCCTTCTCTTCTTGTTCTCTTGTTTCTTGATTCCGTTTTCCGGTCACCCGCCGGAGCCGTGCCACTGCTGACGATCCGAGAAACCCAGTGGACGTTCCCTACCTACGCGGTTACATTCTTGTATTGCCTGGTTCTGTTCTGTAATTGTGCGCGCAAAGTGTTCGACGAAATGCCCCAATGGAGATTTCCGCCGTTTTCTCGCTTTCTCGCTGCGTGTCGTGCATCTGTGGATCCCCAAGGCAAGTAAAACTTGCTACATGATATTTATATTATATTATACATATTTAACCGCATATTAAATCTGTAGATTAAATCTAATGTCGTATGTTTCATTTTAACATTTCGATATTCCGTTTACATAATTTTAGATTTAGAACTTGAAACATACCATGTTGCATTTTAGTTTACCATACGTAGTATCCACGTCCATATTTAAATCACATAATAATTATTTGCATAGCCCATAGTACCATTTTAAATAGTTTATAACTTTCGGATACCTAGTTGCATCCATTTAGCCTATTTTATATAAAATTGCATCCCTAGATCATTTAATGCATAATAACGAGATTTTAACATTCCATATTTGATTAAGTGTATTTTACTTAGTGTTGGAACCATAACCCTAACTCAAACCGATAACCGTGCATCCAAATGTTTTAATCTGTACCTATTTGCATACCACATTACAATGTTCCATTTTATTGTTCCATTAGCACCCCATACTTGTTTTGTATACCCATGCTTAATTTAGTTTGATTATGAGCACCCACGTGACATGTTGTGCACCACTGACATGACTTGATACACCTACTACTTGATACGACTTGATACCATGCACTTCTTAACATGACATGATACCTATATACTACCTGACTTGACTTGATGTACCATGGCTTTACCTGTTACCTGATCTTGTTACTAATGCCAACAAACCTGACCTGTTGTCCCTACGGACATTTCCTGTTGTCTATCCAGAAAAACATGTACCTGCTTGATCCTGTGTTGGCATTAGCTCCAGATTTATCAATACTTGACTTGAATACATAACTTGGGGGTATGGGGAAATCAATGATGAAACCTGACTTGTAACTCGACAGTTCGATACCTTTACTGATCAGTTTTAGAGGCTAGGCCAGCTTGGGATGATGCTGCTGACATCATTCATCTATACATATTTCCTATTTTAGAGGCTAGGCCAGCCTTGGGATGATGCTGCTGACATTATTCATCTATACATATTTCCTATTTTAGAGGCTACGCCAGCCTTGGGATGATGCTGCTGACATCATTCATCGTTACCCACTACCTTTTAGTGCCTAGCGGCATGTCTCGGCTTCAGCCCGAGAATCTTCACCGTGATCCCGGGCACGCACGGGATACTATTGAGTTACATCGATGATTCATCAATTTGATTTCAAAGACTTTAGAGTAGTTAACCCAATAGACCAGTTTGGATTACTCACTACACATTACCCTCACTGTCCTTATTTATATTACCGTTATACCCGTTTTACTGTTCATGCACATACCTGTATGTCTTGCTACCCCTGTTTATTTTATCGCTTGATATTATGACGCACTGACGTCTGGGTTTTGCATGGCCCAGATCCTCTACCTTTATTGCAGACTGATCAGGAGTACTGCCGCTGTTAGACCGAGCGATGAGGATCCTGTTGGTATCCAGTTTTACTTTCCAGGTGTTTTATTTATTGGATATTTTGCATCCGCATATTATATTATTTCTTGACTCATTTTACTCTAGCTTATGGACATGTACTAGATAGTTTAGTTTACTTTCCTGTTCTTGATATCTCTACAGCCGTAATGTGACCGTGGAAGGATTTTTCCTATCCACAGATAGCATGGTTGGCTATGTCACGTGCCTATCTTAGCGTACTCTGGGAAGCGGGGGGTGACATGGTTTGTTTGGTATCAAAGACATAGGATATAGGTTAATCGAGTTTGATTCTTTTGTAGTAGGGAATTGGACCTAATACACGAATCAGAATACTCGTGATTAGGGACATGTCCTGCCACCTTGTTATTGTGATTCTTGAATCATATCTTTCTTTTGACCCTTTTCTTGACGATATGCAAACCACTTTGCATCTCGACTTGAAACCTTTTGGTTCCCTATTGTTTCTCCCTGTTCTTTGATTCTGATACTAGGATTTGGGCGACTTGAGTGGAGTTATGTAATTGTACCCATGAACTGCAGCATGGTTATAATGCGGTACTCTATTTAAGTAACTTGGAGTCCTGGTCTTGATTAACTTCCTTGTTCCATGATCGTTATATTGCCTTGTTTCTCTTGCTTTCCATTTCATGTTTTATCGCAAGCTTGAATTCTGTTTACCGTGCTTATCTTCTTCAGTATCTTGGCTTCAAATGAAGTCATTTCGGTATCCTACTTGTTCTTGGTTTTCTCGCATTAGCATTATTCAATTCTACTGCATCTCATCGATTTATGTCATCCAAGTTTATTACTACACACTCGATTGCTTGCACAACCCTGTCTAGTTGTTGGGACATACATACTGGGAATGGGAAGATCATAGCTAGTTGAGAATGTAAGGATTGTTCAGTTGTTGTTTGCGGACGAGAGTTATTTGCAGAATTCTTGGTGATTGATACGGCAGCTATGAAGTCGTCTTGGGAATGGATTTTCTCGGCACTTTCCACGCTCACATTGATTGTAGGGCAAAGAAAGTGATTTTCCAGATTCCTGGACATCCGGAGTTTGTTTTTGCGGGAGGAAGCAGTTCTGTCGGGCCAGTCGAGTTTAGGGCTAGGCCGCCAAATAATATTATTTCGTCTATGGAGGTTGATAAAGATGAAGCACCAGCTGTTGTCCGAGATTTCATGGACGTGTTTGAGGACATATCAGGTTTACCGCCGAAACGAGACGTGGAGTCCACAATTGATCTTGTTCCTGGTGTAGCGCCAGTCTCAAAAGCGTACTATCCAATGGAATCAGTGGAGTTGGAAGAAGTCAAGAAGCAGATTACTGAATTACTTGAGAAGGG
Source organism: Agapanthus africanus (assembly GCA_030015575.1). Classification (NCBI taxonomy): domain Eukaryota; kingdom Viridiplantae; phylum Streptophyta; class Magnoliopsida; order Asparagales; family Amaryllidaceae; genus Agapanthus; species Agapanthus africanus. The sequence goes on along the minus strand of JASDDO010000031.1, from coordinate 105,015,998 downwards.
TTGGATTCGCAGCAGTAACTCGTCTTGGGGAACTCCAGTACTTCTAGTTAAGAAGAAAGATGGCACAAGGAGGATGTGCATCGATTATCGAGAATTAAAACGGGTGACTATTAAGAACAAGTACCCGATCTATCGCATTGGCGAATTATTTGAGCAGCTCAGTGGCGCGAGGGTATTCTCGAAGATGGATTTGCGATCCGGATATCATCAGGTCCGAGTTAAATCAGAAGATATTTGCAAGACTGCGTTCCGAACTCGGTATGGACATTACGAGTATTTAGTGATGCCATTCGGAGTAACGAATGCACCGGCTATATTTATGGACTTGATGAACCGAATCTTTTCACCATTCTTGGACCAGTTTATATTGGTGTTCATTGATGATATTCTGGTCTACTCGAAGAGTATTGAAGAGCATGCAGAACACTTGAAGATCGCACTGCGGACATTGAGGCAAGAAAGATTGTATGCAAAGATGAGCAAGTGCGAGTTTTGGCTTGAAGAAGTGAAGTTATGGGGCATGTCGTGTCTGGAGATGGAATCACCGTTGATCCCGAAAGATTGCAGCAGTTCGAGATTGGCCGATTCCGAAGAACGTTGCAGAGATTAGAAGCTTTCTTGGGCTTGCCGGATATTACAGAAGGTTCGTGGAGAATGTTGCTCGTTTGGCTGAGCCTTTGACCAAGCTTACGCGCAAGGAAGTACCATTTGTGTGGACGGATAAATGTGCGTCAGCTTTTGAGGCGCTGAAGCAGAGATTGATAACCGCTCCTATTTTGACCGTGTCAGACAGTTCCGGAGAATTGGTGATTCACAGCGACGCATCTGGGAAAGGATTGGGATGTGTTTTGATGCAGCATGGGATGGTTACAACTTACGCATTGAGACAGTTGAAGACCCATGAGAAGAATTATCCAACTCATGACTTGGAGCTTGCAACAGTGATTTTCTCTTTGAAGATTTGGAGACACTACTTACTGGGCGAAAGGGTCGAAGTATTCACCGATCATAAAAGCCTAAAGTATGTGTTCACACAGAAGGAGCTTATTATGAGGCAACGTAGATGGTTGGAGCTGATGGCTGACTACGATCTTGATCTTAAGTACCATCCGGGGAAAGTTAATGTTGTGCCGGATGCGCTTAGTCGGTTGCCAGCAATTCAGATGTTGACTGCACAGAAGGAACTTATTGAAGACTTTCAAAGATTCGATTTGGAGGTTGTGCTACCGCATTCTTCGGGACAGTTGATGCAGCTGCAAGTACAGTCGTCGTTGATCGAGAGTATTAAAGCAGCGCAGTCGCAGGACCCAAGATTGCAGAAGTTTCGAGAACAGGTTGAAGTTGGACTTCGAACAGACTTACTGATCCATGGAGATGGGTTGTTGCGATATGGTAGCCGTTTGTGTGTGCCAAAGGAAGATATTCGCAAAGAACTTATGAAGGAGGCATACAGTTCCGCGTATTCCGTACATCTAGGAGGCACGAAGATGTACCGTGATCTACGACAGCATTTATGGTGGGAAGGCATGAAAAGGGAGATTGCTCGCTTTGTAGCAAAGTGCTTGGTGTGTCAGCAAGTTAAGGCTGAACATCAAAGGATTGCTGGTTTATTGCAACCACTTCCGATTCCTCAATGGAAGTGGGAACATATAACCATGGATTTCGTGATGGCTTTACCACGGAGTCTAAAGGGCAGCAATGCATTTTGGGTAATTGTTGATCGATTGACCAAAGCAGCTCATTTCATACCATTTCGAGTTGGTTAATCAACAGAAGCTTTGGCAGAATGGTACATGTAGGAGATTGTAAGATTGCATGGAGTACCGGTAAGTATCGTGTCCGACCGTGACACCCGTTTCTTTTCACACTTCTGGAGAAGCTTACAGGAAAGTTTGGGGACTCGATTGAAGTTTAGCACAGCTTATCATCCTCAGACAGATTGCCAGTCGAAGAGAACGATCCAAACTCTTGAAGACATGTTGAGAGCTTGCATGTTAGACTTCAAGGGTTCATGGGAGGATCATCTACATTTGGTTAAGTTTTCTTACAATAACAGTTTCCAGGCGACTATACAGATGGCTCCATTCGAAGCTTTATATGATCGCAAGTGTCGTTCACCTGTTTGTTGGGACGATATTGGAGAACGAAGATTGTAGAGACCGGATTTGGTCGTGCAAACAGTTGATAAAGTTAACACTATCCGGAATCATATGAAAGCAGCACAAGACCGACAAAAGAGTTGGGCAGATACGTCGAGAAGACCTCTAGAGTTCGCCGTTGGTGATTTGGTATTCTTGAAGATATCACCGACTAGAGGGGTGATCCGTTTCGGAAGTCGAGAAAAGCTTAGTCCTCGATTCGTTGGACCTTTTGAGATTTTGGAACGTGTTGGAGAAGTGGCGTATCGATTGGCGTTACCGCAATCCTTGGCGAATGTTCATGACGTGTTTCATGTATATCAACTCCCTAAGTATGTTCGAGATGAAACGCAAGTGTTAGATAATTCGGAGTTGACTGTATGTGAAGATTTGACTTTTGAGGAGCGACCGGTGTTGATTGTGGATTGAAGAGAAAAGGTTCTTAAGAACAAAGTTATCCCTATTGTACTTGTTTCTTGGGGTAATCACTCACATGGAGAATCAACTTGGGAACGAGAAGATGAAATCTGGCAAAAGTTTCCACATCTATTCTTGTAGTGTGTTGAATTGTTTATCTTTTCTTATTCTTGGAATTTCGAGGACGAAATTCTTTTTGTAGTTGGGTATAATGTAACAACCGAATTCATTTATACCAATTCCAGTTCCCGTATTTATATATCTGTGGTATTTTCATGATTTATCGTATTTTGGGTGCGAATGGTATTATACATTTTATATTGCATTTGACCCGACCCGCTTGCTTGGACTGGTTGATTCATATTTATAAACTACCCTGACTTGTTAAATAGACACGTGCATTTAATGTGGACTGCATACTGACATTTCATCTAGCATCGCACATTTTACATATAACATTTTAAGTCACGTAAAATATTTTAAAAATACACTTCATAGCCTGCATGATACCCCTAATCCCGTGGTAGCATCCGCACATCTTGTTCTCATTCCGTTCAGTGAAACAGACGTGTTTGGATGGCTACGTGCACGTACATGCATCCGTTCTTGGGGGTATGCTTTTTCGTTATCTGAGCATTCATTTTGAATTTTGAAAGAGGCATATATTTTTCATATTTTAAATCTGAATTTTTAGACCCGACCCGAACGTGTTTTGGAGTAAGTTTGTATTTGCCAAAATCTCAAAACGGGCTAATATTATATTCTTTATATATTTATAAACTATTAATATAATTTTTAACTAAATTATATTATTATATCCTTAACATACTAACAGTTATAATTATATACATATTATATATTTTTTTTAAACTAATAAATCCTAACTATCACCATTCTCTCTCTCCTCTCTATCTTTCTCTCTCTTTCTCTCTCCCTCTCTCTCCACTCTGCCTCTCTCTGCATATATATATAAATTTTATATTATAATTATTTCCTTTTCTCAAAAACCCTTTCACTGTTTCCCCCACGTTCTTCTTCTTCATCTTCTCTTTAAAAATTTTCCCGCCTTGTCATGAGAACCCTACCCGCGCCGTGCTGCCGTCGCCGCCTCTACCCTCGACCCTGTCTCTCCTCCTTCGCCTCCTCATCTCCTTCGATCACTTCCCTCTCTCTGACACCACCTCCGTCACCTCCCCTACGAACCCGCGGCCACGAGAACCCACGTCCCCGACTACACAACCCGACCTCGCCGCCTATTCATCTCGTCGGCCTCGTCTCCACCTCCTCGTCCTCCTTCCCGTTCCTCCTCTCTCTCTCCCTCACATTTTTCCTCTGCCGCCTTCACCTCCGACTTTAAGAACCCAAGAACCCACGCCTCATCGCTGCACCCGTCGCCGCCCTAGCCTCGCCGTCGGCCTCACCCCTCTCCACCACCTTTCCTCCTCTCTCCTCTCTTCTTCTCCCCAACACCTCGCCTGCAACCACTACCCTGCACATCCGAATCCCTAACCCCGGCCTTCAACCCTAACCCTTCGCCGGCAGACCCCACCGCCGGCAACCACCTCGTCGTTTCTCCTTCTCCTCTCCTCCCTGCAAACCCCTTGACACCAGAAGCCAACCCTTTCCCTCTATCTCCTTCTTCTTCTTCTTCATTCTTCTTCTTCTACTTCTTCTTCTCATTCCTTATTGTTTTTCCAACCATCGCCGGAAAACCCGCCTGCACCTTGCAGTCGACGGCTCATTGTCGACGACACCCCCTCGCCTTCTTCTCTGACCCGAGACAACCCTAGAGACACCCCTTCTTCTCTTTCTTCTTCTTCTTGCTTTTCCTTCTCTTCTTGTTCTCTTATTTCTTGATTCCGTTTTCCGGTCACCCGACGGAGCCGTGCCACTGCCGACGATCCGAGAAACCCGGTGGACATTCCCTACCTACGCGGTTACATTCTTGCATTTGTTAGTTATATGTATACCCTAGAGGCCATTACTGTACATACGATGTATATTGTAGTGGATGCTATGACATATATAGGGAGGACTTTCTTGCTCGACATGATAGTATGCTATCTGGTTGTACTTTATCTTAACATGTACTCAGATTGTCTCTATGTTACATGTTGATAAAGCGCTTAGGATATGTACTCGACTACTGGGACTATGATGAGATCATACTAGTGGGGCCACAGTAGCCGACGAGTACATCCTATAACTGTTCCTAGTCGAGGGTGTATCGAGACAGGGCATCGATTCACCAGAGTAGACTAGCGTATACGCATCTTGACCCATATGATGGGCGATGGATGATCCCATATCCATCGGTGTTTGACATCAAGGATGGTGTACGGGTGCTCAGTGGAGACTGGGTACACTGGACGGACTCGCCGAGAACTCCTAGATGGTATTATACCATACGTCAGATGGCAGTTCTCCGGTAACACTGGTACAGAGTAGTCTGTCCACCCGAGATCGTCATAGAGTCTTGTGTGATTCCCACTGTGCTTTGATTTCCATCATACCACGTCCAAGAGGGCGTGCAAAAGGGTGGCTTTTGGGTACAGTCCCGAATCACATGGAGGCAATGAGCGATAGGAGGGAATTCGTCTCTCCCGGTATAGGGAGTTGATGTTGTGCTGTGTTCGATTGGCTATAACCGGAAATCCCTGGCCAGGGTTGCTGAGATTTACTGGTAAGTGTTATCAGTAGTTTCTCGAACTGTTATAGACCTCATATCGACACGACTTATCGAGCTACTGGGGTCTGACGTTTACCACCCCTAGGCGAGATATGCGACATATCAGACGACGAGACCGGACTGTACGGGAGTGTTACTGTTTGGATTCACAGGAGAAGTTACAGGCTTGCTTGTTGATCTTCTGAGCGCTCAATACCTGGGTAGCTGTTACGTTTAGCTGACCGCTTGCAGCTTGTGGGCGTTTGATATGATCATCACCTACTGCCGGCGTATTGACGATTCTTTAGAGTCCTACACAGAGGTTTCTTGACTCAGGAAAAACGGAGTAGGGGCTCATATGTGATATGTGCGGGACCGAGGATAATGCGATATGTGATACCGTATTATATTCTTGCGATATTTGATATCAGCCGGGTCATCGAATCAAGTGTTGATTCGATGAATCGGTACGGATAATTATTAGTCGGTTATATGCGATATAGACGGATTGTCGGATCAAGTGTTGATTCAATAATTTAATGTAAGATAATATATATGATATATTAAATTACATTAACTAATATTTGCTCACTAAAAGATTCTTTTTCTCACTCGGGTAATATATTGATATATATGCGATATATGTTAAATGTATTATTTTATTTTGTTACAATAAATATTGTATATGTGATATATAATATTGTAACATATTATAATTATTAATGCAACATGTTTAGAGGAGTTTAAACATGATTAGGGTTTGGATTAGGGTTAAACCTTCTAGTTGATTCTAGAAGCTTTACTTTGTCTTTGTTAAGATATTATGATAGATATTTACAAGTGACCCACCCTTTGACCTAACCCAAACCCTAACCCTAGTAAACTCTCTACAATGGTTACTACAACCATGGTTGCATAAATGATTATGATAACATTCTTTCTATTCATCACAAATGATTGTTCATCTTCTTCCTTCATTCTTTTCATGGAAAAAAGCTTTCTTGATTTTTTCAAGTGATGAATAATTGTGAGAAAAAGATAAATAAAGAGAGCAAAAATCCTACTTCATCATCCTCATCTTCCCTTGCCATTTAGATGAGGGTGTTCACATCATTTCATGAGTGTTAGCTTGTGTTAAAGAAACTTCAAGGTAGATCATCTTAGTATCGAAGATCGGAAGCAAAGGTTGCGTCTTTCTCTTCGTGGAACCTCTCGAAAGTCCGGATCCCGATGATCGCAGCGAAGGGACCACAACACGGAGCATATGAAGTGAAGGACCGGATCTACAAAGGTTGTAATCCCTCTCACTTAGTGTTAAAATATTTAGCATGCTTGTTTTCGCCTAATCTCTAGTTTAAAGTTCCGTATTCGGGTTGTTCGGCACGGCTAAATTTTAAATCGGGCATGGTTGATGCCTCATAGACCCTTGTGCGCGTGCCTAGCAACCCTACAGTGGTATCAGAGCCAAGCTAGAGCTTTAGGCGAAGTCTAGACGAAGTTTAAAGTCCGATCGAACCCGGAAAACCCGATAAAACCGACTTTCTGGAAATTTTCTGAAATTTTGGATTTTTGTCAATTAAAAATATGCAGAAAATTAAGCAGGGTCTAATATGAATTACTGTGAAATACGGGGACCTAATTCAATTAAACCACCGCGGAACCGCGGCACGAGCCTGGCATGTGCGGCGGTTCCGCGGTCGTACGGTCTCCTGTTGCATTAATATTTGCGCAGTAATTCCTATTTTCTGGTGCTGAGTTCTCTGGGAATTTTTAATATCTTTTCAACTGTTGAATTATCTGGGTTGTATTGGGGACTTAAAGTTTCGATCAGATATTATAACTTTGTTTAGTTTGTCCGGATAATTTTTTAGAAACTGTTAAAATGTTCGAACGGATATCAATAACTCACTTTTTCCCCTGTCGGAAATTTTTTCAAAAGTTGAATTTTTTCTCGTGTTTAAGAACGTTCTAAGTCGTGCAAGTAACCCGATGGACCCACTAGAAGACAACAAACCTTAACTCGATTATGTGACCGTCTTGAAGTGCCTTTTGAACCTTAGGGTTTGGGGCAGTACGGCGTGCCACATGTGAGGCGTTGGCTTGACCCTTCTACGGCTGGACCATTGGTACTGTGGCATGTAATTGGATGTTTTTAAACTGATTTCAAGTGTTGAGATATATTGGGGAAATCTTGGGTGCTTGACAATTCGATCGGAAAGTTTAACTTTTTCTATTTATCTGGAATGTGATACAATAATTGGAATCCACAGGTAGTTATGAGATAACTAATTTGAATATTATAAACATAGCAGTTTAGTCTCAGATGATCGGTTGCCATGGAATTTTGATGTGATCAAAAGTCCGTCGCAATCACGTAGCGTACGCGGATACTCGCCGGGTAAACTTAATAGACAACCTCACTCCATAGCCCCGACCAAGTAACTGTAGGAGAACCCCATCGCCGAAAGCATCCGTTCGGGTGCTCCCGGTAGCGGTGTTCCGCCTTGGTGCACTTCGTCGACGGTATCGGGGGTGCGGCCGTCTACTAAAGTTTGCGACGAGCATTCGATCAGGACGTCGGGAATCTTGTTGAATTGCCCGACTTGATATTGAAAAGAGTTTTCGATAATGAGACTAAAATGCGGAGTTTATAATTGTTAGGCATGCGATGTCTAAGGAATTCATTTAGTTAGGCATGCGGTGTCTAAGAAGGTTGCGGATTCCAACTGTTGTAGTTTTACACTTTCTTTTCTGTGACCGTAAGCGTAGTATGTGGTGTATCGCCGGCTTCGTTGCTATACATCAACGACAATAGGGATACGCATACTTGCTTACGTTGATGATATGAGATATTATGTGTTGCTGTGATATGTTGTATTGGATCGTCGCGTTTGAATAGCCGGGGTTTTATGTGAGATGAGAGTTTTTCTTTTTCATTCATGTAAAATTCATTTGTATGTAATATTCTTTTATTGGGGCACTTCCAGGTAGCGGAAGATGTCACCGTTGTATATTATTTACTTTTCCGCATTAGGTAGACCCAAGGCGGGGAGCACAAGTAACCGGGTTCTAGGGTCCAGTGGGAGACCATCTCGAGGAGTCGAGACCGGGTCTCCTAACCCTAGAATTGGCAGTGTTGCTTGCCGCTCTCGTAGGGGTCTAGGGATGTGGGTTTGGCTATTCATCGCGACCGTGGAATCCGTGTTTTATACAGGCTCGTATTGAAAACACGGACGTCCTAGTATATCCAATATTTCATATATGTTCTTCTGCTGCAATATTCTGTGATGAGATCATATTACTGCCTGTGACGAATATTTATATTATATATATGAGATATATGTTATATTGCAGATTTCGTTTCAAATGTGATGCTTGTGAAGCACAAATAAAATGGGACTTCATTAATGAGATTAATGAAACTAAAAGAAACCTAAGATGTTGTAGAAACTTGTTTATAAAAACTGGTAGCTCTAGTTCTTGTTTTGCATAGCGGTGTTCCTTGTAGAACATCCAGCACCTTATTCGATAAGGAAAAGACCGAGATCCCTTCACCGGAAGTGACTCCTTTAGCAATAACTGGCAAATGCTACAACCCTCGGTTTTTCTTTTGATTGCTTCTATAGTTTCTGCTTTGCACAGTGATATATATGATATATCCCGCACCTTATTCGATGAGGAAGGGCCGACGATCCCTTCACCGGGAGTGACCCCTTTAGCAAAACTAGAAAAGCCTAAAAAACACTCCATTTAAAATCACTCGATTCTACAACGATATCAAGTTCATTACGCAAAGGGTTTTCTTAAAAACCTAGCGTAGCCCTCCGTCATTTTAGGAAGTAGAGTACTTAGTATTCGTGCTGCGTATGTCGACTTTAGTTGAGGCGTAGTGTACGGTAGCTAAGTGATGTCTTCCTACACAGCATATGATGCGATTAGTTAGGACATTCATATGATTATGTCGACCATAGTTGAGGGTCATGTAGGGTGGGTCTGATTAATCATGAAATGACGGGTAGAACTTGACTAGTGCTTATGATATGTTGACCTTAGTTAAGGTCATAAGTACTAGGGGTAAAATATTATTGGGAATTTCAAGTGTTGAAATTTGCAATGAGATTGCATACCTTCTATAAGATAGTTGGATCCCGATACCCGCTGCGAGTAAAAGTTACTCCTGGGAGAGTTTTACACATTACAATTAGCCGATCAAGTAGGTGTCTAGAAAGGTGTTAACGGGGTTACGCCTCTGGGAAAACGAGGTTACTTTAATTAGGTTCGTGCGAAAGCACGGGGGACCTCCCTCAAAGTACCGACACTGGCCTGGCTGAAAGATTGGCGAACTTGTAGCGTGTAATTAATCCCGGCTAGTCTTTCCTTTTAGGGTTTGAAGGAAGATTTGACTAAAACAGTGGGAGACATCCTGATTAGATATATTATATAACCAATCTAATCTTGCAAGAGCATACGCTGAGTGTTTTCTTCTCTCTCTCTCCAAATAGCGACTATATCATGCTTTAATCAAGATAATAAAACGGATATATTGACCGAACCCGCTTGTTATACTGAGCTGGGGAACGTTGGTCCCGCTCCAACTTATAATTGTTATAAGACAGAGCAGGAAATTGGGGAATACCAGATTTCCCGTGCCGCCCAAACGAAGAAAGTGCATGTTGATGCATCATCTTCGGGTGTGATCATTACACAGAACTGTTTCTCAGTATCCTTTACGTCCTGGGTATGTGATACCGGATCAGGATCCCGTATATGTAATCTGTTACATGGGCTGCAGATAGGTAGAGAACTGAGAACGGGTAATAAGTTTCATGAAACAGAAAACGGTGCAATTGTTGCAGCCAAGTCTGTTGGTCACTATCACCCTGTATTACCAGAATACATTGATTCTGAATAAATGTTATTAGATACCGAACCTGATATACAAAATCATATCAGTCTCTTTATTAGTAAAGAAGGATATAATTTTGTATTGTTGGATAATGTTTTGAACATTTCCTATATCAAGAGTTGATCGGTTCAGGCACGTTATCTAAAAGCATTGACGTTCTAAATCAAACTACAGTTCTAAGTATAACGAACATACACAAGAGGAAGAGTTCAGAAATGAACGAATCCTTCTTGAGGCATTGTAGACTAGGTCATGTCAATGCGACCCGACTGGCTGAAGTTACATTTAGATGCATATTTAAATAAGTTTGAATTTACATCTTGTGAAACTTGCCGGTCATGTCACAAAGATAAGATGACCACAGCTCTGTTTATTGGAAACAGAGAAAGAGTTAGTGAACTCTTGGGATTGATACATGCTGATGTATGAAGGTCCCCTGTCTACACATGCCAAGATCGGTTCTTTCTACTTCATTACATTCTCTGATAATCTCTCAAGATTCAGACATATGTTTCTGTTGAAACACAGGTCCGAACCTTTTGAGATATTCACAGAATATAAGTTAGAAGCAGAGAACCAAAATACGGGTATAAGTATTAGGTCCTTTGATGAGTCAAGGAGGAGAATACTTGAGCACGGAATTCCTGGACTATTCTAAAAGAGAATGAAATTCTCTCTCGGCATTACTCCTCCGTATACACCACATCACGTCGGTGTATCGGAGCGGAGCAATCACACCCTATATGATATGGTGTGCTCTATGATGAGTATTGCTGAGTTTCCTATTTTCCTTTTGGGAGTTATGCACTTGTGAAGTTGCATACCTATTGAATAGGGTTCAAATCAAATCAGTTGCCTACCACTTCATATGTGATATGGAAAGGGAAGAGCCCATATCTTAAGTTTGTTAAGATTTGGGGTTGTCCGGCCTATGTCTAAAAGCAAAATCCGGACAAGCTCGAGGCAAGGTCTGTTATGTAGAACTGGAAAGGTTCCAGCTATATAAACTGCAGCTGATGATTTGGTAGAACCAAAGGATTCAATAGTTTCCAACGAACCTCAGCCTCTCCGCCGATCTAGTACGGTTTCTCACCCACCTGAGAGATACTTCGGTTTCTCTATGACAGTGGGAGCAAGGATTGCATCATGAGATGATGACCCAACTAGTTTCGAGCAGGCCATCAGGAGTGAGACTCTGTAAGAATGGCTGGGTGCTTATCGATCTGAGATGGAATCCTTATACACCAACAAAGTATGGACTTTGGTTGCTTTATCTGAAGGGTTAAATCCCCATCAGGAGCAAGTATATCTTGAGAAGATTACTTGGTGTACATGGAAAAGTTGAGACTTTCAAAGCTAGACTTGTTAAAGGTTTGAATCATAGACCAGGTATGGATTATGTTGAAACCTTTTCTAAGGATCTATGCTTAAGTCCATCCAGATCTTACTTGCCACGGCTGCATACCATGACTACGATATCTGGTGGTTGTGTGTCATGACTGCTTTTCTAAATGATGTTTTAGAAAAGAGCGTCTATAAGTACACAGCCAGAGGGCTTCGTAGACAGTGGGAGCAGCGGAAACGTGTGCAAGATGCTTCATATGATAAAGTAGGCATCGCGGAGTTGGAACATCTGTTTTGATGTGGTGGTCAAAGAGTTTGACTTCATCAAAATGGTAGATGAACCTTGTATATACGAAAAGGTAGTAGAGAGTATAGTGATGATCCTCGTAGAGTACGTGGATGACATACTCTTGATAGTGAAGGAGTTTCCTATGCTACGCTCGGTCAATCTCCGCTTATCACAAGGATTCTCCATATAGGATCAAAATGATACCTCCTAAATCCTGGGTTTTGGATCTATGAGATAGATCTAATTGGATGTTAGGACACTCACTAGTTGTAGTGAGATGGTATCAATCGATCCTGGGGAGAATCACTAGAAAGGTTCCAGGGTGATAAGGACGACTGAATGTCAGTCGCAGGCATTGTCTATACCCTCAGTGGAGGGACGGTATGTTGGAAGAGTTCCAAGCTAGATACCGTGACTTACTAGACGATTAAAGGCAAGATACATCATTACCAAGGATACTACCAAAGAGGCAGTCTGGATATATATAAGTTCATAAGATGAACTTCGTTCCTACCATTGTGTGACAATGGAGTTGTGGCTTCAGCCAAGGAACTACCGTCCCATCAGAAATCCAGATATAATTCTTAGGCAGTATCACCTGATCATTGAAATGGTTGATCTCCAGGGAGATCGAGGTTAGGAGATTAGACACAGAGGACAACAGCGCGGATCCACTCACAAAGGCCTTTTTCCCAGTAGAGACTTTTATGGGATGGTTGAGTATGAGATACTTCAACCGCAGCTAATTGTTGGGTATGCGATACCATAACAGAAGGCCCTAGTGCAAGTGAGAGATTGTTAGTTATATGTATGCCCTAGAAGCCATTACTGTACATACGATGTATATTGTAGTGGATGCTAGGACATATATAGGGAGGACTTTCTTGCTCGACATGATAGTATGCTATCTGGTTGTACTTTATCTTAATATGTACTCAGATTGTCTCTATGTTACATGTTGATAAAGCCCTTAGGATATGTACTCGACTACTGGGACTATGATGAGATCATACTAGTGGGGCCACAGTAGCCGACGAGTACATCCTATAACTGTTCCTAGTCGAGGGTGTATCGAGACAGGGCATCGATTCACCAGAGTAGACTAGCGTATACGCATCTTGACCCATATGATGGGCGATGGATGATCCCATATCCATCGGTGTTTGACATCAAGGATGGTGTACGGGTGCTCAGTGGAGACTGGGTACACTGGACGGACTCGCCGAGAACTCCCAGATGGTATTATACCATACGTCAGATGGCAGTTCTCCGGTGACACTGGTACAGAGTAGTCTGTCGACCCGAGATCGTCATAGTGTCTTGTGTGATTCCCACCGTGCTTTGATTTCCATCATACCACGTCCAAAAGGGCGTGCAAAAGGGTGGCTTTTGGGTACAGTCCCGAATCACATGGAGGCAATGAGCGATAGGAGGGGATTCGTCTCTCCCGGTATAGGGAGTTGATGTTGTGCTGTGTTCGATTGGCTATAACCGGAAATCCCTGGCCAGGGTTACTGAGATTTACTGGTAAGTGTTATCAGTAGTTTCTCGAACTGTTATAGACCTCATATCGACACGACTTATCGAACTACTGGGGTCTGACGTTTACCACCCTTAGGCGAGATATGCGACATATCAGACGACGAGACCGGACTGTACGGGAGTGTTACTGTTTGGATTCACAGGAGAAGTTACAGGCTTGCTTGTTGATCTTCTGAGCGCTCAATACCTGGGTAGCTGTTACGTTTAGCTGACCGCTTGCAGCTTGTGGGCGTTTGATATGATCACCTACTGCCGGCGTATAGACTATTCTTTAGAGTCCTACACAGAGGTTTCTTGACTCAGGCAAAACGGAGTAGGGGCTCATATGTGATATGTGCGGGACCGAGGATAATGCGATATGTGATACCGTATTATATTCTCGCGATATTTGATATCAGCCGGGTCATCGGATCAAGTGTTGATTCGATGAATCGGTACGGATAATTATTAGTCGGTTATATGCGATATAGACGGATTGTCGGATCAAGTGTTGATTCGATAATTTAATGTATAATAATATATATGATATATTAAATTACATTAACTAATATTTGCTCACTAAAAGATTCTTTTTCTCACTCGGGTAATACATTGATATATATGCGATATATGTTAAATGTATTATTTTATTTTGTTACAATAAATATTGTATATGTGATATATAATATTGTAACATATTATAATTATTAATGCAACATGTTTAGAGGAGTTTAAAGATGATTAGGGTTTGGATTAGGGTTAAACCTTCTAGTTGATTCTAGAAGCTTTACTTTGTCTTTGTTAAGATATTATGATAGATATTTACAAGTGACTCACCCTTTGACCTAACCCAAACCCTAACCCTAGTAAACTCTCTACAATGGTTACTACAACCATGGTTGCATAAATGATTATGATAACATTCTTTCTATTCATCACAAATGATTGTTCATCTTCTTCCTTCATTCTTTTCATGGAAAAAAGCTTTCTTGATTTTTCCAAGTGATGAATAATTGTGAGAAAAAGATAAATAAAGAGAGCAAAAATCCTACTTCATCATCCTCATCTTCCCTTGCCATTTAGATGAGGGTGTTCACATCATTTCATGAGTGTTAGCTTGTGTTAAAGAAACTTCAAGGTAGATCATCTTAGTATCGAAGATCGGAAGCAAAGGTTGCGTCTTTCTCTTCGTGGAACCTCTCGAGAGTCCGGATCCCGATGATCGCAGCGAAGGGACCACAACACGGAGCATATGAAGTGAAGGACCGGATCTACAAAGGTTGTAATCCCTCTCACTTAGTGTTAAAATGTTTAGCATGCTTGTTTTCGCCTAATCTCTAGTTTAAAGTTCCGTATTCGGGTTGTTCGGCACGGCTAAATTTTAAAATCGGGCATGGTTGATGCCTCGTAGACCCTTGTGCGCGTGCCTAGCAACCCTACAGCATTGCCTAGTTTTGTTCTGTAATTGTGCGCGCAAAGTGTTCGACGAAATGCCCTAATGGAGATTTTCGTCGTTTTCTCGCTTTCTCGCTGCGTGCCGTGCATCTGTGGATCCCCGAGGCAAGTAAAACTTGCTACATGATATTTATATTATATTATACTTATTTAACCGCATATTAAATCTGTAGATTAAATCTAATGTCACATGTTCCATTTTAACATTTTGATGTTCCATTTACATAATTTTAGATTTAGAACTTGAAACATACCTTGTTGCATTTTAGCTTACCATATGTAGTACCCATGTCCATATTTAAATCACATAATAATTATTTGCATAGCCCATAATACCATTTTAAATAGTTTATAACTTTCGGATACCTAGTTGCATCCATTTAGCCTATTTTATATACAATTGCATCCCTAGATCATTTAATGCATAATAACGAGATTTTAACATTCCATATTTGATTAAGTGTATTTTACTTAGTGTTGGAACCATAACTCTAACTCAAACCGATAATCGTGCATCCATATGTTTTAATCTGTACCTATTTGCATACCACATTACAATGTTCCATTTTATTGTTCCATTAGCACCTCATACTTGTTTTGTATACCCATACTTAATTTAGTTTGATTATGAGCACCCACGTGACATGTTGTGCACCCCTGACATGACTTGATACACCTACTACTTGATACGACTTGATACCGTGCACTTCTTAACATGACATGATACCTATATACTACCTGACTTGACCTGATGTACCTTGGCTTTACCTGTTACCTGATCTTGTTACTAATGCCAACAAACCTGACCAGTTGTCCCTACGGACATTTCCTGTTGTCTATCCAGAAAAACCCGTACCTGCTTGATCCTGTGTTGGCATTAGCTCCAGATTTATCAATACCTAACTTTAATACATAACTTGGGGGTATGGGGAAATCAATGATGAAACCTGACTTGTAACTCGACAGTTCGATACCTTTACTAATCAATTTTAGAGGCTAGGCCAGCCTTGGGATGCTGCTGCTGACATCATTCATCTATACATATTTCCTATTTTAGAGGCTAGGCCAGCCTTGGGATGATGCTGCTGACATCATTCATCTATACATATTTCCAATTTTAGAGGCTAGGCCAGCCTTGGGATGATGCTGCCGACATCATTCATCGTTACCCACTACCTTTTAGTACCTAGCGGCATGTCTCGGCTTCAGCCCGAGAATCTTCACCGTGATCCCGGGCACGCACGGGATACTATTGAGTTACATCGATGATTCATCAATTTGATTTCAAAGACTTTAGAGTAGTTAACCCAATAGACCAGTTTAGATTACTCGCTACACATTACCCTCACTGTCCTCATTTATATTACCGTTATACCTGTTTTACTGTTCATGCACATACCTGTATGTCTTGCTACCCCTGTTTATTTTATCGCTTGATATTATGACGCACTGACGTCTGGGTTTTGGATGGTCCAGATCCTCTACCATTGTTGCAGACTGATCAGGAGTACTGCCCCTGTTAGACTGTCACGACCCGCAGGGTACGGAACGTGACTGACACTTAAGTTACGAAACGTCTCAAGACATCCGTAAAATAAGTAAGCCAAAGTCCAGAAACCAAAACCAAATAAGCAAGAGAGTGAAGAGAACCCAATCAATTGAAAACGAGTTTATCAAATAAGTCATATAAAACCTTTTTAAAAACAATATCAATTTTTCCGAAAATTTCGACAGAGTCTCCTTTGTAAATACTGGCCCCCAAAATGGGTACAACAAGAATATATATGAATCCAACAAATAAGGCATCCCCAAGCGGAAGCTAGCTCTTCGCCACAAGGCGGTCACAAATCCCACGCAATATAAAGCAACAACATGCGAAATAATCATAAGGAAGCATGAGAAAAACAGCATGTCGACTCAAGTGAGCTCGACCCCAAAATACAGCATAAAAGTCCACAAATCTCACAGTCTCATCTCTAGGTCAATATACAACAATACTGGTAGATACAGTAGATGGAGTACACTAGATACAAAGAATATACAAGGTGGTACAAAAATAATGATATAACCCACCTAAGAGCAAAACCTCAAGTCCAGGCAAAAGAGGCAAAAGAAGCAAGTGCGCCCGCCGCTACTGTACTGACGGAGCGGACCTGCAAAAGGCTGTGGCACAACGGGGGTGAGTTGCCAACTCGTGAGTAATAAATAACATCTACACAGGCTATCGAATGCATGCACACAAGCATCCTAGCATCTAAAATACAGGTAAGGCAGGACATAATAGCAGGTAGGTATGCAATATGAATATACTAGCAGGTATGAATGCAATGCGAATCAACTCATGACCTGAATGTGTAAGTATAAGAATCATGTTTTTCCTTTAGGAATCTTTTTTGAAATACCAGCACAATACTAATAGAATCAATGAGAACCTGTGTCCAGCAACGACACCTCAAAACTATTACAAATCTCATATATCCATGTCATAGTATCTCTGGCCTCGGCCATCCGGCCGACCCATCTCAATATCAATATCTCATCATCTCGCGGCCACGGTCGGTATCCTCTGGATATCCGCCGTCCCAAACAGTCACCGGTAGGTAATCCGTCCCCTGCCAGGCTCATCGTCAGCAACACGAGCTTCTTGCCCCGGGGTACCTTACCGGGCCCACCATGTACCCGAGACGGTTCATCCAACTCCTCGAAACGGGTCTCGAAAACCACAGCTAACTCATGGTGGACGACACTTATATCACTAGAAAACCGCAATTTACATATTTTAAAAAAATAAAATAAGTTTAGAAATTTTGCGGCTTTCCCCCGAAATCCAGAATATCATAAAATCTCAAGAAATCCTCATAAGTGCATATGTCAATGATAATGAATGCATATGGTATCAATAATCAAGTAACGATGTGTGATTAATAGACTAGGCATGAACAAATAATATGATGAGGTACATGCACATGAATAGAAATCCTACGATTTCATTTTAAGGAATTAAAGGTAATAGCACAAGTTTAAGTATCAATTATAGTAAAAGGTTTCAATTTATAGGTTATCTAGTGTGGTGGCATGGCAATTACCAGAGTGTGTGTAAGCATGAATAGTGCTCGTGTTGCATATAAAAACCCTGGCAATGGTGCAGGTGTCTTATAGAATGGGTTCGTATATGTATGTCAATATAAGGCATGAATGTAGCAAATAATCATACGAGTATTACACCCCTAATTACTAACATTACTAAGAATCTTTTTAAGCTACTAAAATTATCGCGCGACTTGCGCCATCCAACGATAGTCCCCCGTAGATGTTACATCTACTCACTGGAATCCCTAGCTAGTCACGTCCAATCACCGCTTTCCCCTTTCGTGCCGCGTCTGACGTCTCCGCGACCGAACCTGGAATTTACATCAATACCAAACATAAGGTTACATATCAAGAACGACGCAAATCCCAAACGAAAATACTAACGTTTACAAGCTAGGTACAACGTGCACAAGGTGCGCGGAACACACGCGAAAATCGCAAAACTAACTAGAATCTTCAATTTGGTCGCCTGGAAAAACTAAAACCCGAACACACAAAAATCCGCACTCACGCATCTTAAAAATCATAGGATAAGCCAAAACAATCATCAAGATATCAAAATAATTTATCACATACTTTTATCACAAAACTAGTAAGCACAAACATTCTAAAAAAAACGACGCAACATCGCCGTTATGCGATAAAGTGCTCACAATCCAACACAAACATCCAACTAACCCACTAGATAGCCACTACATTAGTTTTAAACCATTAGCAATGCTTAAAAACCTAATTTCCATAAACAAAACCTTTCTTGATTTTCATAATTAGCAATTTCAATCCAAAACTAAACATGACAATACTAAATTAACACTAATTTGAAGCCCACACATATAAAGTAACCTCATTAACTTAGATTAGCAAACAACTAGATAGCAAAATAGATTTAATTAACTAAAAAATGGTTTCTAAAAATCCGAGTTTAATTTCAACCATGAACTTTTTTTAAAAATCTAGAATGAAACTAACACTAAATTTAACACTAAACAAATTTCAAGGTTCTAGTTTAGCACACTTAAGCTACAATTTAACCATTTGATTAGAAATTATACCTCAAAAGATCAATCCTAAGCTTGCTCAAGCCTCCCAAGACACCTTCTTTCTCCTTGATTTGAACCAAATTAGGTTGGAGAAGAGCTGGAATATGGTTTTGTGTTGAATTTGTGAAGGAAATTGTGGATTTTGTTGAATTTTTGAGATGAAAATGAAGCAAAAGAGAAGAAGAAATGGGGAAAATATTTGGGGCTGTTGGTGCAGGATTTTCTGCTGAGAGGAGAGGGATGGGGGATGTGAAGGGATGGTGTAAAAGTCTAAGTCAAAGCCCCCCCAAAATACCATAATACCCCCACCCATTACTACATTTTAAACCCTTTTTAAACAATTTAAAAGGAGTTGAAGAATACAATTTGGAGGGGGGGAAATGTGCTGCAGTAGGAGGTGGGGCCGGCCAAGGGAGTGAGGGAAGGGTGAATGGGGTTTTACAAAAGAAATTTTATGCAAAAAGACCCCCTACAAGTCCAAAATTGCAAGTTTTAGCTTAAATTCCATAAATTTCGTTTTCCATAATAAAAATTAGTTAAAACTTAAAATAAATTACTAAAAATTTATGTTACAACTAGATTTTAATTAACATGATTTTAAAGATTAAAATTAGCCCAAAGAAATTTGTATTTATCGCTAATTTAATGTATTTTCTTACCGGCTTAAAATAATATTAAAAATTGAAAAATTAGGGAAAATTTTTAAACAACCAGAATTTCATAAGTAACTCATTTGCTATTAAAAACAAGCAATTACCTATCCAAATTATGTATAATTAGTCCTAAACTGCAAAATAACAAAAAGACGGTTTACGGAAAAATACCACATTTTCACCGATTTTCGGGAAAACACCAAAACGACATTTCAAGGCGCTACAATCTTCCCCCCTTAAAGAAATTCGGTCCCCGAATTTAAAAATATAGCTACGCATACCTTCAAAGAGATGGGGATATTTCTTACTCATCTCACCCTCGGTCTCCCAGGTGACCTCCTCGCTGCTCGGGCCACGCCAAAGGACCTTGACGGTCGGTATAACTTTCGATCTCAACTTCTTCACCTGCCGATCCAGGATGGCCACCGGCTGCTCTGCAAAAGAAAGGTCGCGCTCTAGCTGGACTGTCGGGTGCTGAATCGCATGCGAAGGGTCGTGAAGGTACTTGCGGAGCATCGAAACATGGAAGACAGGGTGAACATCGGGAAAGCTGGGTGGAAGGGCCAAACGATAAGCAACAGCACCGACACGCTCGAGGATCTCGAAGGGACTTACGAATCTATGGCTAAGCTTCCCCTTTCGCCCAAAACGCATCACACCCTTCATCGGAGAGACTCTCAGAAAAACATGATCGCCAACTGCGAACTCTAGTCTGCGACGGCTCCTGTCTGCATACGATTTCTGCCTGCTCTGAGCCACTCTCATCCGGTCTCGATCAACTGTATCTTCGCTGCCGTCTCCTTAACAAGCTGCGGCCCTAAAATACTGCTCTCGCTGAGCTCTGTCCAACAGACAGGCGATCTGCATCTCCTCCCATACAATGCCTCGAAAGGTGCCATCTGAATAGTATCCTGGAAGCTGTTATTGTAGGAGAACTCCACTAGAGGTAAATGACGATCCCAGCTACCGCCGAAGTCTAAAACGCACGCTCTGAGCATGTCCTCGAGAGTCTGAATGGTCCGCTCTGACTGTCCGTCGGTCTGCGGATGAAACGCTGTGCTGAAGCTCAAACGAGTGCCCAAAGCCTCCTGAAGTCTCTGCCAAAGTCGGCTGGGGAACTGGGTGCCTCAATCTGACACGATACAAGTCGGTACGCCATGCAACCGCACGATCTCATCGATGTAAAGCTGGGCATACTGAGCGAAACTGAAAGTGGTCTTCACTGGCAGGAAGTTGGCCGCTTTCGTCAATCGATCTACGATCACCCAGATGGAGTCATACCCTCGACTGGTCCTGGGTAGACCCACAACGAAATCCATCGAAATCTGCTCTCATTTCCACTCCGGAATGGGTAATGGCTGTAGCTCTCCTGCGGGCCTCTGGTGCTCGGCCTTGACTTGCTGACAAGTCAGGCAACTCGATACAAACTCCGCAATGTCCCTCTTCATCCCTTCCCACCAGTAGGTCTCTCTCATATCATGGTACATCTTGGTGGTACTGGGGTGGACACTATACACTGATCGGTGTGCCTCCTCAAGAATGTCGCGCCGCAATCCATCAGCATCTGGTACACACAGTCTAGATCCATATCATAAAATCCCCTGATCGTCAATCACGAACTCGGAAAATCTGCCATGACCCATCTGTGCCATGATCTCTGAGCAACGGTCGTCACTGCGCTGTGCTTCATACATACGGTCAAGCAACTGTGGGCGTGCACGAACATGCGCGAGCTGTCCCCCTGTCTGAATGAACTCGAACTCAACTCGGCTGTCACATAACATCTGCCAATCTGCTGACGACTGCCTCTGCACTGCGCGCAAACACGATAGACTACCCCCGGGCCTCCTGCTCAAAGCATCTGCCACCACATTCGCCTTGCCTGGGTGATATAAGATCTCGCAGTCGTAGTCTTTCACCAACTCCATCCAACGACGCTGTCTGAGGTTCAGGTCTCGCTGCTGAAATATGTATTTTAAGCTCTTGTGGTCTGTGAATATTTGGCACGACTCGCCATATAGGTAATGTCGCCAAATCTTCAATGCAAAGACCACTGCAGCCATCTCCAAATCGTGAGTGGGGTAGTTCTGTTCATGCTTCTTCAACTGCCGAGAAGCATATGCGATCACCCGGCCATGCTGCATCAATACGCATCCTAACCCCACTCGCGAAGCATCACAGTAGACCACAAATCCGCCTGATCCCAAAGGCAAAAGATAATACCGGCGCCGTAGTCAAACAAGTCCGTGGCTGCTGAAAACTACGCTCGCACTCCTCTGTCTAAACGAAAGGAACTCCCTTCCGGGTCAAACCGGTCAAGGGTGCAGCTATACGGGAGAAGTCCTGAACAAAACGCCTGTAGTAGCCCGCCAGGCCTAGAAAACTACGGATCTCAGTAACCGATGTAGGTCGGGGCCACTGCTGAACAGCCTCAATCTTCTTCGGGTCCACACATATGCCGTCTTTCATAACCACGTGACCCAAGAATCCGACGCTGTCCAGCCAGAATGCACACTTGGAGAACTTTGCGAACAGCTGGTGCTCCCTCAGAGTCTGTAACGTAATCTGCAAGTGCTGCTCGTGCTCCTCTCTGCTCCGGGAGTACACCAAGATGTCGTCGATAAACACAATGATGAACAAGTCAAGATACGGCTTGAATGTACGGTTCATCAAATCCATGAATGCTGCTGGGACGTTGGTGAGTCCGAACGACATCACCAAAAACTCATAGTGGCCGTAGCGCGTGCGGAAAGCTGTCCTCGGTATATCCTCCTGTCGAACTCGCAGCTGATGGTATCCTGATCGCAAGTCGATCCTCGAAAAATACCCCACACCCTGAAGCTGGTCGAACAAATCATCAATGCGTGGCAACGGATATCTGTTCCGCACGGTAACCTTGTTCAGCTGGCGGTAGTCGATACATAAGCGCAAACTTCCATCCTTCTTCTTGACAAACAGGACCGGAGCACCCCACGGAGAAACACTAGGTCGAATAATCCCCTTATCTAACAAATCCTGCAACTGATCCTTCAGCTCTCGAAGCTCTGCCGGGGCCATCCGATAAGGCGGTATAGAAATAGGCCCCGAGCCGGGAATCATATCGATGCAGAACTCAACGTCGCGCTCAGGTGGTAGCCCAGGTAGCTCATCAGGGAAAACATCAGGGAACTCACAAACAACCGGGACCCGGTCCAACGGAACCTCTGCAGCTCGAGTATCACAAATATACGCTAAGAATCCCTGACATCCCTTCCGCAAGAGCTGACCAGCACGAAGAGACGAAATCAAGCTGGGAAGGGTGACGCTGCGGTCTCCCTGAATAACAAGGACTGGCTCTCCCGGAAAGCTAAATATGACTGCCTTCTCACGGCAGTCCACCGAAGCATAACAAGTGGCTAGCCAATCCATGCCCAGAAGCACATCAAAGTCCAACATATCGAGGAGAATCAAATCAACCGATGAATCCCTCTCCCCGATACGAACGGAACACAAACGAAAAACAAAACGAGCGACAAACGACTCGCCTACCGGAGTACTAACAACAAGCGGATGATCTAACGACGACGACTCACGGCCCAACATCGGTGCAAAGTGTGTAGAGACGTATGAATGTGTGGAACCTGGGTCAAATAATACCCGAGCGTCGAAAGAACATACGGATAAGGTACCTGTCACAACGGCATTGGATGCCTGCGCATCCTGCGGTGTCAAAGCAAAAACTCGGGCCTGTCCTCCACCGATAGTGGGCTGACCTCGACCTCGGCCTCTGCCTCTGCCTCCTCGTCCTCTCTGAACAGGACCGCCGCGTCCACGGCCTCTGGGTGCACCTAACTGGCGTGGAGCATCGCCGGTGGTAGGAAGTAGGGCTCTCTGAGGAGGGGGTGGTGATGGTGGTAGGGTCACATGCGGAATGGTCGCCGCTCCCTGTCGTCTCGCCGGACAGTCTCTGACAAGATGGTGCGGACTCCCGCACCCAAAACACCCTGGCGACGGCTGCTGTCCCTGGGGATATGAACCATATAACTGTCCCCGTCCAAATCCTCTGCCAGGCCTATCTCTCGGAAGAATCTGGCGCGCTGCCTCTGAGACGGTACATCGGTGCGAATCCTCTTCGGCCCAGAAACGGCCGAAGACTGTGATATGCGTGCCTCCATCCGTAATCCCGTATCCATAGCAGCTGAATAAGTGTCGTAGTGCTGGGCGCCAATGGCAAGATATAGCTGGGCATCAAGTCCCTGTACGAACCTCTTCACCATCTTCTCTTCGGTATCCACCAAATACGGAGCATATCGGGATAACTGTGTAAACTGGATGTTATACTCAGACACCGTCATCCCAGGTGTCTTGACTAAGGCCTCGAAGCTACGAGCTCTGGCGTTACGAATGCTCTCTGGGAGGAAACGAGCTAGAAAGACTGCTGTAAACTCGGCCTAAGTCATAGGCGGTAGACCTGCAGCTCGACCTCTCAAGACTGACTCCCACTATGTCTGCGCGAGACCCTCTAGTTGGAAGCTCGCAAGCTCTACCCATCGATCATCCGAACATCTCAGCGAATGGCAGATCCTGGCTAAACTGTCAAGGAACGTCTGTGGGTCCTCCGCTGCCTCGATGCCGGTGAATACTGGAGGTCTCAGCCTCATGAAATCCTGTAGTGAAACCGGGATGGTCACGGCAGTAGTAGTAAGAGCAGGTATCATAGCAGTCTGGGATATAGTAGGTGCGTCATCCGGCCTCGGTGTACGACTGACTGCAACTAGGGATCCTACCATCTGACGTAGCTCCTGCATGCCCCCCATCATCTGTCGCAACTCCTCTATACCAGTCTCGAGCCTATCCATACGGCCTGGGGAAGGTGGATCGGTCTGTCCCGGCGGCGTAGGCATACCACCCTGCTCAGTCCTAGTGTCGGACGAGCCAGCTCGAATCTCGTCTCGGGCGGCAGCCCTCTGTCCCTCGTAGCCTTCGGCGGCATAGTGGCTGTTACAGGAAAACGGATAGTAAGAACAGTGCAATAGAATCATAGGATACACGGAATTGAAGAAGGAATTTTCAAGCAAGTATATCCTAAAGTCACTTAGGCGGAGTACCGTGTCGCAAGTATGCCGCGGACATACACATGCTACGTTACCCTACTTAAGTCACTTACTCCATCAACTAAGGGTCATCCTACACTCAAAAAGGTAAAACCTATCGCTCTGATACCAACTTTGTCACGACCCGCAGGGTACGGAACGTGACTGACATTTAAGTTACGAAACGTCTCAAGACATCCGTAAAATAAGTAAGCCAAAGCCCAGAAACCAAAACCAAATAAGCAAAAGAGTGAAGAGAACCCAATCAATTGAAAACGAGTTTATCAAATAAGTCATATAAAACCTTTTTAAAAAGAATATTAATTTTTCCGAAAATTTCGACAGAGTCTCCTTTGTAAATACTGGCCCCCAAAATGGGTACAACAAGAATATATATGAATCCAACAAATAAGACATCCCCAAGCGGAAGCTAGCTCTTCGCCACAAGGCGGTCACAAATCCCACGTAATATAAAGCAACAACATGCGAAATAATCATAAGGAAGCATGAGAAAAACAGCATGTCGACTCAAGTGAGCTCGACCCCAAAATACAGCATAAAAGTCCACAAATCTCACAGTCTCATCTCTAGGTCAATATACAACAATAATGGTAGATACAGTAGATGGAGTACACTAGATACAAAGAATATACAAGGTGGTACAAAAATAATGATATAACCCACCTAAGAGCAAAACCTCAAGTCCAGGCAAAAGAGGCAAAAGAAGCAAGTGCGCCCGCCGCTACTGTACAGACGGAGCGGACCTGCAAAAGGCTGTGGCACAACGGGGGTGAGTTGCCAACTCATGAGTAATAAATAATATCTACACACGCTATCGAATGCATGCACACAAGCATCCTAGCATCTAAAATACAGGTAAGGCAGGACATAATAGCAGGTAGGTATGCAATATGAATATACTAGCAGGTATGAATGCAATGCGAATCAACTCATGACCTGAATGTGTAAGTATAAGAATCATGGTTTTCCTTTAGGAATCTCTTTTGAAATACCAGCACAATACCAATAGAATCAACGAGAACCTGTGTCCAGCAACGACACCTCAAAACTATTACAAATCTCATATATCCATGTCATAGTATCTCTTGCCTCGGCCATCCGGCTGACCCATCTCAATATCAATATCTCATCATCTCGCGGCCACGGTCGGTATCCTCTGGATATCCGCCGTCCCAAACAGTCACCGGTAGGTAATCCGTCCCCTGCCAGGCTCATCGTCAGCAACACGAGCTTCTTGCCCCGGGGTACCTTACCGGGCCCACCATGTACCCGAGACGGTTCATCCAACTCCTCGAAACGGGTCTCGAAAACCATAGCAAACTCATGGTGGACGACACTTACATCACTAGAAAACCGCAATTTACATATTTTAAAAAAATATAATAAGTTTAGAAATTTTGCGGCTTTCCCCCGAAATCCAGAATATCATAAAATCTCACGAAATCCTCATAAGTGCATATGTCAATGATAATGAATGCATATGGTATCAATAATCAAGTTACGATGTATGATTAATAGACTAAGCATGAACAAATAATATGATGAGGTACATGCACATGAATAGCAATCCTACGATTTCATTTTAAGGAATTAAAGGCAATAGCACAAGTTTAAGTATCAATTATAGTAAAAGGTTTCAATTTATACGTTATCTAGTGTGGTGGCATGGCAATTACCAGGGTGTGTGTGTAAGCATGAATAGTGCTCGTGCTGTATATAAAAACCCTGGCAATGGTGCAGGTGTCCTATAGAATGGGTTCGTATATGTATGTCAATATAAGGCATGAATGTAGCAAATACTCATACGAGTATTACACCCCTAATTACTAACATTACTAAGAATCTTTTTAAGCTACTAAAACTATCGGGCGACTTGCGCCATCCAACGATAGTCCCCCGTAGATATTACATCTACTCACTGGAATCCCTAGCTAGTCACGTCCAATCACCGCTTTCCCCTTTCGTGCCGCATCTGACGTCTCCGCGACCGAACCTGGAATTTACATCAATACCAAACATAAGGTTACATATCAAGAAAGACGCAAATCCCAAACGAAAATACTAACGTTCACAAGCTAGGTACAACGTGCACAAGGTGCGCGGAACACACGCGAAAATCGCAAAACTAACTAGAATCTTCGATTTGGTCGCCCGGAAAAACTAAAACCCGAACACACAAAAATCCGCACTCACACATCTTAAAAGTCATAGGATAAGCCAAAACAATCATCAAGATATCAAAATAATTTATCACATACTTTTATCACAAAACTAGTAAGCACAAACATTCTAAAAAAAATGACGCAACATCGCCGTTATGCGATAAAGTGCTCACAATCCAACACAAACATCCAACTAACCCACTAGATAGCCACTACATTAGTTTTAAACCATTAGCAATGCTTAAAAACCTAATTTCCATAAACAAAACCTTTCTTGATTTTCATAATTAGCAATTTCAATCCAAAACTAAACATGACAATACTAAATTAACACTAATTTGAAGCCCACACAAATAAAGTAACCTCATTAACTTAGATTAGCAAACAACTAGATAGCAAAATAGATTTAATTAACTAAAAAATGGTTTCTAAAATCCCTAGTTTAATTTCAACCATGAACTTTTTTTAAAAATCTAGAATGAAACTAACACTAAATTTAACACTAAATAAATTTCAAGGTTCTAGTTTAGCACACTTAAGCTACAATTTAACCATTTGATTAGAAATTATACCTCAAAAGATCAATCCTAAGCTTGCTCAAGCCTCCCAAGACACCTTCTTTCTTCTTGATTTGAACCAAATTAGGTTGGAGAAGAGCTGAAATATGGTTTTGTGTTGAATTTGTGAAGGAAATTGTTGATTTTGTTGAATTTTTGAGATGAAAATGAAGCAAAAGAGAAGAAGAAATGGGGAAAATATTTGGGGCTGTTGGTGCAGGATTTTCTGCTGAGAGGAGTGGGATGGGGGATGTGAAGGGATGGTGTAAAAGTCTAAGTCAAAGCCCCCCCCAAAATACCATAATACCCCCACCCATTACTACATTTTAAACCCTTTTTAAACAATTTAAAAGGAGTTGAAGAATACAATTTGGAGGGGGGAAATGTGCTGCAGTAGGAGGTGGGGCCGGCCAAGGGAGTGAGGGAAGGGTGAATGGGGTTTTACAAAAGAAATTTTATGCAAAAAGACCCCCTACAAGTCCAAAATTGCAAGTTTTAGCTTAAATTCCATAAATTTCGTTTTCCATAATAAAAATTAGTTAAAACTTAAAATAAATTACTAAAAATTTATGTTACAACTAGATTTTAATTAACATGATTTTAAAGATTAAAATTAGCCCAAAGAAATTTGTATTTATCGCTAATTTAATGTATTTTCTTACCGGCTTAAAATAATATTAAAAATTGAAAAATTAGGGAAAATTTTTAAACGACCAGAATTTCATAAGTAACTCATTTGCTACCAAAAACAAGCAATTACCTATCCAAATTAGGTATAATTAGTCCTAAACTGCAAAATAACAAAAAGACGGTTTACGGAAAAATACCACATTTTCACCGATTTTCGGGAAAACACCAAAACGACATTTTCGGGAAAACAGCCGTAATGTGACTGTGGACGGATTTTTCCTATCCACAGGTAGCATTGTTGGCTATGTCACATGCCTATCTTAGCGTACTCTGGGAAGCGGGGCGTGACAAACAGCGATAATCTATCACATGTAATCTGATAGCATAAGTATATCAATATGAATATGCAACTATCATGAGCAGGATACACCAGCAGGGTACTACACCTACATGAATCAAATGCATATCAACTAAATCCTGGGTGCGGGATAATTAATAATCTCATGCACAAATCATCAGCATGGAAAAACCCAGTGTAAATCAACAACGCCCCAAATCCTAAAATCCTCAGACACCGTCAGCAGGACTGGCTCACCATATCCTGTAAATCTCATGGAACCTGAGTGCCAAACATCGGCACTCGAAAACATGATGAAAATATTCGTGTCCAACATCAACACGTAAAACCACATATCATATCTGTACATCTCGCGAAACAAGAGCGCCAAATATCGACTCTCACAATCCTCAGAACATGAGTGTCCTACACCGACACTCGCAATCCCCATAGCCATATATCTCACGGAACATGAATGTCCAACCTTGACATTCGCAATCCACGGAACATGAGTATCTAACCCTGACACTCGCAATCCCCGTATCCATACGTCTCACGGAACATGAATGTCAAACATCGACATTCGAAATCTAAAATCCATATATCTCTCGGAACATAAGTGCCCAACATCGACACTTGAAATCCCCAAATCGCGTGAAAAACAGATCTCAATGCGTAAATCCTTGTAATATGACATATGCAATATAGAACAACAATATGCGCATATCAAGGGAAAATCCGCTATTTAAATGCATCAAGTCATTTAATACATCACGCAGTTCCCAATTATCCAAATCCAATATTATGTGTGTGTGTGTGTGTGTGTGTGTATATATATACACACACACACACACACATACATATATAACAGCGTCCCATACCACTGATATAAATTATATAAGGCTGAACATATAACTATAGCAAGGTATATGTGTGAGCATGTAGGTATAGTAAGGTATATGTGTAAGCATAAAGGTATAGCAAGGCATATATGTAAGCAAGTTGGTGTACAGATATGCTATATTTCATATGCGGCATCCCACAAGATTAAATGCCTCAATGTCGCTAACCAATAGCAAGGTATATCATATGAATATTTGTGTTGTGCGTATCATGGCAATTACTGACAGTGTGTGTAGCATACAATGAGTGCTCGTGCAACATGGACTGTCTATAATAGTGCAGTGTACAAAGGGTACATGTTCAGGCACAACAAGTAACTATATGCAATGAAGTTCATGCATCACCTCTATATGTGCATATAACCAAGCGACTAATATCATATCATATCTAGCCCTGACGCTTAACGCCATACAGGCGATTTCCCCGTAGATGTTAAATCTACTCACCGATGATCTCAAGCTAGGTAGATCCAATCACCCGCTTCCCTTTCGTCGCAGCGCTCGAAGTCCCCGCATGCGATCCTAAAATTTCACAAACACATCACATAAGGCTAAATATCCTATGCCGACACAAAGATAACGAAACGCAAGGATAACGCCCATAAGATAATTACACTGTGCACCTAGTGCACAAAACGTGTACGACATCGGCACAACCCTAGCTAGGATCGCTAAACTACGCAACCACCAAGCCTAGACCCCGATCGTACCGATCACGCATTCACAACACAATATATCGTGAAGAAGATAATATATATCACATCGCAACTTCCATTAGAACACACGTCCAACTTTTACCGAAACCTAGTAAGCAGCTTTATCAAATATTAGCTCAAGTCTAAAAGTTAACACAATTCTAGCGATCACAAACATCGCAAAGTAGCTTAACTAAGTCACCCAAACCATTACCAAAATTTTAATCTCACACAATTATGATTTAACAAAAGTTAGTTTGCTAACAACCTCAATTAGACAATTTAGGAAATAACAATTAACATTCTCCCACAAGATTAAGTTTTTCCCCAAGTCTATACTTAATAATTAACCACATCAACAAATTAAACCCTAACTTGATCTTCACAAAACTTTTATGAATCATCTAAACATGCAATTAAAGCTATATTAAACATCTAATAAGCTAGCTTAATGATTTAAACAACAAATAAAGATTAGGATTAGAATTTTATACCTCCTCAAGATCACAAATTAGCAACTAAACTCATCATTTTAGCCTCCAAAATGATGTCTTTCATGAAGATCTATGCTAGTTTTGTCACGACCCGAAATAGTACGTGACTAGCCCTTGAATCATATGAGGTCTATAAGACCTCATCTAATTCAAGTAAGCCATAAGCCCAGAAATCTAAAACCATTTTAAATAATAAATTAAGGAAAACTAGTTTTAAAGAAGTGAAGAAAACATGTTTAAAAAAAATAAGGTTTTTAAATATGTAAGCCGAATATGCATTTTTAAAACCCCAAATCTTTTCTAAAAATTTCGGCAGAGTTTCCTTTATAAAACCTGTCCCCAAACGGGGTACAACATGAATAATATATGCACAATGATAAAAGGTATCCCTATGCGGGAGCTAGCTCTTCGTCAATTGACGGTCACATCCACGCAAGCAATATAATATATAACGCCGAAGGGCGATGATCAAAACTCAAAAGGAAACTCAAAATCATCAAGAAAATCATAATACTACAACGCGCGACTCTAAGGTCGAAATAATATACAACTGGTTTTCTAAGTCTGAAATAAATATACAAGTCTGGTTGATGGAATTTTACTAAATACAACTGAAAATAAATAAGTACAATGGTAGTCACGATGCAAGTGAACCCACCTACCAAAGCAATCACCCAGAAAGGATGCAATGTGCCAGAAAGCCGCAATGAAACCTGTACGGCAAAACCTGCAAGAACTGTGGCACAACGGGGGTGAGTTGCCAACTCGTGAGTAGAAAACATCACAGAGCAGAAATCGTATGCATGACTCAATCCTAAGTCAATACGATCAGTAGTAGTATATATCCTCAAAATGATAAAGTCTGAAGCATGATAAGGTGGCAAGGGTAAACATATATACATCAGTGTAATACCAAGTGCTCGTGTCAGCTCCTCAGGTAACAACATATCATAAATATGAGGTATGATCAATGTAATCATCATGAAATCAGTGTCAACTATATCATGAAGTCTAAATATATGGATATCATCCAACTATGTAATCAATGTCTGTATGTATGTGGATCTCATCCGCGTGTCACCCAATGAAACAGAACATCACGCATGTAAATATCATAAAGCATATGCATGGAGGTATGAGGATGTAAATCAACGTGTGTCCCTCGCGACACATCAAAATCATGGAACTTGAGTGTCCAGCGTCGACACTCGAAAACATCATGAAATCCGTGCCCAGCATCGGCACGTAAATCCTCATATATCGGGCTTCGTCAGTCCGGATCGGCCCACGGGCTCCGTCAGTATGGATCGGCCTATATCATCTCTCGACTCTGGTCGGTATCCTCTGGATATCCGCCGAGCCCAAATACAATCACCGGCAGGTAGTAGTCCCTCTGCCAGGCTCACCGTCTGTATACACAGCATCCCTTTCTTATCCCGGGGTACCATACCGGGTCCACCATTACCCGCAATCGGCCTCATCCAGCTCCTCGATTCGGGTTTCACATATCACACGTCTCAGAACTGAGAAATTTATGGTGGACGCACTGAAATATCATATCAAGAGAAACCGGGTTTTTAAACAATGCAAACTTTCTTTTAAAATGACCACGGTTCTCAAATCCAGAAATCTCATGAAAACGGTATATCTCAATGCGTAAAATCATAAAGAATGATGTATGCGACATATGATAGAAATGTAAGCATATCCGTATATCATGCAACATAAAACAGTAGTATGCACACATCGAGGGGAAAACCGCTCTTTTAAATGAATCCAGTTTTAAAATATATCTTGCGGTTCCCCAAATCTCAAAAATAAAGCCAGAGTCATCTAAGTATGTGTAAATACGTATGTAAGCAAGTATGGGTGTACAATATGTCTGTGCGCCAATATAGATGTACAAATATGTATATACGCAAGTATGAGTGTACAATATGCATGTGCGCCAATATGGATGTACAAGTAGTCATATCCTGATGCAATAATCCTACTGTGTAGTGGCATAACAATTATCGATGATGAAGTGTGTGAGCCGGCAAGTAGGTGTACGTGGAACATACGTATCATCGATAATGGTGCTGGTGTCCTGACAGCATGGGTTTAACATAACAATCAACACGTTTACACATGCAATGTGATGCGAATAGCAAGAATATACGGAAAATGAATAATAAACACAACAGTGAAGAACATACATCAATATATATATGTCTTAGAGTTTTGCTATTTGAAATAACACGAATCGTGGTGTTTAGAAAAATAAGGGCTACGGTGTTTTTAAGCAAAGACGCGTCTTTTGAAAATATCCGTAGTATCCCTTGGCCTGTCTTTAAAATACTCACGATTCGTTAGTTTTTAAAATAAGTATGACTCGGGTCTAGTCTAACATCTACTAAGTAACTACAGATCTAACTACAAGCTAATCGAAAAAATATGGAAACCACCTAAATCTGAGTCGATATATATAAATATAATAGTTGGTGATCCCGCCTCAATAGTATTACATACGATACAATATATAACATGACATCCTCGAGTCAAGAGTGCGGATCTATCATCAATATAAAGCTCGTACGTAAATCCGTCGTACGACATCCCAAATCTGGGTACGGGTCGAATATCACATTTATCTCATCAATTATCTGGTATCCTTATCATCATATCTTATGATCTGGGGTACTGATCTAAGTCTAGTACTACTGATACCATCTATATATATATGCGTGTATGAAAACACACGTCCAAAGGCCCGCTAAAATCTCATGTCGTATCTCATAATATGAACCACATCATATCACCGATCTCATGGCACCATGCCCAATCTCATCGACTCATCTCCAAATATATACAATCCTCATCATCCCTGTATAAGTATACGTTTATATATATATACCTAGTCCCATACCTGTGTGTGTGTGTATATACGTATCCCCATGTACGCACAAGTATAACAAAGTAAGCATGTGTGTGCGTGTGGGTGTAAACCTCATTCTAGGGTTCGCGACTAAGAAGCTAAATTAAGTTACTTCTAACTACCCTAGGCTAAACCATGAACACAAATCACATCTTGATAATCATCCACGTAGTATAAACACATATATAACAATATATATAAGCTATACTACGAACTGCGGGGGTGCTATACGCCATCCACCCGATTTCCCCTGTAGATATAATCTACTCACCTTGACCTTCGCTTGCCGTTGCCGACGTCGCCACGCGCTTGCTTGTCGTCTCGAAGTCTTCGTGAGGGTACCTAAACATCATAGCGTATCGTATCGCATTAAAAACCAAATCAAAACCAAAACGACACGCGGAACTCGCATAGGTCAAAACCTATGGTTTGCCCTCGCAAAACAACCCGATATCACTCGATATAGACGTACAAACGTCAAGTGATCGAGATCAAATTCAAGCACTAAAATCCAGAATTTAAAATACGCAAACCATAACTCGAATGAAAACAGCAATTTGAGGAAGTGGTCCCAGATTTTGATTATGTTGGATATATGCATGCCCTAGAGGCCATTATATGATAGTGGTTGTATCTTTACATGTATATATATATTCAGTATGCATTCTTGCTCGACATGATAGTATGCTATCTGGTTCTTCTTTATCTAACATGTTGATTTGATCATGCTTTTATTCATACATGCTGATAAAGCCCTGAGGATATCGGCTTGACTGCTCTGATTGTGATAGAGATCATACTAGTGGGACATCTGTAGTCTATAAGCATATCCTGGAAAGTCCCTAGTCGTAGGTATATCGAGACGGGGCATTGATATACCAGAGTAGACTAGCGTACATGATACTAGACCCATACGATGGGCGATGAATGTTCCCACATTCATCGATGTTTGACATCAAGATCATGTACGGGTGCTCAGTGGTGACTGGGTATACTGGACGGACTCACCGAGAACTCCTATATGGAATTATATCTATCGTCGGATAGCAGTTCTCAGGTAACATTGGAACAGGTTAGTCTGTAGACCCGAGATCGTCATAGAGTCTTGTGTGTTCTCCCACTGTACTTTGATTGCCACCCTACCACGGCTCTACTGAGGCGTGCAAACAGGTGGCTGTTGGGTACAGTCCCGAGACACACGAAGGCAATGAGCGATAGGAGGGGTTTCATCTCTCCCGGTATTGGGAGTTGATGCTGTGCTGTGCCCGACTGGTTATATCAGTAAGTCCCTGGCCAGGGCTGCTAAGATTTGCTGATAAGTGTTATCAGTGGTTTCTCGATCTGTTATAGACCATTCACCGGCACGACTTATTGAGTTATTGGGGTCGACGTGACCATCCCTAGGCTCGATATGTAGCATATCTGACGAAGAGACCGGACTGTACGGTAGTGTTGCCGGTTGGCTCGACGGGAGTTGTAGCAGGTTCGCTTGTTTTCTTCTGATCGCTCAATACCCGGGTGGCCATTACGTTTAGCTGACCGCATGCGGCTTGGGGGTACTTGATATGATCATTACCCTCTGCCGGCGTATTGACGAGTCTTAGAGTCCCATACAGGAGTTACCTAGTCCAGGCAAAACGTTGTGGTGCGCGTATGCGATATGCGCATGGACCCGATTAAAATGCGCGTATATGATACCGTACATTGATCGGGCGGCTTGCTTTTGGTAGGGTCATATGTGATATGGCCGGATTGATAAATCAAGTGTTGATTTATCATTTAACCATTAGTTTTCTCACTTAAAACCTTTTCTTGGATGATGGATGTGTGCATGCATGTATGTTTTTCTTTCTTTCTTTCTTACTAGTTTCATGCACATTTGGATGTGCATACATACATACATACATACACCCATCTATCATGGTTGTTTATATATGGAATAAGATGGCAATATAAGACTCACACCATGGTTGAATATATGGATTATTATTTGTTTTATTGTTTAAAACAAAATAGAAAAGATAAGGATAATTCTTGCTTGCTTCTACATTCTTCTTTAAACCTAACCATTCTCACCTACCTCTAACCTTGAGTTATCCTTATCTTTGTGTTCTAAAACTCAAGTTAAATAATGTCTCCATCATTTAACTATGGTTCATAGTGAGAAGAAATAAAATATATAAAGATATATTTCATTTTTCTTTTCATGGTGATCATTCTATTCTTGTTAAAATAAAAAGCCATCTTCTTCCTCCTTCACCATTTGCTCTCTAGTTTTTTCTAGTGAACAAAACACACATAAAGAAGGGTTTTTGAAGTGAGAATCTAAACCACAAGATCATTCTACACAAGTTTAGCCAACTTGTTTAGAGTGTTCTCTTCGATTCTCATCTTGATTATCGAAGTTGCGAGCTTAGACGGGGAACTCCGGGTGGATCGTCGTGGACGTGAGAGGATTTCAAGAGGACCTTCTTCCAACACCCAAGAGACCAAGGAGTCCAACAAAAGGGAGCTACAAAGGTTGTAGTCTCGAAACCCTAATTCTATTAGCTTTAAGTTTTGTAACCCTAATTTTCTAGGATCGATTCCTTTGCATGCTTGTTTAGCACCATCAAAATCCAAACTTTGAGACATGTGATGCTTCAAAACTCAGTATAGGGTACTAGGCAAACCTTTCATTGGTATCAGAGCCGACCTAGAACATTAGGCGACGCTTTTACGAAGTAAAAATCCCAATCGGACAAAAATACGCCTTTTTTAGACCCTCTCTGGACAAATTTTAAAATCTGACCTTTTTCAGAATTAAAAATACTTAAAAAATACAGCAGGGAAAACTAAGAAATATGGTGAAATTCAATGCCATGAACAGTTCAAATGGCCGCGGAACCGCGGCAATTACTTGCTTAGGCCGCGGCTCCGCGGCCGTACAGTGCTATCATTGCATGAAAATTACACTATAATTCTTATGTCTGCTTGTACAGTGTTTTAGGTATGTTTAATCTGAATATAGTACTGCATTTTCTGGAGATGGTTTTGGACGCGTAGATTCGATCAGAATTTTCATTTCGTTGTTTATCCGGGTAAATTAGAAAGTATTGAAGTGTTTGAACGAGTATCATTTGCTTACTATTCACGGGGTTTAAATACTTTGGAGATACGTGCAAGTCTTTTTGTGGTGGACACTCTAGAAGACAACAAACCTTAACTCGATTATGTGACCGTCTTGAACTGCCCTTTGAACCTTAAGGTTTGGGGCAGTACGGCGTGCCACATGTGAGGCGTTGGCTTGACCCTTCTACGGCTGGACCGCTACTACTATGTCACACTCCGGATTTTTTGAACCCTGCTCAAGTGTTGAGCTTTAGTGAATCTTGGGTACTTGATCGTTC
Organism: Agapanthus africanus; assembly: GCA_030015575.1. Classification (NCBI taxonomy): domain Eukaryota; kingdom Viridiplantae; phylum Streptophyta; class Magnoliopsida; order Asparagales; family Amaryllidaceae; genus Agapanthus; species Agapanthus africanus. The sequence goes on along the minus strand of JASDDO010000031.1, from coordinate 104,979,301 downwards.
GTTCGAAAACTTTAATACTGTCTGTTTATCTGGAATGAGATACAATATGTGGAATTCATATAGTTTAGGCATGAAATATGAAATATGTGATATTTCGCATTTATGATGTCTAAAGAGAATGTGGATTCCAAATATTATAGTTTTACACTTTCTTTTCTGTGACCGTAAGTGTAGTATGTTCGATATCGCCGGTTTCGTTGCTATACATCAACGACAATTGGGGTATGCATACTTACTTACGTTGATGATATGAGATATTATGTGTTGCTGAGATATGATGTGCAGGATTGTCGCGATTGAATAGCCGGGGGGTTTTATATGAGATAAGAGTTTTATATTTTCATTCATGTAAATTCAAATGTAATGTAATATTCTTTTATTTGGGGCACTTCCGGGTTGAGGTTGTGTCACCAGTGTTGTATATTATTTACTTTTCCACATTAGGATGGACCCAAGGAGAGGAGCACAGGTGACCGGGTTCTGGGGTTCAGTGGGAGGCCATCTCGAGGAGTCGAGACCGGGTCTCCTAAACTCCAGAATTGGTAGGGTCACTTGCCGCTCTCGTAGGGGTCCAGGGTGTGGGCTTGGCTATTCATCGCGACTATGGAATCCGTATTTTCTATTCTGGCTAAATACTAAATACGGACGTCCTAGTATATCCCACGTTATATCTATGTTTCTGCTGCCTGTGTTCTGTGATATCTGAGACGAATGACATATTATATATATGATATATAGTAGACGTTGCTTATGTTTTACACCTGCGCTAGTCCCGTCCCGGTATGCCGTTAGTTAAGTAACCTAACGGTGCATAACGGAACATTGCGGCGAATGCGGATGGCATAAGCGTACGTGTTATTTTCGTTTCTTTTCTGTGATTGGCTTAAGGACTTAAATGATGGGATTACATTAATGTGATTAATGTAAAGAAAATAAACCTAAAAAGATGTTGTAGAATTGGATTTAAAAACCACTCGGCTATTTATGAAAAAGCTATATTTCAAAACTGCGGAGCTTAAGCCACTCCTTTTGAAAACCATTTGATTCTACAACGATATCAAGCTCAAAGCGTTAAAGATTTTCTTAAAAATCATCCGCAACCCTCCGTCATTTTAGGAAGTAGAGTACTTAGTATTCGTGCTACGTTTGTTGACCTTAGCCAAGGCGTAGTGTACGGTAGCTAAGTGATGTCTTCCTACAAATGCATATGATGCAGATTAATTAGGACGGGCATATGACTTTGTTGACCTTAGCCAAGGGTCATGTGAACGGGTCTAATTAATCAAGAAATGACGGGTTGAGCTTGACTAGTACTCGTGATTTGTTGACCTTAGCCAAGGTCACGAGTATTAGGGGTAAAAACTATATCGGGAATTTCAATAGTTGAAATTTGCAATGAGATTGCATACCTACCATGTGATGGTTGGATCCCGATCCCACTGTGGGCAATAGTTGCTCCTAGGAGAGTTTTACAGTTTACAATTAGCTAACTCATTAGGTGTCTAGAAAGGTGTTAACGGGGCTCCGCCTCTAGGAAAATGAGGTTTACTTTAATTAGGTCCGTGCGAAAGCACGGGGAACCTCCCTCAAGTACCGACACTGGCCTGGCTGAACGGTTAGCGAAGTTGTAGACTGTAATTAATCCTGGCTAGTTTTTCTTTTTAAGGTTTGAAAGAAAAACTCGATAAAAGCAGTGGGAAACATCGATTAGACAAGATAATAACCAATCTGATCTATGCAAGAGCTTTCGCTGAGTGTATTCTTTTCTCTCTCTTAATGGCAGATACCCATGACTGGACTTAAGCTTTTACTAGATAAAAACAAACTGAATGGGACCAACTATAAAGACTGGCTGAGGAATCTGAAAATCTCCTTGACTTATGATAAAGTATCATATGTCCTTACGGCTTCAGCCCCGCCCGTTCCAGGTCCAAAATCCTCAGTTGCGGACATTGAAGTCCGCAAGACATGGGACGCTGACTGTGCCACGGCAAAATGCCTCGCGCTTGCATCGATGGACAACACACATCAAAAGCAGCACGAGGATATGGACATTCACGGTATATTGCTCCATACAAAGGAGTTGTATGGAGAGCAATCCCGCGTATTACGATACGAAGCATCAAAGAAATTGTTTCAGATGCGAATGGCCCCTGGCACACCAGTAGGAGACCATGTTCTGAAGATGATAGCTCTTATAGAAGAGCTTGAGGACCTTGGATGGATGATGGACAATGAACAATATATAGATATTATTCTGCAGTCCCTTCCCTCCACCTTTGCTCAGTTCATAGTGAACTTCAACATGCATGGCATGGAGAAGGAACTCCCTGAACTCCTTAACATGTTAAGGAGTGCAGAGAGCACTATGAAGTCAGCAAGAACTCCCGTTATGACTGTTGGACAATCTTCTTCTTCTCGCCCGAAAGCTAAGGCCAAGGGAAAGAAAAAGAAGAAGCCCACCAATCCTAAAGGAGGAGTTAAAAAGGTGAAAGGAAAGGAAAAGTCCAAGGCTAGAGACTCGGGGAAGGGCGAATGTTTTCATTGCCACAAGACAGGACATTGGAAGCGCAACTGCACGGAGTACTTAAGTCTCAAGAAGAAGCATGCTTCTGCTTCTGCTTCAGGTGCGTTTGTGACAGAAAACTGTTTTTCCATAAACTCTGGTTCCTGGGTATTAGATACCGGTACAGGTTCTCACATTTGCAATTCTATGCAGGGGCTGAGAAATAGCAAGGTTTTGAAGACAGGTGACCATACTCTCCGCGTTGGAAATGGTTCCAATGTACATACAGTCGCAGTGGGAGAGTATCACTTGGGGTTGCCATCTGGATGTATTTTGGTTTTGAATCCATGTTATTTTGTACCAAGTATGCTATGTAATATAATATCCGTTTCTTTGTTGGACAATAAAGGATATATTTTTGTATTGCAGAACAATGTTATGAACATTCACCTGAATCAAATGTTGGTTGGGTATGGTACGCTTAATAACGGAATATATGTCCTAAATCAACACACAGTTTTCAGTATACAACACACTAATAAAAGAAAACTTTCAGAATTTAATGAAACTTTTCTTTGGCACTGTAGACTTGGTCATATTAACGAAACAAGACTAAACAAGTTACACAAAGATGGATATTTAAACTCTTTTGAATATAAATCTTATGCGACTTGCCAGTCTTGTATCAAGGGTAAAATGACCAAAACTCCGTTTACCGGACACGGAGAAAGAGCTACTCAGCTCCTAGGCCTCATACATAGTGATGTATGTGGGCCAATGTCTACACAAGCTAGAGGCGGTTTTTCATACTTCATTACATTCACTGACGATTTCTCAAGATTCGGTCATGTATTTTTATTAAAGCACAAGTCCGAAGCTTTCGAGAAATTCATTGAATATAAACAAGAAGTAGAAAAACAAACCGGCTTGAGTATCAAGATGCTTCGATCAGATCGAGGTGGTGAGTATCTCAGTACAGAATTTGCAAACTTCCTAAAAGAGAATGGGATTCTCTCTCAGCTCACTCCCCCTTACACACCACAGCACAACGGTGTGTCAGAACGACGGAATAGGACCCTATTAGATATGGTCCGGTCCATGATGAGTGACGCTGAGTTACCCGTCTCATTTTGCGGGCATGCATTGGAGACTGCAGCATTTCTGCTAAACAGGATTCCAACCAAAACCGTATCTACCACGCCATATGAGATATGACATGGGAAGAGACCATCTCTTAAGAGAATTAAGATTTGGGGTTGCCTGGCCTATGTTAAAAAGCAGAATCCGGACAAACTCGAGACACGGTCAGTCATGTGTAACTTTGTGGGATATCCAAAGAATTCTTATGGATATCTATTCTACCACAAAGAGGAACAAAAAGTGTTTGTTTCTCAACATGCCACATTCTTGGAAAAAGAGTTTTTCATAGATAAAGATGATGGCAAGGTGGTGGATCTAGAAGAGGTTCTAGAGACACAAACTACAAATGACAATTTGGTTGAGCCGGCTGTTGCAACAGAAACTGAAGAAGCTCGGTCACTCCGTAGGTCTGGTAGGACTTCTCGCCCACCGGAGAGGTACTACGGTTTCCTCATTGATGGTGACAGAGAAGACTGTATCATGGATGATGATGATCCTACCAGTTTTCAGCAAGCTATCACGAGTAGAGACTCTGTGAAGTGGCTGGATGCCATGAGATCCGAAATGGAGTCTATGTACACCAACAAAGTATGGACTTTGGACGTTGTACCCCCTGGGGTAAAACCTGTGGGGTGCAAATGGATCTTTAAAAGAAAGATTGGTGTAGATGGGCAGGTGGAGACCTATAAGGCAAGACTTGTGGCGAAGGGTTTTCGTCAAAGATCAGGTTTGGACTATGACGAGACTTTTTCTCCCGTAGCCATACTTAAATCCATTCGGATCCTACTTGCTATTGCTGCTCACTACGACTATGAAATCTGGCAGATGGAAGTTAAAACTGCATTTCTAAATGGAAATTTAGAAGAATGCGTTTATATGGATCAGCCAGAGGGCTTCATTGACAGTGGGAGCAGCGGGAAAGCATGTAAATTGCTTAAATCCATATATGGGTTAAAGCAGGCATCACAGAGTTGGAACATCTGTTTCGATGATGTCATCAAAGAGTTTGATTTCATCAAAAATCCAGATGAACCTTGTGTCTATAAGAAGGCTGTAGGGAGAGCTGTCACATTCCTCGTATTGTACGTGGACGACATTCTTCTGATAGGAAATGATATTCCTATGCTACAGTCGGTCAAATCTTTCTTATCACTGAGGTTCTCCATGAAGGACCTGGGTGATGCCACATACATTCTGGGCATAAAGATCTATAGGGATAGATCCAAAAAGGTATTGGGATTGTCCCAAACCAGGTATATTGACACCATCCTAAAAAGGTTTAGTATGGAAGATTCCAAGCGGGGTGCCTTACCCGCTTGCCATGGGGTCACTCTCTCTAAGGATTCTTGTCCAAAGACCGATGAAGAGAGAGCTCGCATGAGTGTTATACCCTATGCTTCGGCAGTAGGATTTATAATGTATGCGATGTTATGTACACGCCCAGATGTAGCTTATGTACTTAGTGTTGTAAGCAGGTATCAATCCAACCCAGGGGAGAATCACTGGACAGCTGTGAAGAACATTCTTAAGTACTTGCGAAGGACTAAAGAATTGTTCTTGGTGTATGGTAATGGAGATCTCCAAATAGAGGCCTTTACCGATTCGAGCTTCCAGAGCGATAAGGATGACAGCAAATCTATCTCTGGGTTTGTATTTACCCTCAATAGAGGGGCGGTGAGTTGGAAGAGTTCCAAACAAGATACCGTTGCAGACTCTACGATGGAAGCTGAGTACATTGCTGTAAATGATGCTGCCAAGGAAGCCGTCTGGATGAAGAAGTTCATCTCGGAGCTAGGAGTAGTTCCAACCATTATTGATCCAATACCTTTGTATTGTGATAATAATGGGGCTATGGTGTTAGCCAAGGAGCCTAGATCCCATCAACGGTCCAGACACATCCTGAGGCGTTTTCATTTGATCCGGGAGATTGTAGATCGCCGCGAGATCGAGATTAGGAGGGTAGACACAAAGAATAACGCCGCGGATCCATTCACCAAGGCCCTCCCTCAGCCGCAGCATGAGCGACTTTTTGAGATGTTGGGTATGAGATACGCCAATAACTGGCCTTAGTGCAAGTGGGAGATTGTTGGATATATGTATGCCCTAGAGGCCATTATATGATAGTGGTTGTATCTATACATGTATATACATATATTTAGTATGCATTCTTGCTCGACATGATAGTATGCTATCTGGTTCTTCTTTATCTAACATGTTGATTTGATCATGCTTTTATTCATACATGCTGATAAAGCCCTGAGGATATCGGCTTGACTGCTCTGATTGTGATAGAGATCATACTAGTGGGACATCTGTAGTCTATAAGCATATCCTGGAAAGTCCCTAGTCGTAGGTATATCGAGACGGGGCATTGATATACCAGAGTAGACTAGCGTACATGATTCTAGACCCATACGATGGGCGATGAATGTTCCCACATTCATCGATGTTTGACATCAAGATCATGTACGGGTGCTCAGTGGTGACTGGGTACACTAGACGGACTCACTGAGAACTCCTATATGGAATTATATCTATCGTCGGATAGCAGTTCTCAGGTAACATTAGTACAGGTTAGTCTGTAGACCCGAGATCGTCATAGAGTCTTGTGTGTTCTCCCACTGTACTTTGATTGCCACCCTACCACGGCTCTACTGAGTTGTGCAAACAGGTGGCTGTTGGGTACAGTCCCGAGATACAAGAAGGCAATGAGCGATAGGAGGGGTTTCGTCTCTCCCGGTATTGGGAGTTGATGCTGTGCTGTGCCCGACTGGTTATATCAGTAAGTCCCTGGCCAGGGCTGCTGAGATTTGCTGATAAGTGTTATCAGTGGTTTCTCGATCTGTTATAGACCATTCACCGGCACGACTTATTGAGTTATTGGGGTCGACATGACCATCCCTAGGCTCGATATGCAGCATATCTGACGAAGAGACCGGACTGTACGGTAGTGTTGCTGGTTGGCTCGACGGGAGTTGTAGCAGGTTCGCTTGTTTTCTTCTGATCGCTCAATACCCGGGTGGCCGTTATGTTTAGCTGACCGCTTGCGGCTTGGGGGTACTTGATATGATCATTACCCTCTGCCGGCGTATTGACGAGTCATAGAGTCCCACACAGGAGTTACCTAGTCCAGGCGAAACGTTGTGGTGCGCGTATGCGATATGCGCATGGACCCGATTAAAATGCGCGTATATGATACCGTACATTGATCGGGCGGCTTGCTTTTGGTAGGGTCATATGTGATATGGCCGGATTGATAAATCAAGTGTTGATTTATCATTTAACCATTAGTTTTCTCACTTAAAACCCTTTCTTGGATGATGGATGTGTGCATGCATGTATGTTTTTCTTTCTTTCTTTCTTACTAGTTTCATGCACATTTGGATGTGCATACATACATACATACATACACCCATCTATCATGGTTGTTTATTTATGGAATAAGATGGCAATATAAGACTCACACCATGGTTGAATATATGGATTATTATTTGATTTATTGTTTAAAACAAAATAGAAAAGATAAGGATAATTCTTGCTTGCTTCTACATTCTTCTTTAAAACTAACCATTCTCACCTACCTCTAACCTTGAGTTATCCTTCTCTTTGTGTTCTAAAACTCAAGTTAAATAATGTCTCCATCATTTAACCATGGTTCATAGTGAGAAGAAATAAAATATATAAAGATATATTTCATTTTTCTTTTCATGGTGATCATTCTATTCTTATTAAAATAAAAAGCCATTTTCTTCCTCCTTCACCATTTGCTCTCTAGTTTTTTCTAGTGAACAAAACACACATAAAGAAAGGTTTTTGAAGTGAGAATCTAAACCACAAGATCATTCTACACAAGTTTAGCCAACTTGTTTAGAGTGTTCTCTTCGATTCTCATCTTGATTATCGAAGTTGCGAGCTTGGACGGGGAACTCCGGGTGGATCGTCGTGGACGTGAGAGGATTTCAAGAGGACCTTCTTCCAACACCCAAGAGACCAAGGAGTCCAACAAAAGGGAGCTACAAAGGTTGTAGTCTCGAAACCCTAATTTTATTAGCTTTAAGTTTTGTAACCTTAATTTTCTAGGATCGATTCCTTTGCATGCTTGTTTAGCACCATCAAAATCCAAACTTTAAGACATGTGACGCTTCAAAACTCAGTATAGGGTGCTAGGCAAACCTTTCAGATTAAGGTGCAAACAATGTTCCAAAACAATACTAGAGTGATGTATAAAGTGTATGTGAGCTATGGAAGCAACCAGGACCCCTGACTCCACAATGTGGTCGGCCCCTACCCTAAAATTCCGGTGACCTCGGACCTTGTAGGGAGTTGGGGTGTCGTGTTTGTAGGCTCCTGGTGGTCAATCTAAGCTCCTGAAGTTGTTTGCTAGTCTTGAAAATCCCCCAGGTCATCCCAGATTTCTCTGCACACACCAATACCTCACAAACCGACATGCAAAGTTTCTGTTTTTCGTTTCAGGTTTGGTATTTTGTTTGGTTCGGGGGTTTCTAACATCTAAGGGGATTTAAGGTCACCGCAAGAGTTCAATTGCACAACCATAACTCAATTAAACCCTAACCCTCACTAGAAAACTTTAAGGTTCACTAAACCGATATAAAACACCTCTAAACTTATATGGGTGCTAAGGAAATCTAAATACTATACCAATAGTGCAGAAATTACCTCATTTGGCAACTCAAGAACTTTCTTGAGTTGCCCCAAGTCTCCAAAACCTTTCCTTTCTTGGTCCAAAGTGTTTTCCATGAGCTTGTGCACACTTTTAATGAAATGGGTATTGGGTTTTGAGGTGTTTTTAATGGTGGATTGTGAGGAGTTAGTGAGGCAAAGGGAGGGAAAGAGCAGCAGCAGCAGCAGGAGAGTGAGGGAGAGGAGAGAATGTGATGAAGATGGTGAGATGAAAGAATAACCAAGTCAATGTTAACCCTTCACCTTTCACTCTCTCACCCATACCCCATTTCTTTATTCATATTCCTTTTTCTTTTCTTTTCATTTTGTTTTCTTCTCTCCTCAATAGTAAACCCAAAACAAACAACCATGCACCCAAAAATCATGTAGGAAAGTGTAACACAAGTGTAAAAATGATATGGTGCATGTTTTGCACAAAACATGCTTAATGCGCGATTAGCGACATTTAATCGCGATTAGCACTAAATTAGTGTGTAATTAATCATAAAAACTTAAAATTTGCATAATTCATATAAAACACCCTCTTTTAGTAATTCCCATAATTTTTCAAAAAAAAAATTTCCCAATTAATCGGTAATTAATTATACCACCTTATTAAAATATTCAATATTTTATTATTTAATTATAAAAATTCCCAAAAATAATATTTTATTTTTCTGAAATGTTACAATCTTCCCCTCTTAAAAAAATTCGGCCCCCGAATTTAAATTTAAACCCTTCAATACAAAAACATTTCAGTAAAAAGTCCAAGTCGTCGGGGCCCTGAAATCATCAATACATAAAACACGTCATAGCGCAATGCGTGCGCATGTATAATGAGCAGATAACTCAAAAACAACACTCCGTCAAGCATCCCGCAATTATCGGAGTCATGGTGAAGACACAAATGTCAAATCCAAAACGAAACCAATATGATATACATCAAAACTATACATGTAAACATCACATCTATACATGTAAACATCTGTAAGAAATGCATGCCAAACCTTTTTTAGTCGCTGTGTGATGCGCATAACACTGCACAGTGGCGGACGTCTCTTGTAAGAAAATAACTCTCTCTCTCTCTATATATATATATATATATATATCCTTTGTTTACATGCACGTACCGCCGTTTTGAAAACAATTTAGAAGGGTTTCTTGTTTTAAACGTTTCGTGCCATCTCAGACACGTAGGTAAATACTGAGACTATAGCTCCCTTTTTGGAAATCCCTTCGATAACTATCAATGCATGCAAAATATATCCAGGTACCGTCCTCTGACTAGACCTTCCCAGCTACTATATCAAATAGTAAATATCATAAAAACGTACTGCTCCAAAAGAAATCAATCCCAAAATGTGCATATGATTGCTACGTGCGTCCGGTGCGCATGGAAATCAAAATCCATGAATGTTCCATACATGTGCACAGAAACAACATCTATGTGCAACGGGTGTGCACAAAACATCTGTCAAGGGCAACAGGTGTGCCTGACAGCAATATCAGGTGCATCTGATATGCATGAACAATCCCGATTTAGTGCATCTAGTGTGCACCAAAATCACATCTCAAATCATGCGCCCAACATGCGCGAAAATCCAAATTAGGTGCATCCATCATGCACGAATAAAAATCTAAATCCTATGCGTCCAACATGCTCGAAATCATGAAATCCAATATCAAGCTCCAAACATGCGCAAAATCCAATCCAAGCGCGTCAAATATGCGCAAGAATCCAATCAGGTGCACAAGGTGCACAAAACAAATATCGAGTATCACAATCGAAATCGACGGTATACAACACATCTCAAATCAAATCAGGTATACCGTAGTATCAAATCTCACAACCATGTGCATCAGCGTGCACAAAATCTAATCAAAACACTAAAAGTGTATGAAAACTATGCCGTAAGCATAAGTCAAATCACAGCATGCCCTAGGCATGAAGTCAAAATCAATACCTCAAATAACATTAAATCGAAGTCATGTGCAACTGTAGTGCACAAAATACGTATTACTGCACTGCAAGCATATGTGAACTATACCGAGTGCAAAAATCAAATCGGGTGCGTACCATATGCACAAAATCTACACAACTGTATGAAATCCATGAAATCATAAGCATGTGCAACCAAGGCACCAAAAACGATATCAAGTGCAATAACTGTGCATAAATCATAAATTAACACACCGGTGTATAAAGCATATCTCAAGTGCAATAACTACGCACAAAATACAAATACCCAGTAGGTGCAACCATGGTGCATGAAAATAAATATCATGAAACTCAATCATGCGAATAAATCACCCAAAATACCGAAATCAAGTATGGCGGAATATTCCTGCTCAAGCACATCCTCTAAGAATCTCTGGCCAACTGTCATGGTCACTCATAACATGTCTCGTCGATGGTGATGAACTCTGGGCTGCTGAGTGTGCGCAAAATGACCACTCCTGGGTCTAAGTCTCCTCGTATAATATTCCAGAAAGGTCCTGTCGAGGTCTCTCCCAAATCTCGTCTCTGCCGAACTGCCCAGAAGTCATCACCCTTCACTATCTGTTTCTTGTTCCGGAACGGCTACATACTCATCGCGACTCCTTCTGGAAGATATATCCATATACAACGCCTCTACATGCGCATCACATCTCTGATGTCGGCGGAGTGGCACGTCGTTTCAGCAAGATCTCATACGACCCTCTTACTCCACTTTTCTCTAATGTCGACTGCTTTGGACTCGTCTCATCGTGGCTGCATGGACTGTGCTCCAACGGCTATACTCGTATCTGGAGTCTCCCAAGCAATGCATCCCATCGCATAGCATCCGAATGAAGTCGAACCATTCGATCGATTCATCAAAATCTCATAATCCCCCAAGAGCTCAACATCTCGGGTATAGTTTAATAGTATTGAGTACATACCACAATATCGGTGGACCAGCCGTAGAAGGGCAAACCCAAGCCTCACTAATGGCACCGCGGAACTGCCGCAAACCCTAAGGTTCAAAGGCTTTCTCACGGTCATTATGTCGAGTTAGGGTTTCATTCTTCTAGAGGGTCCATAGAATTGCTTGCATGTCTTTCCGAATACTTTAAACTTGGAATATGGGTGTCTGACATTTGACCGCCTCTATCGACTCTCAACGTACCTGCGTAAAGTCGTCTCTTGCTGGAATCAATCTATCTGATGATCTCGCATCGGGTAAGCGAACGAACCACATGTCCTATTCATTCATCCTCGGGTGACTAGCGACCTTCCATCATATCTCTAAGTATATACTCATGCTGCAGTAGCTCCAACATCTGGGCGATATCTCGTCATTTGCAGCAACAACTGGCTCATTCGTCTGCACTCAGAACAGTGCCTCAATCATCAGGAATAAGCGATTCATCAATGGTCATCACATTCTTGCTGGTCTCCATCAGTGGCTCAATCCTCTGGTGCTGATCTGCACATCCGAGAAATCTCATAAAAGCGATCCATCAAACGCTCATGGCGCGAAAACACAATAACAAGGCGCATCTATGCAAATCGTATGTCCCTGAAATCACACCCTGGTCAGTCCTCGTCCGTGACGAGCTCGTGCTGACCGCAACTCTAGCCGTAGCTCACTCTGCCCATAATCGTGGAAGCAAAACCATAACCAATATTGATGATGATAGATCATAGGAATGAATATAATACTGTGCAAGGAAATGTACATCCTAAGGCTCCTTAAGCGGAGTGGCGTATCGTAAGTATGCCATGGAACATACACACGGTACGCCACTCTACTGAAGTCACCTACTCCATCAACCAAGGTCAACCTATGCAACGAAAGTTCGGGTCTAATACCCCCTCGACTAAGTCTAAGTTCCGTAAGGTCAAACCTAAGTTCTGAATATATACAAACGCTCTAGGCTCCGCATAGTCAAACTTAGACTCGAACCAAGGTTAACCTAGTGCTTTGATACCAACTTTTTCACGACCTAAAATAGCACGTGACTAGCTCTTGAATCATATGAAGTCTATAGGACCTCAACTATTCAAGTAAGCCAAAAGCCCAAAAATCTAAAACCATTTAAAATAATAAATGAAAATAAACTAGTTTTAAAGAAGTGAAGAAAACAAGTTTAAAAAAACAAGGTTTTTAAATAAGTAAGCCGAATATGCATTTTTAAAACCCCAAATCTTTTCTAAAAATTTCGGCAGAGTTTCCTTTGTAAAAACTAACCCTAAACAGGGTACAACATGAATAATATATGCACAATGATAAAAGGCATCCCCAAGCGGGAGCTAGCTCTTCGTCAATCGATGGTCACATCCACGCAAGCAATATAATATACAACGCCGAAGGGCGAGGATCAAAACTCAAAAGAAAACTCAAAATCATCAAGAAAACCATAATACTACAACGCGCGACTCTAAGGTCGAAATAATACACAACTGGTTTTCTAAGTCTGAAATAAATATACAAGTCTGGTTGATGGAATTTTACTAGATACAACTGAAAATAAATAAGTACAATGGTGGTCATGATGCAAGTGAGCCCACCTACCAAAGCAATCACCCAGAAAGGAAGCAGTGTGCCAAAAAGCCGCAATGAAACCTGTACGGCAAAACCTACAAGAACTGTGGCACAACGGGGGTGAGTTGCCAACTCGTGAGTAGAAAACATCACAGAGCAGAAATCGTATGCATTACTCAATCCTAGGTCAATACGATCAGTAATAATATATATCCTCAAAATGATAAAGTCTGAAGCATGATAATGTGGCAAAGGTAAACATCTATACATCAGTGTAATACCAAGTGCTCGTGTCAGCGCCTCAGGTAACAACATATCATAAATATGAGGTATGATCAATGTAATCATCATGAAATCAGTGTCAACTATATCATGAAATCTAAATATGTGGATATCATCCAACTATGTAATCAATATCTGTATGTATGTGGATCTCGTCCACGTGTCACCCAATGACACAAAACATCACGCATGTAAATATCATAAAGCATATGCATGGAGGTATGAGGATGTAAATCAACGTGTGTTCCTCGTGACACATCAAAATCATGGAACCTGAGTGTCCAGCGTCGACATTCGAAAACATCATGAAATTCGTGCCCAGCATCGGCACGTAAATCCTCATATATCAGGCTCCGTCAGTCCGGATCGGCCCATATCATCTCTGGACTCCGGTCCGTATCTTCTGGATATCCGCCGAGCCCAAATACAATCACCGGTAGGTAGTAGTCTCTCTGCCAGTCTCACCGTCTGTATACACAGCATCTCTTTCTTGCCCTAGGGTACCATACCGGATCCACCATTACCCGCAATCGGCCTCATCCAGCTCCTCGAATCGGGTTTCACATGTCACACGTCTGAGAACCAAGAAAACGCATGGTGGACGCACTGAAATATCATATCAAGAGAAACCGGCTTTTTAAACAATGCATACTTTCTTTTAAAATGACCACGGTTCTCAAATCCAGAAATCTCATGAAAACGGCATATCTCAATACGTAAAATCATAAAGCATGATGTATGCGACATGATAGAAATGTAAGCATATCCGTATATCATGCAACATAAAACAGTAGTATGCACACATCGAGGGGAAAACCACTCTTTTAAATGAATCCAGTTTTAAAATATATCTTGCGGTTCCCCAAATCTCAAAAATAAAGCCAGAGTCATCTATGTATGTGCAAATACATATGTAAGCAAGTATGGGTGTACAATATGTCTGTGCGCCAATATAGATGTACAAGTATGTATATACGCAAGTATGAGTGTACAGTATGCATGAGAGCCAATATGGATGTACAAGTAGTCATATCCTGATGCAACAATCCTACAGTATAGTAGCATGGCAATTATCGATGATGATGTGTGTGAGCCGGCAAGTAGGTGTACGTGGAACATACGCATCATCGATAATTGTGCTGGTGTCCTGACAGCATGGGTTTAATATAACAATCAACACGTTTACATATGCAATGTGATGCGAATAGCAAGAATATATGGAAAATGAATAATAAACACAACAGTGAAGAACCTACATCAATATATATATGTCATACAGTTTTTCCATTTGAAATAACACGAATTGTGGTGTTTAGAAAAATAAGGGCTATGGTGTTTTTAAGAAAAAATGCGTCTTTTGAAAATATCCGTAGAATCCCTTGGCCTGTCTTTAAAATACTCACGATTCTTAAGTTTTTGAAATAGGTATGACTCGGGTCTAGTCTAACATTTGATAAGTAACTACAGATCTAACTACAAGCTAATCGAAAGGATATGGAAACCACCTAAATCTGAGTCGATATATATAAATATAATAGTCGGTGATCCCGCCTCAATAGTATCATATACGATACAATATATAACATGACATCCTCGAGTCAAGAGTGCAGATCTATCATCAATATAAAGCTCGTACGTAAATCCGTCATACGGCATCCCAAATATGGGTACGGGTCGAATCTCACATTTATCTCATCAAAAATTTGGTATCCTTATCATCATATCTCATTATCTGGGTTACTGATCTAAGTCTAGTACAACTGATACCATCTATATATATATGCGTGTATGAAAACACACGTCCAAAGGCCCGCTAAAATCTCATGTCGTATCTCATAATACGAACCACATCATATCACCGATCTCATGGCACCATGCCCAATCTCATCGACTCATCTCCAAATATATACAATCCTCATCATCCCTGTATAAGTATACGTATATATATACCTAGTCCCATACCTGTGTGAGTGTGTGTGTATATATATATATATACATATCCCCATGTACGCACAAGTATAACAAAGTAAGCATGCGTGTGCGTGTGGGTGTAAACCTCATTGTAGGGTTCGTGACTAAGAAGCTAAACTAAGTTACTTTTAACTACCCTAGGCTAAACCATGAACACAAATCACATCTTGATAATCATCCACGTAGCATAAACACATATATAACCACCTATATAAGCTATACTGCGAACTGCGGGGGTGCTATACGCCATCCACCCGACTTCCCCCGTAGATATAATCTACTCACCTTGACCTTCGCTTGCCGATGCCGACATCGCCACGCTCTTGCTTGTCGTCTCGAAGTCTTCGTGAGGGTACCTACACATCATAGGGTATCGTATCGCATTAAAAACCAAATCAAAACCAAAACGACACGCTGAACTCGCATAGGTCAAAACTTATGGTTTGCCCTCGCAAAAGAACCCGATATCACTCGATATAGACGTACAAACGTCAAGTGATCGAGATCAAACACAAGCACTAAAATCCAGAATTTAAAATACGCAAACCATAACTCGAATCATAACAGAAACTTGAGGAAGTGGTCCCAGATTTTGATTAAGGTGCAAACAATGTTCCAAGACAATACTAGAGTGATGTATAAAGTGTATGTGAGCTATGGAAGCAACCAGGACCCCTGACTCCATAATGTGGCTAGCCCCTACCCTAAAATTCCGGCGACCTCGGACCTGGTCAGGGGTTGGGGTGTCGTGTTTGTAGGGTGGTCTCCTGGTGGTCAATCTAAGCTCCTGAAGTTGTTTGCTAGTCTTGAAAATCCCCCAGGTCATCCCAGATTTCTCTGCACACACCAATACCTCACAAACCGACATGCAAAGTTTCTGTTTTTCGTTTCAGGTTTGGTATTGTGTTTGGTTCGGGGGTTTCTAACATCTAAGGGGGTTTAAGGTCACCGCAAGAGTTCAATTGCATAACCACAACTCAATTAAACCCTAACCCTCACTAGAAAACTTCAAGGTTCACTAAACCGATATAAAACCCTCTAAACTTATATGGGTGGTAAGGAAATCTAAATACCATACCAATAGTGCAGAAATTACCTCATTTGGAAACTCAAGAACTTTCTTGAGTTGCCCCAAGTCTCCAAAACCTTTCCTTTCTTGGTCCAAAGTGTTTTCCATGAGCTTGTGCACACTTTTAATGAAATGGGTATTAGGTTTTGAGGTACTTTTAATGGTGGATTGTGAGGAGGTAGTGAAGCAAAGGGAGGGAGGGAGCAGCAGCAGCAGCAAGAGAGTGAGGGAGAGGAGAGAATGTGATGAAGATGGTGAGATGAGAGAATAACCAAGTCAATGTTAACCCATCACCTTTCTCTCTCTCTCCCATACCCCATTTTTTTATTCATATTCCTTTTTCTTTTCTTTTCCTTTTGTTTTCTTCTCTCCTCAATAGTAAATCCAAAACAAACAACCATACACCCAAAAATCATGTAGGAAAATATAACACAAGTGTAAAAATGATATGGTGCATGTTTTGCACAAAACAAGCTTAATGCACGATTAGCGATATTTAATCGCGATTAGCACTAAATTAGTGTGTAATTAATCATAAAAACTTAAAATTTGCATAATTCACATAAAACACCTTCTTTCAGTAATTCCCATAATTTTTCAAAAAAAAAATTCCCCAATTAATCGGTATTTAATTATTCCGCCTTATTAAAATATTCAATATTTTATTATTTAATTATAAAAATTCTCAAAAATAATATTTTATTTTTCTGAAATATTACAAGTTTAGTGTTGAAGAATGATGGGTAGGGATTTATTTGTGAGTTTGTGGGATTATTTGAGAATTTTTGATGATTTATTTGAGGATTTTTGATGATTTATTTGAGCTTGGAGAGATGAAAATGAGGCAAGAGAAAAAGAGGGCAGCAATGGGGTTAGGGTTCGGCCATGGCTAGAAATGGGGAGGGTTAAGGAAATTGTGTAGAAATTTCTAGTATAAAACAACAATAAATGCTCATTAATGCAAATAATATCTTAAGCCACCTCATTTCTTTTCTTTTAAAATTTCATTTTAAATCACAAATATCTAGGTATTTTGCATGGATGGATTAAGCTTAATCTAGTGATTAAATTAGCATTGATTCACTTTAGAAATAATTAACCCAAACCAAAATTGTAATTACCACTAATTAAGTGCATAATTAACAACTTAAAATAATATTTTAATTAGGGAAAAATATTTAAGTGAACCAAATTTTCCAAGTGACCACAAAAACCCACAAACTAGCAATATTCTAGTTAAACTAGGCGCAGTCAGGTCTGTACTGAAATTTGATCACCTCCGGATTTTTTCGGAAAACACCGACTAGTTTACCCGAAAACGGAAAAATTCGCAAAATGATTTCTAAAACTTTACAGTCAAGGGTCGTACGGGTGGGTTTAATTCAATCATTAAATGTACGGGTTGAACTTGACTAGCAGCCTATGATTTGTTGGCCTCCGTCAAGGTCATAGGACGCTAGGGGTAAAATATTATCGGGAATTTCAAGTGTTGAAATTTGCAATGATATTGCATACCTTCTATGAGATAGTTGGATCCCGATACATACTGCGAGTAAGAGTTACTCCTGAGAGAGTTTTACACATGATAATTAGCCAATCAAGTAGGTGCCTAGAAAGGTGTTTACGGGGTTACACACCTGGGAAAACGAGATTTATTTTAATTAGGTCCATGCGAAAGCACGGGGAACCTCCCTCAAAGTACCAACACTGACCTGGCTGAAAGATTGGCGAACTTGTAAGGTGTAATTAATCCCGGCTAGTCTTACCTTTTAGGGTTTGAAGGAAGATTTGATAAAAACAGTGCGAGCCGTACTGATTAGATAAGATGATAACCAATCTAATCTTGCAAGAGCATACGCTAAAGTGTTTTCTTCTCTCTCTCTCTCTCTCTCTCTCCAGGTAGCGACCATGTCAGGCCTTAATCAAGATAATAATATGGATGTATTGATTGAACCCGTTTATTATACCGAGCAGGGGAACGTTGGTTCCGTTCTTTCTTATAATTGTTATAAGACAGAGCAAGAAATAAGGAAATATCCGGATTCCCACGCCGTCAAAACGAAGAATAAGTATGTTGATGCATCTTCTTCGGGTGTGTTAGTTATCGAGAACTGTTTCTCAGTTCACTCTACGTCCTGGGTATTAGATATCGAATCGGGATACCATATATGTAATATGTTACATGGGCTAAGGAAAGGTAGAGAACTGGGAATGTGTGATCATTCCATAAGAGTAGGGAATGGTGCGAATGTTGCAGCCAAAGATGTTGGAGAATATCACCTTGTATTACCAAATGGTAATATATTGATTCTGAACGAATGCTATTACATACCGACCCTGATATGTAATCTTATATTAGTTTCTTTATTAAGTAAAGAAGGATATAATTTTGTAGTACAGGATAATGTTATGAACATCTTCCTGAATCAAAAGTTGATTAGATCAGGCTCGTTAAATAATGGCATATACGTTCTAGATCAAACCACAGTTATTAATGTACAAAACACACACAAGAGAAAGAGTTCAGAAATGAACGAATCTTTCTTGTGGCATTGTAGACTAGGTCATATCAACGCGACACGACTAGCTATGTTACATAAGGATGGATATTTGAATCCGTTCGAATTTTCATTTTATGACACTTGCTAGTCATGTCTTAAATGCAAGATGATCAAAACTCCGTTAACAGGATACGGAGAAAGAGTTATGAAACTCATGGGACTGATACATAGTGATGTATGCGGTCCCATGTCTACACATGCCAGGGATGGTTCCTCATACTTCATTACATTCACTGACCTCTCAAAATACGAACATGTGTTCCTGTTGAAACAAAGTCTGAAGCTTTTGAGAAATTCAAAGAATATAAGCATGAAGTCAAGAACCAAATGGGTAAAAGTATTAAAATCCTTCGATCTGATCGAGGAGGAGAATACTTAAGTAATGAGTTCCTGGATTACCTAAAAGAGAATGGGATTCTCTCTCAGCTTACTCCTCTATATACACCACAGCATAACAGTGTATCGGAGCAGAGGAATCGCACCATATTAGATATGGTGCGCTCTATGATGAGCACCGCTGAGTTACCTATTTCCTTTTGGAGTTATGCGCTTGAGACAGCAGCATACCTATTGAATAGAGTTCCAACCAAATCGGTGCCTACTACTCCATATGAGATATGGGAGGGGAAGAGACCATGTCATAATTTTGTTAATATATGGGGTTGCCCTTCCTATGTTAAAAAGAAAAATCCGGACAAGCTCGAGGCAAGGTCGATTCTGTGTAAGTTTGTAGGATATCCCAAGCATTCACGATGGAATATCTTTTACCACCCAGAGGAAAAAAGGTATTTGTTTATCGACATGCCACCTTTTTAGAAAAGGAATTTCTTGAAAAAGAAATTAGTGGCAAGGAGGTAGAACTGGAAGAGGTTCTAGCTATACAAACTATGACAGAAGATTTGGTAGAACCAGAGGATTCAATAGTTCCCAATGAACCCCAGCCTCTCCGCCGATCTAGTAGGGCTCCTCATCCACCTAAGACATACTACGGTTTTCTCGTTGATGGTAGGAGCGAGGATTGCATCATGGAAGATGATGACCCAACTAGCTTCGAGCAGGCCATCACG
Organism: Agapanthus africanus; assembly: GCA_030015575.1. Taxonomy (NCBI): domain Eukaryota; kingdom Viridiplantae; phylum Streptophyta; class Magnoliopsida; order Asparagales; family Amaryllidaceae; genus Agapanthus; species Agapanthus africanus. Next base: position 104,959,517 of record JASDDO010000031.1, on the reverse strand, counting down.
AGTGGGGACTTTGTGAAATGGCTGGATGAAATGCGATCTGAGATGGAATCCATGTACACCAACAAAGTATGGACTTTTGATGTTGCTACTGAAGGTGTAAAACCCATCGGGAGCAAGTGGATCTTCAAGAAAAAACTTGGTGTAGATGGAAAAGTTGAGACTTTCAAAGCAAGACTTGTTGCAAAAGGTTTTCGTCAACGACCAGGTGTGGACTATGATGAAACCTTTTCTCCAGTGGCTATACTTAAGTCCATCCGGATCCTACTTGCCAATGCTGCATACCATGACTACGAAATCTGGCAAATGGATTTTAAGATCGCTTTTCTAAATGGCGATTTAGAAGAGTGCATGTACATGACTCAGCCAGAGGGCTTCGTGGACAGTGCGAGCAGCGGAAAGGTGTGCAAGCTGCTTAAATCCATTTACGGGTTGAAGCGGGTATCACGGAGTTGGAACATCTGTTTCGATGTCGCAGTCAAAGAGTTTGACTTTATAAAAAACGTAGATGAACCTTGAATATACAAGAAGGTGGCAGAGAGTAAGGTTGTCTTCCTCGTATTGTACGTGGATGACATACTCTTGATAGGAAATGGCATTCCTATGCTGCACTCGGTCAAGCTCTTCTTATCACATAGATTCTCAATGAAAGATCTAGGTGATGCCTTCTACATCTTGGGGATTAAGATCTATAGAGATATATCTAAATGGATACTGGGATTTTCCTAATCCAGGTACATTGACTGTTAGTTATATGTATGCCCTAGAGGCCATTACTGTACATATGATGTATATTGTAGAGGATGCTTGGACATATATAGGGATGACATTCTTGCTCGACATGATAGTATGCTATCTGGTTGCTCTTTATCTTAACATGTACACTTATTGTCTCTCTATTACATGTTGATAAAGCCCTTATGATTAGTACTTGACTACCAGGATTATGATGCAGATCATACTAGTGGGGACAGAGTAGTCGGTAAGTACATCCTTCAAATGTTCCTAGTCGTGGGTGTATCGAGACAGGGCATCGATATACTAGAGTAGACTAGCGTATAGCTTCTTGACCCATGTAGGTGGGCGATGGATGATCCCATATCCATTAGTGTTTGACATTAGAGATAGTATACGGGTGCTCAGTGGAGACTGGGTACACTGAACGGACTCGCCGAGAACTCCTAGATGGTATTATACCTATCGTCAGATAGCAGTTCTCTGGTGACATTAGTACAGGTTAGTCTGTAGACCTGAGATCGTCATAGAGTCTTGTGTGATTCCCACTTTGCTTTAATTTCCACCTTACCGCGTTCAAGAGAATGTGTAAAACGGTGGCTTTTGGGTACAGTCCCGAATCACATAGAGGCAATGAGCGATAGGAGGGGTTTCGTCTCTCCCGATATTAGGTGTTGATGTTGCGCTGTGCTCGATTGGCTATAACAGGAAGTCCCTGACCAAGGCTTCTTCAGAGATATACTGGTCAGTGTTATCAGTAGTTTCTCGACCCGTTATGAGCCTCAAATCGGCACGACTTATCGAGTTACTGGGGTCTGACATTTACCACCCCTAGACAAGATATGCGACATATCAGATGAAGAGACCGGATTGTACGGTAGTGTTACTGATTGGATTCGCAAGAGTGTGAACATGCTTGCTTGTTGATCTTCTTACCGCTCAATACCCGTGTGGCCGTTACGTTTAGCAGACCGCTTACGGCTTGTGGGTGTTTGATATGATCATCACCTACCGCCGGCATATTGACGAGTCTTTAGAGTCCTACACAGAGGTTTCCTAGCTCAAGCTAAACGGAGTAGGAGCACAAATGTGATATGTGCAGGACCGAGATTAATACGATATGTGATACCGTATTCTATTCTCACGATTTGTGACATAGGTCGGTTATATGAGATATAACCGGGTTATCGGATCAAGTATTGATTCGATAAGTTGTTACATTTGATATTAGTCGGTTATATATGATATAACCGGATTATTAAATCAAATATTGATTTAATGATTTAATGTATAATTATATATTTGATATATTAATTTACATTAACTAGTATTAGCTCACTTAAGATTTCTTTTCTCACTTGATGTGCACATTGTATATATGCGATATGTATATTTATGCACATGATTGTGTCATGTTTGATGATACATGAAAGATGGGTGTATGAGACATACACATGCTTATGATAATTATTAGGGTTTTTATTCATTTTGGTAATTACAAAATGGTGGCATTTTTTCATGGATGATAGCTTGTAGAAGCTTGTAGTGATCATTGACCAAGTCCACTCTTTTGTTTTGCCTTAGATATTTATTAACCCAACCAATTATCCTAACCATAGTTATATCTCTACAATGGTTAGCATATGATACTTAACTCACCCATGGTTGCAATTATCTTTTGGATAATGATCATGAGATTTTTCTTCTTCTTCTTCTTCCTCTCAAGCTTTCTAGCTTCAATGGAAAATGGAGAAAATATGTGAGAAATTCAAATCTAAAGTGAGCCTACTTCCTACTTCATCATCCTCTACTACTTTTCATTTAGTATAGGGTGTTTGCTTCACTAATTCTATAATTAGTGAAGAGATAGCTTGTCTTAGTGTCTCCTCGACGTAGATCATCTTCGACCTCGAAGACTTCGATGCAAGCTTGTTCATTTCTTCATGGGAGCCTCTCTAGAGTCCAGAGTTCATGATTGCAGTGAAGGGACTACTACATGGAGCTATTGAAGTGAAGGACCGGTCTACAAAGGTTTTATTCTTTATTCACTTTAGTTGCAAAGTAGTTTGCATATCGATTCGTCGCTTTTTATAGTAAACGATTCTATGTTAGGGTTAGCTAGAACGGCTAAAATTTTAATATGGCATGGAATATGCCTCCTGAAACCTTGCTGCCGTGCTAGACAACCCTGCAGTGGTATAAGAGCCATGCTAGAAAATTATACAGATTTTGTTAAGATTACGAAACCAAAATACTCCGAATCTGGAAACACGGAAACTCACTTTCTGTCGATTTTAAAAGGTCCTCTAAATTTTTTTAAACAAGTTCAGAATGTTGTATGTGATGCATCATGAACACACAAGAAAATTGAGCCCCTCACCTCGGAAAATGGCCGGCCACATGCACACAAAGTCCGGCCTGCTCGGCCACTTAGTGCTTTCTGGGATAGAATTTTTTGGTGTGTTCCAGAGACTGGGTTTTGGTGTTTCAGGTGTTGTTTGTTTTTTCTAAGTTTGCATGTGATGTGATCTTACACTATAAGAAATTTGGAGTATTTCGTATTCGTAGTTTTAACATTGTTTTGGGTAGTTGCATGATGTCTAGGCGAAGTTAAAAAGTTCGATCGAATGTCAAAAACCTAATTTTCCAAGTTTAACGTATTCGGAAAAACATGCAAGTAATTCTGTGAACCCTCTAGAAGAATGAAACCCTAACTCGACTTTTTGGATCGCGGAACCGCGGTCATACCTTAGGGTTTGCCGCAGTTCCGTGGCGACATGAGTGAGGCTTGGGTCTGCCCTTCTACGACTGGTGCATAGGTACTGTGGCATGTTCTGGGTATTATTAAACCGTGCTCAAGTGTTGAGCTCTTGGAGAATTGTGGGACTTTGATGAATCGATCGAAAAGTTTAACGTCGTCCGTGTATCATGTGATGGGATACAATACTTGGAATCCACAAATGTAGTTATGAGATAACTAGTTTGAATCTTATAAATCTAGCAGTTTAGTCTCATTTGATCGGTTGCCACGGGATTTTGATATGATCAAAAGTCCGTCGCAATCATGTAGCGTACGCGGATACTCGCCGGGTAATATTATTAGATAGCCGCCCCATAGCCCCGACCAAGTGACTGTAGGAGAACCCCGTTGCCAAAAGCATCCGTTCGGGTGCTCGCGGCCGCGGTGTTCCACCTTAGTACACTGCATCGACGACATCAGGGGGTGCGGCCGTCTACTAAAGTTTCTGATGAGAATTCGATCAGTCTATCGGGAATCTTGTTGAATTGCCCGACTAGATATTGAAAAGTGTTTTCGAGATCGAGACTAAAATGCGGGGTTTATAATTGTTAGGCATGTGATGTCTAAGGAATTTATTTGGTTAGGCATGAAATCCGCAATATGAGATATTTCGGGTTTATGATGTCTAAGGTGGTTGCAGATTCTAATTGTTGTAGTTTTTCACTTTCATTTCTGCGACCGTAAGTATAATATGCGGTGTATCGCCGGTTTCGGTGCTATATGTCAACGACAACTGGGATACGCATATTTACCTACGTTGATGACATGTGATGTTATGTGTTGCTGTGATATGTTATATTGGATCGTCGTGTTTTGAATAGCCTGGTTTTTTTTATGTGAGATGAGAGTTTTTCATTTTCATTCATGTAAAAACTTGTATGTAATATTCTTTTATTGGGGCACTTCTGGGTTGAGGAAGATGTCACCGTTGATGTATATTATTTACTTTTCCGCATTAGGATAGACCCAAGGCGGGGAGCACAAGTGACCGGGTTCTAGGGTACAGTGGGAGACCATCTCGAGGAGTCGAGACCGGATATCCTAACTCTAGAATTGGTAGGGTTGCTTGCCGCTCTCGTAGGGGTCTAGGGATGTGGGTTTGGCTATTCATCGCGACCGTGGAATCCTTGTTTTATACTGGCTTATTCTAAAACACGGAAATCCTAGTATATCCAATATTTCATTTGTTGATGATTTCTGCTGCGATATTCTGTGCTGTGATCACTGTGTATATTCTGAGACGAATTCTTATATTATATATATGATATATATTATATATTGTTGCTTTTGTTTCATATGTGATGCTTAGGAAGCATATTATGATGGGACTTCATTAATGAGATTAATGAAATAAAAGAAACCTAAAAGATGTTGTAGAAACTTGTTTTAAAAACTGGTAGCTCTAGTTCTTGCTTTGCATAGCGGTATTCCTTATAGAATATCCAGCACCTTATTCGATAAAGTAAGAGTCGAGATCCCTTCACCGGGAGTGACCTCTTTAGAGAAACTAGCAGATGCTACACACTCGGTTTGTCTTTTGATTGCTTCTATAGTTTTTGCTTGCATAGTGGTATGTGTGAAATATCTTGCACCTTATTCGATAAGGAAAGAGCCGAGATCCCTTCACCGGGAGTGACCTCTTTAGCAAAACTAGTAAAATCCTAAAAAATGCTCCATTTTAAATCACTCGATTCTACAACGAGATCAAGTTCATTACGCAAAGGGTTTTCTTAAAAACCTGTCGTAGCCCTCCGTCATTTCAGATAAGTACTTCATAATATTCTTGCAACGTTTGTTGGCTTTCGTCAAGGCATAGTGTGCGGTAGTTATTTATGCTTATCTGCAAAAGCATATAATGCGATTGAGTTAGGGTAGTCGTGCGACTTTGTTGGCTTTCGTCAAGGGTCGTGCGGGTGGGTTTAATTCAATCATGAAATGTACAGGTTGAACTTGACTAGTAGCCTATAGTTTGTTGGCTTTCGTCAAGGTCACAGGATGCTAGGGGCAAAATATTATCAGGAATTTCAAGTATTGAAATTTGCAATGAGATTGCATACCTTCTATGAGATAGTTGGATCCCGATACCCACTGCGAGTAAGAGTTACTCCTTGGAGAGTTTTACACATTACAATTAGCCGATCAAATAGGTGTATAGAAAAGTGTTAACGGGGTTACGCCCTTGGGAAAACGAGGTTTATTTTAATTAGGTCCGTGCGAAAGCACGGGGAACCTCCCTCAAAGTACCGGCACTGGCCTTGCTGAAAGATTGGCGAACATGTAGGGTGTGATTAATCCCGGCTAGTCTTTCATTTTTAGGGTTTGAAGGAAGATTTGATTAAAACAGTGGGAGCCATCCTGATTAGATCAAATAATAACCAATCTAATCTTGCATGATCATACGCTGAGTGTTTTCTTCTCTCCCTCTCTCCAGGTAGCGACCATGTCACGCCTTAATCAAGATAATAATATGGATGTATTGACCGAACCTGCTTGTTATACTGAGCTGGGAAACGTTGGTCCCGCTCCAACTTATAATTTTTATAAGACCGAGCAGGAAATAGGGGAATACCAGGATTCCCGTGCCGCCCAAACGAAGAAAGTGCCTGTTGATGCATCTTTTTCGGGTATGTTCATTACAAAGAACTGTTTCTCAGTATCCTCTACATTCTGGGTATGAGATACCGGATCAGGATCCCATATATGTAATCTGTTACATGGGCTATAGATAGGTAGAGAACTGGAATGGGTGATATGTTCCAAGAGTTGGAAATGGTGCAAGTGTTGCAGCTAAAGCAGTTGACAGTTATCACCCTGTATTACCAAATACATTGATTCTGAACGAATGTTATTAGATACCGAACCTGATATACAATATCATATCAGTCTCTTTATTTAGTAAAGAAGGATATAATTTTGTATTGTTGGATAATATTTTGAACATTTCCTATATCAAGAGTTGATCGGTTCAGGCATGTTATCTAAAAACATATACGTTCTAAATCAAAACACAGTTCTTAACGTACAAAACACACACAAGAGGAAGAGTTCAGAAATGAACGAATCCTTCTTAAGGCATTGTAGACTAGGTCATATCAATGCGACACAACTAGATAAGTTACATTTAGATGCATATTTAAATTAGTTTGAATTTACATCTTGTGAAACTTGTCAGTCATGTCACAAAGATAAGATGAACATAGCTCCGTTTATTGAAAACAGAGAAAGAGTTAGTGAACTTTTGGGATTGATACATGATGATGTATGTAAGTCCCCTGTCTACACATGCCAGGACTAGTTCTTTGTACTTCATTACATTCACTGATGATCTCTCAAGATTCGCACACGTGTTCCTGTTGAAACACAAGTCTGAAGATTTTGAGAAATTCAAAGAATATAAGTTAGAAGTAGAGAACCAAAACAAGTATAAGTATTATGTCCTTTAATGTATCAGGGAGGAGAATACTTGAGCACGGAATTGCTGGACTATTCTAAAAGAGAATGAGATTATATCTTTGCATTACTCCTCCGTATACACCACACCACAACGGTGTATCGGGGCGGAGCAATCACACCTATCAGATATGGTGCGCTCTATGATGAGTACTACTGAGTTGCCTATTTCCTTTTGGGAGTTATGCACTTGAGAAGCTGCATACCAATTGAATTGGGTTCCAACCAAATCAGGATCCTACCACTCCATATGAGATATGGAATGGGAAGAGCCCATGTCTTAAGCAAGTTAAGATTTGGGGTTGTCCGGCCTATGTCAAAAGCAAAATCCGGACAAGCTCGAGGCAAGATCAGTTCTGTGGAAGTTTGTTAGATATCCTAAGCATTCGTAAGGGAATATCTTCTACCACACCGAGGAACAAAAGGTGTTTTATTTCTCGGCATGCCACCGTTTTAGAAAAGGAATTTCTTGTGAAGAGATTAGTGGTCATGAGGTAGAACTGGAAGGAGTTCCAGCTTTACAAACTGCAGCTGATGATCTGATAGAACCGGAGGATTCAATAGCTTCCAACGAACCTCAGCCTGTTCGCCGATCTAGTAAGGTTCCTCATCCGCTTGAGAGATACTTCGGTTTTCTCAATGAAAGTGGGAGTGAGGATTGCATCATGAGATGATGAACTAACTTGTTTCGAGCAGGCCATCAAGAATGGGGACTCTGTAAGAATGGCTGGATGCTAAGCGATCTGAGATGGAATCTATATACATTAACAAAGTATGGACTTTGGTTGCTTTATCTGAAGGGTTAAATCTCCATCAGGAGCAAGTATATCTTGAGAAGATTACTTGGTGTACATGGAAAAGTTGAGACTTTCAAAGATAAGACTTGTTGCAAAAGGTTCTCATCATCCACCAGGTTTGTATAATGATGAAACCTTTTCTAGTGCCTATGCTTAAGTCCATCCCGATCCTACTTGCCATTGCTACATACCATGACTGCGATATCTGGCGGTTGGGTGTCATGACTACTTTTCTAAATAGTTATTTAGAAGATAACATCTATAAGTACACAGCCAGAGGGATTCGTAGACAGTGGGAGCAATGGAAACGTGTGCAAGTTGCTTTATGGGTTAAAGCAGGTATCGCAGAGTTGGAACATCTGTTTTGATGTGGTAGTCAAAGCATTTGACTTCATAAAAATGGTAGGTGAACCTTGTATATATAAAAAGGTAGTAGGGAGTATGGTGGTGATCCTCGTACTGTACGTGGATGACATACTCTTGATAGGAAAGGAGTTTCCTATGCTACACTCGGTTAATCTCCTCTTATCATAAGGATTCTCCATATAGAATCAATGTGATACCTTCTAAATCCTGGGTTTTGGATCTATGAGATAGATCTAAGTGGATGTTAGGATTGTCACTAGGCGTAGTGAGATGGTATCAATCGATCCTGGGGAGAATCACTGGATAGCTTCCAGGGTGGTAAGGACGAATAAATATTAGTCACAGGCATTGTCTTTACCCTCAGTGGAGGGACGGTATGTTGGAAGAGTTCCAAGCTAGATACCGTGACAAACTAGACGATAAAGGCTGAATACATTGCTACCGACGATACTACCAAAGAGGCAGTCTGGGTGTATATAAGTTCATGAGATGAACTTCGTTCCTACCATTGTGTGACAACGGAGTTGTGGCTCAGGCCTAGGAACCCCCGTCCTATCAGTGATCCAGACATATTCTAAGGTAGTATCACCTGATCATGGAGATGGATGATCTCCAGGGGGATCGAGGTTAGGAGAGTAGACATAGAGGACAACATGGCGGATCCACTCACAAAGGCCTTTTCCCAGAAGAGAGTTTTATGGGATGGTTGTGTATGAGATACTACAACCACTGCTAATTGCTGGGTATTGGATACTACGAAAGATGGCCCTAGTGCAAGTGGGAGATTGTTAGTTATATGTATGCCCTAGAGGTCATTACTGTACATACGATGTATATTGTAGTGGATGCTTGGACATATATAGGGATGACTTTCTTGCTAGACATGATAGTATGCTATCTGGTTGCTCTTTATCTTAACATGTACACTTATTTTATCTCTATAACATGTTGATAAAGCCCTGAGGATTAGTACTTGACTACCAGGATTATGATGTAGATCATACTACTGGGGACAGAGTAGTCTGTAAGTACATCATTCAAATGTTCCTAGTCGTGGGTGTATCGAGACAGGGCATAGATATACCATGGTAGACTAGCGTATAGCTTCTTGACCCATGTAGATGGGCGATGGATGATCCTATATCCATTGGTGTTTGACATCAGAGATAGTATACGGGTGCTCAGTGGAGAATGGGTACACTGAACGGACTCGCCGAGAACTCCTAGATGGTATTATACCTATCGTCAGATAGAAGTTCTCTGGTGACACTGGTACAGGTTAGTCTGTAGACCCGAGATCATTATAGAGTCTTGTGTGATTCCTATTGTGCTTTGATTTCCACCTTACCGCGTTCAAGAGAACGTGCAAAACAGTGGCTTTTGGGTACAGTTCCGAATCACATGGAGGAAATGAGCGATAGGAGGGGTTTCATCTCTCCCGGTATTGGGAGTTGATGTTGCGTTGTGCTCGATTGGCTATAACAGGAAGTCCCTGGCCAAGGCTGCTTCAGAGATATACTGGTAAGTGTTATCAGTAGTTTCTCGACCCGTTATGAGCTTCACATCGGCATGACTTATCGAGTTACTGGGGTCTGACGTTTACCACCCCTAGACGAGATATGCGACATATCAGATGAAGAGACCGGACTGTACGGTAGTGTGACTGATTGGATTCGCAGGAGTGTGAACAGGATTGCTTGTTGATCTTCTGATCGCTCAATACCCGGGTGGCCGTTATGTTTAGCAGACCTCTTGCGGCTTGTGTGTGTTTGATATGATCATCACCTACTGCCGGCGGATTGACGAGTCTTTAGAGTCCTACACAGAGGTTTCCTAGCTCAAGAGAAATGGAGTAGGAGCACATATGTGATATGTGCGGGACCGAGATTAATACGATATGTGATACCGTATTCTATTTTCATGATTTATGACATAGGTTGGTTATATGAGATATAGCCGGGTTATCGGATCAAGTGTTGATTCGATAAGTTGTTATGTTTGATATTAGTCGGTTATATATGATATAACCGGATTATTAAATCAAGTATTGATTTAATGATTTAATGTATAATTATATATTTGATATATTAATTTAAATTAACTAGTATTAGCTCACTTAAGATTTCTTTTCTCACTTGATGTGCACATTGTATATATGTGATATGTATATTTGTATACATGATTGTGTCATGTTTGATGATACATGCAAGATGGGTGTATGAGACATACACATGCTTATGATAATTATTAGGGTTTTTATTCATTTTGGTAATTACAAAATTGTGCCATTTTGTCATGGATGATAGCTTGTAGAAGCTTGTAGTGATCATTGACCAAGTCCACTCTTTTGTTTTGCCTTAGATATTTATTAACCCAACCAATTATCCTAACCATAGTTATGTCTCTACAAGGGTTAGCATATGATGCTTAACTCACCCATGGTTGCAATTATCTTTTGGATAATGATCATGAGATTTTTCTTCTTCTTCTTCTTCCTCTCAAGCTTTCTAACTTCAATGGAAAATGGAGAAAATATGTGAGAAAATCAAATCTAAAGTGAGCCCACTTCCTACTTCATCATCCTCTACTACTTGCCATTTAGTATAGGGTGTTTGCTTCACTAATTCTATAATTAGTGAAAAGATAGCTTGGGTTAGTGTCTCCTCGACGTAGATCATCTTCGCCCTCGAAGACATCGATGAAAGCTTGTTCATTTCTTCATGGGAGCCTCTCTAGAGTCCGGAGTTTATGATCGCAGCGAAGGGACTACTAAACGGAGCTATTGAAGTGAAGGACCGGTCTACAAAGGTTCTATTACTTGTTCACTTTAGTTGCAAAGTAGTTTGCATATCGATTCTTCGCTTTTTCTAGTAAACGATTCTATGTTAGGGTTAGCTAGAATGGCTAAAATTTTAATAGGCATAGAAGATGCCTCCCGAAACCTTGCCGTCATGCTAGAAAACCCTGCATTGACACCATACTAAAGAGCTTTAGTATGGAAGAATCCAAGTATGGGAATTTACCCACGATCTCAGGACTCACTCTCTCCAAAGAGATGTCTTCCAAGAATGATTTGGAAAGAGCTCGCATGCAAGGGATACCCTATGCATTGGCAGTAGGCTCTATCATGTATGCGATACTATGTACCGGACCTGATATAGCATACTCACTAAGTGTAGTGAGTAGGTATCAAGCAGATCCAGGAGAGAATCACTGGACAGCTGTGAAGAGAATTCTCAAGTACTTGAAAAGGACTAAAGAGATGCTCTTGGTGTATGGTAACGGAGAACACCAAGTTGAGTCCTTTACCGATTCAAGCTTCCAGAGTGATAAGGACGACTCTAAGTCGGTCTCGGGATTTGTCTTTACCCTCAATGGAGGGGCGGTATGCTGAAAGAGTTCCAAGAAGAAAACCGTGGTAGACTTGACGATGGAGGCTGAATACATCGCTGCCAACGATGTTGCCAAAGAGGCTATCTAGATGAAGAAGTTCATAACTGAACTTGGTGTGGTTCTGTCCATTGGGCATAAATACATTTGTATTGCGATAACAATAGAGCTGTGGCTTTGGCCAAGGAACCCAGGTCTCATCAGCGATCCAGGCATATTCTGAGGCGGTATCACCTGATCCGGGAGATAGTTGATCGCCGAGAGATTGAGGTCAGGAGAGTTGACACGAAGGACAACACAGCGGATCCACTCACGAAGGCCATACTCCAAATACAATTTGAGAGACTCTTCGGGATGTTGGGTATGAGATACTACAACAACTGGCCTTAGTGCAAGTGGGAGATTTTTAGTTATGTATATGCCCTAGAGGCCATTATTGTACATATGATGTATATTATAGTGGATGCTTGGATATATATATAGAGGACTTTCTTGCTCGACATGATAGTATGGTATCTGGTTGCTTTTTGTCTTAACATATAGATTAGTATTGTGATACTGTCTAGCTCTCACATGTTGATAAAGCCCTTAATATGTAAACTTGACTGCCAGGACTATGATGGAGATCATACTAGTGGGGCCAAGGGTAGTCCATAAGTACATCCTTTAATTGTTCCTAGTCGAGGGTGTATCATGACAGGGCATCGATATTCCAGAGTAGAGTGGCATATACGCATCTTGACCTATATGATGGGCGATGGATGATCCCACATCCATTGGTGTTTGACATCAAAGATGGTATACGTGTGCTCAGTGGAGACTGGGTACACTGAACGGACTCGCCGAGAACTCCTAGTTGGTATTATACCTATCTTCAGATAGCAGTTCTCTGGTGACACTGGTACATGTTAGTCTGTGGACCCGAGATCGTCATAGAGACTTGTGTGATTCCTACTGTGCTTTGATTTCCACCTTACCACGTTCAAGAGAACGTGCAAAACGGTGGCCTTTAGGTACAGTCCTGAATCACATGGAGGCAATGAGTGATAGGAGGGGATTCGTCTCTCCCGGTATTGGGGGTTGATGTTGCGCTGTGCTCGATTAGCCATAACAATAAGTCCCTGGCCAGGGCTACTACGAAGATTTAATGATAAGTGTTATCAGTAGTTTCTCGACCCGTTACGAGCCTTACATCGGCACGACTTATCGGTTACTGAGGTCTGGCGTTTACCACCCCTAGACTAGATATGCGAAGTATCAGATGAAGAGACCGGACTGTACGGTAGTGTTACTGACAGGCTTTACAGGACTAGAGCAGGCTTGCTTGTTGATATTCTGATCGCTCGATACTCGAGTAGCCGTTACGTCATGCTAGTACCGCTGACAGCTTATGGGTGCTTGATGTGATCATCACCCACAGCCGGTGTATTGACGAGTCTTTAGAGTCCTACACAGAGGTTTACTGGCTGAGGCAAAACGAAATAGGAGCACATATGTGTTATGTGCGGGACAGAGAATAATACGAGTATGTGATACAGTATTCTATTCTCGCGATTTATTTGTATCAGTCGGTTATATATGATATAGCCGGGTTATCGAATCAAGTGTTGATTCGATAAGTTGATACATATAATATTAGTCGGTTATATGTGATATAGCCGGATTATTAAATCAAGTATTGATTTGATAATTTAGTGTATAATTGTATATTTGATATACTAGTTTACATTAACTAATATTAGCTCACTTAAATGTTTCTTTTTCTCACTTATGTGCGTAAGTATATATGTGATATACATTAATGTACATTTTTTAGTGTCATGCTTGATGATACACACTACATGGGTGTATGAGACTTACACCATGCTTATGATAATTGTGATGATTATTTATTTTAAGTAAATCCAAAATTAATAGAAATTAGTCACATGAATGAAGCTTGTAGATGCATTGACTTAGCCAACTAATTTTGTTTTACCTAAGATATTTATTATTCTAACCATTATCACTTAGCCATGGTCATGTCTCTACATGAGTTAGTATATGATACAAACTCACCCATGGTTGCTATTCACTCTCTCATCTATTATTTTCTTCATCTTCTTCAACCTCAAGAAAAAGCACTCTAGGTTTTTGAGAGAAGAAGAAAAAGAGTGAGAAAATTAATTCTAATGTGAGCAAAAATAACACTTCTTCATCCTCTACTAGATTAGCCATTTAGTTTAGGGTATTAGCTTCACTAATCCCACATTAGTGAAGTGGTAGCTTGAATTAGTGTCTCCTCTACGTTGATCATCTTCGGCCTCGAAGACTTCGTGCAAGCTCGTTCCTTTCTTCTTGTGAAGCCATGCTAGAGTCTGGAAGATCACTACTGTTCCCGCCAAATCATCGGCCAAGAGATATTTGTTCCTGTTTATGCCGGCTTAAGTTTCTTTTACAGATATGTATGAAACCAAGCTCATTCATAACGCATATGCACACATCAGGGGAAGAACAGGTGTTCAACGACGAAAACAAAGCATTTAATGTAACCTTTTATTCTATAGGAAATAGATCACCAAATATGGGATCGAAAGTACAGGGATTTACAAAACTATGGATAAAATTATCTAACTCCCTCTCTGCCTTCTCTACCATGACAAAGCGGCGATCTTCATGAAGAGTAGCTACCCATCGGTCAGCACCGCACCCATCAGCAAAGGCAGACATGACGACCCGCTGAGCCCGTATCTGGCTTAGCAGCCGAACAGAGTGATCCCAAGAAGCTGTGGTGATCAAAAGTGCCTCGTGGAAGCACTCGATCTTGTCTTCTGCGGCGTCGAGTATTTCTGGAGTCATCTCCGCCGGAGGAGAGGGAATATCATTGATCATAGACAAGAAAACCATCCGGAGCCAAATGGAGCCGATGGGGAGAGGAGATCCTATACGAGTCAAGAGCTCATGCAGTACTATGTCGCATTGGTCATCCGTAAGAGTAGGGTACACCAAGCGTGCAGAAAAATGAGGAACAATTTCCTCAATGGGCACATCCTATGGCTGACGGCGAGCATGTGGGCGATTACAAGCCATACCTCTTCTCTGTTAAAATGATTCTCTGAAAATGAGAGAGAAAAGAAGCATTGCTTCAGATTATAAAGGGAGACATTTATGTCTAGGCACAGAAAATGTTGTGCATGATGGAACTATTTCCAAGCTCTGGGAAAGAGAAGCTTGGCTCAGGAAAAGCGGAGAAGGAAAGTGAAAAGACACCTTCAGTAATGAGAAAGCGCTTCACGTACAAAGCACGAAAGCGCTGAGCGCCAAGAGCGCTAGCGCTAAAGAGTCAAAGACTCTGAGGCAGGGCCTCACGTGCAAAGCACGAGAGCACTGAGCGCCAAGCGCCAAGCGCTAAGAGTCAAAGACTCTGTAACAGCGCATCACGTGCAAAGTACGAGAGCGCTGGCGCCAAAACAAAAAGTTCTCTGATGTTGGATTAAAGATTCAACGGAGATGATAAATCATCAGAGCACAGAATTAAATTCTGATTGAGGAAATACCCCTCAAATCTTTCTAAACAAGAAAGATTGTGCTCTGTAAATCAGAGCACCGTTGGATCAAAGATCCAATAGTGATTAAAAATCACCAAGCTACAGAATAAGCTCTGTAGGGGAAAATATCTTCCCAATCTTTCTAAACAAGAAAGATTGTGCTCTGTAAATCAGAACACCGTTGGATCAAAGATCCAATGGTGATTAAAAGTCACCAAGCTACAGAATAAGCTCTGTAGGGGAAAATATCTTCCCAATCTTTCCAAACAGGAAATATTGTGCTCTGTAAATCAGAGCACCGTTGGATCAATAAGCCAATGGTGATTCAAAATCACCAAGGTACAGAACAAGTTCTGTATGGGAAAATAATTTCCTAATCTTGTTAAGAAATAAGAAGATTGTCTTCTGTAAAACAGAAGCCCTAGGATCAAAGATCCAATGGTAGGGAAATATCACCAAATCAATTAGAGAAAAGATCTCTTTAACTAATTCAACAAATCAGCTTCCACTATATAAAGGCCCCAAGACTTCAAGTCTTGCAGGGAGGACCCCCCCAAACTTTGAGAAATTTCAAAATAAAGAGTAAGCTCTCGGAAGAAGAATTTCTTCAAGGTAAATAAAACAGAGAGATAAAATCATCTCATAAAATGAAGAAGAACTTAATTTTCTTTTTTTGGATCATAGATCTATAAGACAGACGTCTTTCAAAAAAGAGATCATAGCATTAAATCATAAAAAGGGGGGAAGAAGAATTCAATTCTCTTCAGATCACAGATCCATAAAGGAAAAGCCTTTCACAAAAAAAAAGAGATTGTAACATCTCCTATAAAATAAGAACTTTGTTCTTAGACCCACGAGACAAAGTCTCTTATAAATGAGAGTTTAATTCTCAGAGTGCAGAACCGATCAGAGCTGCCTAAGAAAAGCCTTAGCGCTCCAATTGAAAGAAGCGCCTCAACGCTCCAAGACTGGCGCACAGTGCCGCAGCAATCCTAGCGCTCCAATTTAAAGAAGCGCCTTAGCACTCGTTAACTGGCGCTCAGCGCCAAGCGCGCCACATGCTCCTCACGTGTGCGCTATCTCACAAGGAGCGCTCTGCCCTCATTAACTGGCGCTCAGCGCCAAGCGCATTACGAGCTCCTCATGTGTGCGCTATCTCACAGGAAGCGCCTTAGCGCTCTAAGTCTGGCGCTCAGTGTCAAGCGCTCCACGTGCTCCTCACATGTACGCTATCTCACAAGGATCACTCTGCACTCATTAACTGGCGCTCAGCGCCAAGTGCACGACGTGCTCCTCACGTGTGCGCTATTTCACAGGAAGCGTCTTAGCGCTCTGAGTCTGGCGCTCAGCGCCAAGCGCACCACGTGCTCCTCACGTGTGCGCTGAGAGAACATAAACTATTCTTTAAATAAAGCGCCAAAGCCATAATGAATGCTCAACACTCAATAAAAGACAAAAGGGTGTCCGAACCCAAAACCAATGCTCAGCATTGTTAAATGAAAAGGTTTGAGTTTAATTAAATGTCCAACATTTTAATTGAGTAGGCCGAGCCCAATTTGGCCACAAATCCCTCATTTGAATTAATTGAGCCCATATGCTCATGAATCATTTTAACTGATCTTAGTCCCAAACTTGACTACAGGTCTCCCAACCATCATTGGTTCAAGGGTACATCACTTCATACCTCTGATATGTGTCGTTGTAATTCTTCAACGTCTTCAAAGAGATGGAGGGTCCCAATAACCAATAACTTTTGGTTCACCCCCAAATGGTTGAGCCAAAACCACAAAGACTATGATGTCTTTAAACCGGACTATGATGTCCTTAAACCCAATGGACCGCAATGTCCCTAAACTAAAACAATAGAGTCCAAATGCTCTTTTGCTGGATCTAAATGATCCTGTTGAGTGGATCTTAGTCTAAAATTAGACTAACGTATCCTCAACTAACGTTTAAGTTATTTAGTCTCAAACAAGACTAACGATCCTTAAACCCAACCCAAAACCAAATCTAAGAAAATACGGATTTGGACTAATCCATGCCCTACGGGCGACAACATGAATTAGTCTCCGTATACAATCCACGGGCAACTAAAAATAAAACAAACATACACGACATGAAGTGATCATCTGGAGAAGGAGAAAGTGGTTACCGCGATGCAGTACCGTAATTAACTGCAGGGGCTTGCGCCTGCAGGGAAGAGCGTCCCCACAATCAAAAACCCCTCAAATGAGGGGAAATCTGATGGAGTCTGCTACAACGGCCGCATCCGTCTAAACCTCCGATAAACGGTGCCATAAATCAACTTGGCATTTTCTGAGAGGTGGACGGATAAAACTGTCACGACCCGAAAGTACGGAACATGACCGGCACTTAAACTACGAAACGTCTCGAGGCGTACGTAATCTAAGTAAGCCGAAAACCCAGAAATCCAAACCAAGAAAAGTAGTAGAGTGAAGGAAAACCATTTTAAATCAAATAGTTTGCAACATAAGCCGAAATATGCATTTTAAAATCACAAGTCTTTTCTAAAAATTTCGGCAGAGTTTCCTTTGTAAACGCTGACCCCAAACGGGTACAAAACCCCATAAAGCATATATATAATGAAAAAATGCATCCCCAAGCGGGATCCAGCTCTTCGTCAATCGACGGTCACAACCACGCAAGCAATATAATATACAATGCCGAAGGACGAGGATCACAACAGAAAAGGAAACTCAAAACAGCATGAAATCCATAGAAATACAACGCGCGACTCTATGGTCGAAAGAATAAACAACACCGGTCTCTGTCTCAAATAAATACATGTTTGGTTGATGGAACTTCTAGATACAACAAAATAATAATATACAAGGTATGATGATGGGTACAATACAAATAAACCCACCTACTAGCAATCACCCGAAAAGATGCAGTGCCAGCAAAGTCGTAATGAAACCTGTACGGCGAAACCTGCAAGAAACTGTGGCACAACGGGGGTGAGTTGCCAACTCGTGAATAGAATACATCTACGAACAGAAATCGCATGTATGACGCAATCCTAGGTCATACGATCATAATATATCCTCAAATATATAATCTGCAGCCTATAACAATGGTTAGGGTATACCTCTTTACAATTGTAATACCAAGTGCTCGTGTCAGTGCCTCAGGTAGCAATATATCATATGGATGAGGTATGAATGCATGAAAACAGAATACATGTAAATGAAGAAATTGCTTTAATAACTTAGTGAGATTTCTGTATTTTTAAAATGAGGTAACATAAATGAAATCAGCATAAACAGTGTCTATCATCAACACAAAACATAAATCCCAATATCTCAATATCTCAGGCTCCGGCTACCCGGACTGACCTGGATCATCAAATCTCAGTACCTCAATATCTCAAAATCTTAATATCTCAATCTTACTATCTAGGGCGCCGTCAGTCCAAACCGGCACTTACCATCAATCTCAAGACCATGACGGAATCCTCCGGATATCCGACGCGTCGGGTAAAATCACCAGTCGGTAGTGCTCCCCTGCCAGGCTCAACGCCATCCTCTGTGACCTTCTCGCCCCGGGGTACCGCACCGGGCCCACCATGTACCCGAAACGGTTCATCCAACTCCTTGAATCGGGTCTTGAAATCCATCGGCAAACTCATGGTGGACGACTCATACATCATGGGAAAACCGCACTTTTCATTTAAAAAGAGAGAGAAAAGAAGTTTATAAATGTTTTTGCGGTTTTCCCCCAAATCCAGGAAATCTCATGAAAATCCGAATCCAAATCATCAATAGCATGTAAACAGTGAATATAGGCATAAGAATCCATGAATGTGGCACAATAGTGAATAATAACATGCATGAAGTAGCAGGTAATAACTACAATGTCTGAACTAGCATATAAGGCAAGTACACTAAGATCATGTCGAAACTATTAGCTAACAAGCTATGTCAATGCAATAGTGTTTTCTAAGTGTACGTGACATGGCAATTACCGATGAAGATGTGTGTGGGCCGGCAAGTAAGTGTACGTGGAACATACGCATCATCGGTAATGGTGCTGGTGTCCTAACAGTATGATATCCATAACGCAATATGAAATTACAATATAAGTATGTGATGCGGAGTGAACAGCAATAATGAGCGGGAGCTGAATACTAGACACAACAATAGCTAATCTGCATTTAATATAAATCTAGTCTAACAACTACATTAAACTATAGGGCTGAGCTAACAGGCTAACTGAAGGTAAGGAAACCGCCTAACATCTGAATCGATACATATACATATATATATTAGTCGGTGATTCTGCCTCAATGGTATCACATCCGATTCAATATCTATAATCAGGCATCCCAAGTCGAGAGTGCGGATCAATCATCAATATGTAGCTCATACGTAAATCCGTCGTACGGCATCCCAAATCTGGGTACGGGTCAAGATCACATTCATCATATTATTCATCTGGTATCCTCTTTATCAAAGATCATAATCCGGGTACTGATCTACGTCTAGTACAATACTAATATCATCAATATAATCATGATCTGACTACTGATCGACAGTCTCGTACAAACCGATATCATCAGCACATATCATCATAAAGAAGTATACATCGCCCAATGCGACCCATTATAAATATCCTAGCATATCATATCTCATATCACGATCACATGTCGACCATTTTATTTATATCACTATTCGCATGGTATCGTCGTCCAAAGATCCTCTATAACATCATGACATATCTCAAATACGAATTCTACCATATCACCGATCTCACGGTCTCAGATCAACACTCATCGACTCATCTCAAATTCCAAATACTATCCTCAAATCCAGTATATGAACACATGGTCCCATACCCATGTGACACATAACTATATAATCCCATCTACGCACATATGAAAGATGAATGTATGCAAGTATGGGTGTGTGTATGTATGTGGGGGTGCAACCACTACTCTAGGGTTTCGCAACACTAAACCAATCCAATCCCACCTAGAATCCATCTTTATCATCAATAATCTCAAAAAATATATAATCAATATTTGTGTGTATACATATTCGTATACATCACTACAAACTGCAGGGGTGCTATACGCCATCCACCCGACTTCTCCCCGTAGATATAAATCTACTCACATTGCTTCTTGTGTGCCGATGCCGATGTCGCCATCTTTATCTTCAACGCCTCGACGTCGTGTGGGGTACCTACAAGGATATCACAAACGCTAAAGCACATGAAAATCACATCGGAAAACTAAAACGGCACACGCTACTCTCATAAGTAAAAACCTATAGTCTCACATGCAAACACGATCAATAACCCTTTGCCGTTGACATTCAAACGCCACCCGACAGAAATGAATCACCAAATACCAAAGTCCATGTTAAAACAAGTCGTAAAAAAACGCACCAACATAAGAAAACTACCCCAGATCCTATCCTTGATGGAATCAGTCAAAATTGCACATACCAAGGGTCAAGTTTACTGGAGATAGGACCCTGCACCAAAAACGAGGGGGTTCCAACCCGCTCTGGCCGCAAATTACGGCCAGAAGGAATTTATTGGCGGCCTGGGGAAGGAGGTGGGGGCTAGGGTTTTGTGTGGTGGTTCCAGGGTGCCAGCACATCTCACTGTCTAACCAAAATTATTTTAGGAGTCTCGGGGTGAAAGCAGATTTCCAAAAACACTCGCAGAATTACAGTTTTTCCCGATATCGATTCTATAAATCCGTATTCTGGGTTCTACTCTCAGGTTTGGTCCAATGTAACTTCACAACAGGGGTTGTAGCCTCTAATTACACCTCAATTCATCTTTGATTTCAGATCAAACCCTAAACCCTAACTTGAATTTTCTAAAGTCCTCAAAACGACACAATATCGACACGAAACAAGTATAGATGCATAAGGAATTGAAATACTATACTAAGGGTGCGGAAATTACCTCCTTCGGCAACTCAAGAATTTTCTTGAGTTGCTCAAGGTCCTTAAAATCCACTCTTTCTAGGTCCAATGTGTAGCTAGTGAGCTTGGGAGCAATTTTTGTGAAATGGGAATAGGGTTTTGGGGTGAATTTCATGGTGGATCTAGGCTTGAAGAGGGAGGAGGAAGAAGAGGGAGAGGGCAGCAGCAGCTCATAGTAGGTTTCTACGAGTCATCGACCGCTCACACGGTCTGTGACGAAAACTTAGGAGCAGCAACAAAAGCTCCAAGAGATGTTGACACAGATGGCCGCACTCACTGGGCAGAAAGAAAGCCCGGAGACGTCGTCGGAGCAGCGTCAAGAACAAGAAAATGAGGCCGAGTTCCTCCGCAGAATCCTTGAGAAGAAAGACAAAGAGGCAGCGGAACAAGCGGCCAACATAAAACAAATGGCGCTTTTATTCCAAGATATGGTCGGAATGATGATCCAGCCGGATCCTCCAGCTGAAGACCCTCCAGTAATCCTTGAAGACGACAGAGGAGAGACATCGAACCCTCTTCCGGCTCTATCAGTATCCAAGGAAGAGACCATCTCTAAATCAGCCCTTGACAACTGTATAGCTCAACAGATACGAGCTCATCAGGCGAGCGAAGCGGCTAGCCAAGTCGTCAGAACTGGGCGACCTTATCCGGGCTGGTACGATCAGATTAAGTACCCGCCAGGATATACGATCCCCAAATTCCATGTGTATAAGGGGACGGGTAATCCACATCAGCATATCGCTCAGTTCAGGGCTCTCTGCTGCAATACCGGAGGTGACGACAAATTGCTACTTCGCCAGTTCATCGGCAGCTTGGCAGAGACGGCCTTTGAATGGTATTCAGAGCTGCCGAATGACTCCGTCAAAACGTTTACAGAGATGGAGTTGCTATTCACTCAGTAGTTTGCAAGCGCCAGCGAACGCACCCTGATCACGGCATTGATCAACTCCAGAGTGAAGCCGTGAAAGACATGGGTGCAATATGCAATCCGGTGACGGAACTTATGGTCGAGATACGAACAACGCATAGAAGATCCTCCTGCCGTGGGCATGTTCATTTGGACCCTCGACCCTCAGTCGACTATCTCCCAATTTATGATGTTCTTCAAGCTGACCACCTTCCAGGCCTTGATTGACAAGCTGGCCGAAATGGACCAGATGGGCTATATGCCTTTCCTTTCAAAAGCGGATTTTCGAAATGAAAAAGGCAAAGGGAAAGCGACCTTTATCGGCAACGCTCAACAACAACCGAGTGAGCCGAAACCAGCTGCTCGCCAAGGCAACAAGCGGCGATCCCTCGATGAGAAGTTAAGACGTCCTTACTCATTTCCTCAGGATAAAACAAAGAGACTGTTCGAACTGGCAGTTCGCAATGGGCTCATCACTCTGCCGGATCCAAGACATTCGTCGCAACCTGGTGATGTTAACCATCCTAACTATTGTCCCTACCACAGAGTAATGGGTCACCCATTCAAAAATTGCTACGTCTTCAAAAACTGGGTTGAAGACCAATACCAGCAAGGAAAATTCGCGTTGTCTGAAAACTGGAAGGTGAACCCGCCACAACCACATGCTCCAAAAAAGATGGACATGCCGGGGGCATCGTGCTCATTCATAGAGGAAGCTCCATGAGAAGTTGTTCTTTCGGCAAAAACTAAAAGAATGCTGAATGATCTTCAAACATGTCCGGCTATCAGGTGGAAAAGCCCGTAAGAGCCGGAGATCATCGATGGGATGCTGAAACCACTCCCAACATCGGGAGTTAGTAGCGATGAGCAAAAAACCCAGGCCCAGCCGTCAAAGTCTTCGAAGAAAAAGAAGAAGACCAAAAAGCTCGTGCAGTCTGACGACAAGCGCACGGATCTGCAAAAGCATATTGACGCACTGGAGGAATAAAACCAGAAGGTGCGAACCCCAGTCACGCTTTAATAGTTTCTCAATCACTTCCTTGAAAGTGAAGATAACAACAATGATGAGGGAGACGACTCGTCAGAGGAACCCGAAGATTATGTGGCAAGTTGCCACATGATCTCTCATTCGTTGCTAAGTAACAAAGAAGCTCACTCGGCACTAGAAGATAACGTAGAGGATCTGGGGGCAGGAGCAGTGCCAAAATCCTTGGATTATGTGATAAGGTCTATCGAGGGGAAACCTACTTGTTCATAGAGCATCCGGTGAAACTTCGCCTCAAAGCTACTCTGGACCGAAAAGTTCGTAAACTAGAAATTTTCCTCAAATATGGCAACAATGGACCGTAATGTCCAAAAACTAGCTACGGACCGAAACGTCCTTAAACTACTACAAACCCGCAGCACCCTTGGGCTGACGTGTAAAAAAAAGGGTATGTTCACAAGAAAAATGGGCACGGATGAAAACCCGAAAGGGCTTCGTAAGTAAAAATAGCAGGGCTACCGGCGAGTTTGTGAAAACCCAAAAGGGCACAGACTCGTAAAAAAAAAGAGGTATGTCCACATGCAAAATGGGCATGGATGAAAAACCGAAAGGGCTCTGTGAGTAAAAACAACAGGGCTATCGAAGAGTTTGTGAAAACCGAAAAGGGCACAGACTCATAAAAAAAGGGGGGTATGTCCACAAGTAAAATGGTCACGGATGAAAATCCGAAACGGCTCCGTGAGTAAAAACAGCAGGGCTACCAGCGAGTTTGTGAAAACTCGAAAAGGCACAATCTCATTAAAAGACACTTGTGAGGTCCTCTCGACCTTGTATGGAGAAAACTACCTGTGTGAGATCCTTACGACTCATAAAGGAGCAACACACTTAGGGATCCCCACGATTCCTAAGGAGAAATTACACTTACGAGATCCTCACTACTCGTAAGGAGAACCCTCTTATGAGACCTTCACGGCTCATAAGATTCAAAAGCCTTAAGCTACAGGGATCTGAACCTGTTCTTAAGCCATCACCTTTCCCAGATTGCCCTACAAGCGGTTCAATACTGACCCTTGTATACAATCCATGGGCACAAATAATCATTTCCTAGCCGAGTCCCACCGACGACGAGGAATGCCCTCGTTTGATGAACAAACACTTGTATGTCCTCTCGATATACAAGGAGAAAGCACTCTTGCAAGACCCTTATGACTTATAAGAGAATATACACTTAAGAATCCTCACGATTCTTAAAGGAAAATATACACCTACGAGATCCTCACGACTCCTAGGGAGAAACACCTTTATGATACCCTTACGGCTCATGAAGTCAAAAGCCTTAGTCGACAAGATCTTACTCCTGTTTGCTAAGCCACCTTTGCTCGAATCGACAAATGGCAAATGATGATTCGCTCCTGGAAATATCCCAGTTGTAGCAATACTGATGCCTAAATCGGTATCAAATTCCAAGTCCTTTCATGGCAAATGATGAGTCGCTCCTGGCAACATTCCAGTTGTAGCGATGTTGATGCCTAAATCGGTATCAGATCCCAAGTCCCATACTCATGGCAAGAAATCAGCGAGCCATAAATGCATATGAAATAGTCAAAATGATAGGGCAACTTGCAACAAAATCAGTAAGTAAAAGATATGCATACAAAAAAATAGCCGAAATGATTGGGCAACTCGCAATAAAAAGCAGCGAGTAAAAAGAAAAAAATAGCCGAAATGATTGGGCAATTGCGCCTTTCGCGATATAAAAAGCTGAAATGATAGAGCATCGCGGAAAGAAATAAAAAAAATAAAAGAATGAAACTTTTGCCCTACAGGCGAGTCCATACTGACCCCTGTATACAATCCATAGGCATAAACGAAAAGGGAACTACATGTCCCCTACCAGATCCTGTCAAAACGGAAAGTCAGGTCTCAGCGGTAATATCCGCATACCAGAAGACCAGCAACGACGTTCCTCCTCATGCCAGCAGGATACAGACGTAATATCAACAAATAGAGCCATGGCAGAGTCCCCTAGTTCTAAATCTAGACGGTTTATAGACAACCTAAAGACAATCTCGACATTCGTCGCAATATTGCAGACATGATGTCAACAAACGAAGCAAAGGAAGATCCTTAGCTTCAGGGTCTCGACGTCAACATCGACAACCTAAAAATCAACAACAGCGTTCTTCTTCCAACAGGATGCAGACGCGACATCAACAAACGGAGCCAAGGCAAAGTCCCCTAGTTCCAAATCTCGACGGTTCATAGACAACCTAGAGATTACCTCGGAGCCATGGCAGAGTCTCTAGTTCTAAGTCTCGACGGCAACATCGACAGCCTAGAGATCAACAACAGCGTTCTTCTTCCAACAGGATGCAGACGCGACATCAACAAACGGAGCCACGGCAAACTCCCCTAGTTCCAAATCTCGAAGGTTCACAGACAACCTAGAGATTACCTCGGAGCCATGGCAGAGTCCCTAGTTCCAAGTCTCGACGGCAAAATCTATAGCTTAGAGATCAATAACAACGTTCTTCCTCCAGTAGGATGCATACGCGACATCAACAAACGGAGCCATGACAAAGTCCCCTAGTTCCAAACCTCGACGGTTCACAGACAACCCAGAGATAACCTCGACATTCGTCGCAATATTGTAGACACAATGTTAACAAATGAAGCCCAGGAAAATCCCTCACTTCAGGGTCTCGACGGCAACTCAAATGAGACATGAAAAGACTATCGGAGATCATCCCACACCAGTGCGGAGTGGTCATGACTCATTAGGGCTCCCAAACTAAGCCTAACCTCAAGTAAAAAGCAACATGGAATATCCCTAACGCTTGCTCTTTCGACGGTAATATCACCTGGAAGATTACTTGAAGACGTCTTGTCCAGCCCCCGAAGGGATCAGAGACACGATAGTCGCGGGGTTACCCGAGAAACAAGATTGCATATCGGGGAATATATCAGCGAACGCAACTGCGCGATGGGTAAAAAAACCCTTAGTACTACAGACCCTAACGGACTTCAATTAGCAGGAGTTAACTGTGACGTTAGGAAACCCTTGCGATAACTTTTCGATTCGTCTCGACTCGTGAGGAAATTAGTGTCCTTGCGAGAACTTTTCGATTCGTCTCGACTCGTAGGGCAAATCCTTAGGCAATTGGGATAAGGACCTGTTTCCTAAGCACTGGGGCCCTACAAGTTAGTCCAAGATAGACTATTGTATACTATTCACGGGCCACACTCTCCAAAGTCGAATCTCGACAAGAAGGGAAACAACCACTTAAGAATCCTCTCGACTTGTAAGTGGGAAAAATTCTCTTGTGAGATCCTTACGACTCTTAAAAGAAAACGCACTTAGGAATCCTCACGATTCCTAAGGAGAAAAGATACCTATGGGATCCTCTCGACTCGTAGGGAGAAAACCCTTTATGAGACCCTCACGGCTCGTAAAGTTGGAAAGTCGTAGGCGGCAGATCTGAACCTGTTTCCTAAGCCATCGCTTCTTATCTCGATTTAGGGAAATCAGCATCCTTGACGAGAACATCTCGATTCGCGTCGACCCGTAGAGAAATCAGTGTCTTTGCAGGAATCTCTCGATTCGTCTCAACCTCCAGGGAAATTAGTGTCCTTGGCATGACCTCTCGATTCAGGCAAATTAGCGTCCTTGACGAGAACGTCTTGATTCACGTCGACCTGCAGAGAAATCAGTGTCTTTGCTGGAATACCTTGATTCGTCTCAACCCCAGGGAAATCAGCGTCCTTGGCAAAAATCTCGATTCAGGGAAATCAACGTCCTTGGAGAGAGACTCGATTCATTTTTAACCCGCAAGGAAATCAGTGTCTTTGCAGGAATCTCTCGATTTGTCTTGACCTCAGGGAAATTATTGTCCCTGTGCATGAAAAGAAAATTCTATTGTGAGATCCTTACGACTCTCAAGAGAAAACTCACTTAGGAGTCCTCACGACCCTTAAGGAGAAAATACACCTACGGGATCCTCTCGACCTGTAGGGAAAAAAGTCTTTATGAGACCCTTATGGCTCATAAAGTTGAAAAGTCTTAGGTGGAAAATCATAACCATGTCTCCTAAGCCATCACTTTCCTGCAAGGAGATCAAGATGGACTATCCATGGGCCACACTCTCCTAAGTCAAATATCGACAAGGGGGGAAACAACCACTTACGAGTCCTCTCGACTTGTAAGGGAGAAAATTCTCTTGTGAGATCCTTACGACTCTCAATAGAAAACGCACTTAGGAATTCTAACGATTCCTAAGGAGAAAATAAACCTACAAGATCCTCATGACTCGTAGGGAGAAAAGTCTTTATGAGACCCTCACGGCTCATAAAGTTGGAAAGTCTTAGGCATCAGATCCTAACCCTGTTTCCTAAGCCATCGCTACCCTATAAAGAGGTCAAGATGAACTGTTATCTACCGTCTATAGGCCACACTTGCTAAAGTTACATGCTACTGAAATGGAGGAGTTACTCATGAGCAAGCAAATTACTTCACACCAGATTAAGACACAAAGAAATCGAAGGGTGCAGCTCATAGGGCTGAGGGTTTGGAACCATATCCCTTAAGAGTTGAGATTTGAGTCAATGATAAATGACTACGCTTGTGACCGCTCGCTATCTTCTTAGATCAAGATTCTGAAAGTTATATACCGTCTTGAAACCGGTCATACGCTATGAATTACTCTGCACTACTTCACCCACGTACATACTTACGTGGGCAAAGTAGTGGGGGGAATTTGTTCCCGCCAAAATCTTCGGCCAAGAGCTATTTGTTCCTGTTTATGCCGACTTAAGTTTCGTTTACAGATATGTGTGAAACCAAGCTCATTCATATACGCATATGCACACATCAGGGGAAGAACAGGTATTCAATGATGAAAACAAAGCATTTAATTGAACCTTTTATTCTACAGGAAATACATTACCAAATATGGGATCGAAAGTATAGGGATTTACAAAACTATGGATAAAATTATCTAACTCCCTCTCTGCCTTCTCCACCAAGAGAAAGCGGCAATCTTTACGAAGAGTAGCTACCCATCGGCCAGCACTGCACCCATCAGCAAAGGCAGACATGATGACCCGCTGAGCCCGTATCTGGCTTAGCAGCCGAACAGAGTGATCCCTCAGAGCTGTAGTGATCAAAAGCGCCTCGTGGAAGCACTTGATCTTGTATTCCGCGGCGTTGAGCATTGTCGGTGTCATCTCCGCCGGAGGAGGGGGAATATCATTGATCACAGACAAGAAAACCATCCGGAGCCAAATGGAGCCGATAGGGAGAGGAGATCCTATACGAGTCAAGAGCTCGTGCAGCACCGTGTCGAATTAGTCATCCGAAAGAGTATGGTTCACCAAGCGCGCAGCAAAACGAGGAACGATTTTCTCAATGGGCACCTCCCATGGCTGACGGTGAGCATGCGGGCGATTACAAACCATACCTCTTCTCTGTTAAAATGATTCTCTGAAAATGAGAGAGAAAAGAAACATTGCTTCAGATTATGAAGGGAGACATTTAAGTCTAGAAACAGAAAATGTTGTGCATGATGGAACTATTTCTAAGCTCTGGAAAAGAGAAGCTTGACTCAGGAAAACCGGAGAAGGAAGGTGAAAAGACACCTTCAGTAATAAGGAAGCGCCTCACGTGCAAAGCACGAGAGTGCTGAGTGCCAAGAGCGCCAGCGCTAAAAAGTCAAAGACTATGAGGCAGCACCTCACGTGCAAAGCACGAGAGCGCTGAGCGCCAAGCTCTAAGAGTCGAAGACTCTGTGACAGCGTATCACGTGCAAAGCATGAGAGTGCCGACGCCAGAACTAAAAGTTCTCTGCTGTTGGAACAAAAATCCAACGGAGATAATAAATCATTAGAGCACAGAATTAAATTCTGATTGAGGAAATACTCCTCAAATCTATCTAAACAAGAAAGATTGTGCTCTGTAAATCAGAGCACCGTTGGATCAAAGATCCAATAGTGATTAATAATCACCAAGCCACAGAATAAGCTCTGTATGGGAAAATATCTTCCCAATCTTTCTAAACAAGAAATATTATGCTCTGTAAATCAGAGCACCGTTGGATAAAAGATTCAATGGTGATTAAAAATCACCAGGTCACAGAATAAGCTCTGTAAGGGAAAATATCTTCCCAATCTTTCCAAACAGGAAATATTGTGCTCTGTAAATCACAGCACCGTTGGATCAATGAGCCAATGGTGATTAAAAATCACCAAAGTACCGAACAAGTTATGTATGGGAAAATAATTTCCCAATCTTGTTAAGAAATAAGAAGATTGTCTTCAGTAAAACAGAAGCCTTAGGATCAAAGATCCAATGGTAGGGAAACATCCCCAAATCAATTAGAGAAAAGATCTCTTTAACCGATTCAACAAATTAGCCTACACTATATAAAGGCCCCAAGACTTCAAGTCTTGCAGGGAAGAACCCCCCCAACAAACTTTAAGAAATTTCAAAAAAAAGAGCAAGCTTTCGGAAGAAGAATTTCTTCAAGGTAAATAAAACAGAGTGATAAAAGCATCTCATAAAATGAAGAAGAACTTAGTTTTCTTTTTCTAAATCATAGATCTATAAGACAGACGTCTTTCACAAAAGAGATCATAGCATCTCATCATAAAAGGGGGGGAAGAAGAATTCAATTCTCTTCAGATCACAGATCCATAAAGGCAAAGCCTTTCAAAAAATAAGAAACTGTAACATCTCCTATAAAATAAGAACTTTGTTCTTAGACCCACGAGACAAAGACTCTTATAAATGAGAGTTTAATTCTCAGAGCGCAGAACCGATCAGAGCTGCCTAAGAAGAGCCTCAGCGCTCCAATTGAAAGAAGCGCCTCAGCGCTCCAATTGAAAGAAGCGCCTCAGCGCTCCAAGACTGGCGCACAGCGCCGCAGCACTCCTAGCGCTCCAATTTAAAGAAGCGACTTAGCACTCGTTAACTGGCGCTTAGCTCTAAGCACGCCACATACTCCTCACTTGTGCGCTATCTCACAAGGAGCGCTCTGCATTCATTAACTGGCGCTCAGCGCCAAGCGCACCATGTGCTCCTCACGTGTGCGCTATCTCACAGGAAGTGCCTTAGCACTCTAAGTCTGGCGCTCAGCGCCAAGTGCGCCTCGTGCTCCTCAGGTGTGCTCTATCTCAAAAGGAGCACTCTGCACTCATTAACTGGCGCTCAGCGCCAAGCGCACCACGTGTTCCTCACGTGTGCGCTATCTCACAGGAAGCGCCTCAGCGCTCTAAGTCTGGCACTCAGGGCCAAGCGCACCACGTGCTCCTCACATGTGCGCTGAGGGAACATAAACTGTTCTTTAAATAAAGCCCAAGTGCTATAATGAATGCTCATCACTCAAAAAAATACAAAAGGGTGTCAGAGCCCAAAACCAATGCTCAGCATTGTTAAATGAAAAGGACTGAGTTTAATTAAATGCCTAACATTTTAATTGAGTGGGTCGAGCCCAAATTGGCCACAAATCCCTCATTTGAATTAATTGAGCCCATATGCTCATGAATCTTTTTAACCGATCTTAGTCCCAAACTTGACTACAGGTCTCCCAACCATCATTGGTTCAAGGGTACATCTCTTCATACCTCTGATATATGTCGTTGTAATTCTTCAACGTCTTCATAGGGATGGAGGGTCCCAAAAACCAATAACTTTTGGTGCACCCCAAACGGTTGAACCAAAACCACACAGACTATGACGTCTTTAAACGGGACTATAATGTCCTTAAACCCAATGGACCACAATGTCCCTAAACTAAAACAATAGAGTCCAAATACTCTTTTGCTGGATCTAAATGATCCCGTTGAGTAGATCTTAGTCTAAAATCAGACTAACGTATCCTCAACAAACGTTTAAGTTGATCTTAGTCTCAAACAAGACTAACGATCCTTAAACCCAACCCAAAACCAAATCTATGAAAATACGAATTTGGACTAATCCACGCCCAACGGGCGACAACATGAATTAGTCTCCGTATACAATCCACGGGCAACCGAAAATAAAACAAACATACACGACATGAAGTGACCATCTGGAGAAGGAGAAAGTGGTTACCGCGATGCGGTAGCGTAATCAATTGCAGGGGCTTGCGCCTGCAGGGAAGAGCGTCCCCACAATCAAAAACCCCTCAAATGAGGGGGAATCTGACGAAGTCTGCTACAAATGCCGCATCCATCTAAACCTCCGATACACGGTGCCATAAATCAACTTAGCATCTTCGGAGAGGTGGACGGATAAAACCAAATAGCATCTGCCCCCAAATTCTGGCAAGACGAACCTACGCGGTTTTGTCTCCCGTATTCGGCGGAGAACAACTACTTGCAGCGAAGGGACTACTACACGGAGCTATTGAAGTGAAGGACCGGTCTACAAAGGTTATATTCCTAGTTCACTAAGTTGTAAAGTTGTTTACACTTTGTTTCGTATGATTCTCTAGTTAAACATCCTAGGATAGAATTCTTTAGCATGAATTTTTTTTTTAAAATGGCATGGATGATGCCTCCCGAAATCTTGCTGTCATACTTAGGAACCCTACATGATCTATGTATATGCCATCCGCATTTGCCACTGGATCCCGTCATCACCCGTTAAGTTACTTAACTAACGACAGAGCGGGGACTGGACTAGCGCAGGTGCAAAACATATATAACATCTACTAGTATATATATATATAAATATATAACAATCGTCCCATGCATGATATAAAGAAACATCACAGAATCTCAGCCAACAACACAGAGTGGTGGATAATCCTGGAGCCCCGGATTTCACTTGAGCCGCAAATGAGACCAGACGTTCCCTTGTCGTGTGGATAGATTGTGCAATGAAACCTAGACCCCTACGAGTGCGGCAAGTTACCCGCCAATACCAGAAGGGAGGCAAACCCAATCAACAATGTGAATGGGCCACCCAGCACTTCACGGAATCCGGTAACTTGAGCTCCCCTCCGTGGGTCAACCTATACCCCCTACGAGTGAGGTGAATAGCCCGCCAATTCTAGAGTAAGATCCCCTCCGTCTCAACGCCATGAGATGCGGACCCGTTGCCCTCTAGAATCCGGCTATTCGTGCACACCACCGTGGGGTATCCTAGTACAGAAAATAAAATAATATATAAGGGTGACATCGACCTCAACCCGGTCGTGCCCCAAACAAATAATATACAAACTGGCAGTGATGGCAGTCCACATGTCGGACGCTCGCCCCGCAATATCAAATATACAAATGAAACTAAACTGTACTAACATTTCACCCAAGCTATCCACCACGACGATCCAACCACAACACAGAACATCAACGTGAATGTCATGTTCGCAAACTCGTCTAAAAGAACATATAGTAATTAGACGAGTTATACCGCTCGAATGACATTCACGGTCGCAGATAGTAATGCATGTACTATAAACATTTAAACATTGTTAAATTATCGACTTCGAAACATCCCGAATTGCCTCTGAACAATAGATAACAAAATATCCAAAACCGGGCTAAACAAGCAATACCACTGCACCAATATTCCAGAGA
Organism: Agapanthus africanus; assembly: GCA_030015575.1. Lineage (NCBI taxonomy): Eukaryota > Viridiplantae > Streptophyta > Magnoliopsida > Asparagales > Amaryllidaceae > Agapanthus > Agapanthus africanus. Next base: position 104,927,048 of record JASDDO010000031.1, on the reverse strand, counting down.
CTAGAAAACATCAAAAATTTCAAGTCCAAAGACCTTAAGAAAACCGGCCAAGCCGGATTTTCTGCCTGTCTCGCCGGCCATGTCTTGGAATTTGGGCCTCGTATTTCGTGTGTGTTATAGTTGTCACCTAAATAGCCTTCTGCAGTTGCTTAAAATTTTTTTTGAAGACTTTAAAAATTGACAGAAACTAGAATGTGCAGTGCACTGTTTTGGGGTTGTTTCGATTTCGATACTTTAACAATGTCTAAACTGCTAGTAAGGGGTTTACGGGTTGGCTCTGATACCATGTTAGGTTACGGCAGCGCCCCGGCCATCAAACCATGGCCAAATGCGGAACAAAATTTTTCTAAACTGGCGTTACCATGACCCGATACCCGGATCTACCCTAAACCCTATACTAGCAAGCAATACAAAGAGTTAGGAATGGTTATACCGAGTTGATCCGTGTACTTCGGTCTTCGACCATCATCCCAATCTCCTAGTGGCCGCGGATCGAATTTGGTCGCTGGTCTTCCTCCATCTATGATGATACACTTGAGGGAAACGGTGTAAGCTTCAGCCGCGCAAAACGAGACGACCGGCGCTCCAAGATTGCTAGCAATGGAGAGTGGAGGTGTAGGATTGTGTCACTATAATTTTTCTCTCATCACAAATTCTCCAAGAGCAACTCAAGAAGATAAAGAGGAGGTGAGGAAACATGTGGTATGAGCAACTAAAGAAAAATGGCTAAGTCTCACAAAAAGAGCATGAGATATGAAGTGAAGAGAAGCAAGTGAAGAAAATCAAAAGCATGGCATGTGGAGAAAATTGGTGGATGCCTCTCTCTCTCTCTCAATCATGCACATAAAAAAAATCTCATCTCAATTTTTCCAATAAACAAATCCATGCCATGCCTCTCTACATGCCATCACCCATACTCATGCCAACTCACCCTCCACCTCATTTCCTAAATGATTTTCTAATAAGGAAAATCAAATAATGAGGTGGCCATCTTCTAGAAACTATTTCGTAAAAATACGGAATGCAACCCTGTATACGTATCGAAATACATATACACGTATTCGTAAAATATATGAATAGCCAAGAGAGAAAATGAATAGTGAAAATTAATACTAGAATACATATATATAAATACATATATAAATTATTAAATCATAACCTGATTTAATAATACGGCTCAATCCTAAGCCGCTAGTATTATCAACCGTCCGATTAAAGTCTGTGCAGCATGTACACATATTTAATCGGACACCTGTATGTACCAATATACGTCATCTACACCATATCGTCTGAACCGTGAAAACCCTCTATGTGGGACTCTAAAGACTCGTCAATACGCTGGCAGTGGGTTTAACCACAAGCACGTCAGCGGTACTAGCTGTACATAACGGCTACCCAGGTATTGAGCGAAAGGAAGGCTGACGAGAAAACTCATCCAAACCCCTATTGAGCCTGACAGTGACAATATCCGTACAGTCCGGTCTGTTCGTCTAAGAGTATCGCATATCGAGTCTAGGTGGGTGGATAAAGTCAGACCCCTACCGACGCGATAATTCATGTCGGTATGTAATCCATCACCACCTGAGAAACTATCGATTTTGGATCGGTAATTCTCGTATTCCCCGGCCGAGGATTTCTGGTGATGGCCACCCGTGCACTGTGCGACATCAACCCCCAATACCGGGAAAGACGAATCCCTGACAATCCGATCACTGCCTCCATGTGGCTCGGGACTGTACCCAACTAAAACCTGGTTGCACGACTCCTTTGAGCCATGGTAGGGTAGTAATCAAAGCACAGTGGGAACTCACACGAGACAAATGATGATCTCAGGTCGACAGACTAACCTGTACATATGTCACCTGCGAACTGCTATCCGACAATAGGTATAATACCAACTAGCAGGTTCCCGGCGAGTCCGTCCAGTGTACTCATAACGCAATGAGCACTTGTATACTATCTTAGGTGAACAAAATAACACCAATGGCTTGTGAGACCTTGCCACCGCCCCTCATAAGGGTCTCGATCAGTATACGCTAGTCTACACTGGAGTATCGATGCCCAGTCTCGATACTCCCATGACTAGGGACATTTAAGGATGTACTTATAGACCCCCAGATCCCACGTATATGATCGCCATCATAATGCTGATAGTCAAGCAAGAATCCTATGGGCTCTATCAACATGTACATGATGATAAAGACAAACCAGATAGCATACTATCATCTCGAGTGAGACTGTTCCACCGGTATAGGTCCTCCCTCAATCATCGCAATCGCCTGCCTGCGACTACGATAATTGCCTTGAGGGCACTATAGCCAACAATAAGAAGGCTTCGTTCATTTCTGAACTTTTCCTCTTGTGTGTGTTCTGTACATTAAGAACTGCATTTTGATTTAAAACGTATAAACTGTTACATAACATACCAAACTTAATCAACATTTGATTTAGGAAAATGTTCATAACATTTTTCACTACTACAAAGTTATATCCTTCTTTATCTAATAAAGAAACTGATATTAAATTGCACAACATTTTGGATACATAATAACAGTTGTTCGGAATCAATGTATTGCCTTATGGTAATACTAGGTGATATTCGCCAACTAGTTTGGCTGCAACTCTTGTACCATTCCCTACTTGGAGAGAATGATCACCTATTTCCAGTTGTCTACCTTTCTTTAGCCTATGTAATATATTAGAAATTTGGGATCTTGATCCGGTATCCAATACCTAGGACATAGAGTGTACTGAGAAACAGTTCTCGGTAACGGACACACCCGAAGAAGATGCATCGACATACTCATTCCTCGTTCGGGTCGCGTAGGAATCAATATATTCCCCTAATTCCTACTCAGACTTATAACAATTATAAGGTAGAGCAGAACCAACGTTCTCCAGCTCAGTATAACAAGCGGGTTCGGTCAATACATCCATATTATTATCTTGATTAAGGCGTGTCATAGTCGCTACCTGGAGAGAGAGAAGAAAACACTTTAGCGTATGCTCTTGCAAGATTAGATTGTTTATTATTTTATCTAATCAAGATGGCGCCTATCGTTTTTATCAAATCATCTTTCAAATCCTAAAAGGTAAGACTAGCCGGGATTAATTGCACCCTACAAGTTCGCCAATCATTCAGCCAAGCACGTATTGGTACTCCGAGAGAGTCTCCCCGTGCTTTCGCATGGAACTAATTAAATAACTTCGTTTCCACAGAAGCATAACCCCGTTAACACCTTTCTTAGACACCTACTGCATTAGTTAATTGTAAAGTGCAAAACTCTCCTAGGAGTAACTCTTACTCGCAGTGGGTATCGGGATCCAACTATCTCATAGAAGGTATGAAATCTCATTGCAAATTTCAACACTTGAAATTCCCAATAATTTTTTTACCCCTAGTGATTTATGACCTTGACGGAGGTCAACAAACCATAGGCCGCTAGTCATGTTCAACTCGTCATTTCGTGATTGAATTAAACCCACCCGTACGACCCTTAATGGAGGTCAACAAGGTCGTACGACTACCCTAATCCAATCGCATCATATGCGGCAGATAAGCACTAATCAGCTACGGCACATTATGCCTTGACGGAGGTCAACAAACGCAGCATGACCTTTTGCGTAATGAACATGATGTCGTTGTAGAATCGAGTGATTTGAAAAGGAGTGGTTTAAGCTCCGCATTTTAAAATTGAATAGTTTTCAAAACAAACCGAGTGGGTTGTAGCATTTACTAGCTTTTGCTAAAGAGGTCATTCCTGGTGAAGGGATCTCGGCTCTTTCCTCATCGAATGAGGTGCTGAATATTCATAAAAGAATACCGCTATGCAAAGCAAGAACTAGAGCTGCCTTTTTGAAAATTTGATTCTACAACATCTTTAGGTTTATTTCCTTTTCATTAATCTCATTAATGAAGTCCCATCATTTATGTTTCCTAAACATCACAGAAGAAACGAAAATAGAACGTATGCTAATGCCATCCGCATTCGCTACGGAGTCCCGTCATGCACCGTTTGGTTACTTAACTAACGGCAGAGCAGGCATAGGGCTAACGCAGATGCAAAACATAAGTAACATTTATTATATATCATATATATAATAAAACAATTTTCTCACGCAGTTATATGATCTCATCACAGATACAGCAGAAGTCAACATATGAAATATAGGATATACTAGGAGCTCCGTGTTTTAAATCAAGCCAGTAAAAAACACAGATTCCACGGTCATGATGAATAGCCAAACCCACATCCCCAGACCCCTACGAGAGCGGCAAGCAACCCTGCCAATTCTAGAGTTAGGAGACCCGGTCTCGACTCCTCGAGATGGTCTCCCACTGGACTTTAGAACCCGGTTACTTGTGCTCCCCGCCTTGGGTCTATCCTAATGCGAAAAAGTAAATAATATACATCAATGGTGACATCATTCTCAACCCGGAAGTGTTCCATAAAAGAATATTACATACAAATTTTTACATGAATGAAAATGAAAAACTCTTATCTCACGCAAAAAAACCCAGCTATTCAAACACGACGATCCAATATATCATGTCAGAGCAACACATAACATCACATGTCATCAACATAAATAAATATGCGTATCCCAATTGTCGTTGACGTATAGCAACGAAACCGGCGATACACCACATAACACTTACGGTCACAGAAAAGAAATGAAAACTACAATAATTGGAATCCGCAACATCCTTAGACATCATAAACCCGAAATATCACATACTTCGGATTTAATGCCTAGCCGTATAAATTCCTTAGACATCATAAACCCGGAATATCACATATTCTGAATTTCATGCCTAATGTTATAAACTCGGCATTTAAGTTTCAAATTGAAAACACTTTTCAATAACCAGTCGGGCAATTCAACAAAATTCCCAACAAATGATCGAATGCTCGTCGGAAACATTGGTAGACGGTCGCACCCCCTATGCCGTCGATGAAGTGCACTTAGGCGGAACACCGCGGCCACGAGCACCCGAGCGGATGCTTTTGGCAATGGGGTTCTCCTATAGTCACTTAGTCAGGGCGGTGGGGCATAGCTATCTATTAGTGTTACTCGGCGAGTGTTCACGTACTGTACGAGATTGCGATGGAGTTTTGATCCGAATCAAAACCCCGCGGCAACCGATCAAAAGAGACTAAATTGTTAGATTCACAAAATTCTAATTATTTTTCACAAAACTAATTATTGTGGATTCCATATATTGTATCACAAATCATAGATATACTAGACGATGTTAAACATTTCGATCGATTCATCTAACACCCATAAATCTCAGAGACCTCAACACTTGAGTCTTAGTTAAAAATACCCAGAAAGTGCCACAAGTACATACGGATCAGCACAAGAATGCGCAGTCCCTACCTCACCAACTGCACCATGGAACCGCGGCTAAACCCATGGTTTGGCAGCGGTTGCGCGGCCGTTTGGTCGAGTTGGGTGCTCGTTCTTCTTGGGGTTCCATATAAAACCCTACACAATTTTTTGCAAATTTTTAAATTCAAAAATTCCAACTTTTGGAAAAATTTCCAAAAACCCGGAATTTTGGACTTCGAAAAGTCGATTGAACACTTTAATTTCTCCTAGACCACTCCTAATGCTCTAGCATGGCTCTGATACCATGTTGGAGTTTCTTAGCACCACCACTAGGTTTTAGCAAGTATCAAATATGCAATTTAAAAAAAATCTAGAGTGTTAAGGAACACAAACTTAGAATCGAACTAGAGAATTAGGGTTTTATAAAGCATGTAAATAAACTTTACACTAAGTGAACAAGGAATAAAACCTTTGTAGACCGGTCCTTCACTTCTAAAACTCTGTGTAGTAGTCCCTTAGCTCCAAGTGGTGGTCCCCGAACTCTTCTTAGGCTCCACTAGGCGAAAGGAACGAGCTTGCTTAAGGATCTTCAAGACCGAAAATGATCTACGTCGAAAAATCTCTAACTCAAGCTACCTCTTCACTAATTGAGGAATTAGTGAAGTAAACAACCTATACTAAATGGCTAGTTTGGTATAGATTGATGAAGTAGGAATTTTGCACACTTTAGAATTAATTTTCTCTCTTTCATTCTTCACCTCACTCAAACCTAGAGAGCAAAAAAGGAGATAAAGAAGATGATCTAGTGTTGAACTCTTGGGTGAGAAAATATTTCAAATCATATTTGTAGATATTAACCATGGCTAAAGATAATGTTTGGGTTAATAAATATTTATAGTAAAACAAAAATAGTGGACTAAATCAAGGCTTCTACATGCTTCCACAAGTAGTATTAGCCAAGCTAATTTCCACCTAATTTTGATTTTTCCCTTAATAATTAATCACCCAAATTATCTTTAGTTTGGTGTGAATCTCATACACCCATGTCCAATGTATCATCTAGCATGACAGAAAAATAAATATATTAATATATATCTCATATATATATATGTATTTGTAGAAAAGAAATTCTTAAGTGAGCTAATATTAGTTAATATATATTAATATATCAAATATATTATTATATATTAATTATTAAATTAATACTTGATTTAATAATCCGGTTATATCACATACAACCGACTAATATCATTTATATGTATATCAAATATACATATAACAAATTATTGAATCAACACTTGATTCAATAATCCGGTTATATCATATATAACCTATATCGCGAGATTAGAATACTGTATCACATACACGTATCAATCTCGGTCCCGCACATATCACATATGTGCCCTACTTCGTTTCGTTTGAGCTAGGAAAGCTCTGTGTAGGACTTTAAAGACTTGTCAATACGCCAGCAGTAGGTAATGATCATATCAGTCACCCACAAGCCGTCAGCGGTACTAGCTGGACGTAACGTCTACCCAGGTATTAAGAGATTAGAAGATCAACAAGCAAGCTTGTCCAAACTCCCGTGAATCCAGTAAGTAACACTACCATACAGTCCGGTCTCTTCATCTGATATGTCGCATATCGAGTCTGGGGGTGGTAAACGTCAGACCCCAATAACTTGATAAGTCATACCGATGTGAGGCTCATAACGGGTCGAGAAACTACTGATAACACTTACCAGTAAATCTCATCATCAGCCCAGGCCAGGGACTTCCTGTTATAGCCAATCGAGCATAGCGCAACATCAACTCCCAATACCGGGATTGGAGAAACCCTTCCTATCGCTCATTACCTCCATATGACTCGGGACTGTATCTAAAATCCACCTGTTTGCACACTCTCTTGAGCGTGGTAGGGAGGAAATCAAAGCACAATGGGAATCACACAAGTCTCTATGACGATCTCGGGTCTAAAGATTAACCTGCAACAGTGTCACCAGAGAACTGCTATCTGACGATAGGTATAATACCATCTAGGAGTTCTCGGCGATTCTTGTTCGGTATACCCATTCTCCAATGAGCACCTGTATACAATCTTTGTTGTCAAACACCAATGGCTGTGGGATCAACCATCGCCCCATACAGGATCAAGAAACTTACACACTAGTCTACTCTGGAATATCGATACCCTGTCTCAATACTCCCTCAACTAGGAACATTTAAAGGATGAACTTGTAGACTACCCTTGCCCCACTAGTATTATCCGCATCATAGTCCCGGCACATCCTAAGTGCTTTGTCACGACCCGAAAGTACAGAACATGACCGGCACTTAGACTACGAAACGTCTCGAGGCGTACGTAATCTAAGTAAGCCGAAAACCCAGAAATCCAAACCAAGAAAAGTAATGGAGTGAAGGAAAAACCATTTCAAATCAAATAGTTTGCAACAAGCGCCGAAATATGCATTTTAAAATCATAAGTCTTTTCTAAAAATTTCGGCAGAGTTTCTTTTGTAAAAACTGACCCCAAACGGGTACAAAACCTGATAAAGCATATATATAATGAAAAATGCATCTCCAAGTGGGAGCCAGCTCTTCGTCAATCGACGATCACAACCACGCAAGCAATATAATATACAACGCCTAAAGGCGAGGATCACAACAGAAAAGGAATCTCAACAGCCAGAAACCCAGAGAAATGTAATGCGCGACTTTAAGGTCAAAAGAATAACATCACTGGTCTCTATATGAAATAAATACATGTTTGGTTGATGGAACTTCTAGATACTGCTGAAATATAATATACAATGTATAATGATGGGTACGATACAAATAAACCCACCCACTAGCAAGTCACCCGAAAGAAGCAGTGCCAGCAAAGCCGTAATGAAACCTGTACGGCAAAAACCTGCAAGAAATTGGGCACAACGGGGGTGAGTTGCCAACTCGTGAGTAGAAAAACATCTACGAGCAGAAAATTGCATGTATGACGCAATCCTAGGTCATACGATCATAATATATAATCCTAAAATATAACCAGCAGCCTATAACAATGACTAGGGTAAATATCTAACCGAAGTGAAATCTCAAGTGCCCGTGTCAGTGCCTCTGGTAGCAATGTATCATATGGATGATGTATGAATGCATGAAACAGAATGCATGTACTGAAGAAAACTACTTTCATAAATTTATGAGATTTCTGTATTCTTAAAACGAGGTATCATAAATGAAATCAGCATAAACAGTGCCTAGAATTGACACAAAAACAAGTATCCAAATATCTCGATATCTCTGTGTCGCAATCTCTGTACCTCAATATCTCAAAATCACAAAGTCTCAATCACAATATCTCGGGCGCCGTTAGTCCAGACCGGCCCCTACCATCCATCTCAAGACCACGACGGTATCCTCCGGATATCCGACGCGTCGGGTAAAATCACCGGTCGGTAGTGCTCCCCTGCCAGGCTTAACGCCATCTCCTGCGATCTTCTTGCCCCGGGGTACCGCATCGGGCCCACCATGTACTCGTAATCGGCCTCATCCGCCTTCTCGAATCGGGTTTCACATGTCGCTCTCAGCACCGAGAAAACACATGGTTGACACACTGAAATATCAGATCAACGGTAACCGGGTTTTTAAAAAAATTACATAATCTCTTTGAAATACCCACGGTTCCCAAATCCAGAAATATCATAGAAACAACATATCTCAATGCGCATAATCAGAAAACATGATGTATGTGATATATCAATAAAGTGCAAGTATAACAGCATATCATGCAACATGGAATAATAGTATGCACATACAAGGGTCATATCCTGATGCAATAATACTACTGTGTAGTGACATGGCAATTACCGATGAAGAGGTGTGTGAGCCGGCAAGTAAGTGTACGTGGTACATACGCATCATCGGTAATAGTGCTTGTAAGGTTCCTAGGCACGCTCAAGGGGTCTCACAAGGCATCAACCATGCCAATTTCAAATTTTACGGTGCCGAGAAACCCTAGACTAGATCGTTAACTAGAATTTTAGGCGAAAAAGAAACTAGTTAACAACTTAACTAAATGGCAAACGGAAAATACAACCTTCGTAGATCCGGTCCTCCACCTCCATAGCTCCGTGATGATGTCTCCTCACTGCGTCATTAGATCCCGGGCTCTAGCATCGGCTTCATCGGAGAAATGGGCAGGCTAGGTCATCGACTTCGATGCCGAAGATGATCTACGTCGAGGCAACACAAGATCAAGCTCCAACTTCACCAAGCCATGAAACTTGTGAAGAAAACACCCTATACTACTTGGCAAGTGGTAGAGAATGAAGAAATAGGAAGTGGGTTCACTTTAGAATTGGATTTCTCACTCTTTTTCTCAAGTTGCCATTGATGGAGGCAAGCTTTCTTCATGTTGAAGAAGAAGAAGATGAAGAAAAGAATATGATAAGTATTTTCTAAAATTTAAAATAAATGAATACTTATCATATAGCAACCATAGTTAGGTGTAGAGAATAAACCATGGTTAGTTTGAATGGTTAGGGTTAAGCATGAAGACAAAATGGTCACTTAGTCAAAGCTTCATGAAGCTTCAACTACAAACAAAGAAAGCCACCATTCTCTCTTTTATCTTTTCCAAAATAAATAAATAAATAAGTAAATGAATAAGTAAATCATATGAAACCCTAACCATTAACTAAACCATGATTTAATCCTTTACACAAACCCAAGTGAGCATGTATCATCAAACATGATACAAACAAGTGCACAAAAATATATCACATATACAATGTTCATTTCAAGTGAGAAAATCCTTTTTAAGTGAACCAATACTAGTTAATGCAAAGTAATATATCAAATATATAATTATACATTAAATCATTAAATCAACACTTGATTCAATGATCCGGTCATGTCGCATATAACCGACTAGTATCCAATGTATCGACTTATCGAATCAATTCTCGATTCGATAACTAGATTATATCGCATACAACCAATCGATACATTCATCGCGAGAATAGAATACGGTATCACATACACATTATTCTCGGTCCCGCACATATCTCATATGCGCTCCTATTTCGTTTCGCTTGAGCCAGGAAACCTCTGTGTAGGACTCTAAAGACTCGTCAATACGCCGGCAGCAGGTGATGATCATATCAAACACCCACAAGCCGTAAGCGGTCTGCTAAACGTAACGGCCATCCGGGTATTGAGCGATCAGAAGATCGACGAGCAAGCCCGCTCACACTCCTGTGAATCCAACCAGTAACACTTACCGTACAGTCCGGTCTGTTCGTCTGATATGTCGCATATCTCGCCTAGGGGTGGTAAACGTCAGACCCCAATAGCTCGATAAGTCGTGTCGATATGAGGTCTATAACAGTTCGAGAAACTACTGGTAACACTTACCAGTAAATCTCAGCAACCCTGGCCAGGGATTTCCGGTTATAGCCAATCGAACACAGCGCAACATCAACTCCCTATACCGGGAGAGATGAATCCCCTCCTATCGCTCATTGCCTCCATGTGATTCGGGACTGTACCCAAAAACCACCATTTTGCACGCCCTCTTGGACGTGGTAAGGTGGAAATCAAAGCACAGTGGGAATCACACAAGACTCTATGACGATCTCGGGTCAACAGACTACTCTGTACCAGTGTCACCAGAGAACTGCCATCTGACGTAAGGTATAATACCATATGGGAGTTCTCGGCGAGTCCGTCCAGTGTACCCAGTCTCCACTGAGCACCCGTATATCATCTCTGATGTCAAACACCAATGGATATGGGATCATCCATCGCCTATCTGTATGGGTCGAGAAGGTATACGCTAGTTTACTCTGGTATATCGATGCCCCGTCTCGATACACCCACGACTAGGGACCTTGAAGGATGTACTTACGGACTACTTTGTCCCCACTAGTATGATCTGCATCATAGTCCAGGTAGTCAAGTACACATCCTAAGGGCTTTACCAACATGTAACAGAGAGACAATCAGTGTACACGTTAAGGTAAAGAGTAACCAGATAGCATACTATCATGTCGAGCAAGAAAGTCCTCCCTATATATGTCCAAACATCCACTACAATATACATCCTATGTATAGTAATGGCCTCTAGGGCATACATATAACTAACAATCTCCCACTTGCACTAGGTCCATCTGATAGCAGTGGTTGTAGTATCTCATACTCAACCATCCCATAAAAGTCTCTCTATGGGAAAAGGCCTTTGTGAGTGGATCCGCCGTGTTGTCCTCTGAGTCTGTTCTCCTAATCTCGATCACCCTGGAGATCAACCATCTCCATGATCAGGTGATACTGCCTTAGAATATATCTGGGTCACTGATGGGACCGAGGTTCCCGGGCCAAAGCCACAACTCCATTGTCACACAATGGGAGGAACTAAGTTCATCTCATGAACAAATATACATCCAGACAGCCTCTTTGGTTGCATCTTAAGTAGCGATGTATCCAGCTTTTATCGACTAGTATGCCACGGTATCTAGCTTGGAACTCTTCCAATATACCGTCCCTTTACTGAGGGTAAAGACAATGCCTGTGACTGACATTCAGTCGTCTTTATCACCCTGGAACCCTTCCAGTGATTCTCCCCAGGATCAATTGATACCAGCTCACTACAGCTAGTGAGTGTCCTAATATCCAGTTAGATCTATCTCATAGATCCAAAATCCAGGATTTAGTAGGTATCATTTTGATCCTAAATGGAGAATCATTGTGATAAGCGGAAATTGACCGAGCGTAGCATAGGAAACTCCTTCCCTATCAAGAGTATGCCATCCACGTACTCTACGAAGATCACCACCATACTCCCTACTATCTTTTTGTATATACAAGGTTCATCTACCATTTTGATGAAGTCAAACTCTTTGACTACTACATCAAAACAGACGTTCCAACTCCGTGATGCCTGCTTTAATCTGTAAAGCAACTTGCACACGTTTCCGCTGCTCCCACTGTTTACGAAGCCCTCTGGCTGTGTACTTATAGACGTTCTCTTCTAAATCAATATTTAGAAAAGCAGTCATGACACCCAACCACCAGATATCGTAGTCATGGCATATAGCCGTGGCAAGTAGGATCTGGATGGACTTAAGCATAGCTACAGGAAAAAGGTTTCATCATTATCCACGCCTGGTCGATGACGAAAACCTTTAACAAGTCTAGCTTTGAAAGTCTCAACTTTTCCATCTACACCAAGTAATCTTCTCAAGATATACTTTCTCCTGATGGGGATTTAACCCTTCAAATAAAGCAACTAAAGTCCATACTTTGTTGGTGTATAAGGATTTCATCTCAGATCGCTAAGCATCCAGCCATTCTTACAGAGTCCCACTCCTGATGGCCTGCTCGAAACTAGTTGGGTCATCATCTCATGATGCAATCCTCGCTCCCATTGTCATAGAGAAACCGAAGTATCTCTCAGGTGGGTGAGGAACCCTACTAGATCGGCGGAGAGGCTGAGGTTCGTTGGTAACTATTGAATCCTTTGGTTCTTTCAAATCATCTGCTGTAGTTTGTATAGCTGGAACCTTTCCAGTTCTACATTACAGACCTTGCCTCGAGCTTGTCCGGATTTTGCTTTCAGACATAGGCCGGTCAACCCCAAATCTTAACTAGCTTAAGACATGGGCTCTTCCCATACCATATCTCATATGGAGTGGTAGGCAACTGATTTGATTTGAACCCTATTCAATAGGTATGCAGCTTCTCAAGTGCATAACTCCCAAAAGGAAATAGGTAACTCAGTAGTACTCATCATAGAGCACACCTTATCATATATGGTGTGATTGCTCCGCCCCGATACACCAACGTGTTATGGTGTGTTCGGAGGAGTAATGCTGAGAGAGAATCTCATTCTCCTTTAGAATAGTCCAGGATTTCCATGCTCATGTATTCTCCTCCTCGATCACATCAAAGGACATAATACTTATACCCGTATTTTGGTTCTCTACTTCTAAATCATATTCTGTGAATATCTCAAAAGGTTCGGACTTGTGTTTCAACAGGAACATATGTCTGAATCTTGAGTGATCATCAGAGAATGTAATGAAGTACAAAGAACCGGTCTTGGTATGTGTAGACAGGGGACCTACATACATCAACATGTATCATCCCAAGAGTTCACTAACTCTTTCTCTATTTCCAGTAAACGGAGCTATGGTCATCTTATCTCTGTGACATGACTGGCAAGTTTCATAAGATGTAAATTCAAACTGATTTAAATATGCATCTAAATGTAACTTTAGCTAGTCGGGTCACATTGATCTGACCTAGTCTACAATATCTCAAGAAGGATCAGTTCATTTCTGAACTATTCCTCTTGTGTGTGTTCCGTATACTCAGAACTGTAGTTTGATTTAGAACATCAATGCTTTTAGATAACGTGCCTGAACCGATCAACTTTTGATATAGGAAATATTCAAAACATTATCCAACAATACAAAATTTTATCATTTCTTTACTGATAAAGAGACTGATATGATTTTGTATATCAGGTTCGGTATCTAATAGCATTTGTTCAGAATCAATGTATAGGTAATACAGGGTGACAGTGACCAACAGACTTGGCTACAACACTTTCCCCGTTTTCTGCCTCATGAAACTTATCACCCGTTCTCAGTTCTCTACCTTCCTGTAGCCCATGTAACAGATTACATATGCGGGATCCTGATGCGGTATCATATACCCAGGACGTAAAGGACATTGAGAAACAGTTCTCTGTAATGAACACACCCGAAGATGATGCATCATATGCACTTTCTTCGTTTGGGTGGCACGGGAAATCTGGTAATCCCCAATTTCCTGCTCTGTCTTATAACAATTATAAGTTAGAGCAGGACCAACGTTCCCCAGCTTAGTGTAACAAGCGGGTTCGGTCAATATTCCGTATTATTATCTTAATTAAGGCGTGACATGGTCACTACCTGGAGAGAGAGAGAAGAAAACACTCAGCGTGCGCTCTTGCAAGAATAGATTGGTTATTATTTTATCTAATCAGGATGGCTCCCACTGTTTTTATCAAATCTTCCTTCAAACCCTAAAAAGAAAGACTAGCCGGGATTAATTACATGCTACAAGTTCGGCAATCTTTCAGCCAGGCCAGTGTCGGTACTTTGAGGGAGGTTCCCCGTGCTTTCGCACGGACCTAATTAATGTAAACCTCGTTTTCCCAAAGGCGTAACCTCGTTGACACCTTTCTAGACACCTACTAGATCGACTAATTGTAATGTGTAAAACTCTCCCAGGAGTAACAATTACTCGCAGCGGGTATCGGGATCCAACTATCTCATAGAAGGTATGCAATCTCATTGCAAATTTCAACACTTGAAATTCCCGATAGTTTTTCCCCTAGCGTCCTATGACCTTGACGCAGGCCAACAAACCATAGTGCGCTAGTCAAGTTCAACCCGTCATTTCCTGATTGAATTAAACCCACCCGCACGACCCTTGACGCAGGCCAACAAAGTGGCACGACTACCATAATCCAATCTGCATCATATGCATAAGCAGATAAATACTAGTTAGCTACCGCACACTACGCCTTGACGCAGGCCAACAAACGTAGCACGAATACTAACTACCACTTATCTGAAATGACGGAGGGCTATGACAGGTTTTTCAGAAAACCTATTGCGTAATGAACTTGATATCGTTGTAGAATGAAATGATTTTGAAATGGAGTGTTTTTGAGGCTTTTCTAGTTTTGCTAAAGGAGTCACTCCCGGTGAAGGGATCGTCGGTCCTTTCCTCGTCGAATGAGGTGCGGGATATATCATATATATCACTGTGCAAAGCAAGAACTGTAGCTACCTGTTTTATTTTTAAAATTCGATTCCACAACATCTTAGGTTTCTTTTCTTTCATTAATCAGATTAATGAAGTCCCATCATTTAAATACCTAATCATCACAGATAAATACGACGTACACTTATGCCATCCGCATTCGCCACGATGTCCCCTCGTGCACCGTTAGGTTAGGTAACTAACGGCAGAGCGGGGCAGGGCTAGCGCGGGTGTAAAACATAAGTAACGTCTATATAATATATCATATATACTATATACAGTATCCATCACAGAACATATCACATGATCACATCACAGATATCGCAGCAGAAGAATCATATGAAACATTGGATATACTAGGACGTCCGTGTTTTCAATACGAGCCAGTATAAAACACGGATTCCACGGTCGCGATGAATAGCCAAAACCACACCCCTAGACCCCTACGAGAGCGGCAAGCAACCCTACCAATCCTAGAGTTAGGAGACCCGGACTCGACTCCTCGAGTTGGTCTCCCACTGGACTCTAGAACCCGGTTACTTGTGCCCTCCTCCTTGGGTCTATCCTAGTGCGGAAAAGTAAATAATATACAAAAGGTGACATCTTCCGCAACCTGGAAGTGCCCCAATAAAAGAATATTACATACAAGTTTTCACATGAATGAAAATGAAAAACCCTCATCTCACATAAAAAACCCCCGGCTATTCAAACACGACGATCCAATATAACATATCCAGCAATACATAACATCACATGTCATCAACGTAAGTAAATATGCGTATCCCAATTGTCGTTGACATATAGCAACGAAACCGGAAATATCACATATTACACTTACGGTCACAGAAAAGAAAGTGTAAAACTACAACAGTTGGAATCCGCAAACTCTTTAGACATCGCATGCCCAATCAAATGAATTCCTTAGACATCGCATGCCTAACAGTTATAAACCCCGCATTTTAGTCTCAATATCGAAAACTCTTTTCAACATCAAGTCGGGCAATTCAACAAGATTCCTGACATCCTGATCGAATGCTCGTCGCAAACTTCGGTAGGCGGCTGCACCCCCGATACCGTCAACGAAGTACACCAAGGCGGAACACCGCTACCGCGAGCACCCAAATGGATGCTTTCGGCGACGGGGTTCTCCTACAGTCACTTGGTCGGGGCTATGGGGCGAGACTGTCTATTAAGTTTACCCGTCGAGTGTCCGCGTACGCTATGTGATTGCGACGGACTTTTGATCACATCAAAATTCTGTGGCAACCGATCAAGTGAGACTAAAGTGCTATGTTTATAACATTCTTTCAGTTATCTCATAACAACTTGTGAATTCCAATTATTGTATCACATTCCGGATAAATAGAAAATGTTAAACTTTCCGATCGAACAATCGAACACCCAATTTTTCCCGAAACCGCTCATCACATGAAATAAGTTCAAAAATATTCACTTCGTGCCTTAGTACCAACGGTCCAGCCGTAGAAGGGTCAAGCCAACGCCTCACATGTTGCACGCCGTACTGCCCCAAACCCTAAGGTTCAAAGGGCAGTTCAAGACGGTCACATAATCGAGTTAAGGTTTGTTGTCTTCTGGAGGGACCATCGTGTTACTTGCACTACTTAGAACGTTATTAAACCATGGAAAGATCCAACACTTGGAAATTTCCCGACAGGGGAATAGATGGGTATTTATATCAGTCGAACTTTTTAACATATTCTAAAAATACCCGGAAAGCCACATAGACAAAGTCTGATAATCCGATCGAATCTACGAACTCCCAATACAACCCAGAAAACTCAACCCTTGAGTGCATATTAAAAATTCCCAGAAAATACAGCACCAAAATATAAGAATTACTATGCAAAGATAAATGGGAGAAGACACAAAATGGCCGCGGAACCGCCGCATTAGCCATGCTAATGCCGCAGTTCCGCCGCACTTTGATGGAATTACGACCTCGTTTTTCACAGTAATTCTTATAAATCCCTGCTTATTTTTCTGCATATTTTTAATATAGAAAAATCCACATTTTCAAAAATTGTCCAGAGAGCAATTTGAGTTAGGGTTTCGATGTTCGTTCGGATTTCAAACGTCGTCTACACTTCGCCTAAGGCTCTAGCTAGGCTCTGATACAACTGTAGGGTTCCTAGGCACGCTCAAGGGGTCTCATAAGGCATCAACCATGCCAATTTCAAATTTTACGGTGCCGAGAAACCCTAGACTAGATCGTTAACTAGAATTTTAGGCGAAAAAGAAACTAGTTAACAACTTAACTAAATGGTAAACGGAAAATACAACCTTTGTAGATCGGTCCTCCACCTCCATAGCTCCGTGATAATGTCTCCTCGCTGCGATCATCAGATCCTGGGCTCTAGCGTCGACTTCATCGGAGAAATGGGCGGGCTAGGTCATCGACTTCGATGCCGAAGATGATCTACGTCGAGGCAACACAAAATCAAGCTCCAACTTCACCAAGCCATGAAACTTGTGAAGAAAACACCCTATACTACTTGGCAAGTGGTAGAGGATGAAGAAATAGGAAGTGGGTTCATTTTAGAATTGGATTTCTCACTCTTTTTCTCAAGTTGCCATTGATGGAGGCAAGCTTTCTTCATGTTGAAGAAGAAGAAGATGAAGAAAAGAATATGATAAGTATTTTCTAAAATAGAAAATAAATGAATACTTATCATATAGCAACCATAGTTAGGTGTAGAGAATAAACCATGGTTAATTTGAATGGTTAGGGTTAAGCATGAAGACAAAATGGTCACTTAGTCAAAGCTTCATGAAGCTTCAACTACAAACAAAGAAAGCCACCATTCTCTCTTTTATCTTTTCCAAAATAAATAAATAAATAAGTAAATGAATAAGTAAATCATATGAAACCCTAACCATTAACTAAACCATGGTTTAATCCTTTACACAAACCCAAGTGAGCATGTATCATCAAACATGATACAAACAAGTGCACAAAAATATATCACATATACAATGTGCATTTCAAATGAGAAAATCCTTTTTAAGTGAACCAATACTAGTTAATGCAAAGTAATATATCAAATATATAATTATACATTAAATCATTAAATCAACACTTGATTCAATGATCCGGTCATGTCGCATATAACCGACTAGTATCCAATATATCGACTTATCGAATCAATTATCGTTTCGATAACTAGGTTATATCGCATACAACCAATCGATACATTCATCGCGAGAATAGAATACGGTATCACATACATGCATTATTCTCGGTCCCGCACATATCTCATATGCGCTCCTATTTCGTTTCGCTTGAGCCAGGAAACCTCTGTGTAGGACTCTAAAGACTCGTCAATACGCCGGCAGCAGGTGATGATCATATCAAACACCCACAAGCCGCAAGCGGTCTGCTAAACGTAACGGCCATCCGGGTATTGAGCGATCAGAAGATCGATGAGCAAGCCTGCTCACACTCCTTTGAATCCAACCAGTAACACTTACCGTACAGTCCGGTCTGTTCGTCTGATATATCGCATATCTCGCATAGGGGTGGTAAACGTCAGACCCCAATAGCTCGATAAGTCGTGTCGATATGAGGTCTATAACAGTTCGAGAAACTACTGGTAACACTTACCAGTAAATCTTAGCAACCCTGGCCAGGGATTTCCGGTTATAACCAATTGAACACAGCGCAACATCAACTCCCTATACCGGGAGAGACGAATCCTCTCCTATCGCTCATTGCCTCCATGTGATTTAGGACTGTACCCAAAATCCACCGTTTTGCACGCCCTCTTGGACGTGGTAAGGTGGAAATCAAAGCACAATGGGAATCACACAAGACTCTATGACGATCTCGGGTCAACAGACTACTCTGTATCAGTGTCACCAGAGAACTGTCATCTGACGTAAGGTATAATACCATCTGGGAGTTCTCGGCGAGTCCGTCCAGTGTACCCAGTCTCCACTGAGCACCCGTATATCATCTCTGATGTCAAACACCAATGGATATGGGATCATCCATCGCCCATCTGTATGGGTCGAGAAGGTATACGCTAGTCTACTCTGGTATATCGATGCCCCGTCTCGATACACCCACGACTAGGGACCTTGAAGGATGTACTTATGGACTACTATGTCCCCACTAGTATGATCTGCATCAAAGTCCAGGTAGTCAAGTACACATCCTAAGGGCTTTACTAACATGTAACAGAGAGACAATCAGTGTACACGTTAAGGTAAAGAGTAACCAGATAGCATACTATCATGTCGAGCAAGAAAGTCCTCCCTATATATGTCCAAGCATCCACTACAATATACATCCTATGTATATTAATGGTCTCTAGGGCATACATATAACTAACAGTGCTGGTGTCCTAATAACATGACATCAACAATGGAATATGAATCACAATAAGTATGCGATGCAGAACAACAATAATAAAGCGCAGGAGCTGAATACTAAACACAATGATAGCTAAACTGCATCTAATGTCATAAGAGTCATACAGCTACACCAACTATAGGGCTGAGCTAATAGGATAACTGAAGATAAGGGAAACCGCCTAACCTCTGAGTCGATACATATATATATTAGTCGGTGATCCCGTCTCGATAATATCACATCCGATATTATATCTCTATAATCAGTTATTCCCAAGTCAAGAGTGCGGATCAAACATCAATAAATAGCTCGTACGTAAATCCGTCGTACGGCATCCCCAAATCTGGGTACGAGCCAATATCATACTCACCACACCGTTCCTCTGGTATCCTCTTTATCAAGATCATCATCAGGGGTACTGACCTGTAAGTCCACGTTGCGACCCCCGGTCCTTACGGGGAGGCGGAAACGGTATAAAAAACAAATTTTTAGTGCAAGAGGCAACATGGACTAAACAAGGTCGGGATCGTTACCTAAACTAAAACTAGCAAACTTTGCTAAAGAGAGTTAGCTACTCGGATGAAGATGGTTATACCTAAACTTGAACTCCTTCGTCTTCAAACTTTGTAGAGGTTGATGGTTCTCCTTTGTCGCCTTCTTCCGTCGAAGATGGATCCACCTCGAAGGCTCGACCTTTGGGCTCTTTCTCGAACTTGGAGTGAACTAGAATCGCCGGCTTGCTAAACCCTTGATCCTAGAGTGAGTAGAGAGTGTCTAAGGGTTGCTTTTGTTTTTAAAGAGAAGGATTCTCAACACATGAGAAGGTTTCTCTTTGCTAGAGGAAGAAGAAGATCAAGATGAAGAGAGAGAAGCTAAATGAGATAATGAGCTCTCATTTCCTTTCTTGCAACCATAATGCCAAAAGAAAATGAATTATCAAATAATAATAATCAAAATGAAAAGGTTGATGGAAAGTTTTAGAATGACCAATATCATTACAAACATTAAATGAAAATGCAAGAATCAAGAGCATCTTTCTTTTGTAATGATAATGGTCAAAAGTTCAACCATGGTCAACAAGTCAACCATGGTCAACAAGTCAACAAAAACTAACCATGACACAATTTCATTTTATTATATATTATTAAATGATATAATACAAATCCATTAGGGTTTGGAAAAATACAACTGTCAACTGTGCATACGCACCCGTTCCGAAACCCTAATGAAAAATCATCTTCCTCCTCCTCAAATAACTGTGCATACACACCTGCATTCTTGTTCCGAGGAACATGAATACTAAGAGATAAAAGCAACCCCAAATCATATACCAGTATCCGGCTCAAACCAGAGCCCGCTGGCAATATCCGTCCGGACTCCAAACGTGCACAAGTGCGCGGATGAGAACGAACCCTGTCGCAAAACCATGCGACCTCTACTCTGTTTTGCCCAGAGGCGAATACCCTCTGTGTGGGACTCTAAAGACTCGACACTACGCTGGCAGTGGGTTTAACCATAGACCGCAAGCGGCACTAGCTGTGCGTAACGGTCCCCAGGTAGATGTCGACAAGAAGGCTGACGAGGTGAAACCCCATCTGAACTCCTACTGAGTCTGAATGTGACAGTCTCCGTACAGTCCGGTCTGTTCGTCTGATACATCGCATGGCGGGCCTAGGGGGCGGTAAACGTCAGTCCCCCAATAGCGATACAAGTCGTGCCGGAGCGAAGCCCAAAACACCCTGAGATAACACTGGAAACCTACCAGTATATCTCGTTTGCCCTGGCCAGGGACTACTCGTGTAATGGCTCTCCTAGACACAGCGCGATGTCAACCCCCAATACTGGGAGAGACGAATCCTGTCTAACCGTCACTGCCTCCAAGTGCTTCGGGACTGCACCCAACCACCACCTGTTTGCACGACTCCTTTGAGCCGTGGTAGGGTAGTGATCAAAGTGCAGTGGGAACACACTCGAGGCGAAGTGCCAGTGTCAATTCAGCGGACTAAGCTGTACTCATGTCACCTGGGAACTGATGACTGACGATAGGTATAATACCAACCTGTCAGTTCCCGACGAGTCCTGTCCAGTGTACTCGTAACCCAATGAGCACCCGTATACTATCTCCAGTACGACGTACTGATGGCTGTGGGACAGACCATCTCCCACACTGGGATGAGAAGCGCATACGCTAGTCTACTCTGGAGTATCGATGCCCTGTCTCGATAGTCCTGCGACTAGGGACCTGTATAAGGATGTGCTTATAGATTACCCAGCCCCCACTAGTGTGACTGCCATCACAACGCTGGTAATCAAGCAAAGATCCTAAGGGCTCCACTAATGCGTATAAGTGATATACTGAAATAAACACAAGTACACATTGAAGTAGAAACAAACCAAGTAGCATACTACTATTTCGAGCAAGATTGTATATACAAGGTGAATATCCCAAGCATCCATTAAGTAATATACAAACTAGTATGATACAGTAATGGCCTCTAGGGCATATACACTAACATGACCTACGTCTAGTACACTACTAATATCATCAATATAATCATGATCCGACTACTGATCAACAGTCTCGTACGAACCGATATCATCATCATAAATCGTCATAAAGAGGTATACATCGCCTAATGCGACCTATCATAAATATCTTGTCATAGCATATCATATCATATCATATCCCGTAACGCAATCACATGTCGATCATTTTATATGTATAACTATTCATATGGTATCGTCGTCCAAGATCCACTATAACATCAGGACGTATCTCAAGTACGAATCCTGCCATATCACCGATATCACAATCTCAGCTCAAATATCATCGAATCATCTCAATCCCAAGTATCATCCTCAAGTCCGTATGTGAACATATAGTCCCATACCTATGTGAACACATAACTAAATAGAATCCCATAAGCACATATGAAATAAGGATGTATGCAAGTATGTATGTGTGTGTGTCTATGTGTAGTGCAACCACTACTCTAGGGTTTCGCAACGATATACCAAATATCCATCATAAACATCATTATTAATCTCAAACAACATATAATAATTGTAGGTGTGTATACGCATCCGTATACATCACCACTAATTGCGGGGGTGCTATACGCCATCCACCCGACATCTCCCCGTAGATAAAAATCTACTCACCTTGCTTTATGCGTGTCGATGACGATGTCGACGTCGCCATTTGCATCTCCAACACCTCGACGTCACGTGGGGTACCTACAAAGATATCACAAGCGCTAAAGCACATGAAAACCATGTCGGAAACCAAAAGGTACACGCTACGCCCATAGGTAAAAATCTATAGCCTCGCGTGCAAACACAGCCAATAATCATTTGCTGTTGGCGTTCAAACGCCACCCGACAGAAACGAATCACCAAATACCAAAACCCATGTTAAAACAAGTCGCAAATCGTGCGCCAACCCAAGAAAATCAACCCAGATTCTACCCTGATTGGAATCAGACAAAACTGCACATACCCAGGGTCAAGTCTACAGGAAATAGGGCCATGCATCAAAAACGAGGGGGTTTCATCCTGGTCTGGCCGCAAATTGCGGCCATAAGGGATTAATCTGCGGCGTGGAATAGGAGTTGGGGGCTGGGGCTTTGTGTGGTGGTTCTAGATTGCCTGCACAGCATACTTCCAAGTCAATTTTATTTTAGGGGTCCCGGGGTGAAAGCAGATTCTAGAAAGGCCACAAAGTGGACAAAATCGCTAAATTACGCCAAGTCGAACAAATCTGGTATATAACTGGAATCTGGGGTAATTCTGGGGTTAACTGGTCTCAAACACACTTAATAAGGTTATACTAATATTCAAAACCATCTCTTGACCAAATCTCACTCAATTTACCTAAAACTAGCATTAACTCACATAATAACTCTAACTTTCATCTTTAACGACCATAATCAAGCAAGAAAGAAGTTAGGTTGCTAGATTATACTTCAAGGGATCCTAGGATGTAGGAGAAGAGGGATGGAAGAAGGAGAAAGAGGCTGCTGCTGCTGCTGAGCTGCTCCTTTGTGGCTGTTTTTGTGTTGCTGTTGCTGTTGTTACTGATGCTGCTCAGGCTGCTGCTGCTGCTTGCAATCTTTTCTTTTTTCTTTGTTGATGTTGCAGCAGCAGTTGCATTGTGGTTGTTTTGTGGCTGAAGTTGTGGTTGATGTTTTTGTTGTTGGTGTTGTGTTGCTTTTGTGGTGAAATGTGAGAGTGAGAGGGAGAGATGTGAGTGAGATGAGAGGGTGGAAGATGTGTAAAAGTTTTGAAATGAAATGGAGGGTGACATAACCCTAGAGCCACCACTCTCTCTCTCTTAATAAATGCTAGCATGCCCAAAACCATCATGGCTCTCTCTCTCTCTCTCTCACCTACCTACTAGTCAACCCCTACCCTAATCAAATTTAAAAACTAAAATCCTTAATTAAACCCAATTAACTTAACCAATTGGTTTAAACCACCATGGTTGTCTAAGCATGGTTTAACCCTAGGCTTAACCCAAGTTAACATGCACATGTGTGTGCAGTCGAGATAAAATTCCAATAAAATATTCATAAAACCAGATAAAATATTTAAAGGCTGTTTTGGTAAACTTTTTACCAAAAACCCCACATTAAACAAAATTACCACAAAACACCAACTCAGGTGTTACAATCTTCCCCCCCTTAAGAAAATTCGTCCCCGAATTTAAATTTAAACCCCCAAATTCTAAAACATTTCAATAAAATGTAGAAGTCAACGGGGCTCCGAAATCATCAATACATAAAACGCATCGTGGCGCAATACATGCACATGAGTAATGAGCAGATAACTCGAAATCAAACCTCCGTCAAGCATCCCGCAATCATCGGAGTCAAGGTGAAAACACAAATGCCAAATCCAAAGCAAAACCGATATGCTATAAACCGGAACTATACATGTAAACCTCAAATCTGTACATGTAAATATTTGAAGGAAATGCATGCCCAATTCTTTAAAGTCGATGTGCAATGCGCATAACACTGCACAGTGGTGGACGTCTCTATAAGAAAATAGTCATATACGTATATATCTTTGTTTAATATGTGCGTTCCGCCGTTTTTTGGAAACAATTTAGAAGGGTTCCCTGTTTTAAACGTTCCGTGTCATATCGGATACGTATGTAAATACTGAGACTATAGCTCGCTTTGGGAAATCCCTTCAATAACTATCAATGCATGCAAAATATATCTAGGTACTGTCCTCTGACTAGTTCTGCTCAGTACGAAAACAATGATAAAACCTCACAAAAACGTACTGCTCCATAAGGAATCAATCCCAAAATATGCATATGAATACTACGTGCGTCTGGTGCGCACGGAAATCAAAATCCATATATGTTCCATACATGTGCACAGAAACAACATCTAGGTGCAACGGGTGTGCACACAACATCTGTCATAGGCAACGTGTGTGCCTGACAGCAAAAACAGGTGCATCTGACATGCACGAAGAATCTCGATTTTGTGCATCTGGTGTGCACCAAAATCGCATCTCATAATATGCGCCTAACATGCGCGAAAATCCAAATCAGGTGCATCCATCATGCACGAAATCATGAAATCCAATATCAAGCGCCTAACACGCGCAAATCCAATCAGGTGCACAAAAAAATATCGAACATCACAATCGAAATCGAAGTCCAGTGCATATAAGTGCACAAAATGCGTATCACTGCACTGCAAGCATATATGAACTATACCGAGTGCAAACACCAAATCGTGTGCGTACATACGCACAAAATCAACTCAACTATATGAAACCCATAAAATCATAAACATGCGAAACCAAGGCACGAAAACGATAACAAGTGCAACAACTGTGCAAAAATCGTAATTACTCAATAGGTGCAACCATGGTGCATGAAAACAAATATCATGAAACCCAATCATCAAAATCAGTCATGCGAATAGATCGCCCAAAACATCGAAATCAAGTATGGCGGAATGGTCCCGCTCAAGCACATCCTCTAAGAATCTCTGGCCAACAGTCGTGGTCACTCATAACATATCTCGTCGACAATCCTGAACTCCGGCCTGCTGGTGTGCGTAACATGACCACTCCTGGGTCCAAGTCTTCTCTGTAGATTACCAATCTCACGATCCATCGTCTCTTCGACCCTGTCAGGTGTGCTAATGGGGACGATTCCGTTTTGGCACTTCTCTGGTCATCTCTCGGTCAATCATCGCGACCACTCGTAAAGCAGCATGTCGCTGGCGTCGGCCTCTGGTTCTCTGAATTCACGTGACACATATGATCCTGGGTGCAAATATCATTGCAGCAGTGTCATGGAAGGAATCCTGCTCAAGGTATCTTCCAAGTCTCATCCCTGCCAATTGTCCGGAAGTCATCGTCCATTACTATATCTGCTTCTTGCTCCGGAACGGCTGGATACTCATCGCGACTCCTTCTGGAAGGTATATCCAAGTACTATGCCTCGGCATGCGTATCGCATCTCTGATGTCGGCGGAGTGGAACGTCATCTTATCCATATGTTGCACGAACCTCTTACTCCACTTTTCTCTAATGTCGACTGCTTCGGACTCGTCTCGTCGTGGCTGCATGGACTGAGCTCCAACGGCTATCCTCGTATCTGAAGTCTCCAAGAAGTGCATCTCACCACCTAGCATCCGAATGAAGTCGAACCATTTGATCGATTCGTCAAAACCTCATAATCCCCCAAGAGCTCAACATCTTGGGTACAGTTTAATAGTATCGAGTACGTACCACAGCATCGATGGTCCAGCCGTAGAAGGGCAAACCCAAGCCTCACTAATGGTGCCGCGGAACTGCCGCAAACCCGAAGGTTCAAAGGCTTTCACACGGTCATTAAGTCGAGTTAAGGTTTCATTCTTCTAGAGGGTCCATAGAATTGCATGCATGTCTTTCCGAATACATTAAACTTAGAATAATAGGTTCCTGACATTCGATCGTCTCTGTCGACTCTCAATGTCTCCGCGTGAAGTCGTCTCTAGCTGGAATCAATCTATCTGATGACCTCGCATCGGGGTAGCGAATGATCTACATGTCCTAGTCATTCATCCTCGGTAACTAGCGACCTTCTATCATCTCTTAGTATGACTCGTACTGCAATAGCTCCAACATCTGGGGTGATATCTCGTCGTTCGCAGCAATGACTGGCCCACTCGTCTGCTCGTTGAACAGTGCCTCGATCATCATGAATAAGCAATACATCAACGGTCATCAAAATCTGGTTGGCCTCTATCAGTGGCTCAATCCTATGGTGCTGATCGACATGTCCGAGTAATCTCATACAGCGATCCATCCAACGCTCGTGGCGCAAAAACACAATCAAAAGACACATCTCTACAATCGTGTGTTGCCGGAATTACGCCTTGGTCAGTCGTCGTTCGTAACGAGCTCGTGCTGACCGCAACTCTAGCCGTAGCTCTCCCTGCCCGTAATCGTGGTAGCAAATCCATAGCTGATACCGATGAGGCTAGATCATAGGATTGAATATACTACTGAGCAAAGAAATGTACATCCTAAGGCTTCTTAAGTGGAGTAGCGTATCGTAAATATGCCGCGGAACATACCCACGGTACATCACTCTACTTTAGTCACCTATTCCATCAACCAAGGGTCATCCTATGCTCCGAAGGTAAAACCTAACGCTTTGATACCAACTTTGTCACGACCCGAAAGTACGGAACATGATCGGCACATAGACTACGAAACGTCTCGAGGCGTACATAATCTAAGTAAGCTGAAAACCCAGAAATCCAAACCAAGAAAAGTAGTGGAGTTAAGGAAAAACCATTTCAAATCAAATAGTTTGCAACATGCGCCGAAATATGCATTTTAAAATCATAAGTCTTTTCTAAAAATTTCGGCAGAGTATCCTTTGTAAAAACTGACCCCAAACGGGTACAAAACCTGATAAAGCATATATATAATGAAAAATGCATTCCCAAGCAGGAGCTAGCTCTTCGTCAATCGACGGTCACAACCACGCAAGCAATATAATATACAACGCCTAAAGGCGAGGATCACAACAGAAAAGGAATCTCAACAGCCAGAAATCCAGAGAAATGTAACGCGCGACTCTAAGGTCAAAAGAATAACATCACTGGTCTCTATCTGAAATAAATACATGTTTGGTTGATGGAACTTCTAGATACAACTGAAATATAATATACAATGTATAATGATGGGTACGATACAAATAAACCCACCTACTAGGAAGTCACCCGAAAGAAGCAGTGCCAGCAAAGCCGTAATGAAACCTGTACGGCAAAAACCTGCAAGAAACTGGGCACAACGGGGGTGAGTTGCCAACTCGTGAGTAGAAAAACATCTACGAGCAGAAAATCGTATGTATGACGCAATCCTAGGTCATACGATCATAATATATAATCCTCAAATATAACCAGCAGCCTATAACAATGGCTAGGGTAAATATCTAACCCAAGTGAAATCTCAAGTGCCCATGTCAGTGCCTCAGGTAGCAATGTATCATATGGATGATGTATGAATGCATAAAACAGAATGCATGTACTGAAGAAAACTGCTTTCATAAATTAGTGAGATTTCTGTATTCTTAAAATGAGGTATCATAAATGAAATCAGTATAAACAGTGCCTAGCATCGACATAAAAACAAGTATCCAAATATCTCGATATCTTTGTGTCATAATCTCTGTACCTCAATATCTCAAAATCTCAACGTCTTAATCACAATATCTAGGGCACCGTCAGTCCAGACCGGCCCCAACCATCCATCTCAAGACCACGACAGTATCCTCCGGATATCCGACGCGTCGGGTAAAATCACCGGTCGGTAGTGCTCCCCTGCCAGGCTCAACGCCATCTCCTGCGATCTTCTTTCCCCGGGGTACCGCACCGGGCCCACCATGTACCCGTAATCGGCCTTATCCGCCTCCTCGATTCGGGTTTCACATGTCGCTCTCAGCACCGAGAAAACACATGATAGACGCACTGAAATATCATATCAAGGGTGACCGGGTTTTTAAAACAATTACATAATCTCTTTGAAATACCCACGGTTCCTAAATCCAGAAATATCATTGAAACAAAATATCTCAATGCGCATAATCAGAAAACATGATGTATGTGACATATCAATGAAGTGCAAGTATAACAGTATACCATGCAACATGGAATAATAGTATGCACATACAAGGGTCATATCCTGATGCAATAATACTACAGTGTAGTGACATGGCAATTACCGATGAAGAGGTGTGTGAGCCGGCAAGTAAGTGTACGTGGTACATACGCATCATCGGTAATGGTGCTGGTGTCCTAACAGCATGATATCAACAATGGAATATGAATCACATTAAGTATGCGATGCGGAACAACAATAATAATGTGCAGGAGCTGAATACTAAACACAATGATAGCTAAACTGCATCTAATGTCATAAGAGTCATACAGCTACACCAACTATAGGGCTGAGCTAATAGGCTAACTGAAGGTAAGGGAAATCGCCTAACCTCTGAGTCGATACATATATATATTAGTCGGTGATCCCGCCTCGATAATATCACATCCGATACTATATCTCTATAATCAGTTATTCCCAAGTCAAGAGTGCGGATCAAACATCAATATATAGCTCGTACGTAAATCCGTCGTACGGCATCCCTAAATCTGGGTTGTTGGAGATAGTGCCCTCATAGTCAATTATTGGATCGCAGGTACGTGATTGCAATGATTGCGGAGGACCTATCCCGGTAGGACAGTCTTACTCGAGATGATAGTATGCTATCTGGTTTGCCTTTATCAGTCGTGTACATGTTCAGGTGACTGATTTCATGTTACACTTTGATAGAGCCCTTAGGATCTTGCTTTACTACCAACAGTATGATGGCGATCATATACGTGAGAGTTGGGTAGTTTATATGCATATCCTTAATTGTGGTCCCTAGTCGTGGGAGTTTCGAGACAGGGCATCGATACTCCGGAGTAGACTAGTGTGTACAGTCGAGACCCCGACGAGGGGCGGTGGCCGGTCTCACAAGCCACTGGTGTCAGTTGGATCACCTAAGATGTATACAGGTGCTCATTGGGTTATGAGTACACCGGACAGGACTCGCCGGGAATCTGCTAGTTAGTACTATACCTATCGTCAGATAGCAGTTCCCTGGTGACATGTGTACAGGTTAGTTCATCGACCTGAGGTCGTCATTTGTCTCGTGTGAGTTCCTACTGTGCTTTGATTTCTACCCTACCACGGCTCAAAGGAGTCGTGCAAACAGGTAGCTTTTGGGTACAGTCCCGAGCCATATGGAGGCACGTGAGCGGATCGGCAGGGGATTCGTCTCTCCCGGTATTGGGGGCGAGATCGTGCTGTGTTTAGGAGAGCCATTACACAAAGCCCACGGCCGTGGCAGGAGATTTACTGGTAGGTACTCCAGTAGTATCTCAGGGTGTTATTGGGCTTCACTCCGACACGACTTATACTGCTATTGGGGGTCTGATGTTGCTAGCCCCGTAGACAGATATGCGATACTCATTGACGAATGGACCGGACTGTATATACATTGTCACTGTTAGGCTCAGTAGGGTTTTCGGAGGAGTTCGCTCATCGGTCTCCCTTGAGTTCGCTCCTCGGCCACCCTTGAGGTCAGTCCATGGGCAGCCGTTATGCATAGCTAGTGCCGCTGACGGTTTGTGGTTAAACCCACTGCCAGGGTGCTGACGAGTCATTAGAGTTCCCCACAGACAGTTTCCCAAGTTCGGGCGAAACGTTGTAGAGGCCGTATGGTTTTATGGCAGGGTTCGGAAAATGCACGTGCGTTTACGCACGTGTCGATTTTCGGACAGATGATACTGGTCGGCTTTGGTTTAAGCCGGATCCGAGTATTATATTTAGTAGGTATAATATCTTTGTCTCAGTTGCATTTGTATTCGGTCGTAATACAAATGCGGGTATATTTATACTGTTTCGGGTTATCCTGAAAGTTGTTTCGGGATCACTTTTGGAAGTTGCCAGTTTCCAGTTTTCTATCAGCCGTCTTTTAACATTCGGTTAAAGACGGATTTGTCTTTTCTTGAGATGAGTGTGGATTCTTCTAGAAGGTTCTAGATGAGGTGACTAGGATTAAATGGTGTTAAGTTTTCATTGGTTGCATTTAATGGTTCATTAATGCTTGATGAGGTGTTATTAGTGATTCATGCTTTGTTATTAATGGTTTTGGATTGCTTAAGATATTTTTGAAGTGAGAAGCATTCTCTTACGGTCACCTCCCTCTTGCTATATATGGCTTGCCCTCTCTCTCTCCTCATACTCACTCTCACTTGATAGTTTTTCATGGTTAGAAAAAAGATTATGATAGATTTGGGGTGTATGGAATCCACAGCTCATTTCATTCCATCACCCAATTCCCTCGGCAACTTCATTAACCGATCGTCCACGGATTTGGACGAAGTGAGACAAAGTCATCTACTCATTCTCTACATCATTCTTGGTCGTCTCTTTTAGCAAACTTGATGATCGAGTTGCCTCGAGTCAGAGGCGGGAGCCCGTTTAAAGAATCGATCATGTGGTGCCACCTCGACGAGGATATCGGAGATCGACGAGATCGGAGCAGCCGCAACGGAGCGTGGGATGATGGTTAAAGAACGAAGGACTCGGATCGTTCGGTATAACCTTTCTACACTCTTTACAGTTTGTTAGTTTAGCAATAATGGCAGATCCGGGTTAAAGTATACGATAGCGCCAAGTTAAAAGTTTTTGTTCCGCATTTGGCGTCTGAAGACTACCGGGGCGCTAGCGTAGACTAACAGTGGTATCAGAGACTAACCATTTTGCTATACTAACTTGTGCTAACGCGTTTAAAATATCGATCCGACCGGAAATCGAAAACTACAAAATCCTATGCCGACAGTTTCTGTAGTTTTTAAATGGTCTCAAAATTTATTTCTGGATATCTTAAAAATCTGTGCAGGCATTTTTAAGACCCACGACAAAATTTGGGGTCGTGATCCCTCCAAGTCGCCGCGGAAGGGCGGCCAAACCCATGGTTTGGCCGCGCAACCGCGGCCACGTGGGGAGCACGTGCTCCCAAATTTTGTCAGTTGGTTCTGTTAGTGTTTATGCCCTAGAAGGCCATTACTGTATCATACTAGTTTGTATATTACTAAATGGAAGTTTGGGATATTCACATGTATATAACAGTCTTGCTAAACATGGTAGTATGCTACTTGTTTTTTCTATCTTAATATGTGAGTGTACGTATTGATAGAGCTCTTAGGATCTTGCTTGTCTACCAGCGTTGTGATGGCAGTCACACTAGTGGGGGCTGGGTAGTCTACAAGCACATCCTTATTCAGGTCCCTGGTCGTTGGATTATCGAGACAGAGCATCGATACTCCGGAGTAGACTAGTGTGTACGCTTCTCATCCCAGTTGGGGAGATGGTCTGTCCCACAGCCGTCAGTACGTCGTACTGGAGATAGTATACAGGTGCTCGTTAGGTTACGGGTACACCGGACAGGACTCACAGGGAACTGTTGGTTGGTTTGATACCAGTCGTCAGTGAACAGTTCCCAGGTGACATGAGTACAGCGTAGTCCGCAGATTTGACACTGCTACTTCGCCTCGAGTGTGTCCCACTGTTCTTAGATTGCTACCCTACCACGGCTCAAAGGAGTCGTGCAAACAGGTGGCAGTTGGGTGCAGTCCCGAGCACTTGGAGGCAGTGGCGGTTAGACAGGATTCGTCCCTCCCGGTATTGGGAGTAGATATCGTGCTGTGTCAGAGAGCCATTACGCAAAGTCCCTGGCCAGGGCAAGTGAGATTTGCTGGTAGGTTCCAGTAGTTTCTCAGGGTGTAATGGGCTTCCCTCCGACACGACTTATACCGCTATTAGGGGACTGACGCTTGCCGCCCCCCTAGGCCCGATATGCGATAGTCTTGGACAAACGGACCGGACTGTATGGAGATTGTCACATCAGACTCAGTAGTAGTTCGGATGGGTTTACTCATCGGCCTTCTTATCGACAACTACCTGGGGACCGTTACGTACAGCTAGTGCCGCTTGCGGTCTGTGGTTAAACCCACTGCCAGCGTAGTAGTCGAGTCTCTAGAGTCCCACACAGAGAGTTTCCTACTCCAGGCGAAACGATATAGAGGTTGCATGGTTTTGCGACAAAGGGTTCGGACGCATACGTGCGTTTACGCGCGTACGACTTTCGGACAGTTTTTACCAGTCGGCTTTGGTTTAAGCCAGTTACTGGTATCCGGTTATTGGATTTTTACAGTCTAAAGTTTTTCCGTATTTTTGCGGATTGGAGGGGCGTTCTCGTAATTGTACGAGAAGCTTCTAGAAGATGTGACTAAGGAGGTTTCTTTTGGATAAGAAAGTGAGTTATGGTGGTGATTCATTCATTTCATTAATGCACATTTATTGCTTAATGACTCATGCTAATGAATCACCACTAGATATTTTATGAAGCATGCTTATTCATTTCCTTTATTCATTATTCTAAAATAAGAATGCTTCATAATATTATGATACACTCTCTCTCTTCTCTCATAATCTTATCTCATATTCTCTCTCCTCAAGCTCTCATCTTCAAGATACTAATCCTTAATCCTCATGTGTTGAGATCAAAGGTTTAGTTAGACTTAAGCATCCATTACCTTCACTCTATATCATCCTTTCATCTTTGATTAGCAATCAAAGTTGATTAGTTACCTCAAGTTAGAGGTTTAGCTTGGTGTTTTGCTCTCGGGTGGATCGTCTACTACCTAGAGAAGGTCGAGGAGAACAAAGGAGGACACAAAGAAGAAGGACCGGTTTCATTAGGTATAATCCCTAATCATAAGTGAAATGAAACTCTTAGAATACGGTTATTTATAGTTTAGCTTCGATTCAAGCGGTTAGTCGATGTTCGTTGTTTAAACTTGATAGTTTTCGAAAATTCCGCCTCCCCACAAGTACTGGGGTGAAGTACATCGACTTACAGTGGTATCAGAGCCTCGCTAAACACTAAATAACTTAATTGCAAATTTATACGAATTTCGAACGAAAAATCGAAGCCGGAAAACCCTAAATATTTTCAGTTTCTGTCGAACTTAAAATGAAGTCAGAAAATTTTTCAGGTGTGTTCAGAAAGCTAGAAAGGAGTCCAGGAGAACACCCAAGAAATTCGAGCCCATGAATCGGCAACTCGGCCGCGTAAGCGCGGCGGATCGGTGGGATCCGCCGCCCTTCCGCGGCGCTTTGGCCGAGTCATGGACTCGTCTTTCTTGTGTGGGTCCCCTGTGACATTTGGGGTTTTCTGGAATGTTTAATTATTGCTCAGGTTACTGTTTAACAGAGCAGATTTTGGAGCAATACTGATGTTGTTTATTCGATCGAAAATTGTACAGTATTTGCATATTGGATTATATCTGTGATTGTTTAATGTGTTCGTAAACCTCCCCCAACTGCTAGTATGTCGGTTGGCAGGGGGTTGCACATTTCTGAAATGGTTATATCTGTTTGTGCATATAAACTGTATTGGACTGTTGTGGTGTATAGCCGGGGTTCGCAATGGGTTATTGATTAATTCATTTGTTGTAAATGTAATTTGTTGTAATATTATTTTCGCGGGGCACTTCCAGGTTGCGGTTGTAGCCACCGTTGTATTATTTCATTTTACTGTTTTTGCTCCTAGGACTGACCCAAGGTGGGGTACACAGACTGCCGGGTGGGTAGTTTTCCGTACCCGTAGGGGTCGAGGGTGGGGTAACGGCTATTCATCACAACTGTGTAATCTGTCTTTTCTTGCAGGCTCAAAAGAAATACAGATTGCTTGCAAATCCAATATTGTTTATCTGTGTTCTGGAATGAATATCATTGCGTCAGACGAATGTAAAATATCTATATTTATGATAGCTATTTAGACGCCACTTATGTTTTACACCCGCGCTAGCCCAGCCCCCGCTCTGTCGTTAGTTAAGTAACCTAACGGGTGATGACGGGACCCCGTGGCGAATGCGGATGGCATAAGAGGACGTTGTATTTTCGTTGTTTTCCACAATGATAGGTTAATGATGGGACGCATTATCTATAATGCAAAGTAAAACAAACCAAAGTTTTAATCGTTGGAACAATTTAAAAGAAACCACTCGGTTATTTTTAAAACAGATATTTTTAAATGCGGAGATTTAACCACTCCTTTTAAAAGCTATCAGGTTCCTTCGGTTATATCAAGCTCACTACGTTTACGGTTTCGCCAAAACCAGTCGTAGCCCTCCGTCATTTCATTTGGGTATTCAGTAGTATTCAAGCTATGCATTTTGGCCAAAGTCAAGGCATAGTGTTTGGTAGCTACTGGGTTTTCATTTGTTGCATAAGATAGATGAGTTGGTTTGGGACAGTCGTATTACCATTTGACCAAAGTCAGGGGTATATACGGATGGGTTCAAATTAACAAGATAATGACGGGTAGAACTTGACATGTGACTTATGACATTTTGACCAAAGCCAAGGTCATAAGAGCATGGGGCAAAAACTTATATCGGGAATTTCTAAAGAAACTGAAATTTGCAAAGTGATGCATACCATTTGGAGTTTGATGAATGTTGGTAGGATTCCTTCAACATTATCATACGATGATATTTGGATCCCGATCCTACTGTGAGTATATGCTACTTATCAGGATATTCGTCGCTTAACGATCAATGCTATAAACCTAGTAGGTGTCCAGAAAAGTGTCAGCGGGGTTACGCCCCCAGAGAAAAGAGGTTATTTAATTAAGGAACTTCGCGAAAGCGTTGGAAAACCTCCCTCGAAGTATCGACACCAGCCTGGCTGAACGGTTAAGCAAGTATTGTACGGTGAGAATAGTCTTGGCTAATTCTTCTTTTATGGTTTGAGGAAGGATTCGAGAAACAGTGGGAGCCATCCAGTTTAGATAAACTAAAAACCACTCTAAACTTGCAAGAGCATTATGCTAAAGAGTTTTCTTCTCTCTCTCCTAATTGCAGCGACCCTGAAAATGACTGGACTTAAGTTACTTTTAGAGAAAAATATACTGACGGGGCCAAACTATAAAGATTGGCTGCGGAATGTCAAGATGGCTTTGACCTATGACAAACTGGGGTACGTCCTCACCGCTACGGCACCTGCTGTCCCTGGTCCCAAATCCAGCAATGCGGATAAGGAAATCCGCAAAACCTGGGATTTAGATTGCGCGAGAGCCAAGTGCATCGTGCTTGCCTCGATGAACAATGAACATCAGAGGAGGCACGAGGATATGTCCCTAGATGGCATATTTCTCCATACAAAGGAACTTTATGGAGAGCAATCTCGTATAGCAAGATACGAGACCTCTAAGAAATTGTTTCGAGCGAGGTTGGCTGTCGGGTCATTGGTAGGTGAACATGTCCTACAGATGATTGGCTACATAGAAGAGCTCGCAGACCTTGGGACGACTTTGGATAATGAGCTCTATACAGACCTTGTTCTCCAGTCCCTTCCTCCCACCTACGCCCAGTTTATCCTCAACTTCAATCTTCAAGGAAAAGAAGTTGAACTTGCGGAACTCCTGAACATGTTAAGGAGTGCGGAGGGCACCTTGCAGAAGGCAAGGGAAACACCCGCTATGTTTGTTGGCGGTTCATCTTCTTCCGGGTCCAAGGCTAGGGCCAAAGGAAGGAAGAAGAAGGCCGCACCCAGACCTAGAGGAGGTGTTAGTAAGGTGGGAGGGAAGGGAAAGAAAAAGAAAGCAGTACCGATAGTTGGTCAGGATGAGTGCTTCCATTGTCACAGGAAAGGGCACTGGAATAAGGATTGCAAGGCGTGGAACGCCAAGAACCAGGAACCGAAGCAAGCTGTGGCTTCGACTTCAGGTGTGTTTGTAATTGAGAATTGTCTGTCAATCAACTCTACTTCCTGGGTATTGGATACCGGATCAGGATCTCATATTTGCAATTCATTGCAGGCACTGAGAAACCGTAGAGTGCTGAAGGAAGGTGATATGATCCTCAGGGTTGCTAACGGAGCTAGCGTGGGAGCTGCGTCCGTCGGGGATTATCACCTAGGATTGACGAGTGGACACATTTTGGTTTTACATAACTGTTATTTTGTACCCAGCTTAACGTGTAATATCATATCAGTTTCCTTGTTATCAAATAAAGGTTATGATTTCACGTTTGTAAGAGATGTTGTCAACATCCACCTTAATCATGGTTTGATTGGGTCCGGTACTCTAAATAACGGCATATATGTGTTAAACCAACTCTAAATTTTCAATGTCCAGAACACACTAAAAAGAAAGTCTCCAGATTTAAATAAAGCTTTCTTATGGCATTGTAGACTGGGTCACATCAATGAGAGAAGGTTGACTAAGTTGCATAGAGAAGGATATTTGGACACGTTCGAATATCAAACTTATGACACTTGTCAATCTTGTCTCAAAGGAAAGATGACAAAGACTCCATTCACTGGACAAGGAGTAAGAGCGAGCGAGCTCTTAGGACTCATACACAGTGATGTATGCGGTCCAATGTCTACACATGCGAGAGGTGGTTTTTCCTATTTCATTGCTTTCACGGATGATTACTCAAGATACGGATTCATTTATCTGATGAAACATAAATCCGAGGCTTTTGAGAAATTCCAAGAGTATAAGAATGAAGTAGAAAACCAAACCGGCAAAAGTATAAAGACACTTAGATCTGATCGAGGTGGAGAATACTTGAGTGCCGAGTTCCTAGGTTACCTAAAAGAGAAAGGAATTCTCTCTCAACTTACTCCTCCGTACACTCCACAGCATAACGGTGTATCGGAGAGACGGAATCGAACCCTATTGGATATGGTACGATCCATGATGAGTAATGCTGAGTTACCGCGATCTTTCTGGGGTTATGCGCTAGAATCAGCGGCATATCTTCTGAACAGGGCTCCTACCAAGACTGTGCCTACCACTCCATATCAGATGTGGACTGGGAAGAAACCCCATCTTCAGCATATGAAGATTTGGGGATGTCCAGCTTTTGTTAAAAAGCAGCATGTGGACAAGCTCGAGGCACGATTAGTAAAATGTTTGTTTGTGGGATATCCAAAGAACTCCAAGGGATATTATTTCTATTACGCAGAGGAACAAAAGGTCTTTGTTTCTCGTAATGCCCATTTTCTGGAACATCTGTTTTTAGAAAAGGAATCAAGTGGGAGCGAAATAGAACTGGAAGAAATTCCAGAACCACAAACTGCTACTGAAAGTTTGGTAGAACCAGAGGTTCAAGAAGAACAGAACATTCCCGCACCCCTCCGCAGGAGTAGTAGGACGTCTCGTCCGCCTGAGAGATACTACGGTTTTCTCATAGACGGGGATAGAGAGGATTGCATCATAGATGATGATGAACCTACTGACTTCCAGCAGGCCATCCAGAGCGGCGACTCGGTACGATGGCTAGATGCAATGCGGACCGAAATGGAGTCCATGTACACCAACAAAGTATGGACTTTGGACTTTGCTCCAGATGGGGTAAAACCCATAGGATGCAAATGGATCTTCAAGAAAAAGATTGGTGTAGATGGACAGGTGGAAACCTATAAGGCTAGACTTGTTGCAAAGGGTTTTCGTCAAAGACCTGGTTTGGACTATGACGAAACTTTTTCTCCAGTGGCTATGCTCAAATCCATTCGGGTCCTTCTTGCTATTGCTGCCTTCCATGATTATGAAATCTGGCAGATGGACGTAAAGACGGCTTTTCTGAATGGAAATTTAGAAGAGAGCGTCTATATGGATCAACCAGAGGGTTTCAATCAGAGTGGGAGCAGCGGGAAAGTATGCAAGCTGCTTAAGTCCATTTACGGACTAAAGCAGGCATCGCGGAGTTGGAACATCTGTTTTGATGAGACAGTCAAAGAATATGACTTTATCAAAAATCCTGATGAACCGTGCATATATAGTAAAGTTGTGGCCAGAAGTGTCGTATTCCTCGTCTTGTACGTGGATGACATTCTATTGATAGGAAATGACATTCCTATGCTACAATCTGTCAAAGGATTCTTGTCACACAGGTTCTCCATGAAAGACCTGGGTGATGCCTCTTACATTCTGGGGATCCGGATCTATCGTGATAGATCCAAGAGGATGTTGGGACTTTCACAGTCCAGGTATATCAACACTATACTGAAAAGATTCAGTATGGAAGATTCTAAGCGCGGTAATCTACCGGCTTGTCACGGAATCACCCTCTCCAAAGAGATGTCCCCCAAGACTGATTTGGAAAGGGAACGCATGTCTATTATACCCTACGCTTCTGCGGTAGGCTCTATAATGTATGCGATGTTGTGTACCAGACCAGATGTAGCTTACGCACTAAGCGTGGTAAGCCGGTATCAGTCAGACCCAGGGGAGAAACACTGGATAGCAGTAAAGAACATTCTCAAGTACCTGAGGAGGACTAAGGAGATGTTCTTTGTTTACGGCGGAAAAGACCTCAGGTTGGAGGCCTTTGCTGATTCCGGCTTCCAGAGTGATAAGGACGATTCCAAGTCCATGTCGGGTTATGTCTTTACCCTCAATGGAGGGGCGGTGTGCTGGAAGAGCTCCAAGCAGGACACCGTTGCTGACTCGACGATGGAAGCGGAGTATATAGCTGCTTGCGATGCCGCAAAAGAAGCAGTCTGGATGAAGAAGTTCCTAACAGAACTTCAGGTGGTTCCTACCATAGTTGATCCAATACCTCTGTATTGCGACAACAACGGAGCTATAGCTTTAGCGAAGGAACCAAGGTCCCATCAGAAGTCCAGACACATCTTGAGGCGGTATCACCTGATCAGGGAGATCATTGATCGTCAGGAGATCGAGGTTCGGAGAGTTGCTTCAGAAGAGAACATTGCTGATCCATTCACGAAGGCCCTTCCTCAGATTCAGTTCGAGAGGCTGCTCGAGATCATTGGTCTACGATATGCCAGTACATGGCCCTAGTGCAAGTGGGAGATTGTTAGTGTTTATGCCCTAGAAGGCCATTACTGTATCATACTAGTTTGTATATTACTAAATGGAAGCTTGGGATATTCACATGTATATAACAGTCTTGCTAAACATGGTAGTATGCTACTTGGTTTTTCTATCTTAATATGTGAGTGTATGTATTGATAGAGCTCTTAGGATCTTGCTTGTCTACCAGCGTTGTGATGGCAGTCACACTAGTGGGGGCTGGGTAGTCTACAAGCACATCCTTATTCAGGTCCCTGGTCGTTGGATTATCGAGACAGAGCATCGATACTCCGGAGTAGACTAGTGTGTACGCTTCTCATCCCAGTTGGGGAGATGGTCTGTCCCACAGCCGTCAGTACGTCGTACTGGAGATAGTATACAGGTGCTCGTTAGGTTACGGGTACACCGGACAGGACTCACAGGGAACTGTTGGTTGGTTTGATACCAGTCGTCAGTGAACAGTTCCCAGGTGACATGAGTACAGCGTAGTCCGCAGACTTGACACTGCTACTTCGCCTCGAGTGTGTCCCACTGTTCTTAGATTGCTACCCTACCACGGCTCAAAGGAGTCGTGCAAACAGGTGGCAGTTGGGTGCAGTCCCGAGCACTTGGAGGCAGTGGCAGTTAGACAGGATTCGTCCCTCCCGGTATTAGGAGTAGATATCGTGCTGTGTCAGAGAGCCATTACGCAAAGTCCCTGGCCAGGGCAAGTGAGATTTGCTGGTAGGTTCCAGTAGTTTCTCAGGGTGTAATGGGCTTCCCTCCGACACGACTTATACCGCTATTAGGGGACTGACGCTTGCCGCCCCCCTAGGCCCGATATGCGATAGTCTTGGACGAACGGACCGGACTGTATGGAGATTGTCACATCAGACTCAGTAGTAGTTCGGATGGGTTTACTCATCGGCCTTCTTATCGACAACTACCTGGGGACCGTTACGTACAGCTAGTGCCGCTTGCGGTCTGTGGTTAAACCCACTGCCAGCGTAGTAGTCGAGTCTCTAGAGTCCCACACAGAGAGTTTCCTACTCCAGGCGAAATGATATAGAGGTTGCATGGTTTTGCGACAATGGGTTCGGATGCATACGTGCGTTTACGCGCGTACGACTTTCGGACAGTTTTTACCAGTCGGCTTTGGTTTAAGCCAGTTACTGGTATCCGGTTATTGGATTTTTACAGTCTAAAGTTTTTCCGTATTTTTGCGGATTGGAGGGGCGTTCTCGTAATTGTACGAGAAGCTTCTAGAAGATGTGACTAAGGAGGTTTCTTTTGGATAAGAAAGTGAGTCATGGTGGTGATTCATTCATTTCATTAATGCACATTTATTGCTTAATGACTCATGCTAATGAATCACCACTAGATATTTTATGAAGCATGCTTATTCATTTCCTTTATTCATTATTCTAAAATAAGAATGCTTCATAATATTATGATACACTCTCTCTCTTCTCTCATAATCTTATCTCATATTCTCTCTCCTCAAGCTCTCATCTTCAAGATACTAATCCTTAATCCTCATGTGTTGAGATCAAAGGTTTAGTTAGACTTAAGCATCCATTACCTTCACTCTATATCATCCTTTCATCATTGATTAGCAATCAAAGTTGATTAGTTACCTCAAGTTAGAGGTTTAGCTTGGTGTTTTGCTCTCGGGTGGATCGTCTACTACCTAGAGAAGGTCGAGGAGAACAAAGGAGGACACAAAGAAGAAGGACCGGTTTCATTAGGTATAATCCCTAATCACAAGTGAAATGAAACTCTTAGAATACGGTTATTTATAGTTTAGCTTCGATTCAAGCGGTTAGTCGATGTTCGTTGTTTAAACTTGATAGTTTTCGAAAATTCCGCCTCCCCACAAGTACTGGGGTGAAGTACATCGACTTACAGGTTCTCTTTGGGATTTTGTGATTTTTGGTATATATCATTTGCGCCCAGGTTTTGTTACTGTTCACCAGTAAGCAGTGGGGCCCACTTTTTGATATTTGGTCGATCGAAATTTAAACATGTTAGTTTACAGTGCTTGCATTATATCTCCGACCGGGAATGTCATTTGATCGGTAAACCGCGTCTGATTGCTATAGTTCTTTTAGACGGGTTTGCGAACGTGACATTCGTGTTGATGTTCTGTGTTGTGCTGTGATGTTGCGGATTTGTCGTGGTGGATAGCAGTGTGCAATGGTAGTACAGTTTGTGTTTATTTGTACATTTGATATTGCGGAGCGAGCGTCCAACTTGTGGACTGCCGTCACTGCCTGTTGTATAATATTCTTTTTGGGGCACGACCAGGTTGCGGTCGATGTACCTATTGTACTATTTTTCATTACTGTACTAGGTTTTACCCCGCGACGGAGTGCACGGATAGCCGGGTTCGGAAAAGCAACGGGTCCGCATCTCATGGCTTTGAGAGGCAGAGGGGCCCCACTTCAGAATTGGCAGACTATTCGCCGCACTCGTAGGGGGTACAGGTTGACCCAAGGAGGGGTGCTCAATTTACCGGATTCCGTGAAGTGCCGGGTGTTCCATTCACTATGCTGTGGGGACTACCTCGCTTCAGGTTTTGGCGGGTAACTTGCCGCACCCGTAGGGGTCTAGGTTTCATTGCACAGGCTATCCACACGACAGGGGAACGTCGAGTTTCAGCAGCGGCTCTGTGAAACTCGGGGATCTCAGATTATCTGTATTGTTCTGTGATGCTTATTACTTTTCTGTAATGTTGCATATTATCACGCCTGGAGCGATTATTGTATATTGGTTTATATACTATTAGATGTTGTATATGTTTTACACCCGCGCTAGTCCAGTCCCCGCTCTGTCGTTAGTTAAGTAACCTAACGGGTGATGACGGGACCCAGTGACGAATGCGGATGGCATATACGTACATTTTATTTTCGTTCTTTTCTGGTGTGATCGAATGATGGGACTGCGTTGATTCTGATCAACGCAAAGTAAAACAAACCTGTTTGAGTTGTTGGAACAATTTTAAAAAGGTGTTACTACAAAGACGTTTCCTTTTGTTATGCATAGCGGTATTCAGTGGAATATCCTGCACCTCATTCGACGAGGCAAGGGCTGATATCCCTTCACCGGGAAAGACCCCTTGGACAGAAGTTTGCGTCAGGGTAATAACTTTACTATAGTCGATTACAAGTTGCTTTGCATCGTGGTATTCAGTGGAATATCCTGCACCTCATTCCATGAGGAAAGAGCCGAGATCCCTTCACCGGGAATGACCTCTTTAGCAAAAGGTTTTCGCCACTATATTTTTATAAAAAGCTATCAGGTTCCTTCAGCGATATCAAGTTCACTACGTTAAAGGTTTTTCGCCAAAAACCAGTCGTAGCCCTCCGTCGTTTCTTATGGATGGTCAGTAGTATTCAAGCTATGTTTGTTGGCTTTCGTCAAGGCATAGTGTTTGGTAGCTGCTGGGTATTCATTTGTTGCATAGATAGATGAGTTGGTTTGGGACAGTCGTATTACCTTGTTGGCTTTCGTCAAGGGTATGTACGGGTGGATTCAAATTAACAAGATAATGACGGGCAGAACTTGACATGTGACTTATGATTTGTTGACTTTCGCCAAGGTCATAAGAGCATGGGGCAAGAAAATGATATCGGGAGTTTCTAAAGAAACTGAAACTTGCTAAGTATGCGCATAACTTCTGGAGTATGAATAACGTGGATGCATTCCATCACGTTAACATGCGATGAGAGTTGGATCCCGATTCCCACTGATGAGTTGGTTTACTCTTCGGGTGATCCCGATTGATTCTTCTTTAGGTTTGGAGGAGAATTTGACAGGACAGTGGGAGGTTTCCGGATTAGATAAAGTGATGACCATTCTGATCTAGGTTAGAGTGCACGCAGAGTGTTTCTTTTCTCTCTCTCTCTTTGGCAGCGACCTTTGACCGACCCTAGACTATGACTCAGTGACCAGGTTGACCGAACCTTCTTAAAATACTGGCTTTTGGA
This sequence comes from Agapanthus africanus, assembly GCA_030015575.1. Lineage (NCBI taxonomy): Eukaryota > Viridiplantae > Streptophyta > Magnoliopsida > Asparagales > Amaryllidaceae > Agapanthus > Agapanthus africanus. Next base: position 104,883,599 of record JASDDO010000031.1, on the reverse strand, counting down.
TTGTCTGAGTTGCATAAGTCATTGCCACTCCTTCTTTTACCCTTTGTATTTCTCAGAACACCCGTATTACTACGGATATCCACTTCCATTGGATAGATCCATCGTATGGTTATATACGAACTCGAAGGGACTTCTTCGAGGATGGATCCAGGTTCAGGAGAAATAGAATTGGTTTATTCAGTTGTCTTTTATTATCACCTTCTCTCAGGTTGCGAGAGCTCCTTGGTTTAGGAGAGTACACCTATTACGCCTATTGGATAGTCTTATTCCAAACCATAGGCTGGTGCCGAAAGGTAGGGAATGAAGAAAACCAATTAGCCTAAGTAGGGTGTGCAGAAGGTAATATGTAAAGACAAAATAAAGGGATTAGAAAGAGGGCAAAGTAAATTGCGACTGATATCATTCACGACCAAAACCGCGTACTTCATCGCCACTCCTATTTCACCTTTAAAAGAATAAGGTATTATTCAGTTGTCTTTTATCATCACCTTCTCTCAATTGCGAGTACTCCTTGGTTTAGGAGGGTACACCTATTATGCTTACTGGATAGTCTTCTTCCAAACCATAGGCTGGTGCCGAACGGTAGGGAAGGAAGAAAACCATTTAGCCTAACAATGGTGTACAGAAGGTAACGACTAAAGACAAATAAAGGGATTTGGAGAGACGGCAATAAAATATACGGTTGAAGTCATGAATTGGATTATGGAAGAGGCATTGCTATGAATACCAGGATACCCCTACGAAACATTTTCATGTTTCAGTGCATTGTTAAAGGAAAAACTGTTTTCCCGATTAGACACTTACTCCAAGGGTATGTATTTACCGGGTTTCATTCTCATATCTGTATGGTTTTACAGATGATGAGTGGGAGTAAGATATTGGGAATTAGGTGATCATCCTCATTATATCGGAATTCGTTGTAATTGGTGATATTTGAGGAAATCGCCAGGGTACAGTTTTCCACCTACAACGCACAGGTTTTGAGTTGTTTAACTCAGCGGACTTATACAGAGTATTGTATGTTGTCCAGTGTCCATCAGGACAAAGGGGTAGGTCCTCGTACTATGTTCTGTTTACTTATAACTTCTCTAGTATTTAGACAAGTGTTTCGTAGAAATACAAGGTCTAAGTTTTGAGAAGTTGTGGGTATAAGAATAAAGTAGAGAACTAGGTATCACAAGTATCGGGATTCTTCAAAGAGATCGAAGATGTAGATTCTTGTGATTGGTATTCAAATGATAGTGATGGTTTTGAGAAACGTGTTTCTCTTTCAGGTTACTCATAATTGGATGGATTCCTAAGATGAGTAATGCTGATTAGCCTCTTTCCATTAAGTTGATATGCACTGGAGACAGCTGCATGGATTGATATAGTTCCAATTAAATAAGTGCCAAAGTTTCTGTATTGGATATAGAATGGATCGTACCTTAAAAGAAATTAAGGTATGGGGAGTTGTCCAACTTATGATTAAAACCAGATTTTGGATAACTCAGGGCACGGTTCTGTAATGGCTGTTTGTGGGTTGACCCTGGCTATGACGAGGGTTGATATTCTACCATTTGGAAGATCAATAGTGATATTGTTCTTGACTCGCCACAGTTTTAGTAAAAATGGATCTTTTTCAGAAAACAGTAGTGGGAGTATGGTAGAACTGGAAGTGATTCCAGAACCGCGAACGATTACGGAAAATTTAATAGGACCTATACAGGTTTGACATTCCAGTAGCCACTCCGCAGGTATGGTAGGTAACCTCAGATGCCCGAGAGGTACTTCGGTAGCCTCAAGGACGGTGACAGGGAGGTTCTTATCTACCCAGACTTGACACTACTGTTGTTCCAGGCTATGAGACCCGGTAGGAGGGTTGTCGTAGTCAGTGGGAGCATCGGAAGCATAGTGGGCAAGTAGCTTATATCTATTCATAGACTTGAGCAGTTATAGCGGAGATAGATCATCTAATTTTGATATGACAGTCATGGGTTTGACTTCAATCAGAATAGGGGATGGATCAGTTAAGAAGGTAGTAGGGTGTGATGTCATGGTATCAGGATGACATACACAGAGTAGGAAGTAAAATTCCTATACTACGATCGGTTGTACTATGATCGTCACACAGTTGTTTCTCCAGACAGGATATGGATATAATATTTGACATTCTGGTTTCTAGATCTATGGTTTTAGATCTGGATTTGGGTAGTTTCCCAATGTGGGTACTTTGACAGATATTCTAATGGTTTTTGGAATAGTTGACTCCTAGCATGGTGGTGTACCTGCAGGTGATGGAGTCACCCTCTCTAAAGGTGTCGTATAGACTAAAGAGGAGAGGGATGTGCATGATTGGCAGATCACTTGCTTAGGCAATTGAGTCAATCATGAGATATCAAGTACCGCACCAAATGTTGTTTTTGCACTAGATGCAATAAGTTTGTATTAATCCAATCCTGGAGAAACATAAGGAAGCAGTTTTAGAACATTAGTACATGTTCTACGGATTTGATAACGGCAGCCTCTTTCGGGAGACGGTTATCATTCCAGGCTTCAAAGGTGAAATGGATGACAGAGTGATTGTCAGAGTTTTAGTTTTCCCTCTGACGAGGGACAGTATTATGGACAGGTGGTTCCAGAGGATACTGTGGGTGGCATGGTGCCGGATACTGATTAGGTTCAGTGATCCATACAGTCTAAGAAGTTTGGATATGGAGTTCATTTATGAACAAAGGTCCCATCAGATATCCAGACATATTCTAAGACAGGTACTACTCAATTCGGGAGATGGCTTTCTTCACGAACTTGAGATTAAGAGAGATACAGAAAGAAACTTCTAGGCGGATCCACTCACCGAGGCTATTTCTCGAACACAATAGTTTTACAAACGGGCTTTGTGAAACTGATTAGTAGAGGAGTTGGATGTTCGGTTTCACACGGGCTGTGAGTAGTCGACATCGCAATATTAGCCTTGAGTGCAAGTGGTACGAGTCAATATCATATTCATCACACCGTTCCTCTGGTATCCTCTTTATCAAGATCATCATCTGGGGTACTGACCTACGTCTAGTACACTACTAATATCATTGATATAATCATGATCTGACTACTGATCAACAGTCTTGTACGAACCGATATCATCATCATAAATCGTCATAAAGAGGTATACATCGCCTAATGCGACCTATCATAAATATCTTGTCATAGCATATCATATCATATCCCGTAACGCAATCACATGTCGATCATTTTATATGTATAACTATTCATATGGTATCGTCGTCCAAGAAACACTAGAACATCAGGACGTATCTCAAGTACGAATCCTGCCATATCACCGATATGACAATCTCAGCTCAAATATCATCGAATCATCTCAATCCCAAGTATCATCCTCAAGTCCGTATGTGAACACATAGTCCCATACCCATGTGAACACATAATTATATAGAATCTCATAAGCACATATGAAATAAGGATGTATGCAAGTATGTATGTGTGTGTGTGTAGTGCAACCACTACTCTAGGGTTTCGCAACGATATACCAAATATCCATCATAAACATCATCATTAATCCCAAACAACATATAATAATTATAGGTGTGTATACGCATCCGTATACATCACCACTAACTGTGGGGGTGCTATACGCCATCCACCTGACTTCTCCCCGTAGATATAAATCTACTCATCTTACTTTATGCGTGCCGATGCCGATGTCGCCATTTTCATCTCCAACGCCTCGACGTCATGTTGGGTACCTACAAAGATATCACAAACTCTAAAGCACCTGAAAACCATGTCGGAAACCAAAAGGTACACGCTACGCCCATAGGTAAAAACCTATAGCCTCGCATGCAAACACAACCAATAATCATTTGCCGTTGGCGTTCAAACGCCACTCGACAGAAACGAATCACCAAATACCAAAACCCAAGTTAAAACAAGTCAAAAATCATGCGCTAACCCAAGAAAATCAATCCAGATTCTACCCTGATTGGAATCAGACAAAACTGCACATACCCAGGGTCAAGTCTACAGGAAATAGGGCCATGCACCAAAAACGAGGGGGTTTCATCCTAGTCTGGCCGCAAATTGCGGCCAGAAGGGATTAATCTGCGGCGTGGAATAGGAGTTGGGGGCTGGGGCTTTGTGTGGTGGTTCTAGGGTGCCTGCACAGCATACTGCCAAGTCAATTTTATTTTAGGGGTCCCGGGGTGAAAGCAGATTCTAGAAAGGTCACAAAGTCGACAAAATCGCTAAATTACGCCAAGTCGAACGAATCTGGTATATAACTGGAATCTGGGGTAATTATGGGGTTAACTGGTCTCAAACACACTTAATAAGGCTATACTAACATTCAAAACCATCTCTTGGCCGAATCTCACTCAATTTACCTAAAACTAGCATTAACTCACATAATAACTCTAACTTTCAGCTTTAACGACCATAATCAAGCAAGAAAGAAGTTAGGTAGCAAAATTATACCTCAAGGGATCCTAGGATGTAGGAGAAGAGGTAAGGAAGAAGGAGAAAGAGGCTGCTGCTGCTGCTGAGCTGCTCCTTTGTGGCTGTTTTTGTGTTGCAGTTGCTGTTGTTGCTGATGCTGCTCAGGCTGCTGCTGCTACTTGCAATCTTTTCTTTTTTCTTTGTTGCTGTTGCAGCAGCAGTTGCATTGTGGTTGTTTTGTGGCTGAAGTTGTGGTTGATGTTTTTGTTGTTGGTGTTGTGTTGCTTTTGTGGTGAAGTGTGAGAGAGAGAGGGAGAGATGTAAGTGAGATGAGAGGGTGAAAGATGTGTAAAAGTTTTGAAATGAAATGGAGGGTGACATAACCCTAGAGCCACCACTCTCTCTCTCTTAATAAATGCTAGCATGCCCAAAACCATCATGGCTCTCTCTCTCTCACCTACCTACTAGTCAACCCCTACCCTAATCAAATTTAAAAACTAAAATCCTTAATTAAACCCAATTATCTTAACCAATTGGTTTAAACCACCATGGTTGTCTAAACATGGTTTAACCCTAGGCTTAACCCAAGTTAACATGCACATGTGTGTGCAGTCGAGATAAAATTCCAATAAAATATTCATAAAACCAGATAAAATATTTAAAAGCCGTTTTGGTAAACTTTTTACCAAAACCCCCCACATTAAACACAATTACCACAAAACACCAACTCAGGTGTTACAGGCTTTATCAACATGTAACGGAGAGACTGTATAATGATACAAGTGTACATGTTAAGATAAAGAGCAACCGGATAGCATACTATTATGTCGAGCAAGAATGTCCTCTCTATATATGTCCAAGCATCCACTATAATAAACAATCATGTACAATAATGGCCTCTAGGGTATACATATAACTAACATGACCCACTCACAAAAGTACTTCCTCAGACTCAGTTTGAGCGGCTATTGGAGATGATTGGTGTTCGATACGCCAATACATGGCCGTAGTGCAAGTGTGAGATTGTTGGATACGTATGCCGTAGAGGCCATTATTGTATAGTACATGATTGTATATTACATATGGATGCTTGGGACACACACACACACACATATACAGGACAGTCTTGCTCGATCTGATAGAATGCTATCGGTTTGTCTTTGCATCAACATATGTATATGCTCTTTTTATATTATGTATCTCTAATACATGTTGGTAAAGCCCGTAGGATCTTTGCTTGAATACTAGAGTTGTGAAGGCGATCTTACCCGTGGGGTCTAGGTGTAAGTCCACGGTAGCGCCCCGGCCGTCTAACAGACGCCAAATGCGGAACAAAAACTTTTACAACTGGCGCTATCGCGTACTATAACCCGGATCTGCCATTAAAGCTAAACTAACAAACTACAAAGTGGGTAAAATTGTTATACCGAATGATCCGAGTCCTTCGGTCTTCAACCATCATCCCACGCTTTGTTGCGGCTGCTCCGATCTCCTGAATCTCCAGTCTTCTCGTCCAGGTGGCACCACATCGACGGATCTTTAAACGGGCTCCCGCTTCTGAACCGAGGCAACTCGGTCGTCAAGTTTGCTAAAAGAGACGACCAAGATGAAGTAGAGAATGAGTAGAACACTTTGTCTCGTTTCTTCCGAAGTCACGGACGAACGGTTAATGAAGTTGCCTTTTGGAATCGGGTGATAAGAATTTGAGCTATATGAAATTTCCATACATAAATCTATCATAATCTTTTCCCTAGTGAGAGTGAGAAGAGGTGGGGAGGACCGACCATATATAGAGGATGAGGGAGGTGAGTGTAGGAGGAGGGAGAGTGATCATTAGCATTAATGGGAAGAATGTGTCATCTAACACCTAGTATGAACTCATTTAAGGAAACAATGATTCACAACACATAGTCATCAACACATAAATGCTCCATTAATGCACTAAGCCAACTCACCATCCTAGTCACCTACAAGAAGCATCCACACACATGAGTCACCCTATCACTCACCCTCAAGAAGAAAAGATAAATCCGTATTTAACCGAATGTTAAATACGGGTGATAGAAAATAGGAAACCGACAACTTCCAAAAGTGATCCTGAAACGAATTTCAGGATAACCCCGTATCAGTATAAACATACCCGCATTTGTATTACGACCGAATACAAATGCAACTGGGACAAAGATATTATATCTACACAGCATAATACTTGGATCTGGCTTAAACCAAAGCCGACCAGTATTATCTGCCCGAAAAATGACACGTGCGAAAACGCACGTGCATTTTCCGAGACTTGCCATAAAACCATACGGCCTCTACAACGTTTCGTCCGAACTTGGGAAAGTTTCTGTGGGGGACTCTAATGACTCATCAACACACAGGCGCTGGGTATAACTACCAGCATGTCAGAGGTACAAGCTGTACGTAACGGTTGCTTATGTATTGATTGGAAGGGAAGCTGACGAGCGAACTCATCCATAAACCCTACTGAGCCTAACAGTGACAATATACATACAGTCCGGTCCGTTCGTCTATGAGTATCGCATATCGGCCTAGGTGATGGTAACGTCAGACCCCTAATAGCAGTATAAGTCGTGTCAGAGAGTGGCCCAGAACACCCTGAGATACTACTGGAGTACCTACCAGTAAATCTCCTGCCTCGGCCGAGGGCTTTGTGTAATGGCTCTCCTAGACACAGCGCGATCTCACCCCCAATACTGGGAGAGACGAATCCCCTGCCGATCCGCTCACTTGCCTCCATGTGGCTCGGGACTGTACCTAAAAAAGACCTGTTTGTACGACTCCTTTGAGCCGTGGTAGGGTAGAAATCAAAGCACAGTGGGAACTCACACGAGACAAATGACGACCTCAGGTCGATGAACGAACCTGTACACATGTCACCAGGGAACTGCTATCTGACGATATGTATAATACCAACTAGCATGTTCCCGGCGAGTCCTGTCCGGTGTACTCATAACCTAATGAGCACCTGTATACATATTAGGTGAACCAACTGACACCAATGGCTTGTGAGACTGGCCATTGCCCCTCGTCGGGGTTTCGACTGTATACACTAGTTTACTCTGGAGTATCGATGCCCTGTCTCGAAACTCCCACGACTAGGGACACTTTAAGGATGTGCTTACAGACCCCAGCTCCAACCTATATGATCGCCGTCATACTGCTGGTAGTCAAGCAAGAATCCTTTGGGCTCTATCAATATGCAATAGCGAACTAAAGCATGTATACGATGATAAAGACAAACCAGATAGCATACTATCATCTCGAGCAAGACTGTCATATCGGTATAGGTCCTGCCTCAATCATTGCAATCACGTACCTGCGATCCAATAATTGACTTTAATGGAACTATCTCCAACACTAGGTAGTCTATAAGCACATCCTTAAATTGTCTATAGTCGTTGGAGTTTTGAGACAGGGTATCGATACTCCGGAGTAGACTGATGTATACGTTTCTTATTCCCGTGAGGGAAGGTGGCCTATCACACAGCTATTGGTGTCTGGCTCAACAGATTGTATACAGCTGCTCATTGGGTTATGAGTTACACTAGACAAACTCGCTGAGAACTTCTAGATGATAATATGCCTATCACCAGATAGCAGTTCTCTGGTGACATAGGTACATGTCAGTCTTTAGACCTGACTTCATCATTTGTCTCGATTGTGTTCCTACTGTACTTAGATTTCTTCCTTACCACGGCTTTAAAGAGTCATGCAAACAAGTTTTAGTTAGTTACAGTCCCAAAGCACTTGGGGGCAGCGAGCGATAGAAGGGATTCGTCTTTCCCGGTATAGCGAGTCAATGTCGCGCTGTGTTCGATTGTTCATCAACGTAAGACCTTGGCCAAGATAGATAAGATTTACTGATAGTGGGATCAATAGTTTCTCACGATGGTTTTGAGCCATATCGACATGAATTATCAGGTTATCAGGGGTCTGACGTTATCCACCCCTAGATCCGGTATGCGACACTCTCAGACAAAGAATTGGATTGTACGGAGATTGTCACTTTCAGGGTCAGTAGGGATATGGACGAGTTTGCTTGTCGACCTTATTTTCATTCAATACCTGGGCAGTCGTTATGTACAGCTAGTGTCACTGACGTGCTTGAGGTTAAACCCACTGCTAACGTATTTTCGAGTCTCTAGAGTCCCACACAGAAGGTTTCCCGACTCAGGAGAAACGATGTAGTGTGCGTATTTTGATACGTACTTAGGTTCGATTAAATATATGTTTTTATACACATACTTTTAATCGGATATTTTGTTAATACTAGCCGGTTTGAAAGATAGCCAGATAATCACATTTGATGAAACGTGAGCTAGTTTTTGTTCGCATTTGTTTAAGTGCGCATCCAAATCAAGTGCGCACTTGAGGGAAGAATAAGTCTAAAGGCATGTGCGTGTATCATTGACATTCACACATAGCATTAATTCCTAAGTGCGAATTACACGTGCAAATCACGTGCGCAGATTCAAGGTGCGCATATGTTTAAACGAGCAATCAGTGGAAGGACATTTGTTGGAGGTGAAATATTCATTAGACAACAATAAAAATATGCATTTAAATAAACATTTTATTCCACGGGGAAAAGATCACCAAACATAGGATCCGGACTACACGGATTAGTGAAAAAATATACAAAATTCTCTAACTCTCTCTCAGCCCTCTTGACCATGTCAAAATGACGATTCTTGAGAAAAGCGGATCACCACCTATCAGCGTCGTGCTCGTTGACAAAAGAAGACATGACAGCCCGCCGAGCCTGTATCTGACTCAACATGTGGACAGAGTGGTCCCTTAAAGGCTTTGTGATCAGACCTGCCTCCTGAAAGCAGTCGACCTTGTCCTCTGCTGAGTCGAGCATCGCTAAAGTTATCTCCGCCGGGTGAGGATGAACGTCGTCGAGAACGGCGATAAAGGTCATGTGAAACCATATAAAACCGGTGGGAAGAGGAAATCCCCTGTCGGCCATAAACTCGTACATCACTATGTCACACCGAGCATCCATGAGACCAGGATTCACTAAGCGTGCAACAAAATGGGGAATGATTTCTTCAATGGGTACCTTCCATGGCTGTCAAAGAGTATGCGGGCGATTGCAAGCCATTTTCCTTTCTCTGTGGATGTGAAGGAGAAGGGGACACTTCTTTAATTTATAAGGAGAAGTGTTCAAGTCTTGCCACTGAAAATATTTCTTGTCATTACAATAGGAACAATTCCCAAGTCTTGATCAAAGAAAGTGCTAAAAAGAGGCTGGCAACCTTGAGAATCATGGGTCATTGGTTTGCGCATCATAGCAAGCATGCATTTGATGAAGAATAATTTTGAAGGCATGCGCGCTTATATATGTGCATGTATGATGGTTAATGAATAACACGTGAGCAGCACATTTGCGTATCATTGCCACTCGCACTTGATAGAAGTCATTAAGTGCGATGTGCACGTGCAAAGTACGTGTGCAAATGCTAGGCATAGGCACGTCCGAAACAAGTGCGCGTATGTTTGCCATATGCACATGCAACGCACGTGCGCATTGCTCACTTAATCTATAAAAAGTTAAATGAATTTGGGATCAAAGATCCAACGGTGAAAATGCATGCGCATTTCTTGAAACAGACACCAATTAAAAAAGGTTTAAATCTTGATTAATAAGCAATCAAATTCTTAATTAATAGGAAAATATTCTATTTGTTAAATACCTTAACAAAAAGATCTGTGGATCAACAACTTGCAAATGCATGCGCATTTCCTAAAACATACGCTAATTAAAAAAGGGATAAATCTTGATTAATAAGCAATCAAATTCTTAATTAACAGGAAAATATTCTATTAGTTAAATACCTTAACAAAAAGATCTGTGAATCAAAGATCCAACGGTTCGCATGTCATCTTGATTGATATAAATCAATTAAATCTTTAAATCAATCTAAAATCATATTGGAATCAAAAATAAAATTAAAACAAATCAAACAAACCCTAATTTCTTCTCTCCTATAAATAATAGGCTCATATAAAGAAATCAGAGTTTAGAAAACCCCCCATAAGCTTTGGAAAAATTCCAAATCTTCTTCCTCCTCCGCGAACAAGTGCGTAAGGTAAAAATAAAGAGAAATAATTCTCTTTTCCTCTATAAAAAAAGCTTTTGCTTTTAGATAGAATCCTTTGCTTCTTTTTCGAATCCTTTGATTCGCTGTTTAAAAGATCAAATGATCTTAGGGTTCGTATTTCGTTTTAAAGTTTATATTTTTGCGAGAATCGATCCTAAGATCTAAGAAAATAAGATGCACACCATAAAACGCATGAATATGACTTGAAAACATATAAAAATCGAAGCTTTTGTTTCTTGGAAAAATAAAAGAATGAGAGAATATAAAACATAAGCCATTGCTTCTTGGTGAAAGCTTCTACTTTCTGATGGAAACAAGTGTGCACCCAAACTAGTGCGCACTTAATAAAAAAGTTGTTGTCCTTGGGAAAATAATACCTTGGTGATGCGCGCATCATGTGATACTCACATGTGCATACTTGTTGGATGCCGCCTATAAAGGCATGTGTGTTACGTGATATACACATGTCCGCACTTGTTGAAAACTACCCATGATGTTCGAGCATCGTGTGATATGCACGTGGACTTGTTAAATACTTGCATGCATATATACATGCGCACGGATATAACTCTGAACCCATAACAAATGCAAGCCATGTGTAATGCATGTGCGCACTCTTTTCAAATAAAATAAAATGGCATGTGCGTTCCATAAGCACTTGCGCACTTGAACAGTAAACCATTGTTTGATTACTTAACTAAAATTAAATTAAGTATCAAAACTTTCACTTCTCATATGCAATATATTGATCAAAACATCAATAAACCTAAGTGATCTTAGTCTCAAAGATGACTAAAAAATCCTTAGTTTATACTTGTTAAATTGATCTTAATCCAAAATATGATTAACGACCCTTAACCATATCTCTGAGTTGATCTTAGTCATAAAGAGGACTAACGATCCTCAAATGACATATTTCAAACTGATGAACCTCATTTACATGAGATTTGCGTTCTAAGTTTGAATCCAAATTTATAATATATATACGGATTTGTACTAATCTGTGCCCTACGGGCGACGACATAAATTAGTCTCCGTATACAATCTACCGGCAACCCTAAAATAAGCAATATAACATGACACGAAGTGATCTGGCTGGAGCAGGTGAAAGTTGGTATCGCAATGCGATAGCATAATTAACTGCAGGGATTTGCGCATGCAGGGAAGCACATCCCCACAATAAAAAAACCCTTCAAAGAGGGGGTGTCTGATAAGTCATGCTATATCAGTCGCATCTGTCTAAACCACCGATATGCGGTGTCATAAATCAACTTGGCATCTTCGGAGAGGTGGATGGATATGTTCCATATAGCATCTAACTTCATATTTAGGCTAGACACCTCCGCTTCTCAGTCCATTCTCCGGCGGTAAACAGATTCTGGCACGCTCAGTGGGACATCTTCCACTTTCCACTCCACACTTTGTATGTCGTGTTTTGTGAACAAAATTGTGGTTCGCTATGTTCATGGTTGCCATTCGATTTGAGATACTAAAATTTAGTGTTTCACCTCTGTGCAGACTCAATGGCCTTCAACTGCACCTTCTGCAACAACAACTCTCACTCCATGCTATCCGGAGGAGTCACTTATGGGCCCAATCCGGTCTCCATATTCTCAATGCCGGCAGGGTAGGTCTCCCAAGCGACCACTGGGCTGTTCTTTAGGACCATGTTCGCATCCCTAAAATTTGGCGCCCCAACGCCTAAAGAAGAAGCTCCACGAAATTCGGTCTTCGATCGGCTTGCTACCGTGGTGGCCCCCAGTGACAAGCCGTCCAACTCTAAAGTTTCAGTCTTCAATAGGATTCCATAGGCCCCATGAAGAATCCCATGATCTCTGAGGGGACTGCCCCTAAATGACTGACTCTTCCCTCTCCTGCTCTGCATGAAGCAAACAAAAGTGCTTCACCACAATGACAGTCAGTCTTTAACAGACTGACCAATTCTGCTCCAGCTCAACCAAGGATTTCAGTCTTTCATAGGCTGACACTGGGCCAAACCCCCAAACAACAGAAGCTCTAAGATATGCTTGCCATGATGGAAGCGCTTACTGGTCCTAAAGAAAGTCCGGATAAAGAAATGGAAGAGCGCCAGAAACAGGAAACCGATACCGAGTTCTTATGATGGGTGCTTGAAAAGAAGGACAAGGAAGCAGCAGAGTAGGCTACTAATATAAAACAGATGGCTCTTCTGTTTCAAGACATGGTTAGAATGATGATCCAACCAGAACCACCGGCTGAAGAACCAGCGGTGATTATCAAATACGATAAAAGGAAAACATCAAATCCTCCCCGGGCCCTATCAACGGCCAAGGAGGGAACGATCTCGAAGGCAGCATTGGACGCCTATATCGCTCAACAAATCAAATCCCATCAAGCCAATGAAGTTGCAAATCATCTCGTAAAAAATGGTCGACCATATCCGGCCTGGTAAGACCAGATGAAATACCCACCGGGATATACGATCACGAAGTTCCACATATATAAAAGAACGGGTAATTCTCATCAACACATTGCACAGTTCAAAGCTCTGTGTGGAAATACAAGGGCGATGATAAATTGCTGCTTCACCAATTCGTTGGAAGCTTATCAGAGATGGGTTTCAAATGGTACTCGGAGCTCCCAAATGAATCTGTAAAGACCTTCTCTGAGATAAAGCTGTTATTCACTCAAAGGTTTGCCAGTGCGAGTGAGCGCACTCCAATCACTGCGCTGTAAGTGGACAGGGGTTAGGGTCGTGACGATCATGGCCTCGGCGGAATATGAAAAACAATAATTTAAGCATAACCCCAATCCATCACCAAGATCGTCAAATACTTAGCAATTGATTAAACTAGAAATATAAAAAGAGCAAAGAGAGTGTGCTACAACCTTTGTAGCGTGTTCGGCTGATCCCGGAAGACCCCTTCTAAACCACGTGAGCTCCCGAACGCGTGTGCACGCCGATTGCCTCACCGTAGATGATCCGCGTTGAAAGCGGGCTGCCCTAAAATCAACTCCATTACCGGTGGGAGAAACTTCCTCCACAGGCTCGCTGGGCGTAGAGGAAGGCGATGCGAATTCTGAGTACTCTCTCCTTTTTGCACTATCTCTTCATGGCAACACTTGCCATTAACCTAGAGAATTCAAGCTTTCTTTTTGTGAGGAAGAAGAAGATGAAAAAATTATGATGGCTAGTCAAAAAATGAATTATCTCTACATTTCTTTTTCAATCATGTCATGTTAAACATGACACATAGCCCCTCTTCCACTCTCTCTCTCTCATGTGTGTGTCAACACACAAGAGGGAGGGAGGGCCCCACCATTTAATTAAGTATATAAAATAAATAATGATATATATATATACATTAATATATATATATAGAAAGATATATATATATATATATACTTATATATATATATATATTTTTATGTCTATTTATTTATACATAATTTAGAATGGTGGGAATTAATATATATATCAAATAAGTATTAGTACATGTATCCCATACACACACACATTATGTATCACATACAGGAAATGTCATCAATATCTTCATAATATCATATACTGTAGAGAGTGTGTATCATATACATTATACTAGAAATCGTATCTTTAATACGGTTATCAAGTCAACACTTGACTTGGTATTCTATCTTTGAAACTGGCTAGTATAACAGTCGTCCGATTGAATACGTATATCCAATATACATGTTTTATCGAACTCATATACGTATCCTTATACATACGTCACATCGCGTTTTGCCCGGGCAGGCACTTTCATTGCGGGACTCTAAAAACATGTTAATACGCTGGTGGTAGGTTATACAATATCGTATCTGATTGAATTTGAAACACTTTCAGATTCAACCCCCTTTCGGATTAACCCACAAGATCGTCAGTGGCACTAGCTGTACGTAACGACTATCGAGGTATGAGCAAGATAAAGGCAGGTCGACAAGCGAATTCATCCGGACCCAACAAAGTCTAAAAGTGGCAGTCACCATACAGTCCGATCTCTTCGTCAAGGAGTATCCCATACCGGGTCTGGGGAGTGAAATCTATCAGACCCCCAATGACCTGATAAGTCGCGCTGACATAGGATTCATAACCTAAGAGATACAACTAGTAACACTTACCAGTTTATCTCTAATGTCGTGGCCATGGACTTCAGGTTATAGTCGTGTCCTGCACAGTGCGATATCGACTCCCAATACTGGGAGCGACGAATTCCCTCGACCGCTCACTGCCTCCATGTTCTTCGGGACTGTACCCAACTAAAACCTGTTTGCACGACTCGGTAGAGCCGTGGTTGGGTAGTAATCTAAGTACAGTGGGAACATACACGAAACACTGTGGTGATTTCAAGTCTAGGGACTACCCTATACTCATGTCACCAGAGAACTGCTATCTGACATTGGTATAATACCATTTAAGAGTTCTCGACGAGTCCGTCTAGTGTAACTCATCCGATGAGCATCTGTATACAATCATCATTGTCAAACACCAATGGCTATGGGATCAGCCATTGCCCCGTGCAGGGTCATGAAACATATACACTAGTCTAAACTGGAGTACCGATACCCCGTCTTGATACTCCTACGACTATGGATTTTTAAGGATGTGCTTATATACTATCAGACCCTACTAGTATGATCCTTATCATAATCCTAGTAGTCAAGTAAAGATCCTTTGGGCTTTATCTCATGTATTAGCGATACGCGATAACTAGTAACACACATTCACATGACAGATAAAGACAACCCAGATAGCATACTATCATCTCGAGTAAGACTGTTCTTGGTATAGGCCCTCCTGGAATTCAGTAATTGCATTCCCGCAACTACGATAATTTCCTTGAAAGAACCTATATCCAACAATCTCCCACTTGCACTCGAGGCTAATTATTGCGGTATCGCATGCACACATCTCATGTGCTACCGCATACCTTACTTTTGTACTAACAGTTTTGCAAACTGTGTCCGAGAAATAGCCTCACTGAGTAGATCCCCTATAATGTTTGTAACAACCCTAACTTTCTGTACGATTTTTTTTACAAATACAGAAAGGGACACCGAAACCTAAGCACGAGTTATAAGTTTTTTTTGCTTTTGAACAGCAAGAAGGAGCTTGTAGCTCATTGGTAAGACCTTGCACTGCTGAGATATAACACCAGAGTTCAAATCCCATCAGCCACATTATCTTTTTATTAAAATTTCTTTTAATCTTTTAGAAGCCCAAGAGTCTACACGTGCACTACACGTAAACTGAAGAGACACAGATTATTTAAACATGTGCACTGAAGAAAACCAATCGACTAGGATACGTGGCACTCGACCCAACCCCATCTGCCGGTATTGGGCCGGCGAAACCCTATATTTCCCCGGTACCACCGGTCATACCCAACGGCAATGCATATTTAAATCCCTGCAACTCTTGGCCTACCTTACTAACCCCATATTGCTTTTTTACTCTGAATTTATCCAGAGTGCAATAAAATGCCCCTTTAATCCAATTTTAATGCAAATTTTAATGCATTTCTTTCACCCCATAAACCATAATTTCCCCTATAAATACCACACCCTATTTCACTCATCCTAATTCTATTACAAAAACTATACAAAATTCCCAAGTCCTAATTGTGTGCAAGTGGAGTTAGCAAAGGGTGAAGTTCCGGCGACGATCCAAGAAGTTTCCGGCGACGAAACGACGCACCAGCGCTTCTCTACTCTTCCCTCTTCTCTCCTCTACCTTAAAAGCCAGTAATTACCTTCTTCCCCTCTCTTTTTCTATTCTAAAACTTTTCTATTTCAAAACTCGTCGGAAACGGAGTTAATCCGACTTCCAATTTCCTTTTCTTAAAAAATACAACCTTTTCTTAATAACATACCTCCAAAATGTTAATATATTGTTTAGTAATCATTAACAAAGATAATAAAACAAGTTTGACATCAAAATAATAATCATAGCAAGTTCTATTTTATTTTTACATTAAAATACCCTCATGTTTAGATTTGACATTGCTTATTGTATTTGACCCTTTTACCTTAGAAAACTCACGAGGTAATGACCTACCTCATCACATCACACATTTCTTGCCATAGCACAATGAAAAATTGGGAACATAGTTATGGGATAATATGATGTTTTAAATAAATACCATTAATTTATAAAACCATTTCTATAAAGAGATGTATAAAACAATTCCTTGCAATTGCGCCTCTACAACCCACATTTGGGGACCCCGATCGGGATGGTGAGGGTTATCGCACATTCTCGGGTCTAGTAGACCGAAATGCAGACCTCCGAAAGGAGCATTCGATCTTAATGGAATTTTTATATATTTTTTCTTTAGAAAATGAGATTTCTATAAGAAAATAAATAAATTATTTCCATTAAATATATATATATTATCAAAATATCTATTTTAATTATATAAATATTCCAAGTTTTCTAAATCAAAGGAATCACTATTACATAAAAATACCGTCCAAATACAACACAATTCCAATATTTCAATAAAATACCATATACGATGAAAATTATGTTCTATTCACTAAAAATTTCACATTTATAAAATATACATCTATGAAAACTCTAAAGACGATAATTAAATGCTTGAGGTGTATTTTGAAATTATACCAAAACTATTTTTACATAAAACCCCCTCAAGTTATACTAAATTACAATAAGGACCCTAGTAAACA
Organism: Agapanthus africanus; assembly: GCA_030015575.1. NCBI lineage: Eukaryota > Viridiplantae > Streptophyta > Magnoliopsida > Asparagales > Amaryllidaceae > Agapanthus > Agapanthus africanus. Next base: position 104,866,353 of record JASDDO010000031.1, on the reverse strand, counting down.
TAGGTTTAAGCGGGACCAGTCTCTTGAGCCTCGGGGAGCCGGAGATATGGGTGCTTGCCTATTTAAGGTAGACAATCTAACAACGGTGTTATCAACACGGTAATTGTTTTGGAAAAAGACACAAATCCTGCCGTCCATGTACAGCAGTTATCGATAACATCAAAACTAATTCAGTATTTCAAGTTCTTTTCAAAAGTGTCTGACTCAGACCGAGTCTCAATCTAATCAATCCGACTTGAATGTGATTCAAGTATAAACTACAATTCAACGTGAATCTATGAATCCGTCTACTCAATTTATATCAATCTATATTGACTGAACTGAACCATGGATATACTCCGTCTACATGACTTTCCATTTATATCCATTCCGTCTACTGATATCATAGTTTCGGCAAATCATCCATCTATATAACAAACAATACAAACAATACAATCAAGACATCACGGGGTTTATAAGGGGTAGATTGGTACGGAAGGTGTTAAAAGTGGCACGAGACTGTAACCATAATACACCTAACCTGAATATCCATTACCGTTGTACCGTGGCTAAACGGTTCCTTATGCTCTGTATACCTTAGCCTCCGGAATAGTGGGATTCCTCTCGTATACACTGGCATTTTCTATACCAAGCTACAAACAACAGCGTTAACAATATAATCAAACATTATAAGATATACTCTTTTTCTGTCTATTTTATCTCTACTCACCTTTGGGACATACCGAGCGATTGTTCGCTGACGACATTCCTTTCTCCTTTCATTGGAATGTTGTCAAGTGATTCGGACTCTCTGAAAATCGAGCCCAGCATTGAGGATTTAGAGCAGTTAGCATTCGACCCGGAGCTTTAGATACTTATACATATCATATTTTCATTTATGTTATGTCATTGTTTAGGCATCGCTTTGATTCCATGTATTTACATTTCAGCTGTATTGTAAAAGAATGTTAAATAAATAAAGTTGTTGTTCATTTATATTCCTGTCACTTGTGTATTTTACTTTATATTTCTTAGATACGCTTAGCGTGTTTACTTCTGAGTAAATATGTAGCGACCTCGTCGTGTCCCCTCACCGTACACTGGGAAGCAGGGCGTGACAATGTTTCTACCTGTATCACTCTGAATCTCAACTTTGTGGAGATCAACTATCTCCTAAAATGAACGATACTTACCTTAGAATACTGTTTGGATAGCTAATAGGTCTAGTTCACAAATGAACGTATTTATCCAGACAAATACTTAGGATGTATCCTCTGCTGATTCACAATCAGCATCTAGCGCCCTGACTACCCCAATATCCTTCTTAGAACTCTTCCAACACACCGCTCCTCATAAGAGGGTAAACTAATGACTCATGACAAATACTCTGTCATCCTTGTCACTACGGAAGATAGAATCGGTAATCGCATCTCTAAGGAGGTTGTCATTACCATACATTAAGAACATCTCATATGCTCTTCACTTCTTCCTATGTTTCTCCAAGATTGGACTAATATCTGCTTACTACACATAGTGTAAAAGTATCATCTGGTCTGGTATATAATTGTATGATTGACCTCACTACCATAGCATGTCGAATGTCATTCATGCGAGTCTCTCTCTTCATCAGTTCCGAAAGACATCATTTTAAAGAGAGTGACCCCATTACCTACGGGTACATTACCTCACTAGAAGTCCTCCATTCTAAACTACTTTGGAATGGTGTCATTATACCTGAATTTGGATAATCCCAAATCCCTTACTAGATTTAAACTTATAGACCTAATCACCAGAATCGATGATGTATATATAATCCATAAAGGAAAAACAGTGACAACTTATATTTGACCGAATCATAGTGTTAGGAATATCATTTCCCGTCAAGAGTATGTTATCCACATCAGTATGCAGAATCTTACAATACTTCGTACAGCTTTCTTACAAATACTTGGTTTATCTCTTATTTTGATGAAGTCAAACACTTTGACTGTAGCATTAAAACAGATGATCCATCTCCACTTTGCCCGCTTTAGTCTTTAAACTGGCGTAAGCAACTTGCACACTATCCTCTGCTCCCACTGAGTAAGACAATTCTCTGGTAGAGTCATAAACACATACACTTCTAAATCCAATTTAGAAAGACGTTATAATCATACTCATACCAGGCAAATTTTATCCGCATGGACTTCAGCACAGACTTTGAAGTAACAGTATCATCACAATCCACATCGGGTATTTGATGAATACATGTTAACTACAAGTCTGGAATTATTAGGTTTATACTTTACCATTTGCACTGATCTCGAAAGATCTACATGCTCCTTATGGGTTTTACCCCTTTCAGGAGCACACAATAAAGTCAATAATTTGTTGTAGTGCATGGAGTCCAAATTGGATAACTTAGCATCCAGCCATTAGTCGGAAGTCACCACTTCTTATGGCATGCTGCTAACTAGCAGGGTCATCATCACATGATGCAAGCCTCCTAGTCACCATCTTCAAGAAAACCGAAGTATCTCTTGGGTGGCTGAGGTCACCTACTAAATCTGTGGAGTAGCTATGGTCTGTCAGGGTCAATTGGATCATCAGGTTCTACTAAACTTTCGGTAACTGTTTTTGGTTCTGGAATCACTTCCAGTTCTGCTATACTCCCACTAATTTCTTTTGCAAGAAATCCCTTAACCAAGGAGGTGGTGAGTCAAGAATAAAACACTTTTGAACTTGAAAATGGTAGAAGCTATCCCACATGAAATCTTGGGATAACCCACAGATTGTTATTTCCGAATTTTATCCGGATTATGATTTTAAACACAAACCGGATAACCCCACATCTTAACAACTTTAAGATGAACACCATTCTATATCTCATATAGAAACAGAGGCGCTTGTTTAAGTGGAATCAATATCCATTGATATGCATCTATTTTCTAGTGCATCCCAAAAATTGAAGAAGGAAACTCATCATTACTTATCATGGAGCACATCCGCGGATGAGCAATTTGAGAGAGAATCGCATTCTCAATATGGAATACCTAGTACCAACCCCCTGTCCGTATTGACATTGGACAACATACATCAATATGTATAAGTCCTTAAAGTTCATTAACTCATTTTCTGTGTGCTGTTAATTAAAAACATTCTTTTAATTAAAAGAAACCAAAAGTTTTTTGTTTAGGCAAAATCTGATGATTTTCCTCAATAGCAACAATTGCTCCAAAAACCGACATTGAGGAAAAAATCATCCATTCTCAATTCTCTGCTCCATCTCAGCATCTGTAACACCCTACAGATATAGGATTCTAATCCGGTATCTATATACCCAGGAGTTAGAATTTATTGAGAAATAGTTTCTAAAAATACAGACGCACGGGAAATCTTAAACATCAAAAATGTTTCAGTGGCGTTAGTCGGGTATTCTCAGTATTGCCTTTCTTATTGCCCAGGTTTATGACAGTAGTCACAATTCCCTTTTCTCACTTAAACCTCTTATGATGTCTCTCCATCTTACCTTCCTGTATACTGAACATATGCTAGTTGGTTTTCTCCTTTCCATTTCTTCAGCACCAGCTTCGGGATTGGAAGAAGACTATCCAATAAGTATAACTGGTATACACTCCTTATATGTAAAGAGCTCTTGAGCTCGAGATAAGGTAGGAGGGATAGACAAACGAATAATTCATCTAATCCAGAACCAGTAGCCATCCTCAGACTGAAACAGTTTCATCGACTTCGTATCTAACTATACGCTGGCCTTCTAAACAATATGGATCTCTGTACCGAATACAAAGGGTTCTGGAATTAGCAGAAGGGAAAGTATGGTATGTAAGGACATATGCGACTTTGTCGTGGATTAGGGCAATCCAGACATTCTAAAGCTATCGATGGTAAAAGGGTCGGTCAATATGGTTAATGAGTTTTATTTTAAGGTGAGTCCATGGTCACTGACAGAGAGAAAGAAAAGAAACACTCAGCGTGCACTCTAACCTAAATTAGATTGGTATATTTATCTAATCAGGATGGCTCCCACTGTTCTGTCAAATTCTCCTTCAAACCCTAAAAGGAGAGCTAGCCGGGATTTCATATACAAAATCTCCTGGGAGTAATTATTACCCACAGTAGGAATCGGGACCCAAAGTATCATGGCATGGTAACCTTGACGAAGGTCAACAAGTCACCCACTCCATAGAAGGTATGTAATCTCATTGCAAGTTTCAACACTTGAAACTCCCGATATCGATTTTTACCCCTAACAGCTTATGACCTTGACGAAAGTCAACAAATCATAAGTCGCTAGTCAAGTTCTATCCGTCATTTCGTGATTAATTTAGACCCACCCATACGAGCCTTTATCGAAGGTCAACAAGGCTATGCGACTGTTCTAGCTAATCGTATCATATGCTAGCAGGAAGACATCACTTAGCTACCGTACACTACGCCTTAATGAAGGTCAACAAATGCAGCACGAATACTAAGTACTCTACTTCCGGAAATGACAGAGGACTACGGCTGGTTTTGAAGAAAACCATCAATGTAGTGAATTTGATCTCATCGTAGGAACCGAGTGGTTTTGAAAGTTTATAGTCGCGTAGACCTTTTCTTAAGAGTGAACTCCCGTTAAGGGATCTAAACTCTTTTTCTCATCAAATGAGGTGCGGGATATTCCTAATCGAATATCACTATGCAAAGCAAAAGAATACGGCTAAAAAAAAATTTAGCGACACAAACTTTTACCCAAGAGCAAACTCCCAGTGACGGGATCAAGGCTCTTTCTTCATCGAATGAGGTGCAGAATATTCCTAACTGAATTCCTCAATACAGAGAAAAAGAATCGACTAAAATTTCCCTTTTATAAAAAGTTGGTTGCTACAACATATAGGTTTATTTTACTTTGTATTAATGCAATTAATACAATCCCATCATTTAGATAATCTCATTATCTAGTATTATCCTTCTCACACAAACATTACAGAAAAGTATGAAAAGGAAAAATATAATGCACATATATGCCCTCCGCATTCGTCACGGGGCCCCGTCATGCACCGTTAGGTTACTTAACTAACGGCAGAGGGCTAGCGCGGATGCAAAACGTCTATAGCATTAATACACACACACACGCACACACACACACACAATATCACATATATAAATATACCAACACATGCAAATAATCACATTACAACATGAGGAAAAACGGCATCACAGAGTTTGGAATGGTTGGATCGCCTAAGAATCCTGCATTTCGTTCGAGCCACTAACGAAGCACGAAATACCCCGGTCGCGTGAATAGCCCATGTGTAGCCAAAGACAGACCCCTATGAATGCGGCAAGTCTTCCGCTAATCCGAGAAATGAGGAAATCCGGCATCATCTCCATGATGGGGCCACCCAGCACTTCCTCGAATCTGATGACTTGAGCACCCCACCATGGGTCTATCATAACCCCCTACAAGCGCGCCAAGCAGCCCGCCAATCCTAGAATCGAGTAACTCGGTCTCAACTCCTTGAGATAGCCACCCGCTGCAATCTAGAATCCGTCTGCCAGTGCGCTTCTCCGTAGGGTAAACCTAATACCTGTATTAATACAACAGTAATATCGATCGCAACCTGATCGAGTCCCGACAAATAATTATACAATAGATGGAAACGACGGCCACATGTCAACCACTCATCCTGAATAAAAGAATATACATTTGGCTATAACATAAATTAAATGAAAAACATATCATCACAAAAACGCACGGGGCTATTCATTTCGTGACAATCCAATCCATACCAAATAAACTTTAAAATAGAACATATCAGACTCACATGTGCAACCCCGTCGAATTGATCACATCAATTCAGCGACGTTAAACATCGTATATCACATATGCCATCGCATTAATAAGGTTAAACGCTTTAACCGCGTCAATACGGAACCCATGACGTCCAACGAATTCCAAAACCCGCGAAGCCAAAATCGAATTTCCAAAAACTAAAATTCAAGATCAGCACCGACCCCAAAACACCAACATTTCTTGCATGAATCGAAACCAAAATGACCCAAAAATAGCCTGAGACACCGGGAGTGACCTCGGGCATGACCCATGAGGCCCGGGGGTCATTGGGTGAGGGATCCAACCTATGGCCACGAAATTGTGGGCATGGGTTGGTTGCTGGGACAGCAAGCGCACAGTTGCGCGCTTGCTTTCCTAGCGCCACACTCGAGACTATTTCATGATGGTCTCAGGCGTGGGAGCCCACCCATGCCCCCGGGGACAACCCTAGGGTCGCTCCCGTGCCACCACGGGGCTCAACCAAGAGTCGCGGGATGCGAGTTATTATAAAAAATAGTTACTGATTTGGGGAAGTTTTTGAAACAAAAACTGTTTTGATTTGTAAAAAGGTTTTAGAAATTCAAATGACTATGATAGAGGTGTGAATCTCCTTCAGATGCTACCTTCTGTTGATCTGCTGATGGCGGCGACGGGTGATTGAGATTGGATCTGGAGGCTTTTGCTCCTGAAGCGTGTGGATCTCAATGGGTTTGAGGTTGTGGTTGCCGAGCTACCTGCAAGGAAGTCCCGGGGTGGTTGTACCACCGAGGACCCTCCGACGGTCAAGTTAGACTAGAGATCCGAGCAAAGTAACGGCCTAGTGGAGTAAAAATGGCTTACCTGGACCGTCTGAATAAGGGTTTATATAGCGGTGGCAGCAGGCGAGGCAGGCACGAGAATCACGCCGGCTGTTACGCTCCCGACATCACGCCCGCGTGATGAGTAGGACCTCCCATTAATGGTGAGACAGGCTCGTTAATGGGGGATCGTGGTGGCGTAGAACGTGGGATGTCGCCGGCGGTGATCTCGTGCATGGCGAAATTTGCGGGATGGTGGTTACGCCTGCGAGCGGAGCTGTCGGTCGGTCGATGAGACCTAGGAAGATGACCTCAACGGGAGAGCTCGCGGAGGAGCGGGATAGCCGAGGTATCTTGGTTCTGCTCGAGCCCGTAGGCGAGCTGAGAGGGCCGAAGGGGCTCGGGCCTGTGATAGCTTGGAGACGAGCTGTGAGGCCGAGGAGGCCAATTGCGCTGGGGGCTCGGAGGTGAGCCAGCGTTTGCTAGTAGGACGGGCACAGGAGTGGTGTGGTCGGCCACAATGGGTCCTTTCTTATGAGCCCTGGGACACGTCATCTGCCATGTGTCCTGATTTGGGAGATCACCAATATCGAGCATCATCATTAGCCCCCCACTCTCGTCCCGAATAGCCGACGGGTCGGGTCGAGAGTGGTTTGCCGGATCACCCGAGGTGAGCTCCTTTCGGAAGATATCGTCGGGCGTGTCTCTGGGCAATTGGTTGTGTTTTCTTGATGAGGCCAGCAAATCAAGGGAAGATCCTTTGCATTAAAGAGGCTGTGCCGGTTCGTTTGCACTTTTTTTGAAGCGACAGACCACGTGTCGGGTGCCGGTTGGCTGATGTCATGTGCCGCAGGCTTATGGCGTCCAATAGGATGCCGCCAATGCGCTTGCGACAGGTGGGGGCACTCCTGGCCGTCGAGTGCACTGAACCGTTTTGGCGAGAGTCGACCGTCGCTGTTGGATGAGGACGCCGGTAGCATAAATAGGGAGGAGGCCTGATTCAGGATCTCTCACTCTTCACATTTTTCTCTTTCTGAGTCTTATTTGCTCGGCGCTCTCCTTTTAGGTCGGATCTCACGTTTTTCTCTTCTCGAGGACTTCTTCCCATCAGGTTAGATGTCTTATTTTGAGGAGTCTGTAGACGTCGTAATGGTAGATTCTAGGAATTCTTCCCCTGTGTCGGAGCCTCTCCGAGAAGTTGGGGTCAGATCCTCTTCCCAGGGTCGCGCGTCAGGGGCGGTTCCCGGAGCAGTGGCGGCGGACGCTCCTGGTGCGTCGTCCTCAGTGAGATATGAGGACGAGCTTGTCACCGCCCGGGTTCATTTCCATATTCCTTCTGGCTACACGCTACGCTTGGCCGAGGAAGGAGAGAGGGTAGATCGGGTGAGGGGTAGATGTTAGTTGTATGTATGCCCTAGAAGCCAGTATTGTACAGATGTTGTATATTATATTGGATGCTTGGACATATATAGAGATTGTTGGAGATAGTGCCCTCAGAGTCAATTATTGGATCACAGGCACGTGATTGCAATGATTGAGGGAGGACCTATCCCAGGAGGACAGTCTTACTCGAGATGATAGTACGCTATCTGGTTTACCTTTATCATCGTGTACTGCTTTAGGTGACCTGAGAGGTCGCTATTGCACATTGATAGAGCCCCTAGGATTCTTGCTTGACTGCCAGCAGTATGAGGGCGATCATATAAGTGAGAGCTGGAGTCTATAAGCACATCCTTAAAAGGTCCCTAGTTGTAGGAGTTTCGAGACAGGGCATCGATACTCCAGAGTAGACTAGTGTATACAGTCGAGACCCCGACGAGGGGCGGTGGCCGGTCTCACAAGCCACTGGTGTCAGTTGGTTCACCTAAGATGTATACAGGTGCTCATTGGGTTATGAGTACACCGGACAGGACTCGCCGGGAACATGCTAGTTGGTCATATACCAGACGTCAGATGGCAGTTCCCTGGTGACATGTGTACAGGTTAGTTCATCGACCTGGGGATCGTCATTTGTCTCGTGTGAGTTCCCACTGTACTTTGATTACTACCCTACCACGGCTCAAAGGAGTCGTGCAAACAGGTTTTAGTTGGGTACAGTCCCGAGCCACATGGAGGCAGTGAGCGGATCTTCGGGGGTTTCGTCTCTCCCGGTATTGGGGGTGAGGTCGCGCTGTGTCTAGGAGAGCCATTACACGAAGACCTTGGCCAAGGCAGGAGATTTACTGGTAGGTATTCCAGTAGTATCTCAGGGTGTTCTGGGCTACACTCCGACACGACTTGTACCGCTTTTGGGGGTCTGACTTTTACCAACCCCCTAGGCCCGCCATGCGATGCTCATAGACGAACGGACCGGACTGTACGGATATTGTCACTGACAGGCTCAGTTGGGTGTCGGGGTGAGCTTCCTCATCGACGTCCCTTTTGGTCAATAGCTGGTGGCCCGTCATGTATTGGCTTATACCTCTGACGTGCTAGTGGTTAAATCCACAGCCATAGTATTGACGAGTCTTTAGAGTCCACCACATTTTCAGTTACTCAAGCTTTCGGGCGAAACGCTGTAGAGGCCGTATGGAGATATGGCAGGGTCCGATCAGATACGTGCGGTATTGCACGGATCAGGATCGGACGGTTTGTACTAGTGGCCGTATGGTTATATGGCAGGGTTCGATCAGATACGTGCGGTATTGCACGGATCAGGATCGGACGGATATTACTAGCCGGCTTTGGTTTAAGCCGGATCCTAGTATAGTACAGTGTAGATTTTGTCTCATTGCATTTGTATCCGGACAGAATACAGATGCGGGTGTGTATGCACAGTATGGGGTTTTCCTGTAATTTATTACGGGACCATTTTTCTGGGGTTGCCGGTTTGCTTTCCGTTCCGGCCGGTTTTTCTTTGTTCTTTCCCGGCCGGACTTTTCCGATGGAGGGTGTTATTTGCAAGTTTGCAAATAACACTTTGTGGAGGGTTTTATTGCATAAGGTTTGATATGATAAGCATCTTTGCTTTTCATGCACTTATTGTGATAAGAGAGGATTTGAAATGGATTTGATTTGTGATCATGATTATGCTTTGGATATGGTTACCCTCCACCTTTTACTACCATCACCTCCCTTCATATTCATATTCCTCCACCATTGTTACTCACTTGATGTAAGAAGGTTTTCATGGTTAAGAAAAAGAAAGAGAGAAGAAGAAAAGAGAAGAGAGGAAGAAAAATGAGAGTGATTCATTTTTGTGCATATCATTCTTCATCTCATTCTATTGCTAGAAAATTGAAAGCACCAATTTTCTATACACCATTCCTCCATCTATGGCAACCAACCCCAAAGTGAGACATACATTCTACATTACACTCCCTACAGCATATCTTGAGCATGTCGAGTAGCCGGCTTCATGCGCGAGTTGCCTCGGTATTGAGGTGGGAGCCCGTAAAAGTACCCGGCTTCGTGGTGCCCTTTCAGACGAGGAGGAGACGGACAGAGATCCCGCGAGGAGATCGGAGTGGAGATGAAGACCGGAGGACTCGGATCTGTCGGTACATCTCTAACCCATTCTCTTTAGTTGCTAGAATAAGTTTAATGGCACAATCCAGAGTTTAGTGCGCGGTGGTGCCGGTTTGCAAAGTCCGCAAAATTTATGTTTATCACCGTTTCCGCATTTGGCCGTCGGATTGACGGCCGGGGCGCCGCCGTGCACTTACAGTGGTATCAGAGCCTCACCATTAACTTCGTCTAGCTTTCGTTTGATGTGTTTTACGTTTCCGATCGAACAAAGTCCCGAAAACGCGTTTTACATGCACATCAGTTTCTGTCGAATTTTTTTAAGTCCAAAAATTTTTCAGGTTGTCTCAGAGTGATGTGCAGGGAAATATAAGCATACTGCAAAAATTTGGTGCCATGAACTCACTGTTCCACCGCGGAAGGGCGGCCAAACCCCTGCTTGGGCCGCTCTTCCGCGGCAGTGTTGACTGTTCATGCCCCCAAAACTTTGCATAATCTTCCTCATTTGAAAATGTGTTTTCTGGAATATTAAAATTGGGCCCAGGTTTTCTGTGAGTGCTACAGTTTTGGTTTGGGGGCCCACTTGTTAAGTTTGATCAATCGGAAAATTTTAAACAAATTTTTCACAGTATTTACATTATATCTGCGACCGTGAATGTCACTCGATCGGTAAATCCTGTCTAACTGCTATAGCCCGGTTAGACGGATTTGCGAACGTGACTTTCACGTTGATGTTCTATGTTTATGCTGTGATGTTGCGGATCGGTCGTGGGGGTAGCCTGGATGCAATGCTAGTACAGTGTTGTTGTATTATGTACATTTGATATTGCGGGGCGAGCGTCCGACATGTGGACTGCCGTCACTGCCTGTTTGTATTATTATTTTGGGGCACGACCTGGTTGCGGTCGATGTACCCGGTGTATGTATATTTTACATTCTGTACTAGGATTACCCCGCGGTGGGGTGCACGGATGGCCGGGTTCTAGAGGGCAACAAGCCCGCATCTCATGGCATTGAGACGGAGGGGGCTTCACTCTGGGATTGGCGGGCTATTCGCCGCACTCGTAGGGGGTACAGGTTGACCCAGGAGGGGTGCCCAAGTTGCCGGATTCCGTGGAGCGCTGGGTGGTCCATTCACGGAGCTGAAGGGGGCTGCCTCGCTTCAGGTTTTGGCGGGTGACTTGCCGCGCCCGTAGGGGTCTAGGATTTCATTGCACAGGCTATCCACACGACCAGGGGAACGTCGGGTTTCAGTAGTGGCTCTGTGAAACCCGGGGATCCCAGATATCTGTATTGTTCTGTGATGCTGTACATTTCTGTGATGTTGCATTTCTATTCACGCCTTGAGCGAAATATAATATATTGGTATATATATTAGTAGATGTTGTATATGTTTTTCATCCGCGCTAGTCCAGTCCCCGCTCTGCCGTTAGTAAACTAACCTAACGGGTGATGACGGGACCCAGTGGCGAATGCGGATGGCATATACGTACGTCAGTATATTTTCGTTCTTTATTGGTGTGATCAATTGATGGGACTGCGTTGATTCGGATCAATGCAAGTTAAAACAAACCTATTCTGATGTTGTTGGAACACTTTTCAAAAGCTGTTATTGCAAGGACGTTCTCTTTTGTTTTGCATCGTGGTATTCAGTTTGAATATCCTGCTCCTTAGTCGACGAGGCAAGGGCCGAGATCCCTTCACCGGGAGTGACCCCTTGGACCGAAGTTTGCGTCAGGGCATTAACTTCACTATAGCCGATTACTTTTGCTTTGCACCGTGGTATTCAGTTGGAATATCCTGCATCCCATTCTATGGGGAAAGAGCCGAGATCCCTTCACCGGGAGTGACCTCTTTAGTAAAGGTTTTCGTCACTATATTTTCTAAAAAGCTATCCGTTCCTTCAACGATATCAAGTTCATTACGTTAAAGGTTTTCGCCAGAAACCATTCGTAGCCCTCCGTCGTTTCAGACGGGTAGCACGTAGTATTCATGCTATGTTTGTTGACCTTCGTCAAGGCATAGTGTATGGTAGCTGCTTGTTACCTTTCTGCTGCATAGATAGATGCGTTGGTTTGGGACAGTCGTATAGCCTTGTTGACCTTCGTCAAGGGCTTGTACGGGTGGATTCAAATTAACCTGGATAATGACGGGTAGAACTTGACATGTGACTTATGATTTGTTGACCTTCGTCAAGGTCATAAGAGCATGGGGTAAAAATCACATCGGGAGTTTCAAAAGTACTGAAACTTGCCAGATATGCGCATACCTTCTGGAGTGTGATACCGTGAGCGGATTCCGTCACGTTATCATGCGATGAGAGTTGGATCCCGATTCCTACTGATGAGTTGGTTTACTCCTCGGGTGACCCCGACTAATTCTTCTTTCAGGTTTGGAGGAGAATTTGAGGTACAGTGGGAGGTTTCCTGATTAGAAAAAGTGATAACCATTCTGATCTAGGATAGAGTGCACGCTGAGTGTTTCTTTTCTCTCTCTCTCTGACAGCGACCATTGACCCGACCCTAAGACTATGACTCAGTGACCAAGTTGACCGAACCTTCTTAACACTGGCTTTTGAATTGTCAGAGTTGCAGACCTCATTGCCACTCCTACTTTTACCCTTTTCTCCAGGACACCCCGTATTACTGCGAACGTCCACTTCCATTGGACAAAGCCATCGTATGGTTAGATACGAACTCGAAGGAATTCGAGGATGGTTTCCGGTTCTGGAGAAAACGGATAGGATTATTCAGTTGTCTTTTCTTTTCATCCTCTCTCAGGTTGCGAGTACTCCTTGGTTTAGGAGTAGTACACCTATTACGCAAATTGGATAGTCTTCTTCCAAACCATAGGCTGGTGCCGACCGGTAGGGAATGAAGAAAGCCAATTAGCCTAAACGGTGTACAGAAGGTATTAAGATTAAGACAAAGCAAGGGATTAGTAAGAGGGCAAAGTAAATTGCGACTGATATTCATGACCAAACCAAGTATTTCTTCGCCAATCCTAAATCACCTTTGTATTTCTCCAGGACACTCCGTATCACTACGAAGATCCACAGTTTATTGGATACTCCATCGTATGGTTATATACGAACTCGAAAAGAACTTGTTCCAGTTCGGGGATGGATTCTGGTCCAGGAGAAATAGGAATAAAGTACATTCAGGTGTCTTTTATCTTCACCTTCTCTCGCGTTGCGAGTGCTCCTAGGATTAGGACAGTACACCCTTTATGCTTATTGGATAGTCTTCTTCCAAACCATAGGCTGGTGCCGAACGGTAGGGAAGGAAGAAAACCAATTGGCCTAAAGGGGTGTGCAGAAGGTAATGACTAAAGACATATAAAGGGATTTGGAGAGGTGGCAAAGAATTAAACGGTTATAGTTGTGAATCTGGATAATGGTAGAGGCATTACTAGGAATACCAGGATACCCCAACGAAACATTTCAATGTTTCAGTTTCACTGTGTACTGTTAATGGAAAACTGATTTCCCGATTAGACACTTACTCCAGGGTATGTATTTACCAGGTATGATTCTCACATCTGCATGGTTTTACAGATGATGAGTGGGAGTAAGTTATTGGGAATTAGGTGATCATCCTCATTATTTGAGGAAGTCGCCTGGGTTGTTTGCCGGACGGCAATTATTTGGTTTTGAATATCCGCGGTTATGCACCAATTTCAAATTGATATATCTGTACGTCTATTTTCATAGAGTGAGATATACCTTTTGATATTATGTCGATGACATTTACCTATATCAGTGGATGGTTAGGTAAGGAGCATTAAACAGCAGTGTAATTCTTCTTAACCATAAGTACAGTTTTCAACCTACGACACACAGTGAAAGAGTTGTTAGACTCAGCGGACTTATACAGAGTATTGTATGTTGTCCAGTAGGACAGAGGGGTTGGTCCTCATACTATATTCTATTTACTTTTAACTTCTCTAGTTCTTAGACATGTGTTTCGTAGAAACACAGGGTCTAAGTTTTGAGGAGTTATAGGTATTTGAATAGAGTAGAGAACCAGGTGTAGCAAGTATCGGGATTCTTCAAAGTGATCGAAGATGTAGATACTTGTACATGGTATTCAGTTGATAGTAATGATTAAGAGAGCTTGCTTCTCTTTCGGGTTACTCATAATTGGAAGCATTCCTAAGTTGAGTAACGCTGATCGGCCTCCTTCCATTTAGTTGACATGCACTGGAGATAGCTGCATGATTTGAATCTGGTTAAATTAAATCAGTGCCTCTGGTTCTATATTGGATATAGTACAGTTCATATCTTAACATTGTTAAGGTACGGGGAGTTGTCCGGTTTATGCTTAAAACCAGACTCCGGATAACTCACAGGCACGTTTCTGTAATGGCTGTTTGTGGGTTGACCCAGGGTATGACGTGGGTTGATTTTCTACCATCTGGGAGATCAATAGAAATATTTTTCAAGACTCGCCACAGTTTTATTAAAAATGGATTTTTTTTTCAAAAACAGTAGTGGGAGTATGGTAGAACTGGAAGTGATTCCAGAACCGCAAACGATTACTGAAGATTTGATAAGGAACCTGAAGATTCAATCTGATTTGACATTCCATTGGCCACTCCGCAGATAAGGTGGGAAACTTCAGGCACCCGAGAGGTACTCCGGTAGCCTCAAGGACGGTGACAGGGAAGTTCTTGTTTACCCACACTTACCATTGCTGTTGTTCCAGACTGCGAGACCCGGCAGGAGGATGAGTATAGCGTCGTTCTAAACTTGCTTTAGAAGTGCACGTCTATATGACTCTGCCAGAGGGTTGTCGTAGTCAGTGGGAGCAGCGGAAGCATTGGTGGACATCAGGCTTATGTCTATTTATAGACTAAAGCAGATGTAGCGGAGATAGATCATCCATTTCTGATGTGACAGTCATAGGTTTGACGTCATCAGAATAGGGGATGGATCTGTTGAGAAGGTAGTAGGAAGTGATATTCCTATACTACGATCGGTTATACTTTGGTCGTCACACAGTGTTTTCTCCATAAAGAACTTGGACATTATATCAGACATACTGGTTACTAGATCTATGGTTTTAGATCTAGATTTGGGTGGTTTCCCAATCAGGGTATTTTGACAGCATTCTAAGAGTATTTAGAATGGACGACTCCTGGCACGGTAGTGTACCTGTAGGTGATGGAGTCACCCTCTCTAAAGGTGTCTTACAGACTAAAGGGGAGAGGGATGTGCATGATTGGCAGATCACTTGCTCAGGCAATTGAGTCAATCATGAGATGTCAAGTACCACACCAGATGTTGTTCTTACACTAGATGCAATAAGTTAATATTCATCCAATCCTGGAGAAACAGTCGGAGGCAGTTTTAGAACATAAGTGGCTGTTCTAGGGATATGATAACGAAAGCACCATTCGGGAAACAGTTATCATTCCAAGATTCCAAGTTGACATGGACGACAAGGAGGTTGTCAGAGTTATAGTTTTCCTTCTGACGAGGGGCAGTATTTTGGACAGGTGGTCCAAGGCAATACTGAGGGTGGCATGGCGCAGGATACTGATTAAGTTCAGTTGACGATACAGTCTAAGAAGTTTGGGTTTAGAGTTCATTCATGAGCTAGGTCCCATCAGACATCCAGACATTCTAAGACAGGTATTGCTCATTTCGGGAGATGGTTTTCTCCGTGAACTTGAGATATAGAGAGACATAGAAAGAAACTTCTAGGCGGATCCACTCACTGAGGCTATTCCTCGAACGCAATAGTTTCACAAACGGTTTTTGTGAGACTGACTAGTAGAGGAGTTGGGTGTTCGGTATCACACGGGCTGTGAGTGTGCGACATCGCAATAATTAGCCTTGAGTGCAAGTGGGAGATTGTTGGAGATAGTGCCCTCAGAGTCAATTATTGGATCACAGGCACGTGATTGCAATGATTGAGGGAGGACCTATCCTGGGAGGACAGTCTTACTCGAGATGATAGTACGCTATCTGGTTTACCTTTATCATCGTGTACAGCTTTAAGTGACCTGAGAGGTCGCTATTGCACATTGATAGAGCCCCTAGGATTCTTGCTTGACTGCCAGCAGTATGAGGGCGATCATATAAGTGAGAGCTGGAGTCTATAAGCACATCCTTAAAAGGTCCCTAGTTGTAGGAGTTTCGAGACAGGGCATCGATACTCCAGAGTAGACTAGTGTATACAGTCGAGACCCCGACGAGGGGCGGTGGCCGGTCTCACAAGCCACTGGTGTCAGTTGGTTCACCTAAGATGTATACAGGTGCTCATTGGGTTATGAGTACACCGGACAGGACTCGCCGGGAACATGCTAGTTGGTCATATACCAGACGTCAGATGGCAGTTCCCTGGTGACATGTGTACAGGTTAGTTCATCGACCTGGGGATCGTCATTTGTCTCGTGTGAGTTCCCACTGTACTTTGATTACTACCCTACCACGGCTCAAAGGAGTCGTGCAAACAGGTTTTAGTTGGGTACAGTCCCGAGCCACATGGAGGCAGTGAGCGGATCTTCGGGGGTTTCGTCTCTCCCGGTATTGGGGGTGAGGTCGCGCTGTGTCTAGGAGAGCCATTACACGAAGACCTTGGCCAAGGCAGGAGATTTACTGGTAGGTATTCCAGTAGTATCTCAGGGTGTTCTGGGCTACACTCCGACACGACTTGTACCGCTTTTGGGGGTCTGACTTTTACCAACCCCCTAGGCCCGCCATGCGATGCTCATAGACGAACGGACCGGACTGTACGGATATTGTCACTGACAGGCTCAGTTGGGTGTCGGGGTGAGCTTCCTCATCGACGTCCCTTTTGGTCAATAGCTGGTGGCCCGTCATGTATTGGCTTATACCTCTGACGTGCTAGTGGTTAAATCCACAGCCATAGTATTGACGAGTCTTTAGAGTCCACCACATTTTCAGTTACTCAAGCTTTCGGGCGAAACGCTGTAGAGGCCGTATGGAGATATGGCAGGGTCCGATCAGATACGTGCGGTATTGCACGGATCAGGATCGGACGGTTTGTACTAGTGGCCGTATGGTTATATGGCAGGGTTCGATCAGATACGTGCGGTATTGCACGGATCAGGATCGGACGGATATTACTAGCCGGCTTTGGTTTAAGCCGGATCCTAGTATAGTACAGTGTAGATTTTGTCTCATTGCATTTGTATCCGGACGGAATACAGATGCGGGTGTGTATGCACAGTATGGGGTTTTCCTGTAATTTATTACGGGACCATTTTTCTGGGGTTGCCGGTTTGCTTTCCGTTCCGGCCGGTTTTTCTTTGTTCTTTCCCGGCCGGACTTTTCCGATGGAGGGTGTTATTTGCAAGTTTGCAAATAACACTTTGTGGAGGGTTTTATTGCATAAGGTTTGATATGATAAGCATCTTTGCTTTTCATGCACTTATTGTGATAAGAGAGGATTTGAAATGGATTTGATTTGTGATCATGATTATGCTTTGGATATGGTTACCCTCCACCTTTTACTACCATCACCTCCCTTCATATTCATATTCCTCCACCATTGTTACTCACTTGATGTAAGAAGGTTTTCATGGTTAAGAAAAAGAAAGAGAGAAGAAGAAAAGAGAAGAGAGGAAGAAAAATGAGAGTGATTCATTTTTGTGCATATCATTCTTCATCTCATTCTATTGCTAGAAAATTGAAAGCACCAATTTTCTATACACCATTCCTCCATATATGGCAACCAACCCCAAAGTGAGACATACATTCTACATTACACTCCCTACAGCATATCTTGAGCATGTCGAGTAGCCGGCTTCATGCGCGAGTTGCCTCGGTATTGAGGTGGGAGCCCGTAAAAGTACCCGGCTTCGTGGTGCCCTTTCAGACGAGGAGGAGACGGACAGAGATCCCGCGAGGAGATCGGAGTGGAGATGAAGACCGGAGGACTCGGATCTGTCGGTACATCTCTAACCCATTCTCTTTAGTTGCTAGAATAAGTTTAATGGCATGATCCGGAGTTTAGTGCGCGGTGGTGCCGGTTTGCAAAGTCCGCAAAATTTATGTTTATCACCGTTTCCGTGTTTGGCCGTCGGATTGACGGTCGGGGCGCCGCCGTGCACTTACAGAGATGACTTTCTTGCTCGATATGATAGTATGCTATCTGGTTACTCTTTATCTTAACATGTACACTAGTCTCTTTATACTGTCTTATAGTTACATGTTGGTAAAGCCTTTAGGATGTGTACTTGACTACCTGGACTATGATGCAGATCATACTAGTGGGGACATGCTAGTCCATAAGTACATCCTTCAAGGTCCCTAATCGTGGGTGTATCAAGACGGGGCATCGATATACCGAAGTAGACTAGCGTATACGCTTCTCGACCCATGTGATGGGCGATGGATGATCCCATATCCATTGGTGTTTGACATCAGAGATGGTATACGGGTGCTCAGTGGAGACTGGGTACAGTGGACGGACTCGCCGAGAACTCCCAGATGGTATTATACCTCACGTCAGATGGCAGTTCTCAGGTGACACTTGTACAGGTTAGTCTGTAGACCCAAGATCGTCATAGAGTCTTGTGTGATTCCCACTGTGCTTTGATCTCCACCTTACCACGTCCATGAGGGCGTGCAAAACGGTGGTCTTTGGGTACAGTCCCGAGTCACATGGAGGCAATGAGCGATAGGAGGGGTTTCGTCTCTCCCGGTATTGGGGGTTGATGTTGCGCAGTGCTCGATTGGCCATAGCAGGGAAGTCCCTGGCCAGGGCTGATCAGAGATTTGCTGGTAAGTGTTACCAGTAGTTTCTCGACCCGTTATGAGCCTCACATCGGCGCGACTTATCGGGTTATTGGGGTCTGACGTTTACCACCCCTAGACTTGATATGCGACGTATCAGACGAAGAGACCGGACTGTATGGTAAGTGTTACTGGTAGGATTCGCAGGAGTGTGAGCGGGCTAGCTCGTCGATCTTCTGATCGCTCAATACCCGAGTGGCCGTTACGTTTAGCAGACCGCTTGCGGCTTGTGGGTGCTTGATATGATCATCATCTGCTACCGGCGTATTGACGAGTCTTTAGAGTCCTACACAGAGGTTTCCTGGTTCAAGCGAAACGAAATAGGAGCGCATATGAGATGTGTGCAGGACCGAGAATAATGCGTGTATGTGATACCGCATTTCATTCTCGTGATATATGTTTTCGATTGGTTATATTCGATATGACCTAGTTATCGAATCTTTGATTCGATAAATCGATACATTGAATACTAGTCGGTTATGTGCGACATGACCGGATCATTGAATCAAATGTTGATTTAATGATTTAATGTATAATTATATATTTGATATATTACTTTGCATTAACTAGTATTGGTTCACTTTAAACGGATTTTTCTCACTTGGTGTGCACATTGTATATGTGATATGTTTTGTGTACACTTGTTTGTATCATGATTGATGATGCATAATAACTTGGCTTTGTGTGAAGAATTGAACCATGGTTATGATATGGGTTAGGGTTTTTGATTATTCACTTAATTATTTATCCATTATTTATTCATTTAATTAGGTGAAAGAAAACAAAAAGGGTTTCTTTTCTTCATGAAGCTTATTGAAGCTTCATGAAACTTTGACCAAAGTCATCCCTTTTGTCTTCATCCTTAACCCTAACCACTAATCTAACCTTGGTCAATTCTCTACACATAACCATGGTTTACTTTATGATAAGTATTGATTTTCCTTTTTATTTTCAAGGACTCATCATAACATTATCATCATCTTCTTCATCTTCTTCTTCTTCTTCAAGCTTCCTACTCCAATGGCAACTTGAGTTTTAGTGAGAGAAATCCAAATCTAAAGTGAACCCACCTCCTATTTCTTCATCCTCTACCTCTTGCCAAGTGGTTTTGGGTGTTTTCTTCACAAGTTTCACTACTTGGTGAAGTCGGAGTTTGAACTAGTGCAACCTCGACGTAGATCGTCTTTGACACGAAGCCGACGAACTATTCCGCTCACTTCTCCGATGAAGCCGTCGCGAGAGTCCGAGGTTCGTGATGGACAGCGAGGGCATGATCACGTGGAGCTAAGGAGGTGGAAATCCGGATCTACAAAGGTTGTAGCTTCCGACCTTTAGTTAAATAGTTAACTAGTTTTCCGTTTCGCCTAAACATCTAGTCTAAAGATCCGTAGTCTAGGGTTTCTCGGCACCATTTTTTTTAAATTGGCATGTCCGATGCCTTGTGAGACCTTACTAGGGTGCCTAGGAACCTTTCACTGGTATCAGAGCCTAGCAAGAGCCTTAGGCGAAGTCCAGACGGAATTTGAAGTCCGAACGAACCCGAATCCCGATCACAAAAATGCTCTCTGTCCAGATTTTAAAAATATGGATTTTTGTGTATTAAAAATGTCTAGAAGATTCAGTAAACAATTCTAAGGATTACGGTAAAAACTCAGGCCCATGATTCATTTAAACGGCGGCGGTTCCGCGGCAGTTTGTTGACATCATCATTCACTGTTTGTACTGTAATTCATTATTTCTGGTGCTGGATTTTCTGGAATTTTTTAATATTTATTCAAGAGTTGAATTTTCTGCAGTTGTTTTGGGGATTCGGTGTTTCGATCGGGTTATCAAATTTTGTCTATTTGGTTTTCCGGATAAATTTTAGGGTATGTTAAAAAGTTCGACCGGATATAAATACCCAATTTTTCCCCTGTCGGGAAATTTCCAAGTGTTGGATTTTTCCGTAGTTTAACGGCGTTCTAAGTAGTGCAAGTAACGCGATGGACCCTCTAGAAGACAACAAACCTTAACTCGATTATGTGACCGTCTAGAACTGCCCTTTGAACCTTCGGGTTTGGGGCAGTACGGCGTGCCACATGTGAGGCGTTGGCTTGACCCTTCTACGGCTGGACCGTCGGTACTGAGGCACGAACTGAATGTTGTTAGACTTATTTCATGTGTTGGACTGTATCGGGAAAACTTGGGTATTCGACTGTTCGATCGGAAAGTTTAACATTATCTGTTTATCTGGAATGTGATACAATAATTGGAATTCACAAACAGTTATGAGATAACTGGATGAATGTTATAAGTCTAGCACTTTAGTCCCATACGATATTGAAAAGAGTTTTCGATAATGAGACTAAAATGCGGGGTTTGTAACTGTTAGGCATGCGATGTTTAAAGTAGTTGCGGATTCCAGTTGTTGTAGTTTTACACTTTCTTTTCTGTGACCGTAAGTGTAGTATGTTCATATCGCCGGTTTCGTTGCTATACGTCAACGACAATTGGGGTATGCATACTTACTTACGTTGATGACATGTGATGTTATGTGTTGCTGGATATGTTATATTGGATCGTCGTATTCGAATAGCCGGGGGTTTTTATGTGAGATGAGTGTTTTTCATTTTCATTCATGTAAAAACTTGTATGTAATATTCTTTTATTTGGGGCACTTTCAGGTAGCGGAAGTTGTCACCCTTTGTATATTATTTACTTTTCCGCATTAGGATAGACCCAAGGAGGGGAGCACAAGTAACCGGGTTCTGGGGTCCAGTGGGAGACCAACTCGAGGAGTCGAGTCCGGGTCTCCTAACCCTAGAATTGGCAGGGTTGCTTGCCGCTCTCGTAGGGGTCTAGGGGTGTGGGATTGGCTATTCATTACGACCGTGGAATCCGTATTTTATACTGGCTCGTATTGAAAACACGGACGTCCTAGTATATCCAATATTTCATATGTTTATTCTGCTGCGATATCTGTGTTGTGACTATGTGATGGATATAGTATATAGTATATATGATATATTATATAGACGTTACTTATGTTTTACACCCGTGCTAGCCCTGCCCTGCTCTGTCGTTAGTTACCTAACCTAACGGTGCACGAGGGGACATCGAGGCGAATGCGGATGGCATAAGTGTACGTCATATCTATCTGTGATGTTTAGGTATTTAAATGATGGGACTTCATTAATGTGATTAATGAAAGATAAGAAACCTAAGATGTTGTGGAATCGAATTTTAAAATAAAACAGGTAGCTACAGTTCTTGCTTTGCACAGCGATATATATGATATATCCCGCACCTTATTCGATGAGGAAAGGACCGAGATCCCTTCACCGGGAGTGACTCCTTTAGCAATAACTGGCAGATGCTACACACTCGGTTTGCTTTTGACTGCTTTTGGGTTTTTGCTTTGCACAGTGATATATATGATATATCCCGCACCTCATTCGACGAGGAAAGGACCGAGATCCCTTCGCCGGGAGTGACTCCTTTAGCAAAACTAGAAAAGCCTTAAAATCACTCCATTTCAAAACTTCATTTGATTCTACAACGATATAAAGTTCATTACGCAAAGGGTTTTCTTAAAAACCTGACGTAGCCCTCCATCATTTCAGATAAGTAATAGTTAGTATTCGTGCTGCGTTTGTTGACTCAGTCAAGGCGTAGTGTGCGGTAGCTGATTACTATTTATCTGTTTATGCATATGATGCAGATTGGATTAGGATAGTCGTGCGGCCTTGTTGACTTAGTCAAGGGTCGTGCGGGTGGGTTTAATTCAATCAGGAAATGACGGGTTGAACTTTACTTGCGGTCTATGGTTTGTTGACTCAGTCAAGGTCATAGATCGCCTGGGGCAAAATATTATCGGGAATTTCAAGTGTTGAAATTTGCAATGAGATTGCATACCTTCTATGAGATAGTTGGATCCCGATACCCACTGCGAGTAATTGTTACTCCTGGGAGAGTTTTATACATTACAATTAGCCGATCAAGTAGGTGTCTAGAAAGGTGTTAACGAGGTTACGCCTCTGGGAAAACGAGGTTTACATTAATTAGGTTCGTGCGAAAGCACGGGGGACCTCCCTCAAAGTACCGACACTGGCCTGGCTGAAAGATTGGCGAACTTGTAGTGTGTAATTAATCCCGGCTAGTCTTTCCTTTTAGGGTTTGGAGGAAGATTTGATAAAAAGCAGTGGGAGCCATCCTAATTAGATAAGATAATAACCAATCTGATCTTGCACGAGCATACGCTAAAGTGTTTTCTTCTCTCTCTCTCCAGGTAGCGACCATTTCATGCCCTAATGAAGATAATAATATGGATGTATTGACTGAACCCGCATGTTATACTGTGCAGGGGAACGTTGGACCCGTTCTATCTTATAAATGTTATAAGACTGAACAGGAAACAGGAGAATATCTGGATTCTCACACCGCCCAAACGGAGAACATGCATGTTGATGCATCATCTTCGGGTGTGTTTGTCATTGAGAACTGTTTCTCAGTTCACCCTACGTCCTGGGTATTAGATACCGGGTCAGGATCCCACATATGTAAGATGTTACATGGGCTGCGAAAAGGTAGAGAACTGAGAAAAGGTGAACATTCCATTCATGTAGGGAATGGGGCAAATGTTGCAGCCAAAGCAGTGGGCATATATCACCTGGTATTACCAAATGGTGATACACTAGTCCTGAATGAGTGCTATTATATACCGAACATGATGTGCAACATTATATCAGTTTCTTTATTAAGTAAAGAAGGTTATAATTTTGTAGTAAAGGATAATGTTATGAACATATTCCTAGATCAAGGGTTGATTGCATCAGGCTCGCTACATAATGGCATATTCATTCTCAATCAAAATACAGTCTTCAATATACAAAACACACACAAAAGGAAAAGCTCAGAAATGAACGAATCCTTCTTGTGGCACTGTAGACTTGGCCATATCAATGAGACACGACTAGCTAAGTTGCATAAGAACGGATATTTGAATTCATTCGAATTATCATCTTATGACACTTGCCATTCATGTCTCAAAGGAAAAATGACCAAAACTCCGTTTAAAGGACACGGAGAAAGAGTTACTGAACTCTTGGGACTGGTGTATAGTGATGTATGCGGTCCAATGTCTACACACGCCAGAAATGGTTCTTCCTACTTCATTACATTCACTGACGATCTCTCTAGATACGGGCATGTGTTCCTGTTGAAACACAAGTCTGAAGCTTTTGAGAAATTCAAAGAATATAAACACGAGGTAGAGAACCAAACGGGCAAAAGTATTAAGGTTCTTCGATCTGATCGAGGAGGTGAATACTTAAGCAGTGAATTCCTGGATTATCTAAAAGAGAATGGGATTCTCTCTCAACTTACTCCTCCTTATACACCACCGCACAACGGTGTATCGGAACGAAGGAATCGCACCCTATTAGATATGGTGCGTTCAATGATGAGTAATGCTGAGTTACCTATTTCCTTTTGGGGGTATGCGCTTGAGACAGCCATATACCTATTGAATCTGGTTCCGTCTAAATCTGTACCTACCACACCATATGAGATATGGAGTGGGAAGAGACCATATTTTAAGCGAATTAAGATATGGGGTTGTCCGGCCTATGTCAAAAAGCAAAATCCGGACAAACTCGAGGCACGATCAGTCCTTTGCAAGTTTGTGGGATATCCTAAGAATTCTCAAGGATATTTTTTCTACCAAGCTGAGGAACAAAGAGTGTTTGTTGCTCAACATGCCACCTTTTTGGAAAGGGAATTTCTTGCAAAAGAAATTAATGGCAAAGAGGTAGAGCTGGAAGAGGTTCCAGCACCACAAACTGCAACTGACGATTTAGTAGAACCAGAGGATTCAGTGGTGCCCGACGTACCCCAGCCTCTCCGCCGATCTAGTAGGGTTTCTCGTCCACCTGAGAGATACTATGGTTTTCTCATTGATGGTGGTAGTGAGGATTGCATCATGGAGGATGATGACCCAACTAGCTTCGAGCAGGCCATCACGAGTGGGGACTCAGTGAAATGGCTGGATGCTATGCGGTCCGAGATGGATTCCATGTACACCAACAAAGTATGGACTTTGGAAGTTGCTCCTGAAGGGGTAAAACCCATTGGGAGCAAGTGGATCTTCAAGAAGAAACTTGGTGTAGATGGGAAAGTGGAGACTTTCAAAGCTAGACTTGTAGCAAAGGGTTTTCGTCAAAGACCAGGTGTGGACTATGACGAGACCTTTTCTCCAGTGGCTATGCTTAAATCCATCCGGATCTTGCTTGCCATCGCTGCATATCATGATTACAAAATCTGGCAAATGGATATTAAGACCGCCTTTCTAAACGGTGATTTAGAAGAGTGCGTGTACATGACTCAGCCAGAGGGCTTCGTAGACAGTGGGAGCAGCGGGAAGGTGTGCAAGCTGCTTAAATCCATTTATGGATTAAAGCAAGCATCGCGGAGTTGGAACATCTGCTTTGACGTCGTTATCAAAGAGTTTGATTTCGTCAAAAATCCAGATGAACCTTGTATCTACAGGAAGGTGGCAGAGAGTAAGGTTGTCTTCCTCGTATTGTACGTGGACGACATACTCTTGATAGGAAATGATATTCCTATGCTGCAATCGGTTAAGCTCTGCTTATCACAAAGATTCTCAATGAAAGATCTTGGTGATGCCTCCTGCATATTGGGAATAAGGATCTATAGAGATAGATCCAAATGGATTTTGGGATTGTCCCAATCCAGGTACATTGACACCATACTAAAGAGGTTTAGTATGGAAGAGTCCAAGCGTGGGAATTTACCCACGATCTCTGGAGTCACTCTCTCCAAAGAGATGTCTCCCAAGACTGATTTGGAGAGAGCTCGCATGCAAGGGATACCCTATGCTTCGGCAGTAGGCTCTATCATGTATGCGATGCTATGTACCAGACCCGATGTAGCATACTCACTAAGTATAGTGAGCAGGTATCAAGCTGATCCTGGAGAGAGTCACTGGACAGCTGTGAAGAGCATTCTCAAGTACTTGCGAAGGACTAGAGATATGTTCTTGGTGTATGGTAACGGAGAACTCCAAGTGGAGTCCTTTACTAATTCGAGCTTCCAGAGTGATAAGGACGACTCTAAGTCGTAATCGGGTTTTGTCTTTACCCTTTACGGAGGGGCGGTTAGCTAGAAGAGTTCCAAGCAGGAAACCGTGGCAGACTCGACGATGGAGGCTGAATACATCGCTGCCAACGATGCTGCCAAAGAGGCTGTCTGGATCAAGAAGTTCATTACTGAACTTGGAGTGGTTCCATCCATTGAGCATCCAATACCTTTGTATTGCGATAACAATGGAGCGGTGGCTTTGGCCAAGGAACCCAGGTCCCATCAGCGATCCAGGCATATTCTGAGGCGGTATCACCTGATCCGGGAGATAGTTGATCGCCGGGAGATCGAGGTCAGGAGGGTAGACACGAAGAACAACACGGCGGATCCACTCACGAAGGCCATTCCCCAGACACAGTTTGAGAGACTCTTCGGGATGCTCGGTATGCGATACTACAGCAGCTGGCCCTAGTGCAAGTGGGAGATTGTTAGTTGTATGTATGCCCTAGAGGCCAGTATTGTACAGATGTTGTATATTATATTGGATGCTTGGACATATATAGAGATGACTTTCTTGCTCAATATGATAGTATGCTATCTGGTTATTCTTTATCTTAACATGTACACTAGTCTCTTTATACTGTCTTATAGTTACATGTTGGTAAAGCCCTTAGGATGTGTACTTGACTACCTAGACTATGATGCAGATCATACTAGTGGGGACATGCTAGTCCATAAGTACATCCTTCAAGGTCCCTAGTCATGGGTGTATCGAGACGGGGCATCGATATACCAGAGTAGACTAGCGTATACGCTTCTCGACCCATGTGATGGGCGATGGATGATCCCATATCCATTGGTGTTTGACATCAGAGATGGTATACGGGTGCTCAGTGGAGACTGGGTACACTGGACGGACACGCCGAGAACTCCTAGATGGTATTATACCTCACGTCAGATGGCAGTTCTCAGGTGACACTTGTACAGGTTAGTCTGTAGACCCGAGATCGTCATAGAGTCTTGTGTGATTCCCACTGTGCTTTGATCTCCACCTTACCACGTCCATGAGGGCGTGCAAAACGGTGGTCTTTGGGTACAGTCCCGAGTCACATGGAGGCAATGAGCGATAGGAGGGGTTTCGTCTCTCCCAGTATTGGGGGTTGATGTTGCGCAGTGCTCGATTGGCCATAGCAGGGAAGTCCCTGGCCAGGGCTGATCAGAGATTTGCTGGTAAGTGTTACCAGTAGTTTCTCGACCCGTTATGAGCCTCACATCGGCGTGACTTATCGGGTTATTGGGGTCTGACGTTTACCAACCCTAGACTTGATATGCGACGTATCAGACGAAGAGACCGGACTGTATGGTAAGTGTTACTGGTAGGATTCGCAGGAGTGTGAGCGGGCTAGCTCGTCGATCTTCTGATCGCTCAATACCCGAGTGGCCGTTACGTTTAGCAGACCGCTTGCGGCTTGTGGGTGCTTGATATGATCATCATCTGCTACCGGCGTATTGACGAGTCTTTAGAGTCCTACACAGAGGTTTCCTGGTTCAAGCGAAACGAAATAGGAGCGCATATGAGATGTGTGCAGGACCGAGAATAATGCGTGTATGTGATACCGCATTTCATTCTCGTGATATATGTTTTCGATTGGTTATATTCGATATGACCTAGTTATCGAATCTTTGATTCGATAAATCGATACATTGAATACTAGTCGGTTATGTGCGACATGACCGGATCATTGAATCAAATGTTGATTTAATGATTTAATGTATAATTATATATTTGATATATTACTTTGCATTAACTAGTATTGGTTCACTTTAAACGGATTTTTCTCACTTGGTGTGCACATTGTATATGTGATATGTTTTGTGTACACTTGTTTGTATCATGATTGATGATGCATAATAACTTGGCTTTGTGTGAAGAATTGAACCATGGTTATGATATGGGTTAGGGTTTTTGATTATTCACTTAATTATTTATCCATTATTTATTCATTTAATTAGGTGAAAGAAAACAAAAAGGGTTTCTTTTCTTCATGAAGCTTATTGAAGCTTCATGAAACTTTGACCAAAGTCATCCCTTTTGTCTTCATCCTTAACCCTAAGCACTAATCTAACCTTGGTCAATTCTCTACACATAACCATGGTTTACTTTATGATAAGTATTGATTTTCCTTTTTATTTTCAAGGACTCATCATAACATTATCATCATCTTCTTCTTCTTCTTCAAGCTTGCTACTCCAATGGCAACTTGAGTTTTAGTGAGAGAAATCCAAATCTAAAGTGAACCCACCTCTTATTTCTTCATCCTCTACCTCTTGCCAAGTGGTTTTGGGTGTTTTCTTCACAAGTTTCACTACTTGGTGAAGTCGGAGTTTGAACTAGTGCAACTTCGACGTAGATCGTCTTTGACACGAAGCCGACGAACTATTCCGCTCACTTCTCCGATGAAGCCGTCGCGAGAGTCCGAGGTTCGTGATGGACAGCGAGGGCATGATCACGTGGAGCTAAGGAGGTGGAAATCCGGATCTACAAAGGTTGTAGCTTCCGACCTTTAGTTAAATAGTTAACTAGTTTTCCGTTTCGCCTAAACATCTAGTCTAAAGATCCGTAGTCTAGGGTTTCTCGGCACCATTTTTTTTAAATTGGCATGTCCGATGCCTTGTGAGACCTTACTAGGGTGCCTAGGAACCTTTCAGTAGAGAGATCGCCTTGTACCTGAAAGCCCTTTGGGCCGGAATGCGCCTGCTTTTCTCTCCCGAGGATGTAGCCGCGCTAAATTACTTTGGGTTAGCCTCGGGCCAGCTAGTACTGAACTCCTGGAGGATTCTCCTTAGGTTCCTGGTCTGGTTGAAGTTGTAGACGGTCCCCTTTAGTCTGTCCATCCTTGCCTCCTCCCTTATTTACAAAAGTCACCCCGGAACTCGCGCGGGCGACCCGAGGTGGGTTTATCTCTCCTTTAGAAAGCAGCGGAGGAGTGTAGCCGGGTCAGGAGTTGTCGTCCTGCCTTCTTCCATCCAAGATTGGAAGAAGAAGTTTTTATTCGTCAGGCCGCCAGAGGGTGAGGACTGGCATGTACCCGTCCAGTGGTCTAGGGATAGGTGCTGGCAGGGAAATCCGTCCAATGACCCCGACGCGGCGAGAGTGGCTGCATGGGAGCTTATTCCTCGGGCTGATGTGCTTCTTTCTGAGTGGGCCCCCAGTTGGGCCGAGCTCAGCCCCGTCCATTTCGTCGGTAAGTTAGGAGCTTGTATTTGCTTTTACTTTGTTTGTGTCACTGACTCCATTATATCTTGTCTTGTGTAGAAATCATGGACGCGAGCCTCCTTCGAGCATCCATGCGCAAGCCGAAGAAGGGGTCGAAGGCTGGAGGGGTCAGCTCTTCCCGTCAGACACCGGTCCCAGCTTCCCCAACGGTCATCCCGCCCCAGCGCTCGAGTGCGGGTCGAGCCCCAGGGCCCAACCAAGAACCGAGCAGAAAAAGGGCTCGGGGATAGGACGCCCGAGCTTCGGAGGTGGAGACGAGCTCTCCGCCATCGTCTCTCAAGAGGTTCCCTCGAGTGGTTCCGTGGACTCCGGCCTCTCCGATCTTGGTGGACGAGGGGGAGCTCCGCTTTGAGGTGCCCTCGGGGCTTCCCGTCGCTGACAGCTTGATGCACGACATGGAGAGGTCGGCCGGGGGCCGGGTTGCTGGGGGGACGCTGAAGGCACAAATGGCGTCCATCGCCCAAGAGTCCCTGCAGGTTAGCGCTCGTATATCGTATCATTGCTTAGGAGATTTGGTGCCCTTTTTTCTTTCTGACCCCCCTCCGATTTCTTCAGGTCCTCCAGCACGTCGCTATCATCGCCCAGATGGAGGAGGAGGAGATAGTCCCGGCGATGCAAGCCGTGGGCGAGCTCTCCTTGCCGGGGGAGAGCTCCAAGAGGGAGCTGGAGGTGGTGATGGCGAGGGTCGCTGCCCTCGAGGATGAGCTGGCTACAGGGAGGCTGGAGGCAGCGGCCATGAAGCAAGAGGCGGCGGCGGCCTCGAAGCAGGAGGTGGCCAGGTTCCGCGAGGCCGCCCAGGTCGCCGAGGACAAGCTTCAGGGCTCCGAGGTGCTCGTCGGCACCATGAAGAAGTCAGTGAACACCCTCCGAAAGGAGTTGGGGGCTGCGGTAGAGGCGGCGAAGAGAGCTGACCTCAGGGCGGCGAAGGTGGTGGAGAACTTCCAGAAGTCGAAGCAGTTCTACACCGTCCTAGCCTCAGCCACCCCCTACATCTGGCACGAGGCTCTCGACGTCGTCAAGGCCCGGGTGCCGGAGTTTGCTGACGAAGAGCTCCGAGCAGAATATCCCCGTGGGGATGATGAGCAGGGGGATACCCCCAGGAGCACTTCCGGGGAAGGGACTCTCGGCGAAGGCGACGCCGAGGCTCCTGTGACGGACGCATCCCCAGTCATGGTGGACGTCGAGCTCATCGGTATCACGCCCGGCCCTGAGGCCTGAAGCCCCTCGTCTTCTCTTTGTCTTTTCTTTTGTTGCCTCGGGTATTTTGTAGGCCTTCGGGCATTATTGTAAGGCTGGGGAGCCCATAACACCCTTGTAAAAGCTTCGAATTTTTGAATAAAGATTTTCTGTTTTCGCAGTATTGATTTTATGTTCTGCATGTTCCTCGTCTAGCGATTACTCGTCGACTTGAATCTGATCACTTGCCGAGTGTACGAGGACCGGCGGGAAGACGGTATCTCCATGGCCCCGAAGTCGAAGTGGAGATTGCTAAGACACTGTTAGACCGGATGCCTCTTGTTGAGTTCATGGTCCTTAGTTGTTGGAGGGGCCGTGATTGGCCTACTAAGGACGGTGCCGAGCAGGGTAGCTGCTCGGTGCCTCTTGGCGAGGGCTTTGATCCCGGGTTTGTTGGGGTAGGAAGCTACCAGCCAGGGATAACCGAACAAGGGCGGGTCTGGTGCCTCTGTGAGGACTTTGATCCCTGGTTTGTTGGGGTAGGGAGCTACCGGCCAGGGATAACCGAGCAAGGACGGGTCCGGTTGCCTCTTGCGAGGGCTTTGATCCTTAGCACAGGAGGGGCCGTGAGTGGCCTACTAAGGATGGGACCGAGCATGGTAGCTGCTCAGTGCCTCTTGGCGAGGGCTTTGATCCTTAAGGACAGGCCGAGCAGGGTTACTGCCCGGTGCCTCTTGGCGAGGGCTTTGATCCCTGGTTTGGTAGAGAGTACCAGCCAGGGATAACCGAACATGGGCGGGTCCGGTTGCCTCTGGGAGGACTTTGATCCCTGGTTTGTTGGGGTAGGGAGCTACCGGCCAGGGATAACCGAACAAGAGCGGGTTCGGTTGCCTCTTGTGAGGGCTTTTCATCCTTAGCATAGGAGGGGCCGTAAGTGGCCTAGTAAGGATAGCCGAGCAGGGTTACTGCTCGGTGCCTCTTGGCTAGGGCTTTTTGTCATTAAGGATGGTCAAACAAGGTTGCTGCCCGATGCCTCTTGGCGAGGGCTTTGATCCCTGGCGTTGCGAGGAAGGGAAGCTACCAGCCAGGGATAGCCGAGCAGGGTAGCTTCAAGGCTGCCTCTTGGTGAGGGCTTTAATCCCTGGCGTTGCGAGGTAGGGGAGCTACCAGCCAGGGATAGCCGAGCAGGGTAGCTGCAGGCTGCCTCTTGATGAGGGCTTTGATTCCTGGCATTGTGGGATAGGGAAGCTACCAGCCAGGGATAGCCGAGCAAGGTAGCTGCATGGCTGCCTTTTGGTGAGGGCTTTGATCCCTGGCATTGTGGGGTAGGGGAGCTACCAGCCAGGGATAGCTGAGTAGGGCAGCTGCAGGGCTGCCTCTTGGTGACAACTTTGATCCCTGGCGTTGTGGGGTAGGGAAGCTACCAGCCAGGGATAGCCAAGCAGGGTAGCTGCAGGGCTGCCTCTTGGCGAGGGCTTTGATCCCTGACGTTATGGGGTAGGGAAGCTACCAGCCAGGGATAGCCAAGATGGGTAGCTGCAGGGCTGCCTCTTGGTGAGGGCTTTGATCCCTGGCGTTGTGGGGTAGGGAAGCTACCGGCCAGGGATAGCCGAGCAGGGTAGCTGCAGGGCTACCTCTTGGTGAGGGCTTTGATCCCTGGCGTTGTGGGGTAGGGAAGCTACCAGCCAGGGATAGCCGAGCAGGGTAGCTACAGGGCTGCTTCTTAGTGAGGGCTTTGATCCCTGGCATTGTGGGGTAGGGAAGCTACCGGCTAGGGATAGCCGAGCAGGGTAGCTGCAGGGCTGCTTCTTAGTCAGGGCTTTGATCCCTGGCGTTGTGGGGGTAGGGGAGCTACCAGCCAGGGATAGCCGAGCAGGGTAGCTGCAGGGCTACCTCTTGGTGATGGCTTTGATCCCTAGCGTTGTAGGATAAGGAAGCTACCGGCCATGGATAGCCGAGCAGGGTAGCTGCAGGGCTGCCTCTTGGTGAGGGCTTTGAGCCCTGGCATTGTGGGGTAGGGAAACTACCGGCCATGGATAGCCGAGCAGGGTAGTTACAGGGCTGCCTCTTGGTGAGGGCTTTGATCCCTGGCGTTGTGGGGTAGGGGAGCTACCAACCAGAGATAGCCGAGTAGGGTAGCTGCAGGGCTGCCTCTTGGTGAAGGCTTTGACTTTGATAGCCAGTCGGTGCACCGGGAAGAGGTACGGTCGCTGGCGATGCGTGTCGCGATTGTGTGGGGAATATGAAGTGATGGAGTGTTGTTTCAGTTTCGCATCGATCGGCACTGTTCCCCTCCGAATGGCGGCCGAGACATGGAATGCCTCGCCTGAGATTCGGGGCAGATGCTAATTGGTGCTATCCGTCTACCTCTCCGAAGATGCCAAGTTGATTTATGGCACCATGTATCGGAGGTTTAAACGGATGCGTCCGATGTAGCAGACTTCGTCAGATTCCCCCTCGTTGAGGGGTTTTTGATTGTGGGGACGCACTTCCCTGCAGGCGCAAGCCCCTGCAGTTAATTACGCTACCGCATCGCGGTAACAACTTTCTCCTTCTCCAGCTGGTCACTTCGTGTCGTGGGTGTTTGTTTTGTTTGTGGTTGCCCGTGGATTGTATACGGAGACTAATTTATGTAGTCGCCCGTAGGACGTGGATTAATCCAAATCCGTGTTTACTTAGATTTGGATTTGTGGTTTTGGTTTGAGGATACGTTAGCCATATTTGACACTAAGATCAACTCAAACGTTTGTTAAGGATACGTTAGTCCGATTTGAGACTAAGATCAACTTAACGGGATCGTTTAGATCCGACAAAAGAGCGTTTGGGCTCTATTGTTCCAGTTTAGGGACATGGTGGTCCATTGCATGTATGGTCGTCGGGACCCGTCAGCTCTCTAACGACGTTGAAGGATTACAACGACAGGTGTCAGAGGAGTTCAGAGATGTACCCTTGAACCAAAGCTGATTTGGGGGATTCATAGTCCAATTTGGGACTAAAGTCTGTTTGAAGGTTTAAGGATACGTTAGCCATATTTGAGGCTAAGATCAACTTAAACGGTTGTTAAGGATATGTTAGTCCAGTTTGAGACTAAGATCAACTTAACGGGATCGTTTAGATCCGACAAGAGAGCATTTGGGGGCTCTATTGTTCCAGTTTAGGGACATAATGGTCCATCTCCAGTTTAGGGACATAGTGGTCCATTGGTAGTTTAAGGACATTACGGTCCATCTCCAGTTTAGGGACATAGTGGTCCATAGGTAGTTTAAGGACGCATAAGTCCATGGGTTTAAGGACCCCACAGTCCATATGGGTGTGTTTAAGGACGCATTAGTCCGTTAGTTTAAGGACGCATAAGTCCGCGGGTTTAAGGACCCCACAGTCCGTATCTTGGTTTAAGGACGCATAAGTCCATGAGTTTAAGGACCCCACAGTCCGTGTTGATGTGTGGTTATCGGGACCCGTCACCTCTCTGAAGACGTTGAGGAATTACAACGACAAATATCATAGGAGTTCAGAGATGTACCCTTGAACCAATGAGTTGGTTGAAAGAGCAGATGTGCTCAGTTCAAGATGATTTGAGGACTTATGGCCAGTTTGGGCTAAGTCCAATTATGTTTGAAATATTGGCCCTCTGTTGGTCCATTGAAGGAGAGGCTTTGCTTCTAGAAACTTAGCCAATTGGGCTAAAGCTAGTGTTAAACACTAAAGACCAGCAGTGTTGAACACTGGAATTAAGATTATCAAGTTAGTGTTTAACACTAAAAGTTAATCAGTGTTAAACACTAGCAACGGGCTTTCAAATTAATGTTAAACACTAAAGCAAATCAGTGTTAAACACTGGTAGCATAGATTTCAAATTAGTGTTAAACACCAAAGCAAATCAGTGTTAAACACCGGGAATAGAGTTTTCACATTAGTGTTAATCACTAAGAAAATCAGTGTTAAACACTGCAAATAGAGTTTTCCAAATTAGTGTTAAACACTAAGAAAATCAGTGTTAAACACTGCAGATAGAGTTTTCCAATTAGTGTTAAACACTAAGGAGGGAGGGGTCACGTGCGGACACGTGAGAGCGCCCTGATTTCCCTTGTTTTATTCTGCAGGTAAGTGTTTAACACTTTTAATTCTGACGGCCATCACGTGTGAGCACGTGATGGAGGCCCCTGCTCTGGTCTGTTAGAATGCTTATTAGGGGTCACGTGGTGACACGTGAGAGCGCCCTAAATGTGAAGCCAGATCTCCTTTGTTTTATCCTCAAATCTGTGAATAAGTGTTAAACACTTTTCATCTTTATTTTAGAGCATCACGTGTTGGCACGTGATGGGGGTTTATGCATCGATAATTACAGCACTTGCTGAGGGGTCACGTGGGGACACGTGAGAGTGCCCAAAGCTTCCATTTCCTTTGCTTTTTTTTTCTGCGTTTTGGGAGTCACGTGGGAGCACGCGAGGTGATGCTTCAAAGTTCTTTGCAGGGGATCTTTTCAAGGGTCACGTGGGGGCACGTGACCCTAGTTCTTTTCATGAACAGAGATCTTTTAAGAATTGAATTCTTTATAGGGTTAAATCCTAATTATGATTTTGGAGGAATTAAATTCCAACCGTGAAAGAATTAAATTCTTATTTAGGATAAAACCCTGATTTCTTTTCAAAGGAATTAAATTCCTAGATATGTGAAAGAATTAAATTCTTGATTAGGGTTAAACCCTAGTTTCATTTTAGGAGAATTAAATTCTCAAAACTCAATTCCCCTTCTAAGTTTAGGATTTGCATGGCAGGATCTCGACCCGATGAGAATTAAATTCTCAACCTATGGGGAGATGTGCTTCTGCAGATCTTCAACTAGAGGAAGAACTAAGTTCTTTTTTGTATAAGAGTTAAACTCTTGGATTTTGAGAATTAAATTCTCTGTTTGAAGTTTGATTCCCTTTCTTTTCTCACCTAGGGTTTTCTTTATTGAAAATTAAATTCTCCTTTCTTTTCTTCCCTCTTGAGAATTAAATTCTCCTCTCTCTGTTTTTCTCTCAAAAAAGTAGACCCCCCTTCTCTTCTCTTCTTGGCTCCTATTTATAGGAGAAGGAAAAGAGTTAATTTGTTTAGCAAATCTCTCATTGGAAGATTTGATTTGATTGTTGAGTGATTTGATTTATATTTATCATTAATCTGGGCCTTTAGATCATTCAGTGAATTTTATTCACCGTGGATTTTAAATCCAAAAGATATTCTATTTGTTATTCTGGTGAGATTTGGGGAAATCTTTCCTTGTCTAGGATTTTTCCATAAATTGGTGATTTTTAATCACCCTTGGATCTTTAATCCAACGGTCCCCATAATCCTTTTCCATTTGGAAAGATTTAGAAGCTTTTAGAATTTTAATTCTATTAAATTATAATGCTTTTAAAGCCAGTCACGTGCTGGCACGTGACCTTTGGTCACGTGTGAGCACGTGACCCCCTATTGGGTTCCTTTCTCAGTCGCTTATTTATGTTTCAGTTTTAACCATCACGTTTCAACACGTGACCATTGGTCACGTGTCAACACGTGACCACGTGATACCTCGTTGAGGTATTTTCTGACTTTTAGAATTAAATTCTATTCATTATTTTAGAGGCTTTAAAAGCCCATCACGTGTCTGCACGTGACCCATGGTCACGTGTGAGCACGTGATGCCCCATTGGGGTCTTTTCTGAGTTTTTATTGTATCTTTTAACTCCTCCAGCGGGTTCTTAAAAGCCCATCACGTGTGGACACGTAATTCCTCATAACTTTTGATCCCGGATGAATTACGAGGCCCATAATATATCAAATCGAAGGGTTTTTCGAGCCGCTTTCGATACCATCAGAATTTATCTGTTTCTCATTCGGGAGTTTGTCAAAAAACAGCCCGGAAGATACTGGTTCCCATTTTCTTAAGCGTATCGCCGCCATTTGATACCTTGCGCTCTTTTGCGCAGAAATTTTTGGCGGGAACAAATGCCCCCACTACTTTGCCCACGTAAGTATTTACGTGGGTGAAGTAGTGCAAAGTAATGCATAGCGTATGACCAGTTTCGGGTTGGTATATTATTTTCAGAATCTTGATCTGAGAAGATAACGAGCGGACACAAGCGTCGTCATTTATCATTGACTCAATTCTCGACTCTTAAGAGATATAGTTCCAAACCCTTAACTCCATGAGCCGCACCCTTCTATCTTTTTATATCTTACTCTGGAGTGAAGTAGTTTATATGCTCATGAGTAGCTTTTCCATTTCAGTGGCATGTAGCTTTGGCGAGTGTGGCTCATAGATGGTCCATCTTGACCTCTTTGCAGGGCAGTGATGGCTTAGGAGACAGAGTTAGGATCTGCCACCTAAGACTTTTCAACTTTATGAGCCATGAGGGTCTCATAAAGACTTTTCTCCCTACGGATCGAGAGGATCTCGTAGGTGTATTTTCTCCTTAGGAGTCATGAGGATTCCTAAGTGTGTTTTCTCTTATAAGTCGTAAGGATCTTATGAGAGAATTTTTCCCTCTTACGAGTCGAGAGGACCCGTAAGCGGTTGTTCCCTTCCTTGTCGAAATTCGACTTCGGAGAGTGAGACCCATGGATAGTATGCAAGAGACCATTTTGGGCCGACCTGCAGGATCCCAGTGCTTAGGAAACAGGTTTTTTAATCCCTACTGCCTAAGGCTTTATCTCACGAGTCGAGACGAATCGAGAAGTTCTCGCAAAGACATCATTTTCCTCACGAGTCGAAACGAATCCAGCAAATCTCGCAAGAATATCCTAACGTCACAGTTAACCTCTGCTCTTTACGACAGAAGTCCGTTAGGGTCTGTGGTACTTAGGGTTTTGGCCGTCGTACCGTCGCATGAGCTGATGTATTCCTCGATAGGCAATCGTACTGTTCGAGTAGCCCTGCGACTGCCGTTTCTCTGATCCCTTCGGGGGCTGGACAAGACGTCTTCAAGCAATCCTCCTTGGCAGTTTGACCGTCGGAAGAGCAAGCGCTAGGAATTTGCCATGCCGCTTTTTACTTGAGGTTAGGCTCATTTTGGAGAGCCCCGATGAGTCATAACCACTCCGCGCTGGTGTGGGATGATCTCCGACAGTCTTTCAGGCTTTATATGACTTGCCGTTAAGACCCTGAAGCTAGGAATTTGGCCTTTGCTTCGTTTGCTGGCATTGCGTCCTCTGTATCGAGACGAATGTCGTGATTGTCTCTAGGTTGCTGGTGAACCGTCGAGGTTTGGAACTAGGGATTTTGCTGTTGCTCCTTTTGGTGATGTTGCGTCTGCTGTATCGAGACGAACGTCGAGGTGGTGACCACTCCATGTGGGATGATCTCCGGTGGTCTTTCAGGCTTTATATGACTTGCCGTTAAGACCCTGAAGCTAGGAATCTGGCCTTCGCTTCGTTTGCTGGCATTGCGTCCTCTGTATCGAGACGAATGTCGCGGTTGTCTCTAGGTTGCTGGTGAACCATCGAGGTTTGGAACCAGGGATTTCGCCGTGACTCCTTTCGGTGATATTGCGTCTGCTGTGTCGAGACGAACGTCGAGGTGGTGATCACTCCATGTTGGTATGAGATGATCTCTGAATGTCTTTCCGGTTTTATATGACTTACCGTCAAGACGTTGAAGCTAGGAATTTGCCTTCGCTTCGTTTGCTTTGTCGCGTCCGAATCCTGCTGAGGGAAGAACGCTGGGGTGACATTTCATCTGCTGTATCGAAACGAACGTCAAGGTGGTGACCACTCCGCGCTGGTGTGGGATGATCTCCGATTGTCTTTCAGGCTTTATATGACTTGCCATCAAGACCCTGAAGCTAGGAATTTGGCCTTCGCTTCGTTTGCTGGCATTGCGTCCTCTGTATCGAGACGAATGTCGTTGTTGTCTCTAGGTTGCTGGTGAACCGTCGAGGTTTGGAACTAGGGATTTTGCCGTTGCTCCATTTGGTAATGTTGCGTCTGCTGTATCGAGACGAACGTCGAGGTGGTGGCCACTCCACGTGGGATGATCTCCGGTGGTCTTTCAGGCTTTATATGACTTGCCGTTAAGACCTTGAAGCTAGGAATTTGGCCTTCGCTTCGTTTGCTGGCATTGCGTCCTCTGTATCGAGACGAATGTCGCGGTTGTCTCTAGGTTGCTGGTGAACCGTCGAGGTTTGGAACCAGGGATTTTTCCGTGACTCCTTTTGGTGATGTTGCGTCTGCTGTGTCGAGACGAACGTCGAGGTGATCACTCCATGTTGGTATGAGATGATCTCTGAATGTCTTCCCGGTTTTATATGACTTACCGTCAAGACGTTGAAGCTAGGAATTTGGCCTTCGCTTCGTTTGCTTTGTCGCGTCCGAATCCTGCTGGGGGAAGAACGCTGGGGTGACATTTCATCTGCTGTATCGAAACGAACATCAAGGTGGTGACCACTCCGCGCTGGTGTGGGATGATCTCCGATTGTCTTTCAGGCTTTATATGACTTGCCGTCAAGACCCTGAAGCTAGGAATTTGGCCTTCGCTTCGTTTGCTGGTATCGCATCTGCTGTGTCGAGACGAATGTCGCGGTGGTGATCACTCCATGTTGGTGTGAGGACCAGGATCTGCTCTGGATGTTTCCCACGGGATCGAAGAGTGACGTTGTCCGCGTTCCACGTGACCAGAAATTTTGCTCTAGATGCTTCACACGGGTTCACTGCCGTGTTAGGCGAGGACTAGGCTCCGCTCTGGATGCTTCGCACGGGTTCACTGCCGTGCTCTGCGAGGACCAGGATCCGCTCTGGACGTTTTCTACGGGGTCAAAGAGTGACGTTATCCGCGTTCCACGTGACCAGGAATTTTGCACTAGATGCTTCACACGGTTTCACTGCCGTGTTAGGCGAGGACTAGGCTCCGCTCTGGATGCTTCACACGAGTTCACTGCCGTGCTTTGCGAGGACCAGGATCCGCTCTGGACGTTTTCCACGGGGTCAAAGAGTGACGTTATCTGCGTTCCACATGACCAGGAATTTTGCACTAGATGCTTCACACGGGTTTACTGCCGCGCTCGGCGAGGACTAGGCTCCGCTCTGGATGCTTCACACGGGTTCACTGCCGTGTTCTGCGAGGACCAGGATCCGCTCTGGACGTTTTCCACGGGGTCAAAGAGTGACGTTATCCGCGTTCCACGTGACCAGGAATTTTGCACTAGATGCTTCACACGGGTTCACTGCCGCGTTAGGCGAGGACTAGGCTCCGCTCTGGATGCTTCGCACGGGTTCACTGCCGTGTTCTGTGAGGACCAGGATCCGCTCTGGACGTTTTCCACGGGGTCAAAGAGTGACGTTATCCGCGTTCCACGTGACCAGGAATTTTGCACTAGATGCTTCACACGGGTTCACTGCCGCGTTAGGTAAGGACTAGGCTCCGCTCTGGATGCTTCACACGGGTTCACTGCCGTGTTCTGCGAGGACCAGGATCCGCTCTGGACGTTTTCCACGGGGTCAAAGAGTGACGTTATTCGCGTTCCACGTGACCAGGAATTTTGCACTAGATGCTTCACATGGGTTCACTGCCGCGTTAGGCGAGTACTAGGCTCCGCTCTGGATGCTTCGCACGGGTTCACTACCGTGTTCTGCGAGGACCAGGATCCGCTCTGGACGTTTTCCACTGGGTCAAAGAGTGACGTTATCCGCGTTCCACGTAACCAGGAATTTTGTACTAGATGCTTCACACGGGTTCACTGCCGCGTTAGGCGAGGACTAGGCTCCGCTCTGGATGCTTCGCACGGGTTCACTGCCGTGTCCTGCGAGGACCAGGATCCGCTCTGGATGTTTTCCACGGGGTCAAAGAGTGACGTTATCCGTGTTCCACGTGACCAGGAATTTTGTTGATTATATCCGCATTTCACGGAGTTGGGATTTGACTCTCTGTGGGAGTACATCGTCGAGTCATGGAACTGGGAGTTGCCGCTGTTCCGCTTTGCTTGATGATGTGTCCGCTGTGACAAGACGAGTGCTGAGGTGGAGCTGGGATTTTGCCATCACTCTGCTTTGCTGACCATGGGGTCTTTTATTAGCTTTGCATGTACATCCTGCTAGACTGCGAAAGAACGCCGTTGTTAACATTGCGTCTGCTGTAATGAGACGAATGCTAAGGCGGAGTTGGGATTTTGCCATCGCTCCGCTTGATGGTGTAACATCTGTGTCCTGCTGGAATGAGGAGGCACGCCGTTATTGGTCTCCAGGCTGTAGATGTGGCCATTGAGATTTGGAACTAAGGACTTTACCATGGTTCCGTTTCGTTGCGACTCTGAGGTCGATTGTTGACGTCACGTCTGCATCTGGCTGG
The DNA here is from genome assembly GCA_030015575.1 of Agapanthus africanus. Classification (NCBI taxonomy): domain Eukaryota; kingdom Viridiplantae; phylum Streptophyta; class Magnoliopsida; order Asparagales; family Amaryllidaceae; genus Agapanthus; species Agapanthus africanus. The sequence continues at coordinate 104,825,656 of JASDDO010000031.1, read as the reverse complement.
AGTGAGGAGAAACGCCGTTGGTGATCTCTAAGTTGTCGATGTTGACGTCGAGACCCTGAAGCTCGGGATCTTCTTTTTGCTTCGTTTGTTGACATTATGTATGCAATATTGCGATAAATGTCGGGATTGTCTCTAGGTTGTTTATTAACCGTCGAGATTTGGCTCCGCTTTCTGATGGAGCCTGTTGGGAAGGTATGGTTCCCTTTTTATCTGTGCCTCTGGATTGTATACAGGGATCGATGTGATTTCACCTGTAGGGCAAAAAGTTTCATTTTTTCATTTTTTTAATTCTTTCCGCGATGCTCTATCATTTCAGCTTTTTATATCGCGAAAATCGCGATTGCCCAATCGTTTCGGCTATTTTTCGCGGTGCCCAATCATTTCGGCTATTTTTCTTTTTACTCACTGCTTTTTATTGCGAGTTGCCCAATCATTTCGGCTATTTTTCATGCATACATTTTTACTTGCTGATTTTGTTTGCAAGTTGCCTCATCATTTCGGCTATTTCGTATGCATTTTTTTTTTGGCTCGCTGATTTTTTCTCGCGAGTGTGGAACTTAGAATCTGGTGCCAATCTCAGCATCAGCATCGCTGCGACTGGAATATAGCCAGGAGCGAATCATCATTTACCATGAAAGGACTTGGAATTTGATACCGGTTTAGGCATCAGCATCGCTGCAACTGGGATATTGCGAGGAGCGAATCATCATTTGCCGTGAAAGGGCTCGGGATTTGATACCGGTTTATACATCAGCATCGCTACAACTGGGATATTGTCAGGAGCGAATCATCATTTGCCTCTGTCGATGTTGAACAAAGGTGGCTTAGTAAATAGGGTTAAGGGTCCTGTCGGCTAAGGCTTTTGACTTCATGAGCCGTAAGGGTATCACAAAGGTATTTCTCCCTACAAGTCGTGAGGATCTCATAGGTGTGTTTTCTCCTTAGGGATCGTGAGGATTCCTAAGCGTATGTTCCCCTGTAAGTCATAAGGATCTTACAAAAGGGTTTTCTCCTTATAAGTCGAGAGGACTTACAAGGGTTGTTCACCGTGCCAACATATCCCTAGCCACAGGTGGGACTTGGTTAGGGAAATGTTTATTCATGCCCGTGGATTGTATACAAGGGTCAATATGAGCCGCTTGTAGGGCAATACCGAAGGTTGTGGGGTTGCTTAAGAACAGGTTCAGGTCTCTGTAACTTAAGACTTTCAAATCTTATGAGCCGTGAGGGTCCCATAAGAGAGTTCTCCTTACGAGTCGTGAGGATCTCGCAAGTGTATTTTCTGCTTAGGAATCGTGAGGATCCCTAAGTGTGTTGCTCCCTTGTGAGTCGTAAGGATCTCACGCGGGTGGTTTCTCCTTACGAGGTCGAGAGGACCCTGTAAGTGTTTTAACGAGGTTGCGCCCTTTCGGGTTTTCACAAACACTCGCCGGTAGCCCTGCTGTTTTTACTCACGGAGCCCTTTCGGGTTTTCATCCGTGCCTATTTTGCTTATGGACATACTGTTTCTTTTTTTTTTTGTTAAACGAGGCTGCGCCCTTTCAGGTTTTCACAAGACTCGCCGGTAGCCCTGCTGTTTTTACTCACGGAGCCCTTTCGGGTTTTCATCCGTACCCATTTTGCTTATGGACATACCATTTTTTTTTGTTTTTGTTTTTTTACCACGCCAGCCTGAGGATGCCGCGGGTTGATAGTAGTTTAACGACGTTTCGGTCATTTGCAAGTTTTAGGACATTGCGTTCCATCGTTAGTTTATGGACGTTCGGTCCGACGCCAGTTTTAGGACATAGTGGTCCACCGTCGCCGTATTTGAGGCGAATCTCTAGTTTACTGACTTTTCGGTCTATGGGGCTTTCCTTATGAATGAGCATGATGCCCCCGGCATATTCATCTTTCTCGGAGCATGTGGTTGTGGCGGGCTCACCTTCCAGTTTTCGGACAGCGCGAGTTTGCCTTGTTGGTATTGGTCTTCAATCCATCCCTTAAAGACGAAGCAATCTTCGATTGGATGGCTTACCGCTTGGTGGTAAGGGCAGTAATTTGGATAGTTGACATCGCCTGGCTGCAACGGACGTTTTGGACTCGGCAGGTTGATGAGTCTGTTGCGTACTGCCAGCTCGAACAATCTCCTCGTTTTATCCTGAGGAAACGAGTAAGGACGTCCTAGTCTCTCCTCGAGTGATGGGCGTGGATGCACGTTGTTTCGACGGACAACCGGCTTTATGTTGCTCGGCTGTTGTTGAGTGTTGGCAACGACAATCGCTTTCCCTTTTCCTTTCTCATTTTGAGAGTCTGTCTTTGGAGGAGACGGTTTATGTCCCATCTGATCCATTTGGGCCAACTTGTCGATCAAGGCTTGGAAAGTAGTTGGCTTGAAGAACATCATGAATTGGGAGATGGTTGCTTGCGGATCCAGAGTTCCCACAAACATGCCCACTGCCGGCGCTTCTTCGATTCGCTGCTCGCATTTTGACCATAAATTCCGCCATCGTATCGCATACTGGACCCAAGTTTCTCCGGGCTTCACCTTGGCATTAGTCAATGCTGTGATTGGGGTGCGTTCACTGGCACTGGCGAATCTTTGTGTGAACAGTAGCTCCATTTCTGTAAACGTTTTGACGGAGTCGTCGGGAAGCTCCGAATACCACTCGAAGGCCGTGTCTGCTAAGCTGCCAACGAATTGGCGAAGCAACAATTTGTCATCGCCTCCAGTATTTCCGCATAAGGCCCTGAATTGAGCGACATGCTGATGCGGATTCCCTGTCCCTTTATATACGTGGAACTTAGGGATCGTATATCCCGGCGGGTAACTGATTTGGTCATACCAGCCCGGATAGGGTCGTCCAGTTCTAACAATTTGCGCAGCCGCTTCATTCACCTGGTGAGCTCATATTTGCTGAGCTATATGGTCATCCAGTGCGGCCTTGGAAATGGTTTCTTCCTTGGCTGCTGAAAGAGCCGGAGGAGGATTCAATGTCTCTCCTTTGTCATCTTCAAGGACAATCGGAGGATCTTCAGCAGAAGGATCTTGCTGGATCATCATCCCTACCATATCTTAGAAAAGAAGCGCCATTTGTTTTATGTTAGCCGCTTGCTCTGCGGCTTCTTTGTCCTTCTTTTCGAGGACTCTGCGTAGGTAGTCAGCGTCATTTTCTCGTTCATGACGCTGCTCTGATGATGCCTCCGAGCTTTCTTTTAGCCCGGTAAGTGCGGCCATTGCAGTCATCATCTCCTGAAGCTTCTGTTGCTGCTCCTGGGCTTTTGTCACGGATCGCGTAAGCGGTCGATGACCCGTGGAGATACGGCTATCCTCTTTTCCGGATGCCATATAGACGGTATGCACCACCATGCCCCCAGACTTAGGGTGTTTGGGCTCAGCGTCTTTGTGGTCTGCCACGTTTACAGAGGCTTTCTCTGGCCTCCTTCTTTTCTTTTGAGTGGTTGAAGTTGAGGGGGCCGTTGTAGTGGGCACCCAAGTAGCCGTCATCTTTTGTGGCTTAACAGGACGGTTTTCTTCCTGCCGGACCTTCAGCTTCTTCTGCTGGCGGGAGAAATTTCGATCAATCACCGAGTCTTGGATTTGGCGCCAGACCTTGTAGATTTTAGAGGACAGCCGCTGAGAGGACTGCTCTAGCTTCTTCTCTGGAGTATTCTTCACAGGTGAAGGATTTCATTTCAACACCGCAGTAGGAGAGTTTCTACGCACCGTGTTCAGCAATTCAAAGCTGTTCCCGGTTGGAACAGCAACATCGATTCCTACCGTTGGAGTTGGCGGAGTTATCCCAGATGGGGAGTTGCCCCTAGCCTTCCTCACTCGGCGCCAGTGGCGACGTCGAGCGTGTCGTGTGGATGGAGTTGTCTCAGCCGTAGGGGTGACCTCCTCATGCCCCCTGCTTTGAGGAGAGACCGTTGTTGGTGCTGGCCTGTCGAAGACTGACACCCGTTGCGAAGCAATATCTAATCTGTTAAAGACAGACCTCTGAGCAGGGGAAGCAGCTTTGAGGACCTCGCCTGGAGCAGCAACCGGAATGGCCAGCCTTGTAAAAACTGACTTCTTGGAAGGAGGAGCCTTTCCAATGATTTCGTCCGCTTGAGCCGGGATAGCTATCCGCTTTGGGATGGCAGCTTCGGGTATCGCGGGTCTGCAGACGTTCTGGCCCAGTCTGTTGAAAACTGAGGTATTGAAGCTGGGCGACCTGTTGGGAGGGGTCGCGGCAGTGGTAAGCCGATCAAAGACCGACTTCTTTGGGGCTTCTTTCAACATCATTGTGGCATTGAAGCTCAACGGTGGGAGCATGGTCCCGAAGAATAATCCAGTGGTTTCCTGAGTTACCTGCTCCACTGGCATCTTGAAAAGGGAGGCCGCTTGGGGCCCATAAGTCACTCCTCCAGCAAGGACCGAGCGAGAGTTGCAGTTGCAGGCAGTGCAGTTCGAAGCCATTGATCTTCTGTTTTCTGCACGGAACAAGACACCAAATCTTAGTACCTCGAATCCACAGGCAACCACAGTAAACCGCGATTCGTTCGCGAACACGACACACGAAGTGTGGAGTGGAAAGTGGAAAAGGTCCCACCGGGCGTGCCAGAATCTGTTCCCCTCCGAATGGCGGCCGAGACATGGAATGCCTCGCCTGAGATTCGGGGCAGATGCTAATTGGTGCTATCCGTCCACCTTTCCGAAGATGCCAAGTTGATTTATGGCACCATGTATCGGAGGTTTAAACGGATGCGTCCGATGTAGCAGACTTCGTCAGATTCCCCCTCGTTGAGGGGTTTTTGATTGTGGGGACGCTCTTCCCTGCAGGCGCAAGCCCCTGCAGTTAATTACGCTACCGCATCGCGGTAACAACTTTCTCCTTCTCCAGCTGGTCACTTCGTGTCGTGGGTGTTTGTTTTGTTTGTGGTTGCTCGTGGATTGTATACGGAGACTAATTTATGTAGTCGCCCGTAGGACGTGGATTAATCCAAATTCGTGTTTACTTAGATTTGGATTTGTGGTTTTGGTTTGAGGATACGTTAGCCATATTTGAGACTAAGATCGACTCAAACGTTTGTTAAGGATACGTTAGTCCGATTTGAGACTAAGATCAACTTAACAGGATCGTTTAGATCCGACAAAAGAGCGTTTGGGCTCTATTGTTCCAGTTTAGGGACATGGTGGTCCATTGCATGTATGGTCGTCGGGACCCGTCACCTCTCTGACGACGTTGAAGGATTACAACGACAGGTGTCAGAGGAGTTCAGAGATGTACCCTTGAACCAAAGCTGATTTGGGGGATTCATAGTCCAATTTGGGACTAAAGTCTGTTTGAAGGTTTAAGGATACGTTAGCCATATTTGAGGCTAAGATCAACTTAAACGGTTGTTAAGGATACGTTAGTCCAGTTTGGGACTAAGATCAACTTAACGGGATCGTTTAGATCCGACAAGAGAGCATTTGGGGGCTCTATTGTTCCAGTTTAGGGACATAATGGTCTATCTCCAGTTTAGGGACATAGTGGTCCATTGGTAGTTTAAGGACATTACGGTCCATCTCCAGTTTAGGGACATAGTGGTCCATAGGTAGTTTAAGGACGCATAAGTCCATGGGTTTAAGGACCCCACAGTCCATATGGGTGTGTTTAAGGACGCATTAGTCCGTTAGTTTAAGGACGCATAAGTCCGCGGGTTTAAGGACCCCACAATCCGTATCTTGGTTTAAGGACGCATAAATCCATGAGTTTAAGGACCCCACAGTCCGTGTTGATGTGTGGTTATCGGGACCCGTCACCTCTCTGAAGACGTTGAGGAATTACAACGACAAATATCAGAGGAGTTCAGAGATGTACCCTTGAACCAATGAGTTGGTTGAAAGAGCAGATGTGCTCAGTTCAAGATGATTTGAGGACTTATGGCCAGTTTGGGCTAAGTCCAATTATGTTTGAAATATTGGCCCTCTGTTGGTCCATTGAAGGAGAGGCTTTGCTTCTAGAAACTTAGCCAATTGGGCTAAAGCTAGTGTTAAACACTAAAGACCAACAGTGTTGAACACTGGAATTAAGATTATCAAGTTAGTGTTTAACACTAAAAGTTAATCAGTGTTAAACACTAGCAACGGGCTTTCAAATTAATGTTAAACACTAAAGCAAATCAGTGTTAAACACTGGTAGCATAGATTTCAAATTAGTGTTAAACACCAAAGCAAATCAGTGTTAAACATCGGGAACAGAGTTTTCACATTAGTGTTAATCACTAAGAAAATCAGTGTTAAACACTGCAAATAGAGTTTTCCAAATTAGTGTTAAACACTAAGAAAATCAGTGTTAAACACTGCAGATAGAGTTTTCCAATTAGTGTTAAACACTAAGGAGGGAGGGGTCACGTGCGGACACGTGAGAGCGCCCTGATTTCCCTTATTTTATTCTGCAGGTAAGTGTTTAACACTTTTAATTCTGACGGCCATCACGTGTGAGCACGTGATGGAGGCCCCTGCTCTGGTCTGTTAGAATGCTCATTAGGGGTCACGTGGTGACACGTGAGGGCGCCCTAAATGTGAAGCCAGATCTCCTTTGTTTTATCCTCAAATCTGTGAATAAGTGTTAAACACTTTTCATCTTTATTTTAGAGCATTACGTGTTGGCACGTGATGGGAGTTTATGCATCGATAATTACAGCACTTGCTGAGGGGTCACGTGGGGACACGTGAGAGCGCCCAAAGCTTCCATTTCCTTTGCTTTTTCTTTCTGCTTTTTGGGAGTCACGTGGGAGCACACGAGGTGATGCTTCAAAGTTCTTTGCAGGGGATCTTTTCAAGGGTCACGTGGGGGCACGTGACCCTAGTTCTTTTCATGAACAGAGTTCTTTTAAGAATTGAATTCTTTATAGGGTTAAATCCTAATTATGATTTTGGAGGAATTAAATTCCTATCGTGAAAGAATTAAATTCTTATTTAGGATAAAACCCTGATTTCTTTTCAAAGGAATTAAATTCCCAGATATGTGAAAGAATTAAATTCTTGATTAGGGTTAAACACTAGTTTCATTTTAGGAGAATTAAATTCTCAAAACTCAATTCCCCTTCTAAGTTTAGGATCTGCATGGCAAGATCTCGACCCGATGAGAATTAAATTCTCAACCTATGGGGAGATGTGCTTCTGCAGATCTTCAACTAGAGGATGAACTAAGTTCTTTTTTGTATAAGAGTTAAACACTTGGATTTTGAGAATTAAATTCTCTGTTTGAAGTTTGATTCCCTTTCTTTTCTCACCTAGGGTTTTCTTTTTTGAGAATTAAATTCTCCTTTCTTTTCTTCCCTCTTGAGAATTAAATTCTCATCTCTCTGTTTTTCTCTCAAAAAAGTAGATCCCCCTTCTCTTCTCTTCTTGGCTCCTATTTATAGGAGAAGGAAAAGAGTTAATTTGTTTAGCAAATCTCTCATTGGAAGATTTGATTTGATTGTTGAGAGATTTGATTTATATTTATCATTAATCTGGGCCTTTAGATCATTCAGTGAATTTTATTCACCGTGGATTTTAAATCCAAAAGATATTCTATTTGTTATTCTGGTGAGATTTGGGGAAATCTTTCCTTGTCTAGGATTTTTCCATAAATTGGTGATTTTTAATCACCCTTGGATCTTTAATCCAACGGTCCCCATAATCCTTTTCTATTTGGAAAGATTTAGAAGCTTTTAGAATTTTAATTCAATTAAATTATAATGCTTTTAAAGCCAGTCATGTGCTGGCATGTGACCTTTGGTCACGTGTGAGCACGTGACCCCCAATTGGGTTCCTTTCTCAGTCGCTTATTTATGTTTCAGTTTTAACCATCACGTGTCAACACGTGACCATTGGTCACGTGTAAGCACGTGATACCTCGTTGAGGTATTTTCTGACTTTTAGAATTAAATTCTATTCATTATTTTAGAGGCTTTAAAAGCCCATCACGTGTCTGCACGTGACCCATGGTCACGTGTCAGCACGTGATGCCCCATTGGGGTCTTTTCTGAGTTTTTTATTGTATCTTTTAACTCCTCCAGCGGGTTCTTAAAAGCCCATCACGTGTGGATACGTAATTCCTCATAACTTTTGATCCCGGATGAATTACGAGGCCCATAATTTATCAAATCGAAGGGTTTTTCGAGCCGCTTTCGATACCATCAGAATTTATCTGTTTCTCATTCGGGAGTTTGTCAAAAAACAGCCCGGAAGATACTGGTTCCCATTTTCTTAAGCGTATCACCGCCATTTGATACCTTGGGCTCATTTGCGCAGAAATTTTTGGCGGGAACAGGCACGACTTCTGCCTCGTGGCGGCACTGATGTGGGTGAAAACGGGCGACCATTGAACTCCGGGGAGGCGTTGGATGCTATAAAACTGAGGGGTTAATTGTTTACTCCCTTCCTCACACCCGAAACGCAAAAATGCAGGACTTCCCTTTCACTATCGAAGATATCATAAACTTCGAGGATGTCTACCTCTATGGCCCGTACTGCACTGAGGACACGGTGCAGTTGGTAATAGGAAGGATCGAGGACCACTTCGGCCGATTGCTCCCCCGGCGGTCCTCCCTCCTTCAGCTGCTGATGTACTCCATCTGGAGGGCATCGCCGAGGCTTTACAACCCCTTATCCGAAATGCTCTTCGACGAGGCCATAGGCAAGCTAAGGTCTCTGAGGCGCTTCGGCCTGATATCTGCGAGTCGACTAGACCGCTTGGAAGCGCTCGTCCGTGAGTGCTACCGATTGAGGCGTGATGCCAACGCTCGCGGGAGGATCGAAGGCAGAGGCTGGTTGCTGCGAGGGCTCGGCTGGCGGAAATATTGTCTGAGTGCCACGAGCAGTGTTCTCTACACCCTGTTATCCCGCTATTGTAATTTTCTTTTTTTTATGTACGGCTGAGGAGCCTATAGTAGTTCTTGAATGAATAAAATTCTCTTTCTTTTCTGCAACGCTCTATTGATCCCTTTTATTATATAAACAAAAGATCTCAAGAAAGATGTACATTGCTCTGAAAAGGAAATACATGCTAGTAGATGTTCTTATTCGTGCAGCTCGAGCCCCTTGGATGTCTGTTGGTATCTATGCCCGGCACAGGGTACCGAGCTTCAAGGGTACCAGGCATATCCTCCACTGACATTGCCATGATCTGGCTGATGGTTAGCTCGGCGGGAGGGGGACGCTGCTCCTGCTCGCGGTCAACTTGCCGCATGTCCCTTAAATACGCTGCGAGGTGCCCCGAACGAATGAGCTCTTCAATGTAGTCTCGGAGTTGTTTGCAGCTCTCCGTGGAGTGGGCTAGCGTCTGTGAAAACCGCAGTAGGGGCCCCGGGTTCGCATTGAGGCCATTCGCAAGACCGGGGGAAGCTTGAAGCGGAGTGTACTCCTGGAATTTTGGGAGGAAGAGTTTTTTCCGCTCAGGTCCCCTTCTCTCTTCTCTTGCCCTCTTCTTTTGCTCTGGTTGCTTGGCTCGGGGGAGGTTTGCGTTCACCTCGAATTCGAGCTGGACCTCGCGCTCGGTCCAGGCCTTTACCTCGGCCATGGTCTTAGGTTGCGCTAATGCAAAGGAGCGTAACCACTCCTTGTGCTTAAGACCGGACCTTAGAGCCGTGATGACCGTCCCGTCCCGGTGCTCTGGGACCTTGAGAAGGGCGTTGTAGAAGTGGGTGACGTATTCTTTGAACGTCTCCTTTTCCCCGCTCTTGATCGTGAAGAGATGGTTGACTGTGCGTTTCTGCCCCCTGTTCCCGACGAAGTGGCCGAGGAATTGTGTGGCCAGCTCGCCGAATGTTGAGATCGAGCGCGGTTCTAGTCGTCGGAACCAGTCTCGCCCAGAGCGAATGAGAGTGGCTGGGAAAGCTCGGCACTGGGCGGCGTCAGAGTTGTCTTGGAAGCTCATTCGAGCAGTGAATGCATCCAAGTGGTCCTTCGGGTCAGATTTATTGTCGAAGAGGGAGACCTTTGGGGGCTTGTTGCGGGAGGAGACGTGGACGGCGAGCAGCTCCTCGGTGAACAGTCTTGTGAGCTAGTCGGCGGCGTACTTAACCCATCGCTCGAACGGTGTCCTTCCGGTGCATACCCTCGACCTTCTTCTCGAGGGCGTCGAGTCGGTCGTGGTATCCCGACGACTCGGCGCATTCAGATCCTCAGCCTCTGCTGTTGGAGGCCTGCGTCTGACCGCGGCTCTGGTTCCTCTCAATGAGGTTCCTTAGATCCCCCGGTGAGGTGGCCCTTGAGACGCCGCAGCGAGTTCCGTTCGCGCGACCCCATTGAGGGAGGGGGTGTCGGTCATGCCTGGTAACAGGCGAGCTGACAGACATCTCCTCGGGAGGGACAGGTACGCGGAGGACCTCGAGGCGAGGTGCTCTGGCAATGGACCTTGGTGTCGAACTGTGGGATACCCAGCGGGTCTCAGAACGTATCAGCCCGGGAGATCTGGGGCCGTGGAAGGCAGCGAGGCGGTGGTCGGCTGTGCCGATGCGAACGGAGTCATCTTTCCCCTGTAGGGGTCCTGGTCTACCGGCGGGGGAGCGGAGACCTGGTGATCTATCCCCGCCGTTTGGACGCGGATCAACGTCTCCACAACAGACGCGAGTCGGTCTATCCGGCCGGCGAGGGCATTGATGGCGTTCGGCGGCGGAGGTTCGTCCGCGCTTCCGTTGAGGGGGAGGCGGCAACTGGTGCTTGGATCGTCGTGATGATCGCTCGCCATTGGATTGAGATCAGAAAGTGAACTTTTGTTTTTGTGGAATCAAGGAGTTCCACAGATGGTGCCAACTGATGGAGGCATGAATCTCCTTCAGATGTTACCTTCCATTGATCTGCTGATGGCGGGATGGGTGGTTGAGATTGGATCTGGAGGCTGTCGCTCCTGAACCGTGCGGATCTCAATCGGTTTGAGGTTGTGGTTGCCGAGCTACCTGCAAGGAAGTCTCGGGGTGGTTGTACTACCGAGGACCCTCCGACGGTCAAGTTAGACTAGAGATCCGAGTAGAGTAATGGGCTAGTTGAGTAAAAATGGTTTACCTGGACCGTCTGAAGAAGGGGTTTATATAGCGGTGGCAGCAGGCGAGGCAGGCGTGAGAATCACGCCGGCCGTTATGCTCCCGACGTCACGCCCGCGTGATGAGCAGGACCTCCCATTAATAGCGAGACAGGCTTGTTAATGGGGGATCGTGGTGGCGTGGAATGTGGGATGTGGCCGGCGGAGATCTCGCACATGGCGAGATTCGCGGGATGGCGGTTACGCCTGCGAGCGGAGCTGTTGGTCGGTCGATGAGACCGAGGAAGATGACTTCGGCGGGAGAGCTCGCGGAAGAGCGGGAGAGCCGAGGTATCTTGGTTCTGCTCGAGCTCGGAGGCGTGCTGAGAGGGCCGAGGTGGCGCGGGCCTGTGATAGCTCGGAGACAAGCTATGAGGCCGAGGAGGCCAATTAAGCTGGGGGCTCAGAGGTGAGCCAGCGTTTGCTAGTAGGATGGGTACAGGAGTGGTCTGGTCGGCCACAGTGGGTCCTTTCTTATGAGCCCTGGGACACGTCATCTGCCACGTGTTCTGATCTGGGAAATCACCGATATCGAGCATCATCAGACTACAAAACCAATTTCAAGTATTTGATTTGGCTCTGATACCATGTAAGTGGACAGGGGTTAGGGTTGTGGCGATCACGGCCACGACAGAATCTGAAAAATGATAATTTTACATAGTATAACCCTAATCCATCACCAAGATCATCAAATACTTAGCAATAGGTTAAACTAGAAATATAAAGAGTGCAAAGAGAGGGTGCTACAACCTTTGTAGCGTGTCCGGCTGATCCCGAAAGACCCCTTCTAAACCTCGTGTGCATGCCGACTGCCTCACCGTAGATGATTTGCGTTGAATGTGGGCTGCCCGAATATCAACTCTGTCACCGATCGGAGAAACTTCCTCCACAGGCTCGCTGGGCGTAGAGGAAGGCGATGCGAATTCTAAGTACTCTCTACTTTTTATACTACCTCTCCATGGCAACACTTGCCATTAACCTAGAGAGCTCAAGCTTTCTTTTTGTCAGGAAGAAGAAGATGAAAAAATTATGATGGCTAGTCAAAAAATGAATTATCTTTACATTTCTTTTTCAACCATGTCATGTTCAACATGACACATACCCCCTCTCCCACTCTCTCTCATGTGTATATCAACACACAAGAGAGAGGGTGGGCCCCACCATTTAATTAAGTACATAAAATAAATAATGACACACACACACACACACACACGTATATATAAAGATATATATATATATATATATAGATAGATAGATAGATAGATATATACACACACACACACACACTTACATATATATTTATATGTATATTTATTTATACAAAATTTAGAATGGTGGGAATTAATATATATATCAAATATATATACCAAATAAGTATTAGTACGTGTATCACATACACGCACACATCATGTATCATATACACGAAATGCCATCAATATGTTCACAGTAACATATACTGTAGAGAGTGTGTGTATCATATACACTATACTAGAACCCGTATCATTAATACGGTTATCAAGTCGACACTTGACTTGGTATTCCGTCTTTGAAACCGGCTAGTATAACAGTCGTATGATTGAACACGTATATCCAATATACATGTTTTATCGAACTCATGTACGTATCCCTATACGTACGTCGCATCGCGTTTTTCCCGGGCAGGCACTTTCGTTGCGGGACTCTAAAGCCCTGTCAATACGCTGGCAGTAGGTTATACAGGATCGTATCCGATTGAATCTAAAACACTTTCAGATTCAACCCCCTTTCGGGTTAGCCCATAAGCTCATCAGTGGCACTAGCTATACGTAACGGTTACCCAGGTATAAACAAGATAAAGGCAGGTCAACGAGCGAACTCCTCCGGACCCAACAAAGTCTATAAGTGATAGTCACCGTATAGTCCGGTCTCTTCGTCAAGGAGTATCACATACCGGGTTTGGGGAGTGGAATCTTTCATACCCCCAATGACCTGATAAGTCACGCTGACAGAGAACTCATAACCTAAGTGATACAACTAGCAACACTTACCAGTTTATCTCTGATGCTGTAGCCACGGACTTCAGGTTATAGTCGTGTCCTGCATAGTGCGATATCGACTCCCAATACCGGGAGCAACGAATTCCCTTGACCGCTCACTGCCTCCATGTGTTTCGGGACTATACCCAACTAAAACCTGTTTGCACGACTCAGTAGAGCTGTGGTAGGGTAGTAATCTAAGTACAGTGGAAACATATACAAGACACTGCAGCGATTTCAGGTCTAGGGACTACCCTGTATTCATGTCACCAGAGAACTGCTATCTGACATTGGTATAATACCATCTAGGAGTTATCGGTGAGTCCGTCCAGTGTAACTCATCCGATGAGCACCTGTATACAATCATCAGTGTTAAACACCAATGGCTATAGGATCAGCTATCGCCCCGTACAGGGTCATGAAACGTATACACTAGTCTAAACTGGAGTACCGATACCCCGTCTCAATACTCCTACGACTAGGGATTTTTAAGGATGTAGTTATATACTACCAGTCCCCACTAGTATGATCCTTATCATAATCCTGGTAGTGAAGCAAAGATCATATGTGATTTATCTCATGTATTAGCAATACGCGATAACTAGTAACACGTATTCACATGACAGATAAAGACAAACCAGATAGCACACTATCATCTTGAGTAAGACTATTCTTGGTATAGGCCCTCCTCGAATTCAGTAATTGCATTCCCGCAACTACGATAATTTCCTTGAGGGCACTTGTATCCAACATGCGCTAATCAATTCCAGGGTCAGGCCAGAGAAAACATGGGTCCAATACGCGATCCGATGGCAGAATATGTGGTCCAAATACGAACAATGCATTGAAGAATTCCCAACTTTGGGGATGTACATTGGGACTATTGATCCCCAATCGACCGTATCCCAATTTATGACCTTCTTCAAGCCCACCACATTCCAGGCGCTGATTGATAAACTGGCCCAGATGGATCAGATGGGCCATGGTCATTCCTCTTCAGGTAAGGATCCCCAAAATAATAAGGGCAAGGGAAAAGCATCCTTTGTTGCCAATACACAGCAACAGCCGAGCGGTCCGGAAGCAGCCGTCCGCCAAAACAATAACCGTATGCGCCTAGCCTTAGAAGAAAGGATAAAACGTGCATATTCATTCCTTCATGATAAGACGATGAGAATATTTGAGCTGGCTATGCGGAATAATCTGATTGTATTGCCAGAACCGCGGCGACCCACACAAGCTAGTGGTGTCAATAACCCCAGCTACTACCCCTATCATCAGGTAGTAAGTCACTCAATTGAAGATTGCTACATCTTCAAAAACTAGGTAGAAGACCAATATCAGCAGGGGAAATTTGCACTGTCAGACAATTGGAGGGTAGATCTGCCTCAAAAGTACGTCCCCAAGAAAGTTGATACGCAAGGGGCATCCTGCTCACTCGTGGAGGAAGCTTCATAGGAAATGTTTCTTTCGGCAAAAACCAAAAGAATACTGAAGGATCTGCAAACATGCTTGGCAATCAAGTGAAAAATCCCGCTTGAGCCTGAGATTATAGAAGGGATGCTGAAACCGCGTCCCGCATCGAAAATCGCTGACAAAAGGAAATACCCCCAAAGTCAAGCCTTTGAACTTTTCTAAGAAAAAGAAGAAGAAAAAGAAGCTCGTGCAGCCCGCTGAGTATATCGACAGGCTCACGGACCTCCAAAAGTATATAGATGCATTGAAAGAGTACAATCATAAAGCGTGAATACCAGTCGCGCTCGAAGAATTCCTTAAGTATATTCTTGAGGACAAGGACAGTGACGATGATGAGGAAAATGTCTCATCGGAGGAAATGGAAGAACGTGTAGAAATCTTTCGCATAGTCTCCCATTCATCCATATATGATAAAGAAGCTCCGCCAGCATCGGAAAGCAACAGGGATGAACTGGGGGCAGAATCGGTATCTAAAATCCCGAAATTGCTAGAGGAAGACCCAATTGAAAGGCTGCTAAAAAACGATTTTCAAAAGAGCAAAGATTATCAGGAACGTGAGACGGCCATATATGAAAAGGCAAAACAACAGCATTGGAACAAAGAAGTTGCGGTGAAGATGAGTCATAAAGCTTTCTGACCAAACCGAAGCATGCCTACAAAGAATAAGAGCTTGAACAAAGCTGAGAAAAGTTTTGCCAAGACCCTATCCATATGGATGAAACTGCAACCACTCATTATGTACACTCCTGGGGTCCCATATTTCGATGGTGGAGAGGGACACCCAAAATACTGCTCGTATCACCGAAGGATCGCTCATCCCATCCAAGAATGCAACGCCTCAAGAAGTAGTGGTAAGGATATGTTGTCCATAGAAAACGCTTCAAGATGGAGAAGCGCAAGGCTCGCGCTCGTCGATATGAGAGCAGTGAGACGGCAGTGTATAAAAAAGCAACCGGCAGCCGTCATATGGTTCATACCGATTCAAAAGGGGAAAAATCTCGGGTTCTCATATTCGGGAGTGATTCGGAAGATGAAATGCCCCTCAACCCTGTCTTCGAGAGTTCCGCCTTTGAAACAGAAGAGGATGAAAAGGATTGCGAGAACATTCAGTCGCGCAACCGCACTCTGCTTGAAAAGTACCTTGGACCCGCAAACAAGGCTTCAAATAAAAAAGATAAAGGAAAGGGGGAAATGCCCGAAGAGGTGGCCCTTGATGAGGAAGTCGCCAGAGAACTCATCGCAAAGGACCTTCCTAAGAAAACCAAGGTGGACTATAATGTCCTTGCGCATTTGAGAAAGATACTCTCACAATTGAGCATATTGGATGCTCTACTCTTGTCCAAAGAGGTACGAGACTCCTTGATCAAAACCTTGCAAGAACCTGATCAGTTCCAAGCTTTTCTCGTGGAAGTGAAAATGAAGGATGGACTTGCAGAGATCCACACGGCTGACATTATCTTGAGCGAGGAAGATCTACTCCTTGATACATGCGAGCATAATCTACTGCTCTATATTACCGGGTATTGCCACGTTATCAAGATAGGAAAAATCCTTGTCAATAACGGATCCTCCGTCAACCTCCTTAACGTGAGAATGTTGAAAAAGATATGTATGAATGTTCAGCACCATGCCTAAGACAAGATAACTATATTGGGGTTCGACTCGCAGTCGTCACGGACGCATGGGTCCATAATATTAGCGCTCCGCTTCGGGCATCTCATCACTGACATCAAATTCCATGTCATTGATGGCAAGACATGTTATAATGCTTTACTCGGCAGGCCTTAATTACACGAGTACAACGTCATCCCTTCTACACAACATCAGTGTATGAAGTAATTTAAAAATGACTTGGAGTACACCGTCATGGAAGAACTCAATCCTTTCTCGGTGAATGAGATGCGAAAGTATGAGGATGCAAAATACTTTCAGCCGAATTTCGAGAATACTGAATGGTGCTACAAGCCTGAAAATAAGTAAAAATCCATTGCGACCATCCCGGTCTTCGGAAGTGTTACCGAAGAAAATGAACAAATAGTCTACTCGGGATAGCCACTGAGAGAGAACAATAAAACTAGGCCCTCGACCCCAATCCTGGTCTTTGGCAGTGTCACGACCCAAAAATTTTAGCTCATGACCGGCACTTAAATCACGCCACGTCTACAGGCGTAACGTAATTCAAGTAAGCCGAAACCCAGAAATCTAAACTCTTTTTAAATAAAATAAAGAGCTGAAGTTTTGAAATAAAGGTATAGTGAAATCAAACGTTTTCTTAATGCATAAATGGTGGAACATGAAAAATGCAAGTGGAATTTATTAGTTGAAAAACATGTTTCGTCTTTTAAAAATTTGGGCAGCACCTCTTTTGTATATTTTGATCCAAAACCACATATACATAATAAAAATATAGGCATCCCCAAGTGGAAGCTAGCTCTTCGCCAATCGGCGGAATCACAACCATGCAAGACAGAAATATATGTATACGACGCCCAACGGCGAACATCAACACAAAGAATAATGTAAAGCAAGACATCAAACCCACAAAGCGAACATATAATCCATCACTCAAGTCTCGCAACTACAAGTCTTGCTAAGTCTTACTACATATACAAATACTAGTTTCTGATTGATGGAGTTAACTAGATACAACAGGAATAATAAATACAAGAGTGGTACGATCCAACATGTACCACCTACCAAAGCAAAACACCTGAATGCAGCTGTGTGCCAATGATACCGCTAATGATCCATGCGGTCAACCTGCAAGAACTATGGCACAATGGAGGTGAGTTGCCAACTCGTGAGTAGAAAACATCATCAGGTAGAAATCGAATAAAACAACGATTCCTAGGTCAACTATAGCATAAAGATAATACTATGATATCTAGGGTGACCGTGTCTACACATATGCCAACAATAATCAAAGCCTGCATGCATGTGGATATCATCCAACAATATAATCAATGCCTATATGCATGTGGATCTCGTCCACTCGAAACATCATAAAAGCATATGCATGCAAATATATAAGAATATCAAGAATGTGTGTCCATCAATGACACATCAAATCATGGAACCTAGATGTCCAACACTGACACTCGAAACATCATGAAACCCGTATCCAGTATCGACACGTAAATCCTCATATCTCAGGCACCGCAACCTCAGATCGGCCCTCAGGCGTCGCATACTCTAGTCGGCCCTCATATCCATCTCATGACTCCGGTCGGTATCCTCCGGATAACCGCCGAGTCCAAATACTATCACCGGTAGGTAGTGCTCCCCTGCCAAGCTCACCGCCTAACAATACGGGTCTTCTTTCCCCGGGGTACCTCACCGGGTCCACCATGTACCCGCAGATGGTGCTTATCGCTCCTCGAATCAGGTTTCACATGCCAATCTCAGAACCTAGAAAACACATGGTGGATGTCTCGAAATATCATATCAAGAGAAACCGGATTTTTAAAACAATACATACTTTCCTTTGAAATAACCACGGTTCTCAAATCCAGAAATCTCATGAAAACAGCATCTCAATGTATATAATCGTAAGGCATGATGTATGCAAACATAAAGCAGAAATGTGAGCATATCCAGTATCTCATGCGACAATGTATAGTGATGTGAACATAGCAAGTATATCATTCATGATGTAGCAATTATACTATGTAATTGACACAGCAATTATCAATGATGAAAGTGTGTGAGCCGGCAATCTGTGTAAACATAACATACGCATCATCAATAATGGTGTAGGTGTACTAGCACATGTATATGTAATGCAATGAGAGTGACATGAACGTAACATAAGGTACATCATAGGCGAAATGCTATAACCATACGTATCTAATCTAACATCCACACATGAACCATACGATCAGTTTTTAAAAGATGCAAATCGTGGTTTTGAAAGTAGGGGTTATGGTGTTTTTAAGGAAAAGACATCATTTGAAAATCCAAAATGTCCCTCAAGGTATCTATTTAAGAGATGCATACGATTCTTCAATTTAGAAATAGTTATAGTTCGGATGACACATTTACGTCGGTTATCCAGTCTTATAGTATCTGATACGGCAATATCATCGAACATCATTCTCAAATCACGAACGCGGATCATTCATCCAGTAACTCGCATCGCGTATGGTAATCCTTCGTACGGTAACATTTAACAAAAATAGGGATCTATCAACCTATACGACAATGGGAGTATGGATCTCAAGTCTCGTACGGCATATCACTCATTATTCTCATAAATATGGATATATCTCAAGCCACATCCATATCAAATCTCATATCCTGTTATTTTGCATAAATGTCATATTTTATTGTATATAACGTTCTCACAACATGCCACTATATATCTTATATCAATCGTATCCGCTCGTATCATCTTATCTCATAATATTGATATCTCAAATCTCGTTATCACGTATTAATCATATCATATCACTTCTAACTATACTTTTAACCATATCCCTAGTTTTCCTAATATAGGTTTCCTTCACCATATCCTATATATCCGTTTCCATCAGAATTTGCGGGGGTGCTATACGCCATCCAACCGACTTCACCCGTAGATATAAATCTACTCATCTGCGGAACTCCTTGTTCAGCCATAGTTGATATGCTTCGTCGTCTCGGAATCTACGTGAAGGTACCTACAATCAATACACATATCACAGTACTATTAAAATCAAGTTCGAAAAACCAATACGGCACACAAATTGCCTATAGGTTAGAACTCATAGCTTAGGCATGCAAAAACAATCAACCTTTGTTGTTGACGTACAAACGCCCAACAACCAAATACAAATCCAAATATCAAAACCAATAATCCCAATATCGAAAAACATTACCAACAACACCCCAATGTGCTCCCAGATTTTGGCTCAGGTCAATTGCAACAAAACTAGCAAGTACAGGGAGTTGTATAGGGGGTAAGTGAGCTACAGACCAAACTTAGACACAATTGCCTACACTGAGGCCGGCCACACTGCCCTCAAAACCGGCCTGCTCGGCCAAGGATGCTTGGAATTGGTTCGTACTTTCAGGGTGGTCTCTTAGTGTCTTAATTAGGTTAATGGAGTTGCTAGTTTTTCTAGTAAACGTTCCAGGTCATCCCAGATTCACTTTAGTCCCCAATTTGTACACAAAACTGACATGGAACAAATCTTAAGTCCGTAATTTGGTTTCTATACTCATTTCCAGGTCTTGAAATCAATCCCTAAGGTCTTAAAACACACACTACACCTCAACTTATCCCTCAACAGCAACTTGGAAGAATCCAAGATCACAATCCACACTTTTTTGACTCTAAACTAAGCTAGGATGCTAGAAAACTCAAAACTAAACTAAATGAAAAGAAATATACCTCATTTTGGCAACTCAAAAAAAATCCTAGCTTCCCAAAGTCTTCAAAATCCGAACTTGCAAGGTCCAATGTGTTGAGTATGAAGTGGGGATCATTTTCATTGAAGAGGGTGTAGGGTTTTGTTGAAGATTTGGAGATGATATTTGGAGGTGGAGGGGAGGGAGATAAGGAGGAAGAAGATGAAGGAAAATGATGGGGTGAAGAAAATGGGCAGCCTCCCTCTCTCTCTTATTCTACCCTCACTCACAAGCCATGCCTCATGTGGTCCCCTCTCTCTCTCCTCAATAATTCATTTTCTAACCTTTTCTCTTTTCTCACAATAACACACATAATTCCAATAAAACCACACAAATAAAACAACATGCAACAAAATACAACATAACATGGTGCACTAGTCATGGAAAAATGTAGAAACATGGATTTGGCTTAATCGCGATTAGTAGTGCACTGATCGGGTTTAAATTTTAAACTTGCATATAATTAATTATAAAAATGCCAAATCCATTAAATATATTTTTAAATGAATAAATCATTTTAATCTCCAATTAGTATATTTATACCAGTTTACAAAAAACCCCAAATTCGCAAATCGGGTAATTTTCGCGAAATATATTATTTTAATATTGAATTCCAAAAATAATATTTTATATTTTCTGAAATGTTACAATCTTCCCCCTTTAAATAAATTCGGTCCGCGAATTTAAACCCCCAAATGCTAAAACATTTCAATAATCAACTCAAATTTCGCGGCTCCGAAATCACGGAAGGTATAGAATACTACAGCGCCTCGTGTGCGCCAGAAATTGAGTACGAAACTCAAAAATCGCACTCCGTCAAGCGTCACGCAAATCTTCGGATTTGCACGCATATCATCAGAGTTACAATAGAGATACCGGTCTCGAAATCCATTATTGAAATCTAATATACACTAGTCAAATACTATAATACATATGTAGTACGTATCCTTGGAAAAATCTTAAAACTGAATAAAACACATGCAAAATCTTTTCTGAATCTCCGTGTGATGCGTAACACACGGCACAAGTGATGGACGCTCATTTGTAAAGTAATAAATATACGTTCGCATATGTTTTTCTCAAGTATGCGTTCCGCCGTTTTGAAATATTTCAAAAGGTTTTCCTTTGTAAACGTTCCTGTCACTCACGGACACGTAGAAAATAGCGAGACTATAGCTCCTTTTTGAAAACCCCATGGTAAACTTTTAATGCATGCAAGTACTCAGGTATTGTCCTCAGATCAGTCATATTCAGCTACTACATAATATAGTGCCCATCATGAAAACAAAGGGCTCAAAAGCAAAATCAGCCTTAAAAGGCATATCCAACAATCACGTGTGTCTGGTGTGCATGGAAATCAAGACAAATACAAGTGCTACGAATGTGCACAAAACCAAACTAAGTGCAACGGGTGTGCATGAAAGCATCTGTCCAGTGCAATGGGTGTGCACGACAACAACATCTAGTGCAATAATAGTGCACGAAAATTTCAATCTAGTGCAACTAACATGCGCGAATGAAAATCCCAATCGAGTGCATCCGGTGTGCACAAAATCACATCCCAAATCATGTGCCCAACATGCACGAAAATAAAAATCAAGTGCATCCGTCATGCACGAATGAAAATATAAATCAAGTGCATCCGGCATGCACGAATGAAATCTAAATTAAGTGCATCCAACATGCACGAATAAAATCTAAATCAAGTGCATCCAACATGCATGAATGAAATCTAAATCAAGTGCATCCGATGCGCACAAATCTAATACTAAGCGTCTAATATGCGTAAAAATCCAAATCAAACGCGTCAGATCCATAAAAAGCATCTAGTGCAGTAGCATGCACGAAAACGAACGTCAAGTGCAAATGCGCAGAAAAACACAAATCTGGTAACACAATGCTCAAAGACATAAATCGGGTGCAACCGATGTACGGAGTATAAATCTAGTGCAACTAATGCACAAAATAGGAATCTAGTGCAACAAATGCACAAAATAAAAATCGGGTGCATCCAGTGCACGAAATACAAATCCGGTGCATCCAGTGCACGAAATACCAATCTAATGCAACAAATGCATGGAAACTCATCAATGACTCAAATGCATATAAAAGCAACACCGAGTATACCAAGGTTTATAAAATCATAAACGCGTGCAACTGCGTGCATAAAATGCACAGTTATGATTTTATACCAAGGTGTATAAAATCATAAACGCGTGCAACTGCGTGCACAAAATACGTATCAATGCACTGCAAGCATAGGTGAGTTATACTGAGTGAAAGAATCAAATCAACCTTATGAAATCTACGAAATCATAAACACGTGCAAACAAAGCACAAAACCGATCAAAAGTGCAATAAATATGCACAAATAATAAATCAACACAACAGTGCAAAAAGAATAAATCAAGTGCAATAACTGTGCACAAAGTATAAATACCCAGTAGGTGCAACCATGGTGCACGAAAACAATATCATGAAACTCAGTCATCAAAACTCAAATCCAAGAGATATAAGCGTGATGCTCGGATCACAAACGCAAATCACAACAAATGACATTGAGGTACACCTCCTACAATGTCTAAAAATGTCGGTGCGCCCAAAACTGGCAGAGCAAGAACATCCGCTTGCCTCCTACTCACGGTCTGACGTCCTCCGTCTCTGGGTCCTCATTTTCTCTGTGGATTACCAATCTCGCAATCCATCGACTCGTCGGCCCGGTCAGGTATGCTAACGGAAACAATTCCGCTCTGGCACTCCTCTCATCATCATTCAGCCAATTAGCATGACCACTCATAAAGCAGCACGTTACTGGCGTCGGCCTCTGGCCCTCTGAATACATGTGACACAATTGATCTTCGATGCAAATCTTATCGCAGCAGTGTCCTGGAAGGCACCTGCTCAAGGTCTCTTCCGATCTCGCCTATGCCGAACTATATGGAGGCTGGTACTCTTACATCATCTTTTTCTCGTTTTCTGAACATCTGCGTTCTAAGCACAGCATTTTCTCGGGAACTGGTCGTATCCCAACGTCTCTGTACACACATCAGATTTCTAATCTCGACGGGGAGTAACCACAGCTCGTTAACATCTCGCACAAACCTCTTGTTCCACTCGTCTTTATTATCGTCCACTTCAACGTCACGTCATGCTATCTGCGTACTGCAATGGTTCTCATCTACAGTCAATCCGGAGTATCTCACACGGACTCGAAATTACGAACTCGGTATCGTCATCACTCTGTAGAAGATATCTAGCCGAACACGTCCTCGGGAACTCGTCCAATTCATCGGAGGAATACACTTTATTCGTCCGTTCTTGATCAACTCACAACGCATCTGGGTGAGGTCCTCCATCTGAAGCTGGTCCACTTACTAATCTCCTATCGGATCATTCAACGAACAACGTCATCTCCGGATCGATCTACTCTAGGTCTGAGTAAAATTCTCCACACTAGAAATCTTCAACTCAACTGGGCCTGCGTCGGCGCTTCAAATCTGACGAAACATCTCAGTCGCTCAACTCCGCTCGAGATAGACTAGCTATCTTCTGTCGCATCTCTGCCTGAAAGCTCCGGCGATCTTAGCTCATAAGCTCTGGAAGCGACATCCCATTAATCTCAGCAACAGCTGAGTCATTTGTCTGCAAGGTAGACAACATCACGATCTCCGAGGTAGGCTGTACATCAACAGTCCTCTCACAACGGTAGCCTCTAACAATGGCCCGATCATCCGGTGCAAAACCGTACACTCGCCTCAAACGAGAGGTCACAACACAAACACTAAATCGATACGTTCCCATGTCACCAGAGAACACGATGGTCAGTCCTCGTCCATGATGAGCTCGCCCTGACCGCATCACTAGTAGCAGCTCAATCTGCGCTCAAACTATGGTGACAAGAACCTCAAGTATTTATCGAAGAAAATAGATCAAGGATTGAAAGGAATCAACAGATCCCAAAATGGATACATGATCATAAGGAGGAACGGAATCAATGAGAGTATGATCATGGAAACGAATAAAATCGAGGATCTCAAATGGATGTATAATCATGATGACGAAGAGAATCACAGATCTCAAAATATGTACATCCTAAGGTTTCTTAAATGGAGTATCGTATCATAAATATACCGCGGAACATACGTACGGTATGTCACTCTACTCAATCTACCTACTCCATCAATCAGGGTCAACCTATGAAACAAAAGTTCGGGTCTAATACCCCATGTTCAAGTCTAAGTTCCGTAAGGTCAAGCCTAGGTTCCGAAATAGATTACGCCTCAGACTCCACATAGTCAAATCTAGACTCGAACCAAGGTTAAACCTAGCGCTTTGATACCAACTTTGTCACGACCCGAAAATTTTAGCTCTTGACCGGCACTTAAATCACGCCACGTCTACAGGTGTAACGTAATTCAAGTAAGTCGAAACCCAGAAATCTAAACCCTTTTTAAATAAAATAAAGAGCTAAAGTTTTGAAATAAAGGTATAGTGAAATTAAACGTTTTCTTAATGCATAAATGGTGGAACATGAAAAATACAAGTGGAATTTATTAGTTGAAAAAAATGTTTTGTCTTTTAAAAATTTGGGCAGCACCTCCTTTGTATATTTTGATCCAAAACCACATATACATAATAATAATAATAATAATAATAAAGGAATCCCTAAGCGGGAGCTAGCTCTTCGACAATCGGCGGAATCACAACCACGCAAGACAGAAATATATGTATACGATGCCTAACGGCGAAGATCAACACAAAGAATAATTTAAAGCAAGACATCAAACACACCAAGCGAACATATAACCCATCGCTCAAGTCTCACAACTACAAGCCTTGCTAAGTCTTACTACATATACAAATACTAGTTTCTGATTGATGGAGTTAATTAGATACAACATGAATAATAAATACAAAAGTGGTACGATCCAACATGTACCACCTACCAAAGCAAAACACCCGAATGCAGCTGTGTGCCAACGATGCCACTAATGATCCATGCGGTCAACCTGCAAGAACTGTGGCACAACGGGGATGAGTTACCAACTCGTGAGTAGAAAACATCATCAAGTAGAAATCGAATAAAACAACGATTTCTAGGTCAACTATATCATAAAGGTAATACTATGATATCTAGGGTGACCGTGTCTACACATATGCCAACAATAATCAAAGCCTGCATGCTTGTGGATATCATCCAACAATATAATCAATGCCTGTATGCATGTGGATCTCGTCTACTAGAAACATCATAAAAGCATATGCATGTAAATATATGAGGATATCAAGAATGTGTGTCCATCAATGACACATCAAATCATGGAACCTGAGTGTCCAACACCGACACTCGAAACATCGTGAAACCTGTTTCCAGTAACGATACGTAAATCCTCATATCTAAGGCGCCGCATCCTCAGATCGGCCCTCAGGCGCCGCATACTCTGGTCGGCCCTCATATCCATCTCATGACTCCGGTCGGTATTCTCTGGATAACCGTCGAGTCCAAATACTATCACCGGTAGGTAGTGCTCCCCTGCCAGGCTCACCGCCTAACAATACGAGTCTTCTTGCCCGGGGGTACCTCACCGGGTCTACTATGTACCCGCATACGGTGCTTACCGCTCCTCGAATCGGGTTTCACATGCCAATCTCAGAACCGAGAAAACACATGGTGGACGTCTCAAAATATCATATCAAGAGAAACCTGGTTTTTAAAACAATACATACTTTCCTTTGAAATAACCACGGTTCTTAAATCCAGAAATCTCATGAAAATGGCATCTCAATGTATATAATTGAAAGGCATGATGTATGCAAACATAAAGCAGAAATGTGAGCATATCCAGTATCTCATGCGATAAGGTATAGTGATGTGAACATAGCAAGTATATCATGCATGATGTAGCAATTCTACTGTGTAAGTGACATAGCAATTATCGATGATGAAAGTGTGTGAGCCGGAAATCTATGTAAGTATAACATACGCATCATCGATAGTGTAGGTGTACTAGCACAGGTATATGCAATACAATGAGAGCGACATGAACTTAACATAAGGTGCATCGTAGGTGAAATGCTATAAGCATACGTATCTACTCTAGCATCCACACATGAACCATACGATCAGTTTTTAAAAGATGTGAATCGCAGTTTTGAAAGTAGGGGCTACGGTGTTTTAAGGAAAAGATATCATTTGAAAATCCGTAACGTCCCTCAAGGTATCTATTTAAGATATGCATACGATTCTTCAATTTGGAAATAGGTATGGTTCGGATGACACATTTACGTCGGCTATCCAGTCTTATAGTATCCGATACGGCAATATCATCGAACATCATCCTCAAATCACGAGTGCGGATCATCCATCCGGTAACTCGCATCGCATCCGGTAATCCTTCGTACGGTGACATTTAACAAAAATAGGGATCTATCAACCTATACGACAATAAGGGTACGGATCTCAAGTCTCGTATGGCATATCACTCGTTATTCTCATAAATATGGATAAATCTCAAGCCACATCTGTATAAAATATCAAATCCTGCTATTTTCCATAAATGTCATATCTTATTATATATAACGTTCTCACAACATGCCACTATAAATCTTATATCAATCGTATCCGCTCGTATCACCTTATCTCATCATATTGATATCTCAAATCTCGTTATCACGTATTAATCATATCATATCACTTCTAACTATCCTTTTAACCATATCCTTAGTTTCCTAATATAGGTTTCCTTAACCATATCCTATATATCGGTTTCCATCAGAATTTGCGGGGGTGCTATACGCCATCCACCCGACTTTCCCCGTAGATATAAATCTACTCACCTGCGGAACTCCTTTTTCAGCCGTAGTCGATGTGCTTCGTCGTCTCCGAATCCACGCAAAGGTACCTACAATCAATACACATATCACGGTACTATTAAAATCAAGTTCGGAAAACCAATACGGCAAACGAATTGCCTATAGGTTAGAACCCATAGCTTAGGCATGCAAAAACAATCAAACAACCCTTGTTGTTAATGTACAAACACCCAACAACCAAATACAAATCCAAATATCAAAACCAATAATCCCAATATCGGAAAACATTACCAAAAATCACCCTAATGTGCTCCCAGATTTTGGCTCAGGTCAATTGGAACAAAACTAGTAAGTACAGGGAGTTGTATAGGGGGTAAGTGAGCTACAGACCAAACCCAGACAGAATTTCCTACACTGAGGCAGGCCACACTGCCCTCAAAACCGGCCTGCTCGGCCAAGGATGCTTGGAATGGGTTCGTACTTGCAGGGTGGTCTCCTAGTGTCTTAATTAGGTTAATGGAGTTGCTAGTTTTTCTAGTAAGCGTTCCAGGTCATCCCAGTTTCCCTGTAGTCCTCAATTTGTACACAAAACCGACATGGAACAAATCTTACGTCCATAATTTGGGTTCTATACTCATTTCCAGGTCATGAAATCAATCCCTAAGGTCTTAAAACACTCACTACACCTCAACTTATCTCTCAACAGCAACTTGGAGGAATCCAAGGTCATAATCCACACTTGTTTGACTCTAAAATAAACTAGGTTGCTATAAAACTCAAAACTAAACTAAATGAAAGGAAATATACATCATTTTGACAACTCAAGAAAAATCCTAGTTTCTCAAAGTCTTCAAAATCCGAACTAGCAAGGTCCAATGTGTTGATGATGAAATGGGGACCATTTTCAATGAAGAGGGTGTAGGGTTTTGATGAAGATTTGGAGATGATATTTGGAGGTGGAGGTGGAAGGAGATGAGGAGGAAGAAGATGAAGGAAAATGATGGGGTGAAGAAAATGGGCAGCCCCCCTCTCTTATTCTCACCTTCACTCACAAGCCATGCCTCATGTGGTCCCCCCTCTCTCTCCTAAATAATTCATTTTCTAACCTTTTCTCTTTTCTCACAATAACACACATAATTCCAATAAAACCACACAAATGAAACAACATGCAACAAAATGCAACATGGCATGGTGTACTAGCCATGGAAAAATGTAGAAACACGGATTTTGCTTAATCGCGATTAGTAGTGCACTAATCGGGTTTAAATTTTAAACTTGCATATAATTAATTATAAAAATTCTAAATCCATTAAATATATTTTTAAATGAATAAATCATTTTAATCTCCAATTATTTCATAAATATTGGTATATATTTATACCAGTTTATAAAAAAAAACCCAAATTCGCAAATCGGGTAATTTTCGCGAAATATATTATTTTAATATTGAATTCCAAAAATAAGATTTTATATTTTCTGAAATGTTATAGGCAATGACTCCGAAGACGAGACTAATGCACTGTTATCCATTCGCTCATCGACACAGACTCTTTCCGAAGCGGATCAAAGTCTACATTTTATGATGGCTCCACTTCGACATTATAAAAAAATTAATGCGCTCAATACATATAGCGTGCCAGAGTTGGAAACTTTCTATGTGCCTCCTTGGCGAAAAGGTGAAAAGACAATTCTCTTTTATAAATCCATGAAAACCAAGATAGAAAAAGAAGTCTGGCATGGGGTTGATCCGACTGTTGATAAGTTTCAACCCATCCGTATGCCAAGATATTATGGGGACATATTAAAGGAGCTATTAAAACGCCAAGGTGTGCCTCTCGAACAAACTTTTCGACAAGCCCAATTCTATAAAAGGATTTGGGATATCCCCAGGACTCAACGAAAGAAGCCCAACGAGAAAATGGAAACAACTGGGTTGGGATATGTTCGGTCCATGAAATGGGAGCAAATATACAGCTGCCACGCCATAAACAGGTCGAATGGAGAAGAAGATGTTTCTCCAAGTAGTTATGTCACCGAACGAGAGAAAAGTCTCTCTTGAAGAACCTCAAGTCCGTCGCTCGAAGAATAAATTGACAAGATAATAAAGGAAGCTTGTCAAGCGAGCCGAGACAACCACAATCGTGAAATAGCCATATAAGAAAATGCCAGAAGGCAGCAGCTCGGTGAGCAATCTGGGGAAGAAGTGGGTCACGACGCGCTTCATCCACAACTCCCCGTGTACTCTCGTGAAGAAGGAAAATCTCGAAGTAGAGACAAGAATATGGCGAGGAACGCGAACAACGTGCAAGGAAAGCAAAGCAAGTCCAAGACACTCTCCAATCGAGAAAAGTTCAGTTGGAACCCGTCCCTTATAAAGAAAATGGGTCGAAAGTATTCGTTCCCTCGAGACAAGACAGGGAAGATATTCAACCATGTAATGAAACACCAGATGATTATATTTCCGGAGTCTTGTCTTCCCGAACAGATAAATGAAGTCCATCATCCGGATTATTGCTCCTATCACCGAGCAATAGGTCACCCCCTTGAACACTGTTTCACGTTCAAGGACTAGGTGGAGGACCAAAATCAACAAGGCAGGTTCATACTGTCCGATAGTTGGAGGATAAGCTCGCCACAAAAGCACGAGCCAAAGACGACCTATACCATCAGGATGAGACCGGTTCGACCACGACAACGGAAGAGGACTCGTACCTGTCATATGTTAGCACTTTCAAAAGATGGAAAGGATGAGAATATGATTGACCTCTTCAGATGCTTCGTAAATGAAGACGGTGACGAAGAGATTTCGGAATTCCCACCGGCACCAAAAGAGCTGGAGGATGGGATACATATCACGGCGGACAAACTAAGGAAAATGGACTTGGGAACGGAGAATGATCTGAGACAAACGTTTATTAGTGAGCTGCTATCCGAAAAACAAGTAGCCATATTAAAAGATGTGTTTATGCAGAATAAATATTTCTTCACTTGGAACTACTCCGAAATGCTGGGTTTAGATCCAAAGGTAGCGGTATACAAGCTGGCCATATCGCCAAAGGCGAAACAGGTCAAGCAGGTGCCAAGAAAGATGCGGTTTGAACTCGATGTTAGGAATATGAATGCTCTAGAGGTCATTATTGTATGATATAGTGGATGCTTGGATATATATATATAGAGAGAGAGAGGACTTTCTTGCTCGACATGATAGTATGCTATCTTGTTGCTCTTATTTTAACATGTACACTTGTATTATTATATTGTCTCTCTGATACATGTTGATAAAACACTTAGGATGTTAGCTTGACTACCAAGACTATGATGTGAATCATATTAGTGGGGCTTGTGTAGTCCACAAGCACATCATTTAACAGTTCATAGTCGAAGGAATATCGAGACAGGGCATCGATATTCCAGAGTAGACTAGTGTGTACGTTTCTTGATCCTGTATGGAGACGATGGTTGATCCAACAACCATTGGTGTTTGACATCAAAAAGTGTACATAGGTGCTCATTAGAGAATGGTTACACTGAACAGGACTCGCCGAGAACTCCTAGATGGTACCATACATATTGTTACGACCCGAAAGTACGGAACATGACCGACACTTAGGCTACGAACGTCTCAAGGCGTATGTGCTCTAAGTAAGCCGAGCCCAGAAATCCAAACCAAAAAAAAAAGTAGTGGAGTGAAGGAAAAACCATATGTAAATCAACCAGTTTGCAACATAATATACAACGCCTAAAGGCGAGGATCACAACATAAAGGAAACTCAACAGCACGAGATCCACAGAAATATAACGCGCGACTCTAAGGTCGAAAGAATAAACATCACTGGTCTCTATCAAATTTAAGTACATGTTTTGGTTGATGGAACTTCTAGATACAACTGAAATATAATATACAAATTATAATGATGGGTATGATACAAATAACCCACCTACTAGCAAGTCACCTGAAGAAGCTGTGCCCGCAAAGCCGTAATGGAACCCGTACGGCAAGACCTGCAAGAAACTGGGGCACAACGGGGGTGAGTTGCCAACTCGTGAATAGAAAACATCTACGAACAGAAAATCGTATGTATGACGCAATCCTAGGTCATACGATCATAATATATAATTCTCAATTATATAACCAGCATTCTATAACCATGACTAGGGTAACTATCTAATCCAAATGTAATCCCATGTACCCGTGTCAATGTCAGTGCCTCAGGTAGCAATGTATCATATGAATGATGTATGAATGCATGAAAAGTATGATCAATGTAATCAAGTGTGTATGTGATCAATGTCTGTATATAGGTGGATCCCGTCCACGTATCACCCAATGACAATAAGCATCATGCATGTAAATATGAGGATATAGTCAAAATCATGAAAACACATCATGAAACCTGTGCCCAACATCGGCACGAAACATAGCCTCAATCTCAATATCTCAATATCTCTGATAAGTCTCACTATCTAGGGCGCCGTAAATCCAGACCGGCCCCTACCATCAATCTCAAGACCACGACGGTATCCTCCGGATATCCGACGTGTCGGGTAAAATCACCGGTCGGTAGTGCTCCCCTGCCAGGCTCAACGCCATCTCCTGCGATCTTCTTTCCCCGGAGGACCGCACCGGGCCCACCATGTACCCGCAATCGGCCTCATCCGCCTCCTCGAATCGGGTTTCACATGTCGCTCTCAGCACCGAGAAAACACATGGTGGACGCACTGAAATATCATATCAGGGGTAACCGAGTTTTTACAACAATTACATAATCTCTTTGAAATACCCACGGTTCCCAAATCCAGAATATCATAGAAACAACATATCTCAATGCGCATAATCAGAAAACATGATGTATGTGACATATCAATGAAGTGCAAGTATAACAGTATATCATGCAACATGGAATAATAGTATGCACATACAAGGGTCATATCCTGCAGCAATAATACTACTGTGTAGTGACATGGCAATTACCGATGAAGATGTGTGTGAACTGGCAAGTAAGTGTACGTGGTACATACGCATCATCGGTAATGGTGCTGGTGTCCTAACAGCATGATGTCAACAATAGAATATGAATCACAATAAGTATGCGATGCAGAACAACAATAATAATATGTGGGAGCTGAATACCAAATACCATGATAGCTAAACTGTATCTAATGTCATAAGAGTCATATAGCTACACCACTATAAGGCTGAGCTGAAGCTAACAGTAGGTAAGGGAAACCGCCTAACCTCTGAGTCGATACATATATATACATATAGTCGGTGATCCCGCCTCGATAATATCACATCCGATACCATATTGCTATAATCGGTTATTCCCAAGTCAAGAGTGCGGATCGAACATCAAATTACAGCTCGTACGTAAATCCGTTGTACGGCATTCCCAAATCTGGGTACGGGTCAAAATCATATTCATCATATTACTCATCTGGCATCCTCTTATCGAGATCACCATCTGGGGTACTGACCTACGTCTAGTACAATACTAATATCATCACTATAGTCATGACCTGACTACTGATCGACAGTCTCGTATCACACGCTAAAACACATGAAAACCATGTCGGAAACCAAAATGGTGCGCGCTACGCTCATAGGTAAAAACCTGTGGCCTTGCGTGCAAACACGGCCAACAACCTGCTGCCGTTGGCATTCAAAACGCCACCCGACAGTTACGAATCATCGAATACCAAAATCCATACGAAAACAAGTCGTAAATCACATGCCAACTCAAGAAAATCAACCCAGATTCTACCCTGATTGGAATCAGACAAAACTAGATATACCAGGGGTCAAGTTTACAGCTAAAAGAGCCGTGCACACAAAACGAAGGGGTTTCCTACAGCTCTGGCCGCAAATTGCGGCCAGATGGAATATATCTGCGGTCGGGATAAAGAGGTGGGAGCTAGGGTTTTGTGGGATGGTTCCAGGGTGCCTGCACAGCTTACTGCCAAGTCAATTTTATTTTAGGAGGTCCGGGTTGATAGCACTTTCCAGAAAAGCCGCAAAGTCGACAATATCGATAAAATACGCCAAGTTGAAACTTTCAGGTAACCAACTGGGAAACTGGGGTAATCTTGGTTAAACTGGCCTCAAACATACCCAATAAGGCTACCCAAACAATCAAAACCAATACTTGGTCAAGTCTCACTCAAATTAGCCTAAACTAGCACTAATTACGATATAAACACCTAATTTCAGCTATATGACTAGAACTTGGCAAGATAGGAATTGGGTTGTGAGATTATACCTCAAGAGATCCAAGATGAAGGAGAAGAGGAGAAGGAGAAGGAGGAAGGTTGTGCTGTTGTTGGACTGCATCTGGTGTTGCTGCAGTTTTGTGTGGTTGTTGCTGTAGTTTGCTGATTCTGTAGCTGCCGTTGCTGTTGCAAATTCCCTTTCTTTTTCTTGTGGCTATGTGTAGCAGCAGAAGTGTTGGGGGTTGGTGTTGTGTGGGGTGAAGTTGAAGTATGATGGGGGTGTGGTGTGTTTTGAATGGAGTTGTTGCTGCTGTGGTTGTTTTTCACAGCAGTTGCTGATGCTTTTGTTGCTGCTGAAAGTGGCTGATGTAGCTGCTGATGTGAGGAAATAGGGGCTGATGTGGTGTATCAGCTGATGTGATAACAATTGGGGCTGAAGTGTTGGTATGGGGGCTGAAGTGTTGATATGGGGGCTGAAGTGTTGATATGAGGGTGTAGGTGTTGGGCTAAGGTGTTAGGGGCTGGTGTAGGGTTGGCTGATGTATTGTTTCAGCTGCTGATGTTGGCTGAAGTTGTAATGTTGGGGCTGATGTGTGAGAGGGAGTGAAAGAGCACAAGGGACTATGGAGTTGGATGGATCATGGCACACCCTAGCCACCTCTCTCTCTCTCTCTCACACTCCTACACAAGGTCAACTCTAACCCTAATCACCTTTAACAAGCTAACAACCCTTAAATAACCCCTCTAACCCAACCAATTAGTTCAAGCCACCATGGTCATTTAAACATGGTAACCCTAGACTTCACCTAAGTTAACATGCACAAGTGTGTGCAGTCCAGATAAAATTTCGATAAAATATCCATAACCCAGATAAAATATTTAAAAGCCATTTTGGTAAACTTTTTACCAAAAACCCCACATTAAGACACACTTACCACTAAACACAAACTCAGGTGTTACAGTCTTCCCCCCTTAAGAAAATTCGTCCCCGAATTTTAAAATATAAAGAAACGCATACCTTCAAAAAGATGAGGGAACTTCTCCCGCATCTCGCCCTGGGCCTCCCAAGTGACCTCTTCACCATTCGAGCTGCGTCAAGGTATCCTTACTGATGGCAAGACCCTCAGCCTAAGTTTCTTTACTTTTCGGTCCAATATCATTATTGGCTGCTCGGTGAATGTAAGATTGCGCTCAGGCTGAATGGTCTGATGCTGAATCAAGTGCGAAGGGTCATGTAGGTATCTGCGAAGCATCTACCCGTGGAAGATGAGGTGAACATCTGAAAAGTCGGGTGGAAGAGCCAAACGATATGCTACTGTGCCGCACGCTCGAGGATCTCGAAGGGACCTATGAATCTGGGGCTAAGCTTCCCCCTTCCGCCCACACCTCATCACTCCCTTCATCGGAGAGACCCTCAGACAAAACGTCGTCACCACTGCGAACTCTAATCTGCGGCGGCGCGTGTCTGCATACGATCTCTGCTTGCTCTGAGTTGTCCTCATCCTGTCTCGAATCAGCTGTATCTTCTCGGTCGTCTCCTGTACGATCTGTGGCCCCAACATACTGCTCTTGCTGAGCTCTGTCCAACAGACAGGCGGTTTGCATCTCCTCCCATTATAAGGCCTCGAAAGGTGCCATCTGAATAGTGTCCTTGGAGCTGTTGTTGTAGGTGAACTCCACCAAGGGTAAATGATGATCCCAGCTACCACCAAAGTCTAAAACGCATGCTCGGAGCATGTCCTCGAGAGTCTGAATAGTCCGCTCTAACTGTCCGTCGGTCTGCGGATGAAATGCTGTGCTGAAACTTAAACGAGCGCCCAAAGCCTCCTGAAGCCTCTTCCGTAGTCGGCCGGTAAACTGGGTGCCTCTGTCGGACACGATACACGTCGGGACTCCATGCAGTCGTACAATCTCGTTGATGTAAATCTGGGCGTACTGAGCAATCCGAAAGTCGTCTTCGCAGGCAGGAAGTGAGCCGCTTTCGTCAAACGATCCATGATCACCCAAATGGAGTCGTACCCTTGCTTAGTCCTGGGTAGACCCATAACGAAATCCATCGAAATCTGTTCCCATTTCCACTCCGGAATGGGTAACGGCTGAAGTTCACCTGCTGGTCTCTGGTGCTCGGCCTTGACTTGCTGGCAAGTCAGGCATCTCGACACGAAATCTGCGATGTCCCTCTTCATTCCATCTCGCCAGTAAACATCTCTCCTATCATGGTACATCTTGGTGGAACCCGGATGAACACTGTACACCGATCGATGTGCCTCCTCATGGATCTCACGCTGCAGTCCCTCGGCACCTGGTACGCACAGTCTAGTCCTAAATCACCGTATCCCCTGATCATCAAATCCGTCATGCGAATAAATCGCCCAAATCTCGAAATCGAGTATGGCGGAATAGTCCCGCTCAAGCACATCCTCCATGAATCTCTGGCAACTGTCGTGTTCACTCATAACATATCTCGTCGACGATCCTGAACTCTGGCCTGCTGGTGTGCATAACATGACCACTCCTGGGTCCAAGTCTCCTCTGTGGATTACCAATCTCACTATCCATCGGCTCATCGACCCTGTCAGACGTGCTAACGGAGATGATTCCGTCTTAGAACTTCTCTTGTCATCTCTCGGTCAATCATCGCGACCACTCGTGGAGCAACATGTCACTGGCGTCGGCTTCTGGCTCTCTGAATGCATATGACACATCTGATCCTGGGTGCAAATATCATTGCAGCAGTTTCCTGGAAGGAATCCTGCTCAAGGTCGCTTCCAAATCTCGTCTCTGCCTAACTGTCCGGAAATCCTCATCCTTTACTATATGTAATTCTGCTCCGGAATGGCTGCATACTCACCGTGACTCCTTCTGGAAGGTATATCCAAGTACAATGTCTCGGCATTCGTATCACATCTCTGGTGTCGGTGGAGTTGAACGTCATCATATCCAGATCTTGTACGAACCTCTTACTCCACTTTTCTCTAATGTCGACTACTTCGGACTCGCCTCGTCGTGGCTGTATGGACTGAGCTCCAACGGCTATCCTCGTATCTGGAGTCTCCCAAAAAGTGCATCTCACCATCTAGCATCCGAATTAGTCGAGCCATACGATCGATTTGTCAAGACCTCAAAATCCCCCAAGAGCTCAACATCTTGGGTATAGTATAATAGTATTGAGTACATACCACAGCATCGATGGTCCAGCCGTAGAAGGGCAAACCTAAGCCTCACTAATGGCGTCGCAGAACTGCCGCAAACCCTAAGGTTCAAGGGCTTTCACACGGTCAATAAGTCGAGTTAGGGTTTCATTCTTCTAGAGGGACCATAGAATTGCCTGCCTGTCATTCCGAATACTTTAAACTTGGACTAATAGGTTTCTGACATTCGATCGTCTCTGTCGACTCTCAACGTCTCCGCGCGAAGTCGTCTCAGCTGGAATCAATCAATCTGATGACCTCGCATATTGGTAGCGAACAAACCACACGTCCTAGTCATTCATCCTCGGGGACTAGCGACCTGCTATCGTCTCTTAGTATACTCGTACCGCAATGGCTCCAACATCTGGGGCGATATCTCTTCGTTCGCAGCAATAACTGGCTCACTCGTCTGCACGCTGAACAGTGCCTTAGTCATCATGAATAAGCCATACATCAACGGTCATCAAAATCTGGCTGGCTTCTATCAGTGGCTCAATCCTCTGGTGCCAATCCGCACGTCCGAGTAATCTTATACAGCGATCCACCCAACGCTCGTGGCACAAACACAATCAAAAGACACATCTCTACAATCGTGTGTCGCCAGAATCACGCCCTGGTCAGTCCTCGTTCGTAACGAGCTCATGCTGACCGCGACTCTAGCCGTAGCTCTCCCTGCCCGTAATCGTGGCAGCAAAACCATAACTGGTATCGATGAGGCTAGATCAGGAAGGAATATAATACTGAACAAGAAATGTACATCCTAAGGCTTCTTAAGTGGAATGGCGTGTCGTAAATATGTCGCGGAACATACCCACGGTACGTCACTCTACTTTAGTCACCTATTCCATCAACCAAGGTCATCCTATGCTCCGAAGGTAAAACCTAACACTCTGATACCAACTTTGTCATGACCTGAAAGTATGGAACATGACCGGCACTTAGGCTACGAACGTCTCAAGGCGTATGTGCTCTAAGTAAGCCGAGCCCAGAAATCCAAACCAAAAAAAAAGTAGTGGAGTGAAGGAAAAACCATATGTAAATCAACCAGTTTGCAACATAATATACAACGCCTAAAGGCGAGGATCATAACAAAAAGGAAACTCAACAGCACGAGATCCACAGAAATATAACGCGCGACTCTAAGGTCGAAAGAATAAACATCACTGGTCTCTATCTCATTTAAGTACATGTTTTGGTTGATGGAACTTCTAGATACAACTGAAATATAATATACAAATTATAATGATGGGTATGATACATATAACCCACCTACTAGCAAGTCACCTGAAGAAGCTGTGCCTGCAAAGCCGTAATGGAACCCGTCCGGCAAGACCTGCAAGAAACTGGGGCACAACGGGGGTGAGTTGCCAACTCGTGAATAGAAAACATCTACGAACAGAAAATCGTATGTATGACGCAATCCTAGGTCATACGATCATAATATATAATTCTCAATTATTTAACCAGCATTCTATAACCATGACTATGGTAACTATCTAACCCAAATGTAATCCCATGTACCCGTGTCAATGTCAGTGCCTCAGGTAGCAATGTATCATATGAATGATGTATGAATGCATGAAAAGTATGATCAATGTAATCAAGTCTGTATGTGATCAATGTCTGTATATAGGTGGATCCCGTCCACGTATCACCTAATGACAATAAGCATCATGCATGTAAATATGAGGATATAGTCAAAATCATG
The DNA here is from genome assembly GCA_030015575.1 of Agapanthus africanus. NCBI lineage: Eukaryota > Viridiplantae > Streptophyta > Magnoliopsida > Asparagales > Amaryllidaceae > Agapanthus > Agapanthus africanus. The sequence goes on along the minus strand of JASDDO010000031.1, from coordinate 104,787,843 downwards.
AAAACACATCATGAAACCTGTGCCCAGCATCGGCATGAAACATAGCCTCAATCTCAATATCTCAATATCTCTGATAAGTCTCACTATCTAGGGCGTCGTCAATCCACACCGGCCCCTACCATCAATCTCAAGACCACGACGGTATCCTCCGGATATCCGACGTGTCGTGTAAAATCACCGGTCGGTAGTGCTCCCCTGCCAGGCTCAACGCCATCTCCTGCGATCTTCTTGCCCCGGGGGACCGCACCGGGCCCACCATGTACCAGCAATCGGTCTCATCTGCCTCCTCGAATCGGGTTTCACATGTCGCTCTCAGCACCGAGAAAACACATGGTGGACGCACTGAAATATTATATCAGGGGTAATCGGGTTTTTACAACAATTACATAATCTCTTTGAAATACCCACGGTTCCCAAATCCAGAATATCATAGAAACAACATATCTCAATGCGCATAATCAGAAAACATGATGTATGTGACATATCAATGAAGTGCAAGTATAACAGTATATCATGCAACATGGAATAATAGTATGCACATACAAGGGTCATATCCTGCAGCAATAATACTACTGTGTAGTGACATGGCAATTACCGATGAAGATGTGTGTGAACTGGCAAGTAAGTGTACGTGGTACATACGCATCATCGGTAATGGTGCTGGTGTCCTAACAGCATGATGTCAACAATAGAATATGAATCACAATAAGTATGCGATGCAGAACAACAATAATAATATGCGGGAGCTGAATACCAAATACCATGATAGCTAAACTGCATCTAATGTCATAAGAGTCATATAGCTACACCACTATAAGGCTGAGCTGAAGCTAACAGTAGGTAAGGGAAACCGCCTAACCTCTGAGTCGATACATATATATACATATAGTCGGTGATCCCGCCTCGATAATATCACATCCGATACCATATTGCTATAATCGGTTATTCCTAAGTCAAGAGTGCGGATCAAACATCAAATTACAGCTCGTACGTAAATCCGTTGTACGGCATCCCCAAATCTGGGTACGGGTCAAAATCATATTCATTATATTACTCATCTGGTATCCTCTTATCGAGATCACCATCTGGGTTACTAACCTACGTCTAGTACAATACTAATATCATCACTATAGTCATGACCTGACTACTGATCGACGGTCTCATATAAATCGATATCATCATCATATATCGTCAATATAATCATAATCCGGCTTCCGATTGACAGCCTCTAGCAAAACGACATCATCAGCACATATCATCTCAAGGAGTAAACAACGCCCAAGGCGGCCTATCATAAATATCTTGTCATCTCACATCATATAATATCCTATCTCGTATCATAATCACATGTCGATCATTTTATATATATTACTATTCCTATGGCATTATCATCTAAGACCCGCTATCATATCAGGACGTATATCAAGTACGAATCCTGCCAATCACCGATATCCTAATCTCAGATCAACTCTCATTGACTCATCTCAATCCCAAGTATCATCCTCAAATCCGTATGTGAACACATAGTCCCATACCCACGTGAACACATATCTATATAGGATCCCATAACCACATATGTAATAAGTATGTATGCAAGTATGTATGTGTGTATATGTATGTGTAGTGCACCCACTACCCTAGGGTTTCGTAACGTTTTATCAATCCAACACGGTTATATCCATTTTAACATTATCATTAATCCCAAATAACATATATTAAATGTTAGTGTGTATACGCATACGTATACATCACTACGAACTGCAGGGGTGCTATACGCCACCCACCCGACTTCTCCCCGTAGATATAAATCTACTCACCTTTCATATGTGTGCCGGTGCTGATGTCGCCATTTGCATCTCCAGCGCTTCGACGCCACGCCGGGTACCTACAAGGATATCACACGCGAAAACACATGAAAACCATGTCAGAAACCAAAATGGTGCGCGCTACGCTCATAGGTAAAAACCTGTAGCCTTGCGTGCAAACACGACCAACAACCTACTGCCGTTGGCGTTCAAACGCCACCCGACAGTTACGAAACATCGAATACCAAAATACATACGAAAACAAGTCGTAAATTACGTGCCAACTCAAGAAAATCATCCCAGATTCTACCCTGATTGGAATCAGACAAAACTAGATATACCAGGGGTCAAGTTTACAGCTAAAAGAGCTGTGCACGCAAAACGAAGGGGTTTCCTACAGCTCTGGCCGCAAATTGCGGCCAGATGGAATATATCTGCGGCCGGGATAAAGAGGTGAGGGCTAGGGTTTTGTGGGATGGTTCCAGGGTGCCTGAACAGCTTACTGCTAAGTCAATTTTATTTTAGGAGGTCCAGATTGATAGCAGTTTCCAGAAAAGCCACAAAGTCGACAGTATCGATAAAATACGCCAAGTTGAAACTTTCAGGTAACCAACTGGGAAACTGGGGTAATCTTGGTTAAACTGGCCTCAAACATACCTAATTAGGCTACCCAAACAATCAAAACCAATACTTGGTCAAGTCTCACTCAAATTAGCCTAAACTAGCACTAATTACGATATAAACACCTAATTTCAGCTATGACCAGAACTTGGCAAGATAGGAATTGGGTTGTGAGATTATACCTCAAGAGATCCAAGATGAAGGAGAAGAGGAGAAGGAGAAGGAGGAAGGTTTTGCTGTTGTTGGACTGCATCTGGTGTTGCTGCAGTTTTGTGTGGCTGTTGCTGTAGTTTGCTGATTCTGTAGCTGCTGCTGCTGTTGCAAATTCCCTTTCTTTTTCTTGTGGCTATGTGCAGCAGCAGAAGTGTTGGGGGTTGGTGTTGTGTAGGATGAAGTTGAAGTATGATGGGGGTGTGGTGTGTTTTGAATGGAGTTGTTGCTGCTGTGGCTGTTTTTCACAGCAGTTGCTGATGCTTTTGTTGTTGCTGAAAGTGGCTGATGTAGCCGCTGATGTGAGGAAATAGGGGCTGATGTGATGTATCAGCTGATGTGATAACAATTGGGGCTGAAGTGTTGATATGGGGGATGAAGTGTTGATATGAGGGTGTAGGTGTTGGGCTAAGGTGTTAGGGGCTGGCGTAAGGTTGGCTGATGTACTGTTTCAGCTGCTGATGTTGGCTGAAGCTGTAATGTTGGGGCTGATGTGTGAGAGGGAGTGAAAGAGCACAAGGGACTATGGAGTGGGATGGATCAAGGCACACCGTAGCCACCCCTCTCTCTCTCTCACTCCTACACATGGTCAACTCTAACCCAAATCACCTTTAACAAGCTAACAACCCTTAAATAACCCCATTAACCCAACCAATTGGTTCAAGCCACCATGGTCATTTAAGCACGGTAACCCTAGACTTCACCTAAGTTAACATGCAAAAGTGTGTGCAGTCCAGATAAAATTCCGATAAAATATCCATAACCCAGATAAAATATTTAAAAGACATTTTGGTAAACTTTTTACCAAAAACCCCACATTAAGACACACTTACCACTAAACACAAACTCAGGTGTTACACCTATCGTCAGATAGAAGTTCTTTGGTGGCACTTGTCCAGGTTAGTCTGCAGACCCGAGATCGTCATAGTGTCTTGTGTGGTTCCCACTGTGCTTTGATTTCCTCCCTACCACGGCTAAAAGGAGTCGTACAAACAGGTGGATTTTGGGTACAGTCTCGATTCATATGGAGGCAGTGAGCGATATCAGGGGTTTCGTCTCTCCCGGTATAGGGAGTTGATGTTGCGCTATGCTTGATTGGCTATAACAGAAAGTCCCTGGTCAGGGCAGATGAGATTTACTGGTAAGTGTTATTAGTAGTTTCTTTAACATTTATAGGCCACACATTTGCATGACTTATCAAGTTACTTGGGCCTGACGATTCCACCTCTAGACTCGATATACGACATATCAGACGAAGAGACTGGACTGTATGGTAAGTGTTGCTTATAGGCGTCGCGGGAGTTTGGACAAGCTTGCTTGTTGATCTTCTATTCATTCAATACCTGGGTAGCCGTTACGTACAACTAGTACCGCTGATGGCTTATGGGTGACTGATGTGATCATTACCTACTGCTGATTGATCTCAAAAACTATTTTTAAACCGCAATGAAGAACGGCGTCGCATTGCAGCTAGCCGGTGAGTACGGGTCGGTCTACAAGGATTTTATGAATTTCCGATTCGCGCTTACGAGTTAATTCCGAAGGGTGTTCGGATTGATTATTAAATCTAAAAACCTAATTAATCTATATCTAAGTCTTGCTGGGGTTAGGTCTAGGTTAAGTTTGGAAAGTCTATAAATCTCACCGCTTTCTATACCCATATGAAGATCTAATTAGGTGTTATGGTAAATATTAATAAAAGGGATTAAGATGATTGGGAAGATTGTTCTTCCTCTAGATCCTTGTCCTTCCTTTCTTAATCTTTACCCTAACCTCCATGGAAAACCTTAAAATCCGGGCCTTTAGACTACGGTATCACCACTACCTCGTGGGTAGAGTGCCGTAGAGAGCGGAATAAGAAGGTATGCATGGAGTTCTATGAAAATATATGACAGGCAAGAAAGGGGATGAGAGATCTTCGTCTCTCAAACCTTCCCCAGATCTAACCCTAACAAGCGAGGAGACTACTCACTCATTAGGGAATTGAAATACATTTATCTAGGGCAGAGAATAAAAGATTAATCAGGGCAAGGAATTAAATCTATCTAGTGCAAGAATAGAAAATTAACCTAGGGCAGAAAATAGAGAACTTACAAAAAATGATGCTCTCCAAAAGAATGCTGAAATTTATTAATGAAGGGAGGCATAGCCTTTACAATGATTTAGAGTTCCTATTTATAGAGGATAGGAAACCCTAGGTTACAATTGATTCGCATGTCTACATTTACCAAAATATCCTTAGGAAGACCTAGTCAAAGTAGACTTCAAGCTTTGGTAAAATTTTATGTCTCTGTCTCTTTTAAAAGGAAGTATTGGGCCTTGAAATTATTGGGCCTTAAAATTTCCTTTGTGGGCTCTTCTGTCTTTGGGCTTCCTTATTATTTGGTTCTTTTAAAAATAGCTTCTATATTTCTTCCAGATCTCCAGTGAATAATTACGGTGGACTTTTATCCGTTCGCTTTGTAATCTTGGACCTTGCATTGCCTTGTACTTTGTGAATTTTATCTTTGATGTAGGTTTGATCAAGAGTCTTCTGTTTGTTGGTCAAATTCCACTTTTGCATCGTCTTTTCATCATTTTCACTGTTTTCTGTCCAAGAACCTGTAACCTGTAACATGTAGCAGACATGCGTCAAAAGAACCTGTTTATTTATAAAAAGAATAAGAATGGGGAATATAATAATACAATATTATGGTGTGAACAAATACCTCCAAACTTATATTTTGCTCGTCCTCGTGCAAACTTATTTTTTATTCTCTACAAAAACCTAACCGCACTTTCGCAGGGAAACGCGATTGCACTGAGCTCGTGCAACAAGCCGTTAAACCTCTAGGTGTCCCTAGTAGGAAGAGTGTTGTCTCCTGAGGTTTTCAGCGGATACTACCCACAAAATCCTATCAATTCAGCCCATTAACTTTAATTCTCCAATTAGGTCTTCTAACAAGGAATTCTATTATCGTCGACTTGTAAATTATCCACCCATATTCTTCACACTTCCTTATTATTTAACTTAAGATTATATATGTTCTATAGACTTACTTAGCTTTCGGCATCTCTTAAGTTTTCCTTCGAGGGTTCCATCTCCACTTAGGAATTTTTATCAACTCTACTAAAGATACAAGTTCTATTCTTCATTCCTTTCTCTCATCTAAACTCTAATCACATATCTCTACGTGTGTGTATAGATCACCCCTACACTTGGAAATTCAAATCAAGCAATCATACTCTCGTCCGTTGTCCAAAGTACTTATTAATAGGTGAATTTTTAAATGAATTTTGCTTACACATCATTCATGTGACCGTTAATACTTCTTGAGGTACCAACAACCGATTACAAGATATGTTTGCACTTTAAAGCGTAATTCCTAGTCTTGCACTTTATATTTTTTAATGTTTTGAAATTTATTTTTTTATTTTTTTATAGAAAAAGAAAACAAAAATATATACATATATACAATAAGGCTCCCCCCAAACTTAAGCTTGGCCTTACACAAGCCAAATGTTAGCACCAACCATTCAAAAATCTTATCGTGGTAATGGTATAGTTGGTGCAAGAATGGGGTGTAGAAGAAAGAAATGAGAAACACGCGAGGCCGTGTGGAAAGAAGAGCGGAATATGGTCTCGGTGGAGGAGAAGAATGGCGGAAAAGAGAAAGAAGGGTCCTGCGATCTTGCGGGTGTAAATCGAGTGAATAAATTAGCACAATATATGATGACCGATGTGTTAAAAGCGATTGTGCTAACCTATCAACCCGTCGAGAAATGGGGTCAAATCCTTCAAGATTCGCAAGAAAACATGGGTACGCCGAACTTGGTTTAGGAGATGAAAGCGTAACGGTCACTTGTACGGTCGGAACAATAGGAAGGGCGAAAGGAAGTGAATTAGGGATAGTATCATTCTCACCGTAGTAATCTGTCTCGAACTTGAAAGATTCCATTAATGGTTCGAAACTACTGTAAGCAACCGAGTCTGATGGTTCAACTAACTCATCTGAAAATGTAAAGAACTCAAACTCGGGCGGTGAGTCATCAACATCGTCCGAAAAAGTGAAACACTCGTAAGTGTTATCATTTGTGAGAACAGTATCAGATTCAAAGGAAAAATTTTCAAGCTCACAGTCTTCAAGCATGGTCGGAACGATGGAAAGGAGGGATGGTGATTTAGGTAAAGGTTTAAAAGGATGAGCTGGAAAATCCGACACATCAAACAAGAATGGTTCAACCTCGATATGATCCTCAAAACTCTCCTCAATACTATCATCATAATTCTCCTCAAAATTCAACTCATCCATGCCATTATCATCAAAATCAAGACGCATATGAAGTTCGGGAGAAACATCTAATGACCCGGGATGATGAGTTGGACATAAAATTTCAATCAAATCTACTGGTTCATCATCCGAAATATTCCCGGCGTCTATATCCTCAATCGAGTGAAAATCAATATTTTCTGACACCTCATCAAAAGCATGGATATTTATCAATTTAGGTTCTAGAGTGGAGGTGTAAAGGTCAAACGGATTAGGTGCGGTTTCACTCGAAAGGGGTTCTTCACAATTTGGCAAATCAAACACTACAAAGTCGCACAACTCATCATTTTGGACACATGTTTGAAAACTGGAGTTGTTGGATTCAATTGGGTATGGGTAGGTTTGATTTGGAAATCCTCTCACATTCTCACTCTGTCCAACCGCCTCCTTATACATTGAAAATTTTTGAGCTTGCGGGAAACTAGCTACCAGGTCACTAGGTTGCATAAGGGCGGCCACGGACACTTCCACATTCCTAGTCATGTTATTTGTTGCTGCGATATATGCCTCCAACGACTCTTCCAAACTAGACTTGGGTGGTGAGGGGGTTTCGGTAAAAGATTCAAAATTGGTTGGATATGTGAAACTCCCTAATGGCTGTGTAGAAACAGTGTCTAGTGAAGGTGGGAAAGTCGGGTAGGACTGGTAGGAAGTGGGTGATTGGACAGGGGTAGGGTCAACATATGGATAAAAAGGTGAATAGTCGTGTGGATCCCTAGACCTAGATGAGTGGAGAGGGGTGAAAGATTGGCTGTGAGATTGAGTAATATGCTCAGCAATGGACATCGGCTTAAGAGAGACAAAAGGAATTGAAAAAGTAGTATCAACATATGGAAGTGGTAAAGGTTGACTTGGTTGACACAAAGTGGGTTGAAAAGTCAAACTGTTTCTCCTAGACGCCTCTATTTGATCTTTCAAAGATATTTTAGGCAAGGAAGGATCGTCTTTAAATTGACCGAACAAATTGACGTACGACGCAAAATTAGGTTCGGGATACCAAAGTTCGGCAAGTGATTTATTATGTGGGGTACCCATGTTAGAAGAAGGGGAAAAGAAAGAAGGTTGGTTGGTGCAAGGATTTATTTGCGGCAAAAGTTTGCAAGTGTTCTAATACTAATTTTCCTTTTCCCTTTTCTTTATTTGAAAATTGTTGCAAAAAGATTTTTAATTAAAGATATGCAACCGAAAAATATTACTTGCAATCAGTTATTATTTTAAGCATATCACAAAGAATCTTTATTTGGAAAAAATTGTTGCAAAAAGATATTCGAGAAAAGATATGCAACAAAAAAGATTACTAGCAATCAATTTCTATTTTAAACGAGGCGCAACAAATCCTGCACAAGATTGTTATTTGGAAAGAGAAAGATTTTTAACGCGCACCGAATCCTGCAGGCATTTTTCAAATAATATATGGAGATTTTTGGAGAGGAAGAAAAGATAGGCTTACAGAAAATTTTGCAGAAGATGTCGTCACCAGAACGTAGCTATTCCGCGGCCAAATTGGGGTTCCCACCGCGGTTCCGCGGCGGAAATATCGGCGCGGATCCCCAAAAAAATTTCTGTGATTATGATTCTTCTAGAGCGCGGCGGAAACGCGGCCAGAAGGTAGGTACGGCCGCGGTTTCGCGGTTGGGGTTGGTGCTCAGTTCCAGAAACTTCTATGGTTGTTCTGTTGTTTAAAATCTCTTCTGTTCCGATATCCCGTTTTCTGTTTCGCTTTCTAGAAATCTCCAGATCCGTCTCGATTGTTCCTGCAAGATTCACACAACAAAGTACCATTTCCAAAAAATAACAATTGATATAGTTTTATTTTATTTTTGGATTTTTTTTAGATTTTTATGATTTTTAATTTTATTAAGATTAACCCGAAATTGCAAAAAGGAAATTTTTACGCCATCCCCGGCAACGGTGCCATTTGATTGATCTCAAAAACCATTTCTAAACCGCAATCAAGAACGGCGTCGCATTGCAGCTAGCCGGTGAGTACGGGTCGGTCCACAGGGATTTTGTGAATTTCCGATTCGCGCTTACAAGTTAATTCCGAAGGGTGTTCGGATTGATTATTAAATCTAAAAACCTAATTAATCTATATCTAAGTCTTGCTAGGGTTAGGTCTAGGTTAAGTTTGGAAAGTCTATAAATCTCACCGCTTTCTATACCCATATGAAGATCTAATTAGGTGTTATGGTAAATATTAATAAAAGGGATTAAGATGATTGGGAAGATTGTTCTTCCTCTAGATCCTTGTCCTTCCTTTCTTAATCTTTACCCTAACCTCCATAGAAAACCTTAAAATCCGGGCCTTTAGACTACGGTATCACCACTACCTCGTGGGTAGAGTGCCGTAGGGAGCGGAATAAGAAGGTATGCATGGAGTTCTATGAAAATATATGACGGGCAAGAAAGGGGATGAGAGATCTTCGTCTCTCAAACCTTCCCCAGATCTAACCCTAACAAGCGAGGAGACTACTCACTCATTAGGGAATTGAAATACATTTATCTAGGGCAGAGAATAAAAGATTAATCAGGGCAAGGAATTAAATCTATCTAGTGCAAGAATAGAAAATTAACCTAGGGCAGAAAATAAAGAACTTACAAAAAATGATGCTCTCCAAAAGAATGTTGAAATTTATTAATGAAGGGAGGCATAGCCTTTATAATGATTTAGAGTTCCTATTTATAGAGGATAGGAAACCCTAGGTTACAATTGATTCGCATGTCTACATTTACCAAAATATCCTTAGGAAGACCTAGTCAAAGTAGACTTCAAGCTTTGGTAAAATTTTATGTCTCTGTCTCTTTTAAAAGGAAGTATTGGGCCTTGAAATTATTGGGCCTTGAAATTTCCATTGTGGGTTCTTCTGTCTTTGGGCTTCCTTATTATTTGGTTCTTTTAAAAATAGCTTCTATGTTTCTTCCAGATCTCCAGTGAATAATTACGGTGGACTTTTATCCGTTCGCTTTGTAATCTTGGACCTTGCATTGCCTTGTACTTTGTGAATTTTATCTTTGATGTAGGCTTGATCATGAGTCTTCTGTTTGTTGGTCAAAGTCCACTTTTGCATCGTCTTTTCATCGTTTTCACTGTTTTCTGTCCAAGAACCTGTAACCTGTAACATGTAGCAGACATGCGTCAAAAGCACCTGTTTATTTATAAAAAGAATAAGAATGGGGAATATAATAATACAATATTATGGTGTGAACAACTGCTGGCGTATTGACGAGTCTTTAGAGTCCCACACAGAGGTTTCCTAGCTCAAGCCAAACGAATTAGGGCACAAATGGTGATATGTGCGGGAATTTGATTAAATACGAGTATGTGATACCGTATTCTAATCTAGCGATATTTGATATCAGTCAGGTTATATATGATATAACTGGATTATATTTGTGTATTTGATATTAGCCGGATTATATTTGATATAGCCGGATTATTAAATGTTGATTTAATAATTTAATATATATATTATATATTATATATTAACTAGTATTGAATATTAGACGGTTATATGTGATATAACCGGATTATTGAATCAAGTCTTGATTTAATAATGTGATATACATATAAATAAGATATTAGTCAGTTATATATGATATAACCGTATTATTGAATCAAGTGTTGATTTAATAATTTAATATATATTAATATATTTGATATATATATATATATGTATATATATATTAACTAATATTAGCTCACTAAACATTTTCTTCTCATTATACATATTAATATATATGTTATATATAAGTGTGTGTGTGTGTGTGTATTATGTATCATGGTTGATGATATATAGAACTAGGATGTATGAGAATCACATGAGAATTGTGATGAGTTGGAAATGGATTTATTTGTGAATTAAAAGAAAATGGGAAATGAGTCATTGGACTTGGATGCTTATGGAAGCTTTGAGAAGCCATGACTCACTCCATTCTCTTTGTTTTTATTCATAGATATTTCCACACCATCTTATCACTTCACTTCATGGCTCTCTCTCTCCTTCCAAGTCCATCCTCATCTTCATCTTCAATTCTTCTCTAGAATTTTCTTGAGGTGAAAAAGAAAAAGAAAAAGAAGAAAATACTGTGAGCAAAATTTCTACTTCATCAACCTGCACTTTACTAGCCCTTTAGTATAGGTTGTTTGCTTCACTAATAATTTGATTAGTGAAGAGTGAGCTTGAGTGAGAGAGACTTCGATGTGGATCATCTTCGGCCTCGAAGACGACGAAGCAAGCTTGTTCCTTTCACCAAGTGGAGTCTAAGAAGAGTTCTAGGGACTACTACTTGGATCTTTAGAAGTGAAGGACCAGTCTACAAAGGTTGTATTCACTTTTTACATTTTGTAGAACTTATTTGCTTACACTAAAACCCTAATTCTCTAGTTTGATTCTAGGTTAGTGTAACTTGGACCTCTAGAGTTTTTTTAAATTGCATACTTGATGCATGTGGAAACCAAGTAGAGGTGCTAATACATACTTTCACTCGAGATAAATATCAATGCCGAACTCAAGAAATTAATCGACTCCGGCTTCATCCAAGAAGTTCAATATCCCAACTGGATCGCTAATACCGTTCTGGTGATGAAGAAAAATGGGTTGGTTCGGATCTGCGTGGATTTTGGGACCTCAACAAGGCATGCCCGAAAGATGACTTCTCAACACCCGTTACCGAGCTAATAATTGATAACACATCCATCCATGAAGCTTTCTTCTTTATGGATGGATCTTCAGGATATAACCAAATAAAGATGTATCCTGAAGACCAGAAGCATACCGCCTTTTGGACACCGTTGGGCGTGTTTTGCTATAAGGTGATAACCTTCGATTTGAAGAATGCCGGAGCTACGTACCAAAGGGCCATGACGAAGATATCCGATGATCTCATACATAATATCGTCGAATGCTACATCAATGACCTCATGGTTAAAATTTCATACTTAATGCATGTGGAAATCAAGTAGAGGTGCTAAGACATAATTTCATGGTATCAGAGCCAAAGCTAGAGGATTAGACGATTTATAGAAATTACGAAACCGAAACAACTCCGAAAATTGAAAACCTAAAACCCTAGTTTCTGTTGTTTTTAAAAAAGTCATCTGAATTTTTTTTAAACAAGTGCAGAATGTTGCATGTGATGTAACTAGAACATAGAAGAAAAACGAGACCAAGGCTTCACTTTCTGGGCGGCGAGAACCCCAATATGACTGGCCTGGCCGGCCCCCCTTTCTATAATTGGTCTTGTATTTTTTTGGTGTTCTTCTAGCTTGGGTTTAGGGTTTTAGGTTATGTTTGTTTTTCCCAGATTGCATGTGATGTTATCTTTTGTGTTGGGGCAATTCGGAGTGTTTCGAAATCGCAATTTAACATCGTTTCGGGTTTAAGTTTGATTGTTGATACAATATTTGGAATCCACATTAAATTAGTTTTGTGAAAACTAGGTTGTAATTTGTAAATCTAGTGTTTTAGTCTCTATTCATCGATTGCCACGGAGTTTCGATTCGGATCAAAACTCCGTCGCAATCGCGTATAGTACGCGAACACTCGCCGGATAACACTACTAGATAGCCATGCCCCATTGCCCCGACCAAGTGACTGTAGGAGAACCCCGTTCCCCGTTGCCAAAAGCATCCACTCGGGTTCTCGCGTCCACGGTGTTACGCCCAAGTGCACTTCATCGTCAGCATCAGGGGTGCGGACATCTAATAAGGGTCCCGACGAGTATTCGATCATGTTATCGGGAATCCTGTTGAATTACCCGACTAGTTATTGAAAAGTGTTTTTAATTTGAGACTAAAATGCAAGGTTTACAGGGTTAGCCATGAAATTCGGGATATGAGATATTCCGGGTTTATGATGTCTAAGGTAAATGCGGATTCTAATTATTGTAGTTTTCATTTCTTTTCTGCGACCGTAAGTGTAATATGTGGTGTATCCCCGATCTCGTTGCTATATGTCAACGACATTTGGAATATGCATATTTACTTGCGTTGATGACATGTGATGTTATGTGTTGCTTCTGATATGTTATATTAGATCATCATGTTTGAATAGCCGGGGTTTTTACGCGAGATGAGAGTTTTTATATTTTCATTCATGTAATAAAATTTGTATGTAATATTCTTTTATTGGGACACTTCCGGGTTGAGGATGATGTCACCATTGATGTATATTATTTACTTTTTCGCATTAGGATAGAACTAAGGCGGGGAGCACAAGTAACCGGGTTCTAAAGTCCAGTGGAAGACCATCTCGAGGAGTCGAGACCGGATCTCCTAACTCTAGAATTGGCAGGGCTGCTTGCCGCTCTCGTAGGGGTCTAGGGATGTGGGTTTGTCTATTCATCATGACTGTGGAATCCATGTTTTTTATTACTGGCTAAATTTAAAACACGGACCTCCTAGTATATCCAATATTTCATATGTTTGCTTCTGCTGCTTGAGTTCTGTGATGTGATCATATAACTACGTGAGATGATGCTATATATATATGATATATATAATAAACGTTGCTTATATTTTGTACCCACGCTAGTCAAGCCCCTGCTCTGCCGTTAGTTAAGTAACCTAACAGTGCATGACGGGGCCCCATGGCGAATGCGGATGGTATAAGCATACGTTCTATTTTCGTTTCTTCTGTGATGTTTAGGAAACATAAATGATGGGACGCCATTGATGAGATTAATGAAAAGAAAAGAAAGCTAAAGATGTTGTAGAATCAAATTTTTCAAAAAGATAGCTCTAGTTATTGCTTTGCATAGCGGTATTCCATTATGAATATCCAACACCTCATTCGATGAGGAAAGAGCCTAGATCCCTTCACCGGGAATGACCTCTTTAGCAAAACTAGCAGATGCTACAACCCACCCGGTTTGTTTTGAAAACTATTCGATTTTAAAAGCGGAGCTTAAACCACTCCTTTTCAAAATCACTAGATTCTACAACGATATCAAGTTCATTACGTTAAAGGCTTTCTTCAAAATCAATCGTAGCCCTCCGTCATTTCAGATAAGGACTATTTAGTATTCGCACTACGTTTGTTGGCCTCCGTCAAGGCGTAGTGTGCGGTAGCTGATTAGTGCTTATCTGCAGTATATGATGCGATTAGATTAGGGTAGTCGTACGACTTTATTGGCCTCCATCAAGGGTCGTGCGGTTGGGTTTAATTCAATCAAGAAATGACGGGTAGAACTCTAGCGACCTAAGGTTTGTTGGCCTCCGTTAATGTCATAGGTCGTTAGGGGTAAAAACAGATATTGGGAATTTTAAGTGTTGAAATTTGCAATGAGATTGCATACCTTCTATGAGATAGTTAGATCCCGATACCCACTGCGAGTAAAAGTTACTCTTGGGAGAGTTTTCCACTTTACAATTAGCTGATCCAGTAGGTGTCTAAGAAAGGTGTTAATGGGGTTATGCCCCTGCGGAAACGAGGTTATTTAATTAGTTCCATGAGAAAGCATGGGAAGACTCCCTCGGAGTACTAATACCTACCTGGTTGACCGATTGGTGAACTTGTAGGGTGTAATTAATCTCGGCTAATTTTACTTTTTAGGGTTTGAAGGAAGATTTGATAAAAACAGTGGGTGCCATCCTGAATAGATAACATAATTACCAATCTAATCTTGCAAGTGCGCACGCTAAAGTGTTTTCTTCTCTCTCTCCAGGTAGCGACCATGAGACGCTTTAATCAAGATAATAATATGGATGTATTGACCGAACTCTCTTATTATACTGGGCTAGAGAACGTTGGTTCTGCTCTATATTATGACTGTCATAAGTCTGAGCAAGGAATACGGGAATATCCGGATTCCCACGCAACCCGAACGAAGAAAGAGCATGCTGATGTATCTTCTTCGGGTATATTCATTATTGAGAACTGTTTCTCAGTTAGCTCTACGTCCTGGGTATTAGATACCGGATCAAGATCCCACATAGTGTCTTATGTGGTTCCTACTGTGCTTTGATTTCCTCCCTACCACGGCTAAAAGAGTCGTGCAAACAGGTGGATTTTGGGTACAGTCCCGAGTCATATGGAGGCAGTGAGTGATAGGAGGGGTTTTGTCTCTCTCGGTATAGAGAGTTGATGTTGCGCTATGCTCGATTGGCTATAACAGCAAGTCCTTGGCCAGGGCTGATGAAATTTACAGGTACGTGTTATCAGTAATTTCTCGCATGGTTATAGGCCACACATCGGCATGACTTATCAAGTTACCAGGGTCTGACAATTCTACCTCTAGACTCGATATGCGACATATCAGATGAAGAGACCGGACTATACGGTAAGTGTTGCTTATAGGCTTTGCGGGAGTTTGGAAAAGCTTGCTTGTTGATCTTCTATTCATTCAATACCTGGGTAGCCGTTACTGTTGGAGATAGTGCCCTCAGAGTCAATTATTGGATCACAGGTACGTGATTGCAATGATTGAGGGAGGACCTATCCCGATAGGACAGTCTTACACAAGATGATAGTATGCTATCTGGTTTACCTTTATCATCGTGTACTACTTTAGGTGACCTTACAGGTCGCTATTACACGTTGATAGAGCCCCTAGGATTCTTACTTGACTGCCAGCAGTATGAGGGTGATCATATACGTGGGAGCTGGTAGTCTATAAGCACATCCTTAAATGGTCCCTAGTCGTGGGAGTTTCGAGACAGAGCATCGATTCTCCAGAGTAGACTAGTGTATACAGTCGAGACCCCGACGAGGGGCGGTGGCCGGTCTCACAAGCCACTGGTGTCAGTTGGTTCACCTAAGATGTATACAGGTGCTCATTGGGTTATGAGTACACCGGACAGGACTCGCCGGGAACATGCTAGTTGGTTTTATACCTGACGTCAGATAGCAGTTCCCTGGTGACATGTGTACAGGATAGTTCATCGACCTAGGGATCGTCATTTGTCTCGTGTGAGTTCCCACTGTACTTTGATTACTACCCTACCACGCTCAAAGCAGACGTGCAAACAGATTTTAGTTGGGTACAGTCCCGAGCCACATGGAGGCAGTGAGCGGATCTTCAGGGGTTCGTCTCTCCCGGTATTGGGGGTGAGTTCGCGCTGTGTCTAGGAAAGCCATTACACGAAGTCCTTGGCCAAGGCAGGAGATTTACTGGTAGGTATTCCAGTAGTATCTCAGTGTGTTCGGGGCTACACTCCGACACGACTTGTACCGCTTTTGGGGGTCTGACTTTTACCAACCCCCTAGGCCCGCCATGCGATGCTCATAGACGAACGGACCGGACTGTATGGATATTGTCACTGACAGGCTCAGTAGGGTGTCAGGATGAGTTCGCTCATCGACGTCCCTTTTGGTCAATAGCTGGTGGCCCGTCACGTATTGGCTTATACCTCTGACGTGCTAGTGGTTAAATCCACAGCCATAGTATTGACGAGTCTTTAGAGTCCACCACACTTACAGTTACTCAAGTTTCGGGCGAAACGCTGTAGAGGCCGTATGGAGATATGGCAGGGTCCGATCAGATACGTGCGATATTGCACGGATCAGGATTGGACGGTTAGTACTAGAGGCCGTATGGATATATGGCAGGGTTCGATCAGATACGTGCGGTATTGCACGGATCAGGATCGGACGGATATTACTAGCCGGCTTTGGTTTAAGCCGGATCCTAGTATAGTACAGTGTAGATTTTGTCTCATTGCATTTGTATCCGGTCGGAATACAGATGCGGGTGTGTATGCACAGTATCGGGGTTTTTCCTGTAATTTATTACGGGACCAGTTTTCTGAAGTTGCCAGTTTGCATTCCGTTCCGGCCAGTTTTCCTTTGTTCCTTCCCGGCCGGACTTTTCCGATGGAGGGGGTTATTTGCAGTTTTGCAAATAACATTTGTGGACGGGGTTTCTTGCATATGGATTAATTATGAGAGCATCTTTTGATACCATTCTTTTCTATCATCATTTCATGCATTCATGGTGATTAGAGTTGATTAGGAATTGATTTGAGATTGTTATCATTGCTTTGGATGTGGTCACCCTCCACCTTTTACTACACTCACCTCCCTCATGTATTATGTTTATCCCTCCACCATTATCCAATTGATAGGAGGCTGGCAACACTAATTGGGAGAGGAGAAATGAGAGAGGTTGATTTTGGGTGTGGAAAATTTATCATTCATCTCATTTTTAGCTTGCCACCAAGAAATTCCCAAGTTCATATCTTGTTCATTCCTCCATCACCAAAGGCAACTTCATAAACCCCAAGAGACAAAGTTTCTACACTAGCCTACAGCAAATCTTGGACGCGTCGGCTAGCCAACTTCGCGCCCGAGTTGCCTCGGTATAGAGGTGGGAGCCCGTAAAAGATGCAGGCGATGTGGTGCACTTCCGGTGACGACATGGAGACAGGACTTTCCGCGAGAGATCGGGACGATGACGAGAAGACCGGAGGACTCGGATCACTCGGTATATCTCTAACCCGTCTTGTAGTTAGCTAGGACTAGTTAATGGCCCGATCCGGGTGTTTAGTGCGCGGTGGTGCCGGTTTGCTAGTTTGCAAAATTAAAGTTTTTCGCTTCCGCATTTTGGCGTCGGATTGACGGCCGGGGCACCGCCGTGCACTTACAGTGGTATCAGAGCCAGGCCATTAACCTAGTCTAGCTTGGTCTAACGTGTTTACATTTCCGATCGAACAAAAATCCCAAAACTGCGTTTTCATGCATATTAGTTTTCTGTCGAAATTTTTTTGGCTCCAAAATTTTTTCAGGTTGCAGAAAAGTGATGTACTGAAAGTCCTAAGAACACTGAAAAAATTTGGTGCCCTGATCGTTCCGTACGACCGCGGAACCGCAGCCATAACCCCTATTTGGCCGCGGTTCCGCCGCAGGAATGTGGATTCACGTCATCATTTTTTTTGCAGTGGGCTTGTGGGCTGAAAATAGGGGTTTTGGTATACTTTTTTTTTGGGCCCAGAATTTCTGTGAGTGCTACAGTATTGCTTGGGGGCCCACTTGGTAAAATTTGATCGATCGGATATTTTAAACATATTAGTTCACAGTATTTACATTATATCTGCGACCGTGAATGTCACTTGATCGGTAAATCCTGTCTAACTGCTATGGCCCGGTTAGACGGATTTGCGAACGTGACATTCACGTTGATGTTCTGTGATTTTGCTGTGATGTTGCGGATTGGTGGGGGATAGCCTGGATGCAATGCTAGTACAGTTGTTTTTGTAGTATTATGTACATTTGATATTGCGGGGCGAGCATCCGACATGTGGACTGCCGTCAGTGCCTGATTGTATTATTATTTTGGGGCACGACCAGATTGCGGTCGATGTACCCGTTGTATGTATATTTTACTTTATGTACTAGGATTACCCCGCGGAGGGGTGCACGGATAGCCGGGTTCTAGAAGGCAACAAGCCCGCATCTCATGGCATTGAGACGGAGGGGGCTTCACTCTAGAATTGGCGGGCTATTCGCCGCACTCGTAGGGGGTACAGGTTGACCCAGGAGGGGTGCCCAAGTTACCGGATTCCGTGAAGTGCCGGGTGGTCCATTCACGTTACTGAAGGGGGCTGCCTCGCTTCAGGTTTTGGCGGGTAACTTGCCGCGCCCGTAGGGGTCTAGGATTTCATTGCACAGGCTATCCACACGACCAGGGGAACGTCGGGTTTCAGTAGTGGCTCTATGAAACCCGGGGATCCCAGATATCTGTATTGTTCTGTGATGCTGTACATTTCTGTGATGTTGCATTTTATCACGCCTTGAGCGAAATATTATATATTGGTATATATATTAGTAGATGTTGTATATGTTTTGCATCCGCGCTAGTCCAGTCCCCGCTCTGTCGTTAGTTAGCTAACCTAACGGGTAATGACGGGACCCAGTGGCGAATGCGGATGACATATACGTACATCAGTATATTTTCGTTCTTTGTGGTGTGATCAATTGATGGGACTGCATTGATTTAGATCAATGCAAGTTAAAAACAAACCTAATCTGATGTTGTTGGAACCCTTTTTCAAAAAGCTGTTATTGCAAGGATGTTCACTTTTGTTTTGCACAGTGATATTCGGTTATGAATATTCAGCACCTCAGTCGTCGAGGCAAGGGCCGAGATCCCTTCACCGGGAGTGACCCCATGGACAGAAGTTTGCGTCAGGGCATTAACTTCACTATAGCCAATTACTTTTGCTTTGCATCGTGGTATTCATTTGGAATATCCTGCACCCCATCCTACGGGGAAAGAGCCGAGATCCCTTCACCGGGAGTGACCTCTTTAGTAAAGGTTTTCGTCACTATATTTTCTTAAAAGCTATCCAGTTCCTTCAACGATATCAAGTTCTTTACGTTAAAGGTTTTCGCCAGAAACCATTCGTAGCCCTCCGTCGTTTCATATGGATAGTCAATAGTATTCAAGCTGTGTTTGTTGGCCAAAGTCAAGGCACAATGTTTGGTAGCTGTTGGTTATTCATATGCAGCATAGATAGATGCGTTGGTTTGGAACAGTCGTACTGCCTTGTTGGCCAAAGTCAATGGCAGGTACGGGTGGATTCAAATCAACCTGGAGAATGACGGGTAGAACTTGACATGTGACTTATGATTTGTTGGCCAAAATCAAGGTCATAAGAGCATGGGGCAGAAATCACATCGGGAGTTTCAAAAGAACTGAAACTTGCCAGATATGCGCATACCTTCTGGAGTGTGATACCGTGAGCGGATTCCTTCACGTTATCATGCGATGAGAGTTGGATCCCGATTCCCACTGATGAGTTGGTTTACTCCTCGGGTGATCCCGACTAATTCTTCTTTCAGGTTTGGAGGAGAATTTGAGGTAACAGTGGGAGGTTTCCAGATTAGATAAAGTGACAACCATTCTGATCTAGGTTAGAGTGCACGCTGAGTGTTTCTTTTCTCTCTCTCTTGGCAGCGACCATTGACCCGACCCTAAGACTATGACTCAGTGACCAAGTTAACCGAACCTTCCTAACACTGGCTTTTGGATTGTCAGAGTTGCAAACCTCATTACCACTCCTACTTTTACCCTTTTCTCCAGGACACCCCGTATTACTACGAACGTCCACTTCCATTGGACAAAACCATCGTATGGTTATATACGAACTTGAAGGAATTCGAGGATGGTTTCCGGTTCTGGAGAAAACGGATAGGACTATTCAGTTGTCTTTTATTTTTACCTTCTCTCAGGTTGCGAGTACTCCTTGGTTTAGGAGATAGTACACCTATTACGCAAATTGGATAGTCTTCTTCCAAACCTTAGGCTGGTGTCGACCGGTAGGGAATGAAGAAAACCAATTAGCATAACGATGGTGTGCAGAAGGTATTAAGTTAAGACAAAGAAAGGGATTAGTAAGAGGGCAAAGTAAATTGCGACTGCTATTCACGACTAAACCAAGTATTTCTTCACCAATCCTAAATCACCTTTGTATTTCTCCAGGACACTCCGTATCACTACGAAGATCCCAAGTTTATTGGATAATCCATCGTATGGTTATATACGAACTCGAAAGGAACTTGTTCCAGTTCGGGGATGGATCCTGGTTCAGGAGAAATAGGAATAAGGTTCATTCGGTTGTCTTTTATCTTCACCTTCTCTTGCATTGCGAGTGCTCCTAGGATTAGGACAGTACACCCATCATGCTTATTGGATAGTCTTCTTCCAAACCATAGGCTGGTGCCGAACGGTAGGGAAGGAAGAAAACCATTTGGCCTAAAGGGGTGTACAGAAGGTAATGACTAAAGACATATTAAGGGATTTGGAGAGGTGGCAAAGAATTATACGGTTACAGTTGTGAATCTGGTTAATGGAAGAGGCATTACTAGGAATACCAGGATACCCCTACGAAACATTTCAATGTTTCAGTTTCACTGTGTACTGTTAATGGAAAACTGATTTCCCGATTAGACACTTACTCCAGGGTATGTATTTACCAGGTATGATTCTCACATCTGTATGGTTTTACAGATGATGAGTGGGAGTAAGTTATTGGAAATTGGGTGATCATCCTCATTATATCGGGATTCGTTGTAATCGGTGATATTTGAGGAAGTCACCTGGGTTGTTTGCCGGACGGCAATTATTTGGTTTTGAATATCCGCTATTATGCACCAATTTCAAATTGATATATCTGTACGTCTATTTTTTGAGATATACCTTTTTGAAATTATGTCTACGACATTTACCTATATCAGTGGATGGTTAGGTAAGGAGCATTAAACAGCGGTGTAATTCTTCTTAACCATAAGTACAGTTTTCAACCCACGACACACAGTGAATGAGTTATCAGACTCAAGGGACTTATACAAAGTATTGTATGTTGTCCAGCGTCCATGAGGACAGAGGGCTTGGTCCTCGTACTATATTCGGTTTATTTATGACTTCTCTAGTTTTAGACAGGTGTTTCGTGGAAACACAGGGTCCGAATTTTGAGAAGTTATAGGTATTTGAATAAAGTAGAGAACCAGGTATTGCAAGTATCGGGATTCTTCAAGGTGATCGAAGATGTAGATACTTGTGCATGGTATTCAGATGATAGTAATGATTAAGATAACTTGCTTCTCTTTCAGGTTACTCATAATTGGAAGCCCTCCTAAGTTGAGTAACGCTGATCGACCTCTTTCCACTTAGTTGACATGCACTGGAGACAGTTGCATGATTTGAATCTGGTTCAATTAAATCAGTGCCTATGTTTCTATATTGGATATAGAACAGTTCGTATCTTAACGATGTTAAGGTACGGGGAGTTGTCCGGCTTATGCTTAAAACCAGATTCTGGATAACTCAAAGGCACGTTTCTGTAATGGCTGTTTGTGGGTTGACCCAGGCTATGACGAGGGCTGATTTTCTGCCATCTGGAATATCAATAGTAATATTGTTCTAGACTCGCCACAGTTTTAATAAAAATGGCTCTTTTTTTTTTTCAGAAAACAGTAGTGGGAGTATGGTAGAACTGGAAGTGATTCCAGAACCGCAAATGATTACTGAAGATTTGATAAGGAACCTAAAGATTCAATCTGGATTGACATTCCATTGGCCACTTCGCAGATACGGTGGGTAACCTCAGGAACCCGAGAGGTACTCCGGTAGCCTCAAGGACGGTAGCAGGGAGGTTCTTGTTTACCCAGACTTACCATTGCTGTTGTTCCAGACTGTGAGACCTGGCAGGAGGATGAGTATAGCGTCTTTCTAAACTAGTTTTAGAAATGTACGTGTATATGACTCTGCCAGAGGGTTGTCGTGGTCAGTGGGAGCAACGGAAGCATTGGTGGACATGTGGCTTATGTCTATTTATAGACTAAAGCAGATATAGCGGAGATAGATCATCTATTTCTGATGTGACAGTCATAGGTTTGACTTCATCAGAATAGGGGATGGATCTGTTAAGAAGGTAGTAGGGTGTGATGTCATGGTATTTGGATGACATACACAGAGTAGGAAGTGATATTCCTATACTACGATCGGTTATACCTTGGTCGTCACACAGTGGTTTCTCCACATAGGACTTGGATATTATATCTGACATTCTGGTTACTAGATCTATAGATCTAGATTTGGGTGGTTTCCCAATCTGGGTACTTAGACAGCATTCTATGAGTATTTAGAATGGACGACTCCTGGCACGGTAGTATACCTGCAGGTGATGGAGTCACCCTCTCTAAAGGTGTCTTATAGACTAAAGTAGAGAGGGATGTGCATGATTGGCAGATCACTTGCTTAGGCAATTGAGTCAATCATGAGATGTCAAGTACCACACCAGATGTTGTTCTTGCAGTAGATGCAATAAGTTGATATTGATCCAATCCTGGAGAAACAGTCGGAAGCAGTTTTAGAACATAAGTGGATGTTCTATGGAAATGATAACGACAGCCTCATTAAGGAGACAGTTATCATTCCAGGCTTCCAAGGTGACATGGACGACAGGGTGATTGTCGGAGTTATAGTTTTCCCTCTGACGAGGGGCAGTATTTTGGACAGGTGATCCAGGTAGATACTGAGGGAGGCATGGCGCAGGATACTGATTAAGTTCAGTTGACGATACAGTCTAAGAAGTTTGGATTTGGAGGTCATTTATGAGCTAGGTCCCATCAGACATCCAGACATTCTAAGACAGGTATTGCTCATTTCGGGAGATGGCTTTCTCCGCGAACTTGAGATATAGAGAGACATAGAAAGAAACAACACAGCGGATCCAATCACTGAGGCTATTCCTCGAACGCAACAGTTTCGCAAACGAGCTTTGTGAGACAGATTAGTAGAGGAGTTGGGTGTTCGGTATCACACGGGCTGTGAGTATGCGACATCGCAATAATTAGCCTTGAGTGCAAGTGGGAGATTGTTGGAGATAGTGCCCTCAGAGTCAATTATTGGATCACAGGTACGTGATTGCAATGATTGAGGGAGGACCTATCCCGATAGGACAGTCTTACTCAAGATGATAGTATGCTATCTGGTTTACCTTTATCATCGTGTACTACTTTAGGTGACCTTACAGGTCGCTATTACACGTTGATAGAGCCCCTAGGATTCTTGCTTGACTGCCAGCAGTATGAGGGCGATCATATACGTGGGAGCTGGTAGTCTATAAGCACATCCTTAAATGGTCCCTAGTCGTGGGAGTTTCGAGACAGAGCATCGATTCTCCAGAGTAGACTAGTGTATACAGTCGAGACCCCGACGAGGGGCGGTGGCCGGTCTCACAAGCCACTGGTGTCAGTTGGTTCACCTAAGTTGTATACAGGTGCTCATTGGGTTATGAGTACACCGGACAGGACTCGCCGGGAACATGCTAGTTGGTTTTATACCTGACGTCAGATAGCAGTTTCCTGGTGACATGTGTACAGGATAGTTCATCGACCTGGGGATCATCATTTGTCTCGTGTGAGTTCCCACTGTACTTTGATTACTACCCTACCACGCTCAAAGGAGACGTGTAAACAGGTTTTAGTTGGGTACAGTCCCGAGCCACATGGAGGCAGTGAGCGGATCTTCAGGGGTTCGTCTCTCCCGGTATTGGGGGTGAGTTCGCGCTGTGTCTAGGAGAGCCATTACACGAAGTCCTTGGACAAGGCAGGAGATTTACTGGTAGGTATTCCAGTAGTATCTCAGGGTGTTCTGGGCTACATTCCGACACGACTTGTACCGCTTTTGGGGGTCTGACTTTTACCAACCCCCTAGGCCCGCCATGCGATGCTCATAGACGAACGGACCGGACTGTATGGATATTGTCACTGACAGGCTCAGTAGGGTGTCAGGATGAGTTCGCTCATCGACGTCCCTTTTGGTCAATAGCTGGTGGCCCATCACGTATTGGCTTATACCTCTGACGTGCTAGTGGTTAAATCCACAGCCATAGTATTGACGAGTCTTTAGAGTCCACCACACTTACAGTTACTCAAGTTTCGGGCGAAACGCTGTAGAGGCCGTATGGAGATATGGCAGGGTCCGATCAGATACGTGCGGTATTGCACGGATCAGGATCGGACGGTTAGTACTAGAGGCCGTATGGATATATGGCAGGGTTCGATCAGATACGTGCGGTATTGCACGGATCAGGATCGGACGGATATTACTAGCCGGCTTTGGTTTAAGCCGGATCCTAGTATAGTACAGTGTAGATTTTGTCTCATTGCATTTGTATCCGGTCGGAATACAGATGCGGGTGTGTATGCACAGTATCGGGGTTTTTCCTGTAATTTATTACGGGACCAGTTTTCTGAAGTTGCCAGTTTGCATTCCGTTCCGGCCAGTTTTCCTTTGTTCCTTCCCGGCTGGACTTTTCCGATGGAGGGGGTTATTTGCAGTTTTGCAAATAACATTTGTGGACGGGGTTTCTTGCATATGGATTAATTATGAGAGCATCTTTTGATACCATTCTTTTCTATCATCATTTCATGCATTCATGGTGATTAGAGTTGATTAGGAATTGATTTGAGATTGTTATCATTGCTTTGGATGTGGTCACCCTCCTCCTTTTACTACACTCACCTCCTTCATGTATTATGTTTATCCCTCCACTATTATCCAATTGATAGGAGGCCGGCAACACTAATTGGGAGAGGAGAAATGAGAGAGGTTGATTTTGGGTGTGGGAAATTTATCATTCATCTCATTTTTATCTTGCCACCAAGAAATTCCCAAGTTCATATCTTGTTCATTCCTCCATCACCAAAGGCAACTTCATAAACCCCAAGAGACAAAGTTTCTACACTAGCCTACAGCAAATCTTGGACGCGTCGGCTAGCCAACTTCGCGTCCGAGTTGCCTCGGTATAGAGGTGGGAGCCCGTAAAAGATGCAGGCGATGTGGTGCACTTCCGGCGACGACATGGAGACAGGACTTTCCGCGAGAGATCGGGACGATGACGAGAAGACCGGAGGACTCGGATCACTCGGTATATCTCTAACCCATCTTGTAGTTAGCTAGGACTAGTTAATGGCCTGATCCGGGTGTTTAGTGCGCGGTGGTGCCGGTTTGCTAGTTTGCAAAATTAAAGTTTTTCGCTTCCGCATTTTGGCGTCGGATTGACGGCCGGGGCGCCGCCGTGCACTTACAGTTACGTCCAGCTTGTACCGTTGACGGCTTATGGGTGACTGATGTGATCATTACCTACTGCTGGCGTATTGACGAGTCTTTAGTGTCCCACACAGAGGTTTCCTAGCTCAAGCGAAACGAAGTAGGGCACATATGGTGATATGTCCGGGAGCTTGATTAAATACGAGTATGTGGTACCGTATTCTAATCTAGCGATATTTGATATCAGTCAGGTTATATGTGATATAACCGGATTATTGAATCAAGCGTTGATTTAATGGGATATATGTATATGTTGTTAATATATATTTGATATATATTTGTGTATTTGATATTAGCTGGATTATATTTGATATAGCAGGATTATTAAATCTTGTGTTGATTTAATAAGTTAATATATATATATATATATTTATATTATATTAACTAGTATTGAATATTAGACGGTTATATGTGATATAACCGGATTATTGAATCAAGTGTTGATTTAATAATGTGATATACATATAAATAAGATATTAGTCGGTTATATATGATATAACCGGATTATTGAATCAAGTGTTGATTTAATAATTTAATATATTTGATATATATATATAAACATTTTCTTCTCATTATACATATTAATATATATGTGATATATAAAAATATATGTTTGTCTGTCTGTTTGTCTGTCTGTCTGTCTCTCTCTCTCTCTCTATATATATATATATATATATATATATTATATTATGTATCATGATTGATGATACATAGAACTATGATGTATGAGAATTACATGAGAATTGTGATGAGTTGAAAATGGATTTATTTGTGAATTAAAAGAAAATGGGAAATGAGTCATTGAACTTGGATGCTTATGGAAGGTTTGAGAAGCCATGACTCACTCCATTCTCTTTATTTTTATTCATAGATATTTCCACACCATCTCATCACTTCACCTCATGCCTCTCTCTCTCCTTCCAAGTTCTTCTTTGTTTACCACCGAAAACTGATACGAAACCGGGATGGATCGTCTCGCCTGAATTTGGAAGCAGATGCTATTTGGGTTTATCCGTCTACCTCTCCGAAGATGCCAAGTTGATTTATGGCACTGTGTATCGGAGGTTTGGACAGATGCGGCCGTTATAGCAGACTTCGTCAGATCCTCCCTCGTTTGTAAGGGGTTTTGATTGTGGGGACGCTATTCCCTGCAGGCGCAAGCCCTTGCGGTTAATTACGTTATCGTATCGCGATAACCACTTTCTCCTACTCTAGAAGTTCACTTCGTGTCGTGTGTGTTTGTTTTATTTTTGGTTGCCCGTGGATTGTATACGAAGACTAATTTATGTTGTCGCCCGTAGGGTGTGGATTAGTCCAAATCCATATATCTTAGATTTGGGTTTGGGTTGATTTAAGTATCATTAATCATGTTTGAGATTAAGATAACCTTAAATTTTTGTTAAAGATACGTTAGTCCAATTTGAGACTAAGATCTACATAACAGGGTTTTAGGATCATTCAAATCCAACAAAAGAGCATTTGGACTCTATTGTTTTAGTTTAAGGACGTTACGGTCCGTTATTAGTTTAAGGACGTTTCAGTCCGTAGATCACCATTTTTGAGGTGATGGTTTAGTTTAAGGAGGTTTCGGTCCGCAGTAGTTTGAGGACGTTGCGGTCCGTAGATAACCATTTTTGAGGTGAGGGTTTAGTTTGAGGACTTTACGGTCCGCAGTAGTTTGAGTATGTTACGGTCCGTAGATAACAATTTTTGAGGTGAGAGTTTAGTTTAAGGACGTTTCGATCCGTAGTAGTTTGGGGACGTTACGGTCCGTAGATCACCATTTTTGAGGTGAGGGTTTAGTTTATGGACGTTTCGGTCTGTAGTAGTTTGAGGACGTTACGGTCCGTAGATCACCTTTTTTGAGGTGAGGGTTTAGTTTAAGGACGTTATGGTCCGTAGTAGTTTGAGGACGTTACGGTCCGTAGATCATCCTTTTTGAGGTGAGGGTTTAGTTTAAGGACGTTTCGGTCCGTAGTTAGTTTTAGGACGTTTCGGTCCGTAGGGTTTAGTTTAAGGACGTTACGGTCTGTATTAGTCTGAGGACGTTGCGGTCTGTAGTAGTTTGAGGACGTAACGTTCCGTAGATCACCCTTTTATGCCCGTGTATTTGTTACGTGACGGGATGTACGACGAAGATGTGGGATACACCTATTTGGGGTGTGGTTTGGTTTAAGGCGTGCACATCAGCTTGTGAAGTGCACCCAAAAACAGTTGGTTGTCGGGACCCGCCACCTCTCTGAAGACGTTGAGGACTTAAAACGACATGCATCAGAGGTATGAAGAGATGTACCTTTGAATCAATTTCCCTATTCGAGAGAAAATGAAGTTGGCGGTCAACCCAGAAATCATTAGTCGTTTTTTGAGACTTAGATTTCCTCGGGGGAATATGGGATGAATATTGTTTTGGATATCTGTTCAGACCAGAATATTGCATTATTATATTCCCCATTCTTACTCTTTTTATAAATAAACAGGTGCTTTTGACGCATGTCTGCTACATGTTACAGGTTACAGGTTCTTGGACAGAAAACAGTGCAAACGATGTAAAGACGATGAAAATGTGGACTTTTACCAACAAACAGAGAATCTTGATCAGGCCTACATAAGGAACAATCCACAAAGCAAGATTCAAGACATCGACACAAAGCCACGGTTAAAGTCCACAACAATGTTCACTGGAAATCTGGAAGAGAACCAGAAGCTGAATTGAGAAAAAATATATAGAACTAAGTAGCCCAAGACGACAAGAACCCAGCCCATAAGTTTCAGCAGCCAACTCTTCCTTTTGGCCGCGGAACCGCGGCTAAACCAGGCCTCGGGCCGCGGTTCCGCGGCAGTGTAGTGTGATCAGAGGAAATAAATTTTACCAAATGTTTGGCGGCGCTGAATGGGTCTTTCTAGGGCTATTTTTGTAATTGTGGACATGCGAAACAAATGTAACCCTAGGGTTTCCTATTCTTTATAAATAGGAACTCTAAAGATTGTAATTTCTATGCCTCCTTTTAATAAAAATTCCAAAATTCTTTATGGAGAGCATCGGTGTCTCTCTTCAATTCTGAAATTCAGATCTGACAACCCTGCATGGATGATTGGAGAAATGCATCTGTAAAGTAAGTAGATTTGTTTATTTTCTTGCCCTAGATAATTTCAATTCATGCCCTAGATTAAAATTATTTTCCTGCCCTAGTATAGATTTTATTTCTCTGCCCTAGTTATAACTTTCAATTAATTGCCCTAGGTAGAATAATTTAGGATTTTAGATTTAAAAATCAATCCGAACACCCTTCGGAATTAACTCGTAAGAACGAATTGGAAATTCACAAAATCCCTGTGGACCGACCCGTACTCACCGGCTAGCTACCAAGCGACGCCGTTCTTGATTGCGGTTACAAATATTTTTGATCTATCTTTTAGAAAGCGCAAGCACGTTAAATCACAAAATCAAATGGCGCCGCTGCCGGGGATGGCGTAGAAATTTCCTTTTCGCAATTTCGGGTTAATCAAAATCATAAAAATCATAAAAATCTGAAAAAATCAAAAAAATATAAAAATATATATATTTTGTTATTTTTGGAAGGGATACTTTGTTGTTTGAATTTTGGAGGATATACAAATTCGGATCTGGAGATTTCCAGAAATCGAAACGGAAAAAGAGATATCAGAACAGAAAGGATTTTAAAAAACAGAGAAGCACAAAAATTTTGGAGCCCCAAACCCCCCAACCCGCCGCGATTCCGCGGCCAAAACCCACCTTAGGCCGCGGAACCGCGGCCTTCTAGTGGAATCACAGCATATAAAAAATTTTAGGGACTCGAGCCGACAATCTCGCCGCGAAAACGCGGCACAAACTCGTTTTTACCGCGGAAAAGCGGCGGTACAGTGGCATCTTCTTCTGAAAAATTTTCTGTAAGATCTTCTGTTTCTCCTTTGTAATTTTTGAAATATATTTTCTGAAAAATTCCTGCAGGACTTTGTGCACTTTAAAAATATTTTCCCTTCCATATAACAGTCTTGTGCAGGATTTTTGGGCCCCGCTTGAACTAATTAGATTGCAAGTAATATTTTGCTGTTGCATATCTTTTCTATAAAATATTTTGCCGTTGCATATCTTTTCTCTAAAATCTTTTTGCAACAAAATTTTTCCAAATAAAGAGAAAGAAAAAAATCAATGAAAAATGAAAATAAAAAGGACAAATATTTTATAGAACTTGCAAAATTTTTTTAGCCCCAAATAAATCCTTGCACCACCCAACCTTCCTTCTTGTCACCTTTCTTCTTCTAACATGGGTACCCCACACAATAAATCATTAGCCGAACTTTGGTATCCCGAACCTAATTTTGCGTCGTACGTTAATTTGTTCGGTCAATTTAAAAACGATCCTTCCTTGCCAAAAATTTCGTTGAAAGATCAAATAGAGGCGTCTAGGAGAAACAGTTTGACTTTTCAACCCAATTTGTGTCGACCAAGTCCATCTTTACCACCTCCATATGTTGACACCAATTTTCCAAGTCCTTCTGTCACTCCTAGGCTGATGTCCATTGCTGAGCATATTGCTCAATCTCGCAGTCGATCTTTCACCCATGTCCACTCATCTAGTTCTAGGGATCCACACGACTATTCACCTTTTGATCCATATGTTGACCCTACCCATGTCCTACCACCCACTTCCTATCTGTCCCACCCGACCTTCCCACCTTCAATAGACACCGTTTCAACACAGCCTGTTGGGAGTTTTGCACATCCACACGATTTTGAATCTTTTACCGAAACCCCCTTACCACCCAAGTCTAGTTTGGAAGAGTCGTTGGAGGCATATATCGCAGCAACAAACAAAATGGTTAGGAATGTGGAAGCGTCCGTGGCCACCCTTATGCAACCTGCTGAACCGGAAGCTAGTTTCCCGCTAGCCCCAAATTTTTCAATATATGAGGAGGCGGTTGGACAGAATGAGAATGTGAAAGGATTTCCAAATCAAACCTACCCTTACCCAATTGAAGCCCATAACTCCAGTTTTCCATCGAATGTCCTAAATGATTCACAAGTTCAAAATAAAATCGAGTTGTGCGACTTTATAGTGTTTGATTTGCCAAATTGTGAAGAACCCCTTTCGAGTGAAACCACACTTAATCCTTTCGATCTTTACACCTCCACTCTAAAACCTAAATCGATAAATATCCATGCTTTTGATGAGGTGTCAGAAAAAATTGATTTTCACTTGATTGAGGATATAGACGCCGGGAATATTTCGGATGATGAACCCGTCGATTTAATTGAAATTTTATGTCCAATTCATCATCCCGAGTCATTAAATGTTTCTCCCGAACTTCATATGCGTCTTGATTTTGATGATATTGGCATGGATAATCAAATTTTTGAGGAAAATATTGAGGAGAATTATGTGGATAGTACTGAGGATAATATTGAGGTTGAACCATTTTCGTTTGATGTGTCGAATTTTCCAATACACCCTCCTGAATCCTTAACTGATACCCTTCCCCACTCACTTCCTTCCATCCTTCCTATTGTTCCGACCGTGCAAGTGACCGTTACGCTTTCATCTCCAATACCAAGTTCGGCGTACCCATGTTTTCTTGCGAATCTTGAGGGATTTGACCCCATTTCACGACGGGTTGATAGGTTAGCACAATCGCTTTTAACATATCGATCATCATAAATTATGCTAATTTATTCACTCGATTTACACCCTCAAGTTCGTACTACACTTCTTTCTTCTTTTCGCCATTCTTCTCCCCACCGAGACCATATTCTACCATTCTTCTTTCCACACGGTCTCGCGTGCTTCTCATTTTTTTGCACCAACTATACCATTTCCACGATAAGATTTTTGAATGGTTGGTGCTAACTTTTGGCTTGTGCAAGGCCAAGCTTAAGTTTAGGGGAACCTTTGTATATATGTACATACATTTTTTGTTTTCATTTTATAAAAAATAAAACAAATTTTTTTTTTCAAAACATTAAAAAATAAATAAAAAAATTATAAATAAATAAACAAGGGAGTGCCGGTATTTTGACCCTCTTGGTTCAGTATGACAGTGAGGACACTGTCAAGTTCAAGTTTGGGGGTATGCTCGGTACGTCTTCTTCCTTCGCATTCATTTGTACATATTTTTTTGCATTTGCATACTTATTTGAAAACCCATAAAAATTGAAAATTTTCAAAAATTATAAAAATTATTGTATTCAATTTTGGCTAATTGACTTTAGTTTGACAAATAGGTTAACTGGCTAGGAACAACTAGATCTTAGACTTAGTGAATTAAAAACCCTAAAGATAACCTTCCTTAAAGTTTAACGGTGGAGAGTATATGCCTTTGTAGTTTATTTAGAAATAAGCAAATTTTGGGTTCACTTCTTAGGCTAAGTCGAAATAAGGGAAGAGTATTGATGTTCTTATTAGAGTATATGTTTGAAAAATAGTTCCTAGCTTAAGTCTAGATTCTGAAAATGTATACCCTACAATTTGCACAATCACGCACCTTAAAACTTGGATTAGTAGAAGAGACCATGAAATGCTCTTGTCTAAAGTCCTTAATACGAAGAAAATAAAAGAAAAAAAGTGAATAAAGAAAAAAAATGGACACTGGTTTTTGTGATTACTTAAGGCTGTAAAAAAATAGAAAAATATTTAGCGAAGGTGCTTCATCACCTAGTGCCTTAGACCAACTTGTTTGGGAGTCACTGCTAAAGCCTTGGGTGTTGCAAAACTAGGAAGTACGCTTTAAAGTGCTAACGCATCTTGTAATCGGTTGTTGGTACCTCAAGAAGTATTAACGGTCGCATGAAGGATGTGTAAGCAAATTTCATTTAAAAATTCACTAATTAATAAGTGCTTTGGACAATGGACGAGACTACGATTGCTTGATTTGAATTTCCAAGTGTAGGGGTGATATTTACACACACGTGGGGATATGTGATTAGAGTTTAGATAAGAGAAAGGGATGAAGAATAGAACTTGTATCTTTAGTAGAGTTGATAGAAATTCCTAAGTGGAGATGGAACTTTAGAAGGAAAACTTAAGAGATGCCGAAAGCTAAGTAGGTCTACATAACATATATAATCTTAAATTAAATAATGAGGAAGTGTGAAGAATATGGATGGATAATTTGCGAGTCAAAAGATAATAGAATTCCTTGTTAGAAAACCTTATTGGAGAACAAAAGTCAATGGGCCGAGTTGATAGGATTTTTTGGGTAGTATCCGCTGAAAACCCTCAGGAGACAACACTCCTCCTACTAGGGACACCTAGAGGTTTAACGGCTTGTTGCACGTGCTCAGTGCAATCGCGTTTCCCTGCGAAAGTGCGGTTAGGATTTTAGTGAATAAAAATAAGTTTGCTCGAGGACGAGCAAAAGATAAGTTTGGGGGTATTTGTTCAGACCAGAATATTGTATTATTATATTCCCCATTCTTACTCTTTTTATAAATAAACAGGTGCTTTTGACGCATGTCTGCTACATGTTACAGGTTACAGGTTCTTGGACAGAAAACAGTGCAAACGATGTAAAGACGATGAAAATGTGGACTTTTACCAACAAACAGAGAATCTTGATCATGCCTACATAAGGAACAATTCACAAAGCAAGATTCAAGACATCGACACAAAGCCACGGTTAAAGTCCATAACAATGTTCACTGGAAATCTGGAAGAGAACCAGAAGCTGAATTGAGAAAAAATATATAGAACTAAGTAGCCCAAGATGACAAGAACCCAGCCCATAAGTTTCAGCAGCCAACTCTTCCTTTTGGCCGCGGAACTGCAGCCAAACCAGGCCTCGGGCCGCAGTTCCGCGGCAGTGTAGTGTGATCAGAGGAAATAAATTTTACCAAATGTTTGGCGGCGCTGAATGGGTATTTCTAGGGCTATTTTTGTAATTGTGGACATGCGAAACAAATGTAACCCTAGGGTTTCCTATTCTTTATAAATAGGAACTCTAAAGATTGTAATTTCTATGCCTCCTTTTAATAAAAATTCCAAAATTCTTTATGGAGAGCATCGGTGCCTCTCTTCAATTCTGAAATTTAGATCTGACAACCCTGCATGGATGATTGGAGAAATGCATCTGTAAAGTAAGTAGATTTGTTTATTTTCTTGCCCTAGATAATTTCAATTCATGCCCTAGATTAAATTTATTTTCCTGCCCTAGTATAGATTTTATTTCTCTGCCCTAGTTATAACTTTCAATTAATTGCCCTAGGTAGAATAATTTAGGATTTTAGATTTAAAAATCAATCCGAACACCCTTCGGAATTAACTCGTAAGAAAGAATCGAAAATTCACAAAATCCCTGTGGACCGACCCGTACTCACCGGCTAGCTACCAAGCGACGCTGTTCTTGATTGCGGTTACAAATATTTTTGATCTATCTTTTTGAAAGCGCGAGCACGTTAAATCACTCAATCAATATCATCTGTTGAGTGGTCATCAATCATGTTTGAGACTGAGTTTAGTTTGGGAAAACGTGAGGACAGAGCCTCGGTTGACTTGGAGATCAAAGAGGTTTTGACCTCAGGAAGATTTAGCCACGTAAACTCAGTCTCAACACTCACGTGTTCCCACGTGATACTCTGAATCAGTGTTAAACACTGCACTTTGGAAGCGCTCACATGTGGGCATGTGAGACGCCCCTAAGTGGGATCTGTTTTCTAGGTTCTATTCCTCATTTCCTTTTTTTTATATAGAAGTGTTAAACACTTGACTTTTGGAAGCGCTCACATGTGGGCACGTGAGGCTCCCCAAAGTGAGAATTGTTCTCTGGGTTCTATTCCCCTTTCCTTTTTTTTTATATAGAAGTGTTAAACACTTGAAGTTTGGAAGCGCTCACGTGTGGGCACGTAAGGCGCCCAAAAGTGAGAATTGTTTTCTGGGTTCTATTCGCCCTTTTTCTTTTTTATATAGAAGTGTTAAACACTTGACTCACGTGCGAGCACGCGAGGCGATTTTGTGCGTTTCCCTTTTCATTCATCAGAGACGCTCACGTGGAGCACGTGAGATCCTATTGAGTGTTTGGAGATTTTGATCTCATGCTAAGATTTTAGAGGATCTCATGCCTCTTTTTTTGTAAGAATTAAATTCTTATTGTAGGGTTAAGCCTTGATTTTCAGAGGAATTAAATTCCCATATGTTTCTGTAAGAATTAAATTCTTTAAACTCGGTTCTTTCCCTTAGGTTTTGAATCTGCATGACAGAATCTCCCCGATGAGAATTAAATTCTCAACTTATGGGAGACTTGTCTTGTGGATCTTAGATCCAGAGAAAGAACTAAGTTCTTCCTTTAAAAGGGTTAAACCCTTCAATAAGTAAACGAGATGCTTTGATCTCTCTTCTTTTTAATTTACCTAGAGTTTTTTCATTGAGAAGGGAGATCTTCTTCTTTCGTCCTTTTTGAAGCTTTCTGCATTTTTTTTCTTTTTTTCAAAGCTTATGGGGGGTTCTTCTGTTTTCTCTCTCTATCTTCCTTCACTCTCCGTCCTTTTTTGGAAAGAAGGATCATTGGTCATTGGGACCCACCACCTCTCCGTCGACACTGAGAGAATACAGCGCCATATATCGAAGGTGTAGAGGAATGTACCCTTTGAACCATATCTCACTCATCGGGGGGGGGGGGAATAGGTTGGAGCTTAAACTCTTAACTGTTGAAAAAGGCTTCTTTGCGTTCGTGTACGTGCGTTGCACGTGGCAGGCGCACGTGCGTCGCGGGCGCACTTGAGACTCACGTGTTGCGCACTTTGCGGGTGCACATGCATCGCACGTGTTGCGCATTTGACTGGCATACGTGCGTCGCACATGGCGCTTGCGCATATGAGCGTCGCGCATGGCGCTTGCACACAATCATGGGGGCAGCTAAGGCCCTAACTTGGAGAACTAAGCTCCTTTGAGGATTGAATCCTTGCACGTGGTGCGCACATAGAGGGCGCATGTGCGTTGCACATGGTGTGTATGTGGAGGGCGTGCGTGCATTGCACGTAGCGCACATGGCACTTGCGCATATGCGCATCAGGGGGGCAGCTAAGGCCCTAACTTGGAGAACTAAGCTCCTTTGGGGATTGAATCCTCGCACGTGGTGCGCACGTAGCGGGCGCACGTGCGTTGCACATGATGCACATGTGGAAGGCACACATGCATTGCACGTAGAGCACATGGCGCTTGCACATATGCGCATTATGAGGGGGGCAGCTAAGGCCCTAACTTGGAGAACTAAGCTCCTATGGAGAACTAAGCTCTTTTGAGGATTGAATCCTATTTTTTCTAAGAAGTATCCCCTCTTATTTATATGGGAGTGGTATTGAAAGGATTTATTTTTTTCCCCATGTGGGACTAAAAATGTATCCCCCATATAGCAGAGCATTATTTAGATTACACGTGCATAGCATATTTGCTCATAACTTTTGATTCCGGATGAATTATGAGGCCCACAATATGTCAAATCGAAGGATTTTTTGAGACGCTTTCAATAACATCAGAATCTAGCAGATTCTCATTTGGGAGTTTGTCAAAATACAGACCGGAGAATACTGATTTGCATTTTCTTAAGCGTATCGCTGTCATTTGACCTTGGGCTCTTTTACGCAGAAATTTTTGGCGGGAATAAATGCCACCCACTACTTTGTCCACATAGTTATGTGTGTGGGTTAAGTAGTGCAGAGTAATACATAGCGTATGACCGGTTTCGGGCTGGTTTATAACTTTTAGAATCTCAATCTGAGAATATAGCGTGCGGACACAAGCGTCGTCATCTATCATTGACTCAAATCTCAACTCTTAAGGGATATAGGTCTAAACCCTGAGGCCCATGAGTTGCACCCTTCTGTTTTTTTATGTCTTAATCTGGCGCGAAGTAGTTTATATACTCATTTCAGAGTTTGTAGTTTATTCACTCGTTTTGGAGTCTCTAGTTTTTGAACTCGTTTTCTGAGCTTGTAGTTTATTCACTCATTCCGGAGTCTCTAGTTTATGGATTCATTTTGGAGTTTTTAGTTTATTCACTCATTCCGGAGTCTCTAGTTTATGGACTCATTTTCGTAGTTTGTAGTTTATTCACTCATTCCGGAGTCTCTAGTTTACGGACTCATTTCGGAGTTTGTTTAGTTTACCTCCCTTGGGCTTGTTATTGTAGGCAAACATGTCCTAACGTTATAGTTAACCCCTGGTCTTTACGACAGAGGTTCGTTAGGGTTTGTGGTACTAAGGTTTTTTGTCCGTCGTACCATCGTGTTGGCTGATACATTCCCCGATATGCAGATTTTACGCTGCTGTTTGAGTAGCCCCGCGACTGTCGTGTCTCTGATTCCTTCGGGGGATGGACAAGACGTCTTCAAGTAATCTCCTTAGGTCATATTACCGTCGAGAGAGCAAGCGGTAGGAATTTTTCCATGCCCCATTTTACTTGAGGTTAGGCTCAGTTTGGGAGCCCCGGTGAGTCATAACCACTCCGCGCTGGTGTGGGATGATCTCCGATAATCTTTCAGGTTTTATTTGAGTTGCCGTCATGACCCTGAAGCTAGGAATTTGGCCTTCGCTTCCTTTGTCGACACTGCGGTTGCTGTAATAAGACGAATGTCGAGGTGATCTCTAGGTTGTTTTGTAAACCGTCGAGACATGGAACTAGGGACTTTGCCATGGCTTCGTGTTGTTTTGACCCTGGGGCCGCTTGTTGACGTCGCGTCTGCATCCTGCTAGAGTGAGAAGAAATGTC
The DNA here is from genome assembly GCA_030015575.1 of Agapanthus africanus. Classification (NCBI taxonomy): domain Eukaryota; kingdom Viridiplantae; phylum Streptophyta; class Magnoliopsida; order Asparagales; family Amaryllidaceae; genus Agapanthus; species Agapanthus africanus. Next base: position 104,750,624 of record JASDDO010000031.1, on the reverse strand, counting down.
GTTGTTGACACTGCGTCTTCTATAACGAGACGAATGTCGAGATGGTCTCTAGGTTGTTTGTGAACCGTCGAGACTTGGAACTAGGGACTTTGACATGGCCCCGCTTTGTTTTGACCCTGGGGTCGTTTGTTAACATCGCGTCTGCATCCTACTGGAGTGAGAAGAAACGCCTTTTTTGACACTGCGTCTGCCGTAAAGAAATGAGTGTCGAGGTGGTCTTTAGGTTGTCTGTGAACCGTCGAGACTTGGAACTAGGGATTTTGCCATGGCTCCGCTTTGTTTTGACCCTGGGGTCATTTTCTGACGTCGTGTCTGCATCCTGCTGGAGTGTGACACTGCGTCTGCTGTAATAAGACAAATGTCTATGTGGTCTCTAGGTTGTCTATGAACCTTCGAGACTTGGAACTTGGGACTTTGACATGGCTCCGCTCTGTTTTGACCCTGGGGTCGTTTGTTGACGTCACGTCTGCATCCTACTGGAGTGAGAAGGAGCTCCGCTGTTGACACTGCATCTGCTGTAACGAGATGAGTGTCGAGGTGGTCTCTAGGTTGTCTGTTGTAACACCCTAGTTCGTTTATACCAGTTCTAGTTCAAGTATTTCTTTATTTATGGTATTTTCCTGATTTACTGTGTTTTGGGTGCGAATGGTGTATTTGACATTTGTATTTGCATTCTACCCGACTCGCTTGCTTGAAACCTGTCTTGATTCATGTTTGTGATTTATCCTGACCTGTTACATGGACTTGTGGACTTTCATTTTAATTTATACATCTTGCATACTGGCATTTTATCTGGCATTTGCATTTTTACAATATAACATTTTAAGTCACATAAAATATTTTAAAAATACATTGCATGGCCTGCATGATACCCCTAGCCCCGTGGTAGCATCCGCGCATCGTGTTCTCGTCCCGTTCAGTGAAACGGACTTATTTGGATGGCTACGCGCACGTACCTGCATCCGTTCTTGGGGGTATGCATTTTCGTTACCCGGACATTCATTTTTTATTTTGGTCGACATGAATATTTTTCGTATTTTAAAACTGAAATTGAGACCCGACCCGGGAATGTTTTGGACTATGTTTGTATTTACCAGAATATCAAATTTTATTTATATAATATTAATTTTATAAACTGATACAAATTAAAATTTAGTTAACTAATAAAATATTTTTTAAATTTAAATCTAAACTAATTTCCTAACAAACTAACAACCCCTTTCTCTCTCTCTCTCGCCTCTGCATATATATATTTTATTTATTTATCTTTTTTCTTTCCTTATTTAATACACAACCTCTTCTTCTTACTTCTTCTTCTTCTTTCTTTTTTCTTTTTCTTGACCTTGTTTCTTGATTACGGTGATCACCGCCAGAGCCGTGCTCGTCGCTGACGATCCGAGTGATCCAGTGAACGTACCTTGCCTGTGTGATCACCCTCTTGTCTTGCCTGGACCCGTCCCGCGTGCCGCGTGTGCATTGCGATGATTTACCGACGTCGGACGTGCCGTGCATATCCTTCGCGTGATTCGATCGAGGCAAGTTTACCTTGCTACATGCTATGATATATACTACATCCATATTAATAATAATATTTCATGTTTAGTGTATTGTACATCCCTTGTTATCATTTTACTGTTTTACGACGTCCATTTGCATTCGTATAATTTATTTCGTCTCTAGTGCATGCAAATTTATCTTGATACATGCTAGAGTACAATATGCTGCACCCAATTGAATATTTACATTTCATATTGTTTAGTTGTACATCCGGCATTTACCAGTTCATCATTTTACTGTTATACAACGTCCGTACACATCAATATCATTATTTACATGTCTAGTCTCATGCTAAATCATCTTGCTACAAGCTAGGTATAGTATTATGCATCCATACTGAAGTTTTACTGTTTTCGGATACCCGTTTGCATCCATATCATTTAAAATATATATCGTCGTAATATTTCTTATTATTATTATCTTTAATTAGTTTATAATCTGCATTTTATAATATTATACAAAATATAGTTTGAAAATATTATAATTTACACATAAAACGTCGTTGCAAAGCAGATACGACAAATCTGAAATTTACTGTACACCTTACATTATAAAATTCATTATAAATCATAGAAAAATCATTAGTATACATTCTTTAGTTCGTTAGGAAGCTAACTCAGAATAATATAACTCTATGAAATATTTACTTGCAAAATAAATTGTTTAAATAACGTAAAATGCAAATGAAAATATCTCTAAACTGCTGTCCAGGAAAATTCCAGCAGCAAATTTTCAACTTCGAATGTTCATAGCTTTTTGTAGGAACAACCTGAGATACTTCAACTTATAAAAATGAAAACCTTATTGAATTATATTTTTTTTGGTATAAGACACGTCCCTTTTGGAGAAAGTTTGTTATTTTAAAGTTATTTTACAAGTCAGGGTGACGCTGAATTTCTGAACGGAAATTTCTTGTGCATGGTTAATCAATACCACTTTTATAGTTATTAATCAGTTTGAATATGTTATCCATGTTAATATTATTATATCAATATCTATTTAATAAATAATAGTGCTTGTGTTTTAATATTCAGCAAATTTTACCGATTTACAGTATTATAGTATCCGTCTGTATCCATACGGTTTATTACATATCTAGTTGCATGCCGAGACCATATTATTTCATGTTACTATTGTATTAGTGCACCATGCTTGATAATGTGCATCCTACATAGTCATGATGTAACCCCTGATAGATATTTGTGCATCCATACTTTCACCATACATCCATACCTTTACCGTGATTCAATACTTGCTATAGTTTGATTATGAGCACCCGTTGATACATGTGCACTACTTGACATGACCTGATACACCACTACTTGACATGACTTAATACAAGTACACTACCTGACATGACCTGATATATCATTACTTGACATTTACCTGATCCTGTTTCTAATGCCGACAATCCTGACATGTTGTTCCGATGGACATATTCTGTTGTCTGTATAGACAAACCTGTTCCTGCTTGATCCCGTGTTGGCATTAGTCTCAGATTTATCAATACCTAACTTTAACACATAACTTGGGGGTATGGGGAGATCAATGATGAAACATGACTTGTAACTCGAGTTCGATACTTATACTGATCAGTTTTTGGGGCTAGGCCAGCCCTGGGATGATGATGCTGACATCATTCATCTGTACATGTTTCCTGTTTAGTGCCTAGCGGCATGTCTCGGTTTCAGCCCGAGAATCTGGACCGTGGTCCCAGGCATGCACGTGATACTATTGAGTTACATCGACGATTCATCAAATTGATTTCACAGACTTGAGAGTAGTTAACCCAGTAGCACAGTTTAGTTTCACCGCTGCACTTCACATATACTGTTACACTTCACTGTTCTATATCCCTGCTCACTTATTACATTCATGTACCCTTTTATAATTCATGCTTGCATGTCTTGTTACCTCCTGTTCATTTATTATTGTTTGATATTATGACGCACTGACGTTTGGGTTATGCATGGCCCAAATCCTCTACCTTTGTCGCAGGCTGATCAGTTCCGCCGTTAGGCCGAGCAGTGATGATCCAGCTAGTATCCAGTTTAGTTATGTTTTACTTTCCAGATGTTTTTGCTTTTTGGATTTATTGCTTCCGCATATTATTTCGTGACTCGTTTATTCTGGCTCATGGACATGTACTAGATATTTTATTTTATTTTTCTGTTCTTGATATCTCTAGACAGCCGTAATGTGACTGTGGAGGGATGTTTCCTATCCACAGGTAGTATGGTTATCTCTGTCACGTGCCTATCTTAGCGCACTCTGGAAAGCGGGGCTTGACATCTGTGAACCTTCGAGACTTGGAACTAGGGATTTTATTATGGCTCCATTCTGTTTTGACCCTAGGGTCATTTGTTGACGTCGTGTTTGTATCCTGCTGGAGTTAGAAGGAACGCCGCTGTTGACACTGCGTCTGCTGTAACGAGATGGGTTTCGAGGTGGTCTCTAGGTTGTCTGTGAACCGTCGATATTTGGAACTAGGGACTTTGCCATGGCTCCATTCTGTTTTGACGCTGGGGTCGTTTGTTTGCGTCGCGTTTGCATCCTGCTGGAGAGAGAAGAAACGCAGTTGTTGACACTGCGTCTGCTGTAACGAGACGAATGTCGAGGTGGTCTCTAGGTTGTTTATGAACCGTTGAGACTTGGCTCTCCCTTTGACGGAGCCAGGTGGGAAAATGTAGTTCCCTTTTTGTTTGTTCCCATGGATTGTATACAGGGGTCGATTTGGACTCACCTGCAAGGCAAAAGTTTCATTTTTTTTGTTTCTGCGATGCTCCATCATTTCAGCTTTTTATATCACGAAAGTCGTGATTGCCCAATCATTTTGGCTTTTTATCGCGGTGCCCAATGATTTCGGCTATTTTTTTCTTTTTACTCGCTACTTTTTATTGCGAGTTACCCAAACATTTCGGCTGTTTTTATATGCATATATTTTGCCCGCTGATTTTTATTGCGAGTTGCCCCATCATTTCGGCTATTTCATATGCATTTATTTTTGTTCGCTGATTTTTGTTGCGAGTATGGAACTTAAGATCTGATACCAATCTTGGCATCAACACCGCTGCGACTGGGATATTGCCAGGAGCTAATCATCATTTGCCGTGAAAGGACTCATAATTTGATACCGATTTAGGCATCAGCATTGCTACAACCGGGATATTGCCAGAAGCGAATCATCATTTTCCTTTGTCGTTTTGAACAAAGGTGGTTTAACAAACAGGGTTAGGATCTTATCGACTAAGGCTTTTTGTCTTTATGAGACGTAAGGGTCTCATAAAGGTATTTCTCCCTACGAGTCGTGAGGATCTCATAGGTGTATGTTCTCATTAGAAGTCGTGAGGAATTCTAAGTGGTGTTTTCTCTTATAAGTTGTAAGGATCTTACAAGGGGGGTTTCTCCTTACAAGTTGAGAGGACTTATACGTGTCCTTCACCATATGAGGACATTCCTCGTCATTGGTGGGACTTGGTGAGGGAGTATTTATTCGTGCCGGTGGATTGTATAGAAAGGTCAATATTGGACCACTTGTAGGGCAACTTGGGGGATATGATGGCTTAAGAACAGGTTCAGATCCCTGTAGCTTAAGGCTTTTGAATCTTATGAGCTGTGAGGGTCTCATAAGGGGAATTCTCCTTACAAGTCAAGGGGATCTTGTAAGTGAAAATTTTACGAGATTGCGCCCTTTCGGGTTTTCACAAGCTCGCCGGTAGCCCTGATATTTTCCGGGTTTTCATCTGTGCCCATTTCTCTTGTGGACGTACCATTTTTTTAACAACGTGATCGCGCCCTTTCAGGTTTTCACAAGCTCGCTGGTAGCCCTGCTATTTTTAATCACGGTGTCCATTCAGGTTCTATCCCCGTGCCCATTTCGCTTATGGACGTACCATTTTTTTGACTTGGGTTGCAGTCTTTGCCGTTGGAGCTTTGATTGCAACATAGATCCCAAGAGAAGATATCACCGTATTTGGTGTGATGCACCATGTTTGAGGCGGAGTATTAGTTTATGGACACTTCGGTCCATTGCCAGTTTAAGGACGTAGTGGTCCATTGCCAGTTTAAGGACGTAGTGGTCCATTGTCGCCAGTTTAAGGGTGAAGTTTTTCCGAATACCACTTAGAGTTTTGACTCAGGAAGATAGCGAGCGGACATGAGCGTCATCATCTATCATTGACCTAAGTCGTTACTCATCAAGCGTGGTATTTCTTGAGGAATCGGCCATTTATTGGCCGAAAAGGTCTTTCACCATGCATATCCATGAGCAAATAGGCCCCACCTTGGTAGGCCTTATCTATGATATATGGGCATTCATAGTTTGGCTCGAATTTCCCCCGTTTTGCACCATTGGGGATCATAGGTCTTTTGACGACTAGCATAAGTTCGCCTTGGCGGAATGTTCTTGGCCTAGTCAGTCTTTCGTATGAGCGTGTCATCCTTATCTTGTAAGCTTCTAGGTTTTGTTGCGCCATGAGAAGAGTTTCATCGAGATCATCGAGCTCCTCAAGCCGAAGCTGGGCATTTTCTTCATCCGCCAGCTCGTATCGAACTGCCACTCATAGAGAGGGTAGCTCTATCTCCAAGGGAAGTACGGCTTCCGTGCCGAATACGAACGCGTATGGCGTTGTATTCATGGACGTTTTGAACAACGTTCGGTATGCCCAAAGAGCTTCGTGCAGTATCTCGTGCCAGTCCTTTTTTATTTCTGGACAACGTTTTCTTTATTATCTTCATCAAGGTCTTGTTGAAAGCCTCAGCTAGACCATTAGCCAGGGGATTATAGACTGAAGAGTATCTCCAATCTATATTATGCTGCTATGCGAAGCGGCTGATTTTATGGCTTCTGTAGGCCGGCCCATTATCTGAGAAGATCCGTCGCGGAGTGCCGAACCGGTAGATGACATGTGTCCTGAAGAAATGGAGGATGTTCTCCGTCTTCAAGTATGTGGTTGAGAAACTCGTCGAGTGTGACTGGGGTCCACGCCTTTTGGTTGTATTACTCCAGTGCGTCGATGTATTTTTGTAGGTCTGTACGATTGTTATCGAGCTGCACGGGTTTCTTGGTCTTCTTCTTTTTCTTCGAAGACTTCGAAGGCTTGTCCTAGAGGTCTTGCCCCTCGTTAGTAGTTTTTGGTGTTGGGCGTGATTTAAGCATTCCCTCAATGATCTCGGGTTCCAAAGGGCTTTTCCATCTGATAGCCGAACATGCTTGAAGGTCCTTTAGCGTTCTTTTAGTTTTAGCTGAAAGGACAACTTCCCACGGAGTTTCTTCTACAAACGAGCATGATGCCCCCGGCGTGTCCACCTTTTTAGGCGCGTGCTTCTACGATGGGTCCACCCTCCAGTTTTCGGACAGCGCAAACTGTTAGTTATATGTATGCCCTAGAGGCCATTATTCTACATATGATGTATATTATAGTGGATGCTTGGGCATACATAGGGAGGACTTTCTTGCTCGACATGATAGTATGCTATCTGGTTACTCTTTATCTTAACATGTATACTGATTGTCTCTCTATTACATGTTGATAAAGCCCTTAGGATGTTTACTTGACTACCTGGATTATGATGCGGATCATACTAGTGGGACAAAGGTAGTCCTTGAGTACATCCTTTACTGTCCCTAGTCGTGGGTGTATCAAGACAGGGCATCGATATACCAGAGTAGACTAGCGTATACCTTCTCGATCCATGTAGATAGGCGATGGATGATCCTATATCCATTGGTGTTTGACATCAGAGATGATATACGGGTGCTCAGTGGAGACTGGGTACACTGGACGGAATCGCTGAGAACTCCTAGATGGTATTATACCTCACGTCCGATGGCAGTTCTCTGGTGACACTGGTACAGATTAGTCTGTCGACCCAAGATCGTCATAGAGTCTTGTGTGATTCCCACTGTGCTTTGATTTCCACCTTACCACATTCAAGAGAACGTGCAAAATGGTAGTTTTTGGGTACAGTCCTGAGTCACATGGAGGCAATGAGCGATAGGAGGGGATTTCTTCTCTCACGGTATTGGGGGTTGATGTTGCACTGTGCTCGATTGGCTATAATAGGAAGTCCCTGGCCAGGGCTGTTTATGAGATTTACTGGTAAGTGTTATCTGTAGTTTCTCAATCCGATATGAGCCTCATATCAGCACGGCTTATCGAGCTATTGGGGTCTGACGTTTATCACCCCCAAGAAAGATATGCGACATATCAGACGAAAAGACCGGACTGTATGGTAATGTTAATGATTGGATTCGCAGGAGTATGAGCAGGCTTGCTTGTTGATCTTCTGATCGCTCAATACCCGGGTGGCAGTTACGTTTAGCAGGCCGCCTGCGGCTTGTGGGTATTTGATATGATCATCACCTACTGCCGGCGTATTGATGAGTCTTTAGAGTCCTACATAAAGGTTTCCTGGTTCATGCGAAACGAAGTAGGAGTACATATAAGATATGTCCTGGACCGAGATTAATGCGCGTATGTGATACCGCATTCTATTCTCGTGATATATGTATCGATTAGTTGTATGCGATATAGCTGGGTTATTGGATCAAGTATTGATTCGATAAAAAGATACATTTGATATTAGTCGGTTATATGTGATATAGCCGGATTATTAAATCAAGTGTTGATTTAATAATTTAATGTATAATTATATATTTGATATATTACATTACATTAACTAATATTAGCTCGCTTAAGTATTGATTTTTCTCACTTTTGTTACACTTAACATATATGTGATATATGTTAATTGTATTCTTTTTGCACACTAATATATATGTGATATATATCATTGTGACATGCTAGGTTATACATGCAACAAGAGTGTAAGAGACTCACACCATGCTAGGTTTAGTGGAGGGTTTTTATTTATTTAAAGTTAAACAAATTAGATGGAAAAGGATTAATGGTTAAAGCTTGGATGGAAGCTAGTAGAACCATTGACTTAGTCCACTTGTTTATCTTGCTTAAAATATTTATTAACCTAACCACAACACTTAGCCATGGTTTAGTCTCTATAAGGGTTTGGCATGACATTAACTCACCATGGTTGCATTTCTAACCTCACATGATTTATTCATTCATCACTTCACTTCATCTTCTTCTTCCTCATGAGTTTGCTCTCTAGCTTTTGATGAAGTGAAAATAAAATCTAAAGTGAGAAAAATTCCTACTTCATCATCCTCTACTATTAATCATTTAGTTTAGGGTGTTTGCTTCACTAATCTCACCATTAGTGAAGAGATAGCATGAGCTTGAGTCTCCTCGACGTAGATCATCTTCGACCTCGAAGACATTGAGCAAGCTTGTTCATTTCTTCAAGTGAACCATTCCTAAAGTTCGGGAGTTCACAACTTGCAATGAAGTGACTACTACACGGAGCTTTAGAAGTGAATGACCGGTCTACAAAGATTGTATTCCGCATTCACTTAGATGTAAAGTATTTACATTGTTTTTTTCGTATGATTCTCTAGTTAAAGGTCCTAGCTTTGGGTTCCTTAATACGGCAAAATTTTGAAAACGGCATGGACGATACCTCCCGAAACCTCGTTGTTGTGCTAGGGAACCCAGCACAAACTTCCCTTGTTGGTATTAGTCCTTGACCTAGTTTTTGAAGACGTAGCAATCCTCAATTGGGTGGCCTACTACTCTGTGGTAGAAGCAGTAGTTGGGACTGTTGACGTCACCAGGCTGCAGTGGACGTCTCAGATCCGGCAGAGTGATGAGTTCGTTGTGCATCGCCAGTTCGAACAGTCTCCTCATTTTATCACGGCGAAAAGAGTAAGGACGTCCTAGCTTCTCCTCGAGGGATTGGCGCGGGGGTGCGTTGCCTTGGCAAGCAACCGGTTTTGGGTCACTCGATTGCGGTTAAGTGTTGGCAACAAAAGTCGTTTTCCCTTTGCCCTTTTCATTCCGAGGATCCGTTTTTGAAGAGGACGGCCTATGGCCTATCTGGTCCATTTGGGCCAGCTTGTATCATGGCCTGGAAGGTGGTCGGCTTGAAGAACATCATAAACTATGATACAGTCACCTGAGGATCGAGAGTCCCTATGAACATGCCAATGGTAGGAGCTTCTTCGATGCGTTTTTCGCATTTCGACCATAGGTTCCGCCACCGAATTTCGTATTGAACCCAGGTCTCTCCTGGCTTCACCCTGGCATTGATTAATGTCGTGATTGGGGTGCGCTCGTGTCACGACTCAAGGTTTGGATGTGACCGACACTTAGATTGTATAATATCTAAAGATATCTACACAACCCGAGTAAGCCAAAAATTAAGATCAAGGCCCTTTTTGCGGAATTTTTAGGAAAATTTAGTTTTTAAGTAAAAATCACAGTTTTAAGTAATTTAGATCTTAACAGTAACTCTATATTGAATTCGTAATAAAAACAGTTATAAAGTGTTTAATTTGGTTGCATCCCTAGTTGGGATCAACAATGTCAACAGCGAAAATAAATATACAACTTTATACTACATAAAAAATAATCTCAAACATAAGTAAAAGAAATATCATTTAATATAACTAAACGATCTCATCTGTCAAATAATATACATACAACCACCTATCGTTCTAAGTCATAATACAGGGTCTGATGGAGATATTCTAGATTTAATATACAATACCAAAAGAGAAGATTACTATATATGTAACCCACCTAGCAAAAAGATGCGATAAAATCTGATAAGTGGATCTACACTGCAGCTAACCGTCCACTCGACTCCTGCAAGGAACTGTGGCACAACGGGGGTGAGTTGCCAACTCAGTGAATAAGACTAACATATATCGGCTGATAATGTAAGTATGACGAACTAGAACTACTATCAACAGTAATGAATATGATGCATGATAACAGGTGGAAGAATGAATATGTACTACTCAATGTATAAATCAAAACTGAAATCTCATCAATTATTTTCCAAATCAGGTTCGTATTTTCGTGTCTAATCATTGACACAAATCTTCGGTGTTTCATCAGGCATCGTTCCCTGAACGTCATGTTTCTCAATAACACCAGTCGGTATCATCTAGATATCCGCCGTGTTCACAACTGTCTACGGTATCGAGTATCCTCGTTAGGCTCCCCGCCTAAAGTGCGGCTATCCTGCCCCTCGGTCTCGACCGGGTCCACCATGTATCCAACTGTATGCCCCCGACTCGGTCAGGAAAAAATTGTAAATCCGCAACCGTATGACCCCCAACTCGGTTCGAAATAAAACCAAATCATAAAACGACATCTCATGGTGGACGTGACACATAATTATGAAAATCACTAATTTTACGCAATAGTATATGAAAACATAAAGCCACAAATCCTCAAAAATACAAATGCCACTTATTTTAACTTCTAACACTTGAATATGAAACATGATGTCATTTGTACAAAGTACTAATAATTTTGATGTTTAAGGTATGATATGAATCATATTTAACAGGAATAATACTAAGTGTTAAAGTGACATGTAATATCGACGAGGTGTACTGTAACATGTAAGTACGTGCATGTGCAGCATGACTCGTCGATAATTGTGCAGTGTTCTAACAATTATTAACATGACAATGGATATATATGTATGAATGAATATGTTCAAGTTATATGTAAAAGCACATTTCATTTAACTTAAATTACGGGCGTATCACACCATCCACACAAAATCCCCCGGTAGATGTTTAGTCTACTCACTGGAATACGTCGTACTACTCAGAAATCGCCAATCCTTTTCCTTTCCTTGCAGCCTCCGAAGTTTCCGTATTTGAATCTAACATCGAAGTTAACTTGTATAAGGAAACGGCTAATTTCGATACGGCGAAAATATGAATTTACAAGTTGTACGTACTAACTATACTATGTACGACCATTGCAAACTATCTAACACTTATTTTAACTGGAATTTAACCATACACTGTTTCGTAACAGAAATCAGATCGCGTTACGAATTACCCGTGACGTATTTTAACGTTTTAACCCATTTTCATATATTAGTTCCCATATTTTATATACAGTTAAATTAACTTAAATAAACAATACCAAAATACCCCAACACCTATACAGAGACCTACCCTAAAACCCAAAACACTAAACTCTAACAAAAATCCGGCAACGCCGGATTTGGCCTATGACTCGCTGGCCAAAATTCGAGCTCATGGGTTCGTACTCCTAGGGTTTGTTCTAGGTCCAACATACAATATTTAGGCATTGTTTGGTTAAGTTATTTATTACTTAAGTCATAGCAGATTAACACAGAGCTAAGTTTTGCCTAAAATACGATATTCAATTTCTAAAAATTTAAAGTTTACAGAACTTGATCCTACTGTGTCTAGAAATTATACCTACAGAGATGATTGAAAGGCTTCCTCCAAGAAATCCAAGTCTTGATGGTGGAAATCCTTTGCCTTGTTCTTCTTCTTCACTTCTCTTTTCTTTTATTTCTCTTTTATGAGTTCTAAGTGTTTTCTTTCTCTTTGTTTTGAATTTTTCTGATTTTTATTTGGCCAAAATGATCTGAACATATGGTATATGGTCAAGGGAAAAGGTGAGGTGTAGGAGGAGGTGTCACCAACAAGGATGTCGTTGTTTCATACAAGGAGGAGGTGTTGTGTATGAAGTGTGCATGCAAGTAGGTGGTGTCCAAGCTTTATCACTTCAATTTGTTTTATTCTTGTGATAATTCTGAGCTAAACATTATCTATCCCTCTTTTTCACTTACACCCTCAAAATCCCAAGTTTGCACAATTTCCTAAATTTTACACAAAACCCCCCTCACTACCTATGTTATTATATAACACCATTTTAATTAAAATGAAGCTAAATTTCACACTAAAACCCTTATAATTTATTTATGTTACATACTAAATTTTTAACTTTATTAATTTCACATACTACTTATGAAAATGTCTTATTTGGTTTTAATAACTTTTGAATTTAACATTTTTATTATTTAATTAATTAATTTTATTTATTTCTAAATTTTCAAAAAGTTACAATATTCCCCCTTAAGAAAATTCGGTCCCCGAATTTAAAACTTAACTAGACATACCTTCAAAAAGATGTGGAAATTTCTTTCGCATCACATCCTCTGTCTCCCAAGTAATCTCCTCGTGATTCGTTCCTCGCCAAAGAACCTTTACAGATGGAAGTACCCTTAATCTCAGTTTTTTTGCCTGCCGGTCAAGAATAGCTACTGGCTGCACTATGTAGGATAAATCCGGCTCAAGCTGTAAGGTCTGATGCTGGATCGCGTGAGAAGGATCGTGAAGATACTTGCGAAGCATAGACACGTGAAACACCGGATGCACATCGGGTAAACTAGGTAGAAGTGCGAAACGATAAGCTACAGCACCCACTCTCTCCAGAATCTCGTAAAGTCCGACATATTTGGGACTGAGCTTCCCCTTTTTCCCGAAATGCATCACACCTTTCATCGGAGATACACGAAGGAACACATGATCTCTCACCTCAAACTCGATTCTACGACGACGTCGATCTGCATATGATTTCTGTCTGCACTGGGCCGCTCTCATTCTATCCCGTATCAACTGAATCTTTTCCGTAGTCTCCTGTACAATCTGCTGTCCCAAAATGCTACTCTCGCTCAGTTCCGTCCAGCAAATGGGTGATTGACATTTCCTCCCATACAAAACTTCAAAGGGTGCCATCTGGATTGTCTCCTGAAAACTGTTGTTGTACGAGAATTCTATCAAAGCTAAGTGACGATCCTAACTACCACCAAAATCAAGGCTGCAAGCTTGAAGCATATCCTCTAGAGTCTGAATGGTCCGCTCTGACTGACCATCTGTCTGTGGATGAAAAGCTGTACTAAAACTCAATCGTGTACCAAGAGATTCTTGAAATTTCTGCCATAGCCTGCCGGTAAACTGGGTACCCCTATCGGATACTATGCACGTCGGAACTCCATGCAATCATACAATCTCGTCGATATAAATCTGAGCATACTGCGCAAATCCATACGTCGTCTTCACCGGAAGAAAGTGAGCTACCTTTGTCAATCTATTTACAATCGCCCAGATGGAATCATACCCTCTGCTAGTCCTGGGTAGACCCACAACGAAATCCATGGAAATCTGTTCCCATTTCCACTCCGGAATGGGCAAGGGCTGTAACTCTCCTACCGGCCTCTGGTGCTCGGCCTTGACTTGCTGACAAGTCAAGCATCTCGAAACAAACTCTGCAACATCCCTCTTCATTCCTTCCCATCAATAAACATCCTTCAAGTCAGGATACATCTTGGTGGAACCAGGATGAATAATATATGATGACTCTGGCACACAAAGACGAGTCCCAAAACGTAATACTCCACGTTCATTTATAACGAACTCAAATTCTCTACCCTGCCTAACCTGATCCATAATCTCCGACATACGAGCATCCGCGGGCTGTGTCTCTCGAATACGATCCAATAACTGAGGACGGGTGCGAACATATGCTAACTGTCCTCCTGTCGATGTGAACTCAAACTGTACACGACTATCACATAGAATCTGCCAGTCTGTAGAAGACTGTCTCTGCAAGGTGCGCACATGAGATAAGCTACCTCCAGGCCTCCGACCCAAAGCATCCGCTACAACATTCGCTTTGCCTGGATGATACAAGATCTCACAATCGTAATCCTTCACGAGTTCCATCCATCGTCACTGCCTTAAATTCAGATCGCTCTGCTGAAAAATATACTTCAAGTTCTTATGATCTGTAAAAATCTGGCACGACTCTCCATACAAGTAATGCCTCCAAATCTTCAGTACAAAAACTACAACAACCATCTTCAAATCATGAGTGGGGTAGTTCTGCTCGTGCATCTTCAACTGCCGAGAAGCATAAGGTACAACCCTGCCGTGCTGCATCACCACACAGCCTAAACCCACTCGAGAAGCATCACAATACACAACAAAACCACTAGACCCAGAAGGTAAAGATAAGACTGGTGCAGTCGTCAAGTGAGTCTTCAACTGATGGAAACTCTGCTCACATGCATCTGTCCAAAGAAATGGAACTTCCTTCCTAGTCAATCCGGTCAACGGTGCAGCGATCCGAGAAAAATCCTGCACAAAACGTTTGTAATAACCGGCCAGACCCAAGAAACTTCGAACCTATGTAACTGACACAGGTCTGGGCCAGTGCTGTACCGCTTCTATCTTCTTTGGGTCCACACGTATCCCATCCCTCGTAACTATGTGACCCAAGAAATCTACACTATCCAACCAGAAAGCACACTTAGAGAATTTTGCGAACAGCTGATGCTCCTTCAAGCTCTGCAACGTGATGAGCAAATGCTCCTCGTGCTCCTCTCGGCTCCAGGAATAAACAAGAATATCATCAATGAATACTATAATAAACTGATCAAGAAATGGCCTAATGATACGGTTCATCATATCCATGAAAGCTGCTGGGGCGTTGGTGAGTCCGAACGACATCACCAGAAACTCATAATGCCTATAACGTGTGCGAAAAGCTGTCTTCGGATTGTCATCCTTCCGAACCCTCAACTGGTGATATCCTGACCGCAAATCAATCTTTGAGAAGTAGCCAGCTCCCTGCAGCTGATCGAACAAATCATCGATACGAGGTAATGGATATCTATTTCGCACAGTAACTCGATTCAGCTTCCTGTAGTCGATGTACAGTCTCATACTACCGTCCTTCTTTTTAACAAATAAGACAAGAGCTCCCCACGGTGATACACTTGGATGAACAAGTCCCCTATTTAACAACTCTTGAAACTGGCTTTTGAGTTCCTTCAACTCCGTCGGGGCCATCCGATAGGGTGGTATAGAAATAGGCCCCGCACCCGGAATCAAGTCGATACAAAATTCGATATCACGATCGGGTGGCAATCCTGGTAATTCAGCAGTAAACACATCCAGAAATTCTCGTGCGATCGGAACTTGGTCCAACGGGACTTCAGCGGCTCGTAAGTCCTGAACAAAAGCTAAGAACCCATGACAACCCTTCTTTAAGAGTCGCCCACACAAAGAGCAGAAATCATGTTAGCAGGAGTTATATTACAGTCTCCTTGCACAACAAAGATCGGTTCATCCGGAAAACAGAATCTGACCGCCTTCTCCCGACAATCTACATAAGCATGACAAGCGGCCAACCAGAAGTTTATCAAAATCTAGCATATCCAGGAGAATCAAATCAACTAATGAATCCCTATCCCCAATACGTACTGAACAAGACCTGAATACGTGTCGAGCTACAAAAGAATCTCCCACCGGAGTAATCACCACTAACGGTAATTCTAACAACGACGACTCTCTCCCCAGAGAAAGTGCAAAGCGTGAAGATACATAAGAATGTGTAGAACCGGGATCAAATAAAATATGTGCATCTAAGGAACATACTGCAAGAGTACCTGTCACAACTGCATTTGATGCCTAGGCATCCTGTGGAGTCAGTGCAAAAACCCGTGCCTGGACCCTACCGCATCCTGTCGTCCTCTCCCTCGATCTACTCGACCTCTCTGAAAGCTTCCTGCAAAGCCTCGACCTCGTGATGCAACAGCTTGGCGCATAGTGCCAACTGGACGAGGAAGTAAGGCCATTGGAGTAGAAGGTGGAGGGGGTAAAACAGCCTGCGGAGTAACGGTCCCGCCATGGCGTGTACACTCTCTAGCTAGATGCCCTGGAAGTCCGCAACTATAACATATAAATGGGGTCCTCTGATCATCGGGGTATGAACTGAACATCTGTCCCTGGGTCTAACCTCGTCCGATACTGCGGCCTGGAGTGTACCTGCCTCTACCTCTGCCAAACTGCCTAGTCATTGACCCAATCGGTCTAATCCTCCTTTGCTCCGGAACGATCACTGCCTCGCTCAAACACTCATCTACTCGCATAGCTGCATCCATGGCCTGCGCATAAGTATCGAAATGCTGGGAGCCTATAGCAAGAAACAACTGCGTATGCAAACTCCTTATGAACCTCTTCACCCGAAGCTCCTCCATAGGAACTAAGTATGGAGCATAGAGCGACAACTGGGTGAATCGTAAATCATAATCTGCCATCGACATACTCACAGATTTCCGCAACGCTTCAAAACTGCTAGCTCTGGCGTCCCTCACACTCTGTGTAAGAAACTTAGCAAGAAAAACCTCAGAAAACTCGGTCCACAACATCGAAAGAAGACCAGTGGCTCGCCCTCTCTCCATCGACTCACACCACTCCTGTGCAAGTCCCTCCAATCGAAAGCTAGTCAGCTCAACTGACCTCGCATCAGAACATCGCAATGATCTGCCGATCCTCGCCATCCTATCAAGAAAGGACTGAGGATCCCCTGCTGCATCAATTCCGGTAAACACCGGAGGTCTTAACCTCATAAACTCTGGAAGTGATACCTCCATCACCCTCGTGTCTACAAGTGCGACTATCTGCATGGGCTGTACATCGGGCTCTACCATGGTCGGTGCCTGGTCCTGTCTCTGTACTCGAGTGGCCTCAGCCAATTGTCCTACCACGTGCTGCAATCCTAACATTCCCTCCTCTATCCTAGTCATTCTTTCTGGAGGAGGAGGATCGACATGTTCATCCACTGCCGGAACATCCGGCGCGTCAGTCGCAATCGCAGGGGGATTCACCCTAACCGCATCTCTGGCTGCGGCTCACCTAGCTCGCGTAGCCATAGCAACTGGAACAAGAAACGAGAGTTGATAAGGCTTACGAATAGTAATAATCAACAATAGAGAGTTAAAGGAAGGATAAATCGAGATAGACATCCTAAGGTTAGTTAGGCTGAGTATTGTAACGTAAATATGCCGCGGAACATATGTATGGTACTACACTCGTCCTAATTCACCTACTCCATCAAACCAAAGGTCATCCTACGTAACGAACTCAATTCGACTTACTTTAATTCACTCCTAAGCTCCGATACCAACTTTGTCACGACCCAAGGTTTGGATGTGACCGACACTTAGATTGTATAATAACTAAAGATATCTACACAATCCGAGTAAGCCAAAAACCAAGATCAAAGCCCTTTTTGCAGAATTTTTAGGAAAATTTAGTTTTTAAGTAAAAATCACAGTTTTAAGTAATTTAGATCTTAACAGTAACTCTATATTGAATTCATAATAAAAACAGTTATAAAGTGTTTAATTTGGTTGCATCCCTAGTTGGGATCAACAATGTCAACAGCAGAAATAAATATACAACTTTATACTACATCAAAAAGAATCTCAGACATAAGTAAAAGAAATATCATTTAATATAACTAAACGATCTCATCTGTCAAATAATATACATACAACCACTTCTCGTTCTAAGTCATAATACAGGGTCTGATGGAGATATTCTAGATTCAATATACAATACCAAAAGAGAACGTTACTATATATGTAACCCACCAAGCAAAAAGATGCGATAAAATCTGATAAGTGGATCTGCACTGCCGCTAACCGTCCACTCGACTCCTGCAAGGAACTGTGGCACAACGGGGGTGAGTTGCCAACTCAGTGAATAAGACTAACATATATCGGCTGATAATGTAAGTATGACGAACTAGAACTACTATCAACAGTAATGAATGTGATGCATGATAACAGGTGGAAGAATGAATATGTACTACTCAATGTATAAATCAAACCTGAAATCTCATCAATTATTTTCCAAATCAGGTTCATATTTCCGTGTCTAATCATCGACACAAATCTTCGGTGTTTCATCAGGCATCGTTCCCTGAACGATCCTGTTTCTCAATAACACAGGTCGGTATCATCTAGATATCTGCCGTGTTCACAACTGTCTCCGGTATCGAGTATCTTCGTTAGGCTCCCCGTCTAAAGTGCGGCTATCCTGCCCCTCGGTCTCGACCGGGTCAACCATGTATCCAACTGTATGCCCCTCAACTCAGTCTGGATAAAATTGTAAATACGCAACCGTATGACCTCCAACTCGGTTTAGAATAAAACCAAATCATAAAAACGACAACTCATGGTGGACGTGACACATAATCATAAAAATCACTGATTTTCATGATAGTATATGAGAACTTAAAACCATAACTCCTCGAAAATACAAATGCCACTTATATTAACTTCTAACACTTGAATATGAAACATGATGTCATTTGTGTAAAGTACTAATAATTTTGATGTTTAAGGTATGATCGGAATCATATTTAACAGGAATAATACTAAGTGTGAAAGTGACATGTAATATCGACAAGGTGTAGTGTAACATGTTAGTACGTGCATGTGCAACATGACTCGTTGATAATTGTGCAGTGTTCTAACAATTATTAACATGACAATGGATATATATGTATGAATGCATATGTTCAAGTTATATGTAAAAGCACATTTCATTTAACTTAAGTTACGGGCGTATCACGCCATCCACACAAAATCCCCCGCTAGATATTTAGTCTACTCACCGGAATACGTTGTACTACTCAGAAATCGCCAATCCTTTTCCTTTCCTTGCAGCCTCCGAAGTTTCCGTATTTGAATCTAACATCGAAATTAACTTGTATAAGGAAACAGCTAACTTCGATATGGCGAAAATATGAATTTACAAGTTGTACCTACTAACTATACTATGTACGACTATTGCAAACTATCTAACACTTATTTAACTTGAATTTAACCAAACGCTGTTTCGTAACAGAAAACAGAACGTGTTACGAATTACCCGTGTCATATTTTAACATTTTAACTCCTTTTCAGATATTAGTTCCCAGATTTTATATACAGTTAAATTAACTTAAATAAACAATACCAAAATACTCCAACACCTATACAGAGACCTACCCTAAAACCCAAAACACCAAACTCAAACAAAAATCCGGCGACGCCGGATTTGGCCTATGACTCGCCGGCCAAAATCCGAGCTCATGGGTTCGTACTCCTAGGGTTTGTTCTAGGTCCAACATACAATATTTAGGCATTTTTTGGTTAAGTTATTTATTACTTAAGTCATAGCAGATTAACACAGAGCTAAGTTTTGCCTAAAATACGTTATTCGATTTCTAAAAATTTTAAGTTTACAGCACTTGATCCTACTGTTTCTAGAAATTATACCTACAGAGATGATTGAAAGGCTTCTTCCAAGAAATCCAAGTCCTTAGCTCCTACCTTGATGGTTGAAATCCTTAGCCGAGTTGTGCTTCTTCACTTCTCTTTTCTTTTATTTCTCTTTTGTGAGTTCTAAGTATTTTCTTTCTCTTTGTTTTGAATTTTTCTGATTTTTATTTAGCCAAAATGATCTGAACATATGATATATGGTCAAGGGAAAAGATGAGGTGTAGGAGGAGGTGTGACCAACAAGGGTGTCGTTGTTTCATACAAGGAGGAGGTGTTGTGTATGAATTGTGCATGCAAGTAGGTGGTGTCCAAGATTTATCACTTCAATTTGTTTTATTCTTGTGATAATTCTGAGCTAAACATTATATATCCCTCTTTTTCACTTACAACCCCAAAATCCCAAGTTTGCACAATTTCCTAAATTTTACACAAAAACCCCTCACTACCTATGTTATTATATAACACCATTTTAATTAAAATGAAGCTAAATTTCACACTAAAACCCTTATAATTTATTTATGTTACATACTAAATTTTTAATTTTATTAATTTCACATACTGCTTATGAAAATGTCTTATTTGGTTTTAATAACTTTTGAATTTAACATTTTTATTATTTAATTAATTAATTTTATTTATTTCTAAATTTTCAAAATATTACAGCTCGCTTGTGCTTGCGAACCGTTGTGTGAATAGTAGCTCCATTTCTGTGAAAGTTTTGACGGAGTCATTTGGGAGCTCCGAGTACCATGCAAATTCTGTCTCCGACAAGCTGCCGACGAACTGGCGAACCAGCAATTTGTTGTCGCCTCCAGTATTTCCGCATAATGCTCTGAAATGAGCGATGTGCTGATGCGGGTTACCTGTCCTCTTGTACACATGGAACTTAGGGATCATATATCCCGGCAAGTATTTGATTTGGTCATACCAGCCTGGGTATGGTCGCCCAGTTCTGACGACTTGGCCATCCGCTTCACTTTCCTGATGAGCTCGTATTTGCTGAGCTATGTAGTCATCGAGGGCAGGTTTGGAGATCGTTTCCTCCCTGGCTGCTGATAAAGCCGGAAGAGGGTTTGATGTTTCCCCTCTGTCGTCCTCGACGATTATCGGTGGATCATTGACTGGAGCTTCTGGTTGGATCATCATTCCAACCATGTTTTGGAATAGGAGTGACATCTGCTTTATATTAGCAGCTTGTTCCATGGCCTCCTTGTCTTTTCTTTCTAGCACCCTTCGCAGGAACTCCGTATCGGTCTCCTGCTCCTGGCGCTGTTCAGACGCTGCTTCCGGGCTTTCTTTTTTGCCCGGTGAGTGCTGCCATTTTTGTCTACATCTCTTGGAGCTTTTGTTGTTGCTCCTGAGCCTTTTTCAACGACCGACTTTGCGGCTGATGACCCATAGAAGCACGAATTTCCTCTTTTCCGGAAGCCATATAAACTGTATGCATGATCATGCCCCCAGATTTGGGGCATTTGAATCCATCACCTTTGGGATTTACCGCCGGTGTTGGTAGATTCTCTGGCCTTCTCTTTTTGTGAGAAGTCAAAGTTAGAGGAGCCATTGTAATAGGCGCCTTCGTGAATGAAGTTCCTCGCTGCAAGGTGGTGTGATGGTCCTCCTCTTGCCGAGCCTTTGTTTTCCTCAGTCGGTGAGAGTAGTCTTTGTTGATCACAGAATCTTGGTCCTTCCGTCAGACTCTGTGGATTCGGGAGGACAACCGCTGAGGGGGCTACTTCGGCTTAGCCTGTATCATGTTTTCAACAGGTAGAGGTTATTTCTTCAACACCGCGGTCGGAGAGTTCTTTCGCACCCTCTTTAGCGGTTCAAAGCTGTTCTCGGTTGGA
This sequence comes from Agapanthus africanus, assembly GCA_030015575.1. Taxonomy (NCBI): domain Eukaryota; kingdom Viridiplantae; phylum Streptophyta; class Magnoliopsida; order Asparagales; family Amaryllidaceae; genus Agapanthus; species Agapanthus africanus. Next base: position 104,729,184 of record JASDDO010000031.1, on the reverse strand, counting down.
ATAACGGTGTCAACCTCCACCATTGGAGCTGGTGGAGTAAGTCCAGAGGGAGAGTTGCCCCAGCTTTCCTCACTCGGCCCCAGTGGCGACATCGAGCATGCCTTGCAGATGGGCTTGCCTCAATTATGGTAGTGGCTTCCTCATGCCCCCTGCTTTGGTGAAGGGCTACTGCTGGTGCTAGCCTGTCAAAGACTGACATCCGTTGAGAAGGGACGGCCAATCTTTCGAAGGATGACTTTCTGGTAGGGGAAGCTTTTTCGATGACTTGGCCCGTAGCAGGAGTTGGAACAGCCAATCTTGCGAAGATCGATCCTTTAGTAGGAGAAGCCCATTTGACGACTTCACCCGCCAGAGCTGGAACGGCTGTCCGTTTTGGGATAACCCCTTCAGGTATTGCAAGCCACTTTGCGGGCCAACTTGAGCTTTGTTTAAGCCTGTTGAAGACTGAGGTGGCAGACTTGGATGACTCGTTAAGAGGGGTCGTAGTGGTTGCATGTCGATCAAAGACCGACTTCTTTGGAGCTTCCTATGATGGCACTGGGGCGCTGAAGCTTGCTGGCGGGAGCATAGTCCCGAAGAACAATCCAGTGGTGGCCTGAGTCACCTGCTCCACTGGCATTGAAAAGATGTAGGCCGCATTTGGCTCGTATGTCATTCCTCCAGCGGGGACGGAGTGGGAGTTTTTGTTGCATGTACACTTGGAAGCCATTGATCTTCTTTTCTCTAGACATGAGCAAGACACCAAATCTTAATACCACGAATCCAGGGGAAACCATAGTAAACCACGATTTTTTCGCGAACACGATACACGAAGTATGGAGTGGAAATAGGAAAGGTCCCACCATGCATGCCAGAATGTGTTTACCACCGAAAACAGAGACGAAACCGGGATGGATCGTCTCGCTTGAATTTGGAGGCAGATGCTATTTGGTTTTATCCGTCCACCTCTCCGAAAATGCCAAGTTGATTTATGACACCGTGTATCGGAGGTTTAGACAGAGGCGATCGTTGTAGCAGACTTCGTCAGATTCCCCCTCGTTTGTGAGGGGTTTTGATTGTGAGGACGCTCTTCCCAGCAGGTGCAAGCCCCTGCAGTTAATTACATTATCACATCGCGATAACCACTTTCTCTTGCTCCAGAAGTTCACTTTGTGTCGTGTGTGTTTGTTTTATTTTTGGTTGCCCGTGGATTGTATACGGAGACTAATTTATGTTGTCGCCCGTAGGGCATGGATTAGTCCAAATCCATATATCTTAGATTTGGGTTTGGGTTGATTTAAGGATCATTAATCACGTTTGAGATTAAGATCAACTTAAATTTTTTTTAAAGATACGTTAGTCCAATTTGAGACTAAGATCTACTTAACAGGGTTTTAGGATCATTCAGATCCAACAAAAGAGCATTTGGGCTCGATTGTTTTAGTTTAAGGACGTTACAGTCCGTTGTTAGTTTAAGGACGTTTCGGTCCGTAGATCACAATTTTTGAGGTGAGGGTTTAGTTTAAGGACGTTTTAGTCCGTAGTAGTTTGAGAACGTTACGGTCCGTAGATCACTCTTTTTGAGATGGGGGTTTAGTTTAAGGACGTTGCGGTCCATAGTAGTTTGAAGACGTTACGGTCCGTAGTAGTTTGAAGACGTTACGGTCCGTAGATCACCATTTTTGATATAAGGGTTTAGTTTAAGGACGTTACGGTCTGCAGTAGTTTGAGGACGTTACTGTCCGTAGATCACCATTTTTGAGGTGAGGGTTTAGTTTAAGGACGTTTCAGTCCGTAGTAGTTTGAGAACGTTACGGTCCGTAGATCACCATTTTTGAAGTGAGGGTTTAGTTTAAGGACATTTTGGTCCGTAGTAGTTTAAAGACGTTACGGTTCGTAGATCACCATTTTTGATGTGAGGGTTTAGTTTAAGGACGTTACGGTCCGTAGTAGTCTGAGGACGTTACGGTCCGTAGATCACCCTTTTTGAGGTGATGATTTAGTTTAAGAACGTTTCGGTCCGTAGTAGTTTGAGAATGTTACGGTCCGTAAGTCACCATTTTGAGGTGAGGTTTTAGTTTGAGGACGTTACGGTCCGTAGTAGTTTGAGGATATTACGGTTCGTAGATCACCCTTTTTGAGGTGTGGGTTTAGTTTAAGGACGTTTCGGTCCGTAATTAGTTTTAGGACGTTTCGGTCCGTAGGGTTTAGTTTAAGGACGTTACGGTTCGTAGTAGTTTGAGGACGTTACGGTTCATAGTAGTATGAGGACGTTACGGTCCGTAGATCACCCTTTTATGCCCGTGTATTTGTTACGTGACGGGATGTATGGCGATGATGTGGGATGCACCTATTTGGGGTATGGTTTGGTTTAAGGCGTGCATGTCAGCTTGGGAAGTGCACCTAAAAACAGTTGGTTGTCGGGACCCGCCACCTCTCTGAAGACGTTGAGGAATTACAATGACATGGATCAGAGATATGGAGAGTGTACCCTTGAACCAATTTCCCTATTCGAGGGAAAATGAAGTTGGTGGTCAACCCAGAAATCATTAGTCGTTTTTTGAGACTAAGATTTCCTCGGGGGAATGTGGAATGAATATTGTTTTGGTTATCATCAGTTTAGTGGTCATCAGTCATATTTGAGACTGAGATTAGTTTGGAAAAACATGAGCACAGAGGTTCGGTTGACTTGGAGATCAAAGAGGATTTGACCTCAGGAAGACTTAGCCAATTTGAGGCTGAGGTTTGATTTCCCAAAAATGCTAAGCACTGGTATATGTTCAGCACTTACGCGTTCCCACGTGAGCCTCTGAATCAGTGTTAAACATTGCACTTTGGAAGTCCTCACTTGTGGGCATATGAGACGCCCCTAAGTGGGATCTGTTCTTTGGGTTCTATTCCCCCTTTCCTTTTTTATATAGAAGTGTTAAACACTTCCCCCAAAGTGAGAATTATTCTCTGAGTTCTATTCCCCTTTCCCTTTTTTATATAGAAGTGTTAAACAATTGACTTTTGGAAGCGCTCGCGTGTGGGTACATGAGGCGCCCCAAAGTAAGAATTGTTCTCTAGGTTCTATTCTCCCTTTTCCTTTTTTATATAGAAGTGTTAAACATTTGACTCACGTGCAAGCATGCGAGGCGATTTTGTGCGTTTCCCTTTTCATTCATCAGAGACGCTCACGTGGAGCATGTAAGTTCCTATTGAGTGTTTGGAGATTTTGATCTCATGCTAGGATTTTAGAGGATCTCATGCCTCTCTTTTTTTGTAAGAATCAAATTCTTGTTGTAGGGTTAATCCTTGATTTTCAGAGAAATTAAATTCCCATATGTTTCCGTAAGAATTAAATTCTTTAAACTCGGTTCTTTCCCCTAGGGCTTGAATCTGCATGACAGAATCTCCCCCATGAGAATTAAATTCTCAACTTATGGGAGACTTGTCTTGTGGATCTTAGATCCAGAGAAAGAACTAAGTTCTTCTTTTTAAAAGGGTTAAACTTTTCAATAGGTAAACGAGATGCTTTGATTTCTCTTCTTTTTTATTTACCTAGAGTTTTTTCCCTAAGAAGGGAGATCTTCTTCTTTCTTCCTTTTGGAAGCTTTCTGCTTTGTTTTTCTTTTTTCAAAGCTTATGGGGGGTTCCTCTGTTTTCTCTCTCTACTTCCTTCACTCTCCGTCCTTTTTTGGAAAGAAAGATTATTGGTCATTGGGACCCACCACCTCTCCGAAGACACTGAGAGATTACAGCGACATATATCGAAGGTGTGGAGGGATATACCCTTTGAACCATGTCCCACTCATCAGGGGGGAAGGACAGGTTGGAGCTTAAACTCTTAACTGCTGAAAAAGGCTTATTTGTGTTCGTGTACATGCGTCGCACGTGTTGGGCGCACGTGGCGGCCGCACGTGAGTCGCACGTGTTGCGCATTTGGCGGGCGCACGTGCATCACACGTGTTGCATACTTGGCGCGCATACGTGCATCGCACGTGGCGCTTGCGCATATGTACATCATGGGAGGCAGCTAAGGTCCTAACTTGGAGAACTAAGTTCCTTTGAGGATTGAATCCTCGCACGTTGTGCGCACGTAGAGGGCGCATATGGTGCGCACATAGCGGGAGCACATGCGTTGTACATGGTGCGCATGTGGAGGGCGCACATGCATTGCACGTAGCGCACATGGCGCTTGCGCATATGCGCATCAGGGGGCAGCTAAGGCCCTAACTTGGAGAACTTAGCTCCTTTGAGGATTGAATCCTCGCACGTGGTGCGCACGTGGCTGGTGCACGTGTGTTTCACATGGTGCGCATGTGGAGGGCGCACGTGCATTGCACGTAGCACACATAGAGCTTGCACATATGCACATTATGGGGGGGCAGCTAAGGCCCTAACTTGGAGAACTAAGCTTCGATGGAGAACTAAGCTTCTTTGAGAATTGAATCTTATTTTTTCTAAGTATCCCCTCTTATTTATATGGGAGTGGTATTGAAAGGATTTCTCTTTTTCCCGATGTGGGACTAAAAATGTACCCCCCATGTAGCAGAGCATTATTTAGATTACACGTGCATAGCACATTTGCTCATAACTTTTGATTCCGGATGAATTATGAGGCCCATAATATATCAAATCGAAGGATTTTTTGATATGCTTTCAATACTATTAGAATTTAGCTGATTCTCATTCGGGAGTTTGTCAAAATACAGACCGGAAAATGCTAATTTGCATTTTCTTAAGCGTATCGCTGTCATTTGACCTTGGGTTCTTTTGCGCAGAAATTTTTGGCGAGAACAATCCTCATCTTCATCATTAATTCTTCTCTAGAATTTTCTTGAGGTGAAAAAGAAAACTAAAAAGAAAATATTGTAAGCAAAATTCCTACTTCATCAACCCACTTTACTAGCCCTTTAGTATAGGTTGTTTGCTTCACTAATAATTTGATTAGTGAAGAGTGAGCTTGAGTGAGAGAGACTTCAAGGTGGATCATCTTCGGCCTCGAAGACGACGAAGCAAACTTGTTCTTTTCACCAAATAGAGTCTAAGAAGAGTTCTAGGGACTACTACTTGGAGCTTTAGAAGTGAAGGACCGGTCTATAAAGGTTGTATTCTCTTTTTACTTTGTGCAGAACTTGTTTGCTTACACTAAAACCCTAATTCTCTAGTTCGATTCTAGGTTAGTGTAACTTGGACTTCTGGATTTTTTTAAAATTGCATACTTGATGCATCTGGAAACCAAGTAGAGGTGCTAAGACATACTTTCACTCGAGATAAATATCAATGCCGAACTCAAGAAATTAATCGACTCCGGCTTCATCCAAGAAGCTCAATATCTCGACTGGATCACTAATACCGTTCTGGTGATGAAGAAAAATGGATTGTTTCGGACCTGTGTGGATTTCGGGATCTCAACAAGGCATGCCCGAAAGATAACTTCTCAGTGCCCGTTATCGAGCTAATGATCGATAACACATCCACCCATGAAGTTTTCTTCTTTATGGATGGATTTTCAGGATACAACCAAATAAAGATATATCCTGAAAACCAGAAGCATACTTCCTTTCGGACACCGTTGGACATGTTTTGTTTTAAGGTGATAACCTTCGGTTTGAAGAACGCCGGAGCCATATACCGAAGGGCCATGATGATGATATACGATGATCTCATACACAAGATCGTCGAATGCTACATCAATGACCTCATGGTTAAAAGCAAATCTCATGAGGAGCACTGGGAGGATCTAAGGATCGTGTTCAAGTGTCTTCTGCAATATAATCTGAAAATGAATCCATTAAAGTGCACATTCGGAGTCTCGTCAGGAAAATTTCTAAGTTTCATCATCCACCACCGAGGTATCGAAATTGATTCCTCGAAGATCAAGGTAATTATGGAGATGCCTTTGTCAAGAACCCTTAAACAATTGCGATCTCTCTAAGGAAATCTCACATATATTCGATGGTTCATAGCCAGCCTCTCCGGAAATGTCTCCCCTATAGCCATCTGATGAAGAAGGAGACCCCGTTCGTCTGGGATCAGAAATGCCAAAAGGCATTGGAGGAAATCAAACAATACTTGCAAAATCCACCAGTATTGGCCGCTCCAGTTAGGGAAAGCACCTTATCTTATATACAACGGCCCTTGAAAGTTCTCTATATGCACTGTAGGCATAAGAGAACGATCAAGGAAAAGAGAGAGATGTTTACTATCTAAGTCGAGTTCTCCTAGGGTAAGAAAGCAACTACTCCCCCATCGAAGAGCACTTCTTGGTGTTGATCTTCACAATAACGAAGTTTAGATACTACGCCTAGGTACATGGGGTCCATCTGCTATCAAAGATGGATCCTCTGAAGTATCTGATGACAAAGACCATACTGATGGGAAGGCTCACCAAATGGGCTCTCCTGCTGATGGAATTCTCGATAACATATCGACCCCTCAAAGCGGTGAAAGGACAAGCCATCACCGACTTTCTTGTGGAACATTCGATACCAGCCGATTCTATCCTAAACCGCGAGTTGCCGGATAGACACGCATTTGATGCGATCGAAGAGGAGAAAGAAGAAAATGAGTCTCGATGGGAGCTCTACTTCGATGGAGCATATTCTATGAAGCAATGAAGGAAGAACACCCCTATAATCAAAGCTGGGGTGGGCTTTATTATCGTGAACCTGCAAGGAGGAATATTGTGTTATGCTTTCTCCTTGACGGAGCCCAGGACTTATAATGAAGCTAAATACGAAGTTTTGATAGCTGGTCTTGAGATCACTATCAATATAGGAATCAAGGATTTCCTAATATACGAAGATCCGCAGCTAATTGTAAGTCAAGTAAATAGTGACTACAAGATATGCAAACCAGAGCTGATATGGTATGGCCAAAGAGCGCAGTAGCTGCTGACCCAAATCCCTTCGTATACCCTGGAAAGCATACTGCGAGTAGAAAACAGAAAAGTGGATGCATTAGCCAAGTTGGCTAAAGAATTGGCTGATGAAGACCTCGATAACGTATGGATCACTATTTAAAACCGTAGGATCCTAGCACCAGCAGATATACCTACGGAAGTTCTGATAGAGCTACCTGAAGAAAATGGTGCAACCGAAAAAGATGCTCTCCAAATAGAAAATGAAGAAGAAGTTGAGGACTGGAGGGGAGTCTTTATAGACTACTTCAAGTCCTAACGAACACCTGAAAATGCGGCATCTAGACATCAGCTCATGAAACGAGCTCTATCATTCGCTTTCATCAAAGATACTCGATACAAGAGATCCTTTGATTTCATATGGTTAAGATGCCTAAGGCCGAAGGAAGCAAAGAAAGTCGTCCTAGAAGTACACTATGGATTTTGCGGCTCCTATCAAGCAGGACCAAAAATGAAGCTCAAGATAAAAAGAATGGGCTATTATTGGCCTAGAATGATCCAAGACTGCCTCGAATATATGAAGCATTGTCACTCGTGCCAAATACACGGGGACTTCATACATCAGCATCCGAATTCGCTGTATCCAACAGTAGCTAGTTGGCCGTTCGAGATGTGGGGAACGAATATAATCAGCCCTATCGAACCAGCGTCATCTAGAGGATATCGATTTATACTAGAAACAACCGATTATTTCTCTAAGTGGGCAGAAGCAGTACAGCTAAGGGAGGTGAAGACGGAGAATATCCTCCACTTCTTCAAAACTCATGTCATCTACCGGTTTAGAACTCCGCGACAGATAATCTCGGATAATGGACGAGCCTTTATAAGCCAAAAAATAAGCCACTTCGCATAGCAACACAAGATAGAGTGAAGATACTCCTCGGTCTATAATCCTTGGGCTAATGGTCTAGCTGCAAGACCTTGACCAAGATTATAAAGAAGACGGTGTTGAGGAACAAGAAGGACTGGCATTAGAGACTGTATGAAACTCTTTGAGCGTACCGAACAACGTTCATGACGGCCATAAATACAACACCATATGCATTGGTGTTTGGCACTGAAGAAATACTCCCACTGGAGATAGAACTCCCCTCATTACGAGTGGCATTTCAATATGAGCTAACGGATGAAGAAAATGCTTATCTTAGGCTCGAGAAGCTTGATGCCTTCGATGAAACCCGCCTTATAGCACAACAAAATCTGGAATCTTATAAGGAAAAGATGACGTGATCATATAAAAGACTAACTAAGCCGAGAACATTTTGCCAAAGCGAACTCGTGCTAGTTGTCAAAAGACCGATGATTTCTAATCGTGCAAAATGGGGGACGTTCAAGCTAAACTATGAAGGCTCGTACATCATAGATAAGGTCTACCAAGGTGGAGCTTACCTGCTCATGGATATGCATGGAGAAAGGCCATTTCGACCAATAAACGGTCGATTCCTAAAAAATTACTAGGCTTAAAGAATCACGACTTAGGTCAATGATAGATGACGACGCTTGTGTCTGCTCGCTATCTTCTTGAGTCAAAACTCTGAAAGTCGTATGCTCCTCATTATGCAATGATGGACCACTACGTCCTTAAACTGGTATCGGAATGAAATGTCCTTAAACTATCATTTCATCCGGAACATGGGAATATTGGACCGAAATGTCCCTAAACTAATATGACATCCCGTACATGATAATGATAGATCACTACGTCCTTAAACTGGTATTGGATCACTACGTTCTTAAACCGGTATTGGACCAAAATGTCCTTAAATTATCATTTCATCCTGAACTTGGGAATGTTGGACCGAAATGTCTCTAAACTAATGATGGACAGCTATGTCCTTAAACTGGTACTGGACCGAAACGTCCCTAAACTAATGATGGACCTGGAAGTAGGTCCTAGCACCTCTACTTGGGTTTTAACAAGAGCAAGTAAGCAATTTAAAAAATCTAGAGAGCTAAGTCTACTAAACAAGAATTGAAATAGAGATTAGGGTTATAAAAACATAGCAATGCAAGAAACTAACCAAGTGAAGAGAAACTACAACCTTTGTAGTCTAGTCCTTCACTTCAAATGCTCCGAGTAGTAGTCCTAGAACTCTTCTTTGACTCCACTTAAAGGATGGAACGAGTTTACTCGAAGTTTTCATCGTCGAAGATGATCCACCTCGATATTTCTCACACCCAAGCTCACACCTCACTAATCTATGAATTAGTGAAGAGAACAACCTATACTAATTTGCTAGAGTGGTGTAGGTTGATGAAGTAGGGATTTTGCTCACTAAAAAACTTTTTTTCTTTTTCTTTTACTCAACCTAGAAAGAAAACTAGAAAGGAGATGAAGAAGTGAACTTGGAAGTATTTGAATAAACCTTGAGAATAAGATGAAATGAAGAAAATGATGAATATGTATGAATAAAATAAAGAAAGAAGATGAGTCATGGCTTCTCAAATCTTCTCCAAGCAACCAAAGAATGACTCATTATTCTTTTCTTTAATTCATATATCTAAATCATTATCTTCTCATCTTGATCTCTAATATGATTCTCACACATCCATATTCAATGTATCTGTTCCCCTCCGAACGGCGGCCGAGACGTTAGGACGTCTGTGCCTGAGATTCGGGGCAGACGCTAATAGGTGCTATCCGTCCACCTCTCCGAAGATGCCGAGTTGATTTACGGCACCGTGTATCGGAGGTTTAGGCGGATGCGGCCGATGTAGCAGACTTCGTCAGATTCCCCCTCAGGGTGAGGGGTTTTTTGATTGTGGGGACGCTCTTCCCTGCAGGCGCAAGCCCCTGCAGTTAATTACGCTACCGCATCGCGGTAACAACTTTCTCCTTCTCCAGAATTTCACTTCGTGTCGTGTGTGTTTGTTTTATTTATGGTTGCCCGTGGATTGTATACGGAGACTGAGTGATGCCGTCGCCCGTAGGACGTGGATTAGTCCAAATCCGTATTTACTTAGATTTGGGTTTGGTGTTTTTAGTTTAAGGATACATTAGTCGCATTGCGGCTAAGATCAACTTAAACGTTCGTTAAGGATACGTTAGTCCTGTTTTAGACTAAGATCCACTTAACGTAGTGGTTAACTTAATGTATAGCCATCGGGACTCGTCACCTCTCTGACGTCGTTGAAGGATTACAACGACATGTATCAGAGGAGTTTAGAGATGTACCCTCGAACCAGAGTTAATTGGGAGTTTTATAATCCATTTGAATGTTTAAGGATACGTTAGCCATGTTTGGGGCTAAGATCAACTTAAACGGGACCGTTTAGATCCGACAGAAAAGCGTTTGGGGGCTCTATTGTTCCGGTTTGGGAGACTCATAGTCCAATCTGGGACTAAAGTCTGTTTGGAGGATACGTTAGCCATTTTTGAGGCTAAGATCGACTCAAACGTTTGTTAAGGATACGTTAGTCCAGTTTGAGACTAAAATCAACTTAACGGGACCGTTTAGATCCGACAAAAGAGCATTTGGGCTCTATTGTGCCAGTTTAGGGACGTGGTGGTCCATATTCCAGTTTAGGGATGTGGTGGTCCAATATTAGTTTAGGGACGTCTCGGTCCGATATTAGTTTAGGGACGTCTCGGTCCGATATTAGTTTAAGGACGTCTCGGTCCGATATTAGTTTAAAGACGTCTCGGTCCAATATTAGTTTTAAGGACGTCTCGGTCCACGAGTTTAAGGACCCCGCAGTCCATATAGGTGTGTGGTCGTTGGGACTCGTCAGCTCTTTGACGTCGTTGAGGAATTACAACGATGGATGTCAAAGGAGTTCGGAGATGTACCCTCGAACCGGACGTAGATTGATTTAAGAGAGCCATTTTGCTCGGTCAATTTAATTTAAGGACTTATGGCCACAAATGGGCTAAGTCCCGTTGAAAATATCCGACATTGCTTTTGCATTTCTTTTTACTTTTATTTGGGCTTTGCCCAGAAAGGATGCAGAGCATCAATTTTATCTGGACTCTGTTCTTTATAAATGATGCAGAGCATCAATTTGATTTGGGCCCAGCCCTTTAGGAAATGCATTGCATTTGTGCAGAGCACCAAGAATCTTTTAAATTCAAGAAAAGAAGTGCAGAGCACTTTTTAATTTCTTGATCTAAATTTAGATCAGAGAAAAGAAAGAAATCTTTTCTTTCTTTCTGTTTCAGAGAACCAAAGGTTCATAGCAAGTGCAAGGCACTATTTTAATTATTTATTTATTTATTTATTTATTGAAGATCACTGATCTTGTTTTCTAGATCAATGATCTATTCTTTGAGAGAATTTTCTCTTATCTCAAAGGTTTTTACCTTCTTTTTTGTGTTCTCCAGAAGTTCTCAAGAGTTCTTTTCTTTCTTCTTTTTTTTTTAAAACCCGATTGTCTCTCCCTTTGAAATGGGGTCTGGGGTCCTTTTTATAGTGCTCCAAAATTAGTTAAATTTGTTAAAAAGATCTTTTCTGAGTGATTTGGGGAATTTTCCCCACCGTTGGATCTTTGATCCGAAGGCCCCTGTTTTACAGAAGAAATCTTCTTGTTTTAACAAGAACAGAAAAAAAATTTCCTTAAATCTTCATTCTGCTGTTGCGCAACTCACCTGCGCGTGACACGTGTCGTGTAGTAAGGCGCTTAAGCAGCTGTGTTTGCGCAACTGCGCAGACACGTGTCGCGCAGTGAAGCGCTTGCGCAACTGAGCTTGCGCAACTGCGCAGACACGTGCCGCTCAACGGTGCACTTGCGCAGTTATGCTTGCGCAACTGCGCAGACACGTGTCGCGCTGCAGTGCACTTGCGCAACAGTGTTTGCGCAACTGCGCAGACACGTGTCGCGCAGCGGTGCGCTTGCGCAGTTGTGCTTGCGCAACTGCGCAGACACGTGGCGCGCTGTGGTGCACTTGCGCAATTTGCGCAACTGCGCAGACACGTGTCGCGCAGTGGTGCGCTTGCGCAGTTGTGTTTGCGCAACTGCGCAGACACGTGTCGCGCAGCGCAGCGCTTGCGCAACTGAGCGTTGCTTTTGCTTTTTAAAGAGCCTTGCTCTGATTGGACGCACTGCCTTGGGCGTTGTGCTGCCGAGTCAACTTCTGACACGTGGCAAATTGCGCGCAGCGCACGGGATCTGAAGCGTTGCTTCAAAATTTAAAGTTTAAAGTTTCAAAGCAGAGCTTTGCTCTGATTGGAGGAAGATGAAGCGTTGCTTCATCTCCCGCCTCGGAATTTGAACAGAGTTTTGCTCTGATTGGGGTAAACAAATGCCCCCCCACCGCTGCGCTTACGTGGCCTCCAAACGCAAGCGCAACGATGGCAGAATCCGAACCGTCGCGGCACCTTTTGGCAGTTGAAGAGGCGATTGATGCCTATAAATAGGACCTTTGGTCCTCAAAAAAATTCTTTACCACTTCAAGAATTTTGACTCAGAGCCTTGCTCTTGCTTAAGAATTTACAGAGCCTTGCTCTTGATTTTTTTCCAAGAACTCCAGAGTTCATAACCATCATAGGTAAAAATTAAATTAAATTAAATTAAATTAAAGCTGTTTAATAGAGCCTTGCTCTCCATAGATCCCTGATCTAAAGAAAACCCATTTAGGGTTTCATTTAGCAGAGCTTTGCTCTAAAGAGGTCCAAAGAGAACTCAGGAGAATCCTGTTAGGGTTCCATTAATAGATCTTTGCTCTATAAAAGAATTTTTCTTATATCTTCTTAATTAATGGAGCTTTGCTCCTTCCAAATTATATGGCACTTGAGAATATTATTATTATTATATCATTTTTTTTCCAGAGCGGAGCTCTCAATATTCTCAGGGAATTTTCCTCAAATTCTCCTCATAACTGATTTTGACTGGTGTCGCTCCTGTCTGCAGAGCATTGCTCTTCGAGGAGTTTAACTTTTAACTTTATGTATTTTCTTGTTTGTTAATATCCCTGTATTATTTTCTTCAGGTATTATGACGGTGCGTCTATACAGCTTGCACGAGTTCATCACTTATGAGGATATCCGTGTACAGGGCCGTCAACAGAACCAGGAGTTTACGGACGCTCAATGTGCAGAGGTCATGGGTCGCCTGAATGCCAGCGGTGGCTGGCTGCTACCTCGTCGTTCGGCCCTCTTGAAAGTCGTGCTGGGGGCAATATGGAGAGCACTCCCAGGTCTTTACGAGGCCTTACCGCTCAATGCGCTAGATGATGCCGAAGACAAGGTGCATTCAGTGTACCTGACGGGGCTGATTTTGAAGAAACGGCGAAACAACCTCGTTGACATCCTACATCAAATCTTTCAGCAGACGACGATCATTGCTGCTTATCGAAGGCCGGAGGGGCTTGCCGATGATATCGACACCGAGGAGCGCGAGAGGCTGCGCATAAGAATAATTAGAAAGGCCAGAAGAACTTTGGACGGCCTTACTTTTGAATTCCTCAATCCCTGCCCCGGATCTGAAGTCATTCCATTGTAATAATGTTTTCCTTTTACTGCTTTTCATAATTGTAAGAATTTTTGCCAATATGAATGGAAACTTTTTATTTCAGCTTCTCTTATTTCTCGTCCTGAGTTTTCTGTCCATGCATAAATGAATGCGTCACGCATGCCAGATCAAATGTAGACCGGATATTCTTTCTGTTGCTTTTCCTCTTTCTCAGCATGTCGTCACAATTAGCAGGTAATAGAGTAAGCTTCTTGATTTCTCCACGAGATAGCGAGGGCTTAGGCCGCAGGTTCAGATCTGCTGCCTAAGACTTTTCAACTCTATGAGCCGTGAGGGTCTCATAGAGACTTTTCTCCCTACGGATCGAGAGGATCTCGTAGGTGGGTTTTTCTCCTTAAGAATCGTGAGGATTCCTAAGTGTGGTTTTCTCTTGTAAGTCGTAAGGATCCTACAAGAGAATTTTTCCCTCTTACGAGTCGAGAGGACTTGTAAGCGGTTGCTTCCCTCCTTGTCGAAGTTCGATGTTGGAGAGTGAGACCCGTGGATGGTATGCAAGAGACCATTTTGGGCCAACTTGCGGGGTCCCAATGCTTAGGAAACAGGCTTCTTTTATGCCTACTGCCTAAGGCTTCATCTCACGAGTCGAGCCGCCTCGACAATTTTTCACAAGTCGAGACGAATCGAACGTTTCTCGCAAGAACATCTTAACGTCGCATTTAACCTCTGCTCTTTACGACAGAAGCCCGTTAAGGTTGGTGGTACTTAGGGTTTTGGCCCTCGTACCGTCGCATAAGCTGATATAGTCCTCGATAGGAAATCATGTTGTTCGAGTAGCCCTGCGACTGCCGTGTCTCTGATCCCTTCGGGGACTGGACAAGACGTCTTCAAGCAATCCTCCTTGGCAGTTTGACCGTCGGAAGAGCAAGCGCTCGGAATTTGCCATGCCGCTTTTTACTTGAGGTTAGGCTCATTTTGGAGAGCCCCGATGAGTCATAACCACTCCGCGCTGGTGTGGGATGATCTCCGATAGTCTTTCGGGCTTTATATGAGTTGCCGTCAAGACCCTGAAGCTAGGAATTTGGCCTTTGCTTCGTTTGCTGGCATTGCGTCTGCTGTATCGAGACGAATGTTGCGGTGGGAACTAGGGATTTTGCCGTGGCTCCGTTCGTTTGATGACGTTGCGTCTGCTGTGTCGAGACGAACGTTGGGGTGACATCTCGTCTGCTGTATCGAGACGGACGTCGAGGTTGTCTCTAGGTTGCTGGTGAACCGCCGAAGTTTGGAACTAGGGATTTTGCCGTGGCTCCATTTGTTTAATGACGTTGCGTCTGCTGTGTTGAGACGAACATTGGGGTGACATCTCGCCTACTGTATCGAGACGGACGTCGAGGTTGTCTCTAGGTTGCTGGTGAACCGTCGAGGTTTGGAACTAGGGATTTTGCCGTGGCTCCATTCGTTTAATGACGTTGCGTATGCTGTGTCGAGACAAACGTTAGGGTGACATCCCGTGTGCTGAATCGAGACGGACGTCGAGGTGGTGACCATTCTGTGCTGGTGCGAGATGATCTCCTATTGTCTTTCCGGTTTTATGTGAGTTACCGTAAAGACGTCGAAGTTAGGAATGTGGCCTTCGCTTCGTTTGCTTTGGTATGTCCAAATCCTGTTGGAGGAAGAACGCTGGGGTTGACATTTTGTCTGCTGTATCGAGACGAACGTCAAGGTGGTGACCACTCTGTGCTGATGCGAGATGATCTCCGATTGTCTTTCCGGCTTTATGTGAGTTACCGTAAAGACGTTGAAGCTAGGAATGTGGCCTTCGCTTCATTTGCTTTGTTATGTCTGAATCCCTGCTGGAGGAAGAACGCTGAGGTTGACATTTCGTCTACTGTATCGAGACGAACGTCAAGGAGGTGACCACTTCATGTGAGATGGTCTCCGATTGTCTTTCCGGTTTTATGTGAGTTACCGTAAAGACGTTGAAGCTAGGAATGTGGCCTTCGCTTCGTTTGCTTTATCTTGTCTGAATCCCTGCTGGAAGAAGAATGCTAGGGTTGACATTTTGTCTGCTGTATCGAGACGAACGTCGAGGAGGTGACCACTTTATGTGAGATGATCTCCGGTGGTCTTTTAGGCCTTATATGACTTGCCGTTAAGATCTTGAAGCTAGGAATTTGGCCTTCGCTTCATTCGCTCACACTGCGTCTGGTGTATTGAGACGAATGCTGAGGTGGAGCTGGGATTTTGCCATCACTCCGCTTTGTTTCGACCATGGGGTCTTTTGTTAACTTTGCATATACACCCTGCTGGGCTGCGAAGGAACGCCGTTATTGACATTGCGTCTGTTGTAACGAGACGAATGCTAAGGTGGAGTTGGGATTTTGCCGTTACTCCGCTTTGTTTCGACCGTGAGGTTTTTTGTTGACGTTGCATCTGCCTCCAGTCGGACTGCGGAGGAACGCTGCTGTTGACATTGCGTCTACTGTATCGAGACGAATGCTGAGGTGAAGCTGGGATTTTGCCATCGCTCCGCTTGATGGTGTAACATCGGTGTCCTGTTGGAATGAGGAGGCACACCGTTGTTGGTCTCCAGGCTGTAGACGTGGCCATTGAGATTTGGAACTAGGGACTTTGTCATGGTTCCGTTTCGTTGCGATTCTGAGGTCAGTTGTTGATGTCATGTCTGCATCTAGTTGGAGTGAGGAGAAACGCCGTTGGTGATCTTTAAGTTGTCGATATTGACGTCGAGACCCTGAAACTCGGGATCTTCATTTGCTTCATTTGTTGACATCGTGTCTGTAATATTGCGACAAATGTCGAGATTGTCTCTAGGTTGTCTATGAACCGTCGAGATTTGGCTTCGCTTTCTGATGGAGCCTGTTGGAAAGGTATGGTTCCCTCTTTATCTGTGCCCCTGGATTGTATACAGGGATCGATGTAATTTCACCTGTAGGGCAAAAAGTTTCATTCTTTCATTTTTTTTATTCTTTCCGCGATGCTCTATCATTTCAGCTTTTTATATCGCGAAAATCGTGATTGCCCAATCATTTCGGCTATTTTTCACGGTGCCCAATCATTTCGGCTATTTTTCTTTTTTACTCGCTGCTTTTTATTGCGAGTTGCCCAACCATTTCGGCTATTTTGCATGCATACATTTTTACTTGCTGATATTGTTTGCAAGTTGCCCCATCATTTCGGCTATTTCGTATGCATTTTTTTTGGGGGCTCGCTGATTTTTTTTTTTTTGCGAGTAGGGGATTTGGGATCTGATACCAATCTTGGCATCAGCATCGCTGCGACTGGGATATTGCCAGGAGCGAATCATCATTTGCCTTGAAAGGACTTGGAATTTGATACCAGTCTAGGCATCAGCATCGCTGTAACTGGGATATTGCCAGGAGCGAATCATCATCTTCCATGAAAGGACTTAGAATTTGATACCGATTTAGGCATCAGCATCGCTGCAACTGGGATATTGTCAGGAGCGAATCATCATTTGCCTTTGTTGATCCCGAACAAAGGTGGCTTAGTAAACAGGATTAAGGGTCCTGTCAGCTAAGGCTTTTGACTTCGTGAGCCGTAAGGGTCTCACAAAGGTATTTCTCCCTACAAGTCGTGAGGATCTTGTAGGTGTGTTTTCTCCTTGGGAATCGTGAGGATTCCTAAGTGCATGTTCTCTTATAAGTCGTAAGGATCTTACAAGAGTGTTATCTCCTTATGAGTCGAGAGGACTCACAAGGGTTGTTCACCGTGTGGACATATCCCCAGTCACGGATGGGACTTGGTTAGGGAAATGTTTATTCGCGCCCGTGGATTGTATACAAGGGCCAATATCGGACCACTTGTAGGGCAATGTCGAAAGTTGTGGGGGTTGCTTAAGCACAGATTTAGGCCTCTGTAACTTAAGACTTTCAAATCTTATGAGCCGTAAGGGTCCCACAAGAGAGTTCTCCTTACGAGTCGTGAGGATCTCGCAAGTGTATTTTCTCCTTAGGAATCGTAGGGATCCCTCAGTGTGTTGTTCCTTTGTGAGTCGTAAGGATCTCACGCAGGTGGTTTCTCCTTACAGGGTCGAGAGGACCTCATAAGTGTTTCTCAACGAGGTTGCGCCCTTTCGGGTTTTTACAAACACTCGCCGGTAGTCCTGCTGTTTTTACTCACGGAGCCCTTTCGGGTTTTCATCCGTGCCCATTTTGCTTATGGACATACCGTTTTTTTTTTGTTTTTTTTTTTACCACGCCAGCCTGAGGATGCCGCGGGTTGATAGTAGTTTAATGACGTTTCGGTCATTTGCATGTTTTAGGACATTACGGTCCATCATTAGTTTAAGGACATCTCGGTCCGTTGTTAGTTTTAGGACGTTTCGGTCCGTTGTCGCCGTATTTGAGGCGAATATCGGGTTTATTGACTTTTCGGTCTATGAGTCCTTCTCCATGAATGAACATGATGCCCCCGGCGTATCCATCTTCTTCGGAGCGTACGGTTCTGGCGGGCTCACCTTCCAGTTCTCAAACAGCGCAAACTTACCCTGTTGGTATTGGTCTTCAACCCAGTTTTTAAAGACGTAGCAGTCCTCGATCAGGTGACCTACTGTTTGGTGGTAAGGGCAATAATTAGGATTATTAAGATCGCCTGGCTGCAACAGACGTTTTGGATTCGGCAGATTAATGAGTCTGTTGCGCACTGCCAGCTCGAACAGTCCCCTTGTTTTATCTTGCGGAAACGAGTAAAGACGTTTCAACTTTTCCTGGAGGGATTGCCGCTTGTTGCTTTGGCAAGCAACCGGTCTAGGGTCACCTGATTGTTGTTGAGCGCTGGCGACGAGGGCCTTTTTTCCTTTTCTTTTATCCTTTTTGTTCGCTCCGTTGTTTGCAGGGCCGGGATTCTTTCCGAGTAGCATGCGATTGCATGGCTGAACGTTCTCGCAGCTTCTTAATTCCTTTATTTTTGAAATAGATTCCCCGAGGGAAGAGTTGGGGCTAGCTTCTTCGTCAGAGTCGCTTCCAAAGGTGATAATTTGTGATCCCTTGAAGTCGGCTATATGACAGTCGGCGATGGCTCTTTTGCGCTCATCTATCGCATTTTTCCGATGTCCACAAGCTTCACACTTTGTCCTGTCGAAGTGTCGCTTTTGAGCGACATACCCTTGCCACCAACAGTTAAAGGATTCGCAGTCTTCGGTAGGATGTATGATCTTCTGATGATATAAACAGAAGTTATGGTGCATCTCTACCTCAGAGAAAGGATTTTCTTCGGAGGGCGGTAGCTTCATTCCTACTGATAGAGCTTTGGCGAACCGTTTCCTCGTCTTGAATTTGTTTTTACCCGCAGTGTATGGCTTTTGATTTGACGGGAATACCTTGGTTCTTTACAGTATGGCCATTTTATGCTCTTGATTGGCTTTTGCTTTCAGACGAATTTCATTTAGGACGGCATCGATCAACTTGTCTGACGGCCGCGGAATTTCTGTTTCAGGGTCCGCCATTGATTTCTTAGCGTGAGGATCCTCCTCATCATCCGTCAGTGAATGAGAAATCACATGAAAAGTCGCTACGTAGTCTTCGGATTCATCTGATAAGTTTTCTCCATCGTTTTCATCCTTGACGAAAGAACAAGTTGCCCCCGGCGTGTCCGTCTTCTTTGGAGAGTGCGGCTGTGGGGGGTTTACCTTCCAGCTTGCAGACAGCGTGAACTTGCCTTGCAGGTATTGATCCTCAA
Organism: Agapanthus africanus; assembly: GCA_030015575.1. Classification (NCBI taxonomy): domain Eukaryota; kingdom Viridiplantae; phylum Streptophyta; class Magnoliopsida; order Asparagales; family Amaryllidaceae; genus Agapanthus; species Agapanthus africanus. Next base: position 104,710,175 of record JASDDO010000031.1, on the reverse strand, counting down.
TCCATCCCTTAAAGACGAAACAATCCTCAATCGGGTGACTAACCGTTTTGGTGGTAAGGGCAATAATTGGGATTATTAAGATCGCCTGGCTGCAACGGACGTTTTGGATTCGGCAGATTAATGAGTCTGTTGCGCACTGCCAGCTCGAACAGTCTTCTCGTTTTATTCTGAGGAAACGAGTAATGTCGTCCTAGCCTCTCTTCGAGGGATGGGCGTGGACGCACGTTGTTTTGGCGAGCGACCAGCTTTGAGTTGCTCGACTGTTGCTGAGCGTTGGCGACGATGATCACTTTTCCTTTCTCATTTCGGGGATCAGGTCTTGGAGGAGACGGTCTATGGCCCATCTGGTCCATTTGGGCTAATTTGTCGATCAAGGCCTGGAAGGTGGTCGGCCTGAAGAACATCATGAATTGCGAGATGGTCGCCTGCGGATCGAGAGTGCCCACAAACATGCCTACCGCAGGTGCCTCTTCTATGCGTTGTTCGCATTTCGACCATAGGTTTCTCCATCGTGTTGCGTATTGGACCCACGTTTCGCCGGGCCTTATCCTGGCATTTATCAGTGCTGTAATCGGGGTGCGTTTACTAGCACTTGCGAATCTTTGTGTAAACAGCAGTTCCATCTCTGCAAATGTTTTGACAGAGTTGTTAGGTAGCTCTGAATACCATTCAAAGGCTATTTCTGCTAAGCTGCCGACGAATTGACGGAGCAACAATTTGTCATCGCCTCCAGTATTGCCGCATAAGGCCCTGAATTGAGCGACATGCTGATGCGGATTCCCTGTCCCTTTATATACGTGGAATTTAGGGATCGTATATCCTGGCGGGTAACTGATTTGGTCATACCAGCTTGGATACGGTCGTCCGGTTCTAACAATTTGCCCAGCCGCTTCATTCGCCTGATGAACCCGGATCTGCTGAGCTATATATTCGTCTAGGTCAACTTTGGAGATTGTCTCCTCCTTGGCTGTTGACAGAGCCGGCGGAGGATTTGACATTTCTCCCCTGTCGTCTTCAAGGACGATCGGAGGATCTTCAGCAGGAGGGTCCGGCTGTAACATCATCCCTACCATATCTTGGAAGAGGAGCGCCATCTTTTTTATGTTAGCCGCTTGCTCTGCAGCTTCTTTGTCCCTCTTTTCGAGGACTCTATGTAAAAAGTCAGCGTCGGTTTCTTGTTCTTGACGCTCATCCGAAGACATTTCGGAGCTTTCTTTTGGCTCAGTGAGTGCAGCCATTGTAGTCATCATTTCCTGAAGCTTTTGTTGTTGCTCCTGGGCTTTCGTCATGGATCGGGTGAGCGGTCGGTGGCCCGTAGAAGTGCGGCTTTCCTCCTTTCCAGAAGCCATATAAACAGTGTGCACCACCATGCCCCCAGACTTGGGACGTTTGTGTTCGGCGCTTTTATACTTCGCCATGTTCACAGGGGCTTTTTGTGGCCTCCTTTTTTGAGTGATTGGAGTTAAGGGAGCCATTGTAGTGGGCACCCAAGTAGCTTTTACTTTTTGTGGTTTGACAGAGTAATCCTTCCCCTGCCGAACCTTCATCTTTTTCTGTCGTCGGAGGCAGTCTTGATCGATCACCGACTCTTGGACCTGTCGCCAGACTTTGTAAATTTTAGAGGACAGCCGTTGAGGGGGCTGCTCTAACTTCTTCTCTGGAGTATTCTCCAGAGGTGAAGGAGTTCGTTTCAACATCGCAGTAGGAGAATTTCTGCGCACCTTGTTGAGCAGTTCAAAGCTGTTCTTGGTTGGAACAGCAGTATCGATTCTCACCATCGGAGCTGACGGAGTTATCCCAGAGGGGGAGTTGCCCCCAGCCTTCCTTACCCTACGCCAGTGGCGACGTCGAGCGTGTCGTGCTGATGGAGTTGTTTCAGCTATAGGGGTAACCTCCTCATGCCCCCTGCGTTGGTCAGAATATGCTGGTACCAGCCTTTTAAAGATCGACGTCCGTTGAACGGGGACGGCCAACTTGTTAGAAGCGGACTTCTGAACATGGGAAGCAACCTTGGTGATTTTACCAGGAACGGGAGTTGGAATGGCTATCCGTTTCGGGATAACGCCTTCTGGTAATGCAGGCTTCTTCATGAGCCTGTTAGAACTCTGGCCTAGTCCGTTAAAAACTGAAGCAGTAGAGTTGGACGACCCGTTGAGAGGGGTTGCGGCAGTGGTAAGCCGATCAGAGACTGACTTCTTTGGAGCTTCTTGCAATGTCATTGGGGCGTTGAAGCTCATTGGTGGGAGCATGGTCCCGAAGAATAATCTAATGGTGGCCTGAGTTACCTGCTCCACCGGCATTTTGAAAAGGGAGGCCGCTTGGGGCCCATAAGTCACTCCTCCAGCAATGACGGAGCGAGAGTTATCGCTGCGGGCGGTGCAGTTCGAAGCCATCGATTTTCCGTTTTCTGCATAAAGCAAGACACCAAATCATAGTACCTTGAATCCACAGGCAATCACAGCAAACCGCGATTTGTTCGCGAACACGACACACGAAGTGTGGAGTGGAAAGAAGAAGAGGTCCCACCGGGCGTGCCAGAATCTGTTCCCCTCCGAACGGCGGCCGAGACGTTAGGACGTCTGTGCCTGAGATTCGGGGCAGATGCTAATAGGTGCTATCCGTCCACCTCTCCGAAGATGTCGAGTTGATTTACGGCACCGTGTATCGGAGGTTTAGGCGGATGCGGCCGATGTAGCAGACTTCGTCAGATTCCCCCTCAGGGTGAGGGGTTTTTTGATTGTGGGGACGCTCTTCCCTGCAGGCGCAAGCCCCTGCAGTTAATTACGCTACCGCATCGCGGTAACAACTTTCTCCTTCTCCAGAATTTCACTTCGTGTCGTGTGTGTTTGTTTTATTTGTGGTTGCCCGTGGATTGTATACGGAGACTGAGTGATGCCGTCATCCGTAGGACGTGGATTAGTCCTAATCCGTATTTACTTAGATTTGGGTTTGGTGTTTTTAGTTTAAGGATGCATTAGTCGCATTGCGGCTAAGATCAACTTAAACGTTCGTTAAGGATACGTTAGTCCTGTTTTAGACTAAGATCCACTTAACGTAGTGGTTAACTTAATGTATAGCCATCGGGACTCGTCACCTCTCTGACGTCGTTGAAGGATTACAACGACATGTATCAGAGGAGTTTGGAGATGTACCCTCGAACCAGAGTTAATTGGGAGTTTTATAATCCATTTGAATGTTTAAGGATACGTTAGCCATGTTTGGGGCTAAGATCAACTTAAACGGGACCGTTTAGATCCGACAGAAAAGCGTTTGGGGGCTCTATTGTTCCGGTTTGGGAGACTCATAGTCCAATCTGGGACTAAAGTCTGTTTGGAGGATACGTTAGCCATTTTTGAGGCTAAGATCGACTCAAACGTTTGTTAAGGATACGTTAGTCCAGTTTGAGACTAAGATCAACTTAACGGGACCGTTTAGTTCCGACAAAAGAGCATTTGGGCTCTATTGTGCCAGTTTAGGGACATGGTGGTCCATATTCCAGTTTAGGGACGTGGTGGTCCAATATTAGTTTAGGGACGTCTCGGTCCGATATTAGTTTAGGGACGTCTCGGTCCGATATTAGTTTAAGGATGTCTCGGTCCGATATTAGTTTAAAGACGTCTCGGTCCAATATTAGTCTTAAGGACGTCTCGGTCCACGAGTTTAAGGACCCCGCAGTCCATATAGGTGTGTGGTCGTTGGGACTCGTCACCTCTTTGACGCCGTTGAGGAATTACAACGATGGATGTCAAAGGAGTTCGGAGATGTACCCTCGAACCGGACGTAGATTGATTTAAGAGAGCCATTTTGCTCAGTCAATTTAATTTAAGGACTTATGGCCACAAATGGGCTAAGTCCCGTTGAAAATATCCGACATTGCTTTTGCATTTCTTTTTACTTTTATTTGGGCTTTGCCCAGAAAGGATGCAGAGCATCAATTTTATCTGGACTCTGTTCTTTATAAATGATGCAGAGCATCAATTTGATTTGGGCCCAGCCCTTTAGGAAATGCATTGCATTTGTGCAGAGCACCAAGAATCTTTTAAATTCAAGAAAAGAAGTGCAGAGCACTTTTTAATTTCTTGATCTAAATTTAGATCAGAGAAAAGAAAGAAATCTTTTCTTTCTTTCTGTTTCAGAGAACCAAAGGTTCATAGCAAGTGCAAGGCACTATTTTTATTATTATTTTTATTTATTTATTTATTTATTTATTGAAGATCACTGATCTTGTTTTCTAGATCAATGATCTATTCTTTGAGAGAATTTTCTCTTATCTCAAAGGTTTTTACCTTCTTTTTTGTGTTCTCCAGAAGTTCTCAAGAGTTCTTTTCTTTCTTCTTTTTTTTTTAAAACCCGATTGTCTCTCCCTTTGAAATGTGGTCTGGGGTCCTTTTTATAGTGCTCCAAAATTAGTTAAATTTCTTAAAAAGATCTTTTCTGAGTGATTTGGGGAATTTTCCCCACCGTTGGATCTTTGATCCGAAGGCCCCTGTTTTACAGAAGAAATCTTCTTGTTTTAACAAGAACAGAAAAAAAATTTCCTTAAATCTTCATTCTGCTGTTGCGCAACTCACCTGCGCGTGACACGTGTCGTGTAGTAAGGCGCTTAAGCAGCTGTGTTTGCGCAACTGCGCAGACACGTGTCGCGCAGTGAAGCGCTTGCGCAACTGAGCTTGCGCAACTGCGCAGACACGTGTCGCTCAACGGTGCACTTGCGCAGTTATGCTTGCGCAACTGCGCAGACACGTGTCGCGCTGCAGTGCGCTTGCGCAGTTGTGCTTGCGCAACATCGCAGACATGTGTCGCGTAGTGGTGCGCTTGCGCAGTTGTGCATGCGCAACTGCGCAGACACGAGGCGCGCTGCGGTGCACTTGCGCAACAGCGTTTGCGCAACTGCGCAGACACGTGTCGCGCAGTGGTGCGCTTGCGCAGTTGTGTTTGCGCAACTGCGCAGACACGTGTCGCGCAGCGCAGCGCTTGCGCAACTGAGCGTTGCTTTTGCTTTTTAAAGAGCCTTGCTCTGATTGGACGCACTGCCTTGGGCGTTGTGCTGCCGAGTCAACTTCTGACACGTGGCAAATTGCACGCAGCGCACGGGATCTGAAGCGTTGCTTCAAAATTTAAAGTTTAAAGTTTCAAAGCAGAGTTTTGCTCTGATTGGGGGAAGATGAAGCGTTGCTTCATTTCCCGCCTCGGAATTTGAACAGAGTTTTGCTCTGATTGAGGTAAACAGTATCATCAACCATGATACAATATGCATATATATCAAATATATAATGAGAAGGAAATAATTAAGTGAGCTTAAAATTAGTTTATATATATATATATATATATCAAATATATAAATATATATCAAATTATTAAATCAACACTTGATTCAATAATCCGGTTATATCATATATAACCCGGCTAATATCAAATAGCTAGATTAGAATACGGTATCATATACTCGTATTTAATCAAGCTCCCGCACATATTTCCATATGTGCCCTACTTCGTTTCGCTTGAGCTAGAAAACTTTTATGTGGAGCTCTAAAGACTCGTCAATACGCTAGCAGTAGGTTATGATCACATTAGATACCCACAAGCCGTCAGCAATACTAGCTGGACGTAACGGCTACCCAGGTATTGAACGAATAGAAGATCAACAAGAAAAATTATCCAAACTATCGTAGAGCCTATAAGCAACACTTAACGTACAGTCCGGTCTCTTCTTTGATATGTCGCATATCGAGTCCGGGGGGTGGAATTGACAGACCCTAATAACTCGATAAATCATGTTGATGTGTGGCCTATAACCAATCGAGAAACGACTGATAACATTTATCAGTAAATCTCATCAGTCCTGGCCAGGGACTTATGGTTATAGCCAATCGAGCATAGCACAATATCAACTCCCAATGCCGGGAGAGACGAAACCCCTCCTATCGCTCACTGCCTCCATGTGACTCGGGACTGTACCCAAAAACCACCCATTTACACGACTCAGTAGAGTCATGGTAGGGTAGAAATCAAAGCACAGTGGGAACCATACAAGACTCTATGACGATCTCGGGTCTACAGACCAACCTGTACAAGTGTCACTAGAGAACTGCTATTTGACAATAGGTATAGTACTATCTATGAGTTCTCGGCGAGTCCTGTTCGGTGTACTCATTCTCCAATGAGAACATGTATACAATCTTTAATGTCAAACACCAAGGGCTGTGGGATCAACCAGCGCCCCATACAGGGTCAAGAAACATACACACTAGTCTACTCTGGAATATTGATGCCTTGTCTCGATACTCCCTCGACTTGGAACTGTTAGGGATGTGCTTATGGACTACACAAGCCCCACTAGTATGATCTGTATCATTGTCCTGGTAGTCAAGCCAACGTCCTAAGGGCTTTATCAACATGTATCAATAAGATAGTAAACTTAAACAAGTGCACATTTTAAGATAAAGAGCAACTATATAACATACTATCATGTCGAGCAAAAAAGTTCTCTCTATATATGTCTAAGCATCCACTAAATATACAATAATGGCTTCTAGGGTATACATATTCCTAACAATCTCCCACTTACACTAAGGCCAGTTGATTTAGTATCGCATACCCAACATCTCAAAAAGTCTCTCGAACTGTGTCTGGCGAAGGGCCTTCGTGGGTGGATCTGCCATGTTGTCCTTCATGTCTACTCTCCTGACCTTGATCTCACGGTGATCAACTATCTCGCGGATCAAGTGATACCGCCTCAGAATATGTCTGGATCGCTGATGGGACCGGGGTTTCTTGGCTAAAGCCACAGCTCCATTGTTATCACAATATAAGGGTATTTGATCAACAATGGATGGAGCCACACCAAGTTCAATAATGAACTTCTTCATCCAAACAGCATCTTTGGCAGCATCATTAGCAGCGATGTATTCAGCTTCCATCGTCGAGTTTGCAACGGTATCTTGCTTGGAACTCTTCTAACATACCATCCCTCAATTGAAAGTGAAAACAAAACCCGAGACAGAATTGTTGTCATCCTTATCGCTCTGGATGCTCGAATCAGTAAAGGACTCCACTTAGAGTTCTCTGTTACCATACACCAAGAACATATCTTTAGTTCTTCGCAAGTACTTATGAATGTTCTTCACAGCTGTCCAGTGCTTCTTTCCTGGGTCTGATTGATACCTTCTTACCACACTAAGTGCGTAAGCTATATCCGGTCTGGTACATAACATCGTGTACATGATTGACCCAACTGAAGAAGCATAGGGTATCATGTTCATGCGAGCCCTCTCCAAATCAGTCTTGTGAGATATCTCTTTGGAGAGGGTGATTCCTGAGCAAGCGGGTAAATTACCATGCTTAGAATCTTCCATACCAAACCTCTTTAGTATGGTGTCTATATACCTGAATTGGGACAATCCCAACTTCCTTTTAGATTTATCTCTATAGATCTTTATCCCCATGATGTAGGAGGCATCTCCCAGATCTTTCATGGAGAACTTTTGTGATAGGAAAAGTTTGACTGAGTGCAGCATAGGAACATCATTACCTATCAAGAGTATGACATCCACGTACAATACGAGGAATATGACTTTACTCTAAACTACCTTTTTATATATACATGGTTCATCTATGTTTTTGATGAAGTCAAACTCTTTGACTGCGACATCAAAACAGATGTTCCAACTCCGCGACGCCGGCTTTAATCCGTAAATTGATTTAAGCAGCCTGCACACCTTTCCGCTGCTCCCATTGTCTACAAAGCCCACTGGTTGTGTCATATACACGCTCTCTTCTAAATCACCATTTAGAAATACGGTCTTGACGTCCATCTGCCAGATTTCATAGTCATGGTATGCAGCAATGGCAAGTAGAATCCTGATGGACTTAAGCATAGCCACTGGAGAAAAGGTCTCATCATAGTCGACCCATGGTCGTTGACGAAAACCTTTTGGCTACAAGTCTAGCTTTGAAGGTCTCAACCTTTCCATCTATACCTATCTTCTTCTTGAAGATCCATTTGCTCCCAATGGGTTTTATCTCTTCAGGAGCAACCTCTAATGTCCATACTTTGTTGGTGTACATGTCTTCTATCTCAGATTACATAGCATCCAGCCATTTCACAGAGTCCCTACTTGTGATGGTCTTCTTGAAACTAGTCACGTCATAATCTTCCATGATGCAATCCTCGCTTCCACCGTCTATAAGAAAACCATAGTATCTCTCAGGTGGATGGGGAAGTCTACTAGATCTGCGGAGTGGTTGAGATTCGTCGAGGACTATGGAATCCTCCGATTCTACCAAATTATCAGTTGTAATTTGTGTTTCTGGACTTTCATCCAGTTCCACTGCATTACCACTAATTTCTTTTACAAGAAATTCCTTTTCTAAAAAGGTGGCGTGTTGAGAAACAAACACTTTTTGTTTCTCAATGTGGTAGAATAGATATCCATGTGAATTATTTGGATATCCCACAAACTTGCAAAGAACTGATCGTGCTTCGAATTTGTCCGGATTCTGTTTTTAACATTGGCCGGACAACCCCATATCTTAACTCGTTTAAGACATGGTCTATTTCCACTCCATATCTTATATGGTATTTTAGACACAGATTTTGATGGAACTTGATTCAATAGGTATGCAGCTGTCTTAAGTGCATAACTCTAAAAGGAAATAGGTAACTCAGCATTACTCATCATAGAGCGCACCATATCTAATAGGGTGTGATTCCTCCGCTCCGATACACCGTTGTGCTGTGGTGTATACGGAGGAGTAAGCTAAGAGAGAATCCCATTCTCTTTTAGATAATCTCGGAATTATGTACTTAAGTATTCGCCTCCTAGATCAGATCGAAGGATTTTGATACTTTTACCCGTCTGGTTCTCTTCTTCGCTCTTATATTCCTTGAATTTCTCAAAGGCTTCAGACGTGTGGTTTAACAAGAACACATGTCCGAATCTAGAGAGATCATCGGTGAATGTAATGAAGTACGAGAAACCATTTCTGGCATGTATGGACATAGGACCGCATATATCACTATGTATCAGTCCCAAGAGTTCAGTAGCTCTTGCTTTGTGTCCCGTAAATAGGGTTTTGGTTATCTTTCCTTTAAGACATGACAGACAAGTTTCATAAGATGTAAATTTGAACGGATTCAAATATCCATCTTTATGCAACTTAGCTAATCTGGTCGCATTGATATGACCAAGTCTACAGTGCCATAAGAAGACTTCGTTCATTTCTGAACTTTTCCTCTTATGAGTGTTTTGTATATTAAGAACTGTATTTTGATTTAGAACATATAAACCACTACACAGCGTACCAAACCTAATCAACACTTGATATAAGAAAATGTTCATAACATTTTTCTCCAATGCAAAGTTATATCCATCTTTATCTAATAAAGATGCGGATATTATATTTTACATCATCGACAGTACGAAATTACAGTCATTCAAAATCAATATATTACTAGTTGAAAATATAAGGTGATATTCGCCGATAGCTTCGGCAGCAACAATTTCTCCATTCTCTACTCTGAGAGACATATCATCTTTTCCTAGTTCTCTACTTTTCTTCAACCCATATAACAGATTACAAATGTAGGATCCTGATCCGATATCTAATACCCAGGATATAGAGCAAACTGAGAAACTGTTCTCAATAACTAACACACCTAAAGAAGATGCATCAGAATGCTCCTTCTTCATTAGCGTTGCGTAGAAATCCTTGCATTCCTCTATGCCTTGCCCAGATTCAAGACAGTTTTCATAAGTCAGAGCAGAACCAACGTTCCCTATCCTAGTATAATAAGCGGGTTCGGTCAATATATCCATGTTATTATCTTGATTAAGGCGTGACATGGTCGCTACGGAGAGAGAGAGAGATAAGAAAACACTTTAGCGCATGCTCTTGTAAGATTAGATTGGTTATTATCTTATCTAATCAGGATGGCTCCCACCGTTTTTGTCAAATCTGTAGGGTTTCTAGGCACACCCATGAGGTTCTACAAGTGATCAAACATGTCCAATTCAAATTTTTCCGGTGCCGAGAAACCCTAATGCGATCGTTGACTAGAGTTTAAGGCGATAACAATGCAAGTAAACAACTTTACTCTAAAGTGAAAGGGGCTACAACCTTTGTAGATCCAGTCCTTGACTTCCTTAGCTCCGTGATGATGTCCCTCCGCTGCGATCATCGGATTCCTAGACTCTCGCGGTGGTTTCATCGGAGAAAAGATCGGGCTAGGTCGTCGACTTCGATGCCGAAGATGATCTACGTCGAGGCAACTCAAGATCAAGCTCCAACTTCACCAAGTCAAGAAACTTGTGAAGAAAACACCCTATACTACTTGGCAAGTGGTAGAGGATGAAGTAATAGGAAGTGGGTTCACTTTAGAATTGGATTTCTCACTCTTTTTCTCAATTCACCATTGAAGCTAGCAAGCTTCTTTCTTCTTGAAGAAGAAGAAGAAGAAGAAAAAGAATATGATAAGAATTTTGGAAAAAGAAAATAAAGTCATTCTTATCATTTTAGCAACCATGGTTTAGTGTAGAGAATAAACTAGGGTTAGGTGAATGGTTAGGTTAAGCAAAAGAAACAAAATGGTCAAACCTTCTTGAAGCTTCAAAGATAAAACAAACAAGCCACCATTTTATTTTCTTTTGCCGAAAAGAATAAAGAAAACCACAATTTCATTATCTTTCCAAAATGAATAAAGAAAAGAAAATAATACCTTAACCATTAACCTAAACCATGGTTTAATGCATACACACCCAAGTTTGCATGTATCATCAAATATGATACAAACTAGTGCACAAAACTATATCATATATATACAATGTGCACATTCAAGTGAGAAAATAATCTTAAGTGAACCAATACTAGTTAATGTAAAGTAATATATCAAATATATAATTATACATTAAATCATTAAATCAACACTTGATTCAATGATCCGGTCATATCGCATATAACCGACTAATATCATGTGTATCAATGTATCGAATCAACACTTGATTCAGTAATCCGGCTATATCACATATAACCGTCCCATCGTGAGAATAGAATACAGTATCATATACTGGTATTATTCTCGGTCCCGCACATATCTCATATGCGCTCCTATTTCGTTTCGCTTGAGCCAGGAAACCTCTGTGTAAGACTCTAAAGACTCATCAATACGCCGGCAGCAGATGATGATCATATCAAGCACCCATAAGCCGTAAGCGGTCTGCTAAACGTAACGGCCACCCGGGTATTGAGCGATCAGAAGATCGACGAGCAAGCCCGCTCACACTTTTGTGAATCAACCAGTAACACTTACCGTACAGTCCGGTCTGTTCGTCTGATATGTCGTATATCTTGCCTAGGGGTGGTAAACGTCAGACCCCAGTAGCTCGATAAGTCGTGTCGATATGAGGTCTATAACAGTTCGAGATACTACTGATAACACTTACCAGTAAATCTCAGCAACCCTGGCCAGGGATTTCCGGTTATAGCTGATCGAACACAGCGCAACATCAACTCCCTATACCGGGAGAGACGAATCCCCTCCTATCGCTCATTGCCTCCATGTGATTCGGGACTGTACCCAAAAACCACCGTTTTGCACGCCCTCTTGGACGTGGTAAGGTGGAAATCAAAGTACAGTGGGAATCACACAAGTCTCTATGACGATCTCGGGTCTACAGACTAACCTGTACCAGTGTCACCAGAGAACTGCCATCTGGCGTAAGGTATAATACCATCTGGGAGTTCTCGGTGAGTCCGTCCAGTGTACCCTGTCTCCACTGAGCACCCGTATATCATCTCTGATGTCAAACACCAATGGATATGGGATCATCCATCGCCCATCTGTATGGGTCGAGAAGGTATACGCTAGTCTACTCTGGTATATCGATGCCCCGTCTCGATACACCCACGACTAGGGACCTTGAAGGATGTACTTATGGACTACCATGTCCCCACTAGTATGATCCGCATCATAGTCCTGGTAGTCAAGTACACATCCTAAGGGCTTTACCAACATGTAATAGAGAGACAATCGGTGTACACGTTAAGGTAAAGAGCAACCAGATAGCATACTATCATGTCGAGCAAGAAAGTCCTCCCTATATATGTCCAAGCATCCACTACAATATACATCCTATGTACAGTAATGGCCTCTAGGGCATACATATAACTAACAAAATCTTCCTTCAAACCGTAAAAGGTAAGATTAGCCAGGATTAATTACACACTAAAAGTTTGCTAATCAGTCAGTCAGGCTGGTGTTGGTACTCCAAGAGAGTCTTCCCATGCTTTCATATGGAACTAATTAAATAACCTCATTTCCGCAGAGGCATAATCCCGTTAACACCTTTCTAGACACCTACTGGATTAGCTAATTGTAAAGTGGAAAACTCTCCCAGGAGTAACGTTTACTCGCAGTGGGTATCGAGATCCAACTATCATATAGAATGTATGCAATCTCATCGAAAATTTCAACACTTGAAATTCTCGATAATGGTTTTTACTCCATGCGGTTTATGACCTTGGAAAATGTCAATAAATCATAAACCGCAAGTTAAGTTCAACCTGTCATTTCGTAACTGATTTAGACCCACTCGCACGACCCTTGGCAAAGTTCAACAAAACCGTACGACTTGTTAGATATAGTGCCCTCAAGGCAATTATTATGATTGCAAGTGTCACACCCCGCATCCCAAAATACGGAAAACGATGAATGACTAGGCCAGCCATGCTCCTACGGTCAAGGAATAATCCCGCCGTTGTCAAACTTCGGCTTCTAGCATTACACGGTAATCAGTAAACAAAGCACAGCAGTAAAGGAATTACATCACTAAATTATTACATTAAGATCCATTGTCCACAAATTACAAATAAACAAGAAGAGTTACTAACCAAGCTCAATTACACGATCTCTTTATGGAAGCAGGAAAAAAAAAGAAAAGCACTCCAGACTAGATCTCCGTCAGCTCGAAAGATATATCTGTCTCCTGCACTGGTTCTTCCATGGGATCTGAGCATGCATACTCAGGTCGTCGGAGCGACGTAATAGAAATTTATATAATAATGATAAGAAACAAGTAATTACGGTGATAACAGTGAAAGTACAATGCGTGTAATTACTATGTCACTATTTGGTACAAAATATGATCTGTGTCCCTATCAGTCTCTAGGTCATGTTTGAAATCGTATAGTGGAAAGGAGGATCATGTTTAACAGGAGTCTCGTACATACCCGAGACAACGGCCTACATGCCCGGGACATAACCCTGTCAGCCGGATCGCTAGATCCTACCTAATATATATATCACTGCTCGAATGATCATCCTCTAAAACACGGTCCTGCTAAATACGATTCTCTTTCCACTTCGATTTCACCTTTTTTACCAGGTTTACACTATTTATGATTTTGATTTAGTCGTGTACAAATATACCAATGGCACGGTTTTATCACTGTTCACTGTATCAATCACTGTCACGAATCATTCACTTTCCATAGGTGTACTCGACACTCCTAAACCAATATAATTCACGTACGATAATGCAATGTCCACTGAACACTAACACGCATTAACACTATGTATATGGCAAATGGGGTAAGATATGTGTATGTATGCCATTAACAAGCCATGTATGTTATGAACCAATATGCACGTCATCAACATACAAAAATTGCATAAATTCATATGTTCGGAATTCAACGAAATTAATGCGATAATAAGCACACTCTGTCAGAAATTCATCAAAATTAGTTTCAGTTCAATTGGGTTTCCGGTATTCATGTTACAGCCGTTTCATTTTAAGTGCACGCTGCAGGAAATTCAGTTTCTGAACTGAACGTCTGTTTTATGAAACGAATTTCACCCAGTTGGGATCAGAATTTAGCGACGCTACAGTTGAATAATACCTAGGGTTTTCAATAGGGTGTTCAACTCAATAGACGGATTCTCAATCGCGTCTGTACGTCCAAAGTTATACACTGTTCAATACTAGTATGTCAATTCTGATTCTGTTTTGGACTGTTACACGTCCAGTTCTTTTAATTTACAAATTAAATAGAAAACGCCGATGAAATGAAATGAAACCACTTGTGTTATTTAGCTAACAGAATCACCTTTAATAAACTGTAGAGTTACGCAACATACGAGTTCAGGAAACAAGGTGGCACACATTACGGGACAGTAAACAGTAACCAGAGTCGCTCTGGACTGCAGTCCAGAGCCGCACTCCGATCCAAATATCGTCATAATTTCAGTACAGAAACCATTAGAAACTTGAATAAGGTTATAGTTCGTCGAGTCGGCTTCAATTTAAGCCATCGAACGCATCATTTCAGTTTGTACATAATTTATGGTGATTTTAACAATTTTCAGATGCGGAGAATTTCCAGTTTTCACGGGAGTATTTGGGGGTATTCGTTTTAGTCAATAACAGTCATATTTTACAGTGAAAGTTATACAAGGTATTCATTATCATACGGTCCAGCATAGGAATTCCAATTCCGTCAAATTAGATGAATATTTTCATTGGGATCATGCATCGAACAGGTATGGCATATAATTTATCGGAAATTGTGAATCTGTAATTTATACGATTTGAGTTTGTAACACGAATAGATTAGCATGTAGCAAGTAAACTACTTTCCTGGAAACGCGTTGGGCGATGCCTGACAGCGGCAACGTCACGAACGCGCGACGAACGGAGCGGTTTGGATGCACGGCCTCGGCTCGCGATTCGGGTTTGACGTCGGAGTTGCCCGTAGAACGGCTCGTGCTTGCTGGAAGCGGAGAGGATGCTCAGTGGTTCTCTGCGAGTGCGCTGGGGTCGACGACGGTCGACCGCGTCGCGTCTGGCAATGTGCACAGTGAAGCTCGAGGCTTGGGTTTTAGGGTTATGGTATTTTTGGAGAGAGGGGGAGAGAGAGAGAGATAGAGATAGTGGGCTCGGAGGTGGTGATGATGAAGTTGATGTTGAGGATGAAGAGGGTGTCGACTGAGGCGGTTCAGGCTCGCCGGCGAGGGGGTGCAGGGTGGCCGAGCTCGGGTGTGCAGGGTGGCCGAGCTCGGGTGTGCAGGGGGTTCTGCGGTGGGTTGAAATAGCTCGGTGGTGGAGTGAGTCAGGGCTCTGTTAATGGAGAGTAGTGAGCGAGGGAGGAGGGTAAGGGGTTGCAGTCATCGCCGTCGGAGGTGAGCGGCGAGGTGAAGTTGGCAGTGAGTTCTCGGTTGGGTTTTGGGTGAACGAGAGAGGGATTTTGAGAAGCGTTTCAGAGGGTGTGAGGGATAGAGGAGATTGAGAAGAGGTCGATGGAGTCGCGAGGGAGTGCGCGCGAGCCGTGGGGAAACGACTCGGCGATGTGGCCGCGAGGAGAGGCGAAGAAAGTGGATCGGGGGAAAACGAGAGAGCGGGAAAGAAAAGAGATGTTGGGATAAGATGAGGGATCGAAGCCGGTCGGGTCGGGTTTGAGCGGGCGCGGTGAAAGGGAAGAGGGTTGGTCTGAGAGGGAGTGGGCCGGGGATTTAAAATTTAATAAATTCCATTTTTTTTCTCGTGGGCTGAGAGGGAGTGGGTGCTGGGCCGGGGGTTTAAATCCAAATGTTAATATTTTATTTTCATTTGTTGGGCTGGGGGTTTAAAGAAGTTGTGGCTAATGTTTATTTAAATTGGTTTATGTTTAGAAGTTTTGTTTTAAATTTAGCTTTGGTCTGTGATTGGCTTAAAGGTTTTGGAAAATCAAATATTGAAACTTAAGCAACCAATCATCACATAAAGTAAGAATACGGGAAAAATGATAGCATTCGGGGACTAGGAAAAATATAGGAAAATTCATAGAAGGGAACGGGGATTTACATCATACCCCCCTTACAAAAATTTCGTCCTCGAAATTTAACAAGGATACAAAGAAACAAGGTACTAAACAAAGAGATGTGGATAACGAGCACGAATATCTTCCTCCCGCTCCCAGGTGGATTCTCCTGGGGAACGACCGCCCCAAGACACTCGGACTAACGGAATGACCTTGTTCTTCAGCACTTTCTCTCTGCGGTCGAGGATGGTAGTGGGCTGCTCCTCGTACGACAGATCAGTACCCAAAACTAGCTCCGAATAGTCCAGGACATGGCTCTCATCCCGAACATAACGCCGCAACTGTGACACGTGGAAGGTATTGTGCACACCAGCTAGCGATGGAGGCAAGGCAAGTCGGTAGGCCACCTCTCCTACTCGCTCTAGCACCTCAAAAGGTCCGATGAAATGGGGACTGAGCTTTCCCCGACCTCCGAACCTGATAAATCCATGGGTAGGGGAAATCTTCAGGAACACTTGATCTCCGACTTAAATTCTAGTGCCCTCCTGCTGGTATCTGCCCAACTCTTCTGCCAATCCTGAGCCGTCTTAATTCACTGCCTGATCATTTGGACCTTGTCGACTGTCTGAACTATGAGCTCGGGACCCAATAATCTTCGCTCTCCCACATCATCCCAACATACTGGGGATCAACACTTCCGCCCGTAAAGCGCTTCGAAAGGAGTCATCTGAATGCTAGCCTGGTAACTGTTGTTATAGGAAAACTCGACTAGATGTAGGTGGTCTTCTCAGGAACCCTGAAAGTCCAACATACAAGCTCTCAACATATCCTCGAGCGTCTGAATCGTACGCTCGGATTGTCCATCCGTCTGTGGGTGATAAGTTGTGCTAAACTTGAGGCGGGTACCCAAGCTCTCCTGTAAGCTCCTCCAAAAGTGCAACACGAATCTGGTGTCCCGATCTGACACAATGCTGACTGGAACACCGTGAAGTCGCACTATCTCCTGCATATATCTCTCTGCCAGTGACTCTGTCGACTGTCCCACTCGGAATGGTATGAAGTGTGCAGCTTTCGTGAGGCGATCGACGATAACCCAAATGGCGTTATTACTCCTAGGGCTCCGTGGTAAGGCCGTCACGAAGTCCATGGTAATGTGCTCCCAGTTTCATTCTGGTATCGGCAGTGGTTGTAACAATCCCGCTGTCCTCTGATGCTCCGCCTTCACCTGCTGGCATACCAAGCACCTGGATACGAACCTCGCAATTTCCCGCTTCATTCTGTTCCACCAAAAGTGCTGTTTTAGATCCCGATACATCTTTGTACCTCCCGGATGCACAGAATAAGCTGAAATATGCGCTTCAGCAAGTACTTCTTCTCGGACATCTCCCTTGGGTACGCAGAGTCTGCTACCGAATCTCAGAGAGCCATCTTCATGTATGAACAAGTCCGTTCTCAGCCCGGCTTCTACTTGCGCTCTGAACTTTTGCAATCGGGGATCATCCGCTTGTGCAGCCTTGATGCGATCCACCAGGGAAGACTGCACCTGTAGTTGCCAAAGTTGACTGAGTGCCCTCGGTGTAACGACTTCAAGCTCGAGTCTCTGAAAGTCCTCAATAATGCTCCTCTGACTGGTCAACCTCATAACTGCTGGCTTGCGACTGAGCGCATCTGGTACAACATTCACTTTTCCCGGGTGATACTGAAGGTCCAAGTCATAATCTGCCATCAGCTCTAGACATCGACGCTGCCTCATGTTTAGTTCCTTCTGAGTGAAGACGTACTTCAGACTTTTATGATCCGTGTATACCTCCACTTTCTCGCCCAATAGGTAGTGCCTCCAAATCTTCAACGCAAAGACTACTGCAGCTAACTCCAAGTCATGCGTAGGATAGTTCTTCTCGTGATTTCTCAGTTGTCGAGAGGCGTAAGCAACCACTCGGCCGTGCTGCATCAGAACACAGCCTAAACCCTTCCCTGAAGCATCACTGTGTATCACCAAACCACCGGAATCATCTGGTACTGTAAGAATGGGCGCCGTAGTTAACTTCTGCTTCAGCATGTCAAATGCCTGAGTACACTCCTCTGTCCACGCAAACGGTACATCCTTCCATGTCAGCCTCGTCAATGGTTCAGCGATTCTTGAGAAGTCTTGGACGAATCTCCGATAATAACCTGCCAAACCCAGAAAACTCCTGATCTCGGCCACTGACTTCGGCGTTGGCCAATCTCTGACAGATTCTATCTTTGCCGGGTCTACTGAGATGCCTTCGCCCGAAACAATGTGTCCCAAGAACTGAACCTTGTCGAGCCAAAATTCACACTTGCTTAGTTTCTCATACAGCTTCTCTTCCCGAAGAATTTGTAGAACTGTGCGCAAATGCTCAACATGCTCCTCCCGGGTCTTCGAGTAGACAAGTATGTCGTCGATAAACACAACGACAAACGTGTCCAAGTACTTTGCAAACACCCTGTTCATCAAGTCCATGAATATCGCTGGGGCATTGGTAACACCGAACGGCATCACAAGGAACTCGTAATGTCCGTACCGGGTCCTGAAAGCCGTCTTGCATACATCCTCGGCTGCTACTCTAATTTGGTGATATCCAGAACGGAGATCCAACTTCGAGAATACCTTGGCCCCACTTAACTGATCAAATAAATCGTCGATGTGCGGGATTGGGTACTTGTTCTTTATTATGACCTTGTTCAACTCCCGATAATCTATACACATCCGCAGCGATCCATCTTTCTTCTTTACTAACAGGACCGGTGCACCCCACAGTGAAGCTCTCGGCCGGATAAATCCCTTCTCCAATAGTTCTTCAATTTGCTTCTTCAACTCCGCCAACTCAACTGGTGCCATTCTGTATGGGGCCTTGGATACTGGCGCCGTACCTGGAGTCAAATCGATCGAGAACTCCAAGATGCGAGGAGGTGGTAGACCTGGTAGATCTTTAGGAAATACGTCCAGAAAGTCCCGAACAATCTCTGGGGCTGGGCTCCTTGGGCTTGGCTCTGTACTTGGCTGGCTCCAAAGATTCGCTTCCGCCCTCAAAAATAAATTCCGGGTGATTGGGAATGCGGAAGATCACATTCCTTGCACGGAAATCGATAACTGCATGGAAGGTACTCATCCAATCCATCCCGAGAATTACGTCGTAACTTCCTGTCCCAATCAGAAGGAAATTCGCATAGAATTCCCTGCCACACACTACAACCGGAAATGATCTACACTCTCGACTAGATATTATAATGCCATTACCCGTATGTATCTCCTAGCCCTTGGTTAGTGGTTCATGTGGTATGGAATGTGTATCAATGAAATGCTCCGATATGAAGCAGTGCGTTTCCCCAGAATCAAATAGTACTCTAGCTGGCAAGGAATGTATGAGTAGAGTACCTGTAACAACGTCTCCTGACGCCTCTGCCTGCTTGGCGGTCAAGGTGAAATCTCGTCCCTGACCGCGACCTGCAAAGGGTTGCCTTTGCTCCTGTGTCCTCTGCTGCGGCAGTCCAGAACCTCCCTGTATCTCTGCTCGCTCAGGGTAACCGCTAATCCTATGCTGACTGGATCCGCAAATCAAGCACTGTCCCTTGGCACGGTGACAGTCCTTCTGGGTATGCCCATCTCTATTGCAGTAGCCGCAAACTACGTTCCGTCTCTGGAGGCGATGCTGTGGCACGAACGGATGCTTCATTTGTGCCGTTCTAGGCCTGTGAACCGGTATGGCTCCTCGAGAAGGTGCAGGGGTAAGTGCTGGAACGATTGGGGGTTTCCTAAACTTGTTGATCAATTGCTCCTGAACTCTCGCCTCGTTGAGTACCTGGGCGAAAGTCTGCAACTCCAGTGATGCAATCAACTGCTGCAACCCGAAATCAAGCCCCTGCAAGAAGCGTCAGGCCCTGGTGGTCTCTGAGGCGACCATGTATGGAGCAAAACGGCTCAGACGGTTGAACTCTGCCGCAATACGTCCACTGGACGTCCATTCTGCTTCAATAGAATAAATCTTTCCTCCATTTCTACCTTGGCGGTGGAGGGGAAATAATGATCTAGGAAGCACTCTTTGAATTTATCCCACTCAATCGGCATGTCCAGCCTTCTTTCTTCCACTGACCACCATGTACGGGCTTCATCTTCCAATTGGATCTTTATCATGTCCACCCTATCTTCATCCGGTACCCTGGCGGCCGTCAGTAAGTTTTCCATGTTCACTAGCCATTGCTCGGCCTCAAGGGGTTCAGCTAGCCCTGTGAATGCAGCTGGATGCAACCGTCGGAAATCTGATACGGTACCAGCCCTACCATGATAGGCTGGTAGGGTAGCGCCCTCGGGAGCGGTAATGAGTGCGGAAGGTCCTCCTGCAGTGGTAATCGCCCTGAGTCCCTCAGCGAGTAAGTCTATCTTCCTCTCCTGAGCTTCCGTGAGAGAGATCAGTGCACTAAGTATTCTTTCCGTGCGGTCCTGAGTACTGGAGTCCGAGGAGGGGTCGTTCGGGGACGTCATATCGCTGGAAGATTCAAAAGGATAAGATCAGATTCAAGGATGAAAATCAGGAATAGTGAAACGAAAATAATGTAATACCGTATAATTAATGTTATCCCTTGTTACAAAACCTGTCTCTGATACTAACAAAACCATGTCACGCCCCGCTTCCCAAAATACGGAAAACGAGGGATGACTAGGCCAGCCATGCTCCTACGGTCAAGGAATAATCCCGCCGTAGTCACACTTCGGCTTCTAGCATTACACGGTAATCAGTAAACAAAGCACGGCAATAAAGGAATTACATCACTAAATTATTACATTAAGATCCATTGTCCACAAATTACAAATAAACAAGAAGAGTTACTAACCAAGCTCAATTACACGATCTCTTTATGGAAGCAGGGAAAAAAAAGAAAAGCACTCCAGACTAGATCTCCGTCAGCTCGAAAGCTAAATCCGTCTCCTGCGCTAGTTCTTCCACGGGATCTGAGCATGCATACTCAGGTCGTCGGAGCGACGTAATAGAAATTTATATAATAATGATAAGAAACAAGTAATTATGGAGATAATAGTGAAAGTACAATGCGTGTAATCACTATGTCACTATATGGTGCAAAATATGATCTGTGTCCCTATCAGTCTCTAGGTTATGTTTGAAATCGTATAGTGGAAAGGAGGATCATGTTTAACAGGAGTCTCGTACATACCCGAGACAACGTCCCGCATGCCTGGGATATAACCCTGTCAGCCGGATCGCTAGATCCTACCTAATATATATATCACTGCTCGAATGATCATCCTCTAAAACACGGTCCCGCTAAATACGATTCTCTTTCCACTTCGATTTCCCCTTTTTTCCCAGGTTTATACTATTTATGATTTTGATTTAGTCATGTACAAATATACCAATGGCACGGTTTTATCACTGTTCACTGTATCAATCACTGTCACGAATCATTCACTTTCCATTGGTGTACTCGACACTCCTAAACCAATATCATTCATGCACGATAATGCAATGTCCACTAAACACTAACACGCACTAACACTACATATATGGCAAATGGGGTAAGATATGTGTATGTATGCCATTAACAAGCCATGTATGTTATGAACCAATATGCACGTCATCAACTTACAAAAATTGCATAAATTCATATGTTCGGAATTCAACGAAATGATACAAATACAATAATAAGCACACTCTGTCATAAGTTCATCAAAATTAGTTTTAGTTCGATTGGGTTTCCGGTATTCATGTTACAGCCGTTTCATTTTAAGTGCTCGCTGCAGGAAATTCAGTTTCTGAACTGAACGTCTGTTTTGCGACACAAATTTCACCCAGTTGGGATCAGAATTTAGCGACGTTACAGTTGAATAAAACCTAGGATTTTCAATAGGGTGTTCAAATAAATAGACGGATTCTCAATCACGTCTGTACGTAAAAAGTTATACACTATTCAATACTAGTATGTCAATTCTGATTCTGTTTTGGACTGCTACACGTCCTGTTCTTTTAATTTACAAATTAAATAGAAAACGCCGATGAAACGAAATGAAACCACTTGTGTTATTTAGCTAACAAAATCACGTTTAATAAACTGCAGAGTTCCGCAACATACGAGTTCAGGAAACAAGGTGGAACACATTACGGGACAGTAAACAGTAACCAGAGTCGCTCTGGACTGCAGTCCAGAGCCGCACTCTGATCCAAATATCGTCACAATTTCAGTACAGAAACCATTAGAAATTTGTATAGGGTTATAGTTCGTCGAGTCATCTTCGATTTAAGCCCTCGAACGCAACATTTCAGTATGTACATAATTTATGGTGATGTTAACAATTTTCAGATGCGGGGAATTTCCAGTTTTCACGGGTGTATTTAGGGGTATTCGTTTTAGTCATTAACAGTCATATTTTCCAGTGAAAGTTATACAAGGTATTCATTATCATACGGGCCAGCATAGGAAATCCAATTCCGTCAAATTAGATGAATATTTTTATTGGGATCACGCATCGAACAGGTATGGCATATAATTTATCGGAAATTGTGAATTTGTAATTTATACGATTTGAGTTTGTAACACGAATAGATTAGCATGTAGCAAGTAAACTACTTGCCTGGAAACGCGTTGGGCTATGCCCGACAGCGGCAACGTCACAAACGCGCGACGAACGACGCGGTTTGGATGCACGGCCTTGGCTCGCGATTCGGGTTTGACGTCGGAGTTGCCCGGAGTACGACTCGTGCTCGTTGGAAGCGGAGAGGATGCTCAGTGGTTCTCTGCGAGTGCGCTGGGGTCGACGACGGTCGGCGGCGTCGCGTCCGGCGATGTGCATAGTGAAGCTCGAGGCTTGGGTTTTAGGGTTATGGTATTTTTGGATAGAGGGAGAGAGAGAGAGAGATGGTGGGCTCGGAGGTGGTGATGATGATGTTGATGTTGAGGATGAAGGGGGTGTCGACTGAGGCGGTTCAGGCTCGCCGGTGAGGGGGTGCAGGGTGGCCGAGCTCGGGTGTGCAGGGGGTTCTGCGGTGGGTTGAAAGAGCTCGGTGGTGGAGTGAGTCAGGGCTCTGTTGATGGAGAGTAGTGAGCGAGGGAGGAGGGTTAGGGGTTGCAGTCGTCGCCGTCGGAGGTGAGCGGCGAGGTGAAGTTGGCAGTGAGTTCTCGGTTGGGTTTTGGGTGAACAAGAGAGGGATTTTGAGAAGAGTTTCAGAGGGTGTGAGGGATAGAGGAGATTGAGAAGAGGTCGATGAAGTCGCGAAGGAGTGCGCGCGAGTCGTGGGGCAACGGCTCGGCGACGTGGCCGCGAGGAGAGGCGAAGAAAGTGGATCGGGGGAAAATGAGAGAGCGGGAAAGAAATGAGACGTTAGGAGAAGATGAGGGATCGAAGCGGGTCGGGTCGGGTTTGAGCGGGCGCGGTGAAAGGGAAGAGGGCTGGGCTGAAAGGGAGTGGGCCGGGGATTTAAAATTTAATAAATTCCATTTTTTTTCTCGTGGGCTGAGGGGGAGTGGGTGCTGGGCCGGGGTTTAAATCCAAATGTTAATATTTTATTTTCATTTGTTGGGCTGGGGGTTTGAAGAAGTTGTGGCTAATGTTTATTTAAATTGGTTTATGTTTAGAAGTTTTGTTTTAAATTTTGGTTTGGTCTGTGATTGGTTTAAAGGTTTTGGAAAATCAAATATTGAAACTTAAGCAACCAATCATCACATAAAGTAAGAATATGGGAAAAAGGATAGCATTCGGGGACTAGGAAAAATATAGGAAAATTCATAGATGGGAACGGGGATTTACAGCAAGTAGGCGATTATGATAATTGAGGGAGGACCTATACAGGTATAACAGTCTTTCTCGAGATAATAGTATGTTATTTGGTTTATATTCATCATTTATGAAGCCCATAGGATTGTTGCTTGACTTCCAGCATTATGATGGCGATCATATATGTGGGAGATGGCTTGTCCATAAGCACATCCTTAAATGTCTCTAGTCGTGAGAGTACTGAGATCGGGCAACGATATTCCGGAGTAGACTGGTGTATACGTTTCTAGACCCCGACGAGGAGCAATGGCCGGTCTCACAAGCAATTGGTGTTGTGTCACCTATGATAGTATACAGGTGCTCACTGGAGGTGAGTACACCGGACGGACTCGCCGAGAACTTCTAGATGGTATTATATCTATCGTCAGATGGAAGTTCTCAAATGGCATGAGTACAGGTTAATCCTTTGACCTGAGATCGTCATTTGTCTTGTGTGAGTTCTCACTATATTTTGATTACTACCCTACCACAGCTCAAAGGAGTCGTGCAAACAGGTTTTAGTTGGGTACAGTCCCGAGCTACATGGAGGCAGTGGTCGATTGTCAGGGAATCGCCTCTCCTGGTATTAGGAGTCGATGTCTTGATGTGTTCAGTCGGCTATCACTGGAAATCCATCGCCACGGTGGATGAGATTTACTGATGGTTGATCAGTAGTATCTCTGTTGGTGATGAGCTCGACTCAGACACGACTTATCGGGTTAGTAGGGGTCTGACGTTATCCACCCCCTAGACCCGATATGTGATACTCTTTAACGAAAAGACCGGACTGTACGAAGATTGTCACATTCAGGCTCAGTAGGGTAAGGACGTACTTGATTTTCGAAACCCCTTTCGACAAGTAACTGGGTAGCCGTTACGTACAGCTAGTGCCGCTGACGTGCTTGTGGTTAAACCCACTACCAGCGTATTGCCGAGTCTTTAGAGTCCTACACAGAAGGTTTTCCCGGTCTAGGCGATAGATGTAGGAGCCTTATGTTGGTATGTGTAGGGGTCCGATTAAATACATGTACGGGATACACGGACTATAATCAGACGGCTGATAACACTACCCGGCTTAGGATTAAGCCGGATTATTAAATCAGGTTTTGATTTAATAATTTATATATGTATTTTGATATATATATTTTAGTATTATTGTTCACTATTCATTTTCTCTCTTTGGTGCTATTCGTATTTTTATACGGATACGCGTGTATGTAGCGATACATATACCGGGTGAAGTATTCCATATTTATAAGGGAATGCTTCTAGAAGAAAATACCTCATATTTGATTTTCTATTTAGAAAATTAAATGGTAATGAGGTGGAAAGAAGGTGGCATGATGTATGGGTGCAAACATGTAGAGAGGTATGGGTTTTCTTTTAAAATAATAAAATCATTTGGATGCACTATTCATGCATGGTTGTAAAAAAAGAAGCCATTCACTTTCTACACTTAATAAATTGATTTTTCATTACTCTAGTGAGCATGCTTCATGGTTGCAAGTGTTAGCAACCATCTTCCACCTCTCTTCTTCTTCTTCTTCTTCCTCTTGCTCTCTAATGAGCATGGTTATGAGAGAAAAGTTTAGTGAAATATTCCTACATCACCGACCATCCACACCTATCAAGTTTGGATCATCGGTTAGAGCCTCCTCCGGTTTCCCTCGGGTGGATCATTTTCGACGAGGGTGGTCGATTTTCAAGCGCGATCTCGGCGGCTACGAGCTTGGAGGGGTCTTCCACAGTTGGGTGGACACGTGATAAAGGTTGTAGTTTCTTAACCCTTGTATTTCTAGTTAGCTAGTTTAGGTTTTTGGATCGCATCTTTGGTTTACAGGTGTTTGGTGCTCGCATAAATTTTTGTTTTCGCTTCCGCCTCGGCCGCAGCCGCAGCCTCCGCGGCACGGGCACCGAAACCCAACATGGTATCAGAGCCACTCCTGAAATCTTAACTAGCTAGTTTGCACTAGTTTAGAGTTTCGATCGACGGAATTTTCTGATTCGCATTTCTATTTCATCGTTTGCTGTTCGAATTTTAAAGTTGTTCAAAAAATTGTTCAGTTTGCCTTAAAATTATGTGCAGGCAATACTAGAGGCCGAATAGAAATTTGGGCACATGATCCCAAATTTTGGCCGCGGATATACTGCCTAACATGCCATTTGGTCGCGGTTCCGCGCTCCAATTTGGACCGTTGTGCCCCAAATTCTTTTTGGTACTCAAGGTTATGGAAATGTGATTTTTAGGATATTTGGTTTTGGGCCATATTTGTTTGAGTACTGGTTTGTACTTGGGACCAATGCGGAAAGTTTTAATCGATCAAAATTTTGAATTCGTGGTTTTCGGTGCATTTCTTAGTTTCCACGACCGTGAATATCATAGAGTGGTATAATCCGACTGATTGCTATATGTACAATCAGACGAGTTTACGAATATGATATTTGCGTTGATGTTCTGTGTTTCACTGATGTTATGGATGGATTGTCGTGATGGATAACCTTGTGTGCGATGTTAGATGTACAGTTCAGATTCATTTGTATATTCATTATTGCGAGGTGAACATCCGGCATGTGGACTGCCATTTCTGACAATTTGTATATTCTGTTATTGAGTCACGACCCGGTTGAGGTCGATGTCACCGTTGTATATATATTTTCTTTTCTGTACTATGATTACCTTGCGAAGGAGTGCTCGAATAGCTGGGTTGTAGAGGGAAACGGGCCCGCATCTCATGGTGTTGAGACCGGGGGGCCTTACTCTAGAATTGGCGGCTTATTCGCTGCACTCATAGGGGGTATAGCTTGACACGTGGAGGGGTGCTCAAGTTACCAAATTCCGTGAAATGCTGGATGGCCCATTCACTTTGTTGATTGGGGTTGCCTCACTT
The DNA here is from genome assembly GCA_030015575.1 of Agapanthus africanus. Lineage (NCBI taxonomy): Eukaryota > Viridiplantae > Streptophyta > Magnoliopsida > Asparagales > Amaryllidaceae > Agapanthus > Agapanthus africanus. Next base: position 104,683,706 of record JASDDO010000031.1, on the reverse strand, counting down.
CCGGGATTGGCGGGTTACTTGCCGCACTCGTAGGGGTCTAGGTTTTTCATTGCACTGGTTATCCACACGACCGGGGAACGCCGCGTCTTATTTATGGCTCAAATGAAACACGGGGCTCCTAGATTATCCGCTATTCCATATTGTTGTTCGCATGCCTATGATGATTTTTATCTGCCTGTGATGACTATTATCTTCCTGCGATGTTGATATATATATATATATATATATATATATATATATATATAGTAGATGCTTCTATATGTTTTGCATCCGCGCTAGTCATGCCCCCGCTCTGCCGTTAGTTGAGTAACTTAACAGTGCATGACGGGGCCCCGTGGCGAATGTGGATGGCATATAAATAGCATGTTATTTTGGTTGTTTCTTTTGTGGCTTGGAAACTTAAAATGACGGGAACGCTTTATCTGAATAATGCAAGAAAAATAAACCTAAATGATGTTATCGGAACCAATTTTAAAACTACTCGGTTTTCTTCAAAACTCATGGTCGTATTCTTTTCCTTTGCATATAGGTATTCGGTTAGGAATATCCTGCACCTCATTCTACAAGGGAACAGTCTTGATCCCTTCACTGGGAGTTCGCTCTTGAGCAAAGGTTTATGTTACTAGTTTTAAAATCGGAGTTTTAACCACTCCATTTCAAAGACACTCGAGTTCCTTCAACAATATCATGTTCATTATGTTAAGGGTTTTTCGCCAAAAACTAGTTGTAGCCCTCCGTCATTTCAAATTAATATTTCTTAGTATATGTGCTACGTTTGTCGTTGCCATTCGACGAGGCGTAATGTGCGATAGTTCTATAATACTTTTCTGTTGCATGGATATGCGATTATCTAGGACAGTCGTATAGCCTTGTTGGCCTTTGTCAATGGCTTATTCGGGTGGGTTTAGAGTAATCCAAGATAACGACGGGTTGAACTTGATTAGTAGTTTATGGTTTGTTGGCCTTTGTCAAGGTCATAAACCGCTAGGGGAAAAAACCATATCGGGAGTTTCAAACATACGGGAAATTTGCCAAGTTCGTGCATACCTTCTGGAGTGTGGTAATTTTGGTCGGTTTCCGTCAAAATTATCGCACAGTGATAGTTGGGTCTTGATTCCTACTGATGAGTAGGTATTACTTCTCGGGAGATTTTTCACTTCACAATTAGCTAACCTACTAGGTGTCTAGAAAGTGTTAACGAGATTACGCCTATGCGGAAACCGGGTTATTAATTGGGTCTGTGCGAAAGCATAAGGGACCTCCTTCAGAGTACCAACACTGGCATGGTTGAACGGTTAGCGAACTTGTAAAGTGTAAATGATTCCAACTAGTTCTCATTTTAGGGTTTGAAGGAGAATTCAAGGAAACAGTGGGAGCCATCCTGATTAGATAAAGCGAAAACCAATCTAATCTTAATAGAGTGCATGCTGAGTGTTTCTTTTCTCTCTCTCTCTGGTACAGCGACCCATGACTTACCATAAAAAATCATGAACCTAGTTGACCGAACCTTTTTATAGACTTTGGCTTTGGCTTGTCTTAATTCGCGGCAAAGTTGCATATGTCCCTGCTACTCCTACTTTACCCTTTGCATTTCTTCAGAACAGGTCGTATCACTACGATAATCCATATTGGTTAGAATGGCTATCGTATAGTTACATACAAACTCGAAGAATTTACTTCAGTCATGGATGACCACAGGTTCTGGAGAAATTGAATAGGATTATTCAGTTGTCTCTTCCCTTTACCTTCTCTCAGGTTACGAAAGCTCCTTGTATTAAGAGAGTAAACCTATTATGCTTATTGGATAGTCTTCTTCCAAACCTTAGGCTGGTGCCGAATGGTAGGGAAGGAAGAAAATCATTAGCCTAAGTGCGGTGTACAGAAGGTAAGATCTAGAGACATATAAAGGGATTGAACTGAGGGTAAAGGAAATTGCGACTACTGTCATGAATCTGGATAATGGAAAAGGCATTACTAGGAATACCTGGCCACCCCTTATGAAACATTTTAATGTTTCAATATTTCTGTGTATTTGTAAAAGAGAACTGTTTTCCCAATCAATTCTGACTCCAGGATATGTATTTACCATATTAGAATCTCACATCTGTCCGGTATTACAGATGATGACTAGGAGTAGAATATTGGGAAATGGGAGATTTGATCCTCAATATCGGAATTCGTTGCAATTGGTGATATTGGATTAAATCACCTGGCTTTTGATTAACAACAAATATTGGTTTCGAATAACCGTTGTTATGCACCAAATTTTAAAATTAAATATCTGTATCTTTATCTTATAAAGTGAGATATACATTTTGAAAATTGTGTTATAAACATTTACCTTTATCAGTTGAGAATAAGGTAAGGTGCGTTGAATAACGGTGTAAGACATTCTCAACTAAAATACAGTTTTCAATTTGCAAAACACAAAATTTGAGTTAGTATACTCTTGGGAATTATACATGAAAATGTATGTTGTCCAATGTCCTTCAGGACAAGCGGTTGGTACTCTTATTTCATTCAGTTTTACCTATGAGTTCTCTGGTTTTAGACACACATTCGTTGTAATGCAAAGTCCAAAATTTTTGAGAAGTTTATAGCTATAAGAATAAAGTAGAGAACCATATGTTGAAAGTATCAGGATTCTTCAAGGTGATAGAAGATGTAGATACTTATGTTGGGTATTCCTTCATAGTAATGTTGAGAACTTGATTCTCTCGCAGGTTGCTCATCCGAAGGTGCACTCCTTGATGAGTAACGTTGTATTGGCCTTTTTCCATTAAGTGATATGCACTGGAAACAGTTGCATGAGTTTTGAATCTGGTTCCATCTAAATTAGTGCATTGATTCTATATGGATATAGAATGGTTACATATCTTAAGATTGTTAAGATATGGAGTTATCCGGTTTCTGTTTAAAAGCAGAATTCGGACAAACTCGAGACACGATTCGGTAATGATGGTTTGTGGATTATCCTAAGAATTCGCTAGGATTTTGTTTCTACCATTTTCAAGATCAATAGTTACATTGTTCTTGACTCGCCACCTTTTTATAAAAGGAATCTTTTTGCAAAAGAAATTAATGGGAGTATGATAAAAATGGAAGTGATTCCAGAACCACAAACGATTAATGAAAATTTAGTAGAACCTAGGGATTCAATTGGACTTGACAAACCATTAGCCACTCCGCAGATATTAGTAGGTGATCTCAGCCATCCGAGAGATACTTTGGTTTTCTCGTAGACGGTGACAGGCAGGTCAGCATCATGGTGATGATGGCCCTACTAATTATCAGCAAGTCAAGGGAAGTGGTAATTTCTAAGTGACCAGATACTTCATATCCAAGATAGACTTCATGGATTTTAGAATTTGTTGGGTGCTCCTGAAAGGGTAAAATCCATTAGGAGCAAATAGATCTTTCGAGATCTGTGCAGGTGGAAATGTGCTAACCTAATAAGGCTACACTTGTTGTAAATAGTTTTCATCAAATACCCATTGTGGATTATGATAAGACTTTTACTTCAGTGTCTATGCTGAAGTCTATACAGATATAATTTGGCACTGCTGTTTCCCCTACTTGTTATCGGCTGGTCATAGGAAGTGGTAACTTCCAGGTGACCAAATATTTCATACCTAAGATGGACTCCATGCACTTCAGCAAATCATGGATTTTGGACTTTGCTGTATGCTCCTAAAGGGGTAAAACCCATTAGGAGCAAGTAGATCTTTCGAGATCTGTGCAGGTGGAAACGTACTAACCTAATAAGGATAAACTTGTTGTAAAGAGTTTTCATCAAATACCCGTTGTGGATTGTGATGTGACTTTTACTTCAGTGTCTACGCTGAAATCCATATGGATATGATTTAGCGCTGATGTAGTTCATGGCTATGATATCTGGTGGGTGGGTGACTATAACCTCTTTCCAAATGGGAATTTGGATGTGCACGTGTATATGACTCTGCCAGAGGGTTATCGTAGTCAGTGGAAGCAGCGGAAGGTGTGCAAGTTGCTTATGTTTATTCATAGATTGAAACATAGATAGCAGAGACGGATCAGCTTTATTGATATGACAGTCAAGGTGATTGACATTATCAAAACAATAGATGAACCTAGTAAGAAGGATGTAGGGATTACTGTCCTGGATTTGGATGACATACTCCAGATAGGAAGTGATGTTGCTATACTATAATCGGTCAAAGTTTTGTTGTCACATAGTGTTTTCTCCACGTTGGATATGGATAGTATATCAGGAATTCTGGTGACTAGATCTAGATTTGGGATGTTTCCCAAATTGGGTACTTAAACAATATTCTAAAAGTATTTTAGAATGGATGACTCCTGGCGTGGTAGTGTACTAGCAGGTGATGGAGTCACCATCTCTAAAGAGATGTCTTATGATGAAGAGAATGGATGACATGAATGACATATTATTTGCTTAGGCAATTGAGTTAATCATGCAATGTCTTGTACAAAACCAGATGGATAATATATCAGGAATTCTGGTTTTAGATCTAGATTTGGGAAATTTCCCAATCGGGTACTTGCACGGCATTCTAAAACTATTTTAGAGTGGACGAATCCTGGCGTGGTGGTGTACCCGTAGATGATGGAGTCACCCTCTCTAAAAGGGATGTCTTCTAGACTGATTGTCACGACCCGAAAGAGCACGTGACTGGCCCTTGAACCATATGGAGTCTATAGGATTCCATCTGATCCAAGTAAGCCAAAAGCCCAGAAATCTAAAACCAATTTAAGGATAAAAGAATCTACAAGCAATACACTATACAACGCCGAATGGCGAGGATCAAAATTCAAAAGAAAACCCAGATAAGCATGAAAACTGTAACACTGCTAAGCGCGACTCTAAGGTCGAAATAATACATCACTAGTGTCTGAGTCTGAAATAATATACAAGCTTTTGGTTGATGGAATTTCTAGATACAATGAATAATACATGTACAATGGCGGTTCTGATACAAAGAACCCACCTACTAAGCAAATCACCCACAAAGGAAAGCAGTGTGCCAGAAATGCCGCTATGAAACCTGTACGGCAAACCTGCAAGAACTGTGGCACAACGGGGGTGAGTTGCCAACTCGTGAATAGAAAATATCTACAAGCAGAAATTGAAAGCTAGACATAATCCTAGGTCAATACGATCAGTATATAATATAACCCTCAAATGAAAAAGTCTAAAGCATAGTAAAGTAGCAATGTAACATCTAAACATAAGTGTAGTGCCAAGAACTCGCGCCAGTGCCTCACGTAATAACATATCATAAATATGATGTATGTATGCGGTAAAATGAAAACAGAAGATATCATGAAAGAAATCATCAGGAAATCAATGTCGAGCATCGACGCAAACTATATATCTCAATATCAAGTGAATCCCATCTATCGTGTGTCCGATATGTATGCAACATCCGTGAAGGTACTCTATCAGGTACTACTAATACATGATGTAATGCATATAAATAAATGTGGGGTAGGGGAGGTATAATATACCATCGGCCATAAAGGCTCCTCTCATATCGAGCACATAGGCTCCTTTCATATATCGGGCATCCGTCAGTCCGGGTCAGCCCCCTCTCAATATATCGGGCATCCGTCAGTCCGGGTCAGCCCTCTCTCAATATATCGGGCATCCGTCAGTCCGGGTCAGCCCTCTCTCAATACATCGGGCATCCGTCAGTCCGGGTCAGCCCTCTCTCAATATATCGGGCATCCGTCAGTCCGGGTCAGCCCTCTCTCAATACATCGGGCATCCGTCAGTCCGGGTCAGCCCTCTCTCAATACATCGGGCATCCGTCAGTCCGGGTCAGCCCTCTCTCAATACATCGGGCATCCGTCAGTCCGGGTCAGCCCTCTCTCAATATATCGGAAAGCATATATAAGTTTGCATAGATCATCATGATGATATATTAAGTAGGTGTATATGTATATCGGCGTCCCATACCACTAATATATATATACTATGGGTATACATATATATTTCAGCGTCCCATACCACTGATATATATACGCAGGAGTAATACAATCCAGAATCATCATATGCAACCATATCATAGTGCGAAATCCATGAATTATAATACATGCAACATGAAACACTAATATGAGCATGGAACTTTGTAAAGGCATATACACAAAGGAATATGAATCAATAACATATAAGCATGCAATGCAATGCGAGCCGTAGAGTGAATAGTAAATGAATAGTAATGCAGCTTGCCATTTGAAATAAGTATGACTCGGGTCTAGTCTAACATCTACTATGCAAACTACAGATCTAAGTATCAGGTCAACCGGGAGGGGTATGGAATCCACCTAAATCTGAGTCGGTATATATATATAGTCGGTGATCCCGCCTCAATAGTATTGCGTACGATACAGTATATCATATGGCATCCTCAAGTCATGAGTGCGGATCTATCATTAATATAAAGCTCGTACGGTAAATCGTCGTACGGCATCCCAATAGCTGGGTACGGGTAAAAATCACATTCCTCTCATCAAATATCAGGTATCATTATCATCATATCACATAATCTGGGGTACTGATTTAAATCAAGTACAACTGATACCATCTATATAATGCGTGTCCAAGCACACGTCCAAAGGCCCGCTAAAGATCACATGTCGTATCTCAAATACGAATCATATCAAATCACCGGTCTTGCGGCACAATGTCCAAAATCATCTACTCATCTCCAATGTCATCCAATATCACCATCACACCGTATAAGTATAAAGAATATGCAAGGGTGTGCGTGTGGGTGTAAATCTATTCTAGGGTTCGCGACTATGAACTACACTAGTTTACTTCTAACCCTAAACTATCCATAATATACCTAACACAATATCCATGACACACTATAACCATCATATATAGTATATCAACTACGGACTGCGGGGGTGCTATACGTCATCCCCCGACTTCCCCCTGTAGATATAATCTACTCACCTTGCGTCTTCATTTGTCGACGTCACCACGCGCTTTGCTTGTCGTCCCGAAGTCTTCATGGGGTACCTACACATCAACGTATCGTATATGCGTATTAAAACCAGATCAAAGCTAAACGGCACACGAAACCCAAAACGATACGATAAGGGGCCTATAGGTTAGAACCTATGGCACGCCTTCAAAACCATCAATAAATCCTCTATATCGTCGTATAAACGCCAAATAGTCGAGGCAAAACACAATACACAATTGCAGAATTAACAATACGGAATACGGAAACACGAATCCAAAACAGCAACTTAGGAAATATGTCCCAGATTTCACCCTAGGTCCAATTAGACAAATCTATATATACCAGGGGTCTAATCTACAGATAAGGAGACACCAAAACCAAAACGAGCCAAAATGGTGGGGTACTGGCCGCAAATTGCGGCCAAATGGGTAAAATTTGCGACCGGGAAAAGGAGTTAGGGGCTGGGGTCTTGGTGGTAGCTTCCTGGGTGCCTGCACATACCACTGTCCAATCAATTTTATTTTAGGATGTCCCGGGTGATAGCAGATCCCAATTAACCTTCACAGATTTCACAAATTTTCCGATATCGGTTTCTAAAATCCGTATTCTGGTTTTAGGCTTCAGGTTAGGGTCTCAATTCATGCGCTAGGGTGTTTATATAACCTCAACTGAGCTTAATGTCCCAATACAACACAAGTTTCTCTCAAACCCTAACTAGGTTTTCCACAAGTCCACAATATCAAACAATATCGGTTCAATAACAACATTGGGGTATAAGGAATGCTAGAATTAAGCTAATGGTTCAGTAAATACCTCATTTGGCAACTCAAGAATTTTCTTGAGTTGCCCCAAGTGGCCAAAATCCTTGCTTCTTTAGCTCCAAGTGTAGATCTAGGGATTGTGCACACATTTAATGAAATGGAGATTGGGTTTTGGAGTTGTTTTTGACTTGAAATGGGCATTGAAGTTGGAGGAAGGGGGAGGAAGCAGGAGCTGCAGCAGCAACTTGAAGGAGAGGGAGGGAAAATGAGTGAGGAATGAAGGGAATGACCAAGTCTTGGTCAACAAATCTCACCCTCTCATTCTCTCACTTGCCCATACCCAATATTATAATCCTTTTCCATTTCTTTTCTTTTCTTTTTCTCTCAACATCCTTCTCCCAAGAATAGTAAACCCATAGTGAACCATGGCAAGAAATGCACAAGTGTGAGAAAAGATGATATGTGCATGTTTTGCACAAAAAGCTAGAAAAACCGATTAGCGATTTTTAATCGCGATTAACACTAAATTAGCATATAACTAATCAATTAAACTTAGAAATGGCATAATTCTCTAAATTACCCTATTTTAGAATTTTCCATAATTTTTCTCAAATTTTTCCTATTTATTTGTATTTAATAATGCCAAAATATTAAAATATTCAATAAAATAATATTAAATTATAAAAATTCCCAAAAATAATATTTTTATTATTTCGAAATGTTACACTGATGAGGAGAGGGACTGGCATGAATGACATATCATTTGCTTAGGCAATTGAGTCAATCACGCAATGTCTTGTACAACGCCAGATATTGCTTTTGCACTAGTTGCAATAAGCATATATTAATCCAATCCTCGAGAAATAAAAGGAAGCTATCATGAACATAAAAGGATGTTCTTGGTATAAGATAATGGCGGCCTCCTCTGGGAGGCAGTTATTGATTCAGGCTTCCAAGGTGACCTGAATGACAGAGATGTTGTCAGGGTTTTGAGTTTAGCCTCTTCTGAGGATCAGTATATTGGTTAGTGTTCCAATAGGGATACTGAGGTAATCATGGTGCAGGATGCTGGTTATGACTCAACAGAGGATACAGCCCAAGATTTTTGTTGGATGGAGTTGTTCATTTATGAATTTGGTCCTATCAAGTATCCAGACAAATTCTTGAGATGTGGTATCGCTTAGTTTGGGAGATTGTTGATCTCCACAAAGTTGAGATATAGAGAGATGAAGTTAGAACATTGTAGAAGATCCACTCACTGAGGCTATTTCTCAGACAAATTAAGTTTCACAAATATAGTTTATGAAACTGATTAGTAGAGAAGTTGGGTATTCGGTAGCACACGAGCTGTGGGTACACGATACCGCAATAATTAGCCTTAGGTGCAAGTGGGAGATTGTTAGATATAGTGCCCCAAGGCAATTATTATGATTACAAATAGGCGATTATGATAATTGAGGGAGGACCTATACAGGTATAACAGTCTTACTCGAGATGAGAGTATGCTATCTAGTTTATCTTCATCGTTAATGAAGCTCATAGGATTGTTGCTTGACTTCCAGCATTATGATGGCGATAATGTATGTGAGAGCCGGGTTGTCCATAAGCACATCCTTAAATGTCCCTAGTCATGGGAGTATCGAGACTGGGCATCGATATTCCGGAGTAGACTAGTGTATATGTTTCTAGACCCCGAGGAGGGGCGGAGGCCGGTCTCACAAGCCATTGGTGTTGTGTCACCTATGATAGTATACAGGTGCTCACTGGAGATGAGTACACCGGACGGACTCACCGTGAACTTCTAGATGGTATTATATCTATCGTCAGATGGTCAGGTGTCATGAGTACAGGTTAGTCCTTTGACCTAAGATCGTCATTTGTATCATGTGTGTTCCTACTATACTTTGATTACTACCCTACCACGGCTCAAAGGAGTCGTGCAAACAAGTTTTAATTGGGTACAGTCTCGAGCCATATGGAGGCGGTGGTCGATTGTCTAGGATTCGTCTCTCCTGGTATTAGGAGTCGATGTCGTGCTGTGTTCAGTCGGCTATCACTGGAAACCCATGGCTACGGTGGATGAGATTTACTGATGGTTAATCAGTAGTATCTCTGTTGGTGATGAGCTCGACTCAGACATGACTTATCGGGTTAGTAGGGGTCTGGCGTTATCTTCCTCCTAGACCCGATATGCGATACTCTTTGACGAAGAAACCGGACTGTACGGAGATTGTCACATTCAGGCTCAGTAGGGTAAGAACATAGTTGATTGTCAACCCCCTTTCGGCAAGTATCTGGGTAGCCGTTATCTACAGTTAGTGTCGCTGACGTGCTTGTAGTTAAACCCACTGTCAACATATTGTCGAGTCTTTAGAGTCCCACACAGAGGGTTTTCCCGGTACAGGCGATAGATGTAGGAGCCATACGTTGGTACGTGCAGCGGTCCGATTAAATACGTGTATGGTATACACGGATTTTAATCGGACGGTTGATAATACTAGCCGGCTTAGGATTAAGCCGGATTATTAAATCAGGTTTTGATTTAATAATTTGTATTTGTATTTTGATATATATATATTTTATTATTATTTTTCACTATTCATTCTCTCTCTTTGGTGCTATCCGTATTTTTATACGGATACACATATATGTAGCGATACATAGACCAGGTGAAGTATTCCGTATTTATACGGGAATGTTTCTAAAAGAAGAACACCTCATATTTGATTTTCTATTTAGAAAATTAAATGGTAATGAGATGGAAAGGAGGTTGCATGAGGCATGTGTGCAAACATGTAGAGAGGTATGTCTTTGCTTTTAAAATGATAAAATCATTTGGATGCACTATTCATGCATGGTTGTGGAAAAAGAAGCCATTCACATTCTACACTTGATGACTTGATTTTTCATTACTCTAGTGAGCATGCTTCATGGTTGCAATTGTTAGCAACCATCTTCCACCTCTCTTCTCCTTCTTCCTCTTGCTCTCTAGTGAGCATGGTTATGAGAGAAAGTTTAGTGAAATATTCCTACATCACCGACCATCCACACCTAGCAAGTTTGGATCATCGGTTAAAGCCTCCTCCGGTTTCCCTCGGGTGGATCGTCTTTGACGAGGGTGGTCGATTTTCAAGCATGATCCCGGCGACAACGTGCTTGGAGGGGTCTTAAATAATTGGGTGGACACGCGACAAAGGTTGTAGTTTCTCAACCCTTGTATTTGGATCGTATCTTGGGTTTACAGGTGATTGGTGCTCACATAAAAAAAATTTCGCTACAAATAACCACGTTAGAATTACTATCTTATACCTGTGAACGATAATATACAACTTTACCTGTTCATTTCGCATTATATACTATATTCTCTTTCTTCTTTTGGGGCTTACAGAGCGATAGTTTGCTGACAACATTCCTCTCTGTTTTTTTCTTTGGAATGTTCCTCTCTGTTTTTTTCTTTGGAATGTTCGTCAGAAGGACCGGACTCTAATACATAGAGCTAAACCAGGAGGACTTGAACCAGATTGCAGCTCAACCTAACTACTAGCTCCTTCTAGCCTGCACTTACTTTCAGTATGCCATTATTTAGGCAATTGCTTTTATTATTGTATCTTTTATTTTCAAACAGTTGTTTGTAAAGTTGAATGTAAATAAAGTTGCATGTTTCATTTTATTACTCTTGTCATTCTTGCTCATTATTATATTACTTAATTACGCTTAACGTAATTTCATAGTAATACGTTGCGGGCTTGCCACGTCACTGTTTCCGTCTATTAGGAAGCAAGGCAGTGGCCCATGCAGGTCTGTTCTACAAGAAATCTTAAGAAATATATCATAAGAATCATAAGAATCAGCAACTATACATTCCTTGCATTTCAAATTTCTTGAATCTATCATAATCTGTCTTTTCTATCAAGGTGATGGATTCTCCAAACAACACCAGCACCAACGTTAATGGTAACACACCACCACTACCTTACCACATCCCCCTACGGTTGATACTTCGATCAATGAACAGACGGTGCTTTTAGAAGCTATCAAAAGTCTTCTAGAGGGCCAGCAGCAGCAGACTACTATTCGCATGAACTGTCCGGAAGCCAAAGCACCTGGAGTAAAGCAATTTCATGCGTTGCATCCAAGAAACTTTTCAGGGAAAGAGAGTCCTCTTGAGGCTGAAGAATGGGCCCAGAGTATCGAGGACGACCTTGTCGCAGCACAGGTACCAGACATAGTTTGAGTTCGTGTGGCCAAGCTCCAGCTCATGGACAATGCAAGAGTCTGGTGGAAAACCGAGGAAAGCTATCCCACACAACCAATAGAGTGGAAAACGTTCCGTGATCTGTTCGATCCGAAGTTTTTCCCCGAGACTGCTCGTTTTGAGATGGAACAACAGTTCATCCACCTACAACAAGGCTCTATGTGGGTAAAATCGGTGGATGAATATGTTGATGAATTCATCATGTTTTGCAGGTAAAGAATTCGTATCAAAATTTTGTTCAGTAATCCACCTCACTATCCTAGCATCAACATCTTATCAGATTCGTGGCACACTTGATCCCGACCGATAAGATCCGGGCTAGATGATTCCAATAGGGCTTAGACCCGGATATTCAAGCGGCATTAGCCACAGACGACTATCCAACTCATGAACTCACCCTAAAGGCGGCACGGCGTTATGAAGCTGTGGTCAAGAAGAAGGGTAAGCCTCAAGTAGCCAGAATCAAACGCCCTGCTACCCAGATGACAGGAGGAGCCTCTTCTAGGCCGACTTTTGCACCCAAGAGGCCCGGAGGATCGTTTAACCGGTCCAGTCCAGATTTCTGTTTCTACTGTAAGAGAACTGGACACTTGGCGAATGACTGCAGGCGTGCAAAGGGCTTTTGTTTGATTTTTGGTGCATCTACTCACGCTATAGGAGTATGCCAATATCGTATTAACACAGCACTGCAATTGCAGCTCTGCAGAGGCCAGCCATTCAGGCACCTACACCCCGCCTAGCTCTTCCTGCACCCGCACCACGTGGACCACCTGCACAGCCTCAGCATCAATTCCATCAGGCACAGCGAAACGTGCCTCAAGGGCAAAGGAATGTGCCTCCGACGAGGAGGAATGTACCGAGACGACAGGCTTTTACAATGACGGTCGAGGAGGCCGAAGCCAAAGGATAAGTCATCACCGGTAAATTCTCCCATCCTTTCAATCTTTCAATTCTTGTGCACCGTTACACTTCCCTATATCTAAACATAACCTCACACAACGTAGGTATTATACTAGTAGCCACTCTTCCTTCACTCACAGTTTTTGACACTGGAGCTTCACACTGCTACATGTCACAACGATTCGTGAGAACGCACGTGGTTCCCGTGAAGCCACTTATTTCAAGCTGGAATGTCAGTTCTGGGAATGGAGTCTTGAAGGCAACTTTGGGATATGATCAGTGCCCAGTTGTAGTTTGCGGTCAAGAATTCTACACAAATTTCAAACTGCTGGACATACCAAATTTCGATGTTGTGTTGGGAATGGATTGGCTGGGAGTATTTTATGCTACCATTGACAGCCGTCAAAGGAGGGTAGTTTTTGAGATACCAGATCACCCAGTCTTCTATTTCAAAAGTGAAGAAAGAATCTTGGAGCCAGGAAGCTACTGTGCTAAACCGAAAAAAGCAAAAGTGTTCTTCTTACCTGCTGAAGAAGAAAAGCCTGAAATAGTTCGAGAATTCAAGGATGTGTTCTATGAAGACATATCAAGTTTGCCTCCTGATCGAGCTCTTCAATTTAGTATTGATTTACAACCTGGTGCACAACCTGTAATCAAATCTCCATACCGATTAAGTCCGGAGGGATTGAAGGAGATCCAAATTCAGTTGGAAGAACTACTGAAGAAAGTTTGGATCCGACCCAATACTTCAAGTTGAGGATCTCCGATGCTAATGGTGAAGAAGAAAGAAGGTTCATATAGGTTCTGTATTGATTATTGAGCTCTGAACGAAGTGACAATTAAGAACAAGTATCCACTACCGCGCATCGATGACCTTTTCGATCAGTTAAGTAGATCTTGTGTCTTTTCAAAGCTAGATCTTCATTCAGGTTACCATGAGGTAAAGGCCAAAGAGTCTGACATTCCGAAGATGGTGTTTAGGACCTGTTATGGCCATTATGAATATCTCATAATGCCATTTGGAGTGACCAATGCACCTGCCGTCTTTATAAACCTGATGAATCAAGTTTTCCGAGAGTACTTAAATAGGTTTTTTGTTATCTTCATCGATGATATTCTGGTGTATTCAAAGAATTGGAAAGAACACGCCGAGCACTTACGCATTGTCCTGGAGACATTACGACAACACCAGCTCTATGCTAAATACAGAAAGTGTGAATTTTTCCTAGATCAAGTTGGATTTCTCGGACATATTGTTTCCGGCGAAGGAATCTCTTTGGATCCAGCTAAGGTGTCAGCTGTCAGCGAGTGGCCGACACCAAAGACGGTGAATGATATAAGAAGTTTCTTGGGCTTAGCAGGATACTACCGACGATTCACTGAAGGATTCTCAAAACTCGCAGCACCCCTGATCAAGCTCACACGTAAAGATGAAGCATTCATGTGGTCAGAAGTATGTGAAAAGGCTTTTGTAGAACTCAAGTCGAGACTAACCTCTGCTCCTATCCTCGTAATACCGGATCAATCTGGCGGATTCGTTGTGCATTGTGATGCGTCCGGTAAAGGATTAAGATATGTTCTACATCAGCATTGGAAAGTTGTGGCTTTTGCATCAAGACAAATAAAGGTTCATGAGCGCAACTGTCCAACATATGATCTGGAATTGGCAGCCATCATCTTCGCACTCAAGATCTGGCGCCACTATCTTCTGGGAGAACGAGTGGATATATGCACTGACCACAAAAGTCTTAAGTATGTATTTACTCAGAAGGAACTCAACATGCAGCAGAGAAGACGACTAGAACTCATGACGAATTTCAACATCAACCTATAGTATCATCCTGGAAAGGTGAACGTAGTTCCCGACGCCCTTAGTCCCCAGCCATTAGCAATGAACCTCACCACTCAGTAGAAGCTACAGCAAGAACTGCATGGATTGGGGATTGAAGTAGTTGTGCCAAGTAACGCTTCATCTTTGATGAACTTACAAGTCCAGTCCGCTCTTGTCAATAAGATCAAGGCAACTCAAGCAAATGATGCCAAGCTACAAAAAATCCGAGAACAAGTAGAAAGTGGACTATGAACTGACTTCATCATCCATGAAGATGGATCCTTGCGATATAGAAGTCATTTATGCGTGCCAGTCGGATCTGTTCGAGAAGAGTTGATGAAAGAAGCTCACAGCTCTCCTTATTCTGTACACCCCGGTGGCACGAAGATGTACAAAGATTTACGGCAACACTACTGGTGGTATGGAATGAAGCGCAAAGTAGGTAGAAGCGTAGCAAAATTACATAAGGATGCATATTTGGAACCGTTCGAATTTACATCTTATGAAACCTGTTAGTCCTGTCTCAAAGGAAAGATGACCAAAACTCCGTTTACGGGACACGGAGCAAGAGCTACTGAACTCTTAGGACTGATGCATAGTGATGTATGCATGCCAGAAATGGTTCTTCGTACTTCATTATATTCACCAATGATCTCTCATGATTCAGACATGTGTTCCTGTTGAAACACAAATCTGAAATTTTTGAGAAATTCAACGAATATAAGTGCGAAGTAGAGAACCAGACGGGTAAAAGTATCAAAATTCTTCGATCTGTTCGAGGAGGCGAATACTTAAGCACGGAATTCCAAGATTATCTAAAAGAGAATGGGATTCTCTCTCAGCTTACTCCTTCATATACACCATAACACAATGGTGTATCGGAGCGGAGGAATCGCACCCTATTTGATGTGGTGTGCTCTATGATGAGTACTGCTGAGTTACCTATTTCCTTTTAGAGTTATGCACCTGAGATGGCTGCATACCTATTGAATCAAGTTCCATCAAAATCTGTGCCTAAAACACCATACGAGATATGGAGTAGAAAGAGACCATATCTAAACGAGTTAAGATATAGGGTTGTCCCGCCTATGTTAAAAAACAGAATTTGGGAAAACTCGAAGCACGATCGGTTCTTTGCAAGTTTGTGGGATATCTAAAAAATTCACATGGATATCAATTCTACCATATTGAGGAACAAAAGGTGTTTGTTGCTCAACACGCCACCTTTTTAGAAAAGAAATTTCTTGTAAAAGAAATTAGTGGTAATAAAGTAGAACTGGATTAAATTCCAGAAACACAAACTACAACTAATAATTTGGTAGAACCGGAGGATTTAATAGTCCTCGATGAATCTCAGCCACTCCGCGGATCTAGTAGGGTTCCTCATCCACCTGAGAGATACTACGGTTTTCTCATAGACGGTGGGAGCGGGGATTGCATCATGGAAGATGATGACCCGACTAGTTTCGAGCAAGCCATCACAAATGGGGACATTGTGAAATGGCCGGATGCTATGCGATCTGAGATGGAATCCATGTACACCAACAAAGTATGGACTTTGGAAGTTGCTCCTGAAGGGGTAAAACCCATTGGGAGCAAATGGATCTTTAAGAAGAAAATTGGTGTAGATAGAAAGGTTGAGAACTTCAAAGCTATACTTATAGTAACAAGGTTTTCGTCAATGACTAGGTGTCGAGTATGATGAGACCTTTTCTCCAGTGGCTATGCTTAATTCCATCAGGATCTTACTTGCCAGCATACCATGACTATGAAATCTGGCAGATGGACGTCAAGACCGCTTTTCTAAATGGTGATTTGGAAGAGAGCGTGTATATGACACAGCCAGAAGGCTTCGTAGACAGTGGGAGCAGCGGAAAGGTGTGCAGGCTACTTAAATCAATCTACGGATTAAAGCAGGCGTCGTGGAGTTGGAATATCTGTTTTGATGTAGCAGTCAAAGAGTTTGACTTCATCAAAAACGTAAATGAATCATGTATATATAAAAAGGTTGTAGAGAGTAAGGTTGTATTTCTTGTATTGTACATGGATGACATACTCTTGATAGAAAATGATGTTTCTATGCTGCACTCGGTCAAACTCTTCCTATCACAAAAGTTCTCCATGAAAGATCTGGGTGATACCTCTTACATCCCGGGGATAAAGATCTATAGGGATAGATCTAAAAGGATGTTGGAATTGTCACAATTCAGGTACATAGACACCATACTTTAATATGGAAGATTCTAAGCGTGGTAATTTACCGGCTTGTTCAGGAATCACTAGTTGTTAAAGCTCGTGCCGGGGAATTCTTCCTTTTGAGTCATCTTGGATGAGAAGATAGAAACCTCTCTAAAGAGATGTATCCCAAGACTGATTTGGAAAGGGCTCACATGAACGTGATACCCTATACTTCTGCAGTTAGGTATATCATGTACGCAATGTTATGCACCAGACCGGATGTAGTTTACGCACTTAGTGTGGTAAGTAGGTATCAATCAGACCCTGGGGAGAAGCAATAGATAGCTGTGAAGAACATTCTTAAGTACTTGAGAAGGACTAAAGAGATCTTCTTGGTGTATGGTAACGGAGAACTCCAAGTGGAGTTCTTTACAGATTCGAGCTTCCAGAGTGATAAGGATGACAACAAGTCTATCTTGGGCTTTTTCTTCACCCTCAACGGAGGGACAGTATGTTGGAAGAGTTCCAAGCAAGATAACGTTGCAGACTCAACGATGGGGGCTGAATACATCGCTGCTAACGATACTGCCAGAGAGGCTCTCTGGATGAAGAAGTTCATTATTGAACTTGGAGTGGTTCCATCCATTATAGATCCAATATATTTGTATTATGATAACAATGGAGTTGTGGTTTTTTCCAAGGAACTCTGGTCCCATCAGCGATCCAATCATATTCTCAGGCGGTATCACCGATCCGGGAGATAATTGATCGCCGTGAGATCATGGTCAGGAGAGTAGACACGAAGGACAACACGACAAATCCACTCATGAAGGCCCTTCCCCAGACACAGTTCGAGAGACTTTTTAGGATGTTGGGTATGCGATACTACAACAACTGGCCTTAGTGCAAGTAGGAGATTGTTAAGAATATTTATTCCCTAGAGGCCATTATTGTATATTATAGTGGATGCTTGGACATATATATATGGGACTTTCTTGCTCGACATGATAGTATGCTATCTGATTGCTCTTTATCTTAACATGTGCACTTGTTTTAGTTTTCTATCTAATTGATACATGTTGATAAAGCCCTTAGAATGTTGGCTTGACTACCAGGACTATGATGTAGATCATACTAGTGGGGCTTGTGTAGTCCACAAGCACATCCTTAATGATTCATAGTCGAGGGAGTATCGAGACAGGACATCGATATTCCAGAGTAGAGTAGTGTGTACGTTTCTTAACCCTGTATGGGACGATGGTTGATCCCATACCATTGATATTTGACGTCAAAGATTGTACACAGGTACTCATTAGAGAATGAGTATACCGAACAGGACTTACCGAGAGCTCC
Organism: Agapanthus africanus; assembly: GCA_030015575.1. Lineage (NCBI taxonomy): Eukaryota > Viridiplantae > Streptophyta > Magnoliopsida > Asparagales > Amaryllidaceae > Agapanthus > Agapanthus africanus. The sequence goes on along the minus strand of JASDDO010000031.1, from coordinate 104,665,451 downwards.
TAGATAGTACCATACCTATCATCAAATAGCATGTTTCCCCCAATAAAAGAGCAAAGCTCTATTCAAAATTTGAAAGAGGCAGCGCCTCATGTGCCTTGCACGAGGGCGCCAGTGCCAAGAGTTAAAAACTCTGAGGCACCGCCTCACGTGCATTGCACGAGGGCACCAGCGCCAAGAGTTAAAAACTCTAAGGCAGCGCCTCACGTGCCCCTCACTAGGGCACTGGCGCCAGAACTAAAAGTTCTCTGCCATTGGATCAAAGATCCAACGGAGATGATAAATCATCAAAACACAGAATTAAATTCTGTTAAGGAAATGTTCCTCAAATCTTTCTGAACGAGAAATATTATTCTCTGTAAAACAGAGCACCGTTGGATTAAAAATCCAATGGTGAAAATCACCAAGCTACAGAATAAGCTCTGTATGGGAAAATATTTCCCCAATCTTTCTAAACAAGAAAGATTACGCTCTGTAAAACAGAGCACCGTTGGATTAAAGATCCAATGGTGATTAAAAATCACCAAATTACAGAATAAGCTCTGTATGAAAAATATTTTCCCAATCTTGTTAAAAAAAGAAAAATATCTTCTGTAAAACAGAAATCCTTGGATCAAAGATCCAATGGTGGATAAAACCCCAAATCAATTGAGGATCTCTCAATGAGAGATTTCTTTAACTAAATCAACAAATTTTCCTTCACTATATAAAGGCACCAAGACTTCAAGTCTTGCACAGAGGAAACCCCCCCCCATAAACTTCAAGTTCAAAAAGAAGAGTAAGAAAAAATAGCTTTAAGAGAGAAGAAAGAAGAAGAACTTTCTTAAAGGTAAATAGAGATCATAGTATCTCATCTGCATACCCAAGGGTTTAATCCTTATAAAAGAACATAGTTCTTTCCCTGGATCTGAGATCCATGAGACAAGTCTCCCACAAATAAGAATTTAATTCTCGTAGGGATGAATTTGTTCATGGGGATTGAAGATCCAGGGGAGAACAAAGAATTGAACTCTTCAGAAAAATGCATAAAGAAGGAAACAGCGCCGAGCGCCTCATATGCCCCTTACGTGGGCGCTGCTTAATAAAGAGTGCTTAGCACTCAGTGGTTGGTGCCGAGAGCCTCACGTGCCCCTCACATGGGCGCTGCTTAACAAAGAGTGCTTAGCACTCAGTGGTTGGAGCCCAGCGTCTCACGTGCCCTTCACATGGGCGCTGCTTAATAAAGAGTGCTTAGCACTCAGTGGTTGGCGCCCAGTGCCGAGCGCCTCACGTGCCCCTTACGTGGGCGCTGCTAAAATAAAGAGTGCTCTTCACTCAATGATCGGCGCTCAGCATCCAGTGCCTCACGTGCCTCTTACGTGGGTGTTGTTTAACATAAAACGCTCTGTAAATAGAGCTCAATGCTATAAAGAGTGTTTAACACTCCGTAAAAAACAAAGAAGTAGGATGAGCGTCAGAGCCCATATCAATGCTCAGCATTGTTGCACATAAAATGGACCGAGCCCAAACAATTGTTTAACACTTAATTCAAAATTGAGTGGGTTGAGTCCAAGTTGACCAAAAGTCCCTAATTCAGATCAACCGAGCCTATGTGCTCATAATTTTTCTAAATTGGTCTTAGTCCCAAACCTAACTACAGATCTCCCAATCGACATTGGTTCAAGAGTGCATCTCTCTACACCTCTGATATATGTCGTTGTAATTCTTCAACGATATCAGAGAGGTGGAGGGTCCCGACAACCAACAGCTCTTGGATGCACTCTCAAACCCATGAGCATATCCCAATAGACCGTAATGTCCTTAAACTAGCCATGGACCGTAATGTCCTTAAACTAGCCATGGACCGTAACGTCCTTAAAACTAGCTGTGGACCGTAATGTTCTTAAACTAGCCATGGACCGTAATGTCCTTAAAACTAGCGTGGACCTTAACGTCCTCAAACTAAAACGATAGAGCTCAAATGCTCTTTCGTTGGATCAAAAATGATCCCGAACACCCGTTAAGTAGATCTTAGTCCAACATCGGATTAACGTATCCTTAACAAATATTTAAGTCGATCTTAATCCCTAATGAAATTAACGATTCTTAAATCAAACCAAACCCAAATCTAAGAAAATACGTATTTGGACTAATCCATGCCCTATGGGCGACAACGCAAATTAATCTCTGTATACAATCCACGGGCAACCAAAGATAAAACACACACACATGACACGAAGTGAACATCTGGAGCAGGAGAAAGTGGTTATCGCTACGTGGTAACGTAATTAATTGCAGGGGCTTGCGCCTACAGGGAAGAGCGTCCCCACAATCAAAAACCCCTTGCAACGAGGGGGAATCTGACGAAGTCTGCTACAACGGCCGCATCCGTCCATACCTCCGATACATGACGCCATAAATCAACTTGGTATCTTCGGAGAGGTGGACGGATAAAACCAAATAGCATCTGCCCCCAAATTCAGGCAAGACGACCTACGCGGTTTCGTCTCTGTTTTTGGTGGTAAACAGATTCTGGCACGCCCGGTAGGACCTTTTCCTCTTTCCACTCCACACTTCATGTGTCGTGTTCGCGAACAAATCGCGGTTTACTATGGTTTCCCCTGGATTCGAGGTGCTAAGATTTAGTGTCTTGCTCCGTGCAGAAGAGAAGATGACATCGATGGCTTCCAACTGCACCAATTGCAACAACAACTCCCACTCCGTCCCTGCTGGAGGAGTGACTTATGGGCCCCAAGCGGCCTCCATCTTCGCCATACCGGTGGAACAAGTGACTCAGGACACCACTAGACTCTTCTTCGAATCCATGCTCCCGCCAATGAGCTTCAATGCTTCAATGCCATCACAAGAAGCCCTAAAGAAGTCGGTCTTTGATCGGCTAGCAACCACCACGACCCTTCTCAACGGGTCATCCAACTGCAACGCCTCAGTCTTTAACAGACTGGGCCAGGACTCCAGTGGGCCCGTAAAAAGGCCTGTAATACCTGAAGGGGTTATCCCGAAGGGGATAGCCATTCCAGCTCCGGTAGACGAAGTCGTCAAAGGGGTTTCTCCTGATTTTTCAGTTAAAGCTAAGGGATCGGTCTTCGCAAGACTGGCCGTTCCAACTCCTGCTGCGGGTGAGGTCGTTACAAGTGCTTTCCCTATTCGAAAGTCAGTCTTCGACAGGTTAGATGTTCCCTCTCAATGGACGTCAGTCTTCGACAGGTTGGCACCAACAGCAGTCTCTCATCAAAGCAAGGGGCATGACGAAGCCACTCCCGTAACTCAAACAACCCCATCTGCAAGTCATGCTCGACATCGCCATTAGCACCGAGTGAGGAAAGCTGGGGGCAACTCTCCCTCTGGACTTACCCCACCAGATCCAATGGTGGAAATTGACGTTGTTGTTCCAACCGGGAACAGCTTCGAGCTGCTCAAGAGGGTGCACAAGAACTCTCCAACCGCCATCTTGAAGAAGTCTCCTCCGCCTGTCGAAAGTACAACACAGGTGAAGCCGGAACAGCCTCCTCAGCGGTTGTCCTCCAAGATCCACAGAGTTTGGCGGAAAGTCCAAGACTCTGTAATTGACAAAGATTACTCTCGCCTACTGAAGAAGATGAAGGCTCGGCAAGAGGAGGACCATCCCTCTGCCATACCATGAAAGGTATCGTCTGCATGGGTGCCTGCCGCAACGACCCCCTCAGCTTCGACCTCCAATAAGAGAAGAAGGGCGAAGAAGATCCCCCTACCCGCGGCAAATTTCAAAGGCGGCAGACCCAAACGCCCCAAGTCTAGGGGCATGGTTGTGCATACCGTCTACATAGCATCCGGAAAAGAGGATAGTCATGCTTTTGTGAGTCATCGACCACTCACGCGGTCTTTGACGAAAGCTCAGGGGCAACAACAAAAGCTCCAGGAGATGTTGACAAGGATGGCCGCACTTACTGGGCAGAAAGAAACCCCGGAAGCATCATCGGAACAACGCCAAGAGCAGGAGACCGACACCGAATTCCTACGGAGGATTCTTTAAAAGAAAGACAAAGAGGCCGTGGAACAAGCGGCTAATATAAAACAGATGGCGCTTCTCTTCCAAGACATGGTGGGAATGATGATCCAACCAGATCCTCCGGCCGAAGACCCTCCAATAATCATTGAAGACGACAGAGGGGAGACATCAAACCCTCCTACGGCTTTATCAGTAGCCAGAGAGGAGACGATCTCCAAAGCTACCCTTGATGACTACATAGCTCAACAAATACGAGCTTATCAAGCGAACGAAGCGGCAGGCCAGGTCGTTAGAACTGGGCGACCTTACCCAGGCTGGTACGACTAAATTAAGTACCCGCCAGGATATACGATCCCTGTAATACCCAGTCCTTTGTATACCAATATCCGTATTTTGTTACCCTTAAAAGTTATTTATTTTATAATCATTACTTTTAGTGTTTTAACATCCCTGACTCAAATTCATCTAAACCCTTTTATTTTCTCCCTTTTATCTGCACCCAAAAACTCAGCCCATTTCCCTTTTAAATAAACTAAACCACAAACTCATTTCCTCCTTCATCGTTTTCCCCTAGCCTAAACCGAAACCCTATTACATATCTATTATATATTTTTTTCCCAAATTCTTTTATTGCTATTTTCCAAGCCGGACCACTTTTCTGTTTCTTTTTATTGTTTTCTCTCCTCAGCCCAAGTGAATAAATAAAAAAGGAATTTATTTTACTTAAACCCCAGCCCATATTAAGTTCAGCAAAACAACAAATTAAATTAAAGTTTAACATTAAACCATAAAACCTCTATTTTCCTTCAGCCCAACACAAATTATTTTTCCTAAACATTAATCCTCGGCCCATTCCTTTTCCCCTAATATATTAATTAAACCCTTTCCCTGGCCCAAAGCCCACGCCCGCCCAGCAAACCCGACTCGGCCCACACCCTTATTCTTCTTCCCCAACGGCTCTTTCCTTTTCCCCCGCTCACGCGATCCGCTTTCCTCTCCAACGCTCGCGCACACGTCGCAGTGCCGTTGCCCACGCCCCGCGACCTTAACCACGACTCCCTCGACTTCCTCAAACTCCTCGTATCAACCTCACTGCTCCCTCACAGTCTCTCAAAACTCCTCACCTCTCTCTCTCGAAAACCCACTCCCACACCTACTGCACTTCGCTCGACTCCCTCCGACGACGACGGCGAACCTCCTCGTCGACCCCTCATTCATTTTCCCTCGTTTCTCCTCCACCCACAGAACCCTCCTTTATCTTCCTCCCTCTCTTGATTCTCCCCCTCGACCCGAGCTCCTCACTGCTTCCATCTCTCCTGAGCCGTCGTTGACCACCTTTCTGTCGCCAACCGAACCCACCCCGGCAGCTCCGATCACCGGCCCAACTCCTTCACCCTCTTCTCCTACAACCGAGCTCCTTCTCCTCTTCAAAAACCCAAACCGATCATCACCTTCACAACACCGTCGCCGCCACTACCCATCGCCGGAGACACAACCTTCGCCGCCACCACCTCTGCACTACGCCGATCCCCCGCCGGCGCCTCCGTCGTCACCAGGTAAACTCTCTCTCTAATTCCCTGTTACTCTCTCTCTATACATCTCTCTCTCTCTCTCTGTTATTCTCTCTCTCTACATCTCACTCCCCTCTCTCACTCTGTTACACACTCTCTCTCTCTCTGTCTAACTCTCTCTCTATCTCTTTAAATCTCTCTCTTTCTCTCTCTCTCTAATCTCTCTCTATTTATCAGCATCTCAACCCCCCTCACCTCAAAAACAAGGAGCGACCTGGAGCGGTGAAGAAAAGGAGGGCACGGAGAACAGCTAGATCGAGTACAATTGTCGGATTCCAAAGGGCTGAACCGGTGCTGCGTTCGTGACGCGATCGTGCTTTTACCACTGCAGTAATATTGTCGACTCGTCTCCAGGAAAGTTCCCTACTTGCTACATGCTAATTTGTGTTAGTTACAAACTATAATCGTATAGATTCCATATTTACTATTCCCGATAAACTATATGACGTAACTGTTCGATGCATGATCTCAATGGAAATCTTCATTTAATTTGACGGAACTCAATTGCATGGTCTGGCCCGTAAGGCAGTGAACCTAGTGTGTAAATTTCATTGGAAAATATGACCGTTAATGACTAAAACGAATACCCCCAAATACATCCGTAAAACTGGGATTTTCCCGCGTCTGAAAATCGTTAAAATCATCATAAATTGTGTACATACTGAAATGTTGCGTTCGAGGGCTCAAATCGAAGCCGACTCGACGAACTGTAATCCTATGCAAATTTCTTTTGGTTTCTTTACCTATATTGTGACGATACTTGGGTCGGAGTGCGACTCTGGACTGCAGTCCAGAGCGACTCTGGTTACTGTGTGCTGTCCCGTAATGTGTACCACCTTGTTTCCTGAACTCGTATGTTGCGGAACTCTACAGTTTATTAAAGGTGAATCTGTTATCTAAATAACACAAGTTGTTTCTTTCCGTTTTATCGCCGTTGCTATTTAATCCGCAATTTAAAAGATCGGGACGTATAGCAGTCCCAAACAGAACCAGAACGGACACCCCAATGCTGAATAGTACATAACTCCTGACGTACAGATGAGATTGAGAATCCGTCTATTGCGTTGAAAACCTTACTGAAAACCCTATATTTCATTAAACTGTAGCATTGCTAAAATCTGATCCCAACTGGGATTAAAATGCGTTGCGAAACGGACTTCTGATTCTGAAACCGGATTTCCAGCTATGAATGCTTAAAATGAAATGGCCATATCTACTGATCCTGAAACCCGATCGACGTGAAACCAAATTCGCTGGATAGATAATCACACATACTACTTATCCCCTGCTCATTGTTTCGCTAAATTTTGGCATATATTATTTATGATAAATTATGCAAGTGGTTGGACACCGACATATGACATCTTAATCCTGCCTTACATACTGTTTTCTCATCACATCATATGTATATGTTATTGCATTGGTAGCCTAGTGATCATGTGTTTTACCCAGTGTTAGGTATTAGTGGTGATTGTGGCAAGTATGTTAGTGTTCGTGCATGAGTGGATAAGTGAAAGTGACACGTACTTGTACACAGTCAGTGAACCTTATTATTCTATTGCATTGTCGACGTCTGTGGGACGCATGTAAGTGTGACTATAAGTGGTATGGGACACTTATGGAAGCTCTTGCATGGGTGTCACAGATAAGGCACCAAACACTGCCGATTTATCTTGGGTATTAGTCGGGACATGCTTGATGGGGATCCTGTCTCCAGTTCTCGCGCAGACTTGTCATAGACCGACCGGTATTTGAGGTTATGATTGGCGTTTGATATAGACCACAGGGTGTGGGGTAGTTTGAGTGTGAGTTCAACAGAATCTCGGGAGTCCCATGCCGGCTTATATATATGGAGATTTACAGGGTACATGATTATTACCGTGAGTTATATTTTTGGCCCGTGGTCCCTTTCCCTTGGGTCCTACCCTTGGGTGGAGGACACTCGCGAGTGGTTGACTCTCTCACTTGGACTGACGATAGGCTCAGTGACCTGTACAGTGAGACTTAGAGACTGATAGGGATAATGGCATTGATATACATTACTTACTGTGTTGACATACCTGGCATACTATTTTACTGCTTTACCGTTCACCTGATCTATTGGACACTTCATTGGTTACTCCATGTTCATATCTTTACCGTCTTGATTTACTGTTATATATCTATTATCACTGTTCGAGTTGCCACTCGCATCTATATATTTATATTGCTATTGTGTCGCTCTGACGACCTGAGTATGCATGCTCAGAGTGAGGAGTGGATCTAGCCTGGACCAGGACCAGACGTACATCGCGGACATCTTGACCAGCTATCCAGAGTTATACTCTTTTTACCTCCATCAGGTCAGTTCTTTGTATTTGTTTTATTTCAGATACTGCATTTCTCATTACCTGTGCGTTGTTTACTGATTACCACGTAAAGCTAGAAGCCGAAGCGTTACTACGGCAGGATATTTTCTTGACCGCAGGAGCATGGCTGGCCTTGTCAACCCCTCGTATTCCGTATTTTGGGAAGCAGGGCATGACATGGTTTTGTTGGTATCAGAGCCAGGTTTTGCTTCGTTTGGGATTGCAGTTCCGTGTAGTGTTTGGCAATCTAAGACATCCTTCTGTCTGGATTGTGAAGTTGGTATTCTTAATCTTGATTCACATAGTGTATTCGGCTATGCATTTTTTATTTATCCGTCAGGGTTTGAGTGACTTGGAGTTCCACAGTTGATTTCCACTGGTAATAAATTTCATCACATCCTATATTTATCGATTCCTTACCAAATCCATATTATGTGTTGATTCTTATAGATTGTGCCGTATATCGTCCTCAAAACTGTTGTTTCAGGACCATGTCTTCCAACAACTCTTCCTCTATCTCCACTCCCCAGAATCAGACCGTAGAGATCCTGACTGCACTGCAAAGTCTGATGGATGCCCAGGAGCGAACAAACGACCTGTTAGCTGAAGGACTGAGAAGACAGGTGAATCAGGCACCAACGGAAGTCTCCAATCGTAAAGGGATCGCTGTTAGACGAGGAAAAGAGGGGAAGATGAAGCGCCCATTTGTTTCCCCACGACAGAAGCAGCAGAAGACCCAATGTTTGTGGGTACTGTAAGAGGCCAGGACATTTTCAGAGGGATTGTCTCCGCGCCCAGGGGAAATGCCTGATTTGCGGATCCAGCAAACATCTTATCAACGGTTGCCCAAAAAGGAAGGAGCTACAAGGAGGACACTCGTCCGCACTCTCCACTTCTGCCAAGTGATGATTATTGCGTAGTTCGAACCTCGAGGATAGGGCAGACCCAGCGCAGGATTCAACTCGCGCGACAAGAATGCAGCGGTCTAGTAATCGAAGAAGAGTTATCACGTTTTCTGCTTTTAATAAAATGTTGTCACTTGTAAATATTTCTCTTTTCGTTTGAGATCCTGTATCCGTTAAACTTTTGGCTGAGTGTAATAAAATCCTGAGTTGTGACGTATGTATCGTCTCCTTTCCCCCTCACTTTACTTATACCATTCGTTGCATCTGCTAGGTCCACGTTACCTCTCCCGGTACTTTCGGGGTTGCGGAAACGGTAAAACAAATTTTTTTCTAGACTTGGTAACATGAACCGTAAAAGCCGGATCTTTGCTAAACAATACACTAGCATCCTAACTAGAGATTTATCTACTCGGTTAGGGGTTATACCTCAACTTGAACTCCTTCTCTTCTTGTTGTTCTTCTCCTTGCTTGCTCCGAGGCTTGATCCGTACTTTGGTCACCTCCGCGGCCTCCTTGAGTCGAAGACGATCCACCCGAGAGATGTACACCGAGCTCCACCTCGAGCCGAGGTAACTAGGGCAAAGAGATTGCTAATCTAGAAGCCCTAGGTTGTGTAGAAGTGATGAAGGGATGGTTTTGTCTTTGTGGGATCTTTATCTCTCAACACATGAGATCAAAAAATGAATCAAGAGGAGGAAGAAGAAGGAGAAGCTAGCAACCATGGTTCATATCTTTTTCTTCTCACTTGAAAAGGCAAGAGAGAGAATGAGAAAGAAATTATAAACTAAAGAAAAGTAACCATGGTTGTAATAATGCAAAAACAACATCATTACTAATCCCATCAAGATAAAGTTTGATGGCTATATTGAAATGACCATTATCATAATCCAAAAGAAAAAGAAAAGAAGAGTGTAGATCCCTCTTGAAAGTCAATGGTCAACACGGTCAACCGGTCAACAAAGTCAAGAGAGGTCAACGGGGTCAAATGGTCAATGCAATTAGCCATCATAAAATTATCACTAAAAGGATTAGTAAATGATGTCCGCGGCTCATAATGGATTTGACCAAAACGAACTGTCAAAACCCTAATGAGTCCGCCTCAAAGTGGTTTTGACCGAATCAACTGTCAAAACCCTAATGAGCCTGCCACATGACGGTTTTGGCCGAACCAACTGCCAAAACCCTGATGAGGCACCTCCTCCTTCATCGCTCCGGAAAACTGTGCATACACACCTGCATCCGCATTCCATAGAATGTGGATGCACAGAAGACAAAACAAATCCATCCGCGCAATACTAGGATCTGGCTTAAACCAAAGCCCACTAGTACTGCCTGCCCGAACACCACACACACACAAGTGTACGTAAGTGATCGCAGCCCTGCCGTAAAACCATACGGCCTCTACACGTTTCGCTCAGTGCAGAGAAACTCTCTGTGTGGGACTCTAAAGACTCGACACTGCGCTGGCAGTGGGTTTAACCACAGACCGCAAGCGGGACTAGCTGTACGTAACGGTCCCCAGGTAGATGTCGATAAGAAGGCCGATGAGGTAAACCCATCCGAACTCCTACTGAGCCTGTATGTAACAATCTCCGTACAATCCGGTCTGTTCGTCTGATACATCGCATGGCGGGCCTAAGGGAGCGGTAAACGTCAGTCCCCTAATAGCGGTACAAGTCGTGTCGGAGTGAAGCCCAGAACACCCTGAGATAACACTGGAAACCTACCAGTATATCTCGCTTGCCCTGGCCAGGGACTACTCGTGTAATGGCTCTCCTAGACACAGCGCGATGTCAACCCCCAATACCGGGAGAGATGAATCCTGTCTAACCATCACTGCCTCCAAGTGCTTCGGGACTGCTCCCAACTACTACCTGTTTGCACGACTCAGTAGAGCCGTGGTAGGGTAGTAATCAAAGAACAGTGGGAACACACTTGAGGCGAAGTGACAGTGTCAAGTCAGCAGACTAAGCTGTACTCATGTCACCTGGGAACTGATAACTGATGATAGGTATAATACCAACCATCAGTTCCCGACCAGTCCTGTCCAGTGTACTAGTAACCTAACGAGCATCTGCATACTATCTCAAGTATGACGTACTGACGGCTGTGGGACAGACCGTCTCCCGTGCTGGGATGAGAAGCGCATACGCTAGTCTACTCCGGAGTATCAATGCCCTATCTCGATAATCCCACGACTAGGGATGTGTATAAGGATGTGCTTGTGGATTACCCAGCCCCCACGAGTGTGATCGCCATCACAACGCCGGTAATCAAGCAAAGATCCTAAGGGCTCTACTAATGCGTATAGGTGATATAATGAAGAAACACATATGTACACATTAAAGCAGAGACAAACCAAGTAGCATACTACTATATTGAGCAAGTTTGTCTGTACAACTGTGAATATCCCAAGCTTCCATCAAGTAATATACATACTAGTATGATACAGTAATGGCCTCTAGGGCATATACACTAACAATCACCCACTTGCACTAAGGCCATGTACTGGCGTATCGAAGACCTATCATCTCGATCAGCCGCTCGAACTGAGTCTGGGGTAAGGCCTTCGTGAATGGGTCCGCTGTGTTGTCCTTTGTGTCCACTCTCCTCACCTCGATCTTCTGGCGATCAATGATCTCCCAGATGAGGTGATACCGCCTTAAGATGTGACTGGATTTCTGATGGGACCTTGGTTCCTTCGCTAAAGCTATAGCCCTATTGTTATCGCAATACAAAGGTATTGGGTCAACAATGGACGGAACCACCTGAAGTTCACTAATGAACTTCTTCATCCAGACCGCCTCTTTTACGGCATCGCTTGCAGCAATATATTCAGCCTCCATCGTCGAGTCTGCGATGGTATCCTGTTTGGAACTCCTCCAACATACCGCCCCTCCGTTGAGGGTAAACACAAAACCCGAGACAGACTTGCTGTCATCTTTGTCACTCTGGAAGTTTGAATCGGTAAAGGACTCGACCCTGAGGTCTCCATTACCGTAAACCAGGAACATCTCCTTAGTCCTTCTCAGGTACTTAAGAATGTTCTTCACTGCTGTCCAGTGGTCCTCCCCTGGGTCTGACTGATACCGGCTTACCGCGCTCAGCGCGTAAGCTACATCTGGTCTTGTACATAGCATCGTATACATTATAGATCCTACCGCCGAAGCGTAGGGTATAGTGCTCATGCGAACCCTCTCCTCGTCAGTCTTAGGAGACATCTTCTTAGAGAGGGTAATTCCGTGCAATGCGAGTATGTTACCGCGCTTGGAACCCTCCATACTAAATCTCTTTAGTACGGTCTCTATGTACCTGGACTGCGAAAGTCCTAGTAGTCTCTTGGATCTATCTCTATAGATCTTGATCCCCAGAATGTACGAGGCATCACCCAGGTCCTTCATGGAGAACCGTTGTGACAAAAATAGCTTGACCGATTGTAGCATAGGAATGTCATTTCCTATCAAAAGAATGTCGTCCACGTACAAGACTAGGAATACGACAGTTCGTCCTACAATCTTCTTATAGACACAAGGTTCATCTTCGTTCTTGATGAAATCAAATTCCTTGATTGCCTCATCAAAACAGATGTTCCAGCTCCGCGATGCCTGCTTTAATCCATAAATGGATTTAAGCAACTTGCACACCTTCCCGCTGCTCCCACTGTCTACGAAACCTTCTGGTTGATCCATGTAAACGCACTCTTCCAAACAACCGTTTAGGAAAGCCGTTTTAACATCCATCTGCCAGATTTCATAGTCATGGAAGGCAGCAATGGCAAGTAGGATCCGAATGGATTTGAGCATAGCCACCGGAGAAAAAGTTTCATCATAGTCCAAACCAGGTCTTTGACGAAAACCTTTTGCAACGAGTCTAGCTTTATAAGTTTCCACCTGCCCATCTACACCAAGTTTCCTTTTGTAGATCCATTTGCATCCAACGGGTTTTACCCCAGGTGGAGCAATGTCCAAGGTCCACACTTTATTGGTGTACATGGACTCCATTTCGGATTGCATTGCTTCCTGCCACTTATCAGAGTCCCTACTGATAATGGCCTGCCTGAAACTGGTAGGGTCATCTTCTTACAAGATGCAATCCTCTCGATCCCCGTCAATGAGAAAACCGTAGTATCTCTCGGGCGGATGAGAAATCCTACCAGATCTGCGGAGTGGCTGAGGTTCTTTTGGGGTTATTGAATCTAGCGGTTCCTCCAAATTTTCAGTTATATTTTGTGGTCGATGAATTTCTTCCAGTTCTACCGAACTCCCACTAGTTTCTTTTGCAAGAAACTCCCTTTCTAAGAAGGTAGCGTGGCGAGATACAAACACCTTCTGTTCCTCAGTATGGTAGAACAGATATCCTAGTGAGTCTTTAGGATATCCCACAAATTTACACAGAACTGACCGTGCCTCTAGCTTGTCCGGTTTTTGTGTTTTCACATAGGACGGACAACCCCATATCTTAATAAACTTAAGACATGGTTTCTTACTGCTCCATATTTCATACGGAGTTTTAGGCACAGATTTGGATGGAACTTGATTCAAAACGTATGCCGCTGTCTGAAGCGCATGTCCCCAGAATGAAAGAGGTAACTCAGCACTACTCATCATGGAGCGAACCATATCCAATAGGGTACGATTCCTCTGCTCCGATACACCGTTGTGCTGTGGTGTTTAAGGAGGAGTAAGCTGAGAGAGAATACCATTCTCTTTTAAGTAATCTAGGAATTCCGAGCTTAAGTACTCCCCTCCTCTATCAGACCGGAGGATCTTAATACTTTTGCCAATCCGGTTCTCTACTTCCTTTCTGAATTCCTTGAATTTCTCAAAAGCTTCAGATTTACGTTTCATCAGATACACATATCCGAACCTAGAGAGATCGTCAGTGAATGTGATGAAGTACGAGAATCCACCCGTTGCAAGTATAGACATCGGACCACATACATCACTGTGTATGAGTCCCAAGAGCTCTATTGCTCTTTCTCCATGTCCGGTGAACGGAGATTTGGTCATCTTCCTTTTGAGACAAGACTGACAAGTTTCATAAGATGAAAGCTCGAACGCATTCAAGAGTCCATCTTTATGCAACTTACTTGGTCTTTTCTCTCCGATATGACCAAGTCTACAATGCCACAAGTAGGATTCATTCGTATCTGAATTCTTCCTCTTGCGTGTGTTTTGTATGTTGAGAACTGTATTCTGATTTAGAACGTAGATACCATTACACAGTGTACCCTCTGCAACCAGTACCTTATGAAGGTAAATGTTCATGATATTTCTATCAAGAACAAAGTTATATCCATCTTTATCGAGTAAAGAAACTGATATGATGTTGCAAACCATGGAGGGTACATAGTAGCAATCGTTCAAAATCATAGTCTTGCCATTTGGCAATACTAGGTGATATTCACCGACGGCTGCCGCATTAACTTGTGCTCCGTTCGCTACTCTGAGCGACATATCACCCGGTGCAACTTTCCTACTTTTTCTCAGTCCCTGCAATAAATTACAGATATGAGATCCTGATCCGGTATCAAGTACCCAGGAGGTAGGGCTGACCGTAAAACAGTTCTCAATTATAAGAACACCTGAAGTAGATGCAAAACCATGCTTCTTCTTCAACTGGGTATCCTGGGAATCCAAACAATCCCCTTTCCCTTGCTCATCTTTATGACTGTTGTCACAAGTTAGAGCTGAACCAACGTTCCCCAGCCCCGAATAAGAATTCAGATCGGTCAAGCGATACATTTTATTATCTTGATTAGGGCGTGAAAAGGTTGCTACCTGGAGAGAGAGAAAAGAAACACTCAGCGTGCGCTCTTGCAAGATTAGATTGGTTTATTAGTTTATCTAACCAGGATGTCTCCCACTGTTTCCTCAAATTCTTCTTAAAACCTTTTAAAAGAAGAACTAGTCGGGATTTTAATTCACGTCACAATACTTGCTTAACCTTTCAGCCAGGCTAGTGTCGGTACTTCGAGAGAGGTTTTCCAACGCTTTCGCGAAGTTCTTTAATTTAAGAACCTCTTTTCCCTGGGGGCGTAGCCCCGCTAACACCTTTCTAGACACCTACTAGGTTTATAGCATTGATCGTTAAGTGAAATAATCTCCCGAGAGTAATCCAACTCATCAGTGGGATCGGGATCCAACTGTCATTGTGTGATAACCTAGATGGAATCCACTCTAGTCACCACACTCCAGAAGGTATGCTAAATCTGCAAATTTCAGTACTTTTGAAACTCCCGATGTGGTTTTTGCCCCTAGGACCCAAGTGACCTTGACGAATAATCAACAAATCAAAAGGTCCTAGTCAAGTTCAACCCGTCGTTATCCAGGATTGCATTAGACCCGCCCGCATGATCCTTGACGAATAATCAACAAAATCATGCGACCGTCCTAACCAATCGCATCTATCAGTGTAACAGAGAATTATTACTCAGCTACCGTTCACTGTGTCTTGACGAATAATCAACAAACGCAGCACGAATACTAAGTATTAATTATCTGAAACGACGGAGGGCTACGGCTGGGTTTTTGGCGAAAAACCCGTTAACTTAATGAATTTGATGTAGTTGAAGGAACATGATAAACTTTTTGAAAAACACAGTGACGAAAACTTTTGCTAAAGAGGTCACTCCCTGTGAAGGGATCTCGGCTCTTTCCTCGTCGAGTGAGGTGCTGGGCATTCGTAAGATGAATACCTCGATGCAAAGCAAGAATAATCGACTATGGTGAAGTTATTACCCTGACGCAAACTTTTTGTCCAAGGGGTCACTCCCGATGAGGGGATCTCGGCCCTTGCCTCGTCGAATGAGGTGCTGGGCATTCATAATCGAATACCGCGATACAAAACAAAAATTGAACGTCCTTGCAATAACAGCTTTTTGAAAAACTTGTTCCAACAAAGTCTTTTAGGTTTATTTTTTTGCATTAGTTCTTTTAATGCGTCCCATCATTTAAATCCTACCATTGCAGAAAACAACCAAAATATGACGTACGCTTATGCCATTCGCATTCGCCACGGGGCCCCGTCATCACCCGTTAGGTTACTTAACTAATGACAGAGCGGGGGCTGGGCTAGCGCGGCTGTAAAACATAAGCAACGCCTAAATAGTTATTATATATAGATATATAGCAATGATAGCCAATCCAGATCACAGATGAAAACTTTGGATATACTAGGAACCCGCGATTCGTTCGAGCCTGCAACGAAAAGCGGATTACACGGTCGCGATGAATAGCCAATACCCCACCCAAGACCCCTACGAGTGCGGCAAACTACCCGCCAAGTACCCGAAGCGAAGCAACCTCCCTCAACGCCGTGAGTAGGCCACTCGGCACTTCGAGATACCCGGTAGTTTGTGCACCCCCTCCATGGGTCTATCCTAGGAGCAAAAACAGTAAAAAGAATTATACAATGACGGCTACAACCCTGACCTGGTTGTGCGGCCATACAAATAATATTACATCAATTTACAAATTTATTACATGAATGAAAGAAAAAGAAACTCTCATCGCACATCCAACCCGGCTATTCATCCGCGACAATCCAACGGGTTCATATACACAAACCATCAACAACACAGATCACAGATATGTATAACCCCCACTAATCGACGTATAGCGATTAGTAGACGTTCAATACACATAAAACATTACAGATATAACCATTAGCCAAAGTCTACAGAATATCGACCAAAAATATGGATTTTTGAGCCCCAAAAACAAATTTTGCTTTCCGGAAAATCTGGGCAGAAAAGTCATATTGTAAAAATCCCAAAATACCCATACAAGAAAACTGCACGAAACAGATTCCACAACTGAGCTAACTCGGCCGCGGTTCCGCGGCATAAGCAAGCTTATGCCGCGGATCCGCGGCGCTTTAGTCGAGTTGGGGGATCAAATTTCTCCAGTTTTCTAACAAAAGCCTGAGCCGATTTTTAGTGAATGATTTATTACTTTTTGAACAGAAAAAAAATCGGCAGTAACATCAAATTTTCGGGGTGTTTTGCGGTTTTTCGTCCGGTCGAAATTCTAAATACTTTGCTAACATGCTAGGGTGTGTTTAGTTAGGCTCTGATACCACTGCTAGGTCCACGTTACCTCTCCCGGTACTTTCGGGGTTGCGGAAACGGTAAAACAAATTTTTTTCTAGACTTGGTAACATGGACCGTAAAAGCCGGATCTTTGCTAAACAATACACTAGCATCCTAACTAGAGATTTATCTACTCGGTTAGGGGTTATACCTCAACTTGAACTCCTTCTCTTCTTGTTGTTCTTCTCCTTGCTTGCTCCGAGGCTTGATCCGGACTTTGGTCACCTACGGGGCCTCCTTTAGTCGAAGACGATCCACCCGAGAGATGTACACCAAGCTCCACCTCGAGCCGAGGTAACTAGGGCAAAGAGATTGCTAATCTAGAAGCCCTAGGTTGTGTAGAAGTGATGAAGGGATGGTTTTTTCTTTATGGGATCTTTATCTCTCAACACATGAGATCAAAAGATGAATCAAGAGGAGGAAGAAGAAGGAGGAGCTAGCAACCATGGTTCATATCTTTTTCTTCTCACTTGAAAAGGCAAGAGAGAGAATGAGAAAGAAATTATGAACTAAAGAAAAGTAACCATGGTTGTAATAATGCAAAAACAACATCATTACTAATCCCATCAAGATAAAGTTTGATGGCTACATTGAAATGACCATTATCATAATCCAAAAGAAAAAGAAAAAGAAAAGAAGAGTGTAGATCCCTCTTGAAAGTCAATGGTCAACACGGTCAACCGGTCAACAAAGTCAAGAGAGGTCAACTGGGTCAAATGGTCAATGCAATTAGCCATCATAAAACTATCACTAAAAGGATTAGTAAATGATGTCCGCGGCTCATAATGGTTTTGACCAAAACGAACTGTCAAAACCCTAATGAGTCCGCCTCAAAATGGTTTTGACCGAATCAACTGTGAAAACCCTAATGAGCCTGCCACATGACGGTTTTGGCCGAACTAACTGCCAAAACCCTGATGAGGCACCTCCTCCTTCATCGCTCCGGAAAACTGTGCATACACACCTGCATCCGCATTCCGTAGAATGCGGATGCACAGAAGACAAAACAAATCCATCCGTGCAATACTAGGATCTGGCTTAAACCAAAGCCCACTAGTACTGCCTGCCCGAACACCACACGCACACAAGTGTACGTAAGTGATCGAAGCCCTGCCGTAAAACCATACGGCCTCTACACGTTTCGCTCAGTGCAGGGAAACTCTCTGTGTGGGACTCTAAAGACTCGACACTACGCTGGCAGTGGGTTTAACCACAGACCGCAAGCGGCACTAGCTGTACGTAACGGTCCCCAGGTAGATGTCGATAAGAAGGCCGATGAGGTAAACCCATCCGAACTCCTACTGAGCCTGTATGTGACAATCTCCGTACAGTCCGGTCTGTTCGTCTGATACATCGCATGGCGGGCCTAGGGGGGCGGTAAACGTCAGTCCCCTAATAGCGGAACAAGTCATGTCGGAGTGAAGCCCAGAACACCCTGAGATAACACTGGAAACCTACCAGTATATCTCGCTTGCCCTGGCCAGGGACTACTCGTGTAATGGCTCTCCTAGACACAGCGCGATGTCAACCCCCAATACCGGGAGAGACGAATCCTGTCTAATCGTCACTGCTTCCAAGTGCTTCAGGACTGCTCCCAACTACTACCTGTTTGCACGACACAGTAAAGCCGTGGTGGGTAGTAATCAAAGAACAGTGGGAACACACTTGAGGCGAAGTGACAGTGTCAAGTCAGCAGACTAAGCTGTACTCATGTCACCTGGGAACTGATAACTGACGATAAGTATAATACCAACCATCAGTTCCCGACGAGTCCTGTCCAGTGTACTCGTAACCTAACGAGCACCCGCATACTATCTCAAGTACGACGTACTGACGGCTGTGGGACAGACCGTCTCCCGTGCTGGGATGAGAAGCGCATACGCTAGTCTACTCCGGAGTATCGATGCCCTATCTCGATAATCCCACGACTAGGGACGTGTATAAGGATGTGCTTGTGGATTACCCAGCCCCCACGAGTGTGAGCGCCATCACAACGTCGGTAATCAAGCAAAGATCCTAAGGGCTCTACTAATGCGTATAGGTGATATAATGAAGAAACACACATGTACACATTAAAGCAGAGACAAACCAAGTAGCATACTACTATATTGAGCAAGATTGTCTGTACAACTGTGAATATCCCAAGCTTCCATCAAGTAATATACATACTAGTATGATACAGTAATGGCCTCTAGGGCATATACACTAACAGCATCAGTATTCTAGATTTTGTTTTCAGTCCTTGCTTACCGCATATTTTCTTGTACTCCGTATCCTTGATTTTTCCTAACATATTCCACTGTCTGATTATGACTCTTTCTTTTCAGGCTATGGCCCACCCTAGAGCAGCTCCGCATCTAGATGAGGATGCACAGTCATGTATTTTCTTAGACCGCATGCTGGTGAGCTCGGATGACGAGATCAACAGCCCCAAGTTATTTTCGGAAACAGCAATTCCGAGGACGAAGGAGCCGCCGCCCCAGAAGTTGACATGATCGGTGATTCCGACGAGGAGGAAGGAAACCCTGGAGAGAACCCGATAGAGGAAGATCCCGAGGAGGGCCCGATAGAAGAAAATCCAGTGTAGGAGAACCCCATGGAAGAGGATCCAGAAGAAGAGAATCACATAGAAGCAGACATCGATGAAGAAGCTATAGCTGAGGAAGAATGACCGGAAGAACAAGACCGTGCGGTGGAAGAACTCCCAATGGAGGTCCCTGCGAGGCGCTATGGAAATGGACGCCCCTAGCTGAGCGCGCGAGCCTACCGTAACCTGCTGAACCTACACAACCACGACTGACAAGATTTAGTTGTTGTTTCCTCTGGCCAAATAAATTTGTGTATAGTTTAGGTCCATCTTCGCTTTTCGAGAATGCTTTGTTTAGAATTTTCTGGAATGAAATAAATGTGCTGAGTTCGCTAATCTTTTGATCTTTTTGGTTCACATAATGCATGGCTGTTTCCCCTATACATTTATTTTCTCCTGAGATCCCTGACTATCCATCCTTGCACCTTGTACTGTTTTAACCCTCGCTTAGATTAAAAAGTACCGCACCCCGATCTTTTGAGTGGGCCACCCATCATCCTTCGTTTGTGCCTCGTTGGAGATCCTTCTGGGAGGAGATGTTTATAGTGAAATTTCCGAGTTCGCTAACCCTTCGGATTTTCGATTCGCTTCATGTGTCGACCGTTTCCTTCCCATACATTCCCTCCCTTCCTGAGGTTCATTACTGTTCACCCTTGCACCCTGGGCTGACCCCAACCTCTTCGATCTTCAGTCTAAAGCCGTCACACTCCGACCTTTTGAGTGAGCCATACTCCATTGTAATCCCTACCCTAGCAAGCCCTATACATTTTTGTGCCGTTTCCTGTTGCCTTAGTTACATTTAGGGGCATAGTTATTCGAAAATTTAGTTTTCGTTATTTTGTATTTATCGAAAAGTGCGTGATATTGACTACTTCCGTTTTATGCATTTTTAGTACACTACTATTCTTCCCATTTCTCGGTAGCGCACCATATATTGCACATATTATTTGCGCTGTGTTTCTTATTTTCGCCAGGTGGTTTTCTAAGTTATGTTAAAAATTGTTTGATCGACACGTTATTCTAAAATGTTTTAACCTACCGACAAATCTTTCACTATTTCATTTTGGTTGTGACTTATACTTATTATTTTAGCTGCGCTACCTTTGATATGCGAGGTGTACACATGTTTAGGATTTCGATTTTATCTAGCACGCCTCGGATGTTATTATTCGTTATTGCTATTCTATTTTGTACATATGGGTTTCCCTCATAATTGATTTCTACCTTATACTTTTTAGATCTATTCTTTAGTTGTATTATGTGTATACATATGTAAACCTTCAAATTTCTTCATCCACCTATTTCTAGTAAATCATTATGTGCTAGTTTGCGATATAGTATCTTTCGCTTATGATTGTATAACTTATCGTTTATTTTAAATTTTGAGGACGAAATTTTTGTAAGGGTGGTATGATATAATACCCAGTCCTTTGTATACCAATATCCGTATTTTGTAACCCTTAAAAGTTATTTATTTTATAATCATTACTTTTAGTGTTTTAACATTCCTGACTCAAATTCATCTAAACCCTTTTATTTTCTCCCTTTTAGCTGCACCCAAAAACTCAGCCCATTTCCCTTTTAAATAAACTAAACCCCAAACCCATTTCCTCCTTCATCGTTTTCCCCTAGCCTAAACCGAAACCCTATTTCCTATCTATTATATATTTTTTTCCCAAATTCTTTTATTGCTATTTTCCAAGCCGGCCCACTTTTCTGTTTCTTTTTATTGTTTTCTCTCCTCAGCCCAAGTGAATAAATAAAAAAGGAATTTATTTTACTTAAACCCCAGCCTATATTAAGTTCAGCCAAATAACAAATTAAATTAAAGTTTAACATTAAACCATAAAACCTCTATTTTCCTTCAGCCCAACACAAATTATTTTTCCTAAACATTAATGCTCGGCTCATTCCTTTTCCTCTAATATATTAATTAAACCCTTTCCCTGGCCCAAAGCCCACGCCTGCCCAGCAAACCCGACCCGGCCCACACCCTTATTCTTCTTCCCCAACGGCTCTTTCCTTTTCCCCCTCTCACGCGATCCGCTTTCCTCGCCAACGCTCGCGCCCACGTCACAGCGCCGTTGCCCACAGCCCCCCGCTGTAAGTGCACGGCGGCGCCCCGGCCGTCAATCCGACGCCGGAATGCGGAAACGGTGATAAACTTAAATTTTGCGAACTTAGCAAACCGGCACCACCGCGCACTAAACACCCGGATCGGACCATTAAACTTATTCTAGCTAACTACAAGACGGGTTAGAGATATACCGAATGATCCGAGTCCTCCGGTCTTCTCCTCGTCATCTCGATCTCCTGCGGAAACTCCGGTCGTCGCCTCCTCGCCGGAAGGGCACCACATCGTCTGCATCTTTTACGGGCTCCCACCTCAATACCGAGGCAACTCAGGCGCGAAGTTGGCTGGCCGACGCGTCCAAGATTTGCTGTAGAATAGTATAGTAAGCAGGTCTCTTTGGGATTTATAAGGTTGCCATGTTGGAGGAATTTTTGCACAAAGATATTCATGGATGCTTGAGGGAATAATGGAGCATCCATGAAAATGAGCTCGGCCACAAGAAGAAATGTGCTCACTGTGAAAAACCATGTAGCAAGCTCTCTCACTCTGTGAAAAGAATGAGCTCCCTTTTTAAACTCATTCATTTCAAAAAAGAAATTAATCCACACCCTCAAAATAACCTCCAGCACACTCAAGTGGAAGGGGGGCCCACGAAAATTAACATGAAGGAATTTTCCAAACAAATTAAACCTCTCCCTCCAAGAACAGTGGCCGGCCCCCTTAAATTCCAAGTGGAAAAAAAAAACAAGGTGATAAAAAAGGAATTTTTAAGCATGATGGAGAGAAAGAAAAAAAGATAAATAAAAGAGAATAGATCAAATCAATTTCCAATCCATTTCTAATCTCATAATGGCAATGGAATGACCATAAAAGAATCTCATGATGATGAAGCTATTTTACAAGAAAGCCCTCCACAACTAAGTTAATTGCAAACTTGCAATTAACCCCCTCCAACGAAAAGTCCGGCCGAGAAGGAATAAAAGAAAACCGGCCGTAACGGAATGCAAACTGGCAACCTCAGAAAACCGATCCCGTAATAAATTACAGGAAAACCCCGCTACTGCAAATACATGCCCGCATTTGTATTCCTACTGAACACAAATGCAAAGAGACAAAACAACACTGTCAAATACTACGATCCGGCTTAAGCCAAAGCCGGCTAGTAAAAACCGTCCGATCACCATCCGTGCAATACCGCACGTATCTGATCGAACCCTGCCATATCTCCATACGGCCTCTACAGCATTTCGCCCGAAACTTGAGTAACTGTAAGTGTGGTGGACTCTAAAGACTCGTCAATACTATGGATGTGGATTTAACCACTAGCACGTCAGAGGTATAAGCCAATACGTGACGGGCCACCAGCTATTGACTAAAAGGGACGTCGATGAGCGAACTCATCCTGACACCCTACTGAGCCTGTCAGTGACAATATCCGTACAGTCCGGTCCGTTCGTCTATGAGCATCGCATGGCGGGCCTAGGGGGGTGGTAAAGTCAGACCCCCAAAAGCGGTACAAGTCGTGTTGGAGTTTAGCCCAGAACACCCTGAGATACTACTGGAATACCTACCAGTAAATCTCCTGCCTTGGCCAAGGACTTCGTGTAATGGCTCTCCTAAACACAGCGCGACCTCACCACCAATACCGGGAGAGACGAACCCCTGAAGATCCGCTCACTGCCTCCATGTGGCTCGGGACTGTACCCAACTAAAACCTGTTTGCACGACTCCTTTGAGCCGTGGTAGGGTAGTAATCAAAGCACAGTGGGAACTCACACGAGACAAATGACGATCCCCAGGTCGATGAACTAACCTGTACACATGTCACCTGGGAACTGCTATCTGACGTCAGGTATAAGACCAACTAGCATGTTCCCGGCGAGTCCTGTCCGGTGTACTCATAACCCAATGAGCACCTGTATACATCTTAGGTGATCCAACTGACACCAGTGGCTTGTGAGACCGGCCACCGCCCCTCGTCGGGGTCTCGACTGTATACACTAGTCCACTCTGGAGAATCGATGCCCTGTCTCGAAACTCCCACGACTAGGGACCTTTTAAGGATGTGCTTATAGACTCCAGCTCTCACTTATATGATCGCCCTCATACTGCTGGCAGTCAAGCAAGAATCCTAGGGGCTTTATCAACGTGCAATAGCGACCTGTCAGGTCGCCTAAAGCAGTACACGATGATAAAGGTAAACCAGATAGCGTACTATCATCTCGAGTAAGACTGTCTTCCCGGGATAGGTCCTCCCTCAATCATTGCAATCACGTGCCTGTGATCTAATAATTGACTCTGAGGGCACTATCTCCAACAATCTTCCACTTGCACTCAAGGCTAATTATTGCCATGTCGCATACTCACAGCCCGTGTGATACCGAACACCCAACTCCTCTACTAGTCAGTCTCACAAATCCCGTTTGTGAAACTATTGCGGTCGAGGAATAGCCTCAGTGAGTGGATCCGCCTAGAAGTTTCTTTCTATGTCTCTCTATGTCTCAAGTTCGCGGAGAAAGCCATCTCCCGAAATGAGCAATACCTGTCTTAGAATGTCTGGATGTCTAATGGGACCTAGCTCATAAATGAACTCTAAATCCAAACTTCTTAGACTGTATCGTCAACTGAACTTAATCAGTATCCTGCGCCATGCCACCCTCAGTATTGCCTTGGACCACCTGTCCAAAATACTGCCCCTCGTCAGAAGGAAAACTATAACTCTGACAACCTCCTTGTCGTCCATGTCACCCTGGAAGCCTGGAATGATAACTGTCTCCTAAAGGAGGCAGCCGTTATCATATCCCTAGAACATTCACTTATGTTCTAAAACTGCTTCCGACTATTTCTCCAGGATTGGATCAATGTCAACTTATTGCATCTACTGCAAGAACAACATCTGGTGTGGTACTTGACATCTCATGATTGGCTCAATTGCCTAAGTAAGTGATCTGCCAATCATGCACATCCCTCTCTACTTTAGTCTATAAGACACCTTTAGAGAGGGTGACTCCATCACTTGCAGGTACACTACCGTGCCAGGAGTCGTCCATTCTAAATACTCTTAGAATGCTGTCTAAGTACCCTGATTGGGAAACCACCCAAATCTAGATCTAAAACCATAGATCTAGTAACCAGTATGTTTGATATAATGTCCAAGTCCTTTGTGGAGAAACCATTGTGTGACGACCAAAGTATAACCGATCGTAGTATAGGAATATCACTTCCTGCTTTGTGTATGTCATCAAATACCAGGACATCACACCCTACTACCTTCTCAACAGATCCATCCCCTATTCTGATGAAGTCAAACCTATGACTGTCATATCAGAAATAGATGATCTATCTCCGCTATATCTGCTTTAGTCTATAAATAGACATCAGCCTGATGTCCACCAATGCTTCCGCTGCTCCCACTAACTACGACAACCCTCTGGCAGAGTCATATAGACGTGCACTTCTAAAGCTAGTTTAGAACGACGCTATACTCATCCTCCCACCGGGTCTCGCAGCCTGGAACAACAGCAATGGCTAGTGTGGGTAAACAAAAACTTCCCTGTCACCGTCCTTGAGGCTACCGGAGTACCTCTCGGGTGCCTGAAGTTACCCACCGTATCTGCGGAGTGGCCAATGGAATGTCAAATCAGATTGAATCTTTAGGTTCCTTATCAAATCTTCAGTAATCGTTTGCGGTTCTGGAATCATTTCCAGTTCTACCATACTCCCACTACTGTTTATGAAAAAAAATCCATTTTTAATAAAACTGTGGCGAGTCTAGAACAATATTTCTATTGATCTGCCAGATGGTAGAAAATCAACCCTCGTCATAGCCTGGGTCAACCCACAAACAGCCATTACAGAAACGTGCCTTGAGTTATCCAGAGTCTGGTTTTAATCATAAGCCGGACAACTCCCCGTACCTTAACAACGTTAAGATATGAACTATTCTATATCCAATATAGAACCAGAGGCACTGATTTAATTGAACCAGATTCAAATTATGCAGCTATCTCCAGTGCATGTCAACTAAATGGAAGGAGGCCGATCAGCGTTACTCAACTTAGGAATGCTTCCAATTATGAGTAACCTGAAAGAGAAGTAAGTTCTCTTTATCACTACTATCAACTGAATACCATACACAAGTATCTACATCTTCGATCACTTTGAAGAATCCCGATACTTGCTATACCTGGTTCTCTACTCTATTCAAATACCTATAACTCCTCTAAACTTAGACCCTGTGTTTCTACGAAACACATTTCTAAGAACTAGAGAAGTTAAAAGTAAACAGAATATAGTATGAGGACCAACCCCTCTGTCCTAATGGACACTGGACAACATACAATACTCTGTATAAGTCCGCTGAGTCTAACAACTCTTTCACTGTATGTTGTAGGTTGAAAACTGTACTTATGGTTAAGAAGAATTACACCGCTGTTTAATGCTCCTTACCCAGCCATCCACTGGTATATGTAAATGTCATAGACATAATTTCAAAAAGATATGTCTCACTCTATAAAAATAGATGTACAGATATATCAATTTGAAATTGGTGCACAACATCGGATATTCAAAACCAAATATTTGCCGACCGGCAAACAACCCAGGTGGCTTCCTCAAATATCACCAATTCCAACGAATCCCGATATAATAAGGATGGTCACCTAATTCCCAATAACTTACTCCCCTTCATCATCTGTAAAACCATACAGATGTGAGACTCATACCTGGAAAATACATACCCTGGAGCAAGTGTCTAATTGGGAAATCAGTTTTCTTTTAACAGTGCACAGTGAAACTGAAACATTGAAATGTTTCGATGGGGTATCCTGGTATTCCTAGTAATGCCTCTTCCATTATCCAGATTCACAACTATAACCGTATAATTCTTTGCCACCTCTCCAAATCCCTTTATATGTCTTTAGTCATTACCTTCTGCACACCCCTTAGGCCAAATGGTTTTCTTCCTTCCCTACCGTTCGGCAACAGCCTATGGTTTGGAAGAAGACTATCCAGTAAGCATAATGGGTGTACTGTCCTAATCCTAGGAGCACTCGCAATGCGAGAGAAGGTGAAGATAAAAGACAACCGAATAAACCATATTCCTATATCTCCTGGACCAGAATCCATCCCCGAACTGGAACAAGTTCCTTTCGAGTTCGTATATAACCATACGATGGAGTATCCAATAAACTGTGGATCTTCGTAGTGATACGGAGTGTCCTGGAGAAATACAAAGGTGATTTAGGATTGGCGAAGAAATACTTGGTTTGGTCGTGAATATCAGTCGCAATTTACTTTGCCCTCTTACTAATCCCTTTCTTTGTCTGAACTTAATACCTTCTGTACACCGTTTAGGCTAACTGGTTTTCTTCATTCCCTACCGGTCGGCACCAGCCTATGGTTTGGAAGAAGACTATCCAATTTGCGTAATAGGTGTACTATCTCCTAAACCAAGGAGTACTCACAACTTGAGAGAAGGTAAAAGGGAAAAGACAACTGAATAATCCTATCCGTTTTCTCCAGAACCGGAAACCATCCTCGAATTCCTTCGAGTTCGTATCTAACCATACGATGGTTTTTTCCAATGGAAGTGGACGTTCGCAGTAATACGGGGTGTCCTGGAGAAAAGGGTAAAAGTAGGAGTGGCAATGAGGTTTGCAACTCTGACAATCCAAAAGCCAGTGTTAAGAAGGTTCGGTCAACTTGGTCTCTGAGTCGTAGTCTTAGGGTCGGGTCAATGGTCGCTGCCAGAGAGAGAGAAAAGAAACACTCAGCGTGCACTCTAACCTAGATCAGAATGGTTATCACTTTATCTAATCTGGAAACCTCCCACTGTACCTCAAATTCTCCTCCAAACCTGAAAGAAGAATTAGTCGGGGTCACCCGAGGAGTAAACCAACTCATCAGTGGGAATCGGGATCCAACTCTTATCGCATGATAACGTGACGGAATCCGCTCACGGTATCACACTCCAGAAGGTATGCACATATCTGGCAAGTTTCAGTTCTTTTGAAACTCCCGATGTGATTTTTACCCCATGCTCTTATGACCTTGACTTTGGCCAACAAATCATAAGTCACATGTCAAGTTCTGCCCGTCATTCTCCTGGTTAATTTGAGCCCACCCGTACAAGCCCTTGACTTTGGCCAACAAGGCTATACGACTGCCCCAAACCAACACATCTATCTATGCTGCATATGAATAACCAACAGCTACCAAACACTGTGCCTTGACTTTGGCCAACAAACACAGCTTGAATACTATTGACTACCCATATGAAACGACGGAGGGCTACGAATGGTTTCTGGCGAAAACCTTTAACGTAATGAACTTGATATCGTTGAAGGAACTGATAGCTTTTAAAAATATAGTGACGAAAACCTTTGCTAAAGAGGTCACTCCCGGTGAAGGGATCTCGGCTCTTTCCCCGTAGAATGAGGTGCAGGATATTCCAACTGAATACCACGATGCAAAACAAAAGTAATCGGCTATAGTGAAGTTATTGCCCTGACGCAAACATTTGTCTAAGGGGTCACTCCCGGTGAAGGGATCTCGGCCCTTGCCTCGTCGACTGAGGAGCAGGATATTCCAAATGAATACCACGATGCAAAACAAAAGTGAACATCCTTGCAATAACAGCTTTTTGAAAAGTGTTCCAACAACATCAGAATAGGTTTGTTTATCTTGCATTGATCCGAATCAACGCAGTCCCATCAATTGATCACACCACAAAGAACGAAAATATACTGACGTACGTATATGCCATCCGCATTCGCCACTGGGTCCCGTCATCACCCGTTAGGTTAGCTAACTAACGACAGAGCGGGGACTGGACTAGCGCGGATGTAAAACATATACAACATCTACTAATATATATACCAATATATTATATTTCGCTCAAGGCGTGATAAAATGCAACATCACAGAAATGTATAGCATCACAGAACAATACAGATATCTGGGATCCCCGGGTTTCACAGAGCCACTACTGAAACCCGACGTTCCCCTGGTCGTGTGGATAGCCTGTGCAATGAAATCCTAGACCCCTACGGGCGCGGCAAGTTACCCGCCAAAACCTGAAGCGAGGCAGCCCCCTTCAGCGCCGTGAATGGACCACCCAGCACTTTACGGAATCCGGTAACTTGGGCACCCCTCCTGGGTCAACCTGTACCCCCTACGAGTGCGGCGAATAGCCCGCCAATTCTAGAGTGAAGCCCCTTCCGTCTCAATGCCATGAGATGCGGGCTTGTTGCCCTCCAGAACCCGGCTATCCGTGCACTCCTCCGCGGGGTAATCCTAGTACAGAAAGTAAAATATACATACAACGGGTACATCGACCGCAACCAGGTCGTGCCCCAAAATAATAATACAAACAGGCAGTGACGGCAGTCCACATGTCGGACGCTTGCCCCGCAATATCAAATGTACATAATACAACAGAAACTGTACTAGCATTGCATCCAGGCTATCCCCCACGACCGATCCGCAACATCACAGCAAAAACATAAAACATCAACGTGAAAGTCAAGTTCGCAAATCCGTCTAACCGGGCTATAGCAGTTAGACCGGATTTACCGATCGAGTGACATTCACGGTCGCAGATATAATGTAAATACTGTGAAATAATGTGTTAAAAATATCCGATCGATCAAAAATTAACATGTGGGCCCCCAAGCAATACTGTAGCACTCACATAAATTCTGGGCCCAATTTTAATATTCCAAAACCCCTATTTTTAGCCCACAAGCCCACTGCAAAGAAACGATGACATGATCCCACATTCCTGCGGCGGAACCGCGGCCAATGAGGGGTTATGGCCGCGGTTCCGCGGTCGTACGGAGGGATCGTGTTGTCGAATTTTTCCAGTGTTCTTAGAACTCCCTGCACATCATTCTGAGACAACCTGAAAAATTTTTGGACTTCAAAAAATTTCAACAGAAAACTGATGTAAGGAAAAACGCGGGTTTTTGGAATTTTGGTCGATCGGAAATGCAAACACATCAAACAAAGCTAGACGAAATTAATGGCGAGGCTCTGATACCACTGTAAGTGCACGGCGGCGCCCCGGCCGTCAATCCGACGCCGGAATGCGGAAACGGTGATAAACTTAAATTTTGCGAACTTAGCAAACCGGCACCACCGCGCACTAAACACCCGGATCGGACCATTAAACTTATTCTAGCTAACTACAAGACGGATTAGAGATATACCGAATGATCCGAGTCCTCCGGTCTTCTCCTCGTCGTCCCGATCTCCTGCGGAAACTCCGGTCGTCGCCTCCTCGCCGGAAGGGCACCACATCGTCTGCATCTTTTATGGGCTCCCGCCTCAATACCGAGGCAACTCGGGTGCGAAGTTGGCTGGCCGACGCGTCCAAGATTTGCTGTAGAATAGTATAGTAAGCAGGTCTCTTTGGGATTTATAAGGTTGCCATGTTGGAGGAATTTTTGCACAAAGATATTCATGGATGCTTGAGGGAAAAATGGAGCATCCATGAAAATGAGCTCGGCCACAAGAAGAAATGTGCTCACTGTGAAAAACCATGAAGCAAGCTCTCTCACTCTGTGAAAAGAATGAGCTCCCTTTTTAAACTCATTCATTTCAAAAAAGAAATTAATCCACACCCTCAAAATAACCTCCAGCACACTCAAGTGGAGGGGGGGCCCACGAAAATTAACATGAAGGAATTTTCCAAACAAATTAAACCTCTCCCTCCAAGAACAGTGGCCGGCCCCCTTAAATTCCAAGTGGAAAAAAAAAACAAGGTGATAAAAAAGGAATTTTTAAGCATGATGGAGAGAAAGAAAAAAAGATAAATAAAAGAGAATAGATCAAATCAATTTCCAATCCATTTCTAATCTCATAATGGCAATGGAATGACCATAAAAGAATCTCATGATGATGAAGCTATTTTACAAGAAAGCCCTCCACAACTAAGTTAATTGCAAACTTGCAATTAACCCCTCCAACGAAAAGTTCGGCCGAGAAGGAATAAAAGAAAACCGGCCGTAACGGAATGCAAACTGGCAATCTCAGAAAACCGATCCCGTAATAAATTACAGGAAAACCTCGCTACTGCAAATACATGCCCGCATTTGTATTCCTACTGAACACAAATGCAAAGAGACAAAACTACACTGTCAAATACTAGGATCCGGCTTAAGCCAAAGCCGGCTAGTAAAAACCGTCCGATCACCATCCGTGCAATACCGCACGTATCTGATCGAACCCTGCCATATCTCCATACGGCCTCTACAGCGTTTCGCCCGAAACTTGAGTAACTGTAAGTGTGGTGGACTCTAAAGACTCGTCAATACTATGGCTGTGGATTTAACCACTAGCACGTCAGAGGTATAAGCCAATACGTGACGGGCCACCAGCTATTGACTAAAAGGGACGTCGATGAGCGAACTCATCCTGACACCCTACTGAGCCTGTCAGTGGCAATATCCGTACAGTCCGGTCCGTTCGTCTATGAGCATCGCATGGCGGGCCTAGGGGGTTGGTAAAGTCAGACCCCCAAAAGCGGTACAAGTCGTGTTGGAGTGTAGCCCAGAACACCCTGAGATACTACTGGAATACCTACCAGTAAATCTCCTGCCTTGGCCAAGGACTTCGTGTAATGGCTCTCCTAAACACAGCGCGACCTCACCCCCAATACCGGGAGAAACGAACCCCTGAAGATCCGCTCACTGCCTCCATGTGGCTCGGGACTGTACCCAACTAAAACCTGTTTGCACGACTCCTTTGAGCCGTGGTAGGGTAGTAATCAAAGCACAGTGGGAACTCACACGAGACAAATGACGATCCCTAGGTCGATGAACTAACCTGTACACATGTCACCTGGGAACTGCTATCTGACGTCAGGTATAAGACCAACTAGCATGTTCCCGGCGAGTCCTGTCCGGTGTACTCATAACCCAATGAGCACCTGTATACATCTTAGGTGATCCAACTGACACCAGTGGCTTGTGAGACCGGCCACCGCCCCTCGTCGGGGTCTCGACTGTATACACTAGTCCACTCTGGAGAATCGATGCCCTGTCTCGAAACTCCCGCGACTAGGGACCTTTTAAGGATGTGCTTATAGACTCCAGCTCTCACTTATATGATCGCCCTCATACTGCTGGTAGTCAAGCAAGAATCTTAAGGGCTTTATCAACGTGCAATAGCGACCTGTCAGGTCGCCTAAAGCAGTACACGATGATAAAGGTAAATCAGATAGCGTACTATCATCTCGAGTAAGACTGTCTTCCCGGGATAGGTCCTCCCTCAATCATTGCAATCACGTGCCTGTGATCTAATAATTGACTCTGAGGGCACTATCTCCAACACCCGCGACCTCAACCACGACTTCCTCAAACTCCTCGTCTCAACCTCACTGCTCCCTCACAGTCTCTCAAAACTCCTCACCTCTCTCTCTCTAAAACCCACTCCCACACCTACTGCACTTCGCTCGACTCCCTTCGACGACGACGGCGAACCTCTTCGTCGACCCCTCATTCATCTTCCCTCGTTTCTCCTCCACCCACAGAACCCTCCTCTATCTTCCTCCCTCTCTTGATTCTCCCCCTCGACCCGAGCTCCTTACTGCGTCCATCTCTCCTGAGCCGTCGCCGACCACCTTTCTGTCGCCAACCGAACCCACCCCGGCAGCTCCGATCACCGGCCCAACTCCTTCACCCTCTTCTCCTACAACCGAGCTCCTTCTCCTCTTCAAAAACCCAAACCGAGCATCACCTTCACAACACTGTCGCCGCCACTACCCATCGCCGGAGACACAACCTTCGCCGCCACCACCTCTGCACTACGCCGAGCCCCCGCCGGCGCCTCCGTCGTCACTAGGTAAACTGTCTCTCTAATTCCCTATTACTCTCTCTCTATACATCTCTCTCTCTCTCTGTTATTCTCTCTCTCTACACCTCACTCCCCTCTCTCTCTCTGTTACACACACTCTCTCTCTCTCTCTGCCTAACTCTCTCTCTATCTCTTTAAATCTCTCTCTTTCTCTCTCTCTCTATTTATCAGCATCTCAACCCCCCTCACCTCAAAAACAAGGAGCGACCTGGAGCGGTGAAGAAAAGGAGGGCATGGAGAACAGCTAGATCGAGTACAATTGTCGGATTCCAATGGGCTGAACTGGTGTTGCGTTCATGACGCGATCGTGCTGTTACCACTGCAGTAATATTGTCGACTCATCTCCAGGCAAGTTCTCTACTTGTTACATGCTAATTTGTGTTAGTTACGAACTATAATCGTATAGATTCCATATTTACTATTCCCGATAAACTATATGACATAACTGTTCGATGTATGATCTCAATGGAAATATTCATTTAATTTGAAGGAACTCAATTGCATGGTCTGGACCGTAAGGCAGTGAACCTAGTGTGTAAATTTCATTGGAAAATAAGACCGTTAATGACTAAAACGAATACCCCCAAATACATCCGTAAAACTGGGATTTTCCCGCGTCTGAAAATCGTTAAAATCACCATAAATTGTGTACATACTGAAATGTTGCGTTCTAGGGCTCAAATCGAAGCCGACTCGACTAAATGTAACCTTATGCAAATTTCTTTTGGTTTCTGTACCGATATTATGACGATACTTGGGTCGGAGTGCGACTCTGGACTGCAGTCCAGAGCGACTCTGGTTACTGTGTGCTGTCCCGTAATGTGTACCACCTTGTTTCCTGAACTCGTATGTTGCAGAACTCTGCAGTTTATTAAAGATGAATCTGTTATCTAAATAACACAAGTGGTTTCTTTCCGTTTTATCGCCATTTCTACTTAATCCGCAATTTAAAAGATTGGGACGTATAGCAGTCCCAAACAGAACCAGAACGGACACCCTAATTCTGAATAGTACATAACTCCTGACGTACAGACGCGATTGAGAATCCGTCTATTGTGTTGAAAACCTTACTAAAACCCCTAGATTTCATTCAACTGTAGCGTTGCTAAAATCTGATCTCAACTGGGATTAAAATGCGTTGCGAAACGGAATTCCGATTCTGAAACCGGATTTCCAGCAGCGAACGCTTAAAATGAAATGGCCATATCTACTGATCCTGAAACCCGATCGACGTGAAATCAAATTCGCTGGATAGATAATCACACATACTACTTATCCCCTGCTCATTGTTTTGCTAATTTTTGACATTTATTATTTATGATAAATTATGCAAGTGGTAGGACACCGACATATGACATCTTAATCCTGCCTTACATACTGTTTTCTCATCACATCATATGTATATGTTATTGCATTGGTAGCCTAGTGATCATGTTTTTTACCCAGTGTTAGGTATTAGTGGTGATTGTGGCAAGTACGCTAGTGTTCGTGCATGAGTGGATAAGTGAAAGTGACACATACTTGTACACAGTCAGTGAACCCTATTATTCTATTGCATTGTCGACGTCTGTGGGACGCGTGTAAGTGTGACTATAAGTGGTATGTGACACTTATGGAAGCTCTTGCATGGGTGTCACAGATAAGGCACCAAACACTGCCCATTTATCTTGGGTATTAGTCGGGACATGCTTGATGGGGATCCTGTCTCCAGTTCTCGCGCAGACTTGTCATGGACCGACCGGTATTTGAGATTATGATTGGCGTTTGATGTAGACCACGGGGTGTGGAGTAGTTTGAGTGTGAGTTCAACAGAATCTCGAGAGTCCCATGCCGGCTTATATATATGATATATATGGAGATTTACAGGGTACATGATTATTACCGTGAGTTATATTTTAGGCCCTTGGGTCCTACCCTTAGGTGGAGGACACTCGCGAGTGGTTGACTCTCACACTTGGACTGACGATAGACTTAGTGACCTGTACAGTGAGACTTAGAGACTGATAGGGATAATGACATTGATATTGTAAGTGCACGGCGGTGCTCCGGCCGTCAATCCGAAGCCGGAATGCGGAAAGGAAAAACTTTTCTATAACTTAGAAACCGGCACCACCGCGCACTAAAAACCCGGATCGGGTCATTAACCTAGCTACTAGCAGACTAAAAGATGGGTGAAGAGATATACCAAGCGATCCGTGTCCTTCGGTCTTCGTCTCCACTCCAATCTCCCACGGAATCTCCGGTCGTCGCCTCCTCGTCGAAACGGGCACCACATCGTCGGGTTCTTTTACGGGCTCCCACCTCTGGACCGAGGCAACTCGGGCGCAAAGTTGGCGAGCCGACGCGTCCAAGAGATGCTGTAGGTGCAGTGTAGAAACCATTGTCTCATTTGGGGTGAAGTTGCCTTTGGTGATGGAGGAATGAACAAGATATGAACTTGGGAATTTTGGTGGCAAGCTAAAATGAGATGAATGATAATTTTTCCCCACATCAAAAATGAACTCCTCTCTCTCTCCCCTCAAGTAGTGTCCGGCCCCTCATCTCCAAAATGGTGGAGATGCCAATTCCAATTATGCAAGGAAAGAATAAGTATAATAAAAAAAGAGAAGAAGAAAAGGTCACACCATTTCTAATCTAAACCCCATCACATTTAATGCAAAGGAAAAGATGGATAGAGCATCTCATGATGATAGTCATATCATGAAGCCACAAATGGAAATAACCCCTCCACAATTTGCTAACTTGCAAACTTGCAAATTAGCCCCTCCACCGGAAAGTCCGGCCGCGAAGGAACAAAAGAAAACTGGCCGGAACGGAATGCAAACTGGCAACTTCAGAAAACTGATCCCGTAATAAATTACAGGAAAACCCCGCGACTGTATATACATACCCGTATTTGTATTCCCACTGAATACAAATGCAAAGAGTCAAAATCTACACTGTACAATACTAGGATCCGGCTTAAACCAAAGGCCGCTAGTATTATCCGTCCGATCACGATCCGTGCAATACCGCACGTATCTGATTGAACCCTGCCATATATCCATACGGCCTCTACAGCGTTTCGCCCGAAACTTGAGTATCTTTCTGTGTGGGGGACTCTAAAGACTCGTCAATACTATGGCTGTGGATTTAACCACCAGCACGTCAGAGGTATTAGCCATACGTGACGGGCCACCAGCTATTGACCAAAAGGGACGTCTGTGAGCGAACTCATACTGACACCCTACTGAGCCTGTCAGTGACAATATCCGTACAGTCCGGTCCGTTCGTCTATGAGTATCGCATGGCGGGCCTAGGGGGTTGGTAAAAGTCAGACCCCAATAGCGGTACAAGTCGTGTCGGAGTGTAGCCCAGAACACCCTGAGATACTATTGGAGTACCTACCAGTAAATCTCCTGCCTCGGCCGAGGGCTTCGTGTAATGGCTCTCCTAGACACAGCGTGACCTCACCCCCAATACCGGGAGAGACGAACCCCTGCAGATCCGCTCACTGCCTCAATGTGGCTCGGGACTGTACCCAACTAAAACCTGTTAGCACGTCTCCTTTGAGCGTGGTAGGGTAGTAATCAAAGCACAGTGGGAACTCACACGAGACAAATGACGATCTCGGGTCGATGAACTAACCTGTACACATGTCACCAGGGAACTGCTATCTGACGTCTGGTATAATCCCAACTAGCAGGTTCCCGGCGAGTCCTGTCCGGTGTACTGATAACCCAGTGAGCACCTGTATACATCTTAGGTGAACCAACTGACACCAGTGGCTTGTGAGACCGGCCACCGCCCCTCGTCGGGGTCTCGACTGTATACACTAGTCTACTCTGGAGAATCGATGACCTGTCTCGAAACTCCCACGACTAGGGACCTTTTAAGGATGTGCTTATAGACCCCAGCTCCCACGTATATGATCGCCCTCATACTGCTGGTAGTCAAGCAAGAATCCTAGGGGTTCTATCAACGTGCAATAGTGACCTGTAAGGTTTCCAAAAGCAGTACACGATGATAAAGATAAACCAGATAGCATACTATCATCTCGAGTAAGACTGTCCTACCTGCATAGGTCCTCCCTCAATCATTGCAATCACCTGCCTGTGATCCAATAATTGACTCTGAAGGCACTATATCCAACAATCTCCCACTTGCACTCAAGGATAATTATTGCGATGTCGCATATTCACAGCCCGTGTGATACCGAACACCCAACTCCTCTACTAATCAGTCTCACAAAGCCCGTTTGCAAAACTATTGCGTTCGAGGAATAGCCTCAGTGAGTGGATCCGCTTTGATGTTTCTTTCTATGTCTCTCTATATCTCAAGTTCGCGGAGAAAGCCATCTCCCAAAATGAGCAATACCTGTCTTAGAATGTCTGGATTTCTGATGGGACCTAGCTCATAAATGAACTCCAAATCCAAACTTCTCTGACTGTATCGTCAACTGAACTTAATCAGTTTCCTGCGCCATGCCTCCCTCAGTATCCTCTTGGACCATCTGTCCAAAATACTGCCCCTCGTTAGAGGGAAAACTATAACTCTGACAGTCACTCTGTCATCCAGGTCACCTTGGAAGCCTGGAATGATAAACGTCTCCTAAAGGAGGCTGCCGTTATCTAATCCCTAGAACATCCACTTATGTTCTAAAACTGCTTCCGATTGTTTCTCCAGGATTGGATCAACTTACTGCATCCTGTGGAAAACAACATCTGGTGTGGTACTTGACATCTCATGATTGACTCAATTGCCTAAGCAAGTGATCTGCCAATCATGCACATCCCTCTCCCCTTTAGTCTGTAAGACACCTTTAGAGAGGGTGACTCCATCACCTGCAGGTACACTACCGTGCCAGGAGTCGTCCATTCTAAAAACCTTTAGAATGCTGTCTAAGTACCCAGATTGGGAAACCACCCAAATCTAGATCTAAAACCATAGATCTAGTAACCAGAATATCTGATATAATATCCAAGTCCCATGTGGAGAAACTACTGTGTGACAACCAAAGTATAACCGACCGTAGTATAGGAATTTCACTTCCTACTTTGTGTATGTCATCTAAATACCAGGACATCACACCCTACTACCTTATTAACTGATCTATCCCCTATTCTGATGAAGTCAAACCTATGACTGTCACATCAGAAATAGATGATCTATCTCAGCTATATCTGCTTTAGTCTATAAATAGACATAAGCCACTTGTCCACCAATGCTTCCGCTGCTCCCACTGACTACGACAACCCTCTGGCAGAGTCATATAGACGTACACTTCTAAAACTAGTTTAGAATGACGCTATAGTCATCCTCCTGCCGGGTCTCACAGTCTGGAACAACAGCAATGGCAAGTCTGGGTAAACAAGAACCTCCCTGTCACCGTCCTTGAGGCTACCGGAGTACCTCTCGGGTGCCTGAGGTTACCCACCATGTCTGCGGAGTGGCCAATGGAATGTCAATACAGATTGAATCTTTAGGTTCTTATCAAATCTTCAGTAATCGTTTGCGGTTCTGGAATCACTTCCAGTTCTACCATACTCCCACTACTGTTTTCTGAAAAAATCCATTTCATTTAAAATTGTGGCGAGTCAAGAACAATATCACTATTGATCTTCCAGATGGTAGAAATTCAACCCTCGTCATAGCCTGGGTCAACCCACAAACAGCCATTACAGAAACGTGCCTTGAGTTATCCAGAGTCTGGTTTTAAGCATAAGCCGGACAACTCCCCGTACCTTAACAATGTCAAGATATGAACTGTTCTATATCCAATATAGAAACAGAGGCACTGATTTAATTGAACCAGATTCAAATCATGCAGCTATCTCCAGTGCATGTCAACTAAATGGAAGGAGGCCGATCAGCGTTACTCAACTTAGGAATGCTTCCAATTATGAGTAACCTGAAAGAGAAGCAAGTTCTCTTAATCATTACCATCATCTGAATACCATACACAAGTATCTACATCTTCGATCACCTTGAAGAATCCCGATACTTGCAATACCTGGTTCCCTACTTTATTCATATACCTATAACTTCTCAAAACTTGGACCCTGTGTTTCTACGAAACACCTGTCTAAAACCAGAGAAGTCATAAGTAAACCGAATATAGTACGAGGACCATCCCCTCTGTCCTAATAGACACTGGACAATATACAATACTCTGTATAAGTCCCCTGAGTCTAATAACTCATTCACTGTGTGTCGTAGGTTGAAAACTGTACTTACGGTTAAGAAGAATTACACCGCTGTTTAATGCTCCTTACCTAACCATCCACTGATATAGGTAAATGTCATAGACATAATTTCAAAAAGGTATATCTCACTCTATAAAAATAGACGTACAGATATATCAATTTGAAATTGGTGCATAACAACGGATATTCAAAACCAAATATTTGCTGTCCGACAAACAACCCAGGTGACTTCCTCAAATATCACGAATTACAACGAATCCCGATATAATGAGGATGATCACCTAATTACCAATAACTTACTCCCACTCATCATCTGTAAAACCATACAGATGTGAGAAGCAAACCTGGTAAATACATACCCTGGAGCAAGTGTCTAATTTGGAAATCAGTTTTCTTTTAACAGTACACAGTGAAACTGAAACATTGAAATGTTTCGATGGGGTATCCCTGTATTCATAGTAATGCCTCTTTCAGTATCCAGATTCACAACTGTAACCATATAATTCTTAGCCATCTCTCCAAATCCCTTTATATGTCTTTAGTCGTTACCTTCTGCACACCCTTTTAGGCCAAATGGTTTTCTTCCTTCCCTACCGTTCGGCACCAGCCTAAGGTTTGGAAGAAGACTATCCAATAAGCATAATGGGTGTACTGTTCTAATCCTAGGAGCACTCGCAATGCGAGATAAGGTGAAGATGAGAGACAACCGAATAAACCTTATTCCTATTTCTCCTGAACCAGAATCCATCCCTGAACTGGAACAAGTTCCTTTCGAGTTCGTATATAACCATACGATGGAGTATCCAATAAACTGTGGATCTTCGTAGTGATACGGAGTGTCCTGGAGAAATACAAAGGTGATTTAGGATTGGCGAAGGAATACTTGGTTTGGTCGTGAATAGCAGTCGCAATTTACTTTGCCCTCTTACTAATCCCTTGATATGTCTTTACTTAATACCTTCTGTACACCATCTAGGCTAATTGGTTTTCTTCATTCCCCACCGTTCGGCACTAGCCTAAGGTTTGGAAGAAGACTATCCAATTTGCATAATAGGTGTACTATCTCCTAAACCAAGGAGTACTCGCAACCTGAGAGAAGGTAAAAGGAAAAGACAACTGAATAGTCCTATTCGTTTTCTCCAGAACCGGAAACCATCCTCGAATAAATTCCTTCGAGTTCGTATATAACCATACGATGGTTTTGTCCAATGGAAGTGGACGTTCGTAGTAATATGGGGTGTCCTGGAGAAAAGGGTAAAAGTAGGAGTGGCAATGAGGTTTGCAACTCTGACAATCCAAAAGCCAGTGTTAAAGAAGGTTCGGTTAATTCTGGTCACTGAGTCATAGTCTAGGGTCGGGTCATGGTCGCTGCCAAAGAGAGAGAGAAAAGAAACACTCAGCGTGCACTCTAACCTAGATCAGAATGGTTATCACTTTATCTAATCAGGAAACCTCCCACTGTAACGTCAAATTCTTCCCCAAACCTGAAAGAAGAATTAGTCGGGATCACCGGAGGAGTAAACCAACTCATCAGTGGGAATCGGGATCCAACTATCATCGCATGATAACGTGGCGGAATCCGCTCACGTCATCACACACCAGAAGGTATGCGCATATCTGGCAAGTTTCAGTTTCTTTAGAAACTCCCGATGTGATTTTTTGTCACGACCCGAAAGAGCACGTGACTGGCCCTTGAACCATATGAAGCCTATAGGACTCCATCTGATCCAAGTAAGCCAAAAGCCCAGAAATCTAAAACCATTTTTAAGAATAAGTAAAGGAAACTGGTTTAAAGAAGTGAAGAAAAACATGTTTGAAATCAAGGTTTTTAAATAACTAAGCCGAATGTGCATTTTTAAAAACAGCAAGTCTTTTCTAAGAATTTCGGCAGAGTTTCTTTTGTAAAAACTGGCCCCGAACGGGGTACAACAAGAAACAATAAATATAACATGATAAAACGCATCCCCAAGCGGGAGCTAGCTCTTCGTCAAACGACGGTCACAACCACACAACAATGATAATATACAACGCCAAGTGGCGAGGATCAAATCCAAAAGAAAGCTCAAAAGCAATAAGAAAACCGCAATACTACTAAGCGCGACTCTAAGGTCGAAATAATACAACACTGTCTCTAAGTCTGAAAGAATGTACAAGTTTTGGTTGATGGACAATTCTAGATACAATGAATAAATACAAATACAATAGCGGTTCTGATACAAAAGAACCCACCAAACCAAGCAAGTCACCCAAAGGAAGCAGTGTGCCCGAAATGCCGCTAAGGAATCTGTACGGCAAAAACCTGCAAGAACTGGGGCACAACGGGGGTGAGTTGCCAACTCGTGAATAGAAAGATATCTACCAGCAGGAATCGAATGCATGACCCATCCTAGGTCAATACGATCAGATATAAATAAACCTCAATATGGATAAAGCTGAAACATGCTAAACTGGCAATGTAATCTCTATACATGAATGTAGTGCCAAGTGCTCGTGTCAGTGCCTCAAGTAATAGCATGTCATGAATATGAGGTATAACAATGAACTCAATCTGCACACACGTGGATCCCGTCCACTCGTCACCCACTGACAATAACCATCATGCATGTAAATGTCATAAAGCATATGCATGGAAAAATAGGAGGATACAACCAAAGCATGGAACCTGAGTGCCTAGCATCGACACTCGAAAACATCATGAAAACCTGTGCCTAGCATCGGCACGTAAATCCTCACATACCGGGCATCCGTCAGTCCGGGTCAGCCCTCTCTCAAGGTATATATCGGGAATCCGTCAGTCCGGGTCATCCCTCTATCAATACATCGGGCATCCGTCACTCCGGGTCAGCCCTATATCAATCCATCGGGCATCCTTCAGTCCGGGTCAGCCCTCTATCAATCCATCGGGCATCCGTCAGTCCGGGTCAGCCCGCTATCCATCCATCGGGCATCCGTCAGTCCGGGTCAGCCCTCTCTCAGTACATGCCTCTAGCACCGAGAAAACACGGGGCGGCTCCCCAAAATATCATATCAAGGGTAACTGGGTTTTTAAAGTAATGATATATTCTCTTTTTAAAACACCCTCGGTTCCCAAATCAGAAATATCATAGAAACAACATATCTCGATGCGTAAAATCAAGCATGAAGTATGCTACATGTAAAGGAATGTATGTACATCATCATGTCATGCAAGGATCATATACTGAATGCAATAATGCTACAGTGTAGTGACATGGCAATTATCGATGATAAGTGTGTGAGCCGGCAACAAGTGTACGTGGAACATATGCATCATCGATAATGGTGCTGGTGTCCTAGCATCATAACTGAATATCACAACAATACAAGCGATGCAATGCAGATAGCAGGAATAATGCGGAAACAATGATCAACGCAAAAGCACAGAACCTGCCTCAATAGATATGTTATGCAACCATGCCTTTTAAAATAGGACGAATCAGGGCTTTTTGGTAAAGTAAGGGCTACGGTGTTTTAAGAAAAGATGCATCATTTGAAAATATCCGTATTACCCTTTTTACTTATCTTTAAAATATTCCCGATTCGTTAGTTTTGAGAAAGGTATGACTCAGTCTAGTCCAATGTCTACTGAGAAATCTAGACAGGAAGGGTATGGAACCACCTAATCTGAGTCAATATATGTGTAAGTATAGCTATGATAGTCGGTGATCTCGCCTCAATACCATATCGTAAGATATCCTCAAGTATGAATGCGGGTAAAGCACATGTCCAAAGGCCCGCTAAACTATCATATCGCACCTCAAGGGCAACTATGTCACATCGCCGATCTCACGGCCTCGCATCAAGTATCATCACAACCCACGTATATAAACACATAGTCCCATACCCATGTGTAGATATACACACTATCAAATGAAAGAAGGAATGCAAGAATGTGTGTAAGTATAGGTATGAGTGTAGGTATGAGTGCAATCGCTACCCTAGGGTTCGCACTATACTACACCAATAATATCTGAGCATCAAGAATATCATCATTACTAACAATGATCCTAACCACACATAATAAATATACGTGTGTATACGTATTCGTATACAACACCACGGACTGCGGGGGTGCTATACGCCATCCACCCGACTTCTCCCTGTAGATATAAATTTACTCACCTGTATCCTGCGTGTCGGTGTCGATATCACCGTCATCTTCTGCATCACCTCGGATCGTCGCGGTGTACCTACACATATCACACGTATCGCATCGCATCAAAACCAAATCAACACTTGAAACGATACGCTAAAACCAATACGATACGTGAAAAGGCCTATAGGTTAGAACCTACGGCTAGCCTTCGCAAAACAACCCGAAATCACTCGATATAGACGTACAAACGTCACACGATCGAGATAACACACAAATACCAAAATCACCAAATCAAAATACGCAAAACCAATTCACATTTCAAAGCAGCAACCTAAGAAAATGCTCCCAGATTTCGTCTCAGGCCAAATTAGATCAAATCAACAACTCCAGGGTGCTATGCAGGGTGTATATGAGCTACAGAACCAATCCCGACGCAAACCACCACAACTTGGCCGGCCACATCCCCTACAAAACCGGCCGGGCCGGCCCAATGAAGGAATTGGGGGCTCTTCTGGTCAGGGTGGTCTCCTATGGTCTCAATTGGGTCCCTGGTGTTGCTACTTTTTCCTGAAAAAGTCTCAGTGTATTCCAGATTTTCCTGCAAGTCCTAGGTTCACAAAAACCGACATGAAAGTCCCGTATTTCCGTATTTTTGGGTTCAGATTGGATTGGGTCAGGGAATTGGTCAAAATAGGGTCTAAGGTCCCTTTCTAAGTTCAATTGCAAAGTCAAAACTCACCATTACTCTAATCCTCTCTAGTTTTGCCCAAATATCCACAAATCACCCGATATCGATATGAAACTTGAATTAAACCTTAAATACAACAATTAACACTCTAATTGAGAAGAAATTACCTCACATGAACCTCATGAATCCTCAACAGCACCAAACACCACCTTTCTTAGTCCATTGCATAGATCTTGGGCTTGTGGGCAATTTTTGTGAAATGAGGGTAGGGTTTTGGGATAGTTTTCTTGATGGATTTAGGGTTTTTAGTGGAGAGGGTGAGGGAGTGAGGGAAAGGGCAGCAGCTCCATGAGGGAGAGGGAGAGAGAAATGAGGGTGAAAATGATGAAGGCATGGTTTAAAAAAAAGTGGGGTTGACCTTGCCCCTCTCTCTCATCATTACCTACTTTTCCCTTTTCTTTTCTTTTTCTTAATCCCATGCTTCTCACACCAATAGTGCTCCCAAAACAAAACCATGGCAATGAAAAATGAATCACAAGTCCAAAAAATGATATGTGCACAATTTTGCACAAAAAGCCAAAAAATCCGATTAGCGATTTTTAATCGCGATTAGCACTAAATTAGCATATAAATGCTCACAAACACTTAAAAATGGCATAATTCCAATCAATAACCCATTTTAGAATTTTCCATAATTTTTTCATAATTTTCCTCCATTTATTTGCATTTAAATATTAATTTAATATTAAAATAATCAATAAAATAATATTAAATCATAAAAATTCCTAAAAATAATATTTTATTATTTGGAAATTTTACAATCTACCCCCCTTAAAGAAATTCGGTCCCCGAATTTAAATTTAAAACCCCCAAGTACTAAAACATTTCGATACAAACCCCAAGTCATCGGGGCTCCGAAATCATCCACACATAGAACATCACAGCGCAATGCATGCGCAAAGGTACTGAGCAGATAACTCAAAATCAAAACTCCGTCAAGCATCCCGCAATCATCGGAGTCAAGGTAAAAACACAATGTCAAATCCAATACAAAACTGATATGATATGGAT
This sequence comes from Agapanthus africanus, assembly GCA_030015575.1. NCBI lineage: Eukaryota > Viridiplantae > Streptophyta > Magnoliopsida > Asparagales > Amaryllidaceae > Agapanthus > Agapanthus africanus. Next base: position 104,620,977 of record JASDDO010000031.1, on the reverse strand, counting down.
CAGAACTACACATGTAGACATCCAATCTAAACATGTGAATAGCTGATGTAAAAGCATGCCAAATCTTTTTAAGTCGCTGTGCGATGCACCTAACACTGCGCAGTGGCGGATGTTTTTCATAAGAAAAACTATATATGTATATATATCCTTCGTTTACCAAACACGTTCCGCCGTTTTGAAAACAATTTAGAAGGGTTTCCTTGTTTTAAAACATTTCGTGTCATATCGGACACGTAAGTATATAAATATCGAGACTATAGCTCGCTCCTTGGAAATCCCTTCAAACTATCAATGCATGCAAAAGTATATCCAGGTACTGTCCACTGACTAGTCCTGCTCAGTATGAAAACAAAATCCAACAACATAAAAAGTACTGCTCCAAAAGGAATAAATCCCAAAAATGCACATAACACAATCCTGTGCGTCTGGTGCGCACGGAAATTAAAAATCCATATATGTGCTAAACAGGTGCACAAAACAGCATCTAGGAGCAACGGGTGTGCACGAAGCATCTGTCGTAGGCAACGTATGTGCCGGACAGCCACAAATCCAGTGCATCTGACATGCACGAAGAAATCTCGATTTAGTGCATCGGGTGTGCACCAAAAATCGTATCTCAAAACATGCGCCCAACATGCGCAAAAATCCAAATCAGTGCACCCATCGTGCACGAATGAAAATCTAAACCCTGCGCACTCAACATGCACGGAATCACGAAATCCAACAGCAAACGCCGAACATGCGTAAGTCACATCAAAAGCACGGAGTGCAAAAGTCAACCATCAATATCAGGGTCAAAATCAACGATATAATGCGGCTCAAACCAAAATCAAGGGTACCGCAAAGGAAAATCCCACAACCGTGTGCATCAGCGTGCACAAATCCAATCATAACACCAAAATGCATGAAAACTATGCTGGAAGCATAAATCAAATCACCGGCGTATAATAGGCACGAAATCACAATCAATACCTCAAGAATAATAATGATGCGCCGGGTATAAATGCCCAATAAGTGCAACCATGGTGCACGAAAACAGAAATCATAGAACTCAGCCATCAAAACCAATCATGCAAATAGATCGCCAAAATATCGAAAACCCAACTGACAGATACATGATAATCGAATCACAAAATCATAAAGCATAAATACTGTCGTCGGTATATCCTGCCTCGAAGTCGAGAAGGTGCCGGTACATCAAACTCTCGCGGTGCAAGATCTCCACTTGCCTCTTGCTCGCGGCTGGCGTTCTCTGCCTCTGGTTCCTGGTCTTTCCTGTAGATTACCAATCTCGCAATCCATCGGCTCACCGGCCCGGTCAGGAGTGCTGACAGGAACGATTCCGTTCTGGCACTTCTTTGTCACCTCTCGGTCAAATCCTCACGACCGTTCGTAAAGCCATATGTCACTGGCATCGGCCTCCGGCTCTCTGAATGCACATCACATATCTGATCCTGGGTGCAAACGTCATTGTAGCGGTGTCCTGGAAGGAATCCTGCTCAAAGTCTCTGCCGATCTTGCCTATGTCGATCTGTACGGAGGCTGGTACTCTCGCATAGTCTCTTCTCGTCCAATGGACATCTGTGTCCTCAGCACAGCATTTCCTCAGGAATTGGTCGCATCCCAGCGCCTCTATAAGCATATCCGACCTCTGGTCTCGACGGAAAGTAATGACAGCCCATCAGCGTCTCGCACGAACCTCTGGTTCCGCTCGTCTGCATCGTCGTCCCTTTCGACATCGCGTCTCTATCTGCGCACTGCAATGCCTCCGGATACGGTCCATCCGAAGTCCCTCACGCGGACTCGAATTCACAACCCGGTATCTTCCTCACTCAGTAGAAGATATCTAGCCGACCACGTCCTCAGCGTGCACGTCACATCTCTGATGTCAGCGGAGTAGAACGTCATCTCATCGAAATCTCGTGCGAACTCCTTACTCCACCTTGCTCAAATCTCGACTGATTCGGACTCAACTCATCGTGGCTACACGAACTACGCTCCGACGGCTATGCTCGCATCTGGAGTCTCCCAAGCAGTGTCCCATCACAATATCCGAAAGATGTCAAACCATCCGATCGACTCGTCAGAACCTCATAGTCCCCCAAGAGCTCACATCTCGGGTACAGTCTAATAGTATCGAGTACATGCCACAGCGTCGGTGGTCCAGCCGTAGAAGGGCAAACCCAAGCCTCACTAATGGCGCCGAGGAACCGCCGCAAACCCGAAGGTTCAAAGGCTTTCACACGGTCATTAAGTCGAGTTAGGGTTTCATTCTTCTAAAGGGTCCATAGAATCACCTGCATGTCTTTCCGTATACTTTAAACTTGGAAAATAGGTTCCTGACATTCGATCGTCTCAATCGACTCTCAACGAATCTGCGTGAAGTCGTCTCTGGCTGGAAACAATCTATCTGATGACCTCGCATCGGTAAACGAACGAACCACATGTCCTAGTCATTTATCCTCAGGTGACTAGCGACTCGCTACATCTCTCTAAGAACATGCTCATGCTGCAGTAGCTCCAATCATCTGGGCGATATCTCATCATTCGCAGCAACGACTAGCTCGTACGCCTGTACGCCGAACAATGCCTCAATCCTCCAGGAAAGGCAACACATTGGCGGTCATCTCTAAATCGGTCTGCTCTAGATCTGAGTAAGACTCTCCACACTGGAAATCTTCAACTCAACTGGGCCCGCTCCTGCGCAAAATCGGACGAATCACCTTCGTCTCTCAAATCGGGTAGACTAGCTATCATCTGTCTCATATCCGCCTGAAAGCTCCGGCAATCTCAGCTCGTAAGCTCCGAAAGCAACATCCTGTCAATCTCAGCAACAGCTGGTCCATCTGTCTGCACGGTAGGCGACATCACAATCTCGGAGGTATGCTGTACATCAACAGTCCTCTCTCAACTGGCAGCTCTAACAATGTCCCGATCACCCGGTGCAAAACCAAGCACTCGCCTCCACTAGGGGTCACAATCACCAACACTAACTCGAGATGTTCCCATGTCACCAGAAAACACAATGGTCGGCCCTCGTACCAAACGAGCTCACACCGGCCGTAACCCTAGCAGCAGCCCAAACTGCGCTTGAACATGGTGACAGGAACCTCAGTCGAGTATCAAGAGAGCACACCAGTGACAAGAAGGGAAACAACAGATCCAGAGTGGATACATGATCATAGGAAGGAACAGCATCAATGAGGGTATGATCATGAAACTAATAGAATCGGGGATCTCAAATGGATGAATAATCCTGGATATGAAGAGAATCACTGATCTCGAAAGTATGTACCTCCTAAGGCTCCTTAAGCGGAGTGGCGTGTCGTAAGTATGCCACGGAACATACCAACGGTACGTCACACTACTTTAGTCACCTATTCCATCAACCAAGGGTCATCCTATTACGACGAAAGTTCGGGTCGAATACCCCCTCGACCAAGTCTAAGTTCCGTAAGGTCAAGCCTAAGTTCCGTATATAAATAACTCCCTAGGCTCCACATAGTCAAACTTAGACTCGAACCAAGGTCAACCTAGCGCTCTGATACCAACTTTGTCACGACCCGAAAGAGCACGTGACTGGCCCTTGAACCATATGAAGCCTATAGGACTCCATCTGATCCAAGTAAGCCAAAAGCCCAGAAATCTAAAACCATTTTTAAGAATAAGTAAAGGAAACTGGTTTAAAGAAGTGAAGAAAAACATGTTTGAAATCAAGGTTTTTAAATAACTAAGCCGAATGTGCATTTTTAAAAACAGCAAGTCTTTTCTAAGAATTTCGGCAGAGTTTCTTTTGTAAAAACTGGCCCCGAACGGGGTACAACAAGTAACAATAAATATAACATGATAAAACGCATCCCCAAGCGGGAGCTAGCTCTTCGTCAAACGACGGTCACAACCACACAACAATGATAATATACAACGCCAAGTGGCGAGGATCAAATCCAAAAGAAAGCTCAAAAGCAATAAGAAAACCGCAATACTACTAAGCGCGACTCTAAGGTCGAAATAATACAACACTGTCTCTAAGTCTGAAAGAATGTACAAGTTTTGGTTGATGGACAATCCTAGATACAATGAATAAATACAAATACAATAGCGGTTCTGATACAAAAGAACTCACCTAACCAAGCAAGTCACCCAAAGGAAGCAGTGTGCCCGAAATGCCGCTAAGGAATCTGTACGGCAAAAACCTGCAAGAACTGGGGCACAACGGGGGTGAGTTGCCAACTCGTGAATAGAAAGATATCTACCAGCAGGAATCGAATGCATGACCCATCCTAGGTCAATACGATCAGATATAAATAAACCCCAATATGGATAAAGCTGAAACATGCTAAACTGGAAATGTAATCTCTATACATGAATGTAGTGCCAAGTGCTCGTGTCAGTGCCTCAAGTAATAGCATGTCATGAATATGAGGTATAACAATGAACTCAATCTGCACACACGTGGATCCCGTCCACTCGTCACCCACTGACAATAACCATCATGCATGTAAATGTCATAAAGCATATGCATGGAAAAATAGGAGGATACAACCAAAGCATGGAACCTGAGTGCCTAGCATCGACACTCGAAAACATCATGAAAACCTGTGCCTAGCATCGGCACGTAAATCCTCACATACCGGGCATCCGTCAGTCCGGGTCAGCCCTCTCTCAAGGTATATATCGGGAATCCGTCAGTCCGGGTCATCCCTCTATCAATACATCGGGCATCCGTCACTCCGGGTCAGCCCTATATCAATCCATCGGGCATCCGTCAGTCCGGGTCAGCCCTCTATCAATCCATCGGGCATCCGTCAGTCCGGGTCATCCCTCTATCAATCCATCGGGCATCCGTCAGTCCGGGTCAGCCCTCTCTCAGTACATGCCTCTAGCACCGAGAAAACACGGGGCGGCGCCCCAAAATATCATATCAAGGGTAACCGGGTTTTTAAAGTAATGATATATTCTCTTTTTAAAACACCCTCGGTTCCCAAATCCAGAAATATCATAGAAACAACATATCTCGATGCGTAAAATCAAGCATGAAGTATGCTACATGTAAAGGAATGTATGTACATCATCATGTCATGCAAGGATCATATACTGAATGCAATAATGCTACAGTGTAGTGACATGGCAATTATCGATGATAAGTGTGTGAGCCGGCAACAAGTGTACGTGGAACATATGTATCATCGATAATGGTGCTGGTGTCCTAGCAGCATGACTGAATATCACAACAATACAAGCGATGCAATGCAGATAGCAGGAATAATGCGGAAACAATGATCAACGCAAAAGCACAGAACCTGCCCCAATAGATATGTTATACAACCATTAAAATAGGACGAATCAGGGCTTTTTGGTAAAGTAAGGGCTACGGTGTTTTAAGAAAAGATGCATCATTTGAAAATATCAGTATTACCCTTTTTGCTTATCTTTAAAATATTCCCGATTCGTTAGTTTTGAAAAAGGTATGACTCAGTCTAGTCCAATGTCTACTGAGAAATCTAGACAGGAGGGGTATGAAACCACCTAATCTGAGTCAATATATGTGTAAGTATAGCTATGATAGTCGGTGATCTCGCCTCAATACCATATCGTAAGATATCCTCAAGTATGAATGCGGGTAAAGCACATGTCCAAAGGCCCGCTAAACTATCATATCGCACCTCAAGGGCAACTATGTCACATCGCCGATCTCACGGCCTCACATCAAGTATCATCACAACCCACGTATATAAACACATAGTCCCATACCCATGTGTAGATATACACACTATCAAATGAAAGAACGAATGCAAGAATGTGTGTAAGTATAGGTATGAGTGTAGGTATGAGTGCAATCGCTACCCTAGGGTTCGCACTATACTACACCAATAATATCTGAGCATCAAGAATATCATCATTACTAACAATGATCCTAACCACACATAATAAATATACGTGTGTATACGTATTCGTATACAACACCACGGACTGCGGGGGTGCTATACGCCATCCACCCGACTTCTCCCCGTAGATATAAATCTACTCACCTGTATCCTGCGTGTCGGTGTCGATATCACCGTCATCTTCTGCATCGCCTCGGATCGTCGAGGTGTACCTACACATATCACACGTATCGCATCGCATCAAAACCAAATCAACACTTGAAACGATACGCTAAAACCAATACGATACGCAAAAAGGCCTATAGGTTAGAACCTACGGCTAGCCTTCGCAAAACAACCCGAAATCACTCGATATAGACGTACAAACGTCACACGATCGAGATAACACACAAATACCAAAATCACCAAATCAAAATACGCAAAGCCAATTCACATTTCAAAGCAGCAACCCAAGAAAATGCTCCCAGATTTCGTCTCAGGCCAAATTAGATCAAATCAACAACTCCAGGGTGCTATGCAGGGTGTATATGAGCTACAGAACCAACCCCGACGCAAACCACCACAACTTGGCCGGCCACAACCCCTACAAAACCGGCCTGGCCGGCCCAATGAAGGAATTGGGGGCTCGTCTGGTCAGGGTGGCCTCCTATGGTCTCAATTGGGTCCCTGGTGTTGCTACTTTTTCCTGAAAAAGTCTCAGTGTATTCCAGATTTTCCTGCAAGTCCCAGGTTCACAAAAACCGACATGAAAGTCCCGTAATTCCGTATTTTTGGGTTCAGGTTGGATTGGGTCAGGGAATTGGTCAAAATAGGGTCTAAGGTCCCTTTCTAAGTTCAATTGCAAAGTCAAAACTCACCATTACTCTAATCCTCTCTAGTTTTGCCTAAATATCCACAAATCACCCGATATCAATATGAAACTTGAATTAAACCTTAAATACAACAATTAACACTCTAATTGAGAAGAAATTACCTCACATGAACCTCATGAATCCTCAACAGCACCAAACACCACCTTTCTTAGTCCATTGCATAGATCTTGGGCTTGTGGGCAATTTTTGTGAAATGAGGGTAGGGTTTTGGGATAGTTTTCTTGATGGATCTAGTGTTTTTAATGGATAGGGTGAGGGAGTGAGGGAAAGGGCAGCAGCTCCATGAGGGAGAGGGAGAGAGAAATGAGGGTGAAAATGATGAAGGCATGGTTTAAAAAAAAGTGGGGTTGACCTTGCCCCTCTCTCTCATCATTACCTACTTTTCCCTTTTCTTTTCTTTTTCTTAATCCCATGCTTCTCACACCAATAGTGCTCCCAAAACAAAACCATGGCAATGAAAAATGAATCACAAGTCCAAAAAATGATATGTGCACAATTTTGCACAAAAAGCCAAAAAATCCGATTAGCGATTTTTAATCGCGATTAGCACTAAATTAGCATATAAATGCTCACAAACACTTAAAAATGGCATAATTCCAATCAATAACCAATTTTAGAATTTTCCATAATTTTTTCATAATTTTCCTCCATTTATTTGCATTTAAATATTAATTTAATATTAAAATAATCAATAAAATAATATTAAATCATAAAAATTCCTAAAAATAATATTTTATTATTTGGAAATGTTACATTTTTACCCCATACTCTTATGACCTTGACTTTGGCCAGCAAATCATAAGTCACATGTCAAGTTCTACCCGTCATTGTCCAGGTTGATTTGAACCCATCCGTACAAGCCCTTGACTTTGGCCAACAAGGCTATACGACTGTCCCAAACCAACGCATCTATCTATGCAGCATATGAATATCCAATAGCTACCAAACACTGTGCCTTGACTTTGGCCAACAAACACAGCTTGAATACTATTGACTATCCATATGAAACGACGGAGGGCTACGAATGGTTTCTGGCGAAAAGCTTTAACGTAATGAACTTGATATCGTTGAAGGAACGGAATAGCTTTTAAAAATATAGTGACGAAAACCTTTGCTAAAGAGGTCACTCCCGGTGAAGGGATCTCGGCTCTTTCCCCATAGAATGAGGTGCAGGATATTCCAACTGAATACCACGATGCAAAGCAAAAGTAATCGGCTATAGTGAAGTTATTGCCCTGACGCAAACTTCTGTCCAAGGGGTCACTCCTGGTGAAGGGATCTCGGCCCTTGCCTCGTCGACTGAGGAGCAGGATATTCCAACTGAATACCACGATGCAAAACAAAAGAGAACGTCCTTGCAATAACAGCTTTTTGAAAAGTGTTCCAACAACATCAGAATAGGTTTGTTTAACTTGCATTGATCCGAATCAACGCAGTCACATCAATTGATCACACCACAAAAGAACGAAAATAATGATGTACGTATATGCCATCCGCATTCGCCACTCGGTCCCGTCATCACCCGTTAGGTTACTTAACTAACGACAGAGCGGGGAATGGACTAGCGCGGATGCAAAACATATACAACATCTACTAGTATATATATCAATATATAATATTTCGCTTAAGGCGTGATAAAATGCAACAACACAGAAATGTACAGCATCACAGAACAATACAGATATCTGGGATCCCCGGGTTTCACAGAGCCGCTACTGAAACCCGACGTTCCCCTGGTCGTGTGGATAGCCTGTGCAATGAAATCCTAGACCCCTACAGGCGCGGCAAGTTACCCGCCAAAACCTGAAGCGAGGCAGCCCCCTTCAGTAACGTGAATGGACCACCCAGCACTTCACGGAATCCGGTAACTTGGGCACCCCTCCTGGGTCAACCTATACCCCCTACGAGTGCGGCGAATAGACCGCCAATTCTAGAGTAAAGCCCCCTCTGTCTCAATGCCATGAGATGCGGGCTCGTTGCCCTCTAGAACCCGGCTATCGGTGCACCCCTCCGCGGGGTAATCCTAGTACAGAAAGTAAAATATACATACAACGGGTACATCGACCTCGACCCAGTCGTGCCCCAAAAGAATAATATACAAACAGGCAGTGATGGCAGTCCACATGTCGGACGCTCGCCCCGCAATATCAAATGTACATATAAAACAAAATTGTATTAACATTGCAACCAGGCTATCCCCACGACCAATCCGCAACATCACAGCACAACACAGAACATCAACGTGAATGTCACGTTCGCAAATCCGTCTAAAAGAGCTATAGCAGTTAGACAGGATTTACCGATCAAATGACATTCACGGTCGCAGATATAATGTAAATACTGTGAACTAACATGTTTAAAATATCCGATCGAACAAGTTTACCGAAGTGGGCCCCAAGCACTACTGTAGCACTCCAAGAAAATCTGGGCCCAAAAAGAATATCCCAAAACCCCTATTTCGAACCCAGAAGCATACTGTGAAAATTTTGTATTGCGTTGACTTCTTCCAACCGCGGAACCACGGCCAAACCAGGGGTTTGGCCGCGTTTCCGAGGTCGTAATGAAGTAACACGCTACCAAATTTTTACAATATACTTAAAATTCCCTGTACATGTCTCTGCAACATACCGAAAAAAATTTGGAGCTAAAAAAATTTCGACAGAGAACAGATGCACTATAAAATACGGTTTTTGGGATTTTGTTCGATCGAGTTCTAAACATACTAGAGCAAGCTAGACTAGGTTAATGGTGTGGCTCTGATACCAATATAAGTGCACGGCGGCGCCCCGGCCGTCAATCCGACGCCAGAATGCGGAAACGAAAAACTTTTCTATAACTTAGAAACCGGAACCACCGCTCACTAAAAACCCGGATCGGGCCATTAACCTAGCTACTAGCAGACTAAAAGATGGGTGAAGAGATATACCAAGCGATCCGTGTCCTTCGGTCTTCGTCTCCACTCCAATCTCCCGCGGAATCTCCGGTCGTCGCCTCCTCATTGAAACGGGCACCACATCGCGGGGTTCTTTTACGGGCTCCCACCTCTGGACCGAGGCAACTCGGGCGCGAAGTTGGCGAGCCGACACGTCCAAGAGATGCTGTAGGTGTTGTGTAGAAACCATTGTCTCATTTGGGGTGAAGTTGCCTTTGGTGATGGAGGAATGAACAAGATATGAACTTGGGAATTTTGGTGGCAAGCTAAAATGAGATGAATGATAATTTTTCCCCACATCAAAAATGAACTCCTCTCTCTCTCCCCTCAAGTAGTGGCCGACCCCTCATCTCCAAAATGGTGGAGATGCCAATTCCAATTATGCAAGGAAAGAATAAGTATAATAAAAAAAAAGAGAAGAAGAAAAGGTCACACCATTTCTAATCTAAACCCCATCACATTTAATGCAAAGGAAAAGATGGATAAAGCATCTCATGATGATAGTCATATCATGAAGCCACAAATGCAAATAACCCCTCCACAATTTGCTAACTTGCGAACTTGCAAATTAGCCCCTCCACCGGAAAGTCCGGCCGTGAAGGAACAAAAGAAAACTGGCCGGAACGGAATGCAATCTGGCAACTTCAGAAAACTGATCCCGTAATAAATTACAGGAAACCCCCGCGACTGTATATACATACCCGAATTTGTATTCCCACTGAATACAATTGCAAAGAGACAAAATCTACACTGTACAATATTAGGATCCGGCTTAAACCAAAGCCCGCTAGTATTATCCGTCCGATCACGATCCGTGCAATACCGCACGTATCTGATTGAACCCTGCCATATCTCCATACGGCCTATACAGCGTTTCGCCCGAAACTTGAGTAACTGTCTGTGTGGGGGACTCTAAAGACTCGTCAATACTATGGCTGTGGATTTAACCACCAGCACGTCAGAGGTATTAGCCATACATGACGGGCCACCAGCTATTGACCAAAAGGGCGTCTGTGAGCGAACTCATACTGACACCCTACTGAGCCTGTCAGTGACAATATCCGTACAGTCCAGTCCGTTCGTCTATGAGTATCGCATGGCGGGCCTAGGGGGTTGGTAAAAGTCAGACCCCCAATAGCGGTACAAGTCTTGTCAGAGTGTAGCCCAGAACACCCTGAGATACTACTGGAGTACCTACCAGTAAATATCCTGCCTCGGCCGAGGGCTTCGTGTAATGGATCTCCTAGACACAGCGCGACCTCACCCCTAATACCGGGAGAGACGAACCCCTGCAGATCCGCTCACTGCCTCCATGTGGCTCAGGACTGTACCCAACTAAAACCTATTAGCACGTCTCCTTTGAGCGTGGTAGGGTAGTAATCAAAGCACAGTGGGAACTCACACGAGACAAATGACGATCTCAGGTCGATGAACTAACCTGTACACATGTCACCAGGGAACTGCTATCTGACGTCTGGTATAATCCCAACTAGCAGGTTCCCGGCGAGTCCTGTCCGGTGTACTCATAACCCAATGAGCGCCTGTATACATCTTAGGTGAACCAACTGACACCAGTGGCTTGTGAGACCAGCCACCGCCCCTCGTCGGGGTCTCGACTGTATACACTAGTCTACTCTGGAGAATCGATGCCCTGTCTCGAAACTCCCACGACTAGGGACCTTTTAAGGATGTGCTTATAGACCCCAGCTCCCACGTATATGATCGCCCTCATACTGCTGGTAGTCAAGCAAGAATCCTAGGGGCTCTATCAACGTGCAATAGTGACCTGTAAGGTCACCAAAAGCAATACACGGTGATAAAGATAAACCAGATAGCATACTATCATCTTGAGTAAGACTGTCCTACCGGCATAGGTCCTCCCTTAATCATTGCAATCACGTGCCTATGATCCAATAATTGACTCTGAGGGCACTATATTCAACAGATATACATTACTTACTGTGTTGACATACCTGGCATACTATTTTACTGCTTTACCGTTCACCTGATCTATTGGACACTTCATTGGTTACTCCATGTTCATATCTTTACCGTCTTGATTTACTGTTATATATCTATTATCACTGTTCGAGTTGCCACTTGCATCTATATATTTATATTGCTATTGTGTCGCTCTGACGACCTGAGTATGCATGCCCAGAGTGAGGAGTGGATCTATCCTGGACCAGGACCAGACGTACATCGCGGACATCTTGACCAGCTATCCAGAGTTATACTCTTTTTACCTCCATCAGGTCAGTTCTTTGTATTTGTTTTGTTTCAGATACTGCATTTCTCATTACCTGTCCGTTGTTTACTGATTACCACGTAAAGCTAGAAGCCGAAGCGTGACTACGGCAGGATATTTCCTTGACCGTAGGAGCATGGCTGGCCTTGTCAACCTCTCGTATTCCATATTTTGGGAAGTGGGGCGTGACAATCCCCAAATTCCATGTGTATAAGGGGACGGGCAATCCGTACCAACATGTTGCTCAATTCAGATCTTTGTGCGGTAACACCGGGGGCGATGAAAAACTATTGCTTCGCCAATTTGTCGGCAGCTTGGCGGAGACATCATTTGAATGGTATTCAGAACTTCCGAATGATTCCATCAAGACATTTACAGAATTGAAGCTACTGTTTACACAAAGGTTCGCGAGCGCTAGCGAGTGCCCCCCAATCACGGCATTAATCAACACCAGAGGGAAGCCGGGAGAGACCTGGGTTCAATACGCAATTCGGTGGCGGAACTTATGGTCGAAGTGTGAATAGCGCATAGAAGAAGCTCCTACTGTGGGCATGTTCGTAGGGACCCTTGATCCTCAGGCAACTATATCCCAGTTTATGATGTTCTTCAAGCCGACCACCTTCCAGGCCTTGATTGACAAACTGGCCTAAATGGACCAGACGGGCCATAGGTCGTCCTCTTCAAAAATGGATCCCCGGAATGAAAAGGGGAAGGGAAAGCGACCTTTGTCGCCAACGCTCAACAACAATCGAGTGACCTGAAGCCGATGGCTCGCCAAAACAGTAGACCGCGAGCCTTTGAAGAGAAGTTGAGACATCCTTACTCGTTTCCCCAGGACAAAACGAGGAGACTATTCGAATTGGCGGTGCGCAACAGGCTCATCACTTTGTCGAATCCAAGACGCCCACTGCAATCGGGCGACATCAACAATCCCAATTACTGCCCCTACCACCGAATAGTGGGCCACCCAATCGAAGATTGCTACATCTTTAAAAACTGGGTCGAAGACCAGTACCATCGGGGCAAGTTCGCATTGTCCGAAAACTGGAAGGTAAACCCGCCGCAGCAGCACGCTCCTAAAAAAGTGAATACGCCGGGGCATCGTGCTCATTTGTGGAGAAGCTCCATGGGAAGTGGTCCTTTCAGCTAAAACTAAAGGAATGCTGAAAGATCTTCAAGCATGTCCGGCAATTAGGTGGAAAATCCCGCTAAAGCCTGAAGTTATTGACGGAATGTTGAAGCCGCGCCCAACGCCAAAAGTTGGTAACAATAGACAAAACCTCCAGGCTAAGCCTCCGAAGTCTTCAATGAAAAAGAAGAAGGCCAAGAAGCCCATGCAGCTCGACGGCAATCGTACGAGTCTGCAAAAGTATATCGACGCGCTAGAGGAATACAACCAAAAAGCGCTGACCCAGTCACACTGAAAGAATTCCTCAAGCATATTCTTGAAAACGGAGACAGTGACATTGATGAAGGAGTCAACTCGTTTGAAGAACCCGAGGAGTATGTGGCGAGCTGCCACATGATCTCTCACTCATTAATAAACGGCAAAAAAGCTCCTGACGTAGAGAAGCTGAGGGCAGATCCAGAACCAAAACCCATGGAACCGTCAGATGGCCTCATCGATAAGCTGCTGAACGAAGCTCTTCAAAAGAGCAAAGCTGATTGAGGATGTGAAGCGGACATATACGAAAAGGCCAAGCGTCGGCGTCAAGCCAAAAAAGCTCCGGTAATGAGAAGTCATAAAGTACCCCAACCGGATCAAAGTTCCCTTGCCACCAGCAGGAGCATAAGGAAGTAATTCGCCAAAGCTCTGTCAGTAAGAATGAAGCAGCCACCTTCCAAAGAAAATACTTCTAAGAATACGTGCCCCGACGAACAAGATCCATCCGAAATACTGCTTGTATCATCAGAGGGTCGAACACCCTACCGAAGAGTGCAATGCCTTCAAGAAATGGTGGCAGGGATACGTTGCCCACCGACAACAATTCAAGCGAATGAAGCGCAAAGCCCGGCGGGAACAGAAAAGCGCGACAGACGAACGTGAAGGGACAGCCGGTAACTTTCATATGGTTAATGCCATCCCGACAAGAGCAAAACATCAAGTTCTTACTTTCGGGAGCGATTCTGACGAAGAAATAGTCCTTGGTCCTCTCTTCAAGGAATCCATCTTTGAAAAAGAAGAAGAGATGAAGAACTGTGAGAACATTCAATTACGTAACCGTACGTTGCCTGAAAAGAATCTCAGAACATCAAACAAAGGTTCGGGCAAAAGGGACAAAGGGAAGGAAAAAGTCCCTGAAGTGATTGCCCTCGATGATAGATTCGTTGAAGAGCTCACAGCCAAGGATCCGCCCAAGAAGAGCAAGGTGGATTACAATGTCCTGGCACATCTGAGGAAGATACCTTCACAATTGAGTATTTTGGATGCCCTTCTTCTGTCTAAAAAAGCACGAGATGCCCTGATCAAAGTGTTACAAGAGCCCGACCAGTTTCAAGCCTTCCCGGCGAAAGAAAAGATGAAGGACGTGCTGGAAGAAGTCCACACGACTGATATCACCTTCAGCGATGAAGACCTCTTTTTAGGAACGTGCGAGCACAACCGTCTGCTGTATGTAACCGGGTATTGTCACAATATCAAGATAGGGAAGATCCTGGTCGACAACGGGTCCTCCGTCAACCTTTTCAATGTAAGGATGTTGAAGATGATTTGCATGAACGTGCAGCATCTGGCTCGGGATAAAGTTACCATCTCCGGTTTTGACTCCCAATCATCACAAACGCTCGGGTCTATAATACTGACATTACGCTTCGGGTTGCTTATTACTGACGTCAAGTTCCATATTATTGACGCCAAGACTTGCTGTTGGAGATAGTGCCCTCATAGTCAATTATTGGATCGCAGGTACGTGATTGCAATGATTGCGGAGGACCTATCCCGGTAGGACAGTCTTACTCGAGATGATAGTATGCTATCTGGTTTGCCTTTATCAGTCGTGTACATGTTCAGGTGACTGATTGCATGTTACACTTTGATAGAGCCCTTAGGATCTTGCTTTACTACCAACAGTATGATGGCGATCATATACGTGAGAGTTGGGTAGTTTATATGCATATCCTTAATTGTGGTCCCTAGTCGTAGGAGTTTCGAGACAGGGCATCGATACTCCGGAGTAGACTAGTGTGTACAGTCGAGACCCCATCGAGGGGCGGTGGCCGGTCTCACAAGCCACTGGTGTATGTTGGATCACCTAAGATGTATACAGGTGCTCATTAGGTTATGAGTACACCGGACAGGACTCGCCGGGAATCTGCTAGTTAGTATTATATCTACCGTCAGATAGCAGTTCCCTGGTGACATGTGTACAGGTTAGTTCATCGACCTGAGGTCGTCATTTGTCTCGTGTGAGTTCCCACTGTGCTTTGATTTCTACCCTACCACGGCTCAAAGGAGTCGTGCAAACAGGTAGCTTTTGGGTACAGTCCCGAGCCATATGGAGGCACGTGAGCGGATCGGCAGGGGATTCGTCTCTCCCGGTATTGGGGGCGAGGTCGTGCTGTGTCTAGGAGAGCCATTACACAAAGTCCATGGCCATGGCAGGAGATTTACTGGTAGGTACTCCAGTAGTATCTCAGGGTGTATTGAGGCTTCACTCCGACACGACTTATACTGCTATTGGGGGTCTGACGTTGCTAGCCCCCTAGGCAGATATGCGATACTCATTGACGAACGGACCGGACTGTATATACATTGTCACTGTTAGGCTCAGTAGGGTTTTCGGAGGAGTTCGCTCATCGGTCTCCCTTGAGTTCGCTCCTCGGCCACCCTTGAGGTCAGTCCTTGGGCAGCCGTTACGCATTGCTAGTGCCGCTGACGGTTTGTGGTTAAACCCACTGCCAGGGTGCTGACGAGTCATTAGAGTCCCCCACAGACAGTTTCCCAAGTTCGGGCGAAACGTTGTAGAGGCCGTATGGTTTTATGGCAGGGTTCGGAAAATGCACGTGCGTTTACGCACGTGTCGATTTTCGGACAGATGATACTGGTCGGCTTTGGTTTAAGCCGGATCCGAGTATTATATTGAGTAGGTATAATATCTTTGTCTCAGTTGCATTTGTATTCGGTCGTAATACAAATGCGGGTATATTTATACAGTTTCGGGGTTATCCTGAAAGTTGTTTCAGGATCACTTTTGGAAGTTGCCAGTTTCCAGTTTTCTATCAGCCGTCTTTTAACATTCTGTTAAAGACGGATTTATCTTTTCTTCTGATATGAGTGAGTCATCATTCTAGAAGCTTCTAGAAGTGATGATGTGGCTTCATGACTCATTAGGCATTAATGGTGTCATTAAAGCTTTTGGTGACTATGCTTATGATTCATTGTTTTCTTTAAAGCCTTTTGTTTTGCTTAAGATCTTTTGTGATGATAAGGCTTCTTGATGTGGTCACCTCCCTCCTCCTACGGTCACCTCCCTCTTCCTTATAAGGTGGCCGGCCCCTCTCTCTCTCTCTTGATCGATCTCATTTCATTTGAGGTTTCATTTCGGTTAGAAAAGATATGATAGTTTTTGGGGTGTATGGAATTCACAGTTCATTTCATTCCATCACCCGAATTCCACGGCAACTTCATTAACCGATCGTCCACGGATTTGGACGAAGTGAGACAAAGTCATCTACTCATTCTCTACATCATTCTTGGTCGTCTCTTTTAGCGAACTTGACGATCGAGTTGCCTCGAGTCAGAGGCGGGAGCCCGTTTAAAGAACCGATCATGTGGTGCCACCTCGACGAGGAGATCGGCGATCGACGAGATCGGAGCAGCCGCAACGGAGCGTGGGATGATGGTTGAAGAACGAAGGACTCGGATCGTTCGGTATAACCATTCTACACTCTTTACAGTTTGTTAGTTTAGCAATAATGGCAGATCCGGGTTAAAGTATACGATAGCACCAGTTAAAAAGTTTTTGTTCCGCATTTGGCATCTGTAGACTGCCGGGGTGCTAGCGTAGACTTACATTGGTATCAGAGCCTAACCATTTTGCTATACTAACTTGTGCTAACGCGTTTAAAACATCGATCCGACCGGAAATCGAAAACTACAAAATCCTATGCCGACAGTTTCTGTTGATTTTGAACAGTGTCAAAATTGATTTCTGGATGTCTTAAAAATCCGAGCAGGCTATTTGAAGACCCACGACAAAATTTGGAGTCGTGACTCCTCCAAGTTGCCGCGGAAGCGCGGCCAAACCCATGGTTTGGCCGCCCTTCCGCGGCCATGTGAGGAGCACGTGCTCCCAATTTTTTCCAGTGGGTTCTAATTTGGATTTTGGGGTTTTTGGTATATAAAGTTTTGGCCCAGATTTTGTTACTGTTCACCAGTAAGCTGTGGGGCCCATTTTTTAAAATTTGGTCTTTGGTCGATCGAAATTTAAACACGTTAGTTTACAGTGCTTACATTATATCTCCGACCGGGAATGTCATTTGATCGGTAAACCGCGTTCGATTGCTATAGTTCTTTTAGACGGGTTTGCGAACGTGACATTCGCGTTGATGTTCTGTTTTGTGCTGTGATGTTGCGGATTTGTCGTGGTGGATAGCAGTGTGCAATGGTAGTACAGTTTGAGTTTATTTGTACATTTGATATTGCGGGGCGAGCGTCCAACTTGTGGACAGCCGTCACTGCCTGTTGTATAATATTCTTTTGGGGCACGACCAGGTTGCGGTCGATGTACCTGTTGTACTATTTTTCATTACTGTACTAGGTTTTACCCCGAGACGGAGTGCACGGATAGCCGGGTTCGGGAGGGCAACGGGTCCGCATCTCATGGCTTTGAGAGGCAGAGGGGCCCCACTTCAGAATTGGCAGACTATTCGCCGCGCTCGTAGGGGGTACAGGTTGACCCAAGAAGGGGTGCCCAAGATTACCGGATTCCGTGGAGTGCTGGGTGGTCCATTCACTATGCTGTAGGGGGCTGCCTCGCTTCAGGTTTTGGCGGGTAACTTGCCGCAACCGTAGGGGTCTAGGTTTCATTGCACAGTCTATCCACACGACAGGGGAACGTCGAGTTTCAGCAGCGGCTCTGTGAAACTCGGGGATCCCAGATATCTGTATTGTTCTGTAATGCTTATTACTTTTCTGTAATGTTGCATATTATCACGCCTGGAGCGATTATGTATATTGGTTTATATACTATTAGATGTTGTATATGTTTTACACCCGCGCTAGTCCAGTCCCCGCTCTGTCGTTAGTTAAGTAACCTAACGGGTGATGACGGGACCCAGTGACGAATGCGGATGGCATATACGTACATTTTATTTTCGTTCTTTTCTGGTGTGATTGATTGATGGGACTGCATTGATTCTGATCAATGCAAAGAAAAACAAACCTGTTTGAGTTGTTGGAACAATTTTAAAAAGTGTTGTTACAAAGACGTTTCCTTTTGTTATGCATAGCGGTATTCGGTGTGAATATCCAGCACCTCATTCGACGAGGCAAGGGCTGATATCCCTTCACCGGGAAAGACCCCTTGGACAGAAGTTTGCGTCAGGGTAATAACTTTACTATAGTCGATTACAAGTTGCTTTGCATAGAGGTATTCAGTGGAATATCCTGCACCTCATTCCACGAGGAAAGAGCCGAGATCCCTTTACCGGGAGTGATCTCTTTAGCAAAAGGTTTTCGCCACTATATTTTAAAAAAGCTATCAGGTTCCTTCAGCGATATCAAGTTCACTACGTTAAAGGTTTTTCGCCAAAAACCAACCGTAGCCCTCCGTCACTTCTTTTGGGTATTCAGTAGTATTCAAGCTATGTATTTTGACCTAACGCCAAGGCATAGTGTTTGGTAGCTGCTGGGTATTCAATTGTTGCATAGATAGATGAGTTGGTTTGGGACAGCCGTTCTGCCATTTTGACCTAACGCCAAGGGCATGTGCGGGTGGGTTCAAATTGACAAGATAGTGACGGGTAGAACTTGGCATGTGACTTATGACATTTTGACCTAACGCCAAGGTCATAAGAGCATAGGGCAAGAAAAAGATATCGGGAGTTTCTAAAGAAACTGAAACTTGCCAAGTATGCGCATACCTTCTGGAGTATGAATAACGTGGATGCATTCCATCACGTTAACATACGATGAGAGTTGGATCCTGATTCCCACTGATGAGTTGGTTTACTCTTCGGGTGATCCCGATTGATTCTTCTTTAGGTTTGGAGGAGAATTTGACAGGACAGTGGGAGGTTTCCGGATTAGATAAAGTGATGACCATTCTGATCTAGGTTAGAGTGCACGCAGAGTGTTTCTTTTCTCTCTCTCTCTTTGGCAGCGACCTTTGACCGACCCTAGACTATGACTCAGTGACCAGGTTGACCGAACCTTCTTAAAATACTGGCATTTGGATTGTCTGAGTTGCATAAGTCATTGCCACTCCTTCTTTTACCCTTTGAATTTCTCACAACACCCGTATTACTACGGATATCCACTTCCATTGGATAGATCCATCGTATGGTTATATACGAACTCGAAGGGACTTCTT
Source organism: Agapanthus africanus (assembly GCA_030015575.1). Classification (NCBI taxonomy): domain Eukaryota; kingdom Viridiplantae; phylum Streptophyta; class Magnoliopsida; order Asparagales; family Amaryllidaceae; genus Agapanthus; species Agapanthus africanus. Next base: position 104,601,508 of record JASDDO010000031.1, on the reverse strand, counting down.
CGGGGATGGATCCAGGTTCAGGAGAAATAGAATTGGTTTATTCAGTTGTCTTTTATTATCACCTTCTCTCAGGTTGCGAGAGCTCCTTGGTTTAGGAGAGTACACCTATTACGCCTATTGGATAGTCTTATTCCAAACCATAGGCTGGTGCCGAAAGGTAGGGAATGAAGAAAACCAATTAGCCTAAGTAGGGTGTGCAGAAGGTAATATGTAAAGACAAAATAAAGGGATTAGAAAGAGGGCAAAGTAAATTGCGACTGATATCATTCACGACCAAAACCGCGTACTTCATCGCCGCTCCTATTTCACCTTTAAAAGAATAAGGTATTATTCAGTTGTCTTTTATCGTCACCTTCTCTCAGTTGAGAGTACTCCTTGGTTTAGGAGGGTACACCTATTATGCTTACTGGATAGTCTTCTTCCAAACCATAGGCTGGTGCCGAACGGTAGGGAAGGAAGAAAACCATTTAGCCTAACGATGGTGTACAGAAGGTAACGACTAAAGACAAATAAAGGGATTTGGAGAGATGGCAATAAGATATACGGTTGAAGTCATGAATTGGATTATGGAAGAGGCATTGCTATGAATACCAGGATACCCCTAAGAAACATTTTCATGTTTCAGTGCATTGTTAAGGAAAAATTGTTTTCCCGATTAGACACTTACTCAAGGGTATGTATTTATCAGGTTTCATTCTCATATCTGTATGGTTTTACAGATGATGAGTGGGAGTAAGATATTGGGAATTAGGTGATCATCCTCATTATATCGGAATTCGTTGTAATTGGTGATATTTGAGGAAATCGCCAGGGTACAGTTTTCCACCTACAACGCACAGGTTTTGAGTTGTTCAACTCAGCGGACTTATACAGAGTATTGTATGTTGTCCAGTGTCCATCAGGACAAAGGGGTAGGTCCTCGTACTATGTTCTGTTTACTTATAACTTCTCTAGTATTTAGACGAGTGACAAGGTCTAAATTTTGAGAAGTTGTGGGTATAAGAATAAAGTAGAGAACCAGGTATCACATGTATCGGGATTCTTCAAAGAGATCGAAGATGTAGATTCTTGTGATTGGTATTCAGATGATAGTGATGGTTTTGAGAAACGTGTTTCTCTTTCAGGTTACTCATAATTGGATGCATTCCTAAGTTGAGTAATGCTGATTAGCCTCTTTCCATTAAGTTGAAATGCACTGGAGACAGCTGCATGGATTGAATCTTGGTTCCAATTAAATAAGTGCCAAAGTTTCTGTATTGGATATAGAATGGATCGTACCTTAAAAGAAATTAAGGTATGGGGAGTTGTCCAGCTCATGCTTAAAACCAGACTCTGGATAACTCAGGGCACGTTTCTGTAGTGGCTGTTTGTGGGTTGACCCTGGCTATGACGAGGGTTGATATTCTACCATTTGGAAGATCAATAGTGATATTGTTCTTGACTCGCCACAGTTTTAGTAAAATAGATCTTTTTCAGAAAACAGTAGTGGGAGTATGGTAGAACTGGAAGTGATTCCAGAACCGCGAGCGATTACGAAAAATTTAATAGGACCTATACATTCAATCAGGTTTGACATTCCAATAGCCACTCCGCAGGTATGGTAGGTAACCTCAGACACCCGAGAGGTACTTCGGTAGGCTCAAGGACGGTGACAGGGAGGTTCTTATCTACCAAGACTTGACACTACTGTTGTTCCAGGCTGTGAGACCAAGTAGGAGGGTTGTCGTAGTCAGTGGGAGCAACGGAAGCATAGTGGGCAAGATGCTTATATCTATTTATAGACTTGAGCAGTTATAGCGGAGATAGATCATCTAATTTTGATGTGACAGTCATGGGTTTGACTTCAATCAGAATAGGGGATGGATCAGTTAAGAAGGTAGTAGGGTGTGATGTCATGGAACTTGGATGACAGACACAGAGTAGGAAGTAAAATTCCTATACTACGATCGGTTGTACTGTGGTCGTCACACAGTTGTTTCTCCAGATAGGATATGGATATAATATTTGACATTCTGGTTTCTAGATCTATGGTTTTAGATCTGGATTTGGGTAGTTTCCCAATGTGGGTACTTTGACAGTTATTCTAATGGTTTTTGGAATAGTTGACTCCTAGCATGGTGGTGTACCTGCAGGTGATGGAGTCACCCTCTCTAAAGGTGTCGTATAGACTAAAGGGGAGAGGGATGTGCATGATTGGCAGATCACTTGCTTAGGCAATTGAGTCAATCATGAGATGTCAAGTACCGCACCAAATGTTGTTTTTTGCACTAGATGCAATAAGTTTGTATTAATCCAATCCTGGAGAAACATAAGGAAGCAGTTTTAGAACATTAGTACATGTTCTACGGATTTGATAACGGCAGCCTCCTTCGGGAGACGATTATCATTCCAGGCTTCAAAGGTGACATGGATGACAGAGTGATCGTCAGAGTTATAGTTTTTCCCTCTGACGAGGGACAGTATTATGGACAGGTGGTTCCAGAGGATACTGTGGGTGGCATGGTGCCCGATACTGATTAGGTTCAGTGATCGATTCAGTCTAATAAGTTTGGATATGGAGTTCATTTATGAACTAAGGTCCCATCAGATATCCAGACATATTCTAAGACAGGTACTACTCATTTCAGGAGATGGTTTTCTCCGCGAACTTGAGATTAAGAGAGATACAGAAAGAAACTTCTAGGCGGATCCACTCACCGAGGCTATTTCTCGAACACAATAGTTTTACAAACGGGCTTTGTGAAACTGATTAGTAGAGGAGTTGGATGTTCGGTTTCACACGGGCTGTGAGTAGTCGACATCGCAATATTAGCCTTGAGTGCAAGTGGGAGATTGTTGGAGATAGTGCCCTCATAGTCAATTATTGGATCGCAGGTACGTGATTGCAATGATTGCGGAGGACCTATCCCGGTAGGACAGTCTTACTCGAGATGATAGTATGCTATCTGGTTTGCCTTTATCAGTCGTGTACATGTTCAGGTGACTGATTGCATGTTACACTTTGATAGAGCCCTTAGGATCTTGCTTTACTACCAACAGTATGATGGCGATCATATACGTGAGAGTTGGGTAGTTTATATGCATATCCTTAATTGTGGTCCCTAGTCGTAGGAGTTTCGAGACAGGGCATCGATACTCCGGAGTAGACTAGTGTGTACAGTCGAGACCCCGTCGAGGGGCGGTGGCCGGTCTCACAAGCCACTGGTGTATGTTGGATCACCTAAGATGTATACAGGTGCTCATTAGGTTATGAGTACACCGGACAGGACTCGCCGGGAATCTGCTAGTTAGTATTATATCTACCGTCAGATAGCAGTTCCCTGGTGACATGTGTACAGGTTAGTTCATCGACCTGAGGTCGTCATTTGTCTCGTGTGAGTTCCCACTGTGCTTTGATTTCTACCCTACCACGGCTCAAAGGAGTCGTGCAAACAGGTAGCTTTTGGGTACAGTCCCGAGCCATATGGAGGCACGTGAGCGGATCGGCAGGGGATTCGTCTCTCCCGGTATTGGGGGCGAGGTCGTGCTGTGTCTAGGAGAGCCATTACACAAAGTCCATGGCCATGGCAGGAGATTTACTGGTAGGTACTCCAGTAGTATCTCAGGGTGTATTGAGGCTTCACTCCGACACGACTTATACTGCTATTGGGGGTCTGACGTTGCTAGCCCCCTAGGCAGATATGCGATACTCATTGACGAACGGACCGGACTGTATATACATTGTCACTGTTAGGCTCAGTAGGGTTTTCGGAGGAGTTCGCTCATCGGTCTCCTTTGAGTTCGCTCCTCGGCCACCCTTGAGGTCAGTCCTTGGGCAGCCGTTACGCATTGCTAGTGCCGCTGACGGTTTGTGGTTAAACCCACTGCCAGGGTGCTGACGAGTCATTAGAGTCCCCCACAGACAGTTTCCCAAGTTCGGGCGAAACGTTGTAGAGGCCGTATGGTTTTATGGCAGGGTTCGGAAAATGCACGTGCGTTTACGCACGTGTCGATTTTCGGACAGATGATACTGGTCGGCTTTGGTTTAAGCCGGATCCGAGTATTATATTGAGTAGGTATAATATCTTTGTCTCAGTTGCATTTGTATTCGGTCGTAATACAAATGCGGGTATATTTATACAGTTTCGGGGTTATCCTGAAAGTTGATTCAGGATCACTTTTGGAAGTTGCCAGTTTCCAGTTTTCTATCAGCCGTCTTTTAACATTCTGTTAAAGACGGATTTATCTTTTCTTCTGATATGAGTGAGTCATCATTCTAGAAGCTTCTAGAAGTGATGATGTGGCTTCATGACTCATTAGGCATTAATGGTGTCATTAAAGCTTTTGGTGACTATGCTTATGATTCATTGTTTTCTTTAAAGCCTTTTGTTTTGCTTAAGATCTTTTGTGATGATAAGGCTTCTTGATGTGGTCACCTCCCTCCTCCTACGGTCACCTCCCTCTTCCTTATAAGGTGGCCGGCCCCTCTCTCTCTCTCTTGATCGATCTCATTTCATTTGAGGTTTCATTTCGGTTAGAAAAGATATGATAGTTTTTGGGGTGTATGGAATTCACAGTTCATTTCATTCCATCACCCGAATTCCACGGCAACTTCATTAACCGATCGTCCACGGATTTGGACGAAGTGAGACAAAGTCATCTACTCATTCTCTACATCATTCTTGGTCGTCTCTTTTAGCGAACTTGACGATCGAGTTGCCTCGAGTCAGAGGCGGGAGCCCGTTTAAAGAACCGATCATGTGGTGCCACCTCGACGAGGAGATCGGCGATCGACGAGATCGGAGCAGCCGCAACGGAGCGTGGGATGATGGTTGAAGAACGAAGGACTCGGATCGTTCGGTATAACCATTCTACACTCTTTACAGTTTGTTAGTTTAGCAATAATGGCAGATCCGGGTTAAAGTATACGATAGCACCAGTTAAAAAGTTTTTGTTCCGCATTTGGCATCTGTAGACTGCCGGGGTGCTAGCGTAGACTTACACTTGCTACAACACTTTGCTCGGCAGGCCTTGGTTACATGAGTACAATATCATCCCTTTACACAGCATCAATGCATGAAGTAATTCAAGAACGGCCTTGAGTACACAGTTACAGGGGAGCTAAACCCATTCTCCGTAAATGAAGTCCATATATATGAAGACGCCAAGTACTTCTTACCAGACTTCGAAGATATGGAAAGATGCCGCAAACCAAAGAATAAACAAAAAGCCATCGCCGCTATCTCGATCTTTAGGAGCGATACCGAAGAGGATGAAGAGATGGTCTACTAGGGACAACCCCAAGGCAACAGGCTGTGACCATCTACTCCTATTCTAGTCTTTGGCAATGACTCTGAGGACGAGGCCAACGCGGTGTTCTCCATCCACCCGTCAATGTACACCTTCGCTGAAGCTGATCAGAGTTTGCAAATTACCATGGTTCCGCAGCGGCACTACAAAGAACTTGATGCACTTGATTCATATAGCGTGCAAGAGCTGCAGACCTTCTACATCCCTCCTAAGCAAAGAGGTGAGAAGGCGATCCTTTTCTACCAATCCACAGAGACTAAAGTGGAGAAAGAAGTATGGCACGGTGCTGAAACTGCACTCGACAGGCTTCAACCAATCCATCTTCCCAGATACTATGCAAAGGACTGAAAAGTCTATTAAGATGCTAAGGCGTACCCTTCAAACAGACTGCTCGACAAGTCCAGTTCTATAACAAGATTTGGAACGTTCCCGGGGCTCAGCGGAAGAAGCCCAACGGGAGAATGGAGACGACTGGCCTTGGATACGTTCGGTCCAAGAAATGGGAGCGATTCCATGGATGCCATGTCATAAATAACTCCGGTGGAGAAGCGAATACATTTCTAGATAGCGTTGGTGTCGAACCAGAGCAAGATCCCGCCGTGAGAAGACCATGCCCGTCATTCGAAGAGCAGATTGACAAACTAGTAAGAGAAGTAGGTCAAAGGGTTCGGGATGACCACAGCCGCGAAATGGCCATTTACGAAAAATCCCGGACGCAACGTATCATTCAGCAGGTTACGGAGAATGACGATCCCTTTCACCCCCAACCCGCTGTGCGCTCTCATGGCAAAAAGAAAGCCCGACTTAGAAGCAATGATAAGATCAAGAATGAGGACGGCTTTCAAAGACAGCGAAGCGGATCCAAGAAGCCATGCGAGCGAGGGAAAGTCAGCTGGAACCCGTCTTTTATGAAGAAGATGGGTCGAGGGTACTCTTTCCCTCAAGACAAGACAAGGAAAATATTCGACCTTATCATAAAGCATCAAATGATGGTGCTCCCGGAGTCTCAACACCCCGAACAGATAAACGATGTCCATCATCTGGATTATTGCTCCTATCACCGTGTAGTGGGACATCCTCTTGAAGACTGCTTCACCTTCAAAAACTGGGTTGAAGATCAGTATCAGCAAGGCAGGTTTGCTCTATCCGACAGTTGGAGGGTAGCCCCGCCATGAAAGCATGAGCCAAGAATAACCTACACTGCGAGGGAAAGTCTAGATCAGCATCGAGCTTAGAAACGAGCTCATACCTGCCATATGATAACATTCTCAAAGGAAGGAGAGTACGAGAATACGAACGGCCTCCCCCAGTGCTTCACAAATGAAGATGAGAACGAGTTGATCTCAGAATTTCCACCGGCGCCAAAAGAGCTGGAAGATGGGATACACACTACAGCAGACAACCAGAGAAAAATCGACTTGGGGACGGCAAATGAGCCAAGGCTAACATTCGTTAGTGAGCTGTTGTCTGAGAAACAGGTAGCCACGTTAAAGGACATACTTATGCAGTATAAAGACTGTTTCGCATGGAATTATTCCGAGATGCTGGGATTAGATCCGGAGATGGCTGTGCATAAAATGGCGATATCGCCGGACGTCAAGCGAGTCAAACAGGCGCCGAGAAGAATGCGGCTCGAGCTTGAGATGAGCATCAATGTCGAAGTCAAGAATCTAATCAACTCCGGCTTCATCCAAGAAGTTCAATACCCCGACTGGATCACCAATATCGTTCCGGTGATGAAGAAAAATGGGACAGTAAGCGTCTGACTAGATTTTCGGGATCTCAACAAAGCTTGTCCGAAAGATGACTTCCCAGTGCCTGTTACCGAGTTGATGGTAGATAACACGTCCACTCATGAAGTATTCTCCTTCATGGATGGATCTTCGGGGTATAATCAAATAAAGATGCATCCCGAAGACCAAAAGCATACCGCTTTCCGGACTCCGCTGGGCATATTCTGCTGCAAAGTGATGCCATTCGGTCTGAAGAACGCTGGCGCCACCTCCCAGAGGGCCATGACAAAGATCTTCGATGACTTCGTACATAAGGTTGTTGAATGTTATATCGATGACCTCATGGTGAAAAGCAAATCATACGAGGAACACTGGGAGCATTTGAAAATAGTGTTCCAGCGTCTTCGGAAATATAATCTGAAGATGAACCCTCTGAAATGCGCGTTTGGAGTTTCCTCGGGCAAATTCCTGGGATTCATCATAAGACACCGGGGCATCGAAATAGACCCGTCAAAGATCAAGGCAATTATGGAAATGCCTGCGCCAAGAACTCTCAAGCAACTGCGGTCTCTCCAAGGAAAGCTCGTGTATATCCGATGGTTTATAGCTAACCTCTCCAGCAAATGCCGCCCCTACAGTCATCTAATGAAGAAAAGGACTCCGTTCGTTTGGGATCGCAAATGCCAAAGTGCACTGGACGAAATCAAGCAATATCTGCAGAATCCGCCGGTACTAACCGCTCCGATCAAAGGAAAGCCCCTCATCCTATACACAACAGCGCTTGAAGGTTCTTTAGGCGCGTTATGGGCACAAGAGAACGACCAAGGGAAGGAGAGAGCTCTCTACTATTTGATTCGAGTTCTCCTGGGGGTAGAAAACAACTACTCCCCAATCGAAAAGTATTCCCTGGAATTGATCTTCACGGTAACGAATCTCCGACATTACGCCTTGGCATATGAGGTCTATCTCATATCAAAGGTGGATCCTCTCAAGTATTTGATGTCAAGAGCCATGCTAATAGGAAGGCTTGCCAAATGGGCCCTCCTCTTGATGGATTTCTCGATATTATATCGACCCCTCAAGGAAATAAAAGTCCAGGCCATCGCCGACTTTCTCGCTGAACATCCGATACCTACCGACTCTCCCTTGAACTGCGAGTTAATAGACGAATACGCGTTTGACGCAATTGACAGGGAGAAAGAAGGGAATGATACCCAATGGGAACTCTACTTCGATGGAGCGTCCTCCTTGAAGAAGCGAAAGCAAAACACCCCCATGATTAAAGCTGGGGTGGGCCTTATCTGTGTGACTCTGCAGGGAGGGATAATGCGTTTTGCCCTTTCCTTAACGGAGCCAAGAACAAACAATGAAGCTGAGTATGATGCTTTGATAGCAGGTCTCGAGATCGCTTTCAACATGGGGATCGAAAACCTCCTCATATATGGAGACTCCCAGCTGGTCGTTAGCCAAGTAAAAGGTGACTACCATACATGCAAGCCAGAACTGATCAGGTATAGTGAAAGAGTGCAGCAATTGCTGACGCAAATCCCCTACTACACCCTGGAAAGCATACCACGTGCGGAAAACAGCAAAGTGGATGCGTTAGCCAAGCTCGCTACAGAACTGGCCGACGAAAACCTCGATGACGTAAAGATCATTGTGCAAAGTCGCTGGATTCTCGCGCCAGCAGAAATATCTTCGAAGTCGTCTAAAGAAAAGGAAGCGACCAAACAAGAGGTTTCCCAAGTAAAGGACGAAGAAAGGGCGAAGGATTGGAGAAAAGTCTTTGTAGACTACTTCGAACGCCCGAAGATGCGTCATCAAGGCATCAGCTGATGGAGCGAGCCCTGTCTTTCGCCTTCGTCAATGGTACTCTTTATAAGAGATCATTCGATTGTCTATGGCTGAGATGCCTGGGACCAGAAGAAGCAAAAGGGGTTGTTCAAGAAACTCATGACGGAATCTGCGGTTCCCATCAAGCTGGGCCAAAGATGAAGCTGAAGATCAAAAGAATGAGCTACTATTGGCCCACAATGGTTCAGGACTGTAAGTCTACGGTAGCGCCCCGACCGTCTTTCCGAGGCCAAAATGCAGAAACGAAAACTTTTTCAAACTAGAAACCGGCGCTATCGTATGCTTAAAACCTGGATCGAAACATTAACCTACAACTAGCTATTTAGAGAGAGGGTTGGGAAGCTATACCGATCGATCCGTGTTCTTCGGTCTTTGGCCACCATCCCAAGCTCCTCGCAGCATCTCCGGTCTCGATCTCCTCGTCGGAAAGGGCACCACATCATCGATTCTTTTTACGGGCTCCCGCTTCATCCGAAGCAACTCGGGCACGAAGTGTGCTAGCCGACGTGTCTATGGTGATGTAGAGAATGTTTGTGATCACTTTGTCTCTTGCATCCATGGATTTGGATGGAGGTTAGAGGTGTTGCATTGATGGAGATAATGAGCTAGAGGAAGAAGAAGAAGAAGAGGTTTCTTTTCCTTTTGTTGTTGCTATGATAAAAAAATGAGAGAGTGTGTGAAGTGAAAAATAATACAAGACCAAAACCACACCTATGGCAGCCCCTCTCTCTATCTCTCTTGTTATCATATCAACATAAATCAAGCTCATAATGTGACACATGCACAAGAAAAGAGACCATGAGTCACCACTTGTGCATGTGTCACAATAAATGCTCCAAATCATGATATCTAGATCATAATTACCATTTACAAACATTAATCCAAATGTTTGCAACAATAAAAAGATACGGCAACATCTAAAGTAAACTCGTGACGGATCACAAGGATACCCCTCACCTGTATATACATACCTGCATCCGCATTCCGACTGAATGCGATGAGACTACAGTAATCCAAAATATCTAATACTAGGATCCGGCTTAAACCAAAGCCCGCTAGTATGATCTGTCCGATCATGATCCGTTCACTGCCGCACGTATATGATCGAACCCTGCCATATATCATACGGCCTCTACATCGTTTCACCCGAAACTTGAGAAACAGTCTGTGGAGGACTCTAAAGAATCGTCAATACTTTGGCTGTGGATTTAACCACTAGCTCGTCAGAGGTACTAGCCGTACGTAACAGGCTACCAGGTATTGACCAAAAGGGAGGTCGATGAGCGAACTCATTCTGACACCCTACTGGGCCTGTCAGTGACAATATCCGTACAGTCTGGTCCGTTCGTCTATTAGCATCGCATGGCGGGCCTAGGGGGTTGGTAAAAGTCAGACCCTCAAAAGCGGTACAAGTCGTGTCGGAGTGTAGCCCAGAACACCCTGAGATACTACTGGAATACCTACCAGTAAATCTCCTGTCTTGGCCAAGGACTTCGTGTAATGGCTCTCCTAGACACAGCGCGATCTTACCCCCAATACCTGGAGAGACGAAACCCCTGCCGATCCGCTCACTGCCTCCATGTGGCTCGGGACTGTACCCAACTAAAACCTGTTTGCACAACTCCTTTGAGCCGTGGTAGGGTAGTAATCAAAGTACAGTGGGAACTCACATGAGAAAAATGACGATCTCAGGTCGATGAACTAACCTGTACACATGTCACCAGGGAACTGCTATCTGACGTCAGGTATAGTACCAACTAGCATGTTCCCGGCGAGTCCTGTCCGGTGTACTCATAACCCAATGAGCACCTGTATACATCTTAGGTGAACCAACTGACACCAATGGCTTGTGAGACCGGCCATCGCCCCTCGTCGGGGTCTCGATTGTATACACTAGTCTACTCCGGAGTATCGATGCCCTGTCTCAAAAACACCCACGACTAGGGACCTTTTAAGGATGTGCTTATAGACCCCAGCTCCCACGTATATGATCGCTATCATACTGCTGGTCGTCAAGCAAGAATCCTAAGGGCTCTATCAACGTGTAATAGCGACTTGTAAGGTCACCTATGTTAGTGTATATGCCCTAGAGGCCATTACTGTATCATACTAGTTTGTATATTACTTAATGGAAGCTTGGGATATTCACAGTTGTATATACAATCTTGCTCGAAATGGTAGTATGCTACTTGGTTTGTCTCTACTTTAATATGTGCATGTGTTTCTTTTAGCATATTGCTGATATACATATTAGTAGAGCCCGTAGGATCTTTGCTTGTTTACCGGCGTTGTGATGGCGCTCACACTCGTGGGAGCTGGGTGATCTATAAGCACATCCTTATCAGGTCCCTAGTCGTTGGACTATCGAGACAGGGCATCGATACTCAGGAGTAGACTAGCGTATGCGCTTCTCATCACAGTGTGGGAGACGGTCTGTGCCACAGCCGTCAGTACGTCGTACTTGAGATAGTATGCGGGTGCTCGTTAGGTTACGAGTACACTGGACAGGACTCGTTGGGAACTGTTGGTTGGTATTATACCTATCGTCAGTTATCAGTTCCCAGGTGACATGAGTACAGCTTAGTCCGTTGACTTGACACTGTCACTTCGCCTCGAGTGTGTTCCCACTGCACTTTGATTAATACCCTGCCACGGCTCAAAGGAGTCGTGCAAACAGGTAGTTTTTGGGTGCAGTCCCGAAGCACTTGGAGGCAGTGACGGTTAGACAGGATTCGTCTCTCCCGGTATTGGGGGTTGACATCGCGCTGTGTCCAGGAGAGCCATTACACGAGTAGTCCCTGGCGAGGGCAAGCGAGATATACTGGTAGGCTTCCAGTGTTATCTCAGGGTGTTCTGGGCTACACTCCGACACGACTTGTACCGCTATTAGGGGACTAACGTTCACCGCCCCCTAGGCCCGCCATGCGATGTATCAGACGAACAGACCGGACTGTACGGAGACTGTCACATACAGGCTCAGTAGGAGTTCAGATGGGGTTCACCTCGTCAGTCTTCTTATCGACATCTACCTGGGGACCGTTACGTACAGCTAGTGCCGCTTGCGGTCTGTGGTTAAACCCACTGCCAGCGTAGTGTCGAGTCTTTAGAGTCCCACACAGAGAGCTATTTGCCTTTAGGCAAAATGAGTAGAGGTCGCATGGTTTTGCGACAGGGTTCGTTCACATCCGCGCACTTGTGCACGTTTGCTGTCCAGACAGCTTATACTAGCGGGCTTTGGTTTAAGCCGGATCCTAGTATATGATTTGGGATTGGTTTTTCTCATTGTATTCGTGTTCCTCGGATCACGAATACAGGTGCGTATGCACAGTTGCTTGAGACAGAGGGAGAGGACTTTGATTAGGGTTAATGACTATTGTCATTTTATTAACCCTAATGCTTATGTGTGTATTATGGTTAATTGATCTTAGCTTAATATAATTGTGCATGGTTATGGTTGTTGACCTTTTGACTATCTTGACTTGTTGACCCTAGTTGACATATTGACCATCATCATTCCATATAAAAGATGCTTTTTGATCCTTGCAATTGGCATTAAATATGAAATGATAATGGTAATGTCATGATTAACCATGACAATTATCTAGCTAATTATCTAATTAAAATAATACACACATATATGTGAGAATGGTTCATTTTATTCTTATTCTATCATTTACTTTCTCTCTCTTGTTCTTCCTCTCCCTCAAGCTCTCCCCTCTCATGTGTTGAGAAACACTTGAGCTTGAGAAAAACCCTCTCTTGATAATCTCTACTCTCATCTAGGGTTCAAGGATTAGCACTTCTTGCACCCTAGTTACTTCTAGTTTGGAGTTGAAGCCAAAGGTTGAGGCTTTCGGGTGGATCTTTCTTCGTCGTGAGAAGACGACCTAGGTGACCTCCTTCCACCACTCCAAGGAGCAAGGAGAGAAGGACATAAAGCCCAAGGTATAACCTTTCTAGCACTTAGCTAGTTTCTAGTTAGCTTTAGCTTGTTTTTGTTTAGCAAAGATCCTTCATAATGTAGTCCATGTTGCCTAAGCTCATAAAAATTCGATTTTTATTCCGTTTTCCACCTCCTCGTAAGCACTGGGGTGGGCAATGTGGACTTACAGTGGTATCAGAGCCTAACTAAACATAAACTAGCTAGGTAGTAGAGTGTATCGAAGTTCGAATCGGAAAAATCGAAAATCCGAGTTTTCAAAACCATAAGTTTTTGTTAAAATTTTTTCTGTTCAAAAAAAAATAAATCATACACCAAAAATCATCTCAGGGTTTTGTGAAGAAAGACACCAAAAACGATCCAGTGACTCGACCAAAGAGCCGCGGTTCCGCGGCAATAGCAAGCTATTGCCGCGCAACCGCAGCCGTCTTGGCTCTTCACTGGGTCGAGTTTGGTGCAGTGTATTTCTGGCTTGGTTTTAGGATTTTTAAGATGGTTTATATGTGCCCAGATTTTCCAGAATAGAAATTTGTTTTTGGGGCCTATAAATCCGTATTTTTTTTCCGAACTTCAATACACTTTGACTAAAAGGTTATATCTGTGATGTTTATATGTATTGAACGTCGGCTAATCACTATATGTCGATTAGTCGGGGTTATACATATCTGTGATCTGTGATTGATGATGGTATGTGTATATGAATGGGTTGGATTGTCGCGGATGAATAGCCGGGATGGATGTGAGATGAGTGTTGTTTTTTCTTTCATTCATTGTAATATGTAAATTGATGTAATATTATTATTTGTATGGCCGCACAACCGGGTCGGGATTGTAGCCGTCATTGTATAATTCTTTTTACTGTTTTTGCTCCTAGGATAGACCCATGGAGGGGGTGCACAAACTACCGGGTATCTCGAAGTGACGAGTGGCCTACTCACAGTGTTGAGGAAGGTTGCTTCGCTTCGGGTACTTGGCGGGTAGTTTGCCGCACCCGTAGGGGTCTTGGATGGGGTATTGGCTATTCACCGCGACCGTGTAATCCGCTTTTCGTTGCAGGCTCGAACGGATTGTGGATTCCTAGTATATCCAATGTATTCATCTGTGATCTGTAATGTCTATCATTGCTATATATTTATATATGATTACTATTTAGGCGTTGCTTATGTTTTACAGCTGCGCTAGCCCAGCCCCCCGCTTTGTCGTTAGTTAAGTAACCTAACGGGTGATGACGGGGCCCCGTGGCGAATGCGAATGGCATAAGCGTACGTCATATTTTGGTTGTTTTCTGCAATGGTAGGATTAAATGATGGGACGCATTAAAAGAACTAATGCAAGAAAATAAACCAAGTAAAAGTCGATTGGAACACTTTGAAAACCACTCGGTTCTTTTCAAAAACTAAACTTTTAAATGCGGAGCATGAACCACTCCTTTTAAAAGCTATCTCGTTCCATCGATTATATCAAGTTCACTACGTTCACGGTTTCGCCAAAACCATCCATAGCCCTCCATCATTTCAGTTAAATATTCGGTAGTATTCAAGCTATGTATTTTGTCCTCACGCCAAGGCATAGTGATTGGTAGCTGCCAGATATTTATCTGTTGCATAGATAGAATGCGTTGGTTTGAGACAGTCGTACTGCCATTTTGGCCTACGTCAAGGGTAGGTACGGGTGGGTTCAAATTAACCAGGATAATAATGGGAAGAACTTGACATGTGACTTATGACATTTTGACCTCACGCCAAGGTCATAAGAGCATAGGGCAAAAAAATCCACATCGGGAGTTTCATAAGTACTGAAACTTGCTAGCGCTGCATACCATTTGGAGTGTGATAATTCTGGTAGGATTCCTTCAGTTTTATCACGCGATGATATTTGGATCCCGATCCTACTGTGAGTATATGCTACTCCTCGGAAAAACTCTCACTTAACGATCAATGGTATAAACCTAGTAGGTGTCTAGAAAGGTATTAGCAGGGCTACGCCCACAGGGAAAAGAGGTTACTCAATTAAGGAACTTCGCGAAAGCGTTGGAAAACCTCCCTCGAAGTACCGACACTGGCCTGGCTGAACGGTTAAGCAAGAATTGTACGGTGAGATTGATCCTGACTAATCCTTTCTTTACGGTTTGAGAAGGGATTCGAGAGACAGTGGGAGCCATCCAGTTTAGACAAATTAAAAACCACTCTAAACTTGTAAGAGCATCATGCTAAAGTGTTTCTTTTCTCTCTCCTAATTGCAGCGACCATTCAACATGACCGGACTTAAGTTATTACTAGATAAAAACATATTGACAGGACCAAACTACAAAGATTGGCTCAGGAATGTCAAGATGGCAATCACTTACGACAAGTTGGGGTATGTCCTTACCACCAAAGCTCCCCCTGTCCCAGGTCCCAAAACCAGTGTCGTAGATAGGGAAATCTACAAGACCTGGGAAATTGATTGCGTGAAGGCCAAATGCCTCGTACGAGCCTCGATGGACAACGAACATCAGAGGAGGCACGAGAATATGGACCTAGAGTCCATATTTCTTCATACAAAAGAACTGTATGGAGAGCAGTCTCGTATCGCAAGATACGAAGTGTCGAAAAAGTTGTTTTCGGCAAGGTTGGCCGTCGGATCATTGGTAGCGGAACACGTGCTTAAGATGATTGGCTACATAGAGGAGCTCGCGGACCTAGGGACCACGTTGGAGAATGAACTCTATACTGATTTGATTCTCCAGTCCCTTCCTTCCACTTACGCCCAGTTTATTCTTAACTTCAACATGCAAGGAAAGGAGGTTGAACTTTCCGAACTTCTGAACATGTTGAGGAGTGCTGAGGGCACCCTACAGAAAGGTAGGGAGACATCCACTTTGTTTGTAGGATGATCTTCCTCTTCTAGATTCAGGGCGAAAGCCAAGGGTAAGAAGAAGAAAGCCCCCGCCAAACCAAGAGGCGGTGTCGGTAAAGTGAATACGAAGGGAAAAGAAAAAGCAACAAAGATAGCAGGAAAGCTGGTGGGGAAGGAAGAATGCTTTTATTGTCACAAAAGTGGTCACTGGAAACAGGATTGCAAGGCTTGGAAAGCCAGAACACAGGATTTGAAGCGAGTTGCAGCTTCAGCTTCAGGTGTGTATGTTAATGAAAACTGTCTATCAATAAACTCTACTTCCTGGGTATTGGATACCGGATCAGGATCTCATATCTGTAATTCTTTGCAGGCGTTGAGAAAGCGTAGAGTTTTAAAGGCAGGTGACATGACCCTCAGAGTTGCGAACGGTGCTAGCATAGATGCTGAGGCCATGGGGGGCTATCACCTGGGATTGTCGGATGGACATTTTTTGGTTTTGCGTAGTTGTTATTATGTACCAAATGCAACCTGTAATATCATTTCTGTATCTTTATTATCTAAAGAAGGTTATGAATTTGCATTTGTAAGTAATGTAGTGAACATTCACCTTAATCAAGTTTTGATTGGGTCAGGTACATTGAACAACGGTATATACGTGTTAAACCAACCACAGATTTTCAATGTCCAGAATACACACAAAAGAAAGTCTCCAGAAATCAATAAAACTTTCTTATGGAATTGTAGACTGGGTCACATCAATGAGAGAAGGTTGACTAAGTTACATGCAGAAGGATATTTGGATTCGTTCGAATATCAATCGTATGCAACTTGTCAATCCTGTCTCAAGGGAAAGATGACAAAGACTCCGTTCACTGGACATGGAGTAAGAGCGAGCGAGCTCTTGGGACTCGTACACAGCGACGTGTGCGGTCCAATGTCTGCACATGCGCGAAGCGGTTATTCTTACTTCATTACTTTTACGGATGATTTCTTAAGGTTCGGACATGTCTTCTTAATGAAGCATAAATCCTAAGCTTTTGAAAAGTTCCAGGAATATAAGAATGAAGTAGAAAAACAAACAGGCAAAAGTATCAAGGCACTGAGATCTGATCGAGGTGGTGAATACTTGAGTGCCGAGTTCCTGGGTTACTTAAAAGAGAATGGAATTCTCTCTCAGCTTACTTCTCCATACACTCCGCAACATAACGGTGTATCGGAGAGACGGAACCGAACCCTATTGGATATGGTACGGTCCATGATGAGTAACGCTGAGTTGCCGCGATCGTTCTGGGGATATGCACTAGAATCAGCTGCATACCTTTTGAACCGAGTTCCCACTAAGACTGTGCCTACCACACCATATAAGTTATGGAGTGGGAAGAAACCCTATCTTCAATACCTGAAGATTTGGGGATGTCCAGCTTATGTCAAAAAGCAGCATACGGACAAGCTCGAGGCACGCTCAGTACTGTGCAAGTTTGTGGGATACCCAAAGAACTCCAGGGGGTATCTTTTCTATTACGCAGAGGAACAAAAAGTCCTTATTTCTCGTAATGCCCATTTTCTGGAACATCAGTTCTTAGAAAAAGAAATAAGTGGGAGCGCAATAGAACTGGAAGAAATTCCAGAACCACAAGCTATTACTGAAAGCTTAGTAGAACCAGAGGGTTCGAAAGATCAGGACATTCCCACGCCACTCCGCAGGAGTAGTAGGCAGTCTCATCCGCCCGAGAGATACTACGGTTTTCTCATTGGCGGGGATAGAGAGTATTGCATCATAGATTGTGATGAGCCTACTAGCTTCCAGCAAGCCATTCAGAGTGTCGAATCGGTAAAATGGCTGGATGCAATGCGGACCGAAATGGAGTCCATGTACACCAACAAAGTATGGACGTTGGACATTGCTCCAGATGGGGTAAAACCCGTAGGATGCAAGTGGATCTTCAAAAGGAAGATTGGTGTAGATGGACAGGTTAAGACCTATAAAGCTAGACTGGTTGCAAAGGGTTTTCGTCAGCAACCTGGTTTGGACTATGACGAAACTTTTTCTCCAGTAGCTATGCTGAAATCCATTCGGATCCTTCTTGCCATTGCTGCCTTCCACGATTATGAGATTTGGCAGATGGACGTAAAGACAGCTTTTCTATATGGACATTTAGAGGAGTGTGTCTATATGGACCAGCCAGAGGGTTTCATTCAGAGTGGGAGCAGCGGAAAGGTGTGCAAGTTGCTTAAGTCCATTTATGGACTAAAGCAGGCATCGCGGAGTTGGAACATCTGTTTTGATGAAACGGTCAAGAAATTTGGCTTTATCAAAAATCCAGATGAACCATGCATCTATTGTAGATTTGTAGCGAGAACTGTAGTATTCCTCGTTTTATACGTGGATGACATTCTCTTAATAGGAAATGACATTCCTATGCTACAATCTGTCAAGGGGTTCTTGTCACACAGGTTCTTCATGAAAGACCTGGGTGATGACTCATACATTCTGGGTATCCGGATCTACCGTGACAGATCCAAGAGGATATTAGGACTTTCGCAGTCCAGGTACATCGACGCCATACTGAAGAGATTCAGTATGGAAGATTCCAAGCGTGGTAATCTACCGGCTTATCACGGGATCACCCTCTCCAAAGAGATGTCACCCAAGACTGATTTGGAGAGGGATCGCATGTCTATTATACCCTACGCTTCTGCGGTAGGCTCTATAATGTATGCGATGTTGTGTACCAGACCGGATGTGGCTTATGCACTGAGTGTGGTAAGCAGGTATCAGTCAAACCCTGGGGAGAAACATTGGATAGCAGTAAAGAACATTCTCAAGTACCTGAGAAGGACTAAGGAGATGTTCTTGGTGTATTGCGGAAAAGACCTCCAGATTGAGGCCTTTGCTGACTCCAGCTTCCAGAGTGACAAGGATGATTCCAAGTCCATGTCGGGTTTTGTCTTTACCCTCAATGGAGGGGCGGTGTGTTGGAAGAGCTCCAAACAGGAAACCGTTGCTGACTCAACTATGGAAGCGGAATACATCGCTGCATCTGATGCCGAAAAAGAAGCTGTCTGGATGAGGAAGTTCTTGAAAGAACTTCAGGTGGTTCCGTCCATTGTTGACCCAATACCTCTGTATTGCGACAACAACGGGGCTATAGCTTTAGCGAAGGAACCCAGGTCCCATCAGAAATCCAGACACATCTTGAGGTGGTATCACCTGATCAGGGAGATCGTGGAACGCCAGGAGATCGAGGTTCGGAGGGTTGCTTCAGAAGATAACACAGCAGATCCATTCACCAAGGCTTTGTCCCAGACTCAGTTCGAACGGCTGATCGAGATGATAGGTCTTCGATACGCCAGTATATGGCCTTAGTGCAAGTGGGAGATTGTTAGTGTATATGCCCTAGAGGCCATTACTGTATCATACTAGTTTGTATATTACTTAATGGAAGCTTGGGATATTCACAGTTGTATATACAATCTTGCTCGAAATGGTAGTATGCTACTTGGTTTGTCTCTGCTTTAATATGTGTATATGTTTCTTTTAGCATATTGCTGATATACATATTAGTAGAGCCCTTAGGATCTTTGCTTGATTACCGGCGTTGTGATGGCGCTCACACTCGTGGGAGCTGGGTGATCTATAAGCACATCCTTATACAGGTCCCTAGTCGTTGGACTATCGAGACAGGACATCGATACTCCGGAGTAGACTAGCGTATGCGCTTCTCATCCCAGTGTGGGAGACGGTCTGTCCCACAGCCGTCAGTACGTCGTACTTGAGATAGTATGCGGGTGCTCGTTAGGTTACGAGTACACTGGACAGGACTCGTCGGGAACTGTTGGTTGGTATTATACCTATCGTCAGTTATCAGTTCCCAGGTGACATGAGTACAGCTTAGTCCGTTGACTTGACACTGTCACTTCGCCTCGAGTGTGTTCCCACTGCACTTTGATTACTACCCTACCACGGCTCAAAGGAGTCGTGCAAACAGGTAGTTTTTGGGTGCAGTCCCGAAGCGCTTGGAGGCAGTGACGGTTAGACAGGATTCGTCTCTCCCGGTATTGGGGGTTGACATCGCGCTGTGTCCAGGAGAGCCATTACACGAGTAGTCCCTGGCCAGGGCAAGCGAGATATACTGGTAGGTTTCCAGTGTTATCTCAGGGTGTTCTGGGCTACACTCCGACACGACTTGTACCGCTATTAGGGGACTGACGTTCACCGCCCCCTAGGCCCGCCATGCGATGTATCAGACGAACAGACCGGACTGTATGGAGACTGTCACATACAGGCTCAGTAGGAGTTCAGATGGGGTTCACCTCGTCAGTCTTCTTATCGACATCTACCCGGGGACCGTTACGTACAGCTAGGTTCGCTTGCGGTCTGTGGTTAAACCCACTGCCAGCGTAGTGTCGAGTCTTTAGAGTCCCACACAGAGAGCTATTCGCCTTTAGGCAAAATGAGTAGAGGTCGCATGGTTTTGCGACAGGGTTCGTTCACATCCGCGCACTTGTGCACGTTTGCTGTCCGGACAACTTATACTAGCGGGCTTTGGTTTAAGCCGGATCCTAGTATATGATTTGGGATTGGTTTTTCTCATTGTATTCGTGTTCCTCGGATCACGAATACGGGTGCGTATGCACAGTTGCTTGAGACAGAGGGAGAGGACTTTGATTAGGGTTAATGACTATTGTCATTTTATTAACCCTAATGCTTATGTGTGTATTATGGTTAATTGATATTAGCTTAATATAATTGTGCATGGTTATGGTTGTTGACCTTTTGACTATCTTGACTTGTTGACCCTAGTTGACATATTGACCATCATCATTCCATATAAAAGATACTTTTTGATCCTTGCAATTAGCATTAAATATGAAATGATAATGGTCATGTCATGATTAACCATGACAATTATCTAGCTAATTATCTAATTAAAATAATACACACATATATGTGAGAATGGTTCATTTTATTCTCATTCTATCATTTACTTTCTCTCTCTTGTTCTTCCTCTCCCTCAAGCTCTCCCCTCTCATGTGTTGAGAAACACTTGAGCTTGAGAAAAACCCTCTCTTGATAATCTCTACTCTCATCTAGGGTTCAAGGATTAGCACTTCTTGCACCCTAGTTACTTCTAGCTTGGAGTTGAAGCCAAAGGTTGAGACTTTCGGGTGGATCTTTCTTCGACGTGAGAAGACGACCTAGGTGACCTCCTTCCACCACTCCAAGGACCAAGGAGAGAAGGACATAAAGCCCAAGGTATAACCTTTCTAGCACTTAGCTAGTTTCTAGTTAGCTTTAGCTTGTTTTTGTTTAGCAAAGATCCTTCATAGTGTAGTCCATGTTGCCTAAGCTCATAAAAATTCGATTTTTATTCCGTTTTCCGCCTCCCCGTAAGCACCGGGGTGGGCAACGTGGACTTACAACCTAAAGCAGTACACGATGATAAAGATAAACCAGATAGCATACTATCATCTTGAGTAAGACTGTCCTACCGGCATAGGTCCTCTCTCAGTCATTGCAATCACGTGCCTGTGATCCAATAATTGACTTTGAGGGCACTATATCCAACAATCTCCCACTTGCACTCAAGGCTAATTATTGCGATGTCGCATACTCACAGCCCGTATGATACCGAACACCCAACTCCTCTACTAATCAGTTTCACAAAACCCGTTTGCGAAACTATTGCGTTCGAGGAATAGCCTCAGTGAGTGGATCCGCCCTGATGTTTCTTTCTATGTCTCTCTTTATCTCAAGTTCGCGGAGAAAGCCATCTCCCGAAATGAGCAATACCTGTCTTAGAATATGTCTGGATATCTGATGGGACCTAGTTCATAAATGAACTCCAAATCCAAACTTCTTAGACTGTATCGTCAATTGAACTTAATCAGTATCCTGCGCCATGCATCCCTCAGTATCCGTTTGGACCACATGTCCAAACTACTGCCCCTGGTCAGAGGGAAAACTATAACTCTGACAGTCACTCTATCATCCAGGTCACCTTGGAAGCCTGGAATGATAAGCGTCTCTCGAAAGAGGATGCCGTTATCAAATCCCTAGAACATCCACTTATGTTCTAAAACTGCTTCCGATCGTTTCTCTAGGATTGGATTAATATCAATTTATTGCATCTCATGCAAAAACAACATCTGGTGTGGTACTTGACATCTCATGATCAACTCAATTGCCTAAGCAAGTGATCTGCCAATCATGCACATCATTCTCC
Organism: Agapanthus africanus; assembly: GCA_030015575.1. Lineage (NCBI taxonomy): Eukaryota > Viridiplantae > Streptophyta > Magnoliopsida > Asparagales > Amaryllidaceae > Agapanthus > Agapanthus africanus. The sequence continues at coordinate 104,579,627 of JASDDO010000031.1, read as the reverse complement.
CCTTTAGTCTGTAAGACACCTTTAGAGAGGGTGACTCCATCACCTGCAGGTACACTACCGTGCCAGGAGTCGTCCATTCTAAAACACCTTTAGAATGCTGTCTAAGTACCCTCATTGGGAAACTACCCAAATCTAGATCTAAAACCATAGATCTAGTAACCAGAATATCTGATATTATATCTATATCCTATGTGGAGAAACCACTGTGTGACAACCAAAGTATAACCGATTGTAATATAGGAATTTCACTTCCTACTCTGTGTATGTCATCCAAATACCAGGACATTACACCCTACTACTTTCTTAACAGATCCATCCCCTATTCGGATGAAGTCAAACCTATGACTGTCACATCAGAAATAGATGATCTATCTCCGCTATATCTGCTTTAGTCCATAAATAGACATAAGCCACTTTTCCACTACGCTTCTGCTGCTCCCACTGACTACGACAACACTCTGGCAGAATAATACACACGTACACTTCTAAAGCTAGTTTAGAACGACGCTATACTCATCCTCCTGCCGGGTCTCATAGTCTGGAACAACAGTAGTGTCAAGTCTGGGTAAACAAGAACCTCCCTGTCACCGTCTTTGAGCATACCAAATTACCTCTCGAGTGCCTGAGGTTACCCACCATATCTGCGGAGTGGCCAATGGAATTTCAATCCAGATTGAATCTTTAGGTTCTTATCAAATTTTCAGTCATCGTTTGCGGTTCTGGAATTACTTCCAGTTCTACCATACTCTCACTACTGTTTTCTGAAAAAAAATCCATTTTTATTAAAACTGCAATATCACTATTGATCTTCCAGATGGTAGAAACTCAACCCTCGTCAAAGCATTGGGTCAACCCACAAACTGCCATTACAGAAACGCGCCTTGAGTTATCCAGAGTCTGCTTTTAAGCAAAAGCCGGACAACTCCCCGTACCTTAACATTGTTAAGATATGAACTATTCTATATCCAATATAGAAACAGATGCACTGATTTAATTGGAACTAGATTCAAATCATGCAGCTATCTCCAGTGCATGTCAACTAAATGGAGAGAGGCCGATCAGCATTACTCAACTTAGGAGTGCTTCCAATTATGAGTAACCGGAAAGAGAAGCAAGTTCTCTTAATCATTACTATTAACTGAATACCATACACAAGTATCTACATCTTCGCTCACCTTGAAGAATCCTGATACTTGCAACACCTGGTTTTCTACTTTATTCATATACCTATAACTTCTCAAAAATTGGACCTTGTGTTTCTATGAAATACCTGTCTAAGAACTAGAGAAGTCATAAGTAAACAGAATATAGTACGAGTACCAACCCCTCTGTCCTAATGAACACTGGACAACATACAATACTCTGTATAAGTCCCCTGAGTCTAATAACTCATACCCTGTATGTCGTAGGTTGAAAACTGTACTTATGGTTAAGAAGAATTACACCGATGTTTAATACTCCTTACCTAACCATCAACTAATATAGGTAAATGTCTTGGACATAATTTCAAAAGGTTATATCTCACTTTATAAGAATAAACGTACAGATATATCAATTTGAAATTGGTGCATAACAACGGATATTCAAAACCAAATATTTGCCGTCCGGCAAACAACCCAGGTGATTTCCTCAAATATCACCAGTTACAACGAATCCCGATATAATGAGGATGATCACCCAATTCCCAATAACTTACTCCCACTCATCATCTGTAAAACCATACAGATGTGAGAATCAAACCTGGTAAATACATACCCTGGAGCAAGGACTAATTAGGAAATCAGTTTTCCTTTAATAAAACACAGTGAAACTGAAACATGTAAATGTTTCGAAGGGGTATCCGGGTATTCCTAGTAATGCCTCTTCCATTATCAGATTCACAACTGTAACCGTATATTTCTTTTCCATCTCTCCAAATCCCTTTATATGTCTTTAGTCATTACCTTCTGTACACCCCTTTAGGCCAAATGGTTTTCTTCCTTCCCTACCGTTCGGCACCAGCCTATGGTTTGGAAGAAGACTATCCATTAAGCATAATAGGTGTACTATCCTAATCCTAGGAGTACTCGTAACTTGAGAGAAGGTGAAGACAAAAGACAACTGAATAAACCTTATTCCTATTTCTCCTGAACCAGAATCCATCCCCGAACTGGAACAAGTACCTTCAAGTTCGTATATAACCATACGATGGAGTATCTAATAAACTGTGGATCTTCGCAGTGATACGGAGTGTTCTGGAGAAATACAAAGGTGATGTACGATTGGCGAAGAAATCCTTGGTTTGGTCGTGAATAGCAGTCGCAATTTACTTTGCCCTCTTACTAATCCCTTTATTTGTCTTTACTTAATACCTTCTGTACACCTTTTAGGCCAAATGGTTTTCTTCATTCCCTACCGTTCGGCACCCACCTATGGTTTGGATGAAAACTATCCAATAAGCGTAATAGGTGTATTGTCCTAATCCAAGGAACACTCATAACCTGAGAGAAGGTAAAAGGAAAAGACAACTGAATAGTTCTATTCGTTTTCTCCAGAACCGGAAACCATCCTCGAATAAGTTCCTTCAAGTTCGTATATAACCATACGATGGTTTTATCCAATGGAAGTGGATGTTCGTAGTAATACGGGGTGTTCTGGAGAAAAGGGTAAAAGTAGGAGTGGCAATGAGGTATCCAACTCAGACAATCCAAAAGCCAGTGTTTTTAAGAAAGTTCGGTTAACTTGGTCACTGAGTCATAGTCAAGGGTCGGGTCATGGTCGTTGCCAAAGAGAAAGAAAAGAAACACTCAGCATGCACTCTAACCTAGATCAGAATGGTTATCAATTTATCTAATCAGGAAACCTCCCACTGTAATCTCAAATTCTCCTCCAAACCTGAAAGAAGAATTAGTCGGGATCACCCAAGGAGTAAACCAACTCATCAGTGGGAATCGGGATCCAACTATCATCGCATGATAATGTGATGGAATCCACTCACGTTATCACACTCCATAAGGTATGCGCATATCTGGCAAGTTTCAGTTTCTTTAGAAACTCCCGATATGATTTTTATCCCATGCTCTTGTGACCTTGACGAAGGCCAACTTATCATAAGTCACATGTCAAGTTCTACCTGTCATTATCCAGGTTAATTTGAACCCACCCGTACATACCCTTGACGGAGACCAAAATAGTAGTACGACTGTCCCAAACCAACGCATCTATCTATGCAGCAGAAAAGTAACAAATAGCTACCATACACTATGCCTTGATGAAGGCTAGCATACATAGCATGAATACTAAGTGCTACCCTTCTGAAATGACGGAGGGCTACGAATGGTTTTTGGCGAAAAACCTTTAACGTAATGAACTTGATATCGTTGAAGGAACCGGATAGATTTTTATAAAAATATAGTGGCGAAAACCTTTGCTAAAGAGGTCACTCCCGGTGAAGGGATCTCGGCTCTTTCCCAGTAGAATGAGGTGCAGGATATTCCAACTGAATACCACGATGCAAAGCAAAAAGGCAATCGGCTATAGTGAAGTTATTACCCTTACGCAAACTTCTGTCCAAGGGGTCACTCCCGGTGAAGGGATCTCGGCCCTTGCCACGTTGACTGAGGTGCTGAATATTCATAACCGAATACCACTGTGCAAAACAAAAGAAAACGTCCTTGCAATAACAGCTTTTTGAAAAATGTCCCAACAACATCAGAATAGGTTTGTTTAGCTTGCATTGATCCGAATCAACGCAGTCCCATCAATTAATCACACCACAAAAGAACGAAAATACGATGTACGTATATGCCATCCGCATTCGCCAGTGGGTCCCGTCATCACCCGTTAGGTTACTTAACTAACGACAGAGTGGGGACTGAACCAGCACGGGTGTAAAACATATTCAACATCTACTAGTATATATATCAATATATAATATTCGCTCATGGCATGATAAAATGCAACATCACAGAAATGTAATAAGCATCACAGGACAATACAGATAATCCGGAAGCCCCGGGTTTCACAGAGCCGCAACTGAAACCCGACGTTTCCCGGGTCATGTGGATAGCCTGTGCAATGAAATCCTACACCCCTACGGGCGCGGCAAGTTACCCTCCAAAACCTGAAGCGAGGCAGCCCCTTTCAACAACGTGAATGGACCACCCAGCACTTCACGGAATCCGGTAACTTGAGCACCCCTCCTTAGGTCAACCTGTACCCCCTATGAGTGCGGCGAATAGCCCGCCAATTCTTGAGTGAACCCCCTCCGTCTCAAAGCCATGAGATGCGGGCCCGTTGCCCTCTAGAACCCGGCTACCCGTGCACCCCTCCGCGGGGTAATCCTAGTACAGAAAGTAAAAATATACAATGGGTACATCGACCTCAGCCCAGTCGTGCCCCAAAAGAATAATATACAAACAAGCAGTGACGGCAGTCCACATGTCGGACGCTCGCCCCGCAATATCAAATGTACAAATATAACCAAACTGTACTACCATTGCATCCAGGCTATCCACCACGACAAATCCGCAACATCACAGCACAACACAGAACATCAACGTGAATGTCACGTTCGTAAATCCGTCTAAAAGAGCTATAGCAATTAGACAGGATTTACCGTCGAATGACATTCACGGTCGCAGATATAATGTAAATACTGTGAACTAACATGTTTAAAATTTTCGATCGACAAAATTTCCCGAAATGGGCCCCAAGCACAATTCCCAGTACTCAAAAAAATCTGGGCCAAAACAAAAATTACCAGAAACCCCATTTCCAAGTCAGAAACCTCTGTAGGAAAAATGGCGCACTGTTGCTACAGTCCTGCCGCGGAACCGCGGCCAAAATGTGGGTACGGCCGCGGTTCCTCCGCGCTATAGTGACAACAGCGTACCAAATTTTCTCAGATTTCATAAAAACTCCTGCCTGATTTTCTGCAACACTCCAAATAATTTTTTGATGATAAAAAAAATTCGACAGAAACTCAGAATTTGGAAATGCCGTTTTTAGAAATTTCATCCGATCGAAGTTCTAAACACGTTAGAGCAAGCTAGTAAAGGTTAATGGCATGGCTCTGATATCATGTAAGTCTACGGTAGCTCCCCAGCCGTCTTTCCGAGGCCAAAATGCGGAAACGAAAACTTTTTTAAACTAGAAACCGGCGCTATCATATGCTTAAAACCCGAATCGAACCATTAACCTACAACTAGCTATCTAGAGAGAGGGTTGGAAAGCTATACCGATCGATCCGTGTCTTTCGGTCTTTGGCCACCATCCCAAGCTCCTCGCGGCATCTCCGGTCTCGATCTCCTCGTCGGAAAGGGCACCACATCATCGATTCTTTTTACGGGCTCCCGCTTCATCCAAAGCAACTTGGGCACGAAGTGTGCTAGCCGACGTGTCCAAGGTGATATAGAGAATGTTTGTGATCACTTTGTCTCTTGCATCCATGGATTTGGATGGAGGTTAGAGATGTTGCCATTGATGGAGATAATGAGCTAGAGGAAGAAGAAGAAGAGGTTTCTTTTCCTTTTGTTGTTGCTATGATAAAAAATGAGAGAGAGAGTGAAGTGAAAAAATAATACAAGACCAAAACCACACCTATGGCAGCCCCCCTCTCTCTCTCTTGTTATCATATCAACATAAATCAAGCTCATAATGTGACACATGCACAAGAAAAGAGACCATGAGTCACCACTTGTGCATGTGTCACAATAAATGCTCCAAATCATGATATCTAGCTCATAAATACCATTTACAAACATTAATTCAAATGTTTGCAACAATAAAAAGATACGGCAACATCTAAAGTAAACTCGTGACGGATCACAAGAATACCCCTCACCTGTATATACATACCTGCATCCGCATTCCGACTGAATGCGAATGTGATGAGACTAAAGTAATCCAACAAATCTAATACTAGGATCCGGCTTAAACCAAAACCCAGTAGTATGATCCGTCCGATCATGATCCGTGCACTACCGCACGTATATGATCGAACCCTGCCATATATCATACGGCCTCTACATCGTTTCGCTCGAAACTTGAGAAACAGTCTGTGGGGGACTCTAAAGACTCGTCAATACTTTAGTTGTGGATTTAACCACTAGCTTGTCAGAGGTACTAGCCGTACGTAATGGGCTACCAGGTATTGACCAAAAGGGAGGTCGATGAGCGAACTCATCCTGACACCCTACTGAGCCTGTAATGGGCTACCAGGTATTGACCAAAAGGGAGGTCGATGAGCGAACTCATCCTGACACCCTACTGAGCTTGTCAGTGACAATATCCGTACAGTCCGGTCCGTTCTTCTATGAGCATCGCATGGCGGGCGTAGGGGTTGGTAAAAGTCATACCCCCAAAAGCGGTACAAGTCATGTCGGAGTGTAGCCCAGAACACCCTGAGATGCTACTGGAATACCTACCAGTAAATCTCCTGCCTTGGCCAAGGACTTCGTGTAATGGCTCTCCTAGATACAGCGCGATCTCACCCCAATACCGGGAGAGACGAAACCCCTGCCGATCCGCTCATTGCCTCCATGTGGCTCGGGACTGTACCCAACTAAAACCTGTTTGCACAACTCCTTTGAGCCGTGGTAGGGTAGTAATCAAAGCACAGTGGGAACTCACACAAGACAAATGACGATCTCAGGTCGATGAACTAACCTGTACACATGTCACCAGGGAACTGCTATCTGACGTCAGGTATAATACCAACTAGCATGTTCCCGGCGAGTCCTGTCTGGTGTACTCATAACCCAATGAGCACCTGTATACATCTTAGGTGAACCAACTGACACCAATGGCTTGTGAGACCGGCCACCGCCCCTCGTTGGAGTCTCGACTGTATACACTAGTCTACTCCGGAGTATCGATGTCCTGTCTCGAAAACTCCCACGACTAAGGACCTTTTAAGGATGTGCTTATAGACCCCAGCTCCCACGTATATGATCGCCATCATACTGCTGGCCGTCAAGCAAGAATCCTAAGGGCTCTATCAATGTGTAATAGCGACCTGTAAGGTCACCTAAAGCAGTACACGATGATAAAGATAAACCAGATAGCATACTATCATCTTGAGTAAGACTGTCCTACCGGCATAGGTCATCCCTCAGTCATTGCAATCACGTGCCTGTGATCCAATAATTGACTCTGAGGGCACTATATCCAACAAGGACTACCTCGAATATGCGAAGTAGTGTCACTCGTGCCAAATTCACGGGGACTTCATCCATCAGCATCCAAATCCGCTACATCCGACGTTGGCTAGTTGGCCGTTCGAAATGTGGGGAACCGATATAATCGGGCCCATCGAACCAGCATCATCTATGGGACATCGGTTCATACTAGCAACAACCGATTACTTCTCCATGTGGGCAGAAGCAATACCGCTAAGAGAGGTGAAGACGGAGAACATCCTCCATTTCTTCAAGACGCACGTCCTCTACCGGTTCGGCACTCCGCAACGGATTATCTCTGATAACGGGTCAGCCTACAGAAGCCATAAGATCAGCCGCTTCGTACAGCGGCATAAAATAGATTGGAGATATTCTTCAGTTTATAATCCCCAAGCTAACGGTCTAGATGAGGCTTTCAACAAGACCTTGACACAGATCATAAAGAAAACGGTGTCCAGAAATAAAAAGGACTTGCGCGAGAGATTGCATGAAGCTCTTAGGGCCTATCGGACTACGTTAAAGACGGCCATGAACGCAACGCCATTTGCGTTAGTATTCGGCACGGAAGCGATACTTCCTTTGGAGATAGAGCTACCCTCTCTACGAGTAGTGATTGTTAGAATTAAAGTTAACCGCAATCAAGACGGTGTCGCTATGCAGCTAGCCGGTTGAGCACGGGTCGATCCACAGGGAGATGGTTGTATGTCCTTTCTTGTTTTAGACGAGTCAATAAAGAATTTGTGTATGAGTTTGTTCGAAACTATCCTATGTGTAATATTTGCAAGTATAAAGTTGTTAAGAAAAAGATACGAGATTATAAGCTAAAGAAATCCGTACTCAAAACCTTTGAGCCGAATCTTGACCAATTGAAGCTAGAGCAATCGGCAACAACGTGGATTAGGGGATTTAAGCGCGGTATTCGTGGAATACGGCTTATTTACCCTTGTCCTTCCGTTCTTGTCTCTTGCTTTCGCCTCCGGCCAAACCGAACGCAACCGGTCGCGGTTAGGAATCACCGTTACCTTGTCAGGGTACGGTGTCTAACGGAGCGCTTGCGTATCGTTTGGGCGGAGTTCAATGGAAAATACGGGAAAAGGAAATGGGCAAAGAAACGTTAACTTATAATACCGTATTTCTTCTTAACAATAATAATTACATTCATTCACAAAAAAGAACCAAAAAGAGAGAACAAAAAGAAAAGAACAAAGAAAAGAAAAGATTACAAGAATGAAAGTGCATGAATATAAATTGCAAGTAATTAAAGTGCAAGGAAATAAATTGCAAGTAATAAAAAACAAGTAATAAAAAGCGGGTAATAAAGAGAACAAGAAACTAGGACTCAAGACAAGCATGTGATCAATAGCCAACCCTTAAACTTGCAAGCTCAATCAAGAGGTTGCAAGATCAAGGGAAGGGTAGAGAACGCATGTGAATTGAAGCGCTAATTCCATGTAAGAATACGACCCTTGAGATCAATAACTAACCCTTAACCATTCAAGCTCAATGAAGAGGTTGAATGATCAAGAGAAAGCAAGAATCTCAAGGGGAAGAAGAAACACAATAGAATGATACAAAACCCTCATCTTCATTAATCTCCCACTCAAAAGCTCTCACTACAATTTCATGGAGGAGGAATGAAGAAGAAGAAGAAAAAAGAACTAAAACTACAAAAGAAAGACGAACAAAAGAATGCAAAGAATGACCCTTGGCTTTGGCAAGTTCTGCTGTATTTATAGGCAGGGAGTTGAAGATCTAGGGCAACCACCAGAGCACATGGGAAGTACCCAAAATACCCCCAAAAGACGACAAGGTGAGGACTCCACATGGCCGCGGATCCGCGGCCAATACCCCCTATTGGCCGCGGATCCGCGGCCCTATAGAGGGATTAGGGGCTGTGTTTTCTTGTACGGCCCTGATCTGCAGTCCCCTGTTGTCTGGTACACCTATTTTCTGAAAATACTTTCACAATTCTTCCAGAATTTCTGTTGAGGAAAGGTGGAATTTTTGTGGATGTTTTTGTCATGATTGCCTCGTGCTCCGCGTAGATTTCTTGGAACTTGTTGTTGCCATTGAGCCTTGTGCATGAAGGTGACATTGATTTGACATTTTGTCTTCCTAAACTGGTATCTGGCAACATACGGATGACGAGCGGAGACCGTGTTTTCTCAGTGGTTGGCAGGAACCCGGATTTTGTCGTGTTTTCCATGAATTTCACCGTTTTAGAACCGAGAACCTGTATCCTGCAAATATATAACAAACACGGATTAAAAGCACCTACCTATAAACAACCGAGCGTAAGAATGGGCGGTATAAAATGCAGTATTCTGTGATGAAAAAATACCCCCAAACTTAACTTTTGCTCGTCCCGAGCAAAACCAATTATTCACAAAAATAAAATCCTAACCGCTCTTTCGCAGGGAACGCGATTGCACTGAGTATGTGCAACAAGCCGTTAAACCTCTAGGTGTCCCTAGTAGGAGGAGTGTTGTCTCCTGAGGGTTTTCAGCGCATACTACCCACAAAATCCGGTCAAGTTGGTTTTGTACAATAACTAAGATTCAAACCCTAAAGTTTTTGTTTCAGAAAATAACAATTCTATAATCCTAAGTCTAGACTATCGAACCTTTATTTTTCACACCTCGCTTCTTATTTAACTACAGATTTTATATGTCTTTACGTGCAGTGCAATTAGTGTCGTTAAGTTCCAGAAGGATCGATTAAAGTCATCATGTCGCACAATAAAGCCCAGATAATAATTTTAAAAGGATCACATAGGTTTTATAAAGAGTTAAGCATTTTTCAAGTTTCGTTTTCCAGTAAGGTTTCAATTTCAGAATTTCTATCTTCCTTAACAGGAAACTAAGTCGTATTTTTCACTCCACCTTTTTCTTGTTTTCATTTCATACACACCTCTGTGATCGTGCAATAGTCTTTATCATAGAATAAAACCTTCATATCTCCGTTAAAATTTTTATAAAAGCCTGTCTTTTATCAAGATTATTCTCACACAAAGAACCGTTAGGAATTTTAACTCGGAGAGAACACTTGCTTGACCTTGTTTTTATCTGGACTTTCTAGGCTTCTTAGCGAGCTTTGGGCCAATGCACCCAAACCAGTTGGTTTTAGGGCATTAGGTGTAGAAACACCCCAGCGGACTTAATTGCTCAAGTTACCTAGGTCCAAAAACAAAAGACAGTTTGGCGTGAAAATCATGATGATTCAATACGAACGGAGATATAACCGGTAGTTCAATTATTTTTTTGGATAAAAAACGTGTTTAGTGGGTTCGGTGTGTAATCATTCCAATCAAGTTTCAGATGGGTTATTTTTCAGACTTAGTTCCAATTAAGGCATCAATAACATTCCTTCATATTCACTCACTTCATAAACTATTCTTGATATATTACTTATTTCAGAACAAACCTATTTGATCCTCAGAAAATCATTTATCTTTTTTAAAAGTTTTTAAACATAAAAGACTTGTCATCTAATTTCCAAGACTCACAACACGTGTAGTGTGATGTAAAGACGTATATCAGCTATAGTTAACTTCAAAGGAGAGTTATTTTTCAGGTTTTCAAAATCTAAACATAAGATTTAGTTATTCTTATTTTATCAAACAAAACCGTCGAAATGTTGAATCAGAGTCCTCCCACTAGCTAACTTGACAGAAAGTTTTTTTTTATATTTTTAGAAAATTTTCAGATTTTTATGGATTTTATGGATTTAATATGCAGATGCAAAATATACATATGAATGCGAAGGAAGAAAGCTTACCGAGCACACCCCCAAACTTAAACTTGACAGTGCCCTCACTGTCAGGCTATACCAAGAAGGTCAAAATTGCCGGTGCTCCCTACAACAAATTATATACAAAAAAAGGAAAACAAAAATATGTAGAAAAAAAGGTGTTCCCCCCAAACTTAAGTAAAACAGTGTTTCCACTGTTAAGCGTTGAAGTTCAGGATTAGGGGGGAAGGAGAACAGAATCAAGCTATACAAGGCCTTACACAGGCCAAAAGTGAGCACCAACCATTCAAAGATTTTATCATGATAAAGCAGTGGCTGGTGAAAGAATGCGGAGAGGTAAGAAATGGAGACTACGCGAGACCGTAAGGAATACGGTCTCGGTCTATTGGAAGAAGAATGGTGGAAGGGAGAAAGAAATGGAATACGAACTTGAGGGTGGAAATGGATTGAATAAATTAGTACAACCTGTAATGATCGATGTGAAAAGATGGATTGTACTAATCTATCAATATGGCGAGAAATTGGATCAAATCCCTCAAGATTCGTAAGAAGCCATGGGTACGCCGAACTTGGTAAACCAGACACAGTAAATGAAAGTGAGACGGGTTCTTGCAAGGTCGGAACGATGGAAAGGATGGAGGGAAGTGGTTGAGGAAGGGTATCGGTTAAAGGTTCAGGAGGGTGTACACAGTCAGTGGAAGGAATAGGATGAATTGGAAAATCCGACTCATCAAGCAAAACTGGTTCATCCTCAAAACTATCCTCAATATTCTCCTCAAAATTTAGCACATCCATGCTCTTCTCCTCAAAATCCAGACGCATATGGGGTTCGGAAAAAACATTTAATGACTTGGGATGATGATTTGAAGAGACAAACTCAGCCACATCTACGGGTTCATCATCCAAAATATCCCCAGCGTCAATATCCTCAATCAAGTGAAAATCAAAATTCTCTGACACCTCATCAAAAGCATGGATATTAATCGATTCTGGTTCTAAGATATAGGTGTAGAGGTCAAAAGGATTAGGTATGGTTTCACTTGGAAGGGACCCTTCACAATCGGGCAAATCAAATACTACGAAGTCGCACAACTCATTCATCATTCTATCTTCAATTGATAAATCATGTGGGATACTCGATAGACTTTCAAAACAGGAGTTGTGGGATTCAATTTGGGACGGGTAGGTTTGATTTAGAAGGGGGTACATCTCACTCTCTCCACTCAAATTCACATCCTGTCCTGCCGCCTCATCATACATTGAAAAAGTTGGAGCTAGTTGAAAACTAGCTACCGGGTCAGTAGGTTGCATGAGGGCGGCCAAGGACGCATTCAAATCCATCATCTGTTGGCTTGATGCTACCCTAAAGTCTTCCAACGACTGTTCTAGACTAGACATTGGTTGTGAAGGGGTTTCAGTAAAAGATTCAAAGTTATTTGGATACTGAAAACTCCCAAAAGGCTGTTCTGAAGCAATGTCTAGGGAAGGTGCAAAAGTAGGGTAGGATTGGTAGGAATTGAATGGCTGGACAGGAGTGGGATCAACATTGGGATAAGAAGGTGAATGGAATTGTTGATCCCAAGAATTTGCAGTGGTGAAAGGAGTGAAAGATCGGCTACGAGATTGTTCAATACGTTCAGCAATAGACATAGGTCTCAGGGTACAACTGGATTTTCAAAAGGGGTATCAACGCAAGAAGGTGTGAATGTTTGAAACGGCTGATACGAAGTGGATTGCGGGGTCCAGTTGTTCGTCCTAGACACGTCTATCCGATCTTTCAAAGAAATTTTTGGCATGGATGGATCGTTCGAAGTTCGGCCAAAGCAAGAACCGTAAGATGTAATGTCTGGTTGTGGGTACCAAAGTTCGGCAAGAGTTTTGCGAGGTGGGGTACCCATGATATGAAGAGAGAAAGAGAGAAAGGCAGAGAAAAGGAGGGGAAAAAGAATGTGATAATTTTTTTTTTTTTTAGATATTAACAAAAGAATGAAGTATACACAAAAAAGAATATGAACAAAAATAATCACGACACAAAAATACCACACACCTAATCGTTCTAGGGTTCACCTAGGTCAACTAGACCTGCTCCAGAACTTGATTGGCGAAGTAAAACTGTGTCGAGAAATAGGCTCAAGATACACTGATCACGAGGCCAGGTAAGTGCAGAGATAAGGGGAGGTTGTCCAACGCTTTCGCGAAGTTCCTTAATTAAATAACCCTTTCTCTTTTGGCGGATGCGCCGTTAACACTTTCCTAGACACCCCGTAAACAATATACCGTTAAGCAAGGTTGTAAACACAGTTAACTTCTCCTAGTGAGCGCGAAGTCCTTAAGGCTTAAAGTCTAGTTTCTTTTAAATTTTGTATGGGTAAACGTTATGCTCAAGTTCATGATTTATGGGCCACGGAAAAAGTGATGAAATCCTTTACCGTATATTGTGGGGTTCGCTTGCCCTTAAGTCCGTATTAATGTATGCAATGCGCAATTCAAAAAATTCTATAAAGAATCAAACAATCGTTTTTTAGTTTAAGCGCGGCGCTGCAACAAATACGGGTTAGTCAATTTTTAGCGTTTGCTAGCGAACTTGCAAAGAATCCTGCAAAGAATAGTATATTGGAAGCGTCGGATTTGAGAAGAAGGTGTTAGTAAAGTACGTACCGTTAAGTTTTGGGTTAGAAAACCCCCGTTGAATCAAATCCGGTAAGCTTGAAAAGTTCGCTTGCGCGGGTCAAACTACCCGGATCTTTGGCACTGTACTTCGTAATCACCTTTGCTTTGAATGTACACTTTGCTCCCTACAATTGCAGTTTGCAAATACGCAAAAATCTGCACACTTGCCCACAAAAATGATCAAAAAAAACAAAAAGAATATTTTTTTTTATATATACAAAAAGAATATTAACCCGAATAACAAGAAAGAAAATACGCTACCGTCTCCCCGGCAACGGCGCCATTTGATTGTTAGAATTAAAGTTAACCGCAATCAAGACGGTGTCGCTATGCAGCTAGCCGGTTGAGCACGGGTCGATCCACAGGGAGATGGTTGTATGTCCTTTCTTGTTTTAGACGAGTCAATAAAGAATTTGTGTATGAGTTTGTTCGAAACTATCCTATGTGTAATATTTGCAAGTATAAAGTTGTTAAGAAAAAGATACGAGATTATAAGCTAAAGAAATCCGTACTCAAAACCTTTGAGCCGAATCTTGACTAATTGAAGCTAGAGCAATCGGCAACAACGTGGATTAGGGGATTTAAGCGCGGTATTCGTGGAATACGGCTTATTTACCCTTGTCCTTCCGTTCTTGTCTCTTGCTTTCGCCTCCGGCCAAACCGAACGCAATCGGTCGCGGTTAGGAATCACCGTTACCTTGTCAGGGTACGGTGTCTAACGGAGCGCTTGCGTATCGTTTGGGCGGAGTTCAATGGAAAATACGGGAAAAGGAAATGGGCAAAGAAACGTTAACTTATAATACCGTATTTCTTCTTAACAATAATAATTACATTCATTCACAAAAAAGAACCAAAAAGAGAGAACAAAAAGAAAAGAACAAAGAAAAGAAAAGATTACAAGAATGAAAGTGCATGAATATAAATTGCAAGTAATTAAAGTGCATGGAAATAAATTGCAAGTAATAAAAAACAAGTAATAAAAAGCGGGTAATAAAGAGAACAAGAAACTAGGACTCAAGACAAGCATGTGATCAATAGCCAACCCTTAAACTTGCAAGCTCAATCAAGAGGTTGCAAGATCAAGGGAAGGGTAGAGAACGCATGTGAATTGAAGCGCTAATTCCATGTAAGAATACGACCCTTGAGATCAATAACTAACCCTTAACCATTCAAGCTCAATGAAGAGGTTGAATGATCAAGAGAAAGCAAGAATCTCAAGGGGAAGAAGAAACACAATAGAATGATACAAAACCCTCATCTTCATTAATCTCCCACTCAAAAGCTCTCACTACAATTTCATGGAGGAGGAATGAAGAAGAAGAAGAAAAAAGAACTAAAACAACAAAAGAAAGATGAACAAAAGAATGCAAAGAATGACCCTTGGCTTTGGCAAGTTCTGCTGTATTTATAGGCAGGGAGTTGAAGATCTAGGGCAACCACCAGAGCACATGGGAAGTACCCAAAATACCCCCAAAAGACGACAAGGTGAGGACTCCACATGGCTGCGGATCCGCGGCCAATACCCCCTATTGGCCGCGGATCCGCGGCCCTATAGTGGGATTAGGGGCTGTGTTTTCTTGTACGGCCCTGATCTGCAGTCCCCTGTTGTCTGGTACACCTATTTTCTGAAAATACTTTCACAATTCTTCCAGAATTTCTGTTGAGGAAAGGTGGACTTTTTGTGGATGTTTTTGTCATGATTGCCTCGAGCTCCGCGTAGATTTCTTGGAACTTGTTGTTGCCATTGAGCCTTGTGCATGAAGGTGACATTGATTTGACATTTTTTCTTCCTAAACTGGTATCTGGCAACATACGGATGACGAGCGGAGACCGTGTTTTCTCAGTGGTTGGCAGGAACCCGAATTTTGTCGTGTTTTCCATGAATTTCACCGTTTTAGAACCGAGAACCTGTATCCTGCAAATATATAACAAACACGGATTAAAAGCACCTACCTATAAACAACCGAGCGTAAGAATGGGCGGTATAAAATGCAGTATTCTGTGATGAACAAGTAGCGGTTCGGTATGAACTAACGGACGAAGAGAGTGCCCATCTTCGACTTGTGGAGCTCGATGCCCTCGATGAAACTCGTCTCATGGCACAGCAAAACCTAGAAGCTTACAAAGCAGGGATGACGCATTCATACGAAAGATTGACTAGGCCGAGAATATTCCGCCAAGGCGAACTGTGCTAATCGTAAAAAGACTTATGATCCCCAATCATGCTAAACTGGGGAAAATCGAACCGATTATGAAGGCCCGTACATTATAGACAAGATCTACCAAGGTGGAGACTAATTGCTCATGGATATGCATGGAGAAAGACCCTTCCGTCCAATAAACGGCCAATTCCTGAAAAAATACTACGCCTGACGAGTCACGGCCCAGGTCAATGATAGATGACGGCGCCTATGTCCGCTCGCTATCTTCTTAAGTCAAAACTCTAAGAGTAGTACCCAACAGTACTCCATCTCAAATATGGAGAGCTACGGACCGTAATGTCCTTAAACTAGCTACGGACCGTAATGTCCTTAAACTAGCTACGGACCGTAATGTCCTTAAAACTAACAATAGACCGAGATGTCTTTAAACTAACAATGGACCGAGATGTCCTTAAACTAATATCGGACCGAGATGTCCCCAAACTAACAATGTCGCCTCAAACACGGAGATAGTGGAATGCAACTCTATAAGTCCCAGCGGTGAGGAATGCAACTCAAATACCACTGGCAAACGGATGGTCACATGCGGTGAAACTATTCACGAGAGTTTCATCGTGCAAAAAAAAGGTACATCCACAAGCAAAAAGGGCACGGATGAAAACCCGAAAGGGCGCCGTGAGTAAAAACAGCAGGACTGCCGGCGAGCTTGTGAAAACCTGAAAGGGCGCAATCTCGTTGTTAATAAAAAGGGTACGTCCATAAGCAAAATGGGCACGGATGAAAACCCGAAAGGGCGCCGTGAGTAAAAACATCAGGACTGCCAGCAAGTTTGTGAAAACCCGAAAGGTCACAATCTCGTTAAACTAAAAACGCTTGCAAGGTCCTCTCGACCTTGTAAGAAGGAAACACCTACATGAGATCCTTATGACTCGCAAGGGAGCAACACATTTAGAGATCCCTACGATCCCTAAGGAGAAATTACACTTACGAGATCCTAACGACTCGTAAGGAGAATTCCCCTATGAGACTCTCACGGATCATAGGATTCGAAAGCCTTAAGCTACAGGGATCTGAACCTGTTCTTAAGCTATCACATTCCCCAAATTGCCCTACAATCGGTTCAATATTGACCCTTGTATACAATCCACGGGCACAAATAAACGTTTCCCCCACCAAGTCCCACCAACGATGAGGAATGTCCTCATATGGTGAACCACACTTATAAGTCCTCTCGACTTATAAGGAGAAAACGCTCTTGCAAGATCCTTACGACTTATAAAAGAACATACACTTAGGAATCCTCACGATTCCTAAGGAGAAAAACACACCTACGAGATCCTCACGACTCGTAGGAAGAAATATCTTTATGAGACCCTTACGGCTCATGAAGTCAAAAGCCTTAGTCGATAGGATCCTAACCCTGTTTGCTAAGCCACCTTTGTTCGAACCGACAAAGGAAAATGATGATTCGCTCCTGGCAATGTCCCATTGGCAGCAATGCTGATGCCTAAATCGGTATCAAATTCCAAGTCCTTTCACAGCAAATAATGATTCACTCCTGGGAATATTCTAGTCGCAGCGATGTTGATGCTAAGATTGATATCAGGTCTTGAGTTCCATACTCGCAGCAAAATTCGGCGAGCCATAAATGCATATGAAATAGCCGAAATAATAGGGCAACTTGCAAAAAAAATCAGCAAGTAAAACATATGCATACAAAAATAGCCGAAATGATTGTGCAACTCGCAATAAAAAGTAGCGAGTAAAGAAAAAGAAAAATAGCCGATATGATTGGTCACCACGAAAAATAGCCGAAATGATTGGGCAATCGCAACTTTCGTGATATAAAAAGCTAAAATGATAGAGCATCGCAGAAAGAAATAAAAAAAATGAAAACGAAACTTTGCCCTGAAGGTAGTGAGATCACATTGACCCCTGTATACATTCCATGGGCACAAACGAAAAGGGAACCATATCGTCCCACCAAGCTCCGTCAAAGGGAAGACAGATCTCAATGGCTACATCTACAATCTAGAAATCAACAACATCGTTCTTCTTCTCGTTCCAACCAGAAGCAGATACGACGTCAGCAAAACGGAACTACGGTAAAGACCCCTAGATCCAAATCTCGACGGTTCACAGACAACCTAGAAACTACCTCGGAACCATGGCAAAGTCCCTAGTTCCAAAACTCGACGGTTCACAAACAATTTAGAGACTACCTCAGAACCATGGTAAAGTCTCTAGTTCCAAATCTCGACGGTTCACATACAACCTAGAGACTACCTCGGAACCATAGCAAAGTCCCTAGTTCCAAGTCTCGACGGCGACATCCACAGCCTAGAGATCAACCAACAGCGTTCTTCCTCCCTCCAGCAGGGTACAGGCACGATATCAACAAATGGAGCCATGGCAAAGTCCCCTAGTTCCAAATCTCAAATGTTCACAGACAACTCAGAGACAACCTCGACAGTCATTGCAATATTGCAGACACAATGTTAACCAACGAAGAAAAGAAAGATCTCTAGCTTCAGGGTCTTAACGGCAACTCAAATTGGACCTGAAAGACTATCGGAGACCATCCTATACCAACACGGAGTGGTCATGACTCATCAGGGCTCCCAAACTGAGCCAAACCTCAAGTAAAAAGCGGCATAGAATATCCGGAACGCTTGCTCTTTCGACGGTAATATTACCTGGAAGATTACTTGAAGACGTCTTGTCCAGTTCCCGAAGGGATCAGAGACACGACAGTCGCGGGGCTACCTGTAACACCTTAGAATGTGTTTTGTAGCTAATTATATTTTAATATATTGTTTTTAATAAAAAGTTTACCAAATTAAGTTTTAAATATTTTATCTTATTTAATGTGTATTTTAATAGAATTTTGTTAGGCACACACACACTTGTGCATGTTAACTAGACTTGTTTTGGGGGTTAAACCATGTTTAGCTAGCATGAAGGGTTAACCAATTTGTATTAAGTGTTTTGGGTTTTTATTTGGGTTTTAATTATTTGTGTGTTTTATTATTTGAAATTCTTTTTTTTATATGTGTTGTTTTGTTGACTTGGTGCTTGAGGGGGGGTATGGGCATGGCTTGAGCCATGCTCATTAAGTGAAGAGAGAGAGGGAAAGAGAGAGGGGGGTCTTTGACTTGGACTCACATTCTCTCCTCACTCTCATTCTCCCAATCCCTCACACACACACACACACACAGCCGAGAGAGAGAGAGAGACAGCAGAAGCAGCAGCAACTGAGAGAGAGAGAGAGAGAGAGGCAGCAGCAGCAGAGGAAGCAGCAGCAAGCAGCAGCAGCAGCTGCAGACATCATCATCATCATCTTCACAACAACAACAACAGCAGCAATAACAACAGCAACATCATCAGCACTTCATCATCATCATTATTACCATCAACTACAGCAACAACAAGAATAACAGCAACAACAGCAGTAACAAGAGCAGCAGCACCAGCAATAGCAACTTTTGGAGTTCCAGCAACTGCAGCAGCCTCATCTCCTCCACACACTTCTTCACCTGCTCACTAGGGTCTATTTGGGTACATTTCTGAACCCCAAATCCCTAACTTGCTTATGGTGTATGGTTTTGTGTCGTTTAGTGCTAAATAGCTAAGTTTAGTGCTAATTGTGGTGTTTAAGTGGAATTGTGGAAAATTGGTGATTTTGTTAGCTAGCCTAGTATATTTAAGTGTTAACAAGGCCACTTCAACTGAGAAATAGCCAGATTACACTAAAATACCCTAAGGTTTCTTAATTGTGCAAATTAGTGTTTTTAAGGTGAGAATTGTGACATCTGTGATCTGCTGTTACCCGGGTGACTTCAGGATAAACTTGAGTGGACCCTAGCCTACTAGTAACACCCTGACCCCACCATCAAAGCCCGACCCCACCACTCTTAAATCCGGCCGCCAATTTCTTCAGTTTGGCCGCAAATTGCGGCCAAGTTGGGGAATTGGGTGTTGGGTTTTTGGCTGTGGGTCCCTGCTGTGTTGTCTAGGTCTTTGGCATGTCTAGTTTTCTAATATCTTACCTGTAGGAAAATCTGGGACTGTATGTCGCTTTTGTGTTTAGTTGTGTTTGCGCGATACGCGCGATACGCGAGTGGGTTCTGTGATCCAGCGTATCGCGGCGTGTCGCGATGGTTTCTAGACGCGTACACACACGATTCAGCGTATCGTGCACACGCGCGCTTGGTTCGCGACGCGAGTTTCTCATTTCGATTCGATATCGCGTTTCGCGAGATATGTGGCTTATAGGTGATTTCCATGTCTTATTTACAGGTTTGCAGGCTGGAGCTACGGACATAGCTATAGGGGGAGCAGGTGATAGGATTCACCCAGCGTGGAGTTTAGGTGAGTAGATATAACATCTACAGGGGAATCGCCCGCATGGCGTTATGCGTCTGGGCTAGGATTCAATTTCCTGTCGCACATTCTACGTCATTGTAGAAATGCGCCTTACTGCATTTCCTAGATATAGCTATATACTGTGACTAGCAGCCGTAGAACACTGCACACATTATTGACGGTTCATGTTGCACGAGCACGGATTGCATGCTACACACACACCGTCAATAATTGCCATGTCACACACTACCCCTTATAGCTACCATTGCTTACCACACCTGACATCTAGTTTATCGGTATACCTATAGTGTATCATACCTTTAGTGATAGGTATATTTTCACTTGCGATACAGCTACAGGTATACCTCCTACATATTTTACCTATGCCGGGAGGGATTTCCTACATATGTTACTATACCCAGGGGGGGTATACGACATCAGTTCCTATAGGTAGATACCTATACTTTGCTACACCTGTATGTTAGATACATATTCAGTTGTTGTCGCATATTCATATTTACTGATGTTACTTAGCTGTACCTTATCATGATTTCGCATACATCTGGTTCAGCTATATACTTGCGTTTACCTGCTCGCATTCAGATATATCGCATACATCTATTCCTGTATTTATGCATTGTTTATCTGGTTTTCATATGATGTTTTCGGGATTTGGGAACCGCGGGAGTTCATGAAATTATGCATACATGAACAACCCGGTTTCCTTGATATGATATTTCGAGCGTCCCCCATGAGTTTTATCGGTGCTGATTACCTACTCCATACGAGGTGTGGTTGCCGTATGAGAGTACATGGCGGGGCCCGGTATGGTTCCCCTCGGCAAGAAGATCGATGGGTTTGCCGATTGAGCCTGGAGGCGGGCGAGTACCTACCGGTGATTGTTTGGACCTGGCAGTTGTCTGGAGACTACTGGCCAGAGTAGAGAGATGGATGCGGGATGACCTGTACTGTCGAGGCCGAGAGCCGACACTGCAGACGGACCCCGTGGGTTGATCCGGACTGACGGAGCCCCCTATACGAGGATTTCTGTGCCGATGCTTGGCACACGGTTTCATGATATTTCTTTAACCCCCTTCTTGTATATATAACAGGGGACTTAGCCGTTGTTATATATACCCTTACACCAATATTAGTGGAATGGGACGCTAATATATGTGTATTGCCCCCATCATATTTATTTCTGTACATGTATATATATCTTTAGGATGTTAGATTCATTTTGAGATTGGACTTGGGATACTAGGTGATTCATTGGGATTTGGACATTGGATATACCTATGTGATTGGTGACTTGTACATTCGGATATAGGAGATTACCTGATATTGTACATACGAGATATGTGAGATCCACTTGATGTTGTACATGTGATATATGTGAGATACACTGATATTGTACACACTAGATATGTGGGATATACTCGACATTGTACATTGAGGAGATGTGAGACTTATTTGATGTGAGTGCCCAATGTGGGGCCTGGTTTGAGGATTTGGGATTGGAGTATCTTAGTGGATTGTGATCCTGCCACGACGTCAGGTTTCCGTGGAAAGTGACATATTCCACCCTACACCTCACCATTACCTATCTTATGCACAGATTCATATATTGGTAGTACTTGTGGTGTACCCTTATAATAGTTGCATATTTGCTTTCTCATATCTCTATTGCACTGACATTGCATACCACTATCATGCCATCATTGCTTCACTTATTGATCGTACCTGCTAGTGTACTCTCTTTATCTCAGCATTTCATGACATATTGTTACTACTGTAATCGCATATCTTAGATTCATGCTGTACGTGCATTCCTGCGATTACCTGCATATGTTTTATACTATTCACGAGTTGGCAACTCACCCCCGTTGTGCCATAGGTGTTTCAGGTCTTTCCCCAGAGTAGTCGAGGCAGGCTATTCCCCTATCCAGCTATCCAGCTACCATCTTTTGCTACAGATACCGCATCAGCTCACAGTACCTTTTGCTTAGGTGGGTTAGATGGATATCTGTATTTCATATTGTATATTCGTTGTATATTGTACTCTCTCTCCATCTACTATTGTATTATTGACATAGAGACTTGGTGAGGACTTTAGCATGTATTATGGTGGATTTGATGTCTTTATATATACAGCTTTTCTCTACTGTCCTTATTCTTCTGTTGTACTCGTATTGACTAGTCTTTATAAAAATGGGGTGTTGCTAAAATTTTAAAGAAAGAAAGGAAGACTTTTTAAAGAATTTGGGTTGCGATTTCAATTGTTTCTAAACTTGTATTATCTTTTCCGTATTTTTCTTGGTTTAGATTTCTGGGTTTTGGCTTTCTTTTACTACGTTGCGTCTTTAGGCGTTGCGTAGTATTAGGGCCGTCACGGGCCATTTTTGGGTCGTGACAAAGTTGGTATCAGAGCGTTAGGTTTTACCTTTCGGAGTGTAGGATGACCTTAGTATGATGGAGTAGGTAGCTTAAGCAGAGTAACGTAGTGTGTGTATGTCTGCAGCATACTCACAGCGCGGTACCTTGCATTAAGTGACCTAAGTACAAAATTGCTCGACATTCCTTCCTTGATGATTCATATCCTTGAGATCCGATTTCCTCATTCTTATCGAATCTCATCTTATATCTATTTATAGCCTTGCCGCCGATGACTATGGGGACTCAGAGCGATGCAGCGAGGGCCGAGGTCAGAGTTAGCTCGGATGAGACGAGTACTGACCAGGATGGCACTCTAGTTGCACAGGTGCAGACGGAGCAGCCTACGATCTATACTATGGATAGACTTTTGGTAGAGATGCAGGAGTTCCGCCAGACGATGAGTTCTTTAGTTGACGTCGTTCGGGAGCTACGACAGGAGGTTGTCACCCCTGTTACTCAGCTGTCCCTTACGATCAGCATGCAGCAGTCCGTCACTTACATAGCACCAGTGGTTGCAGCTCCAGTTGACGAGGCGCATATTTCAGAGGCTCAGAGAGTTCCAGGACAGTGGAGGACTCGTACCAGCGTACCAGCCCATAGACAGAGGTTCGGTCGTCGAGACAGATTTCGTGGCCACTACGGGAGTAGCAGAGGCTTAGGACGAGGACAGTCGTTCAGCTCTTATCCCCAGGATGGTCAGCAGTCAGCACGTGGATGTTTTCGATGCGGAAGCCTTTAGCACTTCGTCAGGGATTGTTCCTTAGCACCTCGTCATGATCGTTTCCAGAGAGGCCGTGGACGTGGAAGATTTGCTCAGAGGGCTCAGGCTACCAGAGGAGTTCATCCAGCTGCGAGTAGAGGGCAAACACAGGAGTTTGCTTCTACTCATCGGGACGCGCAGACGTCCAATGTGGAGTTTTCAGGTACCCTTGGGTTATATTTTATTTTATTTTTATTTTCTCTTGGTGTACTTGTTGTTTCTTTCTTGTACTGTGGTTGGGTAGATTAGTCTTGTTGTGCTAACTTCTGTCAGCGATTCTTTGGTTGCGCGACACGTATTCAGTTGTATGCCGATCGGATAGGAGATAGAGACTTCGTCCGTCGTTTCGATCCTTCTAGAGATGTTGGATTTGACGTTCTCCTGGGCACGGACTGGTTAGCTACGTGTTAGGCGTCTGTGGACTACTGTGTGGAAACAGTTAGGGTTGTTTTCCCCGGCAAGTCCGTTCTTGTTGTGCGGGTGTATAGTTGTGCCGCCTCTCACAGCTTGAATTCAGCCTGTTTAGCTAGTCGGCTACTGAGGAGGTGTCGTGGATTCTTGACGTTTCTTCGTGATACCGGAGCCACCGTGGGATTGTTGGACCGGGTTCTTTTCGTGCGAGAGTTTTTCCGACGTTGTTCCAGATGAGCCGGCGAAGCTGAGGGAGCTTAAGGATCAGCTGCAGAGTTTTGGTTTGGGGAGTTTGGTGCGTCTGAGTGTTTCGCTTTTGGAAACTCCTATTTCTGTTCGTCGAGGAGGAGACGGCAGTTGGAGGTTGTGTATCGACGGATCATCAATTGAACCGGCTTACGGTGCGGATAGGTATCCTTCATCTCGCCGTGACGATTTCTTCGATCAGCTCCAGAGTGCGAGACATTTTTCTAAGTGTGCTTGGGATCAGGTCATCATTATTGCGGATTCGGAGTGACGGCATTCCGAAGACTGCCTTGTGCGTGCTACGGGCTTTGTGTGTTGTTGTGAGTCGTTGGATTCACTGTCGCCCTAGCGGCATTCGTAGATATGATGAACCAGATTTCTGCAGGCCGTTCCTCGACCAGTTCTGTTGTGTTATTTATGACACTCTGGTCTATTTAATGTGTCTTGAGGGACAGGAGTAGCGCTTGAGGATTTGTTATACAGATGCTGGGAGAGTACCAGCAGTTTGCTAAATTCTCGGAGTGTTTCTTCAGGCTTGTTTGTGTTGACTCCTAGGTCTTGTAGTCACGGAAGACGGTTCCGTATGGTTCCGAGGGAAATCGTGGCCGTACAGCTTAGGCCCGGACTTGTGTGCAGGACGGAGATCCGCAGATTGTTGGGCTTAGCAGGTTTTGCCGCCGTTTCTTGCAGGATTGCTAGAGTAGTGCTGCACCGTTGACTGAATTGGCCAAAAGGAGGTTTCTTTTCTTTGGACTGAGGCATGTGTACGGAGTTTTCAGCAGTTGAAGATCCAGATAGCAACTGCATCAGTCTTTCTTTGCTTTTGGTTCGGGCGACTTTGTCGTTTAACTGTAATGTTTCTTGAGGGGGCTCGAGGGTGTACTGAGGTGACACTCTAGAGATATCGCTTTTGCTTTCCCTACATTTGGGGGAAGTACGAGGAGGATATTCCACTCATGATCTGGAGATGGCCGCGGTGGTTTTGCGTTGGATATTTGGGGACACTACTTGCTTGAGAGTCGTGTCAGACTTTCCACGGACCACTAGAGCTTGATGTACATCTTCCTGCAGCAGATTTGGATTGTTGTGATGGTCTTCTGCAGATTTACAGTTCTTGTGTGATCGTCGAGTATAGCTTGGTTCGTCTCTACGGAGGGGACAGCTTGCTCATGTCCGCGCCCGACCACTTTTCTTAAGTCGTTTTCGTGAGACACTGCCCGTCGAAGCTCGTACGTTAGAGATACTTGAGCATATTCGGCTGGGTAATGATTCGGAGACCTTGATTGTGACAATGATGTGCTAAGTTAGGGACACGTTTGTGTACCTGGTTTCATCGGGTAGAGACGTGAGATCCTAGAGCATGCACATCTGTCAACCCTCTTTATGCATTCAAGTTCCACCAGTTTTGGCGTGACTTGTGAGATAGTTACGAGTGGGCAGGGATGTAAAGAGAAGTTTCAGGTTTCGTTTCAGGGTGTCTGTCTTGTCGTGTGCTTGAGTTGAGTATCTGAGGCCGGCTGGAGACTTGCAACCTTTTACCGTTCCGAAGCAGGAATGGGAGCAGATCTCCATGAATTTCGTTATGGTTTCTACCCAGGTTTGGATAGGGTGTGATTCCATTCGGATTCTGGTCATCCGGTTATACTCAGCTTGCTCAGTGGTTTTGTTAAGTTTGTGTGTTTGTTGTTTTGTCTGGTCGTCAGCAGCTTGGGATCGTCACTCGCCATCGTTAGGGTTCTCCTTCGATAGCTGTTAACAGGAGACGCTCCAATTGGCCACCCTTAGGCTTAGGGGTTAGGTCGTGTCGATCGCCAGCCTGTTGTCTTCTGACTCTGCGTAGGTAGGATTTTGGACCCCAGCTATGTCTAGAGAATTCGGAGATAGTCCAGTTGTGTTCAGATCAGGATGAGAACTGTCCATTGCAAGCAGATGTTTTATGCGACTGTGCTGGTCGCAGGCTTGAGTGCGCAGTGGCAAATCATGGATTCCTATGGACTTTCCGATGAATGACGTGTTGGATTTTGGGAAGCTTATTCCAGGATTTAGGTCCTTCCGAGATCCTATAAGCGAGTTAGTTGTTGCCTTTAATTTGGCACTTCCGCCCAGATTATTGGATTTTCACCCCGTATTCCTTGTGATAATACTTTACAACTACATTCTTGACCTTTCTCACATGTTTTGGCACCAGACCATTTAGCTGGACGCGATCTTTCGTTCGCCCGCAGCCATGTGTGTTAATGGCTCGACAGGTGGAGAAACGTCGGTCAAAGGTCTTGCCATCTGTGGAGGGTTTTCTTGGACGTAGCCACATAGTGAGGTAGTCACTTGGGAGGCTGCGAGCGAGATTTGAGGATTTTAATCTTCTTTTTGAAGGTACAGGTAACAGTATAAGTTTTAAATTCAGGGACGAATTTCTTTTAAGGGGGGGAGATTGTAACACCTTAGAATGTGTTTTGTAGCTAATTATATTTTAATATATTGTTTTTAATAAAAAGTTTACCAAATTAAGTTTTAAATATTTTATCTTATTTAATGTGTATTTTAATAGAATTTTGTTAGGCACACACACACTTGTGCATGTTAACTAGACTTGTTTTGGGGGTTAAACCATGTTTAGCTAGCATGAAGGGTTAACCAATTTGTATTAAGTGTTTTGGGTTTTTATTTGGGTTTTAATTATTTGTGTGTTTTATTATTTGAAATTCTTTTTTTTATATGTGTTGTTTTGTTGACTTGGTGCTTGAGGGGGGGGTATGGGCATGGCTTGAGCCATGCTCATTAAGTGAAGAGAGAGAGGGAAAGAGAGAGGGGGGTCTTTGACTTGGACTCACATTCTCTCCTCACTCTCATTCTCCCAATCCCTCACACACACACACACACACACAGCCGAGAGAGAGAGAGAGACAGCAGAAGCAGCAGCAACTGAGAGAGAGAGAGAGAGAGGCAGCAGCAGTAGAGGAAGCAGCAGCAAGCAGCAGCAGCAGCTGCAGACATCATCATCATCATCTTCACAACAACAACAACAGCAGCAATAACAACAGCAACATCATCAGCACTTCATCATCATCATTATTACCATCAACTACAGCAACAACAAGAATAACAGCAACAACAGCAGTAACAAGAGCAGCAGCACCAGCAATAGCAACTTTTGGAGTTCCAGCAACTGCAGCAGCCTCATCTCCTCCACACACTTCTTCACCTGCTCACTAGGGTCTATTTGGGTACATTTCTGAACCCCAAATCCCTAACTTGCTTATGGTGTATGGTTTTGTGTCGTTTAGTGCTAAATAGCTAAGTTTAGTGCTAATTGTGGTGTTTAAGTGGAATTGTGGAAAATTGGTGATTTTGTTAGCTAGCCTAGTATATTTAAGTGTTAACAAGGCCACTTCAACTGAGAAATAGCCAGATTACACTAAAATACCCTAAGGTTTCTTAATTGTGCAAATTAGTGTTTTTAAGGTGAGAATTGTGACATCTGTGATCTGCTGTTACCCGGGTGACTTCAGGATAAACTTGAGTGGACCCTAGCCTACTAATAACACCCTGACCCCACCATCAAAGCCCGACCCCACCACTCTTAAATCCGGCCGCCAATTTCTTCAGTTTGGCCGCAAATTGCGGCCAAGTTGGGGAATTGGGTGTTGGGTTTTTGGCTGTGGGTCCCTGCTGTGTTGTCTAGGTCTTTGGCATGTCTAGTTTTCTAATATCTTACCTGTAGGAAAATCTGGGACTGTATGTCGCTTTTGTGTTTAGTTGTGTTTGCGCGATACGCGCGATACGCGAGTGGGTTCTGTGATCCAGCGTATCGCGGCGTGTCGCGATGGTTTCTAGACGCGTACACACACGATTCAGCGTATCGTGCACACGCGCGCTTGGTTCGCGACGCGAGTTTCTCGTTTCGATTCGATATCGCGTTTCGCGAGATATGTGGCTTATAGGTGATTTCCATGTCTTATTTACAGGTTTGCAGGCTGGAGCTACGGACATAGCTACAGGGGGAGCAGGTGATAGGATTCACCCAGCGTGGAGTTTAGGTGAGTAGATATAACATCTACAGGGGAATCGCCCGCATGGCGTTATGCGTCTGGGCTAGGATTCAATTTCCTGTCGCACATTCTACGTCATTGTAGAAATGCGCCTTACTGCATTTCCTAGATATAGCTATATACTGTGACTAGCAGCCGTAGAACACTGCACACATTATTGACGGTTCATGTTGCACGAGCACGGATTGCATGCTACACACACACCGTCAATAATTGCCATGTCACACACTACCCCTTATAGCTACCATTGCTTACCACACCTGACATCTAGTTTATCGGTATACCTATAGTGTATCATACCTTTAGTGATAGGTATATTTTCACTTGCGATACAGCTACAGGTATACCTCCTACATATTTTACCTATGCCGGGAGGGATTTCCTACATATGTTACTATACCCAGGGGGGTATACGACATCAGTTCCTATAGGTAGATACCTATACTTTGCTACACCTGTATGTTAGATACATATTCAGTTGTTGTCGCATATTCATATTTACTGATGTTACTTAGCTGTACCTTATCATGATTTCGCATACATCTGGTTCAGCTATATACTTGCGTTTACCTGCTCGCATTCAGATATATCGCATACATCTATTCCTGTATTTATGCATTGTTTATCTGGTTTTCATATGATGTTTTCGGGATTTGGGAACCGCGGGAGTTCATGAAATTATGCATACATGAACAACCCGGTTTCCTTGATATGATATTTCGAGCGTCCCCCATGAGTTTTATCGGTGCTGATTACCTACTCCATACGAGGTGTGGTTGCCGTATGAGAGTACATGGCGGGGCCCGGTATGGTTCCCCTCGGCAAGAAGATCGATGGGTTTGCCGATTGAGCCTGGAGGCGGGCGAGTACCTACCGGTGATTGTTTGGACCTGGCAGTTGTCTGGAGACTACTGGCCAGAGTAGAGAGATGGATGCGGGATGACCTGTACTGTCGAGGCCGAGAGCCGACACTGCAGACGGACCCCGTGGGTTGATTCGGACTGACGGAGCCCCCTATACGAGGATTTCTGTGCCGATGCTTGGCACACGGTTTCATGATATTTCTTTAACCCCCTTCTTGTATATATAACAGGGGACTTAGCCGTTGTTATATATACCCTTACACCAATATTAGTGGAATGGGACGCTAATATATGTGTATTGCCCCCATCATATTTATTTCTGTACATGTATATATATCTTTAGGATGTTAGATTCATATTGAGATTGGACTTGGGATACTAGGTGATTCATTGGGATTTGGACATTGGATATACCTATGTGATTGGTGACTTGTACATTCGGATATAGGAGATTACCTGATATTGTACATACGAGATATGTGAGATCCACTTGATGTTGTACATGTGATATATGTGAGATACACTGATATTGTACACACTAGATATGTGGGATATACTCGACATTGTACATTGAGGAGATGTGAGACTTATTTGATGTGAGTGCCCAATGTGGGGCCTGGTTTGAGGATTTGGGATTGGAGTATCTTAGTAGATTGTGATCCTGCCACGACGTCAGGTTTCCGTGGAAAGTGACATATTCCACCCTACACCTCACCATTACCTATCTTATGCACAGATTCATATATTGGTAGTACTTGTGGTGTACCCTTATGATAGTTGCATATTTGCTTTCTCATATCTCTATTGCACCGACATTGCATACCACTATCATGCCATCATTGCTTCACTTATTGATCGTACCTGCTAGTGTACTCTCTTTATCTCAGCATTTCATGACATATTGTTACTACTGTAATCGCATATCTTAGATTCATGCTGTACGTGCATTCCTGCGATTACCTGCATATGTTTTATACTATTCACGAGTTGGCAACTCACCCCCGTTGTGCCACAGGTGTTTCAGGTCTTTCCCCAGAGTAGTCGAGGCAGGCTATTCCCCTATCCAGCTATCCAGCTACCATCTTTTGCTACAGATACCGCATCAGCTCACGGTACCTTTTGCTTAGGTGGGTTAGATGGATATCTGTATTTCATATTGTATATTCGTTGTATATTGTACTCTCTCTCCATCTACTATTGTATTATTGACATAGAGACTTGGTGAGGACGTTAGCATGTATTATGGTGGATTTGATGTCTTTATATATACAGCTTTTCTCTACTGTCCTTATTCTTCTGTTGTACTCGTATTGACTAGTCTTTATAAAAATGGGGTGTTGCTAAAATTTTAAAGAAAGAAAGGAAGACTTTTTAAAGAATTTGGGTTGCGATTTCAATTGTTTCTAAACTTGTATTATCTTTTCCGTATTTTTCTTGGTTTAGATTTCTGGGTTTTGGCTTTCTTTTACTACGTTGCGTCTTTAGGCGTTGCGTAGTATTAGGGCCGTCACGGGCCATTTTTGGGTCGTGACACTACCCGAACAGCAAGATTGCATGTCGGGGAATACATCGGCCAATGCGACGGTGCGACGGGTAAAAAATCCTAGTACCGCAGACCCTAATGGACTTCTATTAGCAGGAGTTAACTGTGACGTTAGGAAACCCCTGCGAGAACTTCTCGATTTGTCTCGACTCATAGGGAAAAGCCTTAGGCAATGGGTATAAGGACATGTTTCCTAAGCACTGGGGCCCTGCAAGTCGGTCCAAGATGGACTATTGCATACTATTCACGGGCCACACTCTCCAAAGTCGAATCTCGACAATGAGGGAAACAACCACTTACGAGTCCTCTCGACTTGTAAGGGGGAAAAATTCTCTTGTGAGTTCATTACGACTCTCAAGAGAAAACAAACACTTAGGAGTCCTCAGGACTCCTAAGGAGAAAATACACCTATGGGATCATCTCAACTCGTAGGGAGAAAAGTATTTATAAGACCCTCACGGCTCGTAAAGTTGAAAAGTCTTAGGCGGCAGATCTGAACCTGTCTTCTAAGCCATCGCTGCCCTGTAAGGAGATCAAGGTAAACTATCTACAAGACGCATTTACTAGATGGACACACCCATATAAAATGAAATATGTCTTTTATTTATAAATTCAAGTGAATACAAGATACATATCACAAAGGGATCAAAATGAATACATGTTATTCATAAACCGCAAGTTTACAATAAAAAAAATGGGGGTACAAAGACGGTTATTGAGGAGGAGGCGTCTTCAACAAATTATAAGTCGATGCTATGCACCCCGCAGAATCGCGAGTAGGCGGAAAGTGTAAAAAATGATAATTTTAGCATCATAACACCGACTTTAAGCCTTGATCGTAATCTAAACCGTATCTAGCAAAATCAAAAGAGGTATAAACCAAGTACATAAATTATACCTCAAGAAACTTGGTCCTTCTTCTCCTTATCTCGCTGTCCTCCTCACCTGCACGAACTCCTCGAAGTGGTACGGATGTCGTCTCCTCGTCAGCTTGCTCGAATCCTAGATGATCCACCCGAACGTTTTTGCACCAAGCTTATCTTCTAAACCAAAGAAACTAGATGAAGTAGATTGCTAATCTAAATGATCTAGGGTGTGTAGATGATGTAGATGGATTGAGGAGTCTAATTTAGCTCAAGGTTACTCAACTCATGAGAGTTCTTGAGCTTAAGGGAATTGGAGATGATGAAAAGAAATGATATGAGCTAAGAGATAAAAAAGGTTAGGGTTTTTTCTCTCTCTTGTTCTAAACTGAACTCTTCTCTATTATCATGTAGAAAAACTAATTCAATAATAGAAAATAGGTTCAATGGTCAAACAAATGACTCATGGGTCAATTGATCAACATGTGTCCTTAAAACCCAAGTCCTTATTCATGCATAATACACATCATTTCTTAATTACCTAAAATGTATTAATTATTTAAAACTAAATGATTAATACAATTAGGTCATGCCATCTACAAATACATTTTGTACAAATTACGAAAACGCCTCTCGTCTGTATATACGTAACCGTATTCGTATTCTGAAAAATACGAATACCGAAGACGACGATCCATCAGTACAATACAAGGATCCGGCTTAAACCAAAGCCCACTAGTATTGTCCGTCCGACTCATCGTGCGTGCACGAGTGTATGCACGTGATCGAACCCTTTCGTAAAATCATACGATATCTACACGTTTTGCTCGATGCAGGAAAACGCTCTGTGTGGGACTCTAGAGCCTCGACTCTACGCTGGAAGTGGGTTTAACCACAGGCCGCAAGCGGTACTAGCTGTACGTAATGGTCCCCAGGTATTGTCGATAAGAAATCCGATGAGCATAACTCATCCGAACTCCTACCGAGTCTGTATGTGACAATCTCCGTACAGTCCGGTCTGTCCGTCTAAGAGTATCGCATATCTGGCCTAGGGGGGCGGTAAACGCCAGACCCCTAATAGCGGTATAAGTCATGTCGTAGTACGGTCCAATACACCCTGAGAAACTACTGGAGTACCTACCAGTAAATCTCGCTTACCCTGGCCAGGGACTATATGTAATGGCGTTCCGAACACAGCGTGATATCAACCCCCAATACCGGGAGAGACGAATCCTATCTAACCGCCACTGCCTCCAAGTGCTTCGGGACTGCACCCAAATACTACCTATTTGCATGACTCAGTAGAGCCGTGGTAGGGTAGTAATCTAAGAACAGTGGGAACACACTTGAGGCGAAGCAACAGTGTCAAGTCAACGTACTAAGCTGTACTCATGTCATCTAGGTACTGCTATCTAACGATAGGTATATTACCAACCAGCAGTTCCCAATGAGTCCGTCCAGTGTAACTCACAACCTAATGAGCACCTGCATACTATCTTCAGTATGATGTACCGATGGCTGTGGGACAGACCATCTCCCAAGCTGGGAAGGGAAGCGCATATTCTAGTCTACTCTGGAGTATCGATGCCCTATATCGATAATCCCGCGACTAGGGACCTGTATAAGGATGTGCTTGTAGATTACCCAGCCCCCACTAGTGTGACTGCCATCACAACGCTGGTAATCAAGCATAGATCCTAAGGGCTCTACTAATATGCATAGGCGATATGTTAAAAGAAACATATGTACATATTGAAGTAGAAACAAACCAAGTAGCATACTACTATTTTGAGCAAGAATGTTATTACAACTGTGAATATCCCAAGCTTCCATTAAGTAATATACAAACTAGTATGATACAGTAATAGCCTCTAGGGCATATACACTAACAATCTCCCACTTACACTAGGGCCATGTACTGGCATATCGCAGACCTATCATCTCGAATAGCCTCTCGAACTGTGTCTGAGAAATAGCCTTTGTGAATGGATCTGCAGTGTTTTCCTCTGTAGCAACTCTCCGAATCTCGATCTCCCGGTGATCCGCGATCTCTCTGATCAGGTGATACTGCCTCAAGATGTGTCTGGACTTTTGATGGGACCCTGGTTCCTTCGCTAAAGCTATAGCGCCGTTGTTGTCGCAATACAGCGGTATTGGACCAACAATGGACGGAACCACTTGAAGATCTGTCAAGAACTTCCTCATCCAGACTGCTTCTTTAGCGGCGTCAGAAGCGGCAATATACTCCGCTTCCATAGTTGAGTCAGCAACGGTATCTTGTTTGGAACTCTTCTAACATACCGCCCCTACGTTGAGGGTGAAGACATAACCCGACATGGACTTGGAGTCATCCTTATCGCTCTGGAAGATGGAGTCAGCAAAACCCTCGATCTGGAGGTCTTTTCTGCCATACACCAAGAACATATCCTTAGTCCTTCTTAGGTACTTGAGAATGTTCTTTTCTGCTATCCAGTGGTTCTCTCCTGGGTTTGACTGATACCGGCTTACCACGCTTAGTACGTAAGCTATATCTGGTCTGGTACACAACCTTACATACATTATAGAGCCTACTGTAGAAGCGTAGGGTATAATAGACATACGATCCCTTTCCAAATCATTCTTAGGAGACATCTCTTTAGAAAGGGTGACTCCGTGACAAACCGGTTGGTTTCCGCGTTTGGAATCTTCCATACTGAATCTTTTCAGTATGGTGTCGATATACCTGAACTGTGAAAGTCCCAACATCCTTTTTGATCTATCAAGATAGATCCGGATCCCCAGTATGTAAGAGGCATCACCCAGGTCTTTCATAGAGAACCTTTGTGATAAGAATCTTTTGACAGATTGTAGGGTAGGATTATCATTTCCTATTAAAAGAATGTCGTCTACGTATAATACGAGGAACACAACAGTTCTCCCTACAATTTTACTATATAAGCATGATTCATCTGGATTTTTGATAAAGTCGAATTCTTTGACTGTTTCATCAAAACAGATGTTCCAACTCCGTGATGCCTGCTTTAGTCCATAAATGGACTTAAGCAGCTTGCACTCTTTCTCGCTGCTCCCACTCTGATTAAAACCTTTTTGCTGATCCATATAGACGCACTCTTCCAAATGTCCATTTAGGAAAGCCTTCTTTACGTCCATCTGCCAGATTTCATAATCGTAGAAGGCAGCAATGGCAAGAATAATCCGAATGGATTTGAGCATATCCACTAGAGAAAAGGTTTCATCATAGTCTAAACCAGGTCTTTGACGAAAACCTTTTGCTACAAGTCTAGCCTTATAGGTTTCAACCTGTCCATCTACACTAATCTTCCTTTTGAAGATCCATTTGCAGCCAACGGGTTTTACCCCTTCTGGAGCAAAGTCCAAAGTCCATACTTTGTTAGTGTACATGGACTCCATTTTGGTCCGCATTGCATCTAGCCATTTTACCGAGTCTCTGCTCTGAATGGCTTGCTGGAAGCTAGTTGGTTCATCATTGTCAATGATGCAATCCTCTCTATCCCCTTCTATGAGAAATCCATAGTATCTCTCGGGCGGATGAGAAAACCTACTACTCCTGCGGAGTAGTGCGGGAATGTCCTGTTCTTTTGAATTTTCTGGTTCCATTATACTTTCAGTAATAGTTTGTGGTTCTGGAATTTCTTCCAGTTCTATTGCGCTCCCACTTATCTGATTTTCTAAAAATTCAGTCTCAAAGAAGCAGGCATGAACAGAAACAAAAACCTTTTGTTCCTCTGCGTAATAGAAAAAATACCCCTTAGAGTTCTTTGGATATCCCACAAACTTGCACTGTACTGAGCGTGCCTCGAGTTTGTCCGTATGCTCCTTTTTGACAAAAGCTGAACATCCCCATGTCTTAATGTACTTAAGATAGGGTTTCTTCCCACTCCACATCTGATATGGTATGGTAGGCACTGTCTTAGTTGGAACCCGGTTCAAAAGATATGCAGCTGATTCTAGTGCATAACCCCAAAAAGATCGCTGTAACTCAGCATTACTCATCATGGAACGAACCATATCCAATAGGGTTCTGTTCCTCATTTCCGATACACCATTGTGTTGTGAAGTGTATGGAAGAGTAAGTTGAGAGAGAATTCCATTCTCTTTTAGGTAATCCAAGAACTCGACACTCAAGTATTCACCACCTCGATCAGATCTTAGTGTCTTGATACTTTTGCCGGTTTGGTTTTCCACTTCATTCTTATATTCCCGGAATTTCTCAAAAGCTTCGGATTTATGCTTCATCAGGAAGACATGTCCGTACCTTGAGAAATCATCCGTAAAAGTAATGAAGTAAGGATAACCGTTTCGTGCATGTGTAGACATTGGACCACACACATCACTATGTATAAGTCCCAAGAGCTCACTTGCTCTTACTCCTTGTCCAGTGAATGAAGTCTTTGTCATCTTTCCTTTGAGACACGATTGACAAGTTGTATAAGATTGATATTCAAACGGATCCAAATATCCTTCTTTATGCAACTTAGTCAGCCGTTTTTCATTGATGTGACCCAGTCTACAATGCCATAAGAAAGCATGATTAATTTCTGGAGACATTCTTTTGTTTGTATTCTCGACATTGAAAATCTGCGGTTGGTTTAATACGTATATACCGTTGTTTAATGTACCCGACCCAATCAAGTTGTGATTAAGGTGGATGTTTATGACATCGCTTACAAATGCAAAATCATAAGCCTCTTTAGACATTAAAGATACTGATATGATATTACAAGTCAAACTAGGTACATAATAACAGTTGCGAAAAACCAAAACATGTCCATTAGTCAATCCTAAGTGATATTCCCCCACGGACACAGCATCCATGCTTGCTCCGTTTGCAACTCTGTTCAAAACTCTACGGCTTTTCAGTGCTTGCAAAGAATTACAGATATGAGATCCTGAACCGGTATCCAATACCCAGGAAGTAGAGTTGATTGACAGACAGTTTTCAATTACATACACACCTGAAGTCGAAGACACAACCTGCTTCGCTCCCTGGTTCTGGGCTTTCCAAGCCCTGCAATCCTTCTTCCAATGGCCCTTCTTATGACAGTAAAACCATTCTCCCTTTTCTACAGTCTGCCCCCTAACTTTTACTTTTCCCTTTGCTTCCACCTTACCAACACCGCCTCTCGCTTTGGTGGGGACCTTCTTCTTCTTTCCTTTGGCTTTCTCCTTGGACCTGGAAGAAGAAGTGCCACCAACAAATAGAGCAGGTGTTTCCCTTACTTTCTGCAGGGTGCCCTCAGCACTCCTCGATATGGTAAGGAGTTCCGAAAGTTCAACTTCTTTACTTTGAATATTAAAATTCAAAATAAACTGGGCGTTGGTGGAAGGAAGGGATTGGAGAATCAGGTCTGTATATAGCTCATTCTCTAACGTGGTCCCTAGGTCTGTGAGCTCCTCAATGTAGCCAATCATCTTAAGGACGTGTTCCCCGACAGATGATCCGACGGCCAACCTCACTTGAAACAGTTTCTTCGAGGTCTCGTATCTTGCGATACGAGATTGCTCTCCATATAATTCCTTTGTATGGAGAAATATGGATTCTAGGTCCATATTCTCGTGCCTCCTCTGATGTTCATTATCCATAAAGGCAAGAACGAGTCACTTGGCCTTCTCGCAGTCAATCTCCTAGGTCTTACGGATTTCCCTGTCCGCGACACTGGAGTCTGGGCCTGGGACGGCGGGGGCTTTTGTATTTAGGACATAGCCCAACTTGTCATAAGTAATAGCCATCTTGACATTCCTGAACCAATCTTTATAGTTTGGCCCTGTCAACATGTTTTTTATCTAAAAGCAACTTAAGGCCCGTCATGTTTGGTTGCTGCAATTAGGAGAGAGAGAAGAAACACTTTAGCATGATGCTCTTGCAAGTTTAGTATGGTTTTTAGTTTATCTAAACAGGATGGCTCCCACTATTTCTCGAATCCCTCCTCAAACCAAAAAAGAGGAATTAGTCAGGATTAATCTCACCGTACAATTCTTGCTTAACCGTTCAGCCAGGCTAGTGTTGGTACTTCGAGGGAGGTTTTCCAACGCTTTCGCGAAGTTCCTTAATTACATAACCTCTTTTCCCTGGAGGCGTAGCCCCGCTAACACCGTTCTAGACACTTACTTGGTTTATAGCATTGATCGTTTAGTGGAAAAATCTCATGAGGAGTAGCATAAACTCACAGTAGGATCGGAATCCAAATATCATTGTGTAATAGAGTTGAAGGAATCCTACCAAAATTATCACACTCTAAATGGTATGTAACACTAGCAAGTTTCGGTTTCTTTAGAAACTCCCGATGTGGGTTTTTTCCCCATGCTCTTATGACCTTGACTTTGGCCAACAAATCATAAGTCACATGTCAAGTTCTTCCTGTCATTCTCCAGGTTAATTTGAACCCACCCGTACCTACCCTTGACTTTGGCCAACAAAGCAGTACGACTGTCCCAAACCAACGCATCTATCTATACTTCACATGAATATCCAACATCTACCAATCATTATGCCTTGACTTTGGCCAACAAACATAGCTTGAATACTATTGACTATTCATATGAAATGACGGAGGGTTACGAATGGTTTTGGTAAAACCGTGAACGTAGTGAACTTGATATAATCGAAGGAACTTGATAGCTTTAAAAAGGAGTGGTTTAAGCTCCGCATTTAAAAGTTTGTTGTTTTTGAAAAAAGACCGAGTAGTTTTCAAATTTGTTCCAGCGATTTAACTTTGGTTTATTTTCTTTGCATTAATCTAATGCAGTCACATCGTTTACTCCTATCATTACAGAGAGAATTGAAAAAAAAATATCACGTCCTCTTATGCCATCCGCATTCGCCACTGGGCCCCGTCATCACCTGTTAAGTTACTTAACTAACGACAGAGCGGGGGTTGGGCTAGCGCGGATGTAAAACATAAGTGACGCCTACTATATATAATATATAGATATCTTACAATCATCTCATGCAATAATAATCATTCCAGTCACAGATAAACATTTCAGATATACTAAGAATGCAGCGTTTCATTTAAGCCTGCAACGAAAGACAGATTCCACGGTCGTGATGAATAGCCAAACCCCACCCCAGACCCCTACGGGTACGGCAACCTACCCGCCAAATTCCAGAAGTCAAGCAGCTTCCCTCAACAAAGTGAGTAGGCCACTTGGCACTTCAAAGAACCCGGTATTTTGTGTACCCCACCTTGGGTCTATCCTAGGAGCAGAAAACAGTAAAAAGAAAATAATACAACGGTGGCTACAACCTCAACCCGGATGTGCCCCACGAAATAATATTACATCAATTTTACAATATGCATGAATTTAAGATAAAAACGCTCATCTCACATCCCCGGCTATTCATCATCAACAATCAGAAAATGTTTATATACACAAACCAACAGATATGTGCAAACTCGACTAACCGACGTATAGCAATTAGTCGACGTTTAAAACACATATAACAATACAGAAGAACCAATTAGCTAAGTACAATAGGAATTCGATCGAAACATATTTTCCGTATCTACCCCAAATGCAAACCAGCACTCAGAAACATACTTGGTAGAAACCAAATATTCCAAAAATCATAATAGCAAAATTAAGATATAACAGAATAAATCCGAGTTGAATCGGCCATGACTCGGCCGCGGTTCCGCCGCAGAAAGACGATTCTGCCGCAGATCCACGGCTGTCTTGGCGATTCAGAGGCTCGAATTTCTTGGGTCATCTTAGAAAACCCTGCATGTATTTTTCATGATACCGAAATAATTTTTAAGACAGTTTTGAAAATCGACAGAAACTGGGGTTTTCGGTATTTAGTTTTCCAGTTTTTCCGACGATCGAAATCCTACTACTTGCTAATCTGCTAGATTAGGTTTAGTTGGCTCTGATACCACTGTAAGTCGATGCTATGCACCCCGCGGAATCGAGGGGAGGCGGAAAGTGTAAAGAATGATAATTTTAGCATCATAACACCGACTTTAAGCCTTGATCGTAATCTAAACCGTATCTAGCAAAATCAAAAGAGGTATAAACTAAGTATAGAAATTATACCTCAAGAAACCTGGTCCTTCTTCTCCTTATCTCGCTGTCCTCCTCACCTGCACGAACTCCTCGAAGTGGTACGGATGTCGTCTCCTCGTCGGCTTGCTAGAATCCTAGATGATCCACCCGAACGTTTGTGCACCAAGCTTATCTTCTAAACCAAAGAAACTAGATCAAGTAAACTGCTAATTTAAATGATCTAGGGCGTGTAGATGATGTAGATGGATTGAGGAGTCTAATTTAGCTCAAGGTTACTCAACTCATGAGTGTTCTTGAGCTTAAGGGAATTGGAGATGGTGAAAAGAAATGATATGAGCTAAGAGATGAAGAAGGTTAGGGTTTTTTCTCTCTCTTGTTCTAAACTGAACTCTTCTCTATTATCAATTAGAAAAACTAATTCAATAATATAAAATAGGTTCAATGATCAAACAAATGACTAATGGGTCAATTGATCAACATGTGTCCTTAAAACCCAAGTCCTTATTCATGCATAATACATATCATTTCTTAATTACCTAAAATGTATTAACTATTTAAAACTAAATGATTAATACAATTAGGTCATGCCATCTACAAATACATTTTGTACAAATTACGAAAACGCCCCTCGTCTGTATATACATACCTGTATTCGTATTCCGAAAAATACGAATGCCGAAGACGACAATCCATCAGTACAATACAAGGATCCGGCTTAAACCAAAGCCCACTAATATTGTCCGTCCGACTCATCGTGTGTGCATGAGTGTACGCACGTGATCGAACCCTTTTGTAAAACCATACGATATCTACACGTTTTGCCCGATGCAGGGAAACGCTCTGTGTGGGACTCTAGAGACTCGACTCTACGCTGGCAGTAGGTTTAACCACAGGCCGCAAGCGGTACTAGCTGTACGTAACGGTCCCCAGGTATTGTCGATAAGAAAGCCGATGAGCATAACTCATCCGAACTCCTATCGAGTCTGTATGTGACAATCTCCGTACAGTCTGGTCTGTCCATCTAAGAGTATCGCATATCTGGCCTAGGGGGCGGTAAACGTCAGACCCCCAATAGCGGTATAAGTCATGTCAGAGTACGGTCCAATACACCCTGAGAAACTACTGGAGTACCTACCAATAAATCTCGCTTCCTCTGGCCAGGGACTATGTGTAATGGCATTCCGAACACAGCACGATATCAACCCCCAATACCGGGAGAGATGAATCCTATCTAACAGCCACTGCCTCCAAGTGCTTCGGGACTGCACCCAACTACTACCTGTTTGCACGACTCAGTAAATCCGTGGTAGGGTAGTAATCTAAGAACAGTGGGAACACACTTGAGGCAAAGCAGCGGTGTCAAGTCAACGGACTAAGCTGTACTCATGTCATCTAGGTACTGCTATCTGACGATAGGTATATTACCAACCAGCAGTTCCCAATGAGTCCGTCCAGTGTAACTCACAACCTAATGAGCACCTGCATACTATCTCCAGTATGACATACCGATGGCTGTGGGACAGACCATCTCCCAAGCTGGGAAGGGAAGCGTATACACTAGTCTACTCTGGAGTATCGATGCCCTATATCGATAATCCCGCGACTAGGAAACTGTATAAGGATGTGCTTGTTGATTACCCAGCCCCCACTAGTGTGACTGCCATCACAACGCTGGTAATCAAGCATAGATCCTAAGGGCTCTACTAATATGCATAGGCGATATGTTAAAAGAAACATATGTACATATTGAAGTAGAAACAAACCAAGTAGCATACTACTATTTTGAGCAAGAATGTTATTACAACTGTGAATATCCCAAGCTTCCATTAAGTAATATACAAACTAGTATGATATAGTAATGGCCTCTGGGGCATATACACTAACACAAATCAGCAAGCCGCTTGCGCACTCCTCTTAATCTTTTCTCGTGGTCAGCCACCGCAGCCAACTCCGCTTCAATTTGAGTCCGCTGCCGTAGACAGGATGAAAGTTTTTCATCGGTTTCTAGAATGGCAGCTTCACAGTCCTGCACGACCCACTCAGTAGAGTCAAGCGTCCACCTCAGTGTCAACCCGTCCGAAATACACCTCTGGAGATTGTCGCAGACAACTTTTAATTGCGCAGCATTCGCTTCAACCTGGGCGTGTAACCTGGCAGATTCGCTTGAAGCCGCTTCATGTTCCTTTCGCCTCAAGATCGCCTCTTGTTCAAAATGGCGAATGAAAGGAACATTACGCTCGACCCACGCGGCCCGTTGGGAGTTCGAAGCTAATACTTCAGGAGCGAGACGCTTGAGCTCAATCTCGTGCAGGAAAGCCTCGATCTTTCTGCAGTAATCAACCCAATAGCCGGCGAGATCTTCATCATGGAAGTTCACGAGTTTCGCCAGCATTGGATTGACTTCAACAGAAAAATCCGTATCAGAACTGAGGGCCTCGACATCGAGATCTTCGATGAATTCTCTCAACATTCGCCGGCTATTCGTAGCTCCCCTGGAAGATGTGCGTTTAGCAAAGGGCCCTGCCAGCATTGGAATGTGAGACTCAAAGGGCGCTGGAGCCAGTGCAACTGCTGCAAAATAAATTATGGTCAAATGTCGACTCGGGAGGTTAAGAAAATACACGAGAGATGGAGTCTACTATACCGGCTGTAGCAGGTGGCAGAATGGGGAGTACCGGAGGCGCGGCTATCCTATCGTCTCCTCTTCCGATCCGTGACGCTGCGATCAATATAAAGAAGACTTAGCAACAATACAGCTATTCATAAAAGAAAGAGGGAGACATTAGCCGAAGAATATACTAACCAATACCAGCAGGCGGAATGACTTCTGAATGGAAGAAGAAATGCGGGTTCAACACCTAGTATAGATGGTCAAAAAGGACTCCTAAAGAGTTGCGACAATATACTGTCAATATAAGGAAGATGGAATCCATAGTTAAACTAAATAAGTCGCAAACCCATACCTTCCAATATTTGAGAGGACACGGGAGAAGGCGAAGGGACGGTGATCGTCAGAGCAGGGACTGGTGACGCTTCTTCAGATGGCACAGCCTCGAGATTCACCGCGCCTGTACTCAAGACAAACAAAATATCATTAAAAAGCCTGAACAAGATTGAAAATCTTGAAAATAGCGACTCAGCGATAACCCAATAAATCAGGAACCAAAACCATGACGGAGGCGTCACCGGGTGTAACGGCTTCTTCGCTCTCTCTTAGAAAAGTAGATTCCGCGGCCATATCTTCATCCCCTGACTCGAAGAGGGCCGTCCTGACGCTTGCGATGCCCGCTGATACCAAGGAGACACAAGAAGAAAGGTTAGCGGTCTGGACAGTCCCAGATTCCAGAGAGAGGGTAGAAACTTCGGGCACGGTAACCGCCAGGGTTTCACCCGTCATCCCATCGCCAAGAATTAGCCCTGCAAAATATGCATATATCAAAATTTGAAGATCAAGTTCTAGTAAAAGACTCGACGTTACGTTAGCTTGGAGCAGCTTTTCGGTTTCTTCCCGAACCGTGCGTGCAACCTGTCTACGGGTGGTAGAAAACGCAGAGGGAACATCCGCCGAAGGAGTATCGGCAAGCGGAATGCTGCTTGAGCCTGCACCCACGACCAAACTGGCATCGCGTTCTCTCGCCGCATGCTTCCTTTCGTTCTGAGCAGTGAGAAATGATCTCCTCAAGACCTCTGACAAGGGGACGCCGTCGTCCGAACTTAGCTCTGCCTCTGGAGCCGTTACGGTGTCTGTCATCAGCTGCTTTAGCAAAGCCTCCTGCGGTAACGTTGGGAGAGCTGGGGCCACAATAGATAGCTTTGGAAGTTTTTCCGCATCGCTGCTCGGGATCGGCATTGCACTTAGAATAACTCGAGTTAAGGTAGTCCTTGCAACAAGATGAAAGAAAGGGTCAGAGCACGAATAAAAAAAAGGAATAAAGGCATAATGAACTGAATTTTACCAAGGCCCAAAGAAGAGCGAAACCTCTCTTCCTCTTCGAATGCCTTGAGGGAAGCCGCGAGAGCCTCTTCGGCAGAAATACCTTTTGAATAAGAAAGCGTCGGTAGAAGCATAATAAAAGAAGATGGCCGTAGAAGAATGTAACTGAAGTATACCTGACTTCGCGATAGTGATCAGTGACGCTTCATCGCGAGCCAGTCGCTCGGAAGCCACAAGGGCGTCCTGGAGATCAGTATCATCCGCAATCACTATGAATAAACCCTCATCGATCCCATACTCGCACAAACCCTCGCAGTAAGGAGCATGTGGCTCCTGGCCAAATATGTCGTCGGCAGAAAATAGCGACTTCTTCTTTTGTTAGCGAACGCCAGTAGCCGATGACAAGAGCTTGCGCTTAACGGGCATTTTTGGGCGGCGGGTCCCGATTTCCACACCAACGCCAGACTCCGGGGACACTGCAGCTACCGTTCCTACAGGAACACGGGGTAGAGGCTTCTCAGGGAAGGCGCACGGGACCACGACCGCAGCAGCTTCTCTTAAGGAAGGACGAACGGTGGTCCGTCGCTTTAAATGAACTGCTGGATTACCAGTTGGGATAGCATCCTTGTGATCAAGTAATAGCCGCCTCTCTTCCCTAATAACAGCACCTGTTGCATACTGATACCACTCCACGTAGGCATTCGAAGCTTTCGTTACGTAGCTTGGCTCGCTAATGAGAAAGCTAGACCCCGTGTTTAGCTGCATGAAGTGGTGCAGCGCGCTGCGGATGCCCTCTTCCGTAGCAACCGGCTCAGCTAAGAAAGTCTCAAGCGGGAAACCCTGATCGTAACCCGACTGT
Source organism: Agapanthus africanus (assembly GCA_030015575.1). Taxonomy (NCBI): domain Eukaryota; kingdom Viridiplantae; phylum Streptophyta; class Magnoliopsida; order Asparagales; family Amaryllidaceae; genus Agapanthus; species Agapanthus africanus. The sequence goes on along the minus strand of JASDDO010000031.1, from coordinate 104,535,528 downwards.
TAAGAAAAACGGTGTGGGTTATACCTCATGAACAATGCCGAGGCGCCTTGCCTGAACACTAGAAAGCCTGGCCTGATCGAATATAAGTGCAGGATCTCCCGGGCCTTCAACGTAGGAGCCCCGTCTTTGAAAGTATCGTGCAGCGGTTGCACTGCCTTGGTGGATTCCTTGCTGATAGTTAATACTCTGTCAACAAAAGTCATTGTAACGTTTTAAAAATAAATAAATAAATAAAATCTTTTAGTTGAATTTTCTGATAATCGGTAAAATAAACCGTATTTTGCGTAAAACATAACTATAGTTATTTTTCATCATAAAATTAAAAACACCTATTTTAGCTATGTAATTGCTGGTATTTGGTATTTATTTGGTCACTTATAAATTATTAGTTTACTTAAATATTTTTTCTTAATTAATTATTTCTAATATTAATATAAGCTTTTAATTATACATTAAATTAGTGCAAATTATAAATTGGAATGGGTTAATTTTACAAAAGTGAACCATGACATATTAGAATTAGGTTTGTAGCATGCTCTTCTCATCTTGGATTGTCTTCAAAATTCTAGAGAATTCTACGATTATTTAGGAAAAGAAAATTAAATAAATTAAGAAATGAATGAAATGATGTAATAAAGGATGAATTTTCTACACTCATTTCTCTCTCTCTCCACTTACCCTCAATTTGGCCGAGCCTCCTTCATGAGGCAGCCCCCAATTTTTCCCAAGCTCATTTCCTCTTAAAGAAATCTCCAAAAATTCATCAAAAAAATCCAAAATCCAAATCCAATCTCTACCGATTATTCTTTGGCCTATCTAGCTTGGATCTTGGAGCAAAATTAGTATTTTTGGGAGGTTTGGGTCCATGTTTGATCTCATGTTTATTGAGGTGTAATCCTAACTGTTTCCCCCAATCAGAGCAAAGCTCTGTTTTAAAATTCAAAATTTAAAAATTGAAGCAACGCTTCAGATTCAGCGCTAGGCGCGCTGCGCGCCACGTGTCAAACACACATGCGCAGCGCCAGGTGCGCTGCGCCCTAGGCAGTGCACCCCCAATCAAAGCAAAGCTCTGTTTTGAAACTTAAAATTCAAAAATTGAAGCAACGCTTCAGATCCAGCGCTAGGCGCACCGCGCGCCACATGTCAAACACGGATGCGCTAGCGCCAGGTACGCTGCGCCCTAGGCAGTGCACCATGAGTGCGCTAGCGCTAGGCGCGCTGCGCGCCACGTGTCAAACACGGCTGCGCTCTGAGCAGCGCGCCACGTGTCAAACGTAGGTGCGCTAGCGCAAAGTGCACTGCGCTCTGAGCAGCGCACCACGTGCAAAGCACGGGTGCGCCAGCGCTGGAATTATAAAATTCCCCACCGTTAGATCAAAAGATCTAATAATAATGATAAATCATTAATTAATCAGAATTAAAATTCTGTTATGGAAAGATCTTTCCAATCTTGTTAAAAACGAGAAGATTGCCTTCGGTAAAACAGAAGCCCTAGGATCATAGATCCAACGGTTGGGAAACATCCCTAAATAAATCAGAGAAAGATCTCTTTAACTGATTTGACAAATCAATTCGCCCTATATAAAGGCCCCAAGACTTCAAGTCTGATATAGGAAAACCCCCCTACAAACTTTGAGAAGACTCAAAAGAAAGAGAGCAAGCTCTTGAAAGAAGATCATTTTTTCAAGGTAAAAAGAATGATTCTTGAGCAAAGAGATGAAATCATCTCATTAAAACAGAAGAATTATCTTCTTAAAAGATCATAGATCTACAAAAGACTAAGGTCTTTTATAAAAAGAGATCAAAAGATCTCATCATAAAAAACAAAAGAAGTATTTACTTCATTCACAGATCATTGATCTATAAAGGCAAAGACCTTTCAAAAATAAGAACTGTTGTTCTTGAATCTTGAGGCAAAGGCTCCTTTAAAAAGAATATAAATTTGTTCACAGATCATAAATTTGATCAAATGCGCTTTGCGCTATTGAAAAGTGCCTTGCACTCTTGAACTGCGCTTCTGCGCTCCTTGGACCGGCGCTCAGCGCCAAAATGCGCCACGTGTCAACCACGTATGCAACTTGCGCTTTGCGCTTCTAAAATAGCGCACTGCGCTCATGGGCTGGCGCACAGCACCAAGCGCGCCACGTGTCACTCACGTGTGTGCCACTGAAATAGCGCAATGCGCTCATAAATTGAAAGCGTAATGCGCTTATAAACTGGCGCAATGCGCCCATCATCTGGCATTTAGCGCCAAGCGCGACACATATCCTTTTCGTGTGCACTACTTGGCAGAAGCGCAATGCGCTCTTTAATAGGCGCAAAGCGCCTGGCGTGCCACGTGGCGCGCTGTCAGAACACACATTGTTCTGATGAATGCTATGCATTCAATACAAGACAAAAAAATGTCAGGATCTAATGCTCAGCATTATTAAAAGGGCCAAGCCTAAATAAAGGCTCAACAGCCCGGAACAATAAAACGTTAAACATTTTAATATTATTGGACTTAGCCCAATATTAGCCATAAGTCCTCAACTTATATTGAACTGAGCCCATCTGCTCACGAATATTTAATAGATCTCAGTCCTAAACTGGACTACAGATCCTTCAACCAACTCATACCGGTTCAAGGGTACATCTCTTTACTCCTCTGATATATGTCGTTGTAATCCTTCAATGTCTTCAGAGAGGTGATGGGTCCCGACAACCACACATTTCACGTACTACGATGTCCTTAAACTCATAGACTACGATGTCTTTAAACTACGGACTGTGGGGTCCTTAAACTCATGGACTACGATGTCCTTAAACTTCATAGACTATGATGTCTTTAAACTACGGACTGTGGGGTCCTTAAACTCATGGACTAGGATGTCCTTAAACTTCATAGACTACGATGTCTTTAAACTACGGACTGTGGGGTCCTTAAACTCATGGAATACGATGTCCCTAACCTCGGACTGTGGGGTCCCTTTAAACCCATGGACTACGATGTCCTTAACCTGGACCGAGACGTCCCTAAACTAACATTGGACCACCATGTCCTTAAATTGGTAATCGACCGCAATGTCCCTAAACTAAACAACAGAGTCTAAATGCTCTCTTGTTGGATCTAAACGATCATCTTAGTCTAAAATTAGGCTAACGTATCCTTAACAAACGTTTAAGTTGATCTTAGTCTCAAATAAGGCTAACGTATCCTTAAACCCAAACCCCAAACCCAAATCTAAGAAATACGGATTTGGACTAATCCACGCCCTACGGGCGACAACATAAATTAGTCTCCGTATACAATCCACGGGCAACCAAAAACAAAACAAACACACACGACACGAAGTGACCATCTGGATAAGGAGAAAGTTGTTACCGCGATGCGGTAGCGTAATTAACTGCAGGGGCTTGCGCCTGCAGGGAAGAGCGTCCCCATAATCAAAAACCCCTCTACGAGAGGGAATCTAACAAAGTCTGCTACATCGGCCGCATCCGTTTAAACCTTCGATACATGGTGCCATAAATCAACTTGGCATCTTCGGACAGGTGTACGAATATTACCAATTAGCATCTGCCCCGAAATTCAGGAGAGACGCCCGCCGCGTCTTCGTCCGCGTCTTTCGGAGGGGAACAGATTCTGGCATGCCCGGTGGGACCTTTTCCTCTTTCCACTCCACACTTCGTGTGTCGTGTTCGCGAACGAATCGCGGTTTGATATGGTTGCCCTTGGGTTCGAGGTACTAAGATTTGGTTTCTTGCTTGGCGCAGAAAATGAAACATCAATAGCGTCTACTTGCGCGAAGTGTTCCAACTGCAATTGCAACTCACGCTCCGCCTCATCTGGAGGAATAGCTTACGGGCCCCAAGCAGCCTACCTGTTCATAATGCCGGTGGACCAGGTGACTCAGGCCTCCACTGGATTGTTTTTTGGGACCATGCTCCCACCCATGAGCTTTGATGCCCCGATGTTGCTGCAAGAAGCTCCAAAGAAGTCGGTCTTCGATCGACTTACCACTACTGCGACCCCTCTCAATGGGTCATCCAGCTCCGGCGCCTCAGTCTTCGCCAGATTGGGCCAAAGTTCATGTGGGCCCATGATGAAGCCTGCAATTCCAGAAAAGGTTATTCCGAAGAGGATAGCCATCCCTGCTCCCGAAGTCGTCAAGGCGGCTTCTCCTGCCAAAGGGTCGGTCTTCACAAGACTGACTGTTCCGGCTCCCGCTCCGGTCAAAGTCCTCAAAGCCACTTCCCCCGCCCAGAGGTCTGTCTTTGACATGTTAGATACTGCTGCTCGACGGACGCCGGTCTTCAAGAGGCTGGTACCAGCAGCGCCTCACCAGAACAGGGTGCACGACGAAGTCACCCCTCAAGCTGAAACAATCCCAACGGCTCGAAATGCTCGACGTCGCTACTGGCGCCGAGTAAGGAAGGTTGGGGGCAAATCCCCCTCTGGGCTAACTCCACCAGCCCCAACGGTGGAAGTCAATTCTGTTGTTCCAACCGGGAACAGCTTTGAATTGCTGAACAAGGTGCGCATGAATTCTCCTACTGCCGTACTGAAAAGATCTCCTCCACCCATGGAGAATGTTACAGAAGCGAAGCCGGAGCAGCCCCCTCAGCGACTGTCCTCCAAAATCTACAAAGTCTGGCGACGGGTTCAGGACTCAGTAATTGATCAAGATTACTCTCGTCGGCAGAAAAAGATGAAGGTTCGGCAGGAAGAGAATCGTCCTGTCAAACCACAAAGGACGACAACTACCTGGGTGCCCGCTGCAACGGCCCCCTCAACGTCAACTTCTCAAAAGAGAAGGAGGCCAGAGAAAGCCCCTGTGACTACGGCAGACCACAAAGACGCTGAGCCCAAACACCCCAAGTCTGGGGGCATAATCGTGCATACTGTTTATATGGCTTCCGGAAAAGAGGAAAGCCGCGCTTCTACAAGTCACCGACCGCTCACCCGATCCGTAACAAAAGCCCAGGAGCAGCAACAGAAGCTTTAGGAAATGCTGACGCAAATGGACGCACTCACCGTGCCAAAAGAAAGCCCGGAGGCGTCATCAGAGCAGCGTCACGAACAAGAAACCGATGCTGACTTCCTCAGCAGAGTCCTCGAAAAGGACAGAGAAGCAGCAGAACAAGCGGCTAATATAAAACGAATGGCGCTTCTCTTCCAAGACATGGTCGGGATGATGTTACAGCCGGATCCTCCAGCTGAAGACCCTCCGATCATTATTGAAGATGACAGAGGGGAGACATCGAACCCTCCTCCGGCTCTTTCAGCAGCCAAAAAGGAAACCATTTCTAAGGCCGCTCTGGATGACTATATTGCTCAGTAAATACGAGCTCACCAGGCGAATGAAGCGACCGGCCAAGTTGTTAAAACTGGGCGACCGTATCCAGGCTGGTATGACCAAATAAAGTACCCGCCGGGATAAACGATCCCCAAATTCCATGTGTACAAAGGGACAGGCAATCCCCATCAACATGTCGCTCAGTTCAGGGCTCTTTACGGCAACACCGGGGGTGATGATAAACTTTTGCTCCTTCAGTTTGTTGGAAGCTTGTCGGAAACAGCGTTCGAATGGTACTCTGAACTTCTAAATGACTCCGTCAAGACTTTCACAGAAATGGAGCTATTATTCACCCAGCGATTCGCGAGTGCTAGTGAACGCACCCCAATAACGGCATTAATCATTGCCAGGGTGAAGCCAGGTGAGACATGGGTTCAATACGCAATACGATGGAGGAATCTGTGGTCGAAATGCGAACAACGCATCGAAGAAGCGCCGGCGGTGGGCATGTTCGTGGGCACTCTGGACCCTCATGCAACCATTTCCCAATTCATGATGTTCTTCAAGTCGACCACGTTCCAAGCCTTGATCGACAAACTGGCCCAAATGGACCATATGGGTCATAGACCGTCTCCTCCAAAGCCGGACCCGCGGAACGAGAAGGGAAAGGGGAAAGTGACTGTCGTCGCTAATGCTTAACAGCATCCCAGTGGTCTAAGACCAGTTGATCGCCAAAATAATAGAACTCGATCTCTCAAAGATAAAATGAGAAGCCCTTACTCGTTCCCTCGAGACAAGACGAAGAGGTTATTCGAGCTTGCACTGTGCAACAGACTCATCAATCTTCCGGAGCCAAGACGTCCAGCGCAACCAGGCGACATTAGCAATCCTAACTATTGCACTTATCACTGAATGTGGGGCCATCTGATCGAGGATTGTTACATCTTCAAAAGCTGGATAGAAGATCAGTACCAACAGGGCAAATTCGTATTATCTGAAAATTGGAAGGTGAACCCGCCTCAGCCGCACGCTCTTAAGAAGACGGATACACCGGGGGCATCGTGTTCTTTCGTAGATGAAGCTCCATGGGAGGTCGCACTTTCAGCCAAAACTAAAAGAATGCTGAAGGATCTACACACATGCCCAGCAATCAGGTGGAAGAATCAACTGGAACCTGAGATCATCGAGGGGATGTTGAAGCCTCACCCAACTCCAAAGATCGGTGGTGATAGCCAAAGCACTCATACCCAGCCGTCAAAATCTTCAAAGAAGAAGAAGAAGACCAAAAAGTCAGTGAAGCCTGGTGATAACCGCACGGACCTGCAAAAGCAGATTGACGCGCTGGAAGAGTATAACCATAAGGAGTGGACTCCATTCACACTCCAAGAGTTTCTCAGCCACGTCCTTGAGTATGGAGATGATGGGGAAGACTCGTCGGATAAATCTGAAGGTTTCGTAGCAAGTTGTCATGTGATCTCTTACTCGTCGATAGACGATAAAGAAGCTCCTTGCACCGAGAAACTGGGGGCAAATCCTAAACCAGAACTTCTAGAGCCATCTGAAGAAATAATTGATGCATTCTTGCACGAAGCTCTTCTTAAAATCAAAGCTGCTCAAGAGCGTGAAATGTCCATACTTGAAAAAGCCAAACGCCGGCGACTGGACGAAAGAGTTGAAACACTCCCGTCAGATCAAAGTACATCCGCCGTAAATAAAAGCAGGTTCAAGATGAGGAAAAGGTTCGCTAAAGCCATCTCGATGGGAATGAAGCTACACCCTCCGAAGCAAACGCTCTCGGCGAAGCGGAAATGCATCCTAGCTACTGCTTATATCATCGAAAGATTGCGTACCCCACCGAAGAGTGCAACGCTTTTAAAAGATGGTGGAAGGGATATGTTGCCCACAGACAACATTTCAAGCGGATGAAACGCAAAGCTCGTCGGGAGCGAAGATATACGACCGAAGAGCACAAAAGAACTGCCGGCAACTGCCACATGGTTGACTATAGGGGATCGCAAGTTCTCACCTTTGGGAGCGATTCTGATGAAGAAATAGCTCTTGGCCCTCTCTTCAAAGAATCCACCTCAGGAAAAGCGGAAGAACCGAAGACCTGTGAAAATATTCAGCTGCGTAATCGCACGCTGTCCGAAAAGAATCTTGGGCCCTCGAACAGTGGGTCAAATAGAAAAGATAAGGGAAAAGAAAAGGTCCCTGAAGATATCATCCTTGATGACCAAGCCGTCGAAAAGCTAACAACCTAGGACCCGCCAAAGAAAAGTAAGGTGGACTACAACATTCTGGACCCTCGCAGCTCAGTATTCTCGACGCCCTTTTGCTATCGAAAGAAGCAAGAGATTCTTTGATCAAGGCATTACAAGAGCCCGAGCAGTTCCAAGCTTTCCTCACCGAAAAAAAGATGAAGGACGAGCTGGAAGAAGTACACACGGCCGATATCACCTCGGCGATGAAGACTTCCTCCTTAGGACATGCGAGCACAACCGTCCCCTATATGTCTCCGGATACTGTCATGACATCAAGATAGGTAAAATCCTGGTCGACAATGGGTCCACTATCAATCTCCTCAACGTGAGAGTGTTGAAGGAAATCTGCATGAGCGTTCAACACCTCGCTCATGATAAAATCACCATCTCCAGATTTGACTCCCAGTCATCACGGACGCTTGGGTCTGTAATATTGACACTACGCTTTGGGTTGCTCGTCACTGATATCAAGTTCCACGTCATTGATGCCAAGACATGCTACAATACTTTGATCGGTCGGCCCTGGTTACACGAGTACAACATCATCCCCTCTACACAACATCAGTGTATGAAGTATTTCAAGGATGGTCTCGAGTATACTGTGACAGGAGAGTTGAACCCATTCTCCGTGAACGAAGTCCGAAAGTACGAAGATGCAAAATACTTCTTACCGGATTTCGAAGACACGGAAAGATGTCACAAACCAAAGAGCAAAGCTATCACTACTATTCCGATCTTCAGGAGTGATACTGAGGAGGAGGAAGAAATAGTTTATTCAGGTCTGCCCCAGTGCAGCAAGCCGGGACCGTCCACTCCTATGTTGATCTTCGGCAGCGATTCGGAAGATGAGGTCAATGCAATATTCTCTACTCAGCTATCAATACAAACCTTCACTGATGAAGATCAAAGTTTGTAAGTTGCCATGGTTCCGCCCAACCATCATAAAGAACTAGATGCGCTAGATACCTATAGTGTGGAAGAACTGCAGACATTCTACGTGCCTCCCACGCGAAAAGGTGAAAATGCAATCCTATTCTACAGATCCGGGGAAACCAAAGTGGAGAAAGAAATCTGGCATGGCGCGGATTCTATGCTTGACAGGCTCCATCCCATCCGTTTGCCCAGATATTACATGAACGGACTAAAGAGACTCTTGAGACGCCAAGGTGTACCCCTTAAGCAAACTGCGCGACAAGCATGGTTCTATAACAGGATCTGGAACGTTTCCGGAACACAACGAAAGTTGCCCAACGGGAGAATGGAAACGATCGGGCTTGGATATGTTCAACCCAAGAAACGGGAGCTACTCCGCGACTGCTACGTCATACATGACTTTGATGAAGAAGGATATGCTCTGTGGGAGGACGCTAACCCTGAACCAGAATGAGCTCCCACCGTGAGAATGCCCAGTCCGTCATTCGAAGAACAGATGGACAAGCTTATAAGGGAAGAAGGTCAAAAGGTTCGAGACGACCATAATCGAGAAATGGCCATCTAAGAGAAAGCCAGGACGCAACGCCTCCTTCAACAGGCTGTAAAAAATAAAAATGCTCCTTGTCAACCCGTTGTACAAAAGGCCCGACGCAGAGGCAGAAATAAACCAAAGAAAGGGAAAGGCGTTCGATAGCGACAAAGCGGGTCCAAGAAGCCACGCGATCAGGAATTGAGCAGTCCGGATTCGTCTCTTATGAAGAAAATGGGTCGAGCATACTCTTTTCCCCAGGATAAAACACAGAAGATATTTGATCGTACCATAAAACATCAAATGATTACCCTCCTGGAGTCCAAGCACCCCGAGCAAGCAGGCGAAGTCTCTCACCCGGACTATTGGTCTTATCACAGGGTAATAAGACATCCTCTCGAAGATTGCTTCACATTCAAGAACTGGGTCGAAGACCAATATCAACTGTTGGAGATAGTGCCCTCAGAGTCAATTATTGGATCACATGCACGTGATTGCAATGATTGAGAAAGGACCTATACCATTAGAACAGTCTTACTCAAGATGATAGTATGCTATCTGGTTTATCTTTATCATCGTGTACTGCTTTAGGTGACCTTACAGGTCATTATTGCGCGTTGATAGAGCCCTTAGGATTCTTGCTTGATGGCCAGCAGTATGATGGCGATCATATATGTGGGAGCTGGGGTCTATAAGCACATCCATAAAAGGTCCCTAGTCGTGGGAGTTTTCGAGACAGGGCATCGACACTCCAGAGTACACTAGTGTATACACTCGAGACCCCGACGAGGGGCGGTGGCCGGTCTCACAATCCACTTGTGTCAGTTGGTTCACCTAAGATGTATACAGGTGCTCATTGGGTTATGAGTACACCGGACAGGACTCGCCGGGAACATGCTAGTTGGTCTTATACCAGACGTCAGATAGCAGTTCCCTGGTGACATGTGTACAGGTTAGTTCATCGACCTGAGATCGTCATTTGTTTCGTGTGAGTTCCCACTGTACTTTGATTACTACCCTACCACGGCTCAAAAGAGTCGTGCAAACAGGTTTTAGTTGGGTACAGTCCCGAGCCACATGGAGGCAGTGAGCGAATCTGCAGGGGTTCGTCCTCCCGCTATTGGGGGTGAGGTCGCGCTGTGTCTAGGAGAGCCATTACATGAAGTCCTTGACCAAGGCAGGAGATTTACTTGTAGGTATTCCAGTAATATCTCAGGGTACTCTGGGCTACACTCCGACACGACTTGTACCGCTTTTGGGGGTCTAACTTTCACCAACCCCCTAGGCCCGCCATGCGATGCTCATAGACGAACGGACCGGACTGTACGGATATTGTCACTGACAGGATCAGTAGGGTGTCAGGATGAGATCGCTCATCGACGTCCCTTTCGGTCAATACCTGGTAGCCCGTTACGTATGGCTAATACCTCTGACGTGCTAGTAGTTAAATCCACAACCAAAGTATTGACGAGTCTTTAGAGTCCCCCACAGACCGTTTTTCTCAAGTTTCAGGCGAAACGCTGTAGAGGTCGTATGGAGATATGGCAAGGTTCGATCATGTACGTGTGGTATTGTACGGATCATGATCAGATGGATAATACTAGCGGGCTTTGGTTTAAGCCGGATCCTAGTATTGTACAGTGTAGATTTTGTCTCATTGCATTTGTATTCGGTCGGAATACAAATGCGGGTATGTATATACAGTCGCGGGGTTTTCCTGTAATTTATTACGGGATCGTTTTTCTGAAGTTGCCAGTTTTCTTTCCGTTTCGGCCTTTTTCCTTTGTTTCCTTTCTTTGGCTGAAATTTGGTGGAGGGGGTTATTTGCAATTGTGCATTTAACAAAGGAGAAGACTTTTTATGCATCATGATGGTTTCATGATGGTGCACCATCCATTGACTTCATTGGTTCATCATTGCTTGACTTTGCTTGATGGTGATGGGATATGATTAGGTGATGGAGTGGGGATTTGGTAGTGATGATTATTCCTCATGATCATCTCTTTCCTCTTCCTTGTATTATTTTCTCTCTCTCTCCTTTTCACAAAAAGGGGCCGGCCATTCAAAGGGGGGCTGTCCCAATTTTTGGGGTGTGGTTTTCATCTCATTTTCTTGCAAAATGCTCTTGGTTCATCTCAAAAGCTCACATCTAATTCCTCCACCAATACAAGGCAACTTCTAGTAACCCCATCGAGACAAAAGAGTTTACACTATCCTACAGCATTCTTGGGCATGTCGACTCGCCAACTTCGTGCTCGAGTTGCCTCGGTCCAGAGGCGGGAGCCCGTAAAAGAACCCGGCGATGTGGTGCCCTTCCGACGAGAAGATGAAGACCGGAGATTCCGCGGGGAGATCGGGACGACGACGAGAAGACCGAAGGACACGGATCGCTCGGTATATCTCTCTACCCCTTCTCTAGTTAGCTAGGATTAGGTTAATAGCCAGATCCGGGTTTTATAGTGCGCGGTGGTGCCGGTTCTAAAGTTAAAGAAAAGTATCGTTTCCGCATTTTGGCCTCGGATTGACGGCCGGGGTGCCGCCGTGCACTTACAATGGTATCAGAGCCACGCCATTACCCTAGTCTAGCTTGCTCTAACATGTTTACAAGTTCGATCGATCGGATTTTCCAAAAACCGCGTTTTTCATGCATCAGTTTTCTGTCGAATTTTTTTGGCTCGAAAAATTTTTTAGTACATTGCAGAAATACGTGCATGGAATTCTAAGCATTCTGTGAAAATTTGGTCGCGTGAAGTCACTTTTCCACCGTGGAACCGCGGCCAAACCCACGCATTGGCCGCGGTTCCGCCGCTACTTTGACTGTTCGTTGCATTAAATTTTTAGAGTGGGCTTCTGAGTTGAAAATGGGGTTTTTGGAATATTCTTTTTGGGCCCAGATTTTCTTTGAGTGCTACAGTAGTGCTTGGGGCCCACTTCGGTAAATTTGATCAATCGAAAATTTTAAACATGTTAGTTCACAGTATTTACATTATATCTGCGACCGTGAATGTCATTTGATCGGTAAATCCTGTCTAACTGCTATAGCCCTTTTAGACGGATTTGTGAATGTGACATTCACATTGATGTTCTGTGTTGTGCTGTGATGTTGCGGATTTGTCGTGGGGATAGCCTGGATGCAGTGGTAGCACAGTTTTGGTATTATATGTACATTTGATATTGTGGGGCGAGCGTCCGACATGTGGACTGTCGTCACTGCCTGTTTATTTATTATTATTTTGGGGCACGACCGGGCTGAGGTCGATGTACCCGCTGTATGTATATTTTACTTTCTGTACTAGGATTACCCCGCGGAGTGGTGCACGGGTAGCCGGATTCTAGAGGGCAACGGGCTCGCATCTCATGGCGTTGAGACGGAGGGGGCTTCACTCTAAAATTGGCGGGCTATTCGCCGCACTCGTAGGGGGTATAGGTTGACCCAGGAGGGGTGCCCAAGTTACCGGATTCCATGAAGGGGGCTGCCTCGCTTCAGGTTTTGGCGGGTAACTTGCCGCGCCCGTAGTGGTCTAGGATTTCATTGCACAGGCTATCTACACGACCAAGGGAACGTCGGGTTTCAGTAGCGGCTCTATGAAACCCGGGGATCCCAGATATCTGTATTGTTCTGTGATGCTTATTACATTTCTGTGATGTTGCATTTTATCACACCTTGAGCGAATATTATATATTGATATATATACTAGTAGATGTTGTATATGTTTTGCATCCGCGCTAGTCCTGTCCCCGCTCTGTCGTTAGTTAAGTAACCTAACGGGTAATGACGGGACCCAGTGGCGAATGCGGATGGCATATACGTACATCATTATTTTCGTTCTTTATTGGTGTGATCAATTGATGGGACTGCATTGATTCGGATCAATGCAAGCTAAACAAACCTATTCTGATGTTGTTGGAACAATTTTCAAAAAGCTATTATTGCAAGGACGTTCATTTTTGTTTTGCACAGTGGTATTCGGTTATGAATATCCAGCACCTCAGTCGACGAGGCAAGGGCCGAGATCCCCTCACCGGGAGTGACCCCTTGGACAGAAGTTTGCGTCAGGGTAATAAATTCACTATAGCCGATTGCTTTTTTCTTTGCATCGTGGTATTCAGTTGGAATATCCTGCACCTCATTCTATGGGGAAAGAGCCGAGATTCCTTCACCGGGAATGACCTCTTTAGCAAAGGTTTTCGTCACTATATTTTTATAAAAAGCTATCCGGTTCCTTCAACGATATCAAGTTCATTATGTTAAAGGTTTTTCGCCAAAAACCATTCGTAGACCTCCGTCATTTCAGACGGGTAGCACTTAGTATTCATGCTATGTTTGTTCGCCTTAGTCAAGGTATAGTGTATGGTAGTTATTTGTTACTTTTCTGCAGCATAGATAGATGCGTTGGTTTGGGACAGTCATATAGCCTTGTTGGCCCTAGTCAAGGGCTTGTACGGGTGGGTTCAAATTAACCTGGACAATGACGGGTAGAACTTGACATGTGACTTATGATTTTTTGGCCTTAGTCAAGGTCATAAGAGCATGGGGCAAAAATCACATCGGGAGTTTCTAAAGAAACTAGAACTTGCCAGATATGTGCATACCTTCTGGAGTGTGATAACGTGAGCGGATTCCGTCACGTTATCATGCGATGATAGTTGGATCCCGATTCCCACTGATGAGTTGGTTTACTCCTCGGGTGATCCCGACTAATTCTTCTTCCAGGTTTGAAGGAGAATTTGATGGTACAGTGGGAGGTTTCCTGATTAGATAAATTGGTAACCATTCTGATCTAGGTTAGAGTGCACGCTGAGTGTTTCTTTTCTCTCTCTCTTTGGCAGCGACCATGACCCGACCCTAGACTATGACTCAGTGACCAAAACTAACCGAACCTTCTTAAACATTGGCTTTCGGATTGTCAGAGTTACAAACCTCATTGCCACTCCTACTTTTAACCTTTTCTCCAGGACACCCCGTATTACTACGAACGTCCACTTCCATTGGACAAAACCATCGTATGGTTATATACGAACTCGAAGGAATTTATTCGAGGATGGTTTCTGATTCTGGAGAAAACGAATAGGACTATTCAGTTGTCTTTTCCCTTTTACCTTCTCTCAGATTACGAGTGCTCCTTGGATTAGGGGATAGTACACCCGTTACGCCTATTGGATAGTCTTCTTCCAAACCTTAGGCTGGTGCCGAACGGTAGGGAATGAAGAAAACCAATTACCCTAACGATGGTGTACAAAAGGTATTAAGTAAAGACAAAAAAAGGGATTAGTAAGAGGGAAAAGTAAACTGCGACTGCTATTCACGACCAAACCAAGTATTTCTTTACCACTCCCACTTCACCTTTGTATTTCTCCAGAACACTCCGTATCACTACGAAGATCCACAGTTATTTGTATACTCCATCGTATGGTTATATACGAACTCGAAAGGAACTTGTTCCAGTTCGGGGATGGATTCTGGTTCAGGAGAAATAGGAATAAGGTTTATTCGGTTGTCTTTTATCTTCACCTTCTCTCGGATTGAGAGTGCTCCTAGGATTAGGACAGTACACCTATTATACTTATTGGATAGTCTTCTTCCAAACCATAGGCTGTGTAAGTCTACGCTAGCGCCCCGGCCGTCTACAGACGCCAAATGCGGAACAAAAACTTTTAAACTGGCGCTATCGTATACTTTAACCCGGATCTGCCATTATTGCTAAACTAACAAACTGTAAAGAGTGTAGAATGGTTATACCGAACGATCCGAGTCCTTCGTTCTTCAACCATCATCCCACGCTCCGTTGCGGCTTCTCCGATCTCGTCGATCTCCGAAATCCTTGTCGAGGTGGCACCACATGATCGGTTCTTTAAACGGGCTCCCGCCTCTGACTCGAGGCAACTCGATCGTCAAGTTTGCTAAAAGAGACGACCAAGAATGATGTAGAGAATGAGTAGATGACTTTGTCTCACTTCGTCCAAATCCGTGGACGATCGGTTAATGAAGTTGCCGTGGAAATCGGGTGATGGAATGAAATGAACTGTAAAATTCCATACACCCCGAATACTATCATAATCTTTTCTAACCAAAATGAAACATCAAGTGAAGTGAGGAGAGGAGAGAGGGCCGGCCACTTTTATGCAAGGAGGGAGGTGACCGTAGGAGCAAGTGGTGACCCTAAGATGAAGCTTATCATGAAGAAAATATCTTAAGGAAAACAAAAAGCTTTAATAACAAAGCATGAGTCATTATGCATTAATTGAACCATTAAAGCAACCAATGAAAACCCAACACCAATTAATCCTAGTCACCTCATCTAGAAACTTCTAGAAGAATCCACACTCATCTCAAGAAAAGATAAATCCGTCTTTAACCGAATGTTAAAAGACGGCTGATAGAAAACTGGAAACTGGCAACTTCCAAAAGTGATCCTGAAACGACTTTCAGGATAACCCCGAAACAGTATAAATATACCCACATTTGTATTACGACCGAATACAAATGCAACTGAGACAAAGATATTATACCTACTCAATATAATACTCGGATCCGGCTTAAACCAAAGCCGACCAGTATCATCTGCCCGAAAAATAACACGTGCGTAAACGCACGTGCATTTTCCGAACCCTGCCATAAAACCATACGGCCTCTACAACGTTTCGCCCGAACTTGGGAAACTGTCTGTGGGGGACTCTAATGACTCGTCAGTACCCTGGCAGTGGGTTTAACCACAAACCGTCAGCGGCACTAGCTATGCGTAACGGCTGCCCATGGACTGACCTCAAGGGAAGCTGATGAGCGAACTCAAGGGAGGCCGATGAGTGAACTCATCCAGAAACCCTACTGAGCCTAACAGTGACAATGTATATACAGTCCGGTCCGTTCGTCAATGAGTATCGCATATCCGCCTAGGGGGCTAGTAACGTCAGACCCCCAATAGCAGTATAAGTCGTGTCGGAGTGTAGCCTAATAACACCCTGAGATACTACTGGAGTACCTACCAGTAAATCTCCTACCATGGCCATGGATTTGTGTAATGGCTCTCCTAGACACAGCACGACCTCGCCCCCAATACCGGGAGAGACGAATCCCCTGCCGATCCGCTCACGTGCCTCCATATGGCTCGGGACTGTACCCAAAAGCTACCTGTTTGCACGACTCCTTTGAGCCGTGGTAGGGTAGAAATCAAAGCACAATGGGAACTCACACGAGACAAATGACGACCTCAGGTCGATAAACTAACCTGTACACATGTCACCAGGGAACTGCTATCTGACGGTAGATATAATACTAACTAGCAGATTCCCGGCGAGTCCTGTCCGGTGTACTCATAACCCAATGAGCACCTGTATACATCTTAGGTGATCCAACTGACACCAGTAGCTTGTGAGACCTGCCACCGCCCCTCGTCGGGGTCTCGACTGTACACACTAGTCTACTCCGGAGTATCGATGCCCTGTCTCGAAATTCCCACGACTAGGGACCACAATTAAGGATATGCATATAAACTACCCAACTCTCACGTATATGATCGCCATCATACTGTTGGTAGTAAAGTAAGATCCTAAGGGCTCTATCAAAGTGTAACATGCAATCAGTCACCTGAACATGTACACAACTGATAAAGGCAAACCAGATAGCATACTATCATCTCGAGTACGACTGTCCTACCGGGATAGGTCCTCCGCAATCATTGCAATCACGTACCTGTGATCCAATAATTGACTATGAGGGCACTATCTCCAACAATCTCCCACTTGCACTCAAGGCTAATATTGCGATGTCGACTACTCACAGCCCGTGTGAAACCGAATATCCAACTCCTCTACTAATCAGTTTCACAAAGCCCGTTTGTAAAACTATTGTGTTCGAGAAATAGCCTCAGTGAGTGGATCCGCCTAGATGTTTCTTTCTGTATCTCTCTTAATCTCAAGTTCGCGGAGAAAGCCATCTCCCGAATCGAGTAATACCTGTCTTAGAATGTGTCTGGATATCTGATGGGACCTAGTTCATAAATGAACTCCAAATCCAAACTTCTTAGACTGTATCGATCACTGAACCTAATCAGTATCTGGCACCAGGCCACCCACAGTATCCTCTTGGACCACCTGTCCATAATACTGTCCCTCTTCGTCAGAGGGAAAAGCTATAACTCTGACAATCACTCTGTCAACCATGTCACCTTTGAAGCCTGGAATGATAACCGTCTCCCGACAGAGGCTGTCGTCATCAAATCCGTAGAACATGTACTTATGTTCTAAAACTGCTTCCTTATGTTTCTCCAGGATTGGATTAATACAAACTTATTGCATCTAGTGCAAAACCAACATTTGGTGTGGTACTTGACATCTCATGATTGACTCAATTGCCTAAGCAAGTGATCTGCCAATCATGCACATCCCTCTCCCCTTTAGTCTATACGACACCTTTAGAGAGGGTGACTCCATCACTTGCAGGTACACCACCATGCTAGGAGTCAACTATTCCAAAAACCATTAGAATATCTGTCAAAGTACCCACATTGGGAAACTACCCAAATCCAGATCTAAGACCATAGATCTAGAAACTAGAATGTCAAATATTATATCCATATCCTGTCTGGAGAAACAACTGTGTGACGACCACAGTACAACCGATCGTAGTATAGGAATTTTACTTCCTACTCTGTGTATGTCATCCAGATACCATGACATCACACCCTACTACCTTCTTAACTGATCCATCCTCTATTCTGATTGAAGTCAAACCCATGACTGTCACATCAAAATTAGATGATCTATCTCCGCTATAACTGCTCAAGTCTATAAATAGATATAAGCATCTTGCCCACTATGCTTCCGCTGCTCCCACTGATTACGACAACCCTCCTACCGGGTCTCTGTCACGACCCGAAAGAGCACGTGACTGGCCCTTGAACCATATGAAGCCTATAGGACTCCATCTGATCCAAGTAAGCCAAAAGCCCAGAAATCTAAAACCATTTTGAAGAATAAGTAAGAAAACTGGTTTAAAGAAATGAAGAAATACGGGTTTGAAATCAAGGTTTTTAAATAACTAAGCCGAATGTGCATTTTAAAACAGTAAAATTTTTCTAAAAATTTCGGCAGTGTTTCTTTTGTAAAACGGGCCCCGAATGGGGTACAACATGGATAACAATAAATATATGCAATGATAAAGGCATCCCCAAGCGGGAGCTAGCTCTTCGTCAAACGACGGTCACAACCACACAAGATACAATATACAACGCCAAGTGGCGAGGATCAAATCCAAAGAAAACTCAAAGGCAAAAAGAAACCGCAACACTACTAAGCGCGACTCTAAGGTCGAAATAATACAACGCTAAAATCTAGGTCTGAAAGAATATACAAGTTTTGGTTGATGGACAATTTCTAGATACAAAGAAGTAAAATAAATACAATGGTGGCTCCTGATGCGAAAGAACCCACCTACCAAAAGCAAGTCACCCGCAAGAAGTAGTGTGCCAAAAATACCGCAAAGGAACCTGTACGGCAGAACCTGCAAGAACTGTGGCACAACGGGGGTGAGTTGCCAACTCGTGAATAGACACATCTACAAGCAGAAACCGAATGCAAGACATAATCCTAAGTCAACGATCGGTAAAAAAATCCTCAATATAAAGCATGCAGCCTATAGCAAGGCTAGGGTAAATATCTAACCCGAGTGCAATCTCAATGTGTCTGTGTCAGTGCCTCAGATAACAATATAGCAAATGAATGAGATATGAATGCGAGGAAACAGAATACATCTACCTGAAGCAACAGTTTTCATACTTTAGTGAGATTTCCCTGTATTTTAAAAGATGAGGTACCATAATGAAATCAGCATAAAACTGTGCCTAGCATCGGCACAAACGAAATCCCAATATCCTGATATCTCAAAGTCTCAACCATCATATCTAGGGCGCCGTCAGTCCAGACCGGCCCCTACCATAAATCTCAGACCACGACGGTATCCTCCGGATATCCGACGCGTCGGGTAAAGTCACCGGTAGGCAATCTCCCCCTGCCAGGCTCATCGTCATCACCACGTCTTCTTGCCCCGGGGTACCTTACCGGGTCCACCATGTACCCGCAATCGGCCTCATCCGCCTCCTCGATTCGGGTTTCACATGTCGCTCTCAGCACCGAGAAAACACATGGTGGACGCACCAAATATCATATCAAGGGTAACCGGGTTTTTAAAGCAATAATGTATTCTCTTTTAAAGACATCCTCGGTTCCCAAATCCAGAAATCACATGAACATCCAACATCAAGAAATAAATCCAATGCGATGTGTTATGCAATCAATCCATGATGTATGCTACATGTAAAGAAGGTATGTACATCATCATGTCATGTAAGAATCATATAATGAATGTAATGGTACTACAGTGTAGTGGCATGGCAATTATCGATGATGAGTGTGTGAGCCGGCAACAAGTGTACGTGGAACAGATGCATCATCGATAATGGTGCTGGTGTCCTAGCAGCATGATATTAATACTGGAGCATGCAACATAGTATGAAAATGCGATGCAAAGCGAACCACAGAAAGGGAGTGGGAGCTCAAACTAGACGTAACCAACACTAATCTGCATTGATCTAACATAAGTCCTACAATTGGTGCCTTTTGAAATAACTCGAATCATGGGTTTTTGAAGATAGGGGCTACGGTGTTTTTATGAAAAGATACGTCGTTTTTGAAATATCCGTAGATTCCCTTGAGCTGTCTTTAAAAATACTCACGATTCGTTAGTTTTTGAAATAGGTAAGAAGTCTCATCTACTCTAACAACTATACTAACTATACGGCTGAACTACAGGTAAGGGAACCGCCTAACCTCTGAGTCGATATATATATATATATATATATAGTCGGTGATCCGCCTCAATGTCATATCGTAAGGTATCCTCGAGTTATGAGTGCGGATCTATCATCAATATCGGCTCGTACGGTAAATCATCGTACAGCATCCCCAATAGCTGGGTAGGGTCAACATCTCACTATCTCGTCACATAATAGGTATCACTATCATCAGATCAAACAGTCTGGGGTACTACTCTATGCCTAGTACAATCGATACCATCAATGAAGTAAGCATGCGGGGTAACACATGTCCCAAGCCCGCAAGAAACACAAATCATATCCCATATATGAATCAATATCAACTTGCCGATCTCGCGGCGCAAAGTCCACATCATCGACTCATCTCCAAAGTCATCCCAAATCATCAAACACTGCAAGTATGAGTAGTATGCAAGGGTGTGAATGTAGGTATGTAAGTATGTGTGTAAGTATGTGCAATCGCTACCTAGGGTTCGTACTATACCCAAACCATATATCTCATCATCAATAAAACCATTATTCATGTCAATGATCCTAACAACACATAATAAATATACGTGGGTATACGTATTCGTATACCACACCACGGACTGCGGGGGTGCTATACGCCATCCACCCGACTTCCCCCTGTAGATATAATCTACTCACCTGTGTCCTGCGTGTCGGTGTCGACGTCACTGTCATCCTCCGCATCGTCTCGGATCGTCGCGGTGTACCTACACATAACACACGTATCGCATCGCATCAAAACCAAATCAAAGCTAAAACGGCATACGGAGTCCAAAACGACACGATAAGGGGCCTACAGGTGAAAACCTATGGCACGCCTTCAAAACCATCAATAAATCCTCTATATCGTCGTATAAACGTCAAATAGTCGAGGTAAAACGAAACAAACCAATGCAGAAATGAAAATACGGAATACGGAAACAAAAATCCAAAACAGCAACTCTTGAAATATGTCCCAGATTTCACCCTAGGTCACTTTATACAAAACTATATATACCAGGGGCCTAAACTAACAATGTAGAAGCTACAGAACCAATACGAGACAGAATGGTGGGACCCAGGCCGCAATTGGCGGCCAAAAGGGAAGAATTAGCGGCCGGGAATGGGAGTTGGGGGCTAGGGTTTGGGTTGTTGCCTCTATTGTGCCTGCACATCTCAATTCCCACTCAATATCATTTTAGGGTTCTCGGGGTAATAGCAGATTCAAGTTAACATGCACAGATTTCACATTTTCCCCGACATCGGTTTCTAAAATCCGTATTTCTAGTTTTAGCTTCAGGTTTTGGGTTCCAATTCATGCACTAGGGTGTTTATATAACCTCAATTGAACTCAATTTCACATTACAACTCAAGTTTCCCTCAAACCCTAACTAGGTTTTCACCAAGTCCATAATATCACATAATATCGATTAACAACTTGCATAGGGGTATAGGAAATGCTAAAACTAAGACAATGGTTCAGAAATTACCTCATTTGGCAACTCAAGAATTTTCTTGAGTTGCCCCTAGTGACCAAAATCCATGCTTTCTTAGTCCATCTTGTAGATCTCAAGCTTGTGCACACTTTTTGTGAAACCGATATAGGGTTTTGGGATAGTTTTTGAGATGATTTGAGGGATTGAAGAGGGGAGGAAAGGGGAAAGGTAGCAGCAGCAGCAGTAGGAGGAAGAGAGGGAGGGAAAAATGAAGAGAGAAATGGCTAAGTGTGGAGGTCAAAGAAGCCCATACCTTCTTCTCACCAAAACCCCATTCTTTAATCCTTTTCTTTTCTATTTCTTTTCTTTTAATCCCTAATTCAAACCTTCTCACCTCAATAGTAATCCCAAATGATAAATCATGGCAAGAAAAGTGCACAAGTGTGGAAAAAGTAGTGTGTGCATGTTTTGCTCAAAATTTGCTAAAAACCCGATTAGCGATTTTTAATCGCGATTAGCACTAAATTAGTGTCAAAATGATCACAACAACTTAAAAATGTCATAATTCACTAATTTACCCTATTTTAGAATTTTTCTTAATTTTCCACAATTTTTCTCATATTTTTCCTATTTATTTGTATTTAAAAATACCTAAATATTAAAATATTCAATAAAATAATATTAAATTATAAAAATTCCCCAAAATTAATATTTTATTATTTCGAAATGTTACAATCTACCCCCCTTAAAGAAATTCGGTCCCCGAATTTAAATTTAATCCCCCCCCAATTTCCAAAACATTTCAGAAAACTCCAATTTTGTCGGGGCTCCGAAAATATCAATACAGAGAGAATATCATAAAATGTACTGCCATACTAGAAATCCATCCTCAAAATGCATATATAGGAATATCCTATGCGTCTGGTGCGCAAGGAATCAAAATCCAAATATGTGTCAAACAGGTGTATAGAACAACAACTATGTGCAACGGGTGTGCACGAAACATCTGCCGTAGGCAACGTGCATGCCTGACAGCAACCAAATCAGGTGCATATAACATGCACGAAGAATCCCGATTCAGTGCATCTGGTGTGCACTAGAATCGTATGTCAAAACACTAAAGGTGCATGAAAGCTACGCTGGAAGTGCAAATCAAATCACTGAATACGATAGGCATGAAATCTCAATCAATATCTCAATGTAATAACTATGCGTGAAATATATAAATATCCAGTGGGTGCATGAAACAAATATCAGGAAACTCAATCATCAAAACTAAATCATGCAAACAGAACGCCCAAAATACCGAAATCCAATAATGACGGATACGTGATAATCGAATCACAAAATCACAAATCATAAGTACCGTCGTCGGTAAATTCATCCTTCAAGGTCGAGAAGGAGTCGGTGCATCCACTGCTAGCAGCGCAGGATATCTACTTGCCTCTTGCTCACGGTCTGGCGTCCTCTGACTCTGGGTCCTTATCTTCTTTGCGGATTTCCTATCTCGCGGTCAATCGGCTCATCGGCCCTGTCAGGTGTTCTAACGGGGACGATTCCGTCCTGGTACTTCTCTGGTCACCTCTCGGTCAAACCTCACGACCACTCGTAAGGCAGCATATCACTGGCGTCGGCCTCTGACTCTCTGAATGCACGTCACACATCTGATCCTGGGTGTAAACATCATTGCAGCAATGTCCTGGAAGGAATCCAGCTCAAGGTCTCTTCCAATCATGCCTATGCCGATCTGTACAGATGCTGGCTCTCTTGTACTACCTCTTCTCGCTCAAAGGGCATCTGTGTCCTCAGCACAACATTTCTCGGAAACCGGTCAATCTGAAGTCTCTCGCACGGACTCGAAATCGCGTACTCTGTAGCTTCATCATCCTGTAGAAGCTGTCTGGTCGAACAGATCCTCGGGAACACGTCTCAACCATCGGAGGAATACTCATCTCTCGACTGTCCTTGCTCAATTCGCAACGCATCTGGGTAAGTTCCTTTATCCGATCCTGGTCAACTACCTTGTCGACAATGCCGAACTCTGGCCTGCTAGGTGTGCGCAATCATGACCACTCCTGGGTCTAGGTCTTCTCGTGTCGTATTCCGGAAAAGTCCTGTCGAGGTTCCTTTCTTAAATCTCAATCCTGCCGAATTGCCGGGAAGTCGTCATCCATTACTGAAGCTAAAGCTTATTCCGGAACGGCTGCATACTTGTCGCGCTTCTTTCCGAAAGATATATCCATATACCACGCCTCGGGGTGCATATCACATCTCTGATGTCAGCGGAGTGGAATGTCATCCCATCGAAATCTCGTGCGAACTCTTTTCTTCACTCTGCTAAAAATGTCGACTGATCCGGACTCGTCTCATCGTGGCTACACGAACTGCGCTCCGACGGCTATCCTCGTCTCTGGAGTCTCCCAAGCAGTATCCCATCACGATATCCGAAAGATGTCGAATCATCCGATCGACTCGTCAGAACCTCATAATCCCCCAAGAGCTCACATCTCGGGTACAGTTTAATAGTATCGAGTACATGCCACAGCGTCGGTGGTCCAGCCGTAGAAGGGCAAACCCAAGCCTCACTAATGGCGCCGCGGAACCGCCGTAAACCCTAAGGTTCAAAGGCTGTCACACGGTCATTAGTCGAGTTAGGGTTTCATTCTTCTAGAGGGTCCATAGAATCACCTGCATGTCTTTCCGTATACTTTAAACTTGGAAAATGGGTTCCTGACATTCGATCGTCGCTATCGACTCTCAACGAACCTGCGTGAAGTCGTCTCTAGCTGGAAACAATCTATCTAGTGCCCTCGCATCGGGGTACGCAAACTCACCACACGTCCTAGTCATTCATCCTCGGTGACTAGCGACTCGCTACCATCTCTCTAAGAACATGCTCATGCTGCAGTAGCTCCAATCACCGGGGCGATATCTCATCATTCGCAGCAACGACTGGCTCATACGCCTGTACGCCGAACAGCGTCTTAATCCTCCATGAAAGGCAACACATAAGCGGTCATCTCTGCGTCGGTCTGCTCTCGATCTGAGTAAGATTCTCCATACTGGAAATCTTCAACTCAACTGGGCCCGCTCTGGCGCAAAATCGGACGGATCACCTTCGTCTCTCAAACCGGTAGACTAGCTATCATCTGTCTCATCTGCCTAACAGCTCCGGCAATCTCAGCTCGTAAGCTCCGAAAGCAACATCCTGTCCATCTCAGCAACAGCTGGTCCATCTGTCTGCACGGTAGGCGACATCACAACCTCTGAGGTACGCTGTACATCAACAGTCCTCTCTCAACTGGCAGCTCTAACAATGGCCCGATCATCCGGTGCAAAACCAAGCACTCGCCTCCACTAGAGGTCACAATCACCAACACTAACTCGAGACATTCCCATGTCACCAGAAAACACAACGGTCGGCCCCCGTACCAAACGAGCTCACACCGGCCGTAACCCTAGCAGCAGCCCAACTGCGCTCAACCATGGTGACAGGAATCTCAATCGAGTATCAAAGAGAGCACATCAGTGGCAAGAAAGGAAACAACAGATCCAGAGTGGATACATGATCATAGGGAGGAACAGCATCAATGAAGGTATGATCATGAAACTAATAGAATCAAGGATCTCAAATGGATGAATAATCCTGGATATGAAAAGAATCACTGATCTCAAGAAATATGCACATCCTAAGGTTCCTTAAGCGGAGTGGCGTGTCGTAAGTATGCCGCGGAACATACCAACGGTACGTCACTCTACTTTAGTCACCTAATCCATCAACCAAGGGTCATCCTAAAACGACGAAAGTTCGGGTTTAGTACCCCCTCGACCAAGTCTAAGTTCCGTAAGGTCAAGCTTAAGTTCCGTATATAAACAACGCCCTAGGCTCCACATAGTCAAACTTAGACTCGAACCAAGGTCAACCTAGCGCTCTGATACCAACTTTGTCACGACCCGAAAGAGCACGTGACTGGCCCTTGAACCATATGAAGCCTATAGGACTCCATCTGATCCAAGTAAGCCAAAAGCCCAGAAATCTAAAACCATTTTGAAGAATAAGTAAGAAAACTGGTTTAAAGAAATGAAGAAATACGGATTTGAAATCAAGGTTTTTAAATAACTAAGCCGAATGTGCATTTTAAAACAGTAAAATTTTTCTAAAAATTTCGGCAGTGTTTCTTTTGTAAAACGGGCCCCGAATGGGGTACAACATGGATAACAATAAATATATGCAATGATAAAGGCATCCCCAAGCGGGAGCTAGCTCTTCGTCAAACGACGGTCACAACCACACAAGATACAATATACAACGCCAAGTGGCGAGGATCAAATCCAAAGAAAACTCAAAGGCAAAAAGAAACCGCAACACTACTAAGCGCGACTCTAAGGTCGAAATAATACAACGCTAAAATCTAGGTCTGAAAGAATATACAAGTTTTGGTTGATGGACAATTTCTAGATACAAAGAAGTAAAATAAATACAATGGTGGCTCCTGATGCGAAAGAACCCACCTACCAAAAGCAAGTCACCCGCAAGAAGTAGTGTGCCAGAAATACCGCAAAGGAACCTGTACGGCAGAACCTGCAAGAACTGTGGCACAACGGGGGTGAGTTGCCAACTCGTGAATAGACACATCTACAAGCAGAAACCGAATGCAAGACATAATCCTAAGTCAACGATCGGTAAAAAAATCCTCAATATAAAGCATGCAGCCTATAGCAAGGCTAGGGTAAATATCTAACCCGAGTGCAATCTCAATGTGTCTGTGTCAGTGCCTCAGATAACAATATAGCAAATGAATGAGATATGAATGCGAGGAAACAGAATACATCTACCTGAAGCAACAGTTTTCATACTTTAGTGAGATTTCCCTGTATTTTAAAAGATGAGGTACCATAATGAAATCAGCATAAAACTGTGCCTAGCATCGGCACAAACGAAATCCCAATATCCTGATATCTCAAAGTCTCAACCATCATATCTAGGGCGCCGTCAGTCCAGACCGGCCCCTACCATAAATCTCAGACCACGACGGTATCCTCCGGATATCCGACGCGTCGGGTAAAGTCACCGGTAGGCAATCTCCCCCTGCCAGGCTCATCGTCATCACCACGTCTTCTTGCCCCGGGGTACCTTACCGGGTCCACCATGTACCCGCAATCGGCCTCATCCGCCTCCTCGATTCGGGTTTCACATGTCGCTCTCAGCACCGAGAAAACACATGGTGGACGCACCAAATATCATATCAAGGGTAACCGGGTTTTTAAAGCAATAATGTATTCTCTTTTAAAGACATCCTCGGTTCCCAAATCCAGAAATCACATGAACATCCAACATCAAGAAATAAATCCAATGCGATGTGTTATGCAATCAATCCATGATGTATGCTACATGTAAAGAAGGTATGTACATCATCATGTCATGTAAGAATCATATAATGAATGTAATGGTACTACAGTGTAGTGGCATGGCAATTATCGATGATGAGTGTGTGAGCCGGCAACAAGTGTACGTGGAACAGATGCATCATCGATAATGGTGCTGGTGTCCTAGCAGCATGATATTAATACTGGAGCATGCAACATAGTATGAAAATGCGATGCAAAGCGAACCACAGAAAGGGAGTGGGAGCTCAAACTAGACGTAACCAACACTAATCTGCATTGATCTAACATAAGTCCTACAATTGGTGCCTTTTGAAATAACTCGAATCATGGGTTTTTGAAGATAGGGGCTACGGTGTTTTTATGAAAAGATACGTCGTTTTTGAAATATCCGTAGATTCCCTTGAGCTGTCTTTAAAAATACCCACGATTCGTTAGTTTTTGAAATAGGTAAGAAGTCTCATCTACTCTAACAACTATACTAACTATACGGCTGAACTACAGGTAAGGGAACCGCCTAACCTCTGAGTCGATATATATATATATATATATAGTCGGTGATCCGCCTCAATGTCATATCGTAAGGTATCCTCGAGTTATGAGTGCGGATCTATCATCAATATCGGCTCGTACGGTAAATCATCGTACAGCATCCCCAATAGCTGGGTAGGGTCAACATCTCACTATCTCGTCACATAATAGGTATCACTATCATCAGATCAAACAGTCTGGGGTACTACTCTATGCCTAGTACAATCGATACCATCAATGAAGTAAGCATGCGGGGTAACACATGTCCCAAGCCCGCAAGAAACACAAATCATATCCCATATATGAATCAATATCAACTTGCCGATCTCGCGGCGCAAAGTCCACATCATCGACTCATCTCCAAAGTCATCCCAAATCATCAAACACTGCAAGTATGAGTAGTATGCAAGGGTGTGAATGTAGGTATGTAAGTATGTGTGTAAGTATGTGCAATCGCTACCTAGGGTTCGTACTATACCCAAACCATATATCTCATCATCAATAAAACCATTATTCATGTCAATGATCCTA
Organism: Agapanthus africanus; assembly: GCA_030015575.1. NCBI lineage: Eukaryota > Viridiplantae > Streptophyta > Magnoliopsida > Asparagales > Amaryllidaceae > Agapanthus > Agapanthus africanus. The sequence continues at coordinate 104,507,826 of JASDDO010000031.1, read as the reverse complement.
ACAACACATAATAAATATACGTGGGTATACGTATTCGTATACCACACCACGGACTGCGGGGGTGCTATACGCCATCCACCCGACTTCCCCCTGTAGATATAATCTACTCACCTGTGTCCTGCGTGTCGGTGTCGACGTCACTGTCATCCTCCGCATCGTCTCGGATCGTCGCGGTGTACCTACACATAACACACGTATCGCATCGCATCAAAACCAAATCAAAGCTAAAACGGCATACGGAGTCCAAAACGACACGATAAGGGGCCTACAGGTGAAAACCTATGGCACGCCTTCAAAACCATCAATAAATCCTCTATATCGTCGTATAAACGCCAAATAGTCGAGGTAAAATGAAACAAACCAATGCAGAAATGAAAATACGGAATACGGAAACAAAAATCCAAAACAACAACTCTTGAAATATGTCCCAGATTTCACCCTAGGTCACTTTATACAAAACTATATATACCAGGGGCCTAAACTAACAATGTAGAAGCTACAGAACCAATACGAGACAGAATGGTGGGACCCAGGCCGCAATTGGCGGCCAAAAGGGAAGAATTGGCGGCCGGGAATGGGAGTTGGGGGCTAGGGTTTGGGTTGTTGCCTCTATTGTGCCTGCACATCTCAATTCCCACTCAATATCATTTTAGGGTTCTCGGGGTAATAGCAGATTCAAGTTAACATGCACAGATTTCACATTTTCCCCGACATCGGTTTCTAAAATCCGTATTTCTAGTTCTAGCTTCAGGTTTTGGGTTCCAATTCATGCACTAGGGTGTTTATATAACCTCAATTGAACTCAATTTCACATTACAACTCAAGTTTCCCTCAAACCCTAACTAGGTTTTCACCAAGTCCATAATATCACATAATATCGATTAACAACTTGCATAGGGGTATAGGAAATGCTAAAACTAAGACAATGGTTCAGAAATTACCTCATTTGGCAACTCAAGAATTTTCTTGAGTTGCCCCTAGTGACCAAAATCCATGCTTTCTTAGTCCATCTTGTAGATCTCAAGCTTGTGCACACTTTTTGTGAAACCGATATAGGGTTTTGGGATAGTTTTTGAGATGATTTGAGGGATTGAAGAGGGGAGGAAAGGGGAAAGGTAGCAGCAGCAGCAGTAGGAGGAAGAGAGGGAGGGAAAAATGAAGAGAGAAATGGCTAAGTGTGGAGGTCAAAGAAGCCCATACCTTCTTCTCACCAAACCCCATTCTTTAATCCTTTTCTTTTCTATTTCTTTTCTTTTAATCCCTAATTCAAACCTTCTCACCTCAATAGTAATCCCAAATGATAAATCATGGCAAGAAAAGTGCACAAGTGTGGAAAAAGTAGTGTGTGCATGTTTTGCTCAAAATTTGCTAAAAACCCGATTAGCGATTTTTAATCGCGATTAGCACTAAATTAGTGTCAAAATGATCACAACAACTTAAAAATCTCATAATTCACTAATTTACCCTATTTTAGAATTTTTCTTAATTTTCCACAATTTTTCTCATATTTTTCCTATTTATTTGTATTTAAAAATACCTAAATATTAAAATATTCAATAAAATAATATTAAATTATAAAAATTCCCCAAAATTAATATTTTATTATTTCGAAATGTTACAGTCTCATATCCTGGAACAACAGTAGTGTCAAGTCTGGGTAAATAATAACCTCCCTGTCACCGTCTCTGAGGCTACCGAAGTACCTCTCGGGCGTCCGAGGTTGCCTACCATACCTGCGGAGTGGCTATTGGAATGTCAAACCTGATTGAATATATGGGTCCTATTAAATTTTCCGTAATCGTTCGCGGTTCTGGAATCACTTCCAGTTCTACCATACTCCCACTACTGTTTTCTGAAAAAGATCCATTTTACTAAAACTGTGGCGAGTCAAGAACAATATCACTATTGATCTTCCAAATGGTAGAATATCAACCCTCGTCATAGCCAGGGTCAACCCACAAACAGCCATTACAGAAACGTGCCATGAGTTATCCAGAGTCTGGTTTTAAGCATAAGCTGGACAACTCCCCGTACCTTAACATCTTTTAAGGTACGAACTATTCTATATCCAATACAGAAACTTTGGGACTTATTTAATTGGAACCAAGATTCAATCCATGCAGCTGTCTCCAGTGCATATCAACTTAATGGAAAGAGGCTAATCAGCATTACTCAACTTAGGAATCCATCCAATTATGAGTAACCTGAAAGAGAAAACTCGTTTCTCAAAACCATTACTATCATCTGAATACCAATCACAAGAATCTACATCTTCGATCTCTTTGAAGAATCCTGATACTTGTGATACCTGGTTCTCTACTTTATTCTTATACCCACAACTTCTCAAAACTTAGACCTTGTATTTCCACGAAACACTCGTCTAAATACTAGAGAAGTTATAAGTAAACAGAACATAGTACGAGGACCTACCCCTTTGTCCTGATGGACACTGGACAACATACAATACTCTGTATAAGTCCGCTGAGTTGAACAACTCAAAACCTGTGCGTCGTAGGTTGAAAACTGTACCCTGGCGATTTCCTCAAATATCACCAATTACAACGAATTCCGATATAATGAGGATGATCACCTAATTCCCAATATCTTACTCCCACTCATCATCTGTAAAACCATACAGATATGAGAATGAAACCTGGTAAATACATACCCTTGGAGTAAGTGTCTAATCGGGAAAACAGTTTTTCTTTTAACAATGCACTGAAACATGAAAATGTTTCGTAGGGGTATCCTGGTATTCATAGCAATGCCTCTTCCATAATCCAATTCATGACTTCAACCGTATACTTTATTGCCGTCTCTCCAAATCCCTTTATTTGTCTTTAGTCGTTACCTTCTGTACACCATCGTTAGGCTAACTGGTTTTCTTCCTTCCCTACCGTTCGGCACCAGCCTATGGTTTGGAAGAAGACTATCCAGTAAGCATAATAGGTGTACCCTCCTAAACCAAGGAGTACTCGCATCTCGAGAGAAGGTGATGATAAAAGACAACTGAATAATACCTTATTCTTTTAAAGGTGAAATAGGAGTGGCGATGAAGTACGCGGTTTTGGTCGTGAATGATATCAGTCGCAATTTACTTTGCCCTCTTTCTAATCCCTTTATTTTGTCATTACATATTACCTTCTACACACCCTACTTAGGCTAATTGGTTTTCTTCATTCCCTACCTTTCGGAACCAGCCTATGGTTTGGAATAAGACTATCCAATAAGCGTAATAGGTATACTCTCCTAAACCAAGGAGCTCTCGCAACCTGAGAGAAGGTGATAATAAAAGACAACTGAATAAACCAATTCTATTTCTCCTGAACCTGGATCCATCCCCGAAGAAGTCCCTTCGAGTTCGTATATAACCATACGATGGATCTATCCAATGGAAGTGGATATCCGTAGTAATACGGGTGTTCTGAGAAATACAAAGGGTAAAAGAAGGAGTGGCAATGACTTATGCAACACAGACAATCCAAAAGCCAGTATTTTAAGAAGGTTCGGTCAACCTGGTCACTGAGTCATAGTCTAGGGTCGGTCAAAGGTCGCTGCCAAATAGAGAGAGAGAAAAGAAACACTCTGCGTGCACTCTAACCTAGATCAGAATGGTCATCTTTTTATCTAATCCGGAAACCTCCCACTGTCCTGTCAAATTCTCCTCCAAACCTAAAGAAGAATCAATCGGGATCACCCGAAGAGTAAACCAACTCATCAGTGGGAATCAGGATCCAACTCTCATCGCATGATAACGTGATGGAATGCATCCACGTTACTCATACTCCAGAAGGTATGCGCATACTTGGCAAGTTTCAGTTTCTTTAGAAACTCCCGATATAGTTTTTGCCCCATGCTCTTATAACCTTTGCGTTGGTCAAAATATCATAAGTCACATGCCAAGTTCTACCCGTCACTATCTTGTCAATTTGAACCCACCCGCACATGCCCTTGACGTTGGCCAAAATGGAAGAACGACTGTCCCAAACTAACTCATCTATCTATGCAACAATTGAATACCCAGCAGCTACCAAACACTATGCCTTGGCGTTGGTCAAAATACGTAGCTTGAATACTACTGAATACCCAAAAGAAGTGATGGAGGGCTACGGCTGGTTTTTGGCGAAAAACCTTTAGCGTAATGAACTTGATATCGCTGAAGGAACCTGATAGCTTTTTAAAATATAGTGGCGAAAACCTTTTGCCAAAGAGGTCACTCCCGGTAAAGGGATCTCGTCTCTTTCCTCGTGGAATGAGGTGCAGGATATTCCACTGAATACCGCTATGCAAAGCAACATGTAATCGACTATAGTGAAGTTATTACCCTGACGCAAACTTCTGCCCAAGGGGTCAGTCCCGGTGAAGGGATATCGGCCCTTGCCCCGTCGAATGAGGTGCAGGATATTCCACTGAATACCGCTATGCATAACAAAAGGAAACGTCTTTGTAACAACACTTTTTAAATTTGTTCCAACAACTGTAAACAGGTTTGTTTTACATTGCGTTGATCAGAATCAACACAGTCCCATCATTCAATCACACCAGAAAAGAACGAAAATAAAATGTACGTATATACCATCCGCATTCGTCACTGGGTCCCGTCATCACTCGTTAGGTTACTTAACTAACGACAGAGCGGGGACTGGACTAGCGCGGGTGTAAAACATATACAACATCTAATAGTATATAAACCAATATACAATAATCGCTCCAGGCGTGATAGTATGCAACATTACAGAAAAGTAATAAGCATCACAGAACAATACAGATATCTGGGATCCCCGGGTTTCACAGAGCCGCTGCTGAAACCCGACGTTCCCCTGTCGTGTGGATAGCCTGTGCAATGAAACCTAGACCCCTACGGGTGCGGCAAGTTACCCGCCAAAACCTGAAGCGAGGCAGCCCCCTACAGCATAGTGAATGGACCACCCAGCACTCCACGGAATCCGGTAAGCTTGGGCACCCCTCCTTGGGTCAACCTGTACCCCCTACGAGTGCGGCGAATAGTCTGCCAATTCTAGAGTGGGACCCCTCTGCCTCTCAAAGCCATGAGATGCGGATCCGTTGCCCCCCGAACCCGGCTATCCGTGCACTCCGTCGCGGGGCAAAACCTAGTACAGTAAAGAAAAATAGTACAATAGGTACATCGACCGCAACCTGGTCGTGCCCCAAAAGAATATTATACAACAGGCAGTGACGGCTGTCCATAAGTTGGACGCTCGCCCCGCAATATCAAATGTATAAATAAACTCAAACTGTACTACCATTGCACACTGCTATCCACCACGACAAATCCGCAACATCACAGCACAACACAGAACATCAACGCGAATGTCACGTTCGCAAACCCGTCTAAAAGAACTATAGCAATCAGACGCGGTTTACCGATCAAATGACATTCCCGGTCGGAGATATAATGTAAGCACTGTAAACTAACGTGTTTAAATTTCGATCGACCAAAGACCAAATATCAAAAAGTGGGCCCCACGGCTTACTGGTGAACAGTAACAAAATCTGGGCCAAAACGATATTTACCAAAAACCCCAAAATCTAACCAAGAACCCACTATAAAAAGTTGGGGCCACGAGCTCACTGTTTGGCCGCGGAAGCGCGGTCAAACCTATGGTTTGACCGTGTTTCCGCGGCAGTCTCATCGAATCACGTGCCCAAATTTCTACGTCGTTCTAATAAAAGCCTGCACAGTATTCTGAGACATGTAGAATAATTTTACGAGACCGTATAAAAACAACAGAAACTGTCAAGCTAGTATTTTGTAGTTTTCGATTTCCGGTTCGATCGATGTTTTAAACGCGTTAGTACAAGTTAGCATAGCAAAATGGTTAGGCTCTGATACCAATGTAAGTCTACGCTAGCGCCCCGGCCGTCTACAGACGCCAAATGCGGAACAAAAACTTTTAAACTGGCGCTATCGTATACTTTAACCCGGATCTGCCATTATTGCTAAACTAACAAACTGTAAAGAGTGTAGAATGGTTATACCGAACGATCCGAGTCCTTCGTTCTTCAACCATCATCCCACGCTCCGTTGCGGCTTCTCCGATCTCGTCGATCTCCGAAATCCTTGTCGAGGTGGCACCACATGATCGGTTCTTTAAACGGGCTCCCGCTTCTGACTCGAGGCAACTCGATCGTCAAGTTTGCTAAAAGAGACGACCAAGAATGATGTAGAGAATGAGTAGATGACTTTGTCTCACTTCGTCCAAATCCGTGGAGGATCGGTTAATGAAGTTTCCGTGGAAATCGGGTGATGGAATGAAATGAACTGTAAAATTCCATACACCCCGAATACTATCATAATCTTTTCTAACCAAAATGAAACATCAAGTGAAGTGAGGAGAGGAGAGAGGGCCGGCCACTTTTATGCAAGGAGGGAGGTGACCATAGGAGCAAGTGGTGACCCTAAGATGAAGCTTATCATGAAGAAAATATCTTAAGGAAAACAAAAAGCTTTAATAACAAAGCATGAGTCATTATGCATTAATTGAACCATTAAAGCAACCAATGAAAACCCAACACCAATTAATCCTAGTCACCTCATCTAGAAACTTCTAGAAGAATCCACACTCATCTCAAGAAAAGATAAATCCGTCTTTAACCGAATGTTAAAAGACGGCTGATAGAAAACTGGAAACTGGCAACTTCCAAAAGTGATCCTGAAACGACTTTCAGGATAACCCCGAAACAGTATAAATATACCCGCATTTGTATTACGACCGAATACAAATGCAACTGAGACAAAGATATTATACCTACTCAATATAATACTCGGATCCGGCTTAAACCAAAGCCGACCAGTATCATCTGCCCGAAAAATAACACGTGCGTAAACGCACGTGCATTTTCCGAATCCTGCCATAAAACCATACGGCCTCTACAACGTTTCTCCCGAACTTGGGAAACTGTCTGTGGGGGACTCTAATGACTCGTCAGTACCCTGGCAGTGGGTTTAACCACAAACCGTCAGCGGCACTAGCTATGCGTAACGGCTGCCCATGGACTGACCTCAAGGGAAGCTGATGAGCGAACTCAAGGGAGGCCGATGAGTGAACTCATCCAGAAACCCTACTGAGCCTAACAGTGATAATGTATATACAGTCCGGTCCGTTCGTCAATGAGTATCGCATATCCGCCTAGGGGGTTAGTAACGTCAGACCCCCAATAGCAGTATAAGTCGTGTCGGAGTGTAGCCCAATAACACCCTGAGATACTACTGGAGTACCTACCAGTAAATCTCCTACCATGGCCATGGATTTGTGTAATGGCTCTCCTAGACACAGCACGACCTCGCCCCCAATACCGGGAGAGACGAATCCCCTGCCGATCCGCTCACGTGCCTCCATATGGCTCGGGACTATAACCAAAAGCTACCTGTTTGCACGACTCCTTTGAGCCGTGGTAGGGTAGAAATCAAAGCACAGTGGGAACTCACACGAGACAAATGATGACCTCAGGTCGATGAACTAACCTGAACACATGCCACCAGGGAACTGCTATCTGACGGTAGATATAATACTAACTAGCAGATTCCCGGCGAGTCCTGTCCGGTGTACTCATAACCCAATGAGCACCTGTATACATCTTAGGTGATCCAACTAACACCAGTGGCTTGTGAGACCTGCCACCGCCCCTCGTCGGGGTCTCGACTGTGCACACTAGTCTACTCCGGAGTATCGATGCCCTGTCTCGAAACTCCCACGACTAGGGACCACAATTAAGGATATGCATATAAACTACCCAACTCTCACGTATATGATCGCCATCATACTGTTGGTAGCAAAGCAAGATCCTAAGGGCTCTATCAAAGTGTAACATGCAATCAGTCACCTGAACATATACACGACTGATAAAGGCAAACCAGATAGCATACTATCATCTCGAGTAAGACTGTCCTACCGGGATAGGTCCTCCGCAATCATTGTAATCACGTACCTGCGATCCAATAATTGACTATGAGGGCACTATCTCCAACAGGCTGGTGCCGAACGGTAGGGAAGGAAGAAAACCATTTAGCCTAAGAGGGTGTACAGAAGGTAATGACTAAAGACATATGAAGGGATGTGGAGAGATGGCATAGAAATATACGGTTACAGTTGTGAATCTGGATAATGGAAGAGGCATTACTAGGAATACCCGGATACCCCTACGAAATATTTCAATGTTTCAGTTTCACTGTGTACTGTTAAAAGAAAACTGATTTCCCAATTAGTCCTTGCTCCAGGGTATGTATTTACCAGGTTTGATTCTCACATCTGTATGGTTTTACAGATGATGAGTGTGAGTAAGTTATTGGGAATTGGGTGATTGTCCTCATTATATCGGAATTCGTTGTAATTGGTGATATTTGAGGAAACCACCCGGGTTGTTTGCCAGGCGGCAAATATTTGGTTTTGAATATCCGCTGTTATACACCAATTTCAAATTGATATATCTGTACGTCTATTTTTATAGAGTGAGATATACCCTTTTTGAAATTATGTCCATGGCATTTACCTATATCAGTGGATGGTTAGGTAAGGAGCATTAAACAGCGGTGTAACTCTTCTTAACCATAAGTACAGTTTTCAACCTACGACACACAGGGATTGAGTTATTAAACTTAAGAGGACTTATACAGAGTATTGTATGTTGTCCAGTGTCCATGAGGACAGAGGGGTTGGTACTCGTACTATATTCTGTTTACTTGTGACTTCTCTGGTTCTTAGACATGTGTTTTGTAGAAACACAAGGTCCAAGTTTTGAGAAGTTATAGGTATATGAATAAAGTAGAGAACCAGGTGTTGCAAAGAACAGGATTCTTCAAGGTGATCGAAGATGTAGATACTTTTGTATGGTATTCAGTTGATAGTAATGATTTTGAGAAACTTGTTTCTCATTCAGGTCACTCATAATTGGAAGCATTCCTAAGTTGAGTAACGCTGATAGGCCTCCTTCCATTTTGTTGACATGCACTGGAGACAGCTGCATGATTTGAATCTGGTTCAATTAAATCAGTGCCTATGTTTCTATATTGGATATAGAACAGTTCATATCTTAACGATGTTAAGGTACGGGGAGTTGTCCGGCTTATGCTTAAAACCAAACTCCGGATAACTCAAGGTACGTTTCTGTAATGGTTGTTTGTGGGTTGACCCGGGCTATGAGAGGGTTGACTTTCTACCATCTGGAAGATCAATAGTGATATTGTTCTAGACTCGCCACAGTTTTAATAAAAATGGATTTTTTCAGAAAACAGTAGTGGGAGTATGGTAGAACTGGAAGTGATTCCAGAACCGCAAACGATTTCTGAAAATTTGATAAGAACCTAAAGATTCAATCTGGATTGACATTCCATTGGCCACTCCGCAGATAAGTGTTAGTTATATGTATGCCCTAGAGGCCATTACTGTACATACAATGTATATTGTAGTGGATGCTAGGATATATATAGGGAGGACTTTCTTGCTCGACGTGATAGTATGCTATCTGGTTGTACTTTATCTTAACATGTACTCTGATTGTCACTATGTTACAAGTTGATAAAGCCCTTAGGATGTGTACTCGACTACTGGGACTATGATGAGATCATATTAGTGGGGCCACGGTAGTCGACGAGTACATCATGTAACTGTTCCTAGTCGAGGGTGTATCGAGACAGGGCATCGATACACCAGAGTAGACTAGCGTATACGCATCTTGACCCATATGATGGGAGATGGATGATCCCATATCCATCGGTGTTTGACATCAAGGATGGTGTACGGGTGCTCAGTGGAGACTGGGTACACTGGACGGACTCGCCGAGAACTCCCAGATGGTATTATACCTCACGTCAGATGGCAGTTCTCCGGTGACACTGGTACAGAGTAGTCTGTTGACCCGAGATCGTCATAGAGTCTTGTGTGATTCCCACTGTGCTTTGATTTCCATCATACCACGTCCAAGAGGGCGTGCAAAAAGGTGTCTTTTGGGTACAGTCCTGAATCACATGGAGGCAATGAGCGATAGGAGGGGATTCGTCTCTCCCGGTATAGGGAGTTGATGTTGTGCTGTGTTCGATTGGCTATAACCGGAAATCCCTGGCCAGGGTTGCTGAGATTTACTGGTAAGTGTTATCAGTAGTTTCTCGAACTGTTATAGACCTCATATCGACACGACTTATCGAGCTACTGGGGTCTGACGTATACCACCCCTAGGCGAGATATGCGACATATCAGACGACGAGACCGGACTGTACAGGAGTGTTACTGTTTGGATTCACAGGAGAATGTACAGGCTTGCTTGTTGATCTTCTGAGCGCTCAATACCTGGGTGGCTGTTACGTTTAGCTGACCGCTTGCAGCTTGTGGGTGTTTGATATGATCATCACATACTGCCGGCGTATTGACGATTCTTTAGAGTCCTACACAGAGGTTTCTTGGCTCGGGCAAAACGGAGTAGGGGCACGTATGTGATATGTGCGGCACCGAGGATAATACGATATGAGATACCGTATTCTATTCTCGCAATATTTGATATCAGCCGGGTCATCGGATCAAGTGTTGATTTGATGAATCGGTACGGATAAATATTAGTCGGTTATATGCGATATAGCCGGATTGTCGGATCAAGTGTTGATTCGATAATTTAATGTATAATAATATATATGATATATTAAATTACATTAACTAATATTTGCTCACTAAAAGATTCTTTTTCTCACCGGATTAATACATTGATATATATGCGATATATGTTAATTGTATTATTTTCTTTTGTTGCAAATATATAATATATATGTGATATATATTATTGTGACATGATATGATTTATTATAAAACATGTTTAAGGATGATAAAAAGGGATTAGGGTTTGATTAGGGTTAGCTCCTTCTTGTTCATTCTAGAAGGATTCTATTTTGTCATGATAAAGATATTTTGTTATGACTCATGCTTTGACCTAACCAAACCCTAACTCTAGTTTATTCTCTACATAGGTTTAGCCTCTCATCCTTGACCATGGTTTGATAATGAATCATATATTCTTGATTACTATTCATCACAAAAGAAAAATTCTATTATTCTTCATCTTCTTCCTTCTTCTTTCTTCATGGAAAAAAGCTTACTATCTTTTTTCCAAGTGATGAATAAATGTGAGAAAAAGATAAATAAAGAGAGCAAAAATCCTACTTCATCATCCTCATCTTCCCTTGCCCTTTAGATGAGAGTGTTCACTCCATTTTAGTGAGTGTTAGCTTGTGTTAATGAAACTTCAAGGTAGATCATCTATGTATCGAAGATCAGAAGCAAGACTGCATCTTTCTCTTCGTGAACCTTCTCGAGAGTCCGGAACACGATGATCGCAGCGAAGGGACCTCAACACGGAGCTTAAGAAGTGAAGGACCGGATCTACAAAGGTTGTAATCTCTCTCACTTATTGTTAAAATGTTTAGCATATTTGTTTTCGCCTAAATCCTAGTTTAAAGATCCGGCTTCGGGTTGTTCGGCACGGCTAAAATTTTAATCGGGCATGGTTGATGCCTCGTAGACCCTTGTGCGCGTGCATAGCAAACCTACAGTGGTATCAAAGCCAAGCTAGAGCTTTAAGCGAAGTCTAGACGAAGTTTAAAGTCCGATCGAAACCCGAAACCCCGATATTTACCCTTCTCTGTACATTTTTCAAAAAGGTGGTTTTTTCTGAATTAAAAATGCTCAGAAAAACAAGCAGGAATAACTAAGAATTACTATGAAGTACGGTCCCCTAAGTCGACTATTTGACCGCGGAACCGCGGCGAAACCATGGGTTTTGGGCGGTTCCGCGGCCAAAATTTTGGACTTAGTCCCTGAAATTTCATGTAATTATTTTTAGGCCCTTTCTTGTTATTTTTTTCTGGGAATATTTTAATTCCACTCAAGTGTTGAGTTTTCAAGGGTTGTATTGGGGAATCGTTGATTCGATCGGATGATTTAACTTTGTTTAGTTTGTCCGGATAATTTTAGAAACTGTTAAAAAGTTCGAACGAATATCGATAACTCACTTTTTTCCCTGTCGGAAAATTTTTCAAAAGTTGGATTTTTCCTCGTGTTTAAGAACGTTCTAAGTCGTGCAAGTAACGCGGTGGACCCTCTAGAAGACAACAAACCTTAACTCGATTATGTGACCGTCTTGAACTGCTTCTGAACCTTAGGGTTTGTGGCAGTACGGCGTGCAACATGTGAGGCGTTGGCTTGACCCTTCTACGGCTGGACCATTGGTACTGTGGCATGTGATGGATGTTTTTAAACAGATTTCAAGTGTTGAGATATATTGGGGAAATCTTGGGTGTTTGATTATTCGATCGGAAAGTTTAACATTGTCTATTTATCTGGAATGTGATACAATAATTGGAATTCACAAGTAGTTATGAGATAACTAATATGAATTTTATAAACACAGCACTTTAGTCTCACTTGATCGGTTGCCACAGAATTTTGATGCGATCAAAAGTCCGTCGCAATCACGTAGTGTACGCGGATATTCGCCGATAAACTTAATAGAAAGCTACACCCCTTAGCCCCGACCAAGTGACTGTAGGAGAACCCCGTCGCCGAAAGCATCCGTTCGGGTGCTCGCGGTAGCGGTGTTCCGCCTTGGTGCACTTCGTCGACGGTATCGGGGGTGCGGCCGCCTACTAAAGTTTGCGACGAGCATTCGATCAGGACGTCGGGAATCTTGTTGAATTGCCCGACTTGATATTGAAAAGAGTTTTCGATAATGAGACTAAAATGCGGGGTTTATAATTGTTAGGCATGAGATGTCTAAGGAATTCATTTGGTTAGGCATGCGATGTCTAAGGAGGTTGCGGATTCCAACTGTTGTAGTTTTACACTTTCTTTTCTGTGACCGTAAGCATAGTATGTGGTGTATCGCCGGCTTCGTTGCTATACATCAACGACAATCGGGATACGCACACTTGCTTACGTTGATGATATGAGATATTATGTGTTGCTGTGATATGTTATATTGGATCGTCGCGTTTTGAATAGCCGGGGGTTTTATGTGAGATGGGAGTTTTTTCTTTTTCATTCATGTAAAATTCATATGTATGTAATATTCTTTTATTAGGGCACTTCCAGATTGCGGAAGATGTCACCGTTGTATATTATTTACTTTTCCGCATTAGGTAGACCCAAGGCGGGGAGCACAAGTAACCGGGTTCTAGGGTCCAGTGGGAGACCATCTCGAGGAGTCGAGACCGGGTCTCTTAATCCTAGAATTGGCAGTGTTACTTGCCGCTCTCGTAGGGGTCTAGGGATGTGGGTTTGGCTATTCATCGCGACCGTGGAATCCGTGTTTTATACAGGCTCGTATTAAAAACACGGACATCCTAGTATATCCAATATTTCATATATGTTCTTCTGCTGCAATGTTCTGTGATGAGATCATATTACTGCCTGAGACAAATGTTTATATTATATATATGAGATATATGTTATATTGCAGATTTCGTTTCAAAAGAGATGCTTGTGAAGCATAATAAAATGGGACTTCATTAATGAGATTAATGAAATAAAAGAAACCTAAGATGTTGTAGAACTTGTTTCAAAAATAGGTAGCTACGGTTCTTGCTTTGCATCGCGGTGTTCCTTATAGAACATCCTGCACCTTATTCGATAAGGAAAGGGCCGAGATCCCTTCACCGGGAGTGACCCCTTTAGCAATGACTGGCAGATGCTACACCCCTCGGTTTGTCTTTTGATTGCTTTTGGAGTTTTTGCTTTGCACAGCGGTATATATGATATTTCCTGCACCTTATTCGATGAGGAAAGGGCCGACGATCCCTTCACCGGGAGTGACCATTTTAGCAAAACTAGTAAAGCCTCAAAAACACTCCATTTAAAATTGTTAGTGTATATGCCCTAGAGGCCATTACTGTATCATACTAGTTTGTATATTACTTAATGGAAGGTTGGGATATTCACCTTGTATATACAATCTTGCTCAAAATAGTAGTATGCTACTTGGTTTGTTTCTACTTCAATGTGTACATGTGTTTATTTTAGTATATCACCTATACACATTAGTGGAGCCCTCAGGATCTTTGCTTGATTACCAGCGTTGTGATGGCAGTCACACTAGTGGGGGCTGGGTAATCTATAAGCACATCCTTATACAGGTCCCTAGTCGCAGAACTATCGAGACAGGGCATCGATACTCTAGAGTAGACTAGCGTATGCGCTTCTCATCCCAGTGTGGGAGATGGTCTGTCCCACAGCCATCAGTACGTCGTACTGGAGATAGTATACGGGTGCTCGTTAGGTTACGAGTACACTGTACAGGACTCGTCGGGAACTGATCGGTTGGTATTATACCTATCGTCAGTTATCAGTTCCCAGGTGACATGAGTACAGCTTAGTCCGCTGACTTGACACTGTCACTTCGCCTCGAGTGTGTTCCCACTGTACTTTGATTACTACCCTACCACGGCTCAAAGGAGTCGTGCAAACATGTGGTAGTTGGGTGCAGTCCCGAAGCACTTGGAGGCAGTGATGGTTAGACATGATTCGTCTCTCCCGGTATTGGGGGTTGACATCGCGTTGTGTCTAGGAGAGCCATTACACGAGTAGTCCCTGGCCAGGGCAATCGAGATATACTGGTAGGCTTCCAGTGTTATCTCAGGATGTTTTGGGCTTCACTCCGACACGACTTGTACCGCTATTAGGGGACTGACGTTTACCGTCCCCTAGGCCCGCCATGCGATGTATCAGACGAACAGACCGGACTGTACGGAGATTGTCACATTCAGGCTCTGTAGGAGTTCAGATGGGTTTCACCTCGTCAGTCTTCTTGTCGACATCTACCTGGGGACCGTTACGCACAGCTAGTGCCACTTACGGTCTGTGGTTAAACCCACTGCCAGCGTAGTGTCGAGTCTTTAGAGTCCCACACAGAAATCTATTCGCTTTTAGGCAAAAGAGTAGAGGTCGCATGGTTTTGCGACAGGTCGCATGGTTTTGCGACAGGGTTCGGTCACATCCGTGCACTTATGCACGTACAGTGTCCGGACAGTAAACACTAGCGGGCTTTGGTTTAAGCCAGATCCTAGTGTACGTTTTGGGATTGGTTTTATCCAGTATGTATTCGTGTTCCTCGGAACGCGGATGCGGGTGTGTATGCACAGTTGACGGAGAGACAGAGGCAGAGGATTCTCATTAGGGTTGTTGACCGTTGACTGTTGACTATTGACTTTTTGCTCAACCCTAATGAGAATATGATATATGATTAACAATAATATTAATTAAGTATTGTGGTGACATGGTTGTTGATGGGTTGACTTTGTTGACTTGTTGACTTTGTTGACCGGTTGACTAGGTTGGACTAGTTGACCATCATGATGACAATGGCTATCATTTCATGGGAAAGACTTTTCACTTGCTTGTTCTCTTGTGCAATATGAGTGCATGAAATGATATAACCATTTTGACTTAAACCATTTTACACAATACTTGATTACTATTTTTGTGATGATGGCTTGGGATTATGAGAGCCAAGAGAGAAAAGTCTTTCTCATTTTTCTATCATTTTCATTATCTCTCTTGTGTTCTTGAGCTCTCATCTTCTTCCTCTTGCTCTCCCTCTCTTTAGTCTATGGTTCACTTGTCTCATGTGTTGAGAACCAAGAACCATAGAGAAAATCCCAACACACTCTTCTCTACTCACTCTAGTTCACAAGGTTTAGTAAACTAAGTGAACTAGTTTCTTCAAAGACCGAAGAAGAAGCCAAAGGTAGAAGCTTTCAGGTGGATCGATCTTCGGCGCAAGGAGACGACGGGGTGAAGCCGATCCGGACAACCATCGAGGCTTGAAGACGAAGGAGTTCAAGAAAGAAAGGTATAACCCCCTAACCGAGTAGTTAACCACTCCTAGTTAGGTTGTTAGTTAGATGTTTAACAAAGATCCGGTTTTGAGTCCATGTTACCACCTCTAGAAAATTGTTTTTCACCAAATTCCGCATGCCCGAAAGTACCGGGAGAGGTAGCATGGACTTACAGTGGTATCAGAGCCTAGTTAAACTCTATCTAACACGTTAGCATAGTAGCTAGAAATTCGATCGGAGAAAAAGTCCCGAAATAAACCCGAAATTCGAAGTTGCTGTCGATTTTTAATGTTCTGTAAAATTGATAAATTTCATCTTAAAAATCGGCTCAGGGTTTTTATTAAACACCCACGAAATTTGGTCCTACGAACCGGTCAAAGAGCCGCGGAAATGGGGCGGGAGCACGCTCCCGCCGCGGTTCCGCGGCCGAGTTGACTCGGCCGAGGTCCAAATTTTGTGCAGTGTTTTTCTGGGGTTGTTTTGGGATTTTTGGAATATGTATTTTCTGCCCAGATTTTCCAGAACGAAAATTTTGTGTTTGGGGCCTGAAAATCCGTATTTTTGATCGAACTTCTAAAAGACTTAAGCTGACGGGTTTTTCTGTGATGTGATATTTGTATTGAACGTCTGCTAATCGCTATATGTCGATTAGTGGGGGTTATACAAATCTGTGATCTGTAATGTTGTTGGATTGTGTATATGAACTTATTGGATTGTCGCGGGTGAATAGCCGGGGGTTGTGAGACGAGAGTTTTCTTTTCTTTCAATTCATGTAAATTTATAAATTGATGTAATAATTATTTGTATGGCCGCACAACCGGGTCGGGGTTGTAGCCGTCATTGTATAATTTCTTTTTACTGTTTTTGCTCCTAGGATAGACCCATGGAGGGGGTGCACAAACTACCGGGTATGCCGAAGTGCCGAGTGGCCTACTCACGGGGTTGACGGAGGTTGCTTCGCTTCGGGTACTTGGCGGGTAGTTTGCCGCACCCGTAGAGGTCTTGGGTGGGGTTTTGGCTATTCACCGCGACCGTATAATCTGCTTTTCGTTACAGGCTCGTACGAATTGCAGGTTCTTAGTATATCCAATGTTTTCATCTGTGATCTGAAATGGCTATCATTGCAATATATATCTATATATGATATTATTTAGGCGTTGCTTATGTTTTACAGCCGCGCTAGCCCAGCCCCCGCTCTGTCGTTAGTTAAGTAACCTAACGGGTAATGACGGGGCCCCATGGCGAATGCGAATGGCATAAGCGTACGTCATATTTTGGTTGTTTTCTGCAATGGTAGGATTAAATGATGGGACGCATTAAAAGAACTAATGCAAGAATATCACGCATTAAAAGAACTAATGCAAGAAAATAAACCAAGTAAAAGTCATTGGAACACTTTCGAAAAACCACTCGGTTCTTTTCAAAACCAACTTTTAAAATGCGGAGTTTGAGCCACTCCTTCTAAAAGCTATCTCATTCCATCGACTATATCAAGTTCACTACGTTCACGGTTTTGCCAAAACCATCCGTAGTCCTCCATCATTTCAGTTAAATATTCGGTAGTATTCAAGCTATGTATTTTGACCTCACGCCAAGGCATAGTGATTGGTAGCTGCCGGATATTTATCTGTTGCATAGATAGAATGCGTTGGTTTGAGACAGTCGTACTGCCATTTTGGCCTACGTCAAGGGTGTGTACGGGTGGGTTCAAATTAACCTGGATAATGATGGGAAGAACTTGACATGTGACTTATGACATTTTGACCTCACGCCAAGGTCATAAGAGCATGGGGCAAAAATCCACATCGGGAGTTTCATAAGTACTGAAACTTGCTAGCGTTGCATACCATTTGGAGTGTGATGATTCTGGTAGGATTCCTTCAGTTTCGTCACGCGATGATATTTGGATCCCGATCCTACTGTGAGTATATGCTACTCCTCGGGAAATTTCTTACTTAACGATCAATGCTATAAACCAAGTAGGTTTCTAAAAAGGTGTTAGCGGGGCTACTCCCCCAGGGAAAAGAGGTTCTTAAATTAAGGAACTTCGCGAAAGCGTTGGAAAACCTCCCTCGAAGTACCGACACCAGCCTGGCCGAACGGTTAAGCAAGTATTGTACGGTGAGATTGATCCTGACTAATTCTTCCTTTTTGGTTTGAGGACGGATTCGAGAAACAGTGGGAGCCATCCTGTTTAGACAAACTAAAAACCACTCTAAACTTGCAAGAGCATCATGCTGAGTGTTTCTTCTTCTCTCTCCTAATTGCAGCGACCAATCGACATGACTGGACTTAAGTTACTTCTAGATAAAAACATACTGACAGGGCCAAACTACAAAGGTTGGCTCAGGAATGTCAAAATGGCAATCACTTACGACAAGCTGGGGTATCTTCTTACCACCAAAGCTCCCCCTGTCCCAGGTCCCACCTCCAGCGTCACGGATAAGGAAATCCATAAGACTTGGGAGATTGATAGCGCGAAGGCCAAGTGCCTCGTACTTGCCTCTATGGACAACGGACATCAAAGGAGGCACGAGAATATGGACCTCGAATCCATATTTCTCCATACAAAAGAACTGTATGGAGAGCAATCTCGTATCGCAAGATACGAAGTGTCGAAGAAGTTATTTTCGGCAAGGTTGGCCATCGGATCATCGGTAGCGGAACACGTGCTTAAGATGATTGGCTTCATTGAGGAGCTCGCGGAACTTGGGACCACATTAGAGAACGAGCTCTATACGGACTTGATTCTCCATTCCCTTCCTTCCACTTACGCCCAGTTTATCCTGAACTTCAACTTACAAGAAAAAGAAGTTGAACTTTCAGAACTCCTTAACATGTTGAGGAGTGCAGAGGGCACCCTACAGAAAGGTAGGGAAACATCCACTTTGTTTGTAGGAGGATCTTCCTCTTCTAGGTCCAAGACGAAAGCCAAGGGAAAGAAGAAGAAAGCCTTCGCCAAACCAAGGGGCGGTGTTGGTAAAGTGGATACGAAGGGAAATGCAAAGGCAACAAAGAAAGCGGGGCAGCTTGTGGATAAAGAAGAATGCTTCTATTGTCATAAGAAGGGACACTGGAAGAATGATTGCAGGGCTTGGAAAGCCAGGACATAGGAATTGAAGCAGGTTGCGGCTTCAGCTTCAGGTGTGTATGTTATTGAAAACTGTCTTTCAATAAACTCTACTTCCTGGGTATTGGATACCGGATCAGGATCTCATATCTGTAATTCTTTGCATGCGTTGAGAAACCGTAGGGTTTTGAAGGCAGGTGACATGACCCTCAAAGTTGCAAACGGAGCTAGCATGGATGCTAAGGCCGTGGGGGACTATCACCTGGGAATGTCAGATGGACATGTTTTGGTTTTGCGTAATTGCTTTTTTGTACCCAACGCAACTTGTAATATCATTTCTGTATCTTTAGTTTCTAAAGAAGGTTATGAATTTGAGTTTGTAAGTAATGTTGTAAACATTCACCTTAATCAAGTTTTGATTGGGTCAGGTACATTGAGCAATGGTATATACGTATTAAACCAACCACAGATTTTCAATGTCCAGAATACACACAAAAGAAAGTCTCCGGAAATAAATCAGACTTTCTTATGGCATTGTAGACTAGGTCACATCAATGAGATAAGGTTGACGAAGTTACATACAGAAGGATATTTGAATCCGTTCGAATATCAATCATATGCCACTTGTCAATCCTGTCTCAAAGGAAAGATGACAAAGACTCCGTTCACTGGACACGGAGTAAGAGCGAGCGAGCTCTTGGGACTCGTACACAGCGACATGTGCGGTCCAATGTCTACACATTCACGAAGCGGTTATTCTTACTTCATTACTTTTACGGATGACTTTTCAAGGTATGGTTATGTCTTCTTAATGAAACATAAGTCCGAAGCCTTTGGAAAATTCCAGGAATATAAGAATGAAGTAGAAAAACAAACCGGCAAAAGTATCAAGATTCTAAGATCGGATCGAGGTGGTGAATACTTGAGTGCCGAGTTCCTGGACTATTTAAAAGAGAACGGAATTCTCTCTCAGCTTACTCCTCCATACACTTCGCAACATAACGGTGTATCGGAGAGACGGAACCGAACCCTATTGGATATGGTACGGTCCATGATGAGTAACACTGAGTTACCGCGATCATTCTGGGGGTATGCACTAGAATCAGCTGCATACCTTTTGAACCGAGTTCCAACTAAGACTGTGCCTACCACACCATATGAGATATGGAGTGGGAAGAAACCCTATCTTCAATATCTGAAGATCTGAGGATGTCTGGCTTTTGTCAAAAAGCAGCATGCGGACAAGCTCGAGGCACGCTCAGTACTGTGCAAGTTTATGGGATACCCAAAGAACTCCAGGGGGTATCTCTTCTATTATGCAGAGGAACAAAAGATCATTGTTTCTCGTAATGCCCATTTTCTAGAACACCAGTTCTTAGAAAAGGAAACAAGTGGGAGCGAAATAGAACTGGAAGAAATTCCAGAACCACAGACTATTACTGAAAGCTTAGTGGAACCAGAGGGTTCAAAAGAACAGGACATTCCTACGCCGCTCCGCAGGAGTAGTAGGCAGTCTCATCCGCCCGAGAGATACTACGGTTTTCTCATAGACGGGGATAGAGAGGACTGCATCATAAATTATGATGAGCCTACTAGCTTCCAGCAAGCCGTTCAGAGCGTCGACTTGGTAAAATGGCTGGATGCAATGCGGATCGAAATGGAGTCGATGTACACCAACAAAGTATGGACGTTGGACATTGCTCTAGACGGGGTAAAACCCATAGGATGCAAGTGGATCTTCAAAAGGAAGATTGGTGTAGATGGACAGGTTGAGACCTATAAAGCTAGACTGGTTGCAAAGGGTTTTTGTCAGAGACCTGGTTTGGACTATGACGAGACCTTTTCTCTAGTAGCTATGCTGAAATCCATTCGGATCCTTCTTGCCATTGCTGCCTTCCACGATTATGAGATTTGGCAAATGGACGTAAACACCGCTTTTCTAAATGGAAATTTAGAAGAGTGTGTCTATATGGACCAGCTAGAGGGTTTCATTCAGAGTGGGAGCAGCGGAAAGGTGTGCAAGTTGCATAAGTCCATTTACGGACTAAAGCAGGCATCGCGGAGTTAGAACATCTGTTTTGATGAGACGGTCAAGGAATTTGGCTTTATCAAAAATCCAGATGAACCATGCATCTATAGTAGATTTGAAGCGAGAACTGTAGTATTCCTCGTTTTATACGTGGAAGACATTCTCTTAATAGGAAATGACATTCCTATGCTACAATCTGTCAAGGGGTTCTTGTCACACAGGTTCTCCATGAAAGACCTGGGTGATGCCTCATACATCCTGGGGATCCGGATCCATCGTGATAGATCCAAGAGGATATTAGGACTTTCTCAGTCCAGGTACATCGACACCATACTGAAAAGATTCAGTATGGAAGATTCCAAGCGCGGTAACCTACTGGCTTGTCACGGGATCACCCTCTCTAAAGAGATGTCTCCCAAGACTGATTTGGAGAGGGATCGCTGTAAGGTTGCTAGGCACGCGCACAAGGGTCTACGAGGCATCAACCATGCCCGATTTAAAATTTAGCCGTGCCGAGCAACCCGAATACGGAACTTTAAACTAGAGATTAGGCGAAAACAAGCATGCTAAACACTTTAACACTAAGTAAGAGGGATTACAACCTTTGTAGATCTGGTCCTTCACTTCATATGCTCCGTGTTGTGGTCCCTTCGCTGCGATCATCGGGATCCGGACTCTCGAGAGGTTCCATGAAGAGAAAGACGCAACGTTTGCTTCCGATCTTCGATACTAAGATGATCTACCTTGAAGTTTCTTTAACACAAGCTAACACTCATGAAATGATGTGAACACCCTCATCTAAATGGCAAGGGAAGATGAGGATGATGAAGTAGGATTTTTGCTCTCTTTATTTATCTTTTTCTCATATTTATCCATCACAAAAATCAAAGCAAGAAAGCATTTCAAGCAAAGAAGAAGAAGGAAGAAGATGATGAACAATATTAGCAAATCCTTTTGTGATGAATAGGAAAAGGAGATAATGATCAATTATGCAACCATGGTTCACTTAACCATTGTAGAGAATTAACCAAGGGTTAGGGTTTTGGGTTGAGTTAAGAATGAGTCATAAGTAAATATCTTTTCCATGACAAAACAAAAACCTTCTAGAATCATCTAGAAACCATTAACCCAAATCAAACCCTAATCTTGATTAATCTTTACTAAACATGTTGCATTATTTATCATATCATGTTACAATATTATATATCATATATATAATATTTATCGTAACAAAAGAAAATAATACAATTAACATATATCGCATATATATCAATGTATTACCCGAGTGAGAAAAAGAATGTTTTAGTGAGCAAATATTAGTTAAATGTAATTTAATATATCATATATATTATTATACATTAAATTATCGAATCAACACTTGATCCGACAATCCGGCTATATCGCATATAACCGACTAATATTTATCCGTACCGATTCATCGAATCAACACTTGATCCGATGACCCGGCTGATATCAAATATCGCGAGAATAGAATACGGTATCTCATATCGTATTATCCTCGGTCCCGCACATATCACATATGTGCCCCTACTCCGTTTTGCCTGAGTCAAGAAACCTCTGTGTAGGACTCTAAAGAATCGTCAATACGCCGGCAGTTGGTGATGATCATATCAAACACCCACAAGCTGCAAGCGGTCACCTAAACGTAACAGCTACCCAGGTATTGAGCGCTCAGAAGATCAACAAGCAAGCCTGTACATTCTCCTGTGAATCCAAATAGTAACACTCCCGTACAGTCCGGTCTCGTCGTCTGATATGTCGCATATCTCGCCTAGGGGTGGTAAACGTCAGACCCCAGTAGCTTGATAAGTCGTGTCGATATGAGGTCTATAATAGTTCGAGAAACTACTGATAACACTTACCAGTAAATCTCAGCAACCCTGGCCAGGGATTTCCGGTTATAGCCAATCGAACACAGCACAACATCAACTCCCTATACCGGGAGAGACGAATCCCCTCCTATCGCTCATTGTCTCCATGTGATTCGGGACTGTACCCAAAAGCCACCTTTTTGCACGCCCTCTTGGACATGGTATGATGGAAATCAAAGCACAGTGGGAATCACACAAGACTCTATGACGACCTCGGGTCAACAGACTACTCAGTACCAGTGTCACCGTAGAACTGCCATCTGACGTATGGTATAATACCATCTGGGAGTTCTCGGCGAGTCCGTCCAGTGTACCCAGTCTCCACTGAGCACCCATACACCATCCTTGATGTCAAACACCGATGGATATGGGATCATCCATCGCCCATCATATGGGTCAAGATGCGTATACGCTAGTCTACTCTGGTGTATCGATGCCCTGTCTCGATACACCCTCGACTTGGAACAGTTATAGGATGTACTCGTCGACTACCGTGGCCCCACTAGTATAATCTTATCATAGTTCCAGTAGTCGAGTACATATCCTAAGGGCTTTATCAACATGTAATATAGAGACAATCAGAGTACATGTTAAGATAAAGTACAACCAGATAGCATACTATCATGTCGAGCAAGAAAGTCCTCCCTATATATGTCCTAGCATCCACTACAATATACATCGTATGCACAGTAATGGCCTTTAGGGCATACATATAACTAACAATCGCATGTCTATTATACCCTACGCTTCTGCGGTAGGCTCTATAATGTATGAGATGTTGTGTACCAGACCGGATGTAGCTTATGCACTTAGTGTGGTAAGCCGGTATCAGTCAAACCCTGGGGAGAAACACTGGATAGCGGTAAAGAACATTCTCAAGTACCTGAGAAGGACTAAGGAGATGTTCTTGTTGTATGGCGGAAAAGACCTCCAGATCGAGGCCTTTGATGACTCCAGCTTCCAGAGTGACAAGGATGATTCCAAGTCCATGTCGGGTTTTGTCTTTACCCTCAATGGAGGGGCGGTATATTGGAAGAGTTCCAAACATGAAACCGTTGCAGACTCGACGATGGAAGCGGAATACATCGCTGCATCTGATGCCGCAAAAGAAGCTGTCTGGATGAGGAAGTTCTTGAAAGAACTTCAGGTGGTTCCGTCCATTGTTGATCCAATGCCTCTGTATTGTGACAACAATGGGGCTATAGCTTTAGCGAAGGAACCCAGGTCCCATCAGAGATCCAGACACATCTTGAGGCGGTATCACCTGATCAGGGAGATCGTGGATCGCCAGGAGATCGAGGTTCGGAGGGTCGCTTCAGAAGATAACACTGCAGATCCATTCACCAAGGCCTTGCCCCAGACTCAGTTCGAGCGGCTGATCGAGATGATAGGTCTTCGATACGCCAGTACATGGCCTTAGTGCAAGTGGGAGATTGTTAGTGTATATGCCCTAGAGCCCATTACTGTATCATACTAGTTTGTATATTACTTAATGGAAGCTTGGGATATTCACCTTGTATATACAATCTTGCTCAAAATAGTAGTATGCTACTTGGTTTGTTTCTACTTCAATGTGTACATGTGTTTATTTTAGTATATCACCTATACACATTAGTGGAGCCCTTAGGATCTTTGCTTGATTACCAGCGTTGTGATGGCAGTCACACTAGTGGGGGCTGGGTAATCTATAAGCACATCCTTATATAGGTCCCTAGTCGCAGGACTATCGAGACAGGGCATCGATACTCAGGAGTAGACTAGCGTATGCGCTTCTCATCCCAGTGTGGGAGTTGGTCTGTCCCACAGCCATCAGTACGTCGTACTGGAGATAGTATACGGGTGCTCGTTAGGTTACGAGTACACTGGACAGGACTCGTCGGGAACTGACCGGTTGGTATTATACCTATCGTCAGTTATCAGTTCCCAGGTGACATGAGTACAGCTTAGTCCGCTGACTTGACACTGTCACTTCGCCTCGAGTGTGTTCCCACTGTACTTTGATTACTACCCTACCACGGCTCAAAGGAGTCGTGCAAACATGTGGTAGTTGGGTGCAGTCCCGAAGCACTTGGAGGCAGTGACGGTTAGACAGGATTCGTCTCTCCCGGTATTGGGGATTGACATCGCGCTATGTCTAGGAGAGCCATTACACGAGTAGTCCCTGGCCAGGGCAATCGAGATATACTGGTAGGCTTCCAGTGTTATCTCAGGGTGTTTTGGGCTTCACTCCGACACGACTGTAAGTCGATGTAGTACACCCCAGTACTTGTGGGGAGGCGGAATTTTCAAAAACGAACTTGTTTAGTGAACGAACATCGACTAACCGCTTGAATCGAAGCTAAACTATAAATAACCAAACACAAAGTGTTTCTTAAGTATTGTGTTTAGGGATTATACCTAATGAACCGGTCCTTCGTCTTTACGATCTCCTTGTTCTCCTCGGCCTTCTCTAGGTAGTAGACGATCCACCCGAGAGCAAAACTCCAAGCTTAGCCTCTAAACTTGAGGCAACTAACCTTCTTGGATTGCTAATCAAAGAAGATAGATTGAGATAGAGTGATGGTTATGGATTGTTTAGTCTAACTAATCCTAGATCTCAACACATAAGGGGTGAGGATTAGTTTTTTGAAGAGAGAGAGCTTGAGGAGAGAGAATGTGTGAATTATTATGAAATGAGAATAGTAAGTTATCATAATATAAATGAAGCATTCTCTTTTATCAACAAAAGAAAATAAGTGATGAATAAGCATGCTTCAAAAATATCTAATGGTGATTCATTATAATGACTCATTAAGCATTTATCATGCTTTAATGATATGCATGAATCACCCCCATGACTCACTAAACTCATTTAATGCAAATGACACATAAACCTCCTTATTCACCAATTCTAGAAGCTTCTCGTACAATTACGAGAACGCCCCTCCAATCCGCAAAAATACGGAAAAACTTTAGACTGTAAAAATCCAATAACCGGATACCAGTAACTGGCTTAAACCAAAGCCGACTGGTAAAAACTGTCCGAAAGTCGTACGCGCGTAAACGCACGTATGTGTCCGAACCCTTGTCGTAAAACCATACGACCTCTATATCGTTTCGCCTGGAATAGGAAACTCTCTGTGTGGGACTCTAGAGACTCGACTACTACGCTGGCAGTGGGTTTAACCACAGACCGCAAGCGGCACTAGCTGTACGTAACGGTCCCCAGGTAGTTGTCGATAAGAAGGCCGATGAGGAAACCCATCCGAACTCCTACTGAGTCCGATGTGACAATCTCCATACAGTCCGGTCCGTTCGTCCAAGACTATCGCATATCGGGCCTAGGGGGGCGGCAAGCGTCAGTCCCCTAATAGCGGTATAAGTCGTGTCGGAGGGAAGCCCATTACACCCTGAGAAACTACTGGAACCTACCAGCAAATCTCGCTTGCCCTGGCCAGGGACTTTGCGTAATGGCTCTCTGACACAGCACGATATCTACTCCCAATACCGGGAGGGACGAATCCTGTCTAACCGCCACTGCCTCCAAGTGCTCGGGACTGCACCCAACTGCTACCTGTTTGCACGACTCCTTTGAGCCGTGGTAGGGTAGCAATCTAAGGACAGTGGGACACACTTGAGGCGAAGTAGCAGTGTCAAGTCTGCGGACTACGCTGTACTCATGTCACCTGGGAACTGTTCACTGACGACTGGTATCAAACCAACCAACAGTTCCCTGTGAGTCCTGTCCGGTGTACCCGTAACCTAACGAGCACCTGTATACTATCTCCAGTACGACGTACTGACGGCTGTGGGACAGACCATCTCCCCAACTGGGATGAGAAGCGTACACACTAGTCTACTCCGGATTATCGATGCTCTGTCTCGATAATCCAACGACCAGGGACCTGAATAAGGATGTGCTTGTAGACTACCCAGCCCCCACTAGTGTGACTGCCATCACAACGCTGGTAGACAAGCAAGATCCTAAGAGCTCTATCAATACGTACACTCACATATTAAGATAGAAAAACCAAGTAGCATACTACCATGTTTAGCAAGACTGTTATATACATGTGAATATCCCAAGCTTCCATTAAGTAATATACAAACTAGTATGATACAGTAATGGCCTTCTAGGGCATAAACACTAACAATCTCCCACTTACACTAGGGCCATGTATTGGCATATCGTAGACCAATGATCTCGAGTAGCCTCTCGAACTGAATCTGAGGAAGGGCCTTTGTGAATGGATCAGCAATGTTCTCTTCTGAAGCAACTCTCCGAACCTCGATCTCCTGACGATCAATGATCTCCCTGATCAGGTGATACCGCCTCAAGATGTGTCTGGACTTCTGATGAGACCTGGGTTCCTTCGCTAAAGCTATAGCGCCGTTGTTGTCGCAATACAGAGGTATTGGACCAACACTGGTAGGAACCACCTGAAGTTCTGTGAGGAACTTCTTCATCCAGACAGCTTCTTTTGCGGCATCGCAAGCAGCTATGTACTCCGCTTCCATCGTTGAGTCAGTAACGGTGTCCTGCTTGGAACTCTTCCAACAGACCGCCCCTCCATTGAGGGTAAAGACATAACCCGACATGGACTTGGAGTCATCCTTGTCACTCTGGAAGCCGGAATCAGCATAGGCCTCTATCTTGAGGTCCTTTCCGCCGTAAACCAAGAACATCTCCTTAGTCCTCCTCAGGTACTTGAGAATGTTCTTTACTGCTATCCAGTGATTCTCCCCTGGGTTTGCCTGATACCGGCTTACAACGCTCAATGCGTATGCTACATCTGGTCTGGTACATAACATCGCATACATTATAGAGCCTACCGCAGAAGCGTAGGGTATAATCGACATGCGTTCCCTTTCCAAATCAGTCTTGGGAGACATCTCTTTGGAGAGGGTGATTCCGTGACAAGCCGGTAGGTTACCGCGCTTAGAATCTTCCATACTGAATCTTTTCAATATGGTGTCTATGTACCTGGACTGTGAAAGTCCCAACATCCTCTTTGATCTATCACGATAGATCTGGATCCCCAGAATGTAGGTGGCATCACCCAGGTCCTTCATGGAGAATTTCTGTGACAAGAATCTTTTGACTGACTGTAGCATAGGAATATCATTTCCTATTAGAAGAATGTCATCCACGTACAAGACGAGGAATACAACAACTCTCCCTACAATCTTACTGTATATGCATGGTTCATCTGGATTTTTGATAAAGTCGAATTCTTTGACAGTATCATCAAAACAGATGTTCCAACTCCGCGATGCCTGCTTTAGTCCATAAATGGATTTAAGCAGCTTGCATACTTTACCGCTGCTCCCACTCTGAATGAATCTCTCTGGCTGATCCATATAGACGCTCTCTTCTAAATTTCCATTTAGAAAGGCCGTCTTTACGTCCATCTGCCAGATTTCATAATCGTGGAAGGCAGCAATAGCAAGAAGGACCCGAATGGATTTCAGCATAGCCACAGGAGAAAAGGTTTCGTCATAGTCCAAACCAGGTCTTTGACGGAAACCCTTTGCAACAAGTCTAGCCTTATAGGTTTCAACCTGTCCATCTACACCAATCTTCTTTCTGAAGATCCACTTGCATCCTACGGGTTTCACCCCATCTGGAGCAGTGTCCAAAGTCCATACTTTGTTAGTGTACATGGACTCCATTTCGGTCCGCATTGCATCCAGCCATTTTACCGAGTCACCGCTCTGAATGGCTTGCTGGAAGCTAGTAGGGTCGTCATTATCAATGACGCAATCTTCTCTATCCCCGTCTATGAGAAAACCGTAGTATCTCTCGGGCGGATGAGACTGCCTACTACTTCTGCGGATAGGCGCTGGTATGTCCCTTTCTTCTGAAACTTCTTGTTCTACCAAACTTTCAGTAACAGCTTGTGGTTCTGGAATTTCTTCCAGTTCTACTGCGCTCCCACTCTTCTGATTTTCTAAAAATTCAGTTTCTAAGAAGCGGGCATGACGAGAAACAAAAACCTTTTGTTCCTCTGCGTAGTAGAAGCAATATCCCATGGAATTCTTTGGATATCCCACAAACTTACACTCTACTGAGCGTGCCTCGAGCTTGTCCGGATGCTGCTTTTTTACAAAAGCTGGACATCCCCATGTCTTCAGGTACTGAAGATGGGGTTTCTTCCCACTCCACATCTGATATGGCGTGGTAGGCACAGTTTTGGTTGGAACTTTGTTCAAAAGATATGCTGCTGATTCTAGCGCATAACCCCAGAATGATCGCGGTAACTCAGCCTTACTCATCATGGAACGAACCATATCTAATAGGGTTCGATTCCTCATTTCCGATACACCGTTGTGTTGTGGTGTGTATGGAGGAGTAAGCTGAGAGAGAATTCCTTTCTCTTTTAAGTAACCCAGGAACTCGGCACTTAAGTATTCACCACCTCGATCAGATCTCAGTGTCTTAATACCTTTGCCTGTTTGGTTTTCCACTTCATTCTTGTATTCTTGGAATTTCTCAAAGGCCTCGGATTTATGCTTCATCAAGAAGATATGTCCATACCTAGAGAAATCATCCGTAAAAGTAATGAAGTAGGAATAACCACCTCGCGCATGTGTAGACATTGGACCGCACACGTCACTGTGTACGAGTCCTAAGAGCTCGCTCGCTCTTACTCCGTGTCCAGAAAACGGAGTTTTTGTCATCTTTCCCATGAGACAAGATTCACAAGTGGCATAAGATTGATATTCGAACGGATTCAAATATCCTTCTCTATGTAACTTTGTTAACCGTGTTTCATTGATGTGACCTAGTCTACAATGCCATAGAAAAGCCTGATTCACTTCAGGAGACTTTCTTTTAAGTGTGTTCTGGACATTGAAAACCTGAGCTTGATTCAATACGTATATACCGTCATCTAATGTACCGGACCCAATCAGAACTTGATTTAGGTGGATGTGAACTACATCGCTTACGAATGTAAAGTCATATCCCTCTCTTGAAAGTGAGGACACTGATATGATATTACAAGTCAAACTAGGTACATACAGACAGTTACGTAGAATCAATATCTGCCCACTTGTCAAACCTAGGCGATATTCTCCCACGGATTTAGCATCCACGCTCATTCCGTTTGCAACTCTGAGAGACAAATCACCTATCCTTATAACTTTACGGTTTCTCAAAGCATGTAACGAATTACAGATATGAGATCCTGCTCCGGTATCTAGTACCGAGGAAGTAGAGTTAATTGACAAACAGTTCTCAATTACAAACACACTTGAGGCTGAAGCCACAACATGCTTCGAATCCTGGCTACTGGCTTCCAAAGCCCTGCAATCCTTCTGCCAATGTCCATTCCCATAACAATAGGAATATCCCTCCTTACCTATACCAAGTCTCGAAACTGTTTCTCTTCCCTTTCCTCCTACTTTGCTGACACAGTATATCGGCTTTGTAGAGGTCTTCTTCTTTTCACCCTTTGCTTTCGCCTTGGATGAAGAGGAAGAAGGTCCCCTATTAAGCAGAGCTTGTGTCTCCCTGGTTTCTTTCAGGGTGTAAGTAGAGGGTAGGGACTGTGGAAATAAGTCAGTACATGACCTGTTTCCCAACGTGGTCTCCAGGTCTTTGAGATCATCAATATAGCTAGTCATCGTAAGGACGTCGTCCCTTACAGATGACCCATCAGCCGACCTCGCTTGAATCAATTCGTTCGAGGCCTCATATCTTGCGATATGAGATTGCTCTCCATATAAATCTTTGTTATGGAGAAAGATGGAACCAGAGTCCATCTTCTCGTGCTGCTTCTGGTATCTACCATCAACTGAAGCCAACACGAGGCACTTGGCTTTCGCTTTATTCTTTTCCTTTGTCTGACGGATATCCATATCCGCGACGGTGGAAACTGGACCTGGGACGGTGGGATCTTGAGTAGTAATAGGGTGGTCCATCTTGTCACAGGCAATGGTCATCTGGACAGACCTTTGCCAGTCAAATAAGTTAGATTCAGTCATCTTGTTATCTAGATGTAACCTAGTCATGGTCACAAGGTCGCTGCAATGAGAGAGAGAGAAGAAAACACTTTAGCATGATGCTCTTGCAAGTTTAGAGTGGTTTTTAATTTATCTAAACTGGATGGCTCCCACTGTTTCTCGAATCCTTCCTCAAACCATAAAAGAAGAATTAGTCAGGACTATTCTCACCGTACAATACTTGCTTAACCGTTCAGCCAGGCCAGTGTCGATACTTCGAGGGAGGTTTTCCAACGCTTTCGCGAAGTTCCTTAATTAAATAACCTCTTTTCTCTGGGGACGTAACCCCGCTGACACCTTTCTGGACACCTACTAGCTTTATAGCATTGATCGTTAAGTGACGAATATCCTGATAAGTAGCATATACTCACAGTAGGATCGGGATCCAAATATCATCATCTGATAATGTTGTAGGAATGCTACCAACATTCATCAAACTCAAAATGGTATGCATCTCTTTGCAAATTTCAGTTTCTTTAGAAATTCCCGATATACATTTTTGCCCCATGTTCTTATGACCTTGACGAAAGCCAACAAATCATAAAATACATGTCAAGTTCTGCCCATCATTATTTTGTTAATTTGAACCCACCCGTATATACCCTTGACGAAAGCCAACAAGGTTATACGACTGTCCCAAACCAACTCATCTATCTATGCAACAAATGAATACCCCAGCAGCTACCAAACACTGTGCCTTGACGAAAGCCAACAAGCATAGCTTGAATACTACTGACCATCCATAAGAAATGACGGAGGGCTACGACTGGTTTTGGCGAAACCGTGAACGTAGTGAACTTGATATAATCGAAGGAACCTGATAGCTTTTAAAAGGAGTGGTTAAAGCTCCGCATTTAAAAATATCTGTTTTTAAAATAACCGAGTGGTTTCTTTTAAATTGTTCCAACGATTTAAACTTGGTTTATTTTCTTTGCATTATAGATAATGCGTCCCATCATTAACCTATCATTGCAGAAAACAAGGAAAATACAACGTCCTCTTATGCCATCCGCATTCGCTACGGGGTCCCGTCATCACCCGTTAGGTTACTTAACTAACGACAGAGCGGGGGCAGGGCTAGCGCGGGTGTAAAACATAAGTGACGTCTAAATAGCTACAATATATATAGATATTTTACATTCGTCTGACGCAATGATATTCATTCCAGAACACAGATAAACAATATTGGATTTGCAAGCAATCTGTATTTCTTTTGAGCCTGCAAGAAAAGACAGATTACACAATTGTGATGAATAGCCGTTACCCCACCCTCGACCCCTACGGGTACGGCAAACTACCCGCCCGGCAGTTTGTGTACCCCACCTTGGGTCAGTCCTAGGAGCAAAAACAGTAAAATGAAATAATACAACGGTGGCTACAACCGTAACCTGGATGTGCCCCGCAAAATAATATTACAACAAATTACATTTACAACAAATGAATTAAACAATAACCCATTGCCAAACCCCGGCTAAACACCACAACAGTCCAATACAGTTTATATGCACAAACAGATATAACCATTTCAGAAATGTGCAACCCCCTGCCAACTGACATACTAGCAGTTAGGGGAGGTTTACGAACACATTAAACAATCACAGATATAATCCAATATGCAAATACTGTACAATTTCGATCGATTAAACGTAATTAATATTGCTCCAAAAACTGCTCTGTTAAACTGAAACCTGAGAATAATTAAAATATTCCAGAAACTCCCAAATTTCACAGAGAAGCAACAGAAGAAAATTGGGTTCCTGACTCGCCAACTCCGCGGCGGAAGCGCGGCGACTCAGTAGGCTGAGACCGCGGTTCCGCGGCGAGTTAGGCGATTCAGGGGCCTATTTTTCTTGGGTGTTCTTCTGTGGTCATGTCAAGCTTTCTGCACTCACCTGAAAAATTTTTGGACATCATTTAAATTTCGACATAAACTGAATTTTTCGGGACTTTCCGATTTCGTTTTTTCCGTTCGAAATTCGTACAAATTTGCAATTAAGTTATTTATTGTTTAGCGAGGCTCTGATACCACTGTAAGTCTATGTAGTACACCCCAGTACTTGTGGGGAGGCGGAATTTTCAAAAACGAACTTGTTTAGTGAACGAACATCAACTAACCGCTTGAATCGAAGCTAAACTATAAATAACCAAACACAAAGTGTTTCTTAACTATTGTGTTTAGGGATTATACCTAATGAAATCGGTCCTTCGTCTTTACGATCTCCTTGTTCTCCTCGGCCTTCTCTAGGTAGTAGACGATCCACCCGAGAGCAAAACTCCAAGCTTAGCCTCTAAACTTGAGGCAACTAACCTTCTTGGATTGCTAATCAAAGAAGATAGATTGAGATAGAGTGATGGTTATGGATTGTTTAGTCTAACTAATCCTAGATCTCAACACATGAGGGGTGAGGATTAGTCTTTTGAAGAGAGAGAGCTTGAGGAGAAAGAATGTGTGAATTATTATGAAATGAGAATAGTAAGTTATCATAATATAAATGAAGCATTCTCTTTTATCAACAAAAGAAAATAAGTGATGAATAAGCATGCTTCACAAATATCTAATGGTGATTCATTATAATGACTCATTAAGCATTTATCATGCTTTAATGATATGCATGAATCACCCCCATGACTCACTAAACTCATTTAATGCAAATGACACATAAACCTCCTTAGTCACCACTTCTAGAAGCTTCTCGTACAATTACGAGAACGCCCCTCCAATCCGCAAAAATACGGAAAAACTTTAGACTGTAAAAATCCAATAACCGGATACCAGTAACTGGCTTAAACCAAAGCCGACTGGTAAAAACTGTCCGAAAGTCGTACGCGCGTAAACGCACGTATGTGTCCGAACCCTTGTCGTAAAACCATACGACCTCTATATCGTTTCGCCTGGAATAGGAAACTCTCTGTGTGAGACTCTAGAGACTCGACTACTACGCTGGCAGTGGGTTTAACCACAGACCGCAAGCGGCACTAGCTGTACGTAACGGTCCCCAGGTAGTTGTCGATAAGAAGGCCGATGAGGAAACCCATCCGAACTCCTACTGAGTCCGATGTGACAATCTCCATACAGTCCGGTCCGTTCGTCCAAGACTATCGCATATCGGGCCTAGGGGGGCGGCAAGCGTCAGTCCCCTAATAGCGGTATAAGTCGTGTCGGAAGGAAGCCCATTACACCCTGAGAAACTACTGGAACCTACCAGCAAATCTCGCTTGCCCTGGCCAGGGACTTTGCGTAATGGCTCTCTGACACAGCACGATATCTACTCCCAATACCGGGAGGGACGAATCCTGTCTAACCGCCACTGCCTCCAAATGCTCGGGACTGCACCCAACTGCTACCTGTTTGCAGGACTCCTTTGAGCCGTGGTAGGGTAGCAATCTAAGAACAGTGGGACACACTCGAGGCGAAGTAGCAGTGTCAAGTCTGTGGACTTCGCTGTACTCATGTCACCTGGGAACTGTTCACTGACGACTGGTATCAAACCAACCAACAGTTCCCTGTGAGTCCTTTCCGGTGTACCCGTAACCTAACGAGCACCTGTATACTATCTCCAGTACGACGTACTGACGGCTGTGGGACAGACCATCTCCCCAACTGGGATGAGAAGCGTACACACTAGTCTACTCCGGATTATCGATGCTCTGTCTCGATAATCCAACGACCAGGGACCTGAATAAGGATGTGCTTGTAGACTACCCAGCCCCCACTAGTGTGACTGCCATCACAACGCTGGTAGACAAGCAAGATCCTAAGAGCTCTATCAATACGTACACTCACATATTAAGATAGAAAAACCAAGTAGCATACTACCATGTTTAGCAAGACTGTTATATACATGTGAATATCCCAAGCTTCCATTAAGTAATATACAAACTAGTATGATACAGTAATGGCCTTCTAGGGCATAAACACTAACAACGACTTGTACCGCTATTAGGGGACTGACGTTTACCGCCCCCTAGGCTCGCCATGCGATATATCAGACGAACAGACCGGACTGTACGGAGATTGTCACATTCAGGCTCAGTAGGAGTTCAGATGGGTTTCACCTCGTCAGTCTTCTTGTCGACATCTACCTGGGGACCGTTACGCGCAGCTAGTGCCGCTTGCGGTCTGTGGTTAAACCCACTGCCAGCGTAGTGTCGAGTCTTTAGAGACCCACACAGAAAGCTATTCGCCTTTAGGCAAAAGTGTAGAGGTCGCATGGTTTTGCGACAGGTCGCATGGTTTTGCGACAGGGTTCGGTCACATCCGTGCACTTATGCACGTACAGTGTCCGGACAGTAAACACTAGCGGGCTTTGGTTTAAGCCAGATCCTAGTGTACGTTTTGGGATTGGTTTTATCCAGTATGTATTCGTGTTCCTCGGAACGCGGATGCGGGTGTGTATGCACAGTTGACGGAGAGACAGAGGCAGAGGATTCTCATTAGGGTTGTTGACCGTTGACTGTTGACTATTGACTTTTTGCTCAACCCTAATGAGAATATGATATATGATTAACAATAAAATTAATTAAGTATTGTGGTGACATGGTTGTTGAGGGGTTGACTTTGTTGACTTGTTGACTTTGTTGACCGGTTGACTAGGTTGGACTAGTTGACCATCATGATGACAATGGCTATCATTTCATGGCAAAGACTTTTCACTTGCTAGTTTTCTTGTGCAATATGAGTGCATGAAATGATATAGCCATTTTGAGTTAAACCATTTTACACAATACTTGATTACTATTTTTGTGATGATGGCTTGGGATTATGAGAGCCAAGAGAGAAAAGTCTTTCTCATTTTTCTATCATTTTCATTCTCTCTCTTGTGTTCTTGAGCTCTCATCTTCTTCCTCTTGTTCTCCCTCTCTTTAGTCTATGGTTCACTTGTCTCATGTGTTGAGAACCAAGAACCATAGAGAAAATCCCAACACACTCTTCTCTACTCACTCTAGTTCACAAGGTTTAGCAAACCAAGTGAACTAGTTTCTTCAAAGACCGAAGAAGAAGCCAAAGGTAGAAGCTTTCAGGTGGATCGATCTTCGGCGCAAGGAGACGACGGGGTGAGGCCGATCCGGACAACCATCGAGGCTTGAAGACGAAGGAGTTCAAGAAAGAAAGGTATAACCCCCTAACCGAGTAGTTAACCACTCCTAGTTAGGTTGTTAGTTAGATGTTTAACAAAGATCCGGTTTTGAGTCCATGTTACCATCTCTAGAAAATTGTTTTTCACCAAATTCCGCATGCCCGAAAGTACCGGGAGAGGTAGCATGGACTTACAAAAATCACTCGATTCTACAACGATATCAAGTTCATTACGCAAAGGGTTTTCTTAAAAACCTGTCGTAGCCCTCCGTCATTTCAGATAAGTAGTATTTAGTATTCGTGCTGCGTTTGTTGACCTCTGTCAAGGCGTAGTGTGCGGTAGCTGATTAGTGCTTATCTGTATAAACATATGATGTGATTGATTTAGGGTAGTCGTGCGACCTCGTTAACCTCTGTCAAGGGTCGTGCGGGTGGGTTTACTTCAATCAGGAAATGACGGGTTGAATTTGACTAGCAGCCTATGGTTTGTTGACCTCTGTCAAGGTCATAGGACGCTAGGGGTAAAATTTTATTGGGAATTTCAAGTGTTGAAATTTGCAATGAGATTGCATACCTTCTATGAGATAGTTGGATCCCGATACCCACTGCGAGTAAGAGTTACTCCTGGGAGAGTTTTACACATTACAATTAGCCGATCAAGTAGGTGTCTAGAAAGGTGTTAACGGGGTTACGCCTCTGGGAAAACGAGGTTTACTTTAATTAGGATCGTGCGAAAGCACGGGGGACCTCCCTCAAAGTACCGACACTGGCCTGGCTGAAAGATTGGTGAACTTGTAGTGTGCAATTAATCCCGGCTAGTCTTTCCTTTTAGGGTTTGAAGGAAGATTTGACTAAAACAGTGGGAGACATCCTGATTAGATATATTATATAACCAATCTAATCTTGCAAGAGCATACGCTGAGTGTTTTCTTCTCTCTCTTTCCAGGCAGCGACCATATCACGCCTTAATCAAGATAATAATACGGATGTATTGACCGAACCCGCTTGTTATACTGAGCTGGGGAACGTTGGTCCCCTTCCAACTTATAATTGTTATAAGACAGAGCAGGAAATTGGGGAATACCAGATTTCCCGTGCCGCCCAAACGAAGAAAGTGCATGTTGATGCATCATCTTCGGGTGTGTTCATTACAGAGAACTGTTTCTCAGTATCCTTTACGTCCTAGGTATGTGATACCGGATCAGGATCCCGCATATGTAATCTGTTACATGGGCTACAGATAGGCAGAGAACTGAGAACGGGTGATAAGTTTCATGAGACAGAAAACGGTGCAAGTGTTGCAGCCAAGTCTGTTGGTCACTGTCACCATGTATTACCAGAATACATTGATTCTGAACGAATGTTATTAGATACCGAACCTGATATACAAAATCATATCGGTCTCTTTATTAGTAAAGAAGGATATAATTTTGAATTGTTGGATAATGTTTTGAACATTTCCTATATCAAGAGTTGATCGGTTCAGGCACGTTATCTAAAAGCATTGACGTTCTAAATCAAACTACAGTTCTTAGTATACAGAACACACACAAGAGGAAGAGTTCAGAAATGAACGCATCCTTCTTGAGGCATTGTAGACTAGGTCATATCAATGTGACCCGACTAGCTAAGTTACATTTAGATGCATATTTAAATCTGTTTGAATTTACATCTTGTGAAACTTGCCGGTCATGTCACAAAGATAAGATGACCTTAGCTCTGTTTATTGGAAACAGAGAAAGAGTTAGTGAACTCTTGGGATTGATACATGATGATGTATGAAGGTCCCCTTTCTACACATGCCAAGACCGGTTCTTTGTACTTCATTACATTCTCTGATGATCTCTCAAGATTCAGACATATGTTCCAGTTGAAACACAAGTCAAAACCTTTTGAGATATTCACAGAATATAAGTTAGAAGTAGAGAACCAAAATACGGGTATAAGTATTATGTCCTTTGATGTGATCAAGGTGGAGAATACTTGAGCACGGAATTCCTGGACTATTCTAAAGGAGAATGAGATTCTCTCTCAGCATTACTCCTCCGTATACACCACAGCACGTCGGTGTATCGGGGCGGAGCAATAGCACCCTATGTGATATGGTGTGCTCTATGATGAGTACTACTAAGTTTCTTATTTCCTTTAGGGAGTTATGCACTTGAGAAGCTGCATACCTATTGAATAGGGTTCAAATCAAATCAGTTGTCTACCACTTCATATGTGATATGGAAAGGGAAGAGCCCATATCTTAAGTTTGTTAAGATTTGGGTTGTCCGGCCTATGCCTAAAAGCAAAATCCGAACAAGCTCGAGGCAAGGTCTGTTATGTAGAACTGGAAATGTTCCAGCTATACAAACTGCAGCTGATGATTTGGTAGAACCAAATGATTCAATAGTTTCCAACGAACCTCAGCCTCTCCACCGATCTAGTAGGGTTCCTCACCCACCTGAGAGATACTTCGGTTTCTCTATGACAGTGGGAGCGAGGATTGCATCATGAGATGATGACCCAACTAGTTTCGAGCTGGCCATCAGGAGTGGGACTCTGTAAGAATGGCTGGATGCTTATCGATCTGAGATGGAATCCTTATACACCAACAAAGTGTGGACTTTGGTTGCTTTATCTGAAGGGTTAAATCCCCATCAGAAGCGAGTATATCTTGAGAAGATTACTTGGTGTACATGGAAAAGTTGAGACTTTCAAAGCTATGCTTAAGTCCATCCAGATCCTACTTGCCACGGCTACATATACCATGACTACGATATCTGGCGGTTGGGTGTCATGACTGCTTTTCTAAATGATGTTTTGGAAGAGAGCGTCTATAAGTATACATCCAGAGGGCTTCGTAGACAGTGGGAGCAGCGGAAACGTGTGCAAGATGTTGTATATGATAAAGCAGGCATCGCGGAGTTGGAACATCTGTTTTGATGTGGTAGTCAAAGAGTTTGACTTCATCAAATGGTAGATGAGCCTTGTATATACAAAAAGGGTAGTAGGGAGTATGGTGGTGATCCTCGTAGAGTACGTGGATGACATACTCTTGATAGGGAAGGAGTTTCCTATGCTACGGTCGGTCAATCTCCGCTTATCACAAGGATTCTCCATATAGGATCAAGGTGATACCTCCTAAATCCTAGGTTTTGAATCTATGAGATAGATCTAATTGGACGTTAGGATTCTCACTAGTTGTAGTGAGATGGTATCAATCGATCCTTGGGAGAATCACTGGAAAGGTTCCAGGGTGATAAGGACGACTGAATGTCAGTCGCAGGCATTGTCTATACCCTCAGTGGAGGGACGGTATGTTGGAAGAGTTCCAAGCTAGATACCGTGACATACTAGACGATTAAAGGCAAGATACATCGTTACCAAGGATGCTACCAAGAGGCAGTCTGGATATATATAAGTTCATGAGATGAACTTTGTTCCTACCATTGTGTGACAATGGAGTTGTGGCTTGATCCAAGGAACGCCCGTCCCATCAGAAATCCAAATATAATTCTTAGGCAGTATCACCTGATCATGGAGATGGTTGATTTTCAGGGAGATCGAGATTAGGAGAGCAGACACAGAGGACGACAGCGCGGGTCCACTCACAAAGGCCTTTTTCCCAGTAGAGACTTTTTATGGGATGGTTGAGTATGAGATACTACAACCGCAGCTAATTGTTGGGTATGCGATACCATAACAGATGGCCCTAGTGCAAGTGGGAGATTGTTAGTTATATGTATGCCCTAGAGGCCATTACTGTACATACGATGTATATGTAGTGGATGCTAGGACATATATAGGGAGGACTTTCTTGCTCGACATGATAGTATGCTATCTGGTTGTACTTTATCTTAACATGTACTCTGATTGTCACTATGTTACAAGTTGATAAAGCCCTTAGGATGTGTACTCGACTACTGGGGCTATGATGAGATCATACTGGTGGGGCCACGGTAGTCGACGAGTACATCCTACAACTGTTCCTAGTCGAGGGTGTATCGAGACAAGGCATCGATACACCAGAGTAGACTAGCGTATACGCATCTTGACCCATATGATGGGCGATAGATGATCCCATATCCATCGGTGTTTGACATCAAGGATGGTGTAAGGGTGCTCAGTGGAGACTGGGTACACTGACGGACTCGCCGAGAACTCCCAGATGGTATTATACTTCACGTCAGATAGCAGTTCTCCGGTGACACTGGTACAGAGTAGTCTGTTGACCCGAGATCGTCATAGAGTCTTGTGTGATTCCCACTGTGCTTTGATTACCATCATACCACGTCCAAGAGGGCGTGCAAAAAGGGGGCTTTTGGGTACAGTCCCGAATCACATGGAGGCAATGAGCGATAGGAGGGGATTCGTCTCTCCGGTATAGGGAGTTGATGTTGTGCTGTGTTCGATTGGCTATAACTGGAAATCCCTGGCCAGGGTTGCTGAGATTTACTGGTAAGTGTTATCAGTAGTTTCTCGAACTGTTATAGACCTCATATCGACACGACTTATCGAGCTACTGGGGTCTGACGTATACCACCCCTAGGCGAGATATGCGACATATCAGACGACGAGACCGGACTGTACGGGAGTGTTACTGTTTGGATTCACAGGAGAATGTACAAGCTTGCTTGTTGATCTTCTGAGCGCTCAATACCTGGGTGGCTGTTACGTTTAGCTGACCGCTTGCAGCTTGTGGGTGTTTGATATGATCATCACCTACTGCCGGCGTATTGACGATTCTTTAGAGTCCTACACAGAGGTTTCTTGGCTCAGGAAAAACGGAGTAGGGGCACGTATGTGATATGTGCGGGACCGAGGATAATACGATATGAGATACCGTATTCTGTTCTCGCAATATTTGATATCAGCCGGGTCATCGGATCAAGTGTTGATTTGATGAATCGGTACGGATAAATATTAGTCGGTTATATGCGATATAGCCGGATTGTCGGATCAAGTGTTAATTCGATAATTTAATGTATAATAATATATATGATATATTAAATTACATTAACTAATATTTGCTCACTAAAAGATTCTTTTTCTCACCGGATTAATACATTGATATATATGCGATATATGTTAATTGTATTATTTTATTTTGTTGCAAATATATAATATATATGTGATATATATTATTGTGACATGATATGATTTATTATAAAACATGTTTAAGGATGATAAAAAGGGATTAGGGTTTGATTAGGGTTAGCTCCTTCTTGTTCATTCTAGAAGGATTCTATTTTTTCATGATAAAGATATTTTGTTATGACTCATGCTTTGACCTAACCAAACCCTAACTCTAGTTTATTCTCTACATAGGTTTAGCCTCTCATCCTTGACCATGGTTTGATAATGAATCATATATTCTTGATTACTATTCATCACAAAAGAACAATTCTATTATTCTTCATCTTCTTCCTTCTTCTTTCTTCATGGAAAAAAGCTTACTAGCTTTTTTCCAAGTGATGAATAAATGTGAGAAAAAGATAAATAAAGAGAGCAAAAATCCTACTTCATCATCCTCATCTTCCCTTGCCCTTTAGATGAGAGTGTTCACTCCATTTTAGTGAGTGTTAGCTTGTGTTAATGAAACTTCAAGGTAGATCATCTATGTATCGAAGATCGGAAGCAAGACTGCATCTTTCTCTTCGTGAACCCTCTCGAGAGTCCGGAACACGATGATCGCAGCGAAGGGACCTCAACACGGAGCTTAAGAAGTGAAGGACCAGATCTACAAAGGTTGTAATCTCTCTCACTTATTGTTAAAATGTTTAGCATATTTGTTTTCGCTTAAACCCTAGTTTAAAGATCCGGCTTCGGGTTGTTCGGCACGGCTAAAATTTTAATCGGGCATGGTTGATGCCTCGTAGACCCTTGTACACGTGCATAGCAACCCTACAATAAGATGGGTAACCTAAGGCACCCGAGAGGTACTCCGGTAGCCTCAAGGACGGTAGCAGGGAGGTTCTTGTTTACCCAAACTTGTCATTGCTGTTGTTCCAGAGTATGAGACCCGGCAGGAGGATGAGTATAGCGTCGTTCTGAACTGGCTTTAGAAGCATACGTGTATATGACTCTGCCAGAGGGTTGTCGTGTTCAGTGGGAGCAGCGGAAGCATAGTAGACAAGTGGCTTATGTCTATTTATAGACTAAAGCAGATATAGCGGAGATAGATCATCTATTTCTGATGTGACAGTCATAGGTTTGACTTCATCAGAATAGGGGATGGATCTGTTAAGAAGTTAGTAGGGTGTGATGTCCTGGTATTTGGATGACACACACAGAGTAGGAAGTGAAATTCCTATACTTTGGTCGTCAGACAGTGGTTTCTCCACATAGGACTTGGATATTATATCAGACATGTCGGTTACTAGATCTATGGTCTTAGATCCAGATTTGGGAAGTGTCCCAATCAGGGTACTTAGAAAGCATTCTAAAGATATTTAGAATGGATGACTCCTGGCACGGTGGTATACCTGCAGGTGATAGAGTCACCCTCTCTAAAGGTGTCTTACAGACTAAAGGGGAGAGGGATGTGCATGATTGGAAGATCACTTGCTTAGGCAATTGAGTCAATCATGAGATGTCAAGTACCACACCAGATGTTGTTTTTGCAGTAGATGCAATAAGTTGATATTAATCCAATCCTGGAGAAACATTAGGAAGCAGTTTTAGAACATAAGTGGATGTTCGAGGGATATGATAACATCAGCCTCATTCAGGAGACAGTTATCATTCCAGGCTTCCAAGGTGACCTGGACGGCAGAGTGACTGTTAGAGTTATAGTTTTCCCTCTGACGAGGGGCAGTACTATGGATAGGTGGTCCAGGCGGATACTGAGGGAAGCATGGCGCAGGATACTGATTAAGTTTAGTTGACGATACAGTCTAAGAAGTTTGGATTTGGAGTTCATTTATGAACTAGGTCCCATCAGATATCCAGACACATTCTAAGACAGGTATTGCTTATTTCGGGAGATGGGTTTCTCCGCGAACTTGAGATAAAGAGAGACATAGAAAGAAACATTAGAGCGGATCCACTCACTGAGGCTATTCCTCGAACGCATTAGTTTCGTAAGCGGGTTTTGTGAGACTGATTAGTAGAGGAGTTGGGTGTTCGGTATCACACGGGCTGTGAGTATGCGACATCGCAATAATTAGCCTTGAGTACAAGTGGGAGATTGTTGGAGATAGTGCCCTCAGAGTCAATTATTGGATCACAGGCATG
Organism: Agapanthus africanus; assembly: GCA_030015575.1. NCBI lineage: Eukaryota > Viridiplantae > Streptophyta > Magnoliopsida > Asparagales > Amaryllidaceae > Agapanthus > Agapanthus africanus. Next base: position 104,464,716 of record JASDDO010000031.1, on the reverse strand, counting down.
TGATTGCAATGATTGAGAGAGGACCTATACCGTTAGAACAGTCTTACTCAAGATGATAGTATGCTATCTGGTTTATCTTTATTATCGTGTACTGCTTTAGGTGGCCTTACAGGTCACTATTGCGCGTTGATAGAGCCCTTAGGATTCTTGCTTGATGGCCAGCAGTATGATGGCGATCATATACGTGGGAGCTGGGGTCTATATAAACATCCTTAAAAGGTCCCTAGTCGTGGGAGTTTTCGAGACAGGGCATCGACACTCCAGAGTACACTAGTGTATACACTCGAGACCCCGACGAGGGGTGGTGGCCGGTCTCACAAGCCACTGGTGTCAGTTGGTTCACCTAAGATGTATACATGTGCTCATTGGGTTATGAGTACACCGGACAGGACTCGCCGGAAACATGCTAGTTGGTCTTATACCAGACGTCAGATAGCAGTTCCCTGGTGACATGTGTACAGGTTAATTCATCGACCTGAGATCGTCATTTGTTTCGTGTGAGTTCCCACAGTACTTTGATTACTACCCTACCATGGCTCAAAGGAGTCGTGCAAACAGGTTTTAGTTGGGTATAGTCCCGAGCCACATGGAGGCAGTGAGCGGATCTGCGGGGGTTCGTCTCTCCCGCTATTGGGGGTGAGGTCGCGCTGTGTCTAGGAGAGCCATTACATGAAGTCCTTGACCAAGGCAGGAGATTTACTTGTAGGTATTCCAGTAATATCTCAGGGTACTCTGGGCTACACTCCGACACGACTTGTACCGCTTTTGGGGGTTTAACTTTCACCAACCCCCTAGGCCCGCCATGCGATGCTCATAGACGAATGGACCGGACTGTACGGATATTGTCACTGACAGGATCAGTAGGGTGTCAGGATGAGTTCGCTCATCGACGTCCCTTTCGGTCAATACCTGGTAGCCCGTTACGTATGGCTAATACCTCTGACGTGCTAGTAGTTAAATCCACAACCAAAGTATTGACGAGTCTTTAGAGTCCCCCACAGACCGTTTTTCTCAAGTTTCGGGCGAAACGCTATAGAGGTCGTATGGAGATATGGCAGGGTTCGATCATGTACGTGCGGTATTGCACGGATCATGATCGGACGGATAATACTAGCGGGCTTTGGTTTAAACCGGATCCTAGTATTGTACAGTGTAGATTTTGTCTCATTGCATTTGTATTCGGTCGGAATACAAATGCGGGTATATATATACAGTTGCGGGGTTTTCTTGTAATTTATTACGGGATCGTTTTTCTGAAGTTGCCAGTTTGCTTTCCGTTTCAGCCTTTTTCCTTTGTTTCCTTTCTTTGGTTGAAATTTGGTGGAGGGGGTTATTTGCAATTGTGCATTTAACAAAGGAGAAGACTTTTTATGCATCATGATGGTTTCATGATGGTGCACCATCCATTGACTTCATTGGTTCATCATTGCTTGACTTTGCTTGATGGTGATGGGATATGATTAGGTGATGGAGTGGGGATTTGGTAGTGATGATTATTCCTCATGATCATCTCTTTTCTCTTCCTTGTATTATTTTCTCTCTCTCTCCTTTTCACAAAAAGGGGCCGCCCATTCAAAGGGGGGCTGTCCCAATTTTTGGGGTGTGGTTTTCATCTCATTTGCTTGCAAAATGCTCTTGGTTCATCTCAAAAGCTCACATCTAATTCCTCCACCAATATAAGGCAACTTCTAGTAACCCCATCGAGACAAAAGAGTTCTACACTATCCTACAGCATTCTTGGGCATGTCAACTCGCCAACTTCGTGCTCGAGTTGCCTCAGTCCAGAGGTGGGAGCCCGTAAAAGAACCCGGCGATGTGGTGCCCTTCCGACGAGGAGATGAAGACCAGAAATTCCGCGGGGAGATCGGGACGACGACGAGAAGACCGAAGGACACGGATCACTCGGTATATCTCTCTACCCCTTCTCTAGTTTGCTAGGATTAGGTTAATGGCCAGATCCAGGTTTTATAGTGCGCAGTGGTACCGGTTCTAAAGTTAAAGAAAAGTATCGTTTCTGCATTTTGGTCTCGGATTGACGGCCGAGGCGCCGCCGTGCACTTACATCAACAAAGCAGGTTCGCTCTATCCAGCAGCTGGAAGGTAACCCCACCGCAGAAGCATGAACCTAAAGCCATGAGAGTAGAGCCGGATCAACATCAATCTTGGAAGAGAACTCGTACCTGTCACGTGATAACACTGTCAGAAGAAGAGCCCAAGAATATGGATGAGCTCTCCTGGTGCTTTGAAAACGATGATGACGAGGTAATCTCAGAATTTCCACCGGCGCCAAAGGAGCTGGAAGATGGGATACATACTACTGCAGATAACCTCGAGAAAATTGATTTGGGGACGATAAGTGACCCGCGGCCGACGTTCGTCAGTGAGCTATTTTCTGAAGAAAGGGTGGCTATGGTAAAGGACGTGCTCATGCAGCATAAAGATTGCTTCGCATGGAACTATTCCGAGATGCTAGGACTAGATCCAGAGATTGTTGTACACAAATTGGCGATATCCCTGGACGTCAAGCTGATCAAACAGGAACCGAGGAGAATGCGGCTCGAGCTTGAGATGAGCATCAACGCCGAAGTCAAGAAGCTAATCGACTCCGGTTTCATCCAAGAGGTTCAATATCCTGACTGGATCGCCAACATCGTCCCGGTGATGAAGAAGAATGGGACGATGCACATATGTGTGGACTTTCGGGATCTCAATAAAGCCTGCCCGAAAGACGACTTCCCAGTACCGGTCACCGAGCTGATGATAGACAATACGTCCACTCATAAAGTTTTCTCCTTCATGGACGGCTCATCAGGATATAATCAGATAATGATGCATCCCGAAGACCAGAAACATATTGCTTTCCGGACCCCTTTGGGCATATTCTGCTACAAGGTGATGCCCTTCGGTCTAAAGAACGCCGGTGCCACCTATCAGAGGGCCATGACGAAGATCTTCGATGACCTCATACATGAAATCATCGAATGCTATATCGACGACCTTGTGGTGAAAAGCAAATCATACGAGGAACATTTAGAGCATCTGAAGATCATATTTCAACGCCTTCGGCAATACAACTTGAAGATGAACCCTCTTAAATGCGCGTTCGGAGTTTCCTCGGGCAAATTCCTGGGATTCATCGTTCGACACCGAGGTATCAAGATAGATCCGTCGAAGATCAAGGCGATCATGGAAATGCCTCCGCCAAGAACTCTTAATCAACTGCGGTCTCTCCAAGGGAAGCTCACGTATATCCGGCGATTTATAGCCAATCTCTCAGGCAAGTGACATCCTTACAGTTACCTGATGAAGAAGGGAACCCCTTTCATCTGGGATTGCAAATGCCAAAATGCACTGGACGAAATCAAGCAATACCTGCAGAATCCGCCAGTACTGGCCTCTCCCATTAAAGTAAAACCTCTAATTCTGTATACAACCGCCCTTGATGGTTCCTTAGGCGCATTATAGGCATAAGAGAACGACCAAGGGAAGGAGAGAGCCCTCTACTACTTGAGTCGAGTTCTCCTGGGGGAAGAAAGCAACTACTCCCCCATTGAAAAACACTGCATGGCGTTGATCTTCGCGGTAACGAAGCTCAGACATTACGCGTTGGCGCATGAGGTCCATCTCATATCAAAAGTGGATCCTCTCAAGTATTTGATGTCGAAGGCCATACTAACAGGACGACTCGCTAAATGGGCCCTGCTATTGATGGAGTTCTCGATAACTTATCGTCCTCTCAAGGCAGTGAAAGACCAGGACATCGCCGACTTCCTCGTTGAGCATCCAATAGCTGCCGATTCTCCTTTGAATTGCGAACTGCCAGACGAACATGCGTTTGACACGATCAACGGGGATGATACCCGGTGGGAACTTTACTTCGATGGAGCATCTTCTATGAAGAAGCGCAAACAATGCACGCCCATAATCAAATAGGGGGTAGGCATCATCTTCGTAACTCCACAAGGAGGGATAATGCGCTTTGCTTTCTCCTTAACAGAGCATGAAACTTTGATAGCAGGTCTCGAGATCGCCATCGACATGGGAATTGAAAACCTCCTCATGTAGGGTTACTAGGAACACCCATGAGGTTCCACAAGGCATCTATCATGCCAAATTCAAATTTTTTGGTGCCGAGAAACCCTAATATAGATCGTTAACTAGAGGATTGGCGAAACTATAAGCTAGCAAACAACTTTACTAACAAGTGAAAGGGATTAGAACCTTTGTAGATCCGGTGCTCCACTTCTTTAGCTCCGTGTTGACGTCCCTCCACTGCGATCATCGGAATCCCGGACTCTAGTGATGGTTTCGTCGGAGAAATAATCGGGCTAGGTCGTTGACTTCGGTGCCGAAGATAATCTACGTCGAGGCGACTCAAACTCAAGACCCATCTTCACTTGGTCATGAACCTTAAGAGAACACCCTATGCTACATGGCAAGTAGTAGAGGATGAAGAAATAGGAAGTGGGTTCACTTTAGAATTGGATTTCTCACTCTTTTTCTCATGGCACCATTGGAGCTAGCAAGCTTCTTTGGAGCTTGATGATGAAGAAGAAGAAGAAAAAGAATCAATAGAATAAATATCCAAATGAAACTTATCCTTTTAATTATGGCACCATGGTTGAGTTAAGCCCTCATGCTTAACTCGTGTAGAGAATTAACCAAAGTATTAGGTTAAAGGTTGGGTTAACTAATATCCTAAACAAATGACAAAAGAGTTGACTTTGTCAATGTTTATCAGGCTTCATGAAACGTGATAACTTTGACCAAAGTCTCATTTCTTTTGTTATTTGCTAGGAAAATAGTAAACCCTAATTTAACCTTGATTTGGTTTAGTTCACATACACACAACTTGTATGTATCATCAAGCATGATACAAACTTGTACACTTGCATATATCACATATAAACAATGTGCACATTCAAGTGAGAAAATCAATCTTAAGTGAACCAATACTAGTTAATGTAAATTAATATATCAAATATATAATTATATATTAAATCATTAAATCAACACTTTATTTAACGATCCGGTCATATTGCATATAACCGACTAATATCTATAGTAACAACTTATCGAATCAACACTTGATCCGATAACCCGGCTATATCGCATACAACCGATTAATGTCACAAATCGTGAGAATAGAATACAGTATCACATACTGGTATTATTCTCGGTCCCGCACATATCTCATATGCGCTCCTATTTCGTTTCGCTTGAGCCAGGAAACCCCTGTGTAGGACTCTAAAGACTCGTTAATACGCCGGCAGTAGGTGATGATCATATCAAACACCCACAAGCCGCAAGCGGTCTGCAAAACATAACGGCCACCCGAGTATTGAGCGATCAGAAGATCAACGAGAAAGCTCGCTCACACTCCTATGAATCTAACCAGTAACACTTACCGTACAGTCCGGTCTGTTCGTCTGATATGTCGCATATCTCGTCTAGGGGTGGTAAACGTCAGACCCCAATAACTCGATAAGTCGTGTCGATATGAGGCTCATAACGGGTCGAGAAACTACTGGTAACACTTACCAGTAAATCCCGAAAGCAGCCTTGGCCAAGGACTTCCTGTTATAGCCAATCGAGCACAGCGCAACATCAACTCCCTATACCGGGAGAGACGAAACCCCTCCTATCGCTCATTGCCTCCATGTGACTCGGGATTGTACCCAAAAACCAACGTTTTTCACGCCCTCTTGGACATGGTAAGGTGGAAATCAAAGCACAGTAGGAATCATATAAGACTCTATGATGATCTCGGGTCTACAGACTAACCTGCACCAGTGTCACCAGAGAATTGCCATCTGACGTAAGGTATAATACCATCTGGGAGTTCTCGGTGAGTCCGTCCAGTGTACCCAGTCTCCACTGAGCACCCGTATATCATCTCTGATGTCAAACACCAATGGATATGGGATCATCCATCGCCCATCTATATGGGTCGAGAAGCTACACGCTAGTCTACTCTGGTATATCGATGCCCCGTCTCGATACACCCACGACTAGGGACTTTGAAGGATGTACTTATGGACTACCACGTCCCTATTAGTATGATCCGCATCATAGTCCAGGTAGTCAAGTACACATCCTAAGGGCTTTACCAACATGTAACAGAGAGACAATCAGTGTACACGTTAAGGTAAAGAGTAACCAGATAACATACTATCATATCGAGCAAGAAAGTCATCCCTATATATGTCCAAGCATCCACTACAATATACATCCTATGTATAGTAATGGCCTCTAGGGCATACATATAACTAACAATCTCCCACTTGCACTAGGTCCATCTTATAGCAGTGGTTGTAGTATCTCATACTCAACCATCCCATAAAAGTCTCTCTCTGGGAAAAGGCCTTTGTGAGTGGATCCGCTGTGTTTTCCTCTGAGTCTACTCTCCTAACCTTGATCCCCTGGAGATCAACCATCTCCTCGATCAGGTGATACTGCCTAAGAATATGTCTGGATCACTGATGGGATGGGCGTTCCTTGGCATAAGCCACAACTCCATTGTCACACAATGGAAGGAACAAAGTTCATCTCATGAACTAATATATACCCAGACTTCCTCTTTGGTAGCATCTTTGGTAGCGATGTATCCAGCCTTTATCATCTAGTATGCCACGGTATCTAGCTTGGAACTCTTCCAACATACCATCCCTTTACTGAGGGTAAAGACAATGTCTGCGACTGACATTCAGTCGTCCTTATCACTCTGGAACCTTTCCAGTGATTCTCCCCAGGATCAATTGATACCATCTTACTATAGCTAGTGAGGATCCTAAGGTCCACTTAGATCTATCTCATAGATCCAAACTAAGGATTTAGGAGGTATCACTTTGATCCTATATGGAGAATCCTTGTGATAAGCGGAGATTGACCGAGCGTAGCATAGGAAACTTCTTCCCTATCAAGATTATGTCATCCACGTACTCTACGAGGATCACCACCATACTCCCTACTACCTTTTTGTATATACAAGGTTCATCTACCATTTTGATGATGTCAAACTTTTTGACTACCACATCAAAATAGATGTTCCAACTCCGCGATGCTTGCTTTATCACATAAAACATCTTGCACATGTTTCCGCTGCTCCCACTATCTACGAAGCCCTCTGACTGTGTACTTATAGACTCTTTCTTCTAAATCTTTATTTAGAAAAGCAGTCATGACACCCAACCGCCAGATATCGTAGTCATGGTATGTATCCGTGGCAAGTAGGATCTGGATGGACTTAAGAAAAGGTACTTAGAAAAGGTTTCATCACAATCCATAGCTGGTCAATGATGCAAACCTTTAACAAGTCTAGCTTTTAAAGTCTCAACTTTTCCATGTACACCAAGTAATCTTCCCAAGATATACTTGCTCCTGATGGGGATTTAACCCTTCAGATAAAGCAACCAAAGTCCATACTTTGTTGGTGTAAAAGGATTCCATCTCAGATCGATAGACATCCAGCCATTCTTACAGAGTCCTACTCCTGATGGCCAGCCCGAAACTAGTTGGGTCATCATCTCATGATACAATCCTTGCTCCCACTGTCATAGAGAAACCGAAGTATCTCTCAGGTGGGTGAGGAACCCTACTAGATCGGCGGAGAGGCTGAGGTTCGTTGGTTGCTATTGAATCCTTTGGTTCTACCAAATCATCAGCTACAGTTTGTATAGCTGGAACTCTTTCCAGTTCTACCTCATGTCCATAAATTTCTTCATAAGAAATTCCCTTTCACAAAGGTGGCATGCTGAGTAACAAAATATCTTTTGTTCCTCGGTTAGGTAGAAGATATTCCCTTGCGTATGCTTGGGATATCCAACAAACTTCTACAGTACTGACTTTGCCTCGAGCTTGTCCGGATTTTTCCTTTTAGACATAGGCCGGACAACCCCAAATCTTAACTAACTTAAGAGATGGGCTCTTCCCTTTCCATATCTCATATGAAATAGTAGGCATCTGATTTGATCGGAACCCTATTCAATAGGTATGCAACTTCATAAGTGCATAACTCCCTAAAAGGAAATAGGAAATTCAGTAGTACTCATCAAAGAGCACACCATATCACATAGGGTGCTATTGCTCCGCCCCAATATACCATCGTGCTATGGTGTATACGGAGGAGTAATGCTGAGAGAGAATCTTATTCTTAGAATAGTCCAGGAATCCCGTGCTCAAGTATTCCCTGATCACTTCAAAGGACATAATACTTATACCCGTTGTTGGCTCTCTACTTCTAACTTATATTCTATGAATATCTCAAAGCTTCAGACTTGTGTTTTAACAGGAACATATGTCTGAATCTCGAGAGATCATCAGAGAATTTAATGAAGTACAAAGAACCGGTCTTGGCATTTATAGACAGGGGACCTTCATACATCAATATGTATCATCCCAAAAGTTCACTAACTCTTTCTCTATTTCCAATAAACAGAGCTATGGTCATCTTATCTCTGTGACATGACTGGCAAGTTTCACAAGATGTAAATTCAAACTAATTTAAATATGCATCTTAATGTAACTTCAGCTAGTCGGGTCACATTGATATGACCTAGTCTATAATGCCTCAAGAAGGATTCGTTCAGTTCTGAACTCTTCCTCTTGAGTGTGTTCTGTATACTAAGAACTGTAGTTTGATTTAGAACATTAATGCTTTTAGATAACGTGCCTGAACCGATCAACTCTTGATATAGGAAATGTTCAAAACATTATCCAACAATACAAAATTATATTCTTTCTTTACTAATAAAGAGACTGATATGATTTTGTATATCAGGTTCGGTATCTAATGACATTTGTTCAGAATCAATGTATTTAGGTAATACAGGGTGACAGTGACCAACAGACCTGGCTGCAACACCTGCACCGTTTTCTGTCTCATGAAACTTATCACCCGTTCTCAGTTCTCTACCTTTCTGTAGCCCATGTAATATATTACATATCTGGCATCCTGATCCGGTATCAGATACCAAGGACGCAGAGGATACTAAGAAACAGTTCTGTGTAATGAACACACCCGAAGATGATGCATCGGTATGCACTTTCTTCGTTTGGGCGGCACGGGAATTCTGGTAATCCCTAATTTCCTGCTCTGTCTTATAACAATTATAAGTTGGAGCGGGACCAACGTTCCCCAGCTCAGTATAACAAGCGGGTTCAGTCAATATATCCGTTTTATTATCTTGATTAAGTTGTGACAGGGTCGCTACCTGGAGAGAGAGAGAAAAAAAAACACTCTGCGTGCGCTCTTGCAAGATCAGATTGGTTATTATTTTATCTAATCAGGATGGCTCCCACTGTTTTTATCAAATCTTCCTTCAAACCCTAAAAGGAAAGACTAGCCGGGATTAATTACACGCTACAAGTTCGCCAATCTTTTAGCCAGGCCAGTGTCGGTACTTTGAGAGAGGTTCCCCATGCTTTCGCACGGACCTAATTAAAGTAAACCTCGTTTTCCCAGATGCGTAAACCCGTTGACACCTTTCTAGACACCTACTTGATTGGCTAATTGTAATGTGTAAAACTCTCCCAGGAGTAACAATTACTCGCAGTGGGTATCGGGATCCAACTATCTCATAGAAGGTATGCAATCTCATTGCAAATTTCAACACTTGAAATTCCCGATAATTTTGCCCCGAACGATCTATGACCTTGACAAGGTCAACAAGCCATAGACTGCAAGTCAAGTTCAACCCGTCATTTCTTGATTGAATTAAACCCACCCGCACGACCCTTGACAAGGTCAACAAGGCCGTACGACTACCCTAATCCAATCTGCATCATATGCATAAGCAGATAAATACTGGTCAGCTACCGCACACTGCGCCTTGACAAGGTCAACAAACGCAGTACGAATACTAAGCAGGACTTATCTGAAATGACGGAGGGCTACGACAGGTTTTTCTGAAAACCGATTGCGTAATGAACTTGATATCGTTATAGAATCAAATGATTTTAAAATGGAGTGTTTTTGAGGCTTTTACTAGTTTCGCTAAAGAGGTCACTCCCGGTGAAGGGATCGTCGGCTCTTTCCTCGTCGAATGAGGTGCAGGATATATCATATATATCACTGTACAAAGCAAGAACTAGAAAAGCAATCAAAAGACAAACCGAGGGGTGTAGCATCTGCCAGTCATTGCTAAAGGGGTCACTCCCGGTGAAGGGATCTCGGCCCTTTCCTTATCGAATAAGGTGCAGGATGTTCTACAAGGAACACCGCGATGCAAAACAAGAACTGTAGGTACCTGTTTTTGAAAATTCGATTCCACCACATCTTTTAGGTTTCTTTTATTTCATTAATCATATTAATGAAGTCCCATCATTTAAATCACCTAAACATCACAGATAAATACGACGTACACTTATGCCATCCGCATTCGCCTCGATGTCCCCTCGTGCACCATTAGGTTAGGTAACTAACGGCAGAGCGGGGCAGGGCTAGCGCGGGTGTAAAACATAAGTAACGTCTATATAATATATCGTATATACTATATACAGTATCTATCACAACATTTCAAATGATCACATCATAGATATCGCAGCAGAAGAAACATATGAAATATTGGATATACTAGGACGTCCGTGTTTTTAATACGGGCCTGTATAAAACACGGATTCCACGGTCGCGATGAATAGCCAAACCCACACCCCTAGATCCCTACGAGAGCGGCAAGCAACCCTACCAATTCTAGAGTTAGGAGACCCAGACTCGACTCCTCGAGTTGGTCTCCCACTGGACTCTAGAACCCGGTTACTTGTGCTCTCCTCCTTGGGTCTATCCTAATGCGGAAAAGTAAATAATATACAAATGGTGACATCAACCTCAACCCGGAAGTGTCTCAATAAAAGAATATTACATACAATAAATTTTACATGAATGAAAATAAAAAACTCTCATCTCACATAAAACCCCCGGCTATTCAAAACGTGACGATCCAATATAACATATCCAGCAACACATAACATCACATGTCATCAACGTAAGTAAATGTGCGCATCCCAATTGTCGTTGACATATAGCAACGAAACCGGCGATATCACATATTACACTTACGGTCACAGAAAAGAAAGTGTAAAACTACAACAGTTGGAATCCGCAACCTCCTTAGACATCGCATGCCCAACAATTATAAACTCCGCATTTTAGTCTCTATATCGAAAACACTTTTCAATATCTAGTCAGGCAATTCAACAAGATTCCCGATAAACTGATCGAATGCTCATCGCAAACTTTAGTAGACGGCCGCACCCCCCATACAGTCGACGAAGTGCACTAAGGCGGAACACCGCTGCCGCGAGCACCCGAACGGATGCTTTCGGCGACGGGGTTCTCCTACAGTCACTTGGTCGGGGCTATGGGACGTGGCTATCTATTAAGTTTACCCGGCGAGTATGCGCGTACGCAACGTGATTGCGACGGACTTTTGATCACATCAAAATTCCGTGGCAACCAATCAAATGAGACTAAAGTGCTAGATTTATAACATTCAAATCAGTTATCTCATAACTACTTGTGGATTCTAAATATTGTATCACATTCCAGATAAATAGAAAATGTTAAACTTTCCGATCGAACAATCAAACACCCAAGTTTTTCCGAAACAGCTCAACACATGAAATAAGTTTAAAAAACATTCACTTCATGCCACGGTACCAACGGTCCAGCCGTAGAAGGGTCAAGCCAACGCCTCACATGTGGTACGTCGTACTGCCCCAAACCCTAAGGTTCAAAGGGCAGTTCAAGACGGTCACATAATCGAGTTAAGGTTTGTTGTCTTCTAGAGGGTCCATCGTGTTACTTGCACTACTTAGAACGTTCTTAAACTACGGAAAAATCCAACACTTGGAAATTTCCCGGCAGGGGAAAAAGTGGGTATTTATATCCGGTCGAACTTTTTAACATGTTCTAAAATATCCGGAAAAACACATAGACGAAGTTAAATATTCCGATCGAAACATCGAGTCCCCAATACAACCCAAAAAAAACTCAACTGTGGAGTATAAATTAAAAATATCCAGAAGAATCAGGAATGATATAAGAACATTAATGTGCAAACAAAAAAGAATGAAGTGACTATATGGGCGCGGAACCGCCGCACGAGCCATGCTTATGTCGCGGTTCCACGGCGCTTTAATCGAATTATGCGCACGTGCTGCACAGTAACTCTTAAAAAAGCCTGCTGAATTTTTTGGGTATTTTTAATTAGGAAAAATCCATAGTTTAAGGAAATGAACAGAGAGGGGTCAAGTTTAGGGTTTCGGGGTTCGATCGGATTTCTAACATCGTCTACACTTCGCCTAAAGATCTAGATAGGCTCTGATACCACTGTAGGGTTACTAGGCACACTCAAGAGGTTCCACAAGGCATCTATCATGCCAAATTCAATTTTTTAGGTGCCGAGAAATCCTAATATAGATCGTTAACTAGAGGATTGGCGAAACTATAAGCTAGCAAACAACTTTACTAACAAGTGAAAGGGATTACAACCTTTGTAGATCCGGTCCTCCACTTCTTTAGCTCCGTGTTGACGTCCCTCCGCTGCGATCATCGGAATCCCGGACTCTAGTAATGGTTTCGTCGGAGAAATAATCGGGCTAGGTCGTTGACTTCGGTGCCGAAGATGATCTACGTCGAGGAGACTCAAACTCAAGCTCCATCTTCACTTGGTCATGAACCTTGTGAAGAGAACACCCTATGTTACATAGAAAGTAGTAGAGGATGAAGAAATAGGAAGTGGGTTCACTTTAGAATTGGATTTCTCACTCTTTTTCTCATGGCACCATTGGAGCTAGCAAGCTTTTTTGGAGCTTGATGATGAAGAAGAAGAAGAAAAAGAATCAATAAAATAAATATCCAAATGAAACTTATCCTTTTAATTATGGCACCACGGTTGAGTTAAGCCCTCATGCTTAACTCATGTAGAGAATTAACCAAAGTATTAGGTTAAAGGTTGGGTTAACTAATATCCTAAACAAATGACAAAAGAGTTGACTTTGTCAATGTTTATCAAGCTTCATGAAGCTTGATAACTTTGACCAAATTCTCATTTCTTTTGTTATTTGCTAGGAAAATAGTAAACCCTAATTTAACCTTGATTTAGTTTAGTTCTCATACACACAACTTGTATCATCAAGCATGATACAAACTTGTACACTTGCATATATCACATATAAACAATGTGCACATTCAAGTGAGAAAATCAATCTTAAGTGAACCAATACTAGTTAATGTAAAGTAATATATCAAATATATAATTATACATTAAATCATTAAATCAACACTTGATTTAACGATCCGGTCATATTGCATATAACCGACTAATATCTATAGTAACAACTTATCGAATCAACACTTGATCCGATAACCCGGCTATATCGCATACAACCTATTAATGTCACAAATCGCGAGAATAGAATACAGTATCACATACTGGTATTATTCTTGGTCCTGCACATATCTCATTTGTGCTCCTATTTCGGTTCGCTTGAGCCAGGAAACCCCTGTGTAGGACTCTAAACACTCGTCAATACGCCGGCAGTAGGTGATGATCATATCAAACACCCACAAGCCGCAAGCGGTCTAAACGTAACGGCCACCCGGGTATTGAGCGATCAGAAGATCAATGAGCAAGCCCGCTCACACTCCTGTGAATCTAACCAGTAACACTTACCGTACAGTCCGGTCTGTTCGTCTGATATGTCGCATATCTCGTCTAAGGGTGGTAAACGTTAGACCCCAATAACTCGATAAGTCGTGTCGATATGAGGCTCATAACGGGTCGAGAAACTACTGGTAACACTTACCAGTAAATCCCTAAAGCAACCTTGGCCAAGGACTTCCTGTTATAGCTAATCGAGCACAGCGCAACATCAAGTCCCTATACCGGGAGAGACGAAACCCCTCCTATCGCTCATTGCCTCCATGTGACTCGGGACTGTACCCAAAAACCACCATTTTGCATGCCCTCTTGGACGTGGTAAGGTGGAAATCAAAGCACAGTGGGAATCACACAAGACTCTATGACGATCTCGGGTCTACAGACTAACCTGCACCAGTGTCATCAGAGAATTGCCATCTGACGTAAGGTATAATACCATCTGGGAGTTCTCGGCGAGTCCGTCCAGTGTACCCAGTCTCCACTGAGCACCCGTATATCATCTCTGATGTCAAACACCAATGGATATGGGATCATCCATCGCCCATCTATATGGGTCGAGAAGCTACACGCTAGTCTACTCTGGTATATCGATGCCCCGTCTCGATACACCCACGACTAGGGACTTTGAAGGATGTACTTATGGACTACCATGTCCCCACTAGTATGATCCGCATCATAGTCCAGGTAGTCAAGTACACATCCTAAGGGCTTTACCAACATGTAACAGAGAGACAATCAGTGTACATGTTAAGGTAAAGAGTAACCAGATAGCATACTATCATATCGAGCAAGAAAGTCATCCCTATATATGTCCAAGCATCCACTACAATATACATCCTATGTATAGTAATGGCCTCTAGGGCATACATATAACTAACACCTCATATACGGAGACTCCCAGCTGGTCATTAGTCAAATAAACGGCGACTACCAAACGTGCAAGCCAGAGTTGGTGAAGTACGGCGAGAGGGTGCAGCAACTGCTGACCCAAATTTCTTCCTACACCTTGGAAAGCATACCGCGTACGGAAAATAGCAAAGCAGACGCATTAGCCAAGCTCGCTAAAGAACTGGCTGACGAAAACCTCGATGATGTGAGGATCGTTGTGCAAAGCCGTCGGGTTCTTGCACCGGCAGAAATATCTCCGGAGTCGTCCGAAGAAAAGGAAGCGACTGAGCAAATGGCTCTGCAAATAAAAGACCAAGAAAAGGTTACGGATTGGAGAGAAGTCTTTATAGACTACTTCAAATCCCGTCGAACACCTGAAGATGCGTCCTCGAAACATCGGCTCATGAAGCGAGCTCTGTCTTTCGCCTTCGTCAATGATACTCTGTATAAAAGATCATTTGATTCTCTGTGGTTAAGATGCCTGGGACCTGAAGAGGCAAAGAGAGTCGTCCAAGAAACTCACGACGGACTCTGCGGTTCTCACCAAGCCGGGCCAAAGATGAAGCTGAAGATCAAACGGATAGGTTATTATTGGCCCACGATGATCCAAGATTGCCTCGAATACGCGAAGCAGTGCCATTCGTGCCAGATTCATGGGGACTTTATCCATCAACATCCAAATTCGCTACATCCAACAGTGGCTAGCTGGCCATTCGAAATGTGGGGGACTGACATAATCGGCCCCATCGAACCAGCATCGTCCAGAGGACATCGATTCATTTTGGCGACAACTGATTACTTCTCTAAATGGGCAGAAGCGGTACCGCTGAGGGAAGTGAAGACGGAGAATATCCTCCATTTCTTTAAGACACACGTCATTTATCGGTTTGGAACTCCGCGACGGATCATTTCCGATAACGGGCCAACCTATAGAAGCCACAAGATCAGCCGCTTCGCACAACAGCATAACAAAGACTGGAGATACTCCTCAGTCTATAATCCCCGAGCTAACGGTCTAGCTGAGGCTTTCAACAAGACCTTGACAAAGATCGTGAAAAAGACGGTGTCTCGAAATATCAAGGACTGGAATGAGAGACTGCATGAAGCTCTCTGGGCATATCGAACTACGTTCAAAACGGCCACAAACACAACGTCGTACGCATTGGTATTCGGTACAGAAGCGGTACTCCCCCTCGAGATAGAGTTACCCACTCTACGAGTGGCAGTTCATTACGAGCTAACGGACGAAGAGAATGCTCACTTTCGGCTTGAGGAGCTCGATGCCCTTGATGGAACCCGGCTCATAGCACAACAAAATCTGGAGGCTTACAAAGAAAAGATGATGCGCTCATAAGAAAGATTAACTAGGCCGAGGACATTCCGCCAAGGCGAGCTCGTGCTAGTGGTCAAAAGACCTATGATCCCTAATCGCGCCAAGCAGGGGAAGTTCGAGCCGAACTATGAAGGCCCATATATCATAGACAAGGTCTACCAGGGTGGGGCCTACCTACTCATGGACATGCATGGCAAAAGGCCCTTCAGGCCAATAAATGGTCGCTTCCTGAAAAAGTACTACGCTTGACGAGTCACGGCCTAGGTCAATGATAGATGACGACGACTATATCCGCTCGCTATCTTCCTAAGCCCAAACTCTATAAGTAGTAGCCGGCTAACGGACAGAAACGTCCTTAAACTAACAACGGACCAAAATATCCTTAAACTAACAACGGACCGAAACGTCTTTAAACTAACAACGAACCGAAATGTCCTTAAACTAACAATGGACCACTACGTCCTAAAACTAGCTGTTGACCGAGATGCCGATAAACTACGGTGGATTACAGCATCCCAAGGCTGATACAAAAAAAAAGAATAAAAAAAACGGTATGTCCATAAGCGACAAGGGCACGGATGAAAACCCGAAAGGGCTCCGTGAGTAAAAACAGCAGGGCTACCGGCAAGTTTTGTGAAAACCCGAAAGGGCGCAATCTCGTTAAAGGACACTTGCAAGGTTCTCTCGACTTTGTAAGGAGAAACCGCCTGCGTGAGATCCTTACGACTCACAAGGGAGCAACACACTTAGGGATCCCCACGATTCCTAAGGAGAAATTACACTTGCGAGATCCTCACGACTCGTAAGGAGAACCCTCTTATAGGACCCTCACGGCTCATAAGATTCAAAAGTCTTAAGCTACATGGATCTGAACCTGTTCTTAAGCAGCCACCACAACCACCGACACTGCCCTACAAGCGGCTCAATGCCGACCCTTGTATACAATCTATGGGCGCGAATAAACATTTCCCTCACAAAGTCCCATCCGTGACTAGGGGTATGTTTGCACGGTGAACAGCCCTTGTAAGTCCTCTCGACTTATAAGGAGAAAACACTCTTGTAAGATCCTTACGACTTATAAGAGAACACACACTTAGGAATCCTCACGATTCCTAAGGAGAAAACGCACCTACGGGATCCTCACGACTCGCAGGGAGAAAAACCTTTATGAGACCCTTACGGCTCATGAAGTCGAAAGCCTTAGTCGACAGGATCCTAACCCTATTCGCTAAGCCACCTTTGTTCGACATCGATAGAGGAAAACGATGATCCGCTCCTGGCAATATTCCAGTTGTAGCGGTGTTGATGCCGAAATTGGTATCTAATTCCAAACTTGTAGCAAAGTAGCTAGCGAGCCACACATGCATACGAAATAGCCGAAATGATGGGGCAACTTGCAAACAAAATCAGCAAGTAAAAATATATGCATGCAAATAGCCGAAATGATTGGGCAACTCGCAATAAAAAGCAACGAGTAAAAATAAAATAAATAGACGAAATGATTGGGCACCGCGAAAAATAGCCGAAATGATTGGGCAATCGCGACCCTCGCGATATAAAAGCTGAAATGATAGAGCATCGCGGAAAGAAATAAAAAAATGAAAGAATAAAATTTATGCCCTACATGTGATATCACATCAATCCCTGTATACAATCCAGGGGTGAAAACAAAGAAGGAATCACACATTCCCTCCCCAGGCTCCATCAGAAAACGAAGCCAAATCTCGACGGTTCAGGGATAACCTAGAGATCATCAACAACGTTCCTCCCCATTCCAGCAGGATTCAGACGCTGCAATCAACCGTGGAGCTACGGCAAGACCCCTACTTCAAATATCAATGGTTCCCAGATGACCAAGAGACCACTTCGATATTCGTCTCATTACAACAGACGCAACGTCATCCAAATGACCCCGTTTCGGAAATACGTCATCCAAATGACCCCGTTTCGGAAATACGTCATCTACATGACCCCGTCTCGGAAATACTTCATCCACAAGACCCCGTCACGGAAATACGTCATCCACATAACCCCGTCTTGGAAATACGTCATCTACATGACCCCGTTGCGGAAATACGTCATCCACATGACCCCGTAGAGGAAATACGTCATCCACATGACCCCGTCTCGGAAATACGTCATCCACATGACCCCGTCTCGGAAATACGTCATCCACATGACCCCGTCTCGGAAATACGTCATCCACATGACCCCGTCTCGGAAATACGTCATCCACATGACCCCGTCGCGGAAATACATCATCCACATGACCCCGTCTCGGAAATACGTCATCAAAATGACCCCATCGCGGAAATATGTCATCCACATGACCCCGTCTCGGAAATACGTCATCCACATGACCCCGTCACGGAAATACGTCGTCCACATGACCCCGTCTCGGAAATACGTCATCCACAAGACCTCGTCTCGGAAATACATCATCCAAATGACCCCGTCTCGGAAATACGTCATCCACATGACCCCGTCTCGGTAATACGTCATCCATATGACCATGTCACGGAAATACGTCATCCACATGACCCCGTCTCGAAAATACGTCATCCACATGACCCCGTTAGGGAAATACGTCATCCACATGACCCCGTTGCGGAAATACGTCATCCACATGACCCCGTTGCGGAAATACGTCATCCACATGACCCAGTTGCTGAAATACGCCATCCACATGACCCCGTTTCGGAAATACGTCATCCACATGACCCCGTCTCGGAAATACGTCATCCACATGACCCTGTCGCGGAAATACGTCATCCACATGACCCCGTCTCGGAAATACGTCATCCATATGACCCCGTTGAGGAAATACGTTATCCACATGACCCCGTCGTGAAAATACGTCGTCCACATGACCCCGTTTCGGAAATACGTCTTCCACATGACCCCGTCTCGGAAATACATCTTCCAAATGACCCCGTCTCGGAAATACGTCATCCACATGACCCCATCTCGGAAATACGTCATCTACATGACCCCGTCACGGAAATACGTCATCCACATGACCCCATCTCGGAAATACGTCATCCACATGACCCCGTTGCGGAAATATGTCATCCACATGACCCAGTTCCGGAAATACGTCATCCACATGACCTCGTCTCGGAAATACGTCATCCACATGACCCCGTTGCGGAAATACGTCATCCACATGACCCCGTCTCGTAAATACGTCAACCACATGACCCCGTTTTGGAAATACATCATCCACATGACCCCATCTCAGAAATACGTCATCCACATGACCCCGTAGCTAAAATACATCATCCACATGACCCCGTCTCGAAAATACGTCATCCACATCACTCCGTCGCGGAAATACGTCATCCACATGACCCCGTCCCGGAAATACGTCATCCACATAACCCCGTCTCGGAAATACGTCATCGACATGACCCTGTCACGGAAATACGTCATCCACATAACCCCGTTTCGGAAATACGTCATCCACATGACCTCGTCGCGGAAATACGTCATCCACATGACCCCGTTTCGGAAATACGTCATCCACATGACCCCGTCACGGAAATACGTCATCCACATGACCCCGTCTCGGAAATACGTCATCAACATGACCCCGTTTCGGAAATACGTCATCCACATGACCCCGTCTCTGAAATACATCATCCACATGACCCCGTCATGGAAATACGTCATCTACATGACCCCGTCGCGGAAATACGTCATCCATATGACCCCGTCACGGAAATACGTCATCTACATGTCAATCTCATTAAACACTTACGGGTACTCTCGATTCGTAAGGAAGAAAACTCTCTTATAAGATCCTTACGACTTATAAGGGAAAACACACTTAGGAATTCTCACAACTCCTAAGGGGAAAAGACACCTACGAGATCCTCACGACTCGTAGGGAGAAAATTCTTTATGAGACCCTCACGGCTCATAAAGTTGAAAAGTCTTAGATAGCAGATCTGAACCTGCTTTCTAAGCCATCACTACCTATTGAAGAGTTCAAGATGAAATGTTCTTTATTATCTACAGGTCACACTTGCCAGAGTAACATACCAACAACACAGCAAAGAAAAAAAAACGACAGTGGGAGATAAGAAAAATGTGTCTTTATTCATGAACTCATTTGAATACAAGATACATCATATAAAAGAATAAAAAATGGATACATGTTATTCAAAGATTACAAGTGTGTAATTGGTACAAAATAGCTACTGAGAAGGAAGCGTTTTCAACAAGTCCGTAAGCTGTTCTCGCACTTCTTTCATCGCCTTCTCATGATCAGCCGCCGCGGCCAGCTCCGCTTCGATTCGAGTCCTTTGTTGCAAGCATGATGAAATCTTCTCATCGATTTCCCGTTGGGAAGCTTCGCGAATCTGCGTAACTCGCTTGATAGAGTCGAGCTTCCGTCTCAATACAAGCCCGTCCGAGATACATTGCTACAAAGTGTCAAAGATGGCTCTCAGTTGTGCGGCGTTCGCTTCGACCTGAGCACGTAATTGGACAGACTCAGCGGAAGCCTCCTCGCGTTTCTTCCGCCTCAAGGTCGCTTCTTGTTCAAAATGGCGAAGGAAGGACACTCTCTGCTCGACCCATGCGGCCCGCTGGGAGTTCAAAGCCTGAATCTCAGGGGCAGGATGCATAAACTCAAGCTCATGCAGGCAAGCCTCAATCTTCCTGCAATGATTAAACCAAGACTCGACGACGCCTTCATTATGGAAGTTCACAAGCATCTCCAGGATTGGATTGACCTCGGCAGCAAAATCTGCGGCAGATGTAGGAGCCTCCGCGTCAAGCTCCTCGACGTATTCGCTCAGCATACGCAGACTGGTCACGGCACCTTTTGAGGATGGACGTCTGGAAAAGGGCCCTGCCGGCATTATAATAAGAGACTCAAATGGGGATGGAGTCGATGTGATTGCTGCAAAATAAATCATAGTCAGAGGTCGGCTCAAGAAATAA
This sequence comes from Agapanthus africanus, assembly GCA_030015575.1. Lineage (NCBI taxonomy): Eukaryota > Viridiplantae > Streptophyta > Magnoliopsida > Asparagales > Amaryllidaceae > Agapanthus > Agapanthus africanus. The sequence continues at coordinate 104,443,884 of JASDDO010000031.1, read as the reverse complement.
AGAAAATACATGAAAAATAGAGTCTACTATACCGGCTGCAACATGGAGCAGAGCTGGGAGTACTGGTGGTGCAACAATACCCTTGTCCCCTCCTTCAATTTGTAAGGCTACAAGCAATGCAAAGAGGGATTAGCAATAATGTGACTGCCCGTTAAAGAAAGGACGTCGTTTAGAAAAGATACTCACCGACACCACCAGGCGGACTAATCTCTGACAGGAAGGAGAAGTGTGGGTGCAGCACCTGATACAGGTGGTCAAAAAGAACTCCTGCAAGGACGCAGTAATGCAACGTTAGTACATAAGTTATACAGCCTAAAAATAAGACTGATGGGTCACGAATCCGCACCTTCCAACATCTGAGATGGTACGAGAGAGGGTAGAGGAGGTGTCACCGTCAAAGCGGTAGCTGATGGCGCTGCCTCGGGTAGCGCAACCTCAACGCTCGCCACACCTGCATTAGAAACAAGATAAATATTGTCAGGAAAAATCGAAAAGGATTGCAGAATAAAAAGAAAAGCAATGACTCAAAATCTACCTGATGAGTCGCCAGTCGGAACAGCGACGAGGGCGTCACTTGATACAGCAACTGCTTCATCCTTTTCCATCGGGACGGTCTCACCTCCCGTCGCCTCATCCCCTGACTCTACGAGAGCCGTCGTAACGCTTGCGACACCAGGAGATGGCAAAGAGCCGCAGGCGGAAAGAGCGACGATCGGGGCAGTGCCCGACTCTTGTGAAAGAGTGACTACCTCAGGCTCGGCGGCTGTAGCCATCTCACCCATCACCACCTCGGGCTCGGCAATGGTGGTCGTCTCACCTACCGCCATCTCAGGCTCGGCGATCGTGACTGTCTCACCCCCCGCTACCTCGAGCTCGGCGATCGCAGCCATCTCGCCTACCGCCGCCTCGGGTTCGGCAATCACGACTACCTCCTCTAGCGCTACCCTAGGCTCAGCGGTCGCCACCACTTCTTCGGTAAGACTCGGCACTGCAAGGTAAGATATATGAGAATTGATATTTATAACTTTGACAATGGAACCCCGTGTCACATTACCTTGAGTTGGTCTTCCGACCGCTTCCCGAGCCGCACGTGCTGCCCGTCTATAGGCAGTAGACAAGGCAGCCGGGGATTCCTCTGAAGGAGTGGGGGCAGGGGTAGCGGTGCTCGAACCCGCACCCGCGGCCAAGGCAGCAGTACGCTCCATTGCCGCATGCATTCGACGCTTCCTTTCCGCCCGGGCCGTCAAAGCGGATCTTCTGGATGCCTCCAACAATAGGACGTCGTCATCTTCGCCAAGGGTTACCTCTGGAACCGTTATAGCTTCCGTCATCGGTCGTTTGAGTAAGGCCTCTTTCGGCAGTGCTGAAGAGGCCGGGACTTCGGTGGCTGGCCCGGGAAGAATCTCCACATCACCTTGCGGGATTTTCATTACGGTCCCTGCGATAAGATAAAGAAGGGGTTAGATTGTCCATAAGAAAGGAGAATGAAGATGCAATGAGCCGAGACATACCAATGCCCAACAAGGCGCGATTCCTCTCCTCCTCCTCAAAGGTCCTAAGGGAAGCCGTCAGAGCCTCTTCAGTGGTAAAGCCTGTTACAGAAGGAAAAATGTCGGTCAAGACATGATAATAAAAATAAATATATGATGCAATAACAAGGTGTGACTGATGTTTACTTGATTGCGCAAGAGTGGCCATTTCCGCTTGGTGGCTTGCGGATCGCACAGAAGCTGCAATAGCAGCCTCGAGGTTAGTATCATCTGGCGCTATGAAGAGACCTTCGTTGGTCCCATATTCGCTCAGGCCCTCGTTATAAGAAGCATGAGGCTCCAGGACGAGTACAGCATCTAGAGAAAGGACCGACTTCTTCTTCCTCTTTTGCACGCGAGCTCCAGTCGCAGCAAGCACAAGCTTAAGCTTAGTGGGCACTTTGGGGCGACGAGTCCCGATATCTGAGCCCACGCCAGATCCGCGGGAGCACGGGGCACCGGTGGTACATCCACCATCTCCACGGGAGCACGGGGCACCGGTAGCTCAGGCCTGTCCTCGGGGACTTCAATCACGGCAGCTCCTTGTTCAGACCATAATATTGCATTTTTCATTCCCCTATTCTTATCCTTTTTATAAATAAACAGGTACTCTTGAAGCACGTTTGTTGCATATTACAGGATACAGGTTTCTGGAGCAAATACAGTGAAAAAGACACAAACCAACAGAAAAAGGGACTTTTGACCAACAATTAGACGGATCCTAGTCAAGCCTAGACGAAGAACAGTGTAAGGTCCAAAATGTCAAGACAAACAGTTAAAAGATCGCTATAAGTTTTCACTGAAACATCTGGAGAAGAATTAGAACCCCAACAGAGAAAATAACTATGGAAATAGAAAGCCCAAGAAGGAAATAAGGAAGCCAAGAAGTTTGGTGAGCTAAGCTCACTAAAGGGCCGCGGAACCGCGGCCCAAGCGCCCAATTGCCGCCGTTCCGCGGCCATTTAATGCCCGTGTCGGCGCCGACTTCTTGTGTCGGTGCGTCGGTGCGGGTGTTTGGATTTTTCGTGGGCAAATCTGTAATTGCACATGTGCGAATCCCGGAACCCTAAATTCTCATGTTTACTTATAAATTGTAATCGAAAATTGTAAAAACCCTATGCCTCTTTTCAATCAATAAAATTCAGAATTGCTGGGAGTTTATTCAGATCTGTTCTATATTGCTTGGAGGGAGCCATCGAACTAGTAAGTTAATTTTAATACTTTGTTTTTATTCTCTTTTAATTAGTATGTTTTACCATCCCCTAATGAGCGAGTAATCTCCTCGCTCGTTAGGATTAGTCTTAGGGAAAGGTTTGAGAGATGAGATCTCTCACCCCTTTCATGCCATCCACACCTAAGAGTTAGAACTCCATGCATGCACGCACAACCGCTCCCTGCGGCATCCTACCCCTTGAGGTAATGATGAACCGTAGTATAAAGGGCCGGTTGCGCGCGTCTTCCATGGAGGTTAGGGTAATTATCGATAAAGGAAGGATACGAATCTAGAGGAAGAAACATCTTCCCAAAAGATTCTTATCCACTTTATGGATAATTACTGTAACATCTAATAGATCAATAATAAGGCATTGAAAGCGGTGAGGAAACCTTAAATCTCCAAACTTCCCCTAAACCTAACCCTAGCGAGACTTTAAATTAGATTAATTTAGTTTAATAATAGATCTAGAATTTAGAAACCAACCAAAACATCATTTAGAATCAACTCGTAAAAACACATTTAGAAAATTACACATCTCTGTGGATCGACCTGTACTCACCGGCTAGCTGCAAAGCGACGCCGTTCTTGATTGCGGTTACAAATATTTTTGATATATCTTTTAGAAAGCGCAAGCACGCTAAATCATCAAATCAAACCATTTGATTAGTCCAAAAATATAAGTTTACCGTAATCAGAAACGGCGTCGCTTTGCAGCTAGCCGGTGAGTACGGGTCGATCCACAGAGATGGGTAATTTTCTAAATGTGTTTTTACGAGTTGATTCTAAATGTTGTTTGGATTGATTAAATCTAAAACCTGGATCTATTATTCAACTAAATTAATCTAATTTAAAGTCTCGCTAGGGTTAGGTTTAGGGGAAGTTTGGAGATTTAAGGTTTCCTCACCGCTTTCAATGCCTTATTATTGATCTATTAGATGTTACAGTAATTATCCATAAAGTGGATAAGAATCTTTTGGGAAGATATTTCTTCCTCTAGATTCGTATCCTTCTTTTATCGATAATTACCCTAACCTCCATGGAAAACGCGCGCAACCGGCCCTTTATACTACGGTTCATCGTTACCTTGAGGGGTAGGATGCCGCAGGGAGCGGTTGTGCGTGCATGCATGGAGTTCTAACTCTTAGGTGTGGATGGCATGAAAGGGGTGAGAGATCTCATCTCTCAAACCTTTCCCTAAGGCTAACCCTAACGAGTGAGGAGATTACTCGCTCATTAGGGGATGGTAAAACATACTAATTAAAAGAGAATAAAAACAAAGTATTAAAATTAACTTACTAGTTCGATGCCTCTTTTCAATCAATAAAATTCAGAATTGCTGGGAGTATTATTCAAATCTGTTCTATATTGCTTGGAGGGAGAAATTTGATTGCAAGTGAATTTTTGTTTTGCATAATTTAATTGGACTTTAAGGGGCTAATTGACCAAACTCAGATTGGGTGGGGATTTCATCACCCTTCCCAGGACCCCAGAAAACACCTAAAGCATGTGCATTGACCACAATTAATTAAAAAAATATTAGACTCAGACCTAAGGACATCGAGCTCAATAGGAAAAGGACTAGTATAGGCATCGACCGTTTATCCTAACTGATTTTGCGGTGTTTAGGCTAGTGGTTTTTAATTAGGCCCACTACTGTGGTTCCTTCCCACTTACCTGGCCGTACTTGTCGGTGAAGAGGCGGTTTGAGGTCCTATTTCTAGCCCTAGTTAGGAGCTGTCTAGCAGACCTAGGCGACCCTAGATCTAGGCCTGATTGTGCATGTGTGGTTGATACATTTGTGTCACGAGTCTCTTTTCAAAACTTCATTGCAAAACTCTCACATAAATAAATAAAAAAAAGAAAAATCTTTTCAAAACTTGCAACTTGCCGCTAACAAAACTTGCAACTCACTTCCACTCACTTCCACTCACTTCCCTCCATTGACGTTATCTTACCCCCACATTCTGTTTTTCTATTTTTCTAACTACACTATCCCTTTTAGTGTATGTCACTTTGGACTGGGGATACTAACGCCCGATTAGTCCGTGTTTCGTTGGTACCAACCGACGAACCTTTCGACACCGAAGTCGAAATTCCCTCCATTTTCTTACCTCCATCTTCAAATTCTTCTTTCGAAGGTATGTCGGGATTCAACCCCCAACGATACCTTACCGACGGGAATGACTCCACCTCCGCCAGGTGCGAATAACCCGAATCTTCCGCCTGTTGTAGCGCCCGCACGAGTTGCGCTTCAGGATCTCTTCTACCCCGTCCGCACTTCTTTACCTACATGTCTTTCACCCCCACCAGCAAATGGGGACAACTTTGAAATAAAACCACATTTCATCAATATGCTGCCAAAATTTCATGGTTTGGAATCTGAAGATGCATATATCTTTCTCAATAAATTCCAAAATGTGTGCGCTGTGATGAAGACGACCCAATTAAGTGATGACGCTATATGGCTAAGGGTCATTCCTTTTACCTTATGTGACCTAGCCGAGAAGTGGCTATACAGCACCGCATCACATTCCATTAGAAATTGGGACGAGTTTGTGAGAGCTTTTCTGAAAAAGTTCTATCCTCATCACAAAACTGCTAGAATCCGTAACGAGATTATACAATTTTCACAGCTTTCTTCCGAACCATTTTGGAAGTGCTTCGAGAGATTTAAAGACCTATTTGTTCAATGCCCTCATCATGGGATCAAAAGTTGGCAACTTTGCCAAACATTATACGAGGGATTGAACTCGTCAACGAAGCAGTTGCTAGAAACCATATCTCAAGGTCATTTTCTCTCCAAGTCTAGCGACGAAGCGTGGCAGTTTCTTGGGGATCTTAGTGAGCAAACAATTCAGTGGGAAAGTACCAAGACCACATCATCTTCTTCTGTTGGTCAATCTAGGGCAGGCATACATCAAGTAGATATGTCGATTGCTATGAAGGCCGAGATGGCCGCACTTATGAAAAAGCTAGAAGCCATTGAGACCAAAATCTCATCGTCTTCTCCTGCCACTGCTTTACCCACATGAACTGTTTGTGCTTGTTGTTCGAATCCATCGTATCTAACCGAAGAGTGTCCTTATAATGCACCTATTCAAGGACAAGATCAAGTCAATGCTGCATTTCAGCAACGACAAAGAAACGATCCGTACTCTTCGACATACAATTCGGGGTGGAGGAGTCACCCAAATTTCGCTTGGAACCAAAATCAACAAGTCCAAGGAAATAACAATTTTCAAAGACCTCTTTCTCCACAACAACAACAAGCACCTTCACAAACTCAAAACCAGCAACCTTTCCAACAACAGCCTTATACAAATCAAACGAACAATTCAGTTCAACCAAATGATGATAAGGTTATCTCGCTCGAAAAAAGTCTAGATGCATTTCTCAAGCAATCTACAGAATCCGCAGCAAGATTTGAAAATTATGTTCAATCTTTGATGACTAACAATGCTTCACACGATCAAAGTATCAAATCTATTGAGGCACAAATTGCACAATTAACTGCTGCGTTAAGCGAGAGAGAAAAGGGAAAGCTTCCATCTCAACCATTGCCAAATCCCGGTCACACACAAAACGCATATCCCAATCACAATGTAAATGCGGTGACCACGTTGAGATCCGGAAGAGTGTTGCAAAATAATGTGGGAACTAGTGATGATATCCCCGCCGGTGGTTCTTCTTCTTCTTCTTCTTTTTCTCCATCGCCATCTTCCCCTTCTTCATTTTCTTCACTTTCTTCTTCACCTTTTTCTTTAGAGCCTATTCTCCACCCTTCACACGGCTCTACTTCTTCTAGCTCGAACGGACCCATTTCTCACAACATGAACACATCTACACCGGGATCCGTTCCTACTCCACATTCTATTCCACAGACATTTGACTCAACAAATTTTCAAAATGCTCCATTCCCAAACAGGTTGAGTCCTAATAAACCAACTGCACAAGTGGAGAAGATTGTGGAGATATTTAAGCAAGTTAGCATAAATATACCTCTCTTGGATGCAATCCAACAAGTCCCTTCATACGCGAAAATCTTAAAGGGCTTATGAACCTCGAAGAGAAAGGCATCTCAAGTACCCAAGAAAGTGCTAGTGGCTAGTGCAGTGAGCAATGCTATTAACCACCATCAAACCTTACCCCAAAAACGAAAGGACCGCGGCTGTCCTACGATTTCAATCACAATTGGGGATAAGAAAATTAATCGAGCACTTTTAGATCTTGGGTCTAGTGTTAACCTGATTCCCTACTCCGTGTACGAACAATTAGGGGTTGGAGAGTTGAAACCCACTCGTTGTACTCTCCAAATGGCTGATCGATCAATCACCCATCCAAGGGGTCAGCTAGAGGATGTGTTGATCAAAGTTGGGGAGTTCATATTCCCCGTTGATTTTATTGTTATGGATACACAACCTGTTGCTAACCCAAGAAACCAAATTCCGGTGATCCTCGGTCGACCATTTTTGGCCACTTCCAATGCTGTAATAAACTGTCGCAATGGCTCCATGACTTTATCCTTTGGGAAGATGTCTAGTGAATTCAATATTTATAAGATGGGAAGTCTGCCCCCCGAGCCTAAAACTAGTACACGAGAAATTTGCTCTATTCACAAAATCACGCAGGAGGAATGCGAGCTTGAAAGATTTCTATTTGATGAAAATAGTTTTGACGCCACTAGTGCGTCCCTCCTTGAGCCTACCACCGTTGACACAACCGACATTGATTATGAATGTTTCACTTTTTCGGATGATGACGACTCACAGCCCGAATATGAGTCTTTCGAATTTTTGGATGAGTTAGTCGAACCATCCGAATCGGTTGTTTGCAGTGATTTCGAACCTGTGTTGGAGTCCTTTGAGTTCAAGGTAGATTCCGCAATGATTCTTTCGCCTCCGAAACTCGAACTCATGTCCTTACCGCCTCACCTTAAATATGCTTACATAGGTGAGAATGAGACTTCTCCCATTATAATGTCAGCCTCTCTAGCCTTCGAGCAAGAGAACGCTATTCTAAAAGTCTTACAAGATAGGCGGCAAGTTTTCGGTTGGACTATGGCGGACATCGAGGAAATCAGTTCCCTTATAATTGAATATCATATGAAATTGATGGATGATGCCACGTCAATAAAGGACCCACCGGAACATTTTGGGGATATTGTGGTTAGTCAACCTCCTCTTTTAGAAGTTGAACCACCCCCATTTCTTTTAAGCTACGAGAATGCCAATATTCCACTAATTGCTGATCATTCACATTCTCGTTTAGATGCATCACCACCTCCTGTATATTCACCTCCACACCCTCCATACCACCACTTCTATCTTCCCCAATTCTTTGTGAATCGCTACAACTTATTCTTCTACCAACTCATATTCTTTACTGATAAATTTTTCAACTGGTTGGTGTTGACATTTGGTCTATGCAAAGTTTGGCAGTAATGTCTAACATAGTTTAAATGAAGTTTGGGGGAGGGCCTTTTTGTATATATTTTTGTTTTTCTTAACAATAAAAAAAAATTATAAATAAATAAACAGGGGAGTATCGGCATTTTGACCCTCTTGGTTTAGCATGACAGTGAGGACACTGTCAAGTTCAAGTTTGGGGGTATGCTCGGTACGTCTTCTTCCTTCGCATTCATTTCATTTGTACATATTTTTGCATTTGCATACTTATTTGAAAACCCATAAAAAATTGAAAAATTTCAAAATTATAAAAATTAATGTATTCAATTTTGGCTAATTGACTTGAGTTTGACAAATAGGTTAACTGGCTAGGAACAACTAGTTCTTAGACTTAGTGAATTAAAAACCCTAAAAATAACATTCCTTAAAGTTTAACGGTAGAAAGTATATGCCTTGTAGTTTATTTAGAAATAGGCAAATTTTGGATTCACTTCTTAGGCTAAGTCAAAACAAGGGAAGAGTATTGATGTTCTTATTAAAGTATAAGTTTGAAAAATAGTTCCTAGCTTAAGTCTAGATTCTGAAAACGTATACCCTACAAATTGCACAATCACGCATCTTGAAACTTGGAATAGTAGAGGAGACCTTGAATTGCTCTTGTCTAAAGTCCTTAGTACAATGAAAATAAAAAAAATGTGTGAATGAAGAACAAAAAAAAATGAACACTGGTTTTTGTGATTACTTAAGGCTGCAAAAATAGAAAAATATTTAGCGAGGGTGCTTCATCACCTAGTGCCTTAGACCAACTGGTTTGGGAGTCACTGCTAAAGCCTTGGGTGTTGCAAAGACTAGGAAGTACGCTTTAAAGTGCAAACGCATTTTGTAATCGGTCGTTGGTACCTCAAGAAGTATTAACGGTCGCATGAAGGATGTGTAAGCAAATTTCATTTAAATTCACCAACTAATTAGTACTTTGGACAACGGACAAGGGGTTGATTGCTTGATTTGAATTTCCAAGTGTAGGGGTGACTTATACACACACGAAGGGGTATGTGATTGGAGTTTAGATGAGAAAAAGGAATGAAGAATAGAACTTTATCTTTAATAGAGTTGATAGAAATTCCTGAGTAGAGATGTAACCCTAGAAGGAAAACTTAGGAGATGCCGAAAGCTAAGTAAGTCTATAGGATATATATAATCTTAAGTTAAATGATGAGGAAGTGTGAAGAATGTGGGTGGATAATTTACAAGTATAAGATAATAGAATTCCTTGTTGGAAAACTTAATTGGAGAACAAAAGTCAATGGGCCAAATTGATAGGATTTTGTGGGTGTAATCCGCTGAAAACCCTCAGGAGACAACACTCCTCCTACTAGGGACACCTAGAGGTTTAACGGCTTGTTGCACGTGCTCAGTGCAATCGCGTTTCCCTGCGAAAGTGTGGTTAGGATTTTAGTGAATAAATAATAAGTTTGCTCGAGGACGAGCAAAAGATAAGTTTAGGGGTATTTGTTCAGACCATAATATTGCATTTTTCATTCCCCTATTCTTATCCTTTTTATAAATAAACAGGTACTCTTGACGCACGTTTGTTGCATATTACAGGATACAGGTTTCTGGAGCAAATAGAGTGAAAAAGACACAAAACAACAGAAAAAAGGGACTTTTGACCAACAATTAGACGGATCCTAATCAAGCCTAAACGAAGAACAATACAAGGTCCAAAATGTCAAGACAAACATTTAAAAGATCGCTACAAGTTTTCACTGAAACATCTGGAGAAGAATTAGAAGCCCAACAGAGAAAATAACTATGGAAATAGAAAGCCCAAGAAGGAAATAAGGAAGCCCAGAAGTTTGGTGAGCTAAGCTCACCAAAAGGCCGCGGAACCGCGGCCCAAGCGCCCAATTGCCGCGGTTCTGCGGCCATTTAATGCCCGTGTCGGCGCCGACTTCTTGTGTCGGTGCGTCGGTGCGGGTGTTTGGATTTTTCGTGGGCAAATCTGTAATTGCACATGTGCGAATCCCGGAACCCTAAATTCTCCTGTTTACTTATAAATTGTAATCGAAAATTGTAAAAACCCTATGCCTCTTTTCAATCATTAAAATTCAGAATTGCTGGGAGTTTATTCAGATCTGTTCTATATTGCTTGGAGGGAGCCATCGAACTAGTAAGTTAATTTTAATACTTTGTTTTTATTCTCTTTTAATTAGTATGTTTTACCATCCCCTAATGAGCGAGTAATCTCCTCACTCGTTAGGGTTAGCCTTAGGGAAAGGTTTGAGAGATGAGATCTCTCACCCCTTTCATGCCATCCACACCTAAGAGTTAGAACTCCATGCATGCACGCACAACCGCTCCCTGCGGCATCCTACCCCTTGAGGTAATGATGAACCGTAGTATAAAGGGCCGGTTGCGCGCGTCTTCCATGGAGGTTAGGGTAATTATCGATAAAGGAAGGATACGAATCTAGAGGAAGAAACATCTTCCCAAAAGATTCTTATCCACTTTATGGATAATTACTGTAACATCTAATAGATCAATAATAAGGCATTGAAAGCGGTGAGGAAACCTTAAATCTCCAAACTTCCCCTAAACCTAACCCTAGCGAGACTTTAAATTAGATTAATTTAGTTTAATAATAGATCTAGATTTTAGAAACCAACCAAAACATCATTTAGAATCAACTCGTAAAAACACATTTAGAAAATTACCCATCTCTGTGGATCGACCCGTACTCACCGGCTAGCTGCAAAGCGACGCCGTTTCTGATTACGGTAAATACAAATTTTTGGATTAATCACTCCTCTTAGCGGAGGAATGACAATGGTCCGTCGCTTCAAGGGAAGGTTTCGGTCACTAGCAGGGGGTGCACCCTTGCGGTCAAGTAGCAGCCGCTTCTCCTCCCTGATAACAGCACCCATTGCATGTTGATACCAGGCCACGTGTACGTTAAGGGCCCTCGGGACGCAACTCGGTTCACTGATAAAGAAGTGAGATCCCGTATTTAAGCGCATGAAATGATGTAGCGCGCCCCGCATTCCCTCTTCAGTGGCAACGGGTTCTACCAAGAAAGCCTCCAGCGGGACTCCTTGATTATAACTCAGCTGCTGGGCAAAATGATGGGGGTTGTATCTCATGAATAGCGCCGCATCATTTTTCCTGAATACAAGAAAGCCCGGCCTGATGGAGTACAAATGGAGAATCTCCCGGGCTTTCAACACGGAGGCCCCGTCCTTAAAAATGTCTTGCAGTGACAGCACCGCCTTGGAAGTTTCCTGGCCGATGGTCAAGACTTTGTCCGTGAAAGACATACCATCTCCAACCGTGCGCGGATGAAAGAGCAAGCCCCTAGCTTCCCACTGTGACGGACTCACAATGGAGGCGTCAACCAGCCGCATAATCCGAGGGAACTTGCATCTCTCGTAAAACGAAGGTCTCTTATGAATGCCGAAGACCCCGAGCACGTGCATCTCTATCCATGAAGTGAAGTAATGCATCGGGAAGTTGGCAGGATGCACCCCCAGTTCAGTGGTATCCGCCGCTACGCTAAGACCGTGGTATAAGTGGGCTAACCCGGCGATCCTGATGGCCACTTATATTCCGGCAACCATGCGATGCGCAGGGTAGAAGACGGAAGGCCTCATGTAACGAGGATGCATAGGGAGCATGAACCAGCTCAACCATAGCCCAAGAAACCCAAGAAATAACGCCTCCTCGTCAATGCCCGGAGCGGCGATTTCTGACAGAGGGATGATCGCAACGTCAAGAGGAAAGAAGCCCTTTTGATCAGCTTCCAGTACCGGCTGACGGTCCAAGCCAAAGCCGAAGGGATCATCGAGCTTAGTAAACTTTTCGCCTCGTCGCGAAAAAATCTCCGAGCGAAGAAACCGGGCAATGAAGTCCGCAAAACTGACCTCCCCGGCCTCCGGATTCAAGGAAGAGGCTCTCGTACAAGTTCAACACCTTTATCAGGATGGGGAAATGGTGCTGAATGGCGTTCTCTGGCGTAAGGCCCATCACCACTGGCTTGGTGGCAAAAACGTATTCATCCGGAGGAAGCAGCTCCTCATAGTGCTCCCCCCTGACCGGTAGACCAGAAACCTCGGCGAATTCTTCCAAGAAAATGGAGACCTCTCTGTCCAGTAGAAGGAAGGTATGGGTCGGGATGTTCCACTGCTCCAAGAACGCCTTAATCCACCACGTGGGAGGTGCAGAATATTGGAACAACGAAGCGTATACCACAAGGTATAGCCCAAGCCTCAACAGCTGCGATTTCTTCGCCGACAAGTGATTGTATGTCAAAAACTATCTATTAACCGCAATCAAGAACGGCGTCGCATGAAGCTAGCCGGTGAGTACGGGTCGGTCCACGGGGATTTTGTGAATTTCCTATTCGCGCTAATGAGTTAATTCCGAAGGGTGTTCGGATTAATTATTAAATCTAAAAATCTAAATTATTCTATCTACGATTATCTAGATCTATTCTTGTTAGGGTTAGTTTTAGGGATGGTTTGGAAATGCAAGGAAATCTCAACGCTTTCTATACCCGAATGAAGATCTATGAGGAGTTATGGTAATTATCAATAAAGGGGATTAGATCCATTCGGGAAGGTGTTCCTTCCTCTAGGTTCTTGTCCTTCCTTTAGAGATCCTTACCCTAACCTCCATTGAAAACGCGCGCAACCGAGCTTTTATACTACGGTATCACCGCTACCTCGAGGGATAGGCTGCCGTAGGGCGCGTTGTGTGTGTATGCATGGAGTCCTATTGAAAATATATTATGGTAAGAAAGGGATGAGAGATCTCATCTCTCAAAATCCTTACCCAAAGCTAACTCTAAACAATTTCCTAGGGCAAGAAATTAAATCTACCTAGGACAAAGAATTGAAATCTAAACTAGGGCAAGGAAATAAATCTACTTACAGATGCATTTCTCCAATCATCAATGCAGAGTTGTCAGATCTGAATTTCTGAATTGAAGAGAGGCACCGATGCTCTCCATAAAGAATTTTGGAATTTTTATTAAAAGGAGGCATAAGAAATTACAATCTTTAGATTCCCTATTTATAGAAGATAGGAAACCCTAGGTTACATTTGACCCGCATGTCTACAATTACAAAAATAGCCCTAGAAAATCTTTTCAGCACCGCACAAGAATTATAGTAAAAAAATTATTTCTTTCAGGCTCCATATAGCCGCGGAACCGCGGCCTGGGTAGGGTTTGGGCCGCGGTTCCGCGGCCCTTTAGCAATGTTGGTTGCTGAAATTTTAGGGTTTTGTTCAGGATCTTTTGGGCTTCTGGTTCTTGGGTTCTTTTATCAATTGGGCTTTTAGGTCTTCTCCAGATCTCCAGTGAAAATGTAGTGGACTTCTACCCGTTCGCTTTGAGTCGATATCTTGAATCTTGCTTTGTGAATTGTTCCTTATGTAGGCTTGATCAAGAGTCTTCTGTTTGTTGGTCAAAGTCCATTTTTTCATCGTCTTTACATCGTTTTCACTGTTTTCTGTCTAAGAACCTGTAACCTGTAACATGTAGCAGACATGCGTCAAAAGCACCTGTTTATTTATAAAAAGAATAAGAATGGGGAATATAATAATACAATATTATGGTGTGAACAACAAGATGTACCGAGCCCACTGCAAGTACCCGGCCGGATGACGGGGAGTTTGCCCGATGTTGTAGGGTTGTCCCCAAAGGCGCGACTCGCCCTGGCATATGCGCCGCCCCAGGGTATCCAAATCCGCCGGTGGGTGCATGGGTACTACGGCGATTGAAGGCTGAAGAAGACCCTCCGAAGTCCAATTAATCACCTCCACGGCATAGTTCACCGGGAGTGCATCCGCATACGGGATCGCCGAGATAGACGCTGACGGCGTCGCACAAGAGAAGCTTTGACGACCTCTGATAATCTGGTCGTACCATCTACCCCACAAGTGAAGATTTTTGTGTTCCGGGTCACGATCTTTGATGAGCGCGAGAACCTCCCGGTCCACAGGCGCCTCAGGGAATCCTCCCTCTGAACGGACGAATGGAAACGTAGCATCGAAAGACATGTCGCCTGCAAAAAAAGGGGGACAGAAGTCAATTGTCAGTGCTATAATTTAATTTTAAATTTTGACACTCGGTACTTTAAAATTTGTACCACACTGCAATGCAGTGGAAAGGGGACCAAAGGGGGACCCACAAAATCTAGATGACAATGCATCAATTAATAAAACAGCCTCATCATTGGATGAGACTGTTAATTAATGAGGAAATCCTCAAGAAAATTCTCATTGAATGAGAGATCCCTCGGGAAAAGGAGATAATCTCCCTTTGAGAGCAAAGCTCTATGACAGAGTGACACTTGTCAAACTCTGATCATGAAGGAATAAAATTCCTTAAAGAGACTGGCTCTGTAATGATGATGGAAAAATCCATCAGAAAAGAATTAATTAAAATTAATTTTTATGAATTAAAAATTCTGGGATCATCAAGACCCATGAAAAACTCTTAAGAGTTCTTCATCAAAGATTAAGAAATCTACATGTTATCAAAGAGCAGAGCTCTGATCCATGGGCTAAGAAACCCTATGAAAAGATCTCTTTAGATCTATGGGTTCATGAGAGCAAAGCTCTGTTAATGAAACACTAAATGGGTTTTCTTTAGATCAAAGATCTATAAAGAGCAAGGCTCTGATTAATGGGTGAAACCCTAATTTATTTTAAAAAAAACTAAACTTTACCTAAGTTTTGATAGAGTTCTGACTCTTGAAAAGTTCTTAAACTGAAGAGCAATGCTCTGAATAAAAATTCTCAAGAAGAAGATGAAAATCATCTAAGGGACCAAAGGTCCTATTTATAGACATTAAACCGCCTCTTCAACTTCTGAGTTGATCCAAGGGCTCAGATGCTGCCACCGCTGCACTCACGTGTGCGCCATGTGAGCGCAACGGTGGGGGGGGGAATTTGTTCCCCCAATCAGAGCAAAGCTCTGTTTTAAAATTCAAAATTTAAAAATTGAAGCAACGCTTCAGATTCAGCGCTAGGCGCGCTGCGCGCCACGTGTCAAAAACAGATGCGCTAGCGCCAGGTGCGCTGCGCCCTAGGCAGTGGATCCCCAATCAGAGCAAAGCTCTGTTTTGAAACTTAAAATTCAAAAATTGAAGCAACGCTTCAGATCCAACGCTAGGCGCACTGCGCGCCACGTGTCAAACACGGATGCGCTAGCGCCAGGTGCGTTGCGCCCTAGGCAGTGCACAATGAGTGCGCTAGCGCTAGGCGCGCTGCGCGCCACGTATCAAATACGGGTGCGCTAGCGCAGGCTGCGCTGCGTTCTGCGCTGCGCGCCACAAGTCAAACGTAGGTGCACTAGCGCAAAGTGCACTGCGCTCTGAGCAGCGCACCACGTGCAAAGCACGGGTGCGCCAGCGCTGGAATTATAAAATTCCGCACCGTTAGATCAAAAGATCTAATAATAATGATAAATCATTAATTAATCAGAATTAAAATTCTGTTATGGAAAGATCTTTCCATCTTGTTAAAAACAAGAAGATTGCCTTCTGTAAAACAGAAGCCGTAGGATCAAAGATCCAACGGTGGGGAAACATCCCCAAATTAATCAGAGAAAGATCTCTTTAACTGATTTAACAAATCAATTCGCCATATATAATGGCCCCAAGACTTCAAGTCTGATATAGGAAAACCTCCCTACAAATTTTGAGAAGACTCAAAAGAAAGAGAGCAAGCTCTTGAAAGAAGATCGTTTCTTCAAGGTAAAAGAATGATTCTTGAACAAAGAGATGAAATCATCTCATTAAAACAGAAGAATTATCTTCTTAAAAGATTTTAGATCTACAAAAGACCAAGGTCTTTTATAAAAAGAGATCAAAAGATCTCATCATAAAAAACAAAAGAAATATTTACTTCATTCACAGATCATTGATCTACAAAGGCAAAGCCCTTTCAAAAATAAGAACTGTTGTTCTTGAATCTTGAGGCAAAGCCTCCTTTAAAAAGAACATAAATTTGTTCACAGATCATAAATTTGATCGAATGCGCTTTGCGCTATTGAAAAGTGCCTTGCACTCTTGAACTGCGCTTCTGCGCTCCTTGGACCGGCGCTCAGCGCCAAAATGCGCCACGTGTCAACCACGTATGCAACTTGCACTTTGCGCTTCTAAAATAGTGCACTGCACTCATGGGCTAGCGCTCAGCGCCAAGCGCGCCACGTGTCACTCACGTGTGCGCCACTGAAATAGCGCAATGCGCTCATAAATTGAAAGCGCAATGCGTTCATAAACTGTCGCAATGCGCACATCATCTGGCCCTTAGCGCCAAGCGCGACATGTGTCCTTTTCGTGTGCGCTACTTGGCAGAAGCGCAATGCGCTCTTTAATTGGCGCAAAGCGCCTGGCGCGCAACGTGGCGCGCTGTCAGAACACACATTGTTCTGATGAATGCTATGCATTCAATACAAGACAAAAAAATGTCAGGATCTAATGCTCAGCATTATTAAAAGGGCCAAGCCTAAATAAAGGCTCAACAGCCCGGAACAATAAAATGTTAAACATTTTAATCTTATTGGACTTAGCCCAATATTGGCCATAAGTGTCACGACCCGAAAGAGCACATGACTGGCCCTTGAACCATATGAAGTCTATAGGACTCCATCTGATCCAAGTAAGCCAAAAGCCCAGAAATCTAAAACCATTTTAAGAGTAAGTAAAGAAAACTGGTTTAAAGAAGTGAAGGAAAACATGTTTAAAGTCAAGATTTTTAAATAACTAAGCCGAATGTGCATTTTTAAAAGGTAAAGTCTTTTCTAAAAATTTCGGCAGAGTTTCTTTTGTAAATACTGGCCCCGAACATGGTACAACAAGCACAACATATATACAATGATAAAAGCCATCCCCAAGCGGGAGCTAGCTCTTCGTCAATCGACGGTCACAACAACACAAGCAACAATAATATACAACGCCGAAAGGCGAGGATCAAATCCAAAAGAAATACAGTAAGCATGAAAACCGCAATACTACTAAGCGCGACTCTAAGGTCGAATAATACATCACTAAAGTCTGAGTCTGAAACAATATACATATTTGGTTGATGGAAATTCTAGATACAATGAATAATATAAGTACAATGGTGGTTCTTGATGCAAAAGAAACCACCTACCAAAAGCAATTCACCCGCAAGGAAGCAATGTGCCAGAAATGCCGCAATGAAACCTGTACGGCAAAACCTGCAAGAACTGTGGCACAACGAGGGTGAGTTGCCAACTCGTGAATAGAGAATATCTACAAGCAGAAACCGAATGCAAGACATAATCCTAGGTCAACAATCAGTAATAAACCACAAGGAATAAGCCTGATACAAGATAAGGTGGCAAGCAACATCTAAACAGGTATGTAGTGCCAAGTACTCAGGTAATAACATGTCATCAGTATAAGGTATGTCTGCATGAAGTAAATATGATGAAGTATCGAAGGATATCAATACACATGTATTAGCGTCCCATGCCACTAATATTGGTGTAAGGGTATATATAACAGCTCCTCATACCCTGTTATATATACAAATGAAGTATGATCAGTGTAAATCCAGTCTGTATATGATCCATGTCTGTATATAATCCATGTCTGTATATATGTGGAACCCGTCCACCCGTCACCCAATGACAATAAACGTGGAACCCGTCCACCCGTCACCTAATGACAATAAGCATCATGTATGCAATATGAGGATATAAACAAAATCATGGAAAAACATCATGAAACCCGTGCCTAGCATCGACACGTAAATCCTCGTCCATATGGGGCTCCGTCTGCGGTATCGGCCCTCGGCCCCGGCAGTACGGGTCAGCCCGTATCCTCATCCATATGGGGCTCCGTCTGCGGTATCGGCCCTCGGCCCCGGCAGTACGGGTCAGCCCATATCAATCTCTTAACTCTGGTCGGTATCCTCCAGATATCCGCCGAGCTCAAATACAATCACCGGTAGGTAGTAGTCCCTCTGCCGGGCTCACCGTCTACTACACAGCGAAACCGTTCTCGCCCCGGGGTACCATACCGGGTCCACCATGTACCCGCAATCGGCCTCATCCGCCTCCTCGAATCGGGTTTCACATGTCGCTCTCAGCACCGAGAAAACACATGGTGGACGCACTGAAATATCATATCAAGGGTAACCGGGTTTTTAACACAATTATATATTCTCTTTTGAAATTCCCACGGTTCCCAAATCCATAAATATCATGGAAACAACATATCTCAATGCGTATAATCAAAACATGATGTATGCGACATGTAAGCAAGGTAAGCATATCATAAGTCATACAACATGAAATAGTAATGTGCGCATGTCGAGGGAAACCGCTCTTTTAAAACGAATCAGTTTTGAAGAACATCTTGCGGTTCCTAAACCTCTAATCAAGTTATAATCATCTATATTTGTGTACAGGTATAAATGTACATTATGCCATGCAAGAATCATAACATGAACGCAACATTACTACAGTGTAGTGGCATGGCAATTATCGATGATGAAGTGTGTGAGCCGGCAAATAGTGTACGTGGAACATACGCATCATCGATAATGGTACTGGTGTCCTAACAGCATGATAATAATATAGCAATAAACATATGCAAAGCAATGTGAATAGCATGAATATGCGGAAATCAAATAATCGACACCACAGTGAAGAATCTACATCAATATGTATACATCATGCAGTTATGTCGTTTGAAGTAAGACGAATCAGGATTTTTTTGTAAAATAAGGGCTACCGTATATTTTAAGAAAGATACGTCCTTTGAAAAATACCCGTAGAATCTCTTTACTTGTCTTTTAAGATATTCCTGATTCGTAGCTTTTGAAATAGGTATGATTCGGGTCTAGTCTAACATCTACTATGCAAACTACAGATCTAAGTATCAAGTAAATCAGGAGGGGTACGGAAACCACCTAAATCTGAGTCGATATATATATATAGATATAATAGTCGGTGATCCCGCCTCAATAGTATCGCGTACGATACAGTATATCATATGACATCCTCAAGTCATAAGCGCGGATCTATCATCAATATGGGCTCGTACGCTAAATCGTCGTACGACATCCCAATAGCTGGGTACGGTCAATATCACACTATCTCATCACGTCTCAGGTATCACTATCAGCATATCACATAAGCTGGGGTACAGATCTAAGTCTAGTACAACTGATGCCATCTACAAAGTATGAATGCGGGGGTAAACACACATCCCAAGCCCGCAAGAAACACATTTCGTATCCCAAATATGAATCATATCACATCACCGATCTCGCGGCACAAAGCCCAATATCATCGACTCATCTCCAAAGTCATCCAATATCATTATTAACACCGTGTAAGTATAGGTAATATGCAAGGGTGTGCGTGTAGGTGTAATTCTATTCTAGGGTTAGCGACTATGAACTACACTAATCACTTCTAACCCTACACTATCCATAATACACCTAACTATCATATATAATAACAACTACGGACTGCGGGGGTGTTATACGCCATCCACCCGACTTCCCCCAGTAGATATAATCTACTCACCTTGTGTCTCCATCTTTCGATGTCACCACGCGTTTGCTTGTCGTCCCATAGTCTTCATAGGGTACCTACACATCAAAATATCGTATATGCACATTAAAACCAAATCAAAGCTAAAACGGCACACGAAACCCAAAACGATACGATAAGAGGCTTATAGGTTAGAACCTATGGCACGCCTTCAAAACCATCAATAAATCCTCTATATCGTCGTAAAAACGCCAAATAGTGGAGGTAAAACATAAGACACAAATTCAGACTTAAAAATACGGAATACGGAAACACGAATCCAAAACAGCAACTTAGGAAATATGTCCCATATTCCACCATAGGTCCAATTAGACAATTCTATGTATACCAGGGGCCTAAACTACAGATAAGGGAACACCAAAACCAAAACGAGCCAATTCCATCATGGTCTGGCCGCAAATTGCGGCCAGAATGGAGGAATTTGCGGCCTGGAAGTGGAAGTTGGGGCTAGGGTCTTGGTGGTAGCTTCCTGGGTGCCTGCACATGTCACTGTCCAATCAATTTTAGTTTAGGGTGTCTCGGGTGATAGCAGATTCAATATACCCTGCACAGATTTCACAAATTCCCCGATATCGGTTTCTAAAATCCGTATTATGGGTTTAAGCTTCAGGTTAGGGTCTCAATTCATATACTAGGGTGTTGGTATAGCCTCTACTGAACTCAATTTCACATACAACACAAGTTTCCCTCAAACCCTAACTAGGTTTTTCCCATGTTCACAAAATTACCCGATATCGATTCAATCTTAACATAGGGTTACAAGTAATGCTAAAACTAAGCTAATGGTTCAGTAATTACCTCATTTGGCAACTCAAGAATTTTCTTGAGTTGCCCCTAGTGGCCAAAATCCATGCTTTCTTGGTCCATCGGGTAGGTCTTGAGCTTGTGCACACTTTTAATGAAATGGGGGTAGGGTTTTGAAGTTGTTTTGGATGTGTTTAGAGGGGAGGGAGATGAAGAGCAGCAGCAGCAGCAAGGATGAAGAGGGAGAGAAAGATGAGTGAAGGAGAAATGGCTAAGGGTTTAGTCAAGGGTGCCCATACCTCTTTCTCACCAAACCTCATTCTTTAATCATTTCCCATTTCTTTTCCTTTTCTTTTCTTTCTCTTTTCCTAAAAAAACCCTTCTCACATAAATAGTAAGCCCAAAGCAAACCATGGTGAAAATACACAAGTGTGAAAAAGAATGATATGTGCATGTTTTGCACAAAAAGCTAAAAAAACCGATTAGCGATTTTTAATCGCGATTAGCGCTAAATTAGCATATAACTAATCAATTAAACTTAGAAATGGCATAATTCTCTAATTTACCCTATTTTAGAATTTTCCATAATTTTTCCAAAATTTTCCATTTATTTGTATTTAATAATTCCAAAATATTAAAATATTCAATAAAATAATATTAAATTATAAAAATTCCCAAAATTGATATTTTATCCTTTTGAAATGTTACAATCTACCCCCCTTAAAGAAATTCGATCCCCGAATTTAAATTTAAACCCCCAATACTAAAACAATTTCAGTAATAATCCAATTTGTCGGGGCTCCGAAAACATCAATACATAGCGAATATCATAAAAATGTATTGCTCTACTAGAAATCAATCCCCAAAATGCATATATAAGAATATCCTGTGCGTCTGGTGCCCAAGGAATCAAAATCCATATATGTGTCAAACAGGTGTACAAAACATCTAGGTGCAACTGGTGTGCACGAAACATCTGTCGTAGGCAACGTGTGTACCTGACAGTAAAAATCAGGTGCATGTGATATGCACAAAGAATCCCGATTTAGTGCATCTGGCGTGCACCAAAATCGTATATCAAAACATTAAAGGTGCATAAAAACTATGCTGGAAGTGTAAATCAAATCACTGTATAAGATAGGCGTGAAATCACAATCAATACCTCGAATGTAATAACTATGCGCAAAATATAAATATCCAGTGGGTGCATGAAACAAATATCATGAAACTCAGTCATCAAAACTAAATCATGCAAACAGAACGCCTAATTTACCGAAATCCAAAATGACGGATACGTGATAATCGAATCACAAAATCACAAATCATAAATACCGTCGTCGGTAGTTCCTCCTTCAAGGTCGAGAAGGGGTTGGTGCATCCACTGCTAGCAGTGCAGGATATCTACTTGCCTCTTGCTCACGGTCTGGCGTCCTCTGACTCTGGGTCCTTATCTTCTCTGCGGATTACCTATCTCGCAGTCAATCGGCTCATCGGCCCTGTCAGGTGTGCTAACGGGGACGATTCCGTTCTGGCACTTCTCTGGTCACTTCTCGGTCAATCCTCACGGCCACTCGTAAGGCAGCATGCCACTGGCGTCGGCCTCTGGCTCTCTGAATGCACGTCACACATCTGATCCTGGGTGCAAACATCATTGCAGCAACGTCCTGGAAGGAATCCTGCTCAGGGTCTCTTCCAATCATGCCTATGCCGATCTGTACAGAGGCTGGCTCTCTTGCATAATCTCTTCTCACTCGATAGACATATGTGTCCCCAGCACAAAATTTTCTCGGAAATTGGTCGCATCCCAACGTCTCTGTAAGCATATCAGGTCTCTAGTCTCGACGGGAAGTAATGACAGCTCGTCAGCGTCTCGCTCGAACCTCTGGTTCCACCTGTCTCTATCGTCGTCCACCATGACGTCACGCCATGCATATCTACGCACTGCACTGTTCTCGGCCACGGTCAATCTGAAGTCTCTCGCACAGACTCGAAATCGCGTACTCTGTAGCTTCATCATTCTGTAGAAGATGTCAGGCCGAACAGGTCCTCGGGAACACGTCCCAATCATCGGAGGAATACTCAACACTCGTCCATCCTTGATCGATTCGCAACGCATCTGGGTAAGTTCCTTTATCCGAACCTGGTCAACTACCTCGTCGATAATGCCGAACTCTGGCCTGCTGGGTGTGCGCAATATGACCACTCCTGGGTCTAGGTCTTCTCGTATCGTTTTCCAGAAAGGTCCTATAGAGATTTCTCTCTCAAATCTTTTTCCTGCAGGATTGCCCGGAAGTCATCATCCATTGCTGAAGCAAATTCTTATTCCGGAATGGCTGCATACTTATCGCGCCTCTTTCTGGAAGATATATCCATATACAACGCCTCTGGGTGCGTATTACATCTCTGATGTCAGCGGAGTGGGACGTCATCTCGTCGAAATCTCTTGCGAACTCTTTTCTTCACTCTGCTTCAACGTCGACTGATTCGGACTCGTCTCATCGTGGCTGCATGGACTATGCTCCAACGGCTATACTCGTATCTGGAGTCTCCCAAGCAAAGCATCCCATCACATGATATCCGAATGATGTCGAAACATTCGATCGACTCGTCAGAACCTTATAATCCCCCAAGAGATCAACATCTTGAGTACAGTTTAATAGTATGGAGTACATGCCTCAACGTCGGTGGTCCAGCCGTAGAAGGGCAAACCCAAGCCTCACTAATGGCGCCGCGGAACTGCCGTAAACCCTAAGGTTCAAAGGCTTTCACACGGTCATTAAGTCGAGTTAGGGTTTCATTCTTCTAGAGGGTCCATAGAATCACCTGCATGTCTTTCCGTATACTTTAAACTTGGAAAATGGGCTCCTGACATTCGATCGTCTCTATCGACTCTCAATGAATCTACGTGAAGTCGTCTCCAGCTGGAAACAATCTATCTGATGACCTCGCATCGGTAACCAAACGAACCACATGTCCTAGTCATTAGTCCTCAGGTGACTAGCGACCGTCCATCATCTCTCTAAGTATATGCTCACGCTGCAGCAGCTCCAACCATCTTGGCGATATCTCGTCATTCACAGCAGCAACTGGCTCATTCACCTGTACGCCGAACAGCGCCTCTATCCTCCAGGAAAGGCGACACATTGGCGGTCATCTCTGAATCGGTCTGCTCTAGATCTGAGTAAGACTCTCCACACTGGAAATCTTCAACTCAACTGGGCCCTCTCCGGCGCATAAATCGGACGAATCACCTTCGTCTCTCAAATCGGGTAGACTAGCTATCATCTGTCTCATATCTGCCTGGAAGCTCCGACAATCTCAGCTCGTAAGCTCCGAAAGCGACATCCTGTCAATCTCAGCAACAGCTGGTCCATCTGTCTGCACGGTAGGCGACATCATAATCTCTGAGGTATGCTGTACATCAACAGTCCTCTCTCAACTGGCAGCTCTAACAATGGCCCGATCATCCGGTGCAAAACCAAGCACTCGCCTCCACTTGAGGTCACAGTCATCAATACTAACTCGAGACGTTCCCATGTCACCAGAAAACACAATGGTCGGCCCTCGTACCAGACAAGCTCGCCCTGACCGTAACCCTAGCAGCAGCCCAAACTGCGCTCAAACATGGCGACAGGAACCTCAATCGAGTATCGAAGAGAGCAGATCAATGGCAAGAAAGGAAACAACAGATCCAGAGTGGATACATGATCATAAGAAGGAACATCATCAATGAAGGTATGATCATGGACTAATAGAATCGGGGATCTCAAATGGATATATAATCATGGATATAAAGAGAATCACTGATCTCGAAAATATGTACATCCTAAGGTTCCTTAAGCGGAGTGGCGTGTCGTAAGTATGCCGCGGAACATACCAACGGTACGTCACTCTACTTTAGTCACCTATTCCATCAACCAAGGGTCATCCTATACGACGAAAGTTCGGGTCTAATACCCCCTCGACTAAGTCTAAGTTCCGTGAGGTCAAGCCTAAGTTCCGTATATATATAAACGCCCTAGGCTCCACATAGTCAAACTTAGACTCGAACCAAGGTCAACCTAGCGCTCTGACACCAACTTTGTCACGACCCGAAAGAGCACGTGACTGGCCCTTGAACCATATGAAGTCTATAGGACTCCATCTGATCCAAGTAAGCCAAAAGCCCAGAAATCTAAAACCATTTTAAGAGTAAGTAAAGAAAACTGGTTTAAAGAAGTGAAGGAAAACATGTTTAAAGTCAAGGTTTTTAAATAACTAAGCCGAATGTGCATTTTTAAAAGGTAAAGTCTTTTCTAAAAATTTCGGCAGAGTTTCTTTTGTAAATATTGGCCCCGAACGGGGTACAACAAGCACAACATATATACAATGATAAAAGGCATCCCCAAGCGGGAGCTAGCTCTTCGTCAATCGACGGTCACAACCACACAAGCAACAATAATATACAACGCCGAAAGGCGAGGATCAAATCCAAAAGAAACACAGTAAGCATGAAAACCGCAATACTACTAAGCGCGACTCTAAGGTCGAATAATACATCACTAAAGTCTGAGTCTGAAACAATATACAAATTTGGTTGATGGAAATTCTAGATACAATGAATAATATAAGTACAATGGTGGTTCTTGATGCAAAAGAAACCACCTACCAAAAGCAATTCACCCGCAAGGAAGCAATGTGCCAGAAATGCCGCAATGAAACCAGTACGGCAAAACCTGCAAGAACTGTGGCACAACGGGGGTGAGTTGCTAACTCGTGAATAGAGAATATCTACAAGCAGAAACCGAATGCAAGACATAATACTAGGTCAACAATCAGTAATAAACCTCAAGGAATAAGCCTGATACAAGATAAGGTGGCAAGCAACATCTAAACAGGTATGTAGTGCCAAGTACTCAGGTAATAACATGTCATCAGTATAAGGTATGTCTGCATGAAGTAAATATGATGAAGTATCGAAGGATATCAATACACATATATTAGCGTCCCATGCCACTAATATTGGTGTAAGGGTATATATAACAGCGCCTCATACCCTGTTATATATACAAATGAAGTATGATCAGTGTAAATCCAGTCTGTATATGATCCATGTCTGTATATAATCCATGTCTGTATATACGTGGAACCCGTCCACCCGTCACCCAATGACAATAAACGTGGAACCCGTCCACCCGTCACCTAATGACAATAAGCATCATGTATGCAATATGAGGATATAAACAAAATCATGGAAAAACATCATGAAACCCGTGCCTAGCATCGACACGTAAATCCTCGTCCATATGGGGCTCCGTCTGCGGTATCGGCCCTCGGCCCCGGCAGTACGGGTCAGCCCGTATCCTCATCCATATGGGGCTCCGTCTGCGGTATCAGCCCTCGGCCCCGGCAGTACGGGTCATCCCATATCCATCTCTCAACTCCGGTCGGTATCCTCCAGATATCCGCTGAGCTCAAATACAATCACCGGTAGGTAGTAGTCCCTCTGCCGGGCTCACCGTCTACTACACAGTGAAACCGTTCTCGCCCCGGGGTACCATACCGGGTCCACCATGTACCCGCAATCGGCCTCATCCGCCTCCTCGAATCGGGTTTCACATGTCGATCTCAGCACCGAGAAAACACATGGTGGACGCACTGAAATATCATATCAAGGGTAACCGAGTTTTTAACACAATTATATATTCTCTTTTGAAATTCCCACGGTTCCCAAATCCATAAATATCATGGAAACAACATATCTCAATGCGTATAATCAAAACATGATGTATGCGACATGTAAGCAAGGTAAGCATATCATAAGTCATGCAACATGGAATAGTAATGTGCGCATGTCGAGGGAAACCGCTCTTTTAAAACGAATCAGTTTTGAAGAACATCTTGCGGTTCCCAAACCTCTAATCAAGTTATAATCATCTATATTTGTGTACAGGTATAAGTGTACAATATGCCATGCAAGAATTATATCATGAACGCAACATTACTACAGTGTAGTGGCATGGCAATTATCGATGATGAAGTGTGTGAGCCGGCAAATAGTGTACGTGGAACATACGCATCATCGATAATGGTGCTGGTGTCCTAACAGCATGATAATAATATAGCAATAAACATATGCAAAGCAATGTGAATAGCATGAATATGCGGAAATCAAATAATCGACACCACAGTGAAGAATCTACATCAATATGTATACATCATGCAGTTATGTCGTTTGAAGTAAGACGAATCAGGATTTTTTGGTAAAATAAGGGCTACCGTATATTTTAAGAAAGATACGTCCTTTGAAAAATACCCGTAGAATCTCTTTACTTGTCTTTTAAGATATTCCTGATTCGTAGCTTTTGAAATAGGTATGACTCGGGTCTAGTCTAACATCTACTATGCAAACTACAGATCTAAGTATTAAGTAAATCAGAAGGGGTACGGAAACCACCTAAATCTGAGTCGATATATATATAGATATAATAGTCGGTGATCCCGCCTCAATAGTATCGCGTACGATACAGTATATCATATGACATCCTCAAGTCATGAGCGTGGATCTATCATCAATATGGGCTCGTACGGTAAATCGTCGTACGGCATCCCAATAGCTGGGTACGGTCAATATCACACTATCTCATCACGTCTCAGGTATCACTATCAGCATATCACATAAGCTGGGGTACAGATCTAAGTCTAGTACAACTGATGCCATCTACAAAGTATGAATGCGGGGGTAAACACACATCCCAAGCCCGCAAGAAACACATTTCGTATCCCAAATACGAATCATATCACATCACCGATCTCGCGGCACAAAGCCCAATATCATCGACTCATCTCCAAAGTCATCCAATATCATTATTAACACCGTGTAAGTATAGGTAATATGCAAGGGTGTGCGTGTAGGTGTAATTCTATTCTAGGGTTCGCGACTATGAACTACACTAATCACTTCTAACCCTACACTATCCATAATACACCTAACTATCATATATAATAACAACTACGGACTGCGGTGGTGCTATATGCCATCCACCCGACTTCCCCCAGTAGATATAATCTACTCACCTTGCGTCTCCATCTTTCGATGTCACCACACGTTTGCTTGTCGTCCCGTAGTCTTCATAGGGTACCTACACATCAAAATATCGTATATGCGCATTAAAACCAAATCAAAGCTAAAACGGCACACGAAACCCAAAACAATATGATAAGAGGCTTATAGGTTAGAACCTATGGCACGCCTTCAAAACCATCAATAAATCCTCTATATCGTCGTAAAAACGCCAAATAGTTGAGGTAAAACACAAGACACAAATTCAGACTTAAAAATACGGAATACGGAAACACGAATCCAAAACAGCAACTTAGGAAATATGTCCCAGATTTCACCCTTGGTCCAGTTAGACAATTCTATGTATACCAGGGGCCTAAACTACAGATAAGGGAACACCAAAACCAAAACGAGCCAATTCCATCATGGTCTGGCCGCAAATTGCGGTCAGAATGGAGGAATTTGCGGCCTGGAAGTGGAAGTAGGGGCTAGGGTCTTGGTGGTAGCTTCGTGGGTGCCTGCACATGTCATTGTCCAATCAATTTTAGTTTAGGGTGTCTCGGGTGATAGCAGATTCAATATACCCTGCACAGATTTCACAAATTCCCCGATATCGGTTTCTAAAATCCGTATTATGGGTTTAAGCTTCAGGTTAGGGTCTCAATTCATACACTAGGGTGTTGGTGTAGCCTCTACTGAACTCAATTTCACATACAACACAAGTTTCCCTCAAACCCTAACTAGGTTTTTCCCATGTTCACAAAATTACCCGATATCGATTCAATCTTAATATAGGGTTACAAGTAATGCTAAAACTAAGCTAATGGTTCAGTAATTACCTCATTTGGCAACTCAAGAATTTTCTTGAGTTGCCCCTAGTGGCCAAAATCCATGCTTTCTTGGTCCATCGGGTAGGTCTTGAGCTTGTGCACACTTTTAATGAAATGGGGGTAGGGTTTTGAAGTTGTTTTGGATGTGTTTAGAGGGGTTGAAGGGGGGAGGGAGATGAAGAGCAGCAGCAGCAGCAAGGATGAAGAGGGAGAGAGAGATGAGTGAAGGAGAAATGGCTAAGGGTTTAGTCAAGGGTGCCCATACCTCTCTCTCACCAAACCTCATTCTTTAATCTTTTCCCATTTCTTTTCCTTTTCTTTTCTTTCTCTTTTTCTAAAAAAACCCTTCTCACATAAATAGTAACCCCAAAGCAAACCATGGTGAAAATGCACAAGTGTGAAAAAGAATGATATGTGCATGTTTTGCACAAAAAGCTAAAAAAACCGATTAGCGATTTTTAATCGCGATTAGCGCTAAATTAGCATATAACTAATCAATTAAACTTAGAAATGGCATAATTCTCTAATTTACCCTATTTTAGAATTTTCCATAATTTTTCCAAAATTTTCCATTTATTTGTATTTAATAATTCCAAAATATTAAAATATTCAATAAAATAATATTAAATTATAAAAATTCCCAAAATTGATATTTTATCTTTTTGAAATGTTACAATAAGTCCTCAACTTATATTGAACTGAGCCCATCTGCTCACGAATATTTAACAGATCTCAGTCCCAAACTGGACTACAGATCCTTCAACCAACTCATACCGGTTCAAGGGTACATCTCTTTACTCCTCTGATATCTGTCGTTGTAATCCTTCAACGTCTTCAGAGAGGTGATGGGTCCCGACAACCACACATTTCACGGACTACGATGTCCTTAAACTCATAGACTACGATGTCTTTAAACTACGGACTGCGGGGTCCTTAAACTCATAGACTACGATGTTCTTAAACTTCATAGACTATGATGTCTTTAAACTACGGACTGTGGGATCCTTAAACTCATGGACTACGATGTCCTTAAACTTCATAGACTACGATGTCTTTAAACTACGGACCGTGGGGTCCTTAAACTCATGGACTACGATGTCCCTAACCTCGGACTGTGGGGTCCCTTTAAACCCACGGACTACGATGTCCTTAACCTGGACCGAGACGACCCTAAACTAACATTGGACCACCATGTCCTTAAACTGGTAATCGAATGCAATGTCCCTAAACTAAACAACATGGTCTAAATGCTCTCTTGTTGGATCTAAACGATCATGTTAAGTTGATCTTAGTCTAAAATTAGGCTAACGTATCCTTAACAAATGTTTAAGTTGATCTTAGTCTCAAATGAGGCTAACGTATCCTTAAAGCCAAACCCCAAACCCAAATCTAAGAAAATACGGATTTGGACTAATCCACGCCCTACGGGCGACAATATAAATTAGTCTCCGTATACAATCCACGGGCAACCAAAAACAAAACAAACACACACGACACAAAGTGACAATCTAGAGAAGGAGAAAGTTGTTACCGCGATGCAGTAGCGTAATTAACTGCAGGGGCTTGCGCCTGTAGGGAAGACTGTCCCCACAATCAAAAACCCCTCTACGAGGAGGAATCTGATGAAGTCTGCTACATCGGCCACATCCGTTTAAACCTTCGATACATGGTGTCATAAATCAACTTGGCATCTTCGGAGAGGTGGACGGATAGCACCAATTAGCATCTGCTCCGAAATTCAGGCGAGACCCCTGCCGCGTCTTCATCTGTGTCTTTCGGCGGGGAACACTAATCCTATTGTTAATTGTAGGTTAATTACTTTAATTTAATGGATTTCGGTGTTTAATTATGGATCTAATTGCTAAATTAAAATTTCTAGATAGTGGTTTGTGATCAAATTAGGGTTTTTATCATTAGGTTATGGTTTTAATGAATAGTTTAACATGTTAATGGAATGCAAACCTAATCTAGTTACTAGTTTGCTAATTGTTACTTTAGAATTGTGATAATTAAGCTATTTTGCAAACTAGGTTTTCAGAAATTGATTAATTAATTGAGATTAAAATCTAATTACGGTTTCCATGACATTATTAACATTTTGATTTGTTGTTTAGCAGCTTAGATAATGCAAAACATAGTTTAGTTGAAGATTTATGAAGTTTTGCTTTAAAAGTGTTAAAATTAGATACTACAACAACTGGCCTTAGTGCAAGTAGGAGATTGTTAAGAATATTTATGCCCTAGAGACCATTATTGTATATTATAGTGGATGCTTGGACATATATATATGGGACTTTCTTGCTCGACATGATAGTATACTATCTGATTGCTCTTTATCTTAACATGTGCACTTGTTTTATTTTTCTATCTAATTGATACATGTTAATAAAGCCTTTAGAATGTTGGCTTGACTACCAGGACTATGATGTAGATCATACTAGTGGGGCTTGTGTAGTCCACAAGCACATCCTTAATGATTCCTAGTCGAGGGAGTATCGAGACAGGACATCGATATTCCAGACTAAAGTAGTGTGTACGTTTCTTGACCCTGTATTGGACGATGGTTGATCCCATACCATTGGTGTTTGACGTCAAAGATTGTACATGGGTACTCATCAGAGAATGAGTATACCGAACAGGACTTACCGAGAGCTCCTAGATAGTACCATACCTATCGTCAAATAGCATGTTCCCCCCAATAAAAGAGCAAAGCTCTGTTCAAAATTTGAAAGAGGCAGCGCCTCACGTGCCTTGCACGAGGGAGCCAATGCCAAAAGTTAAAAACTCTGAGGCAGCGCCTCACGTGCTCCTTACTAGAGCGCTGGCGCCAGAAATAAAAGTTCTCTGCCATTGGATCAAAGATCCAACGGAGATGATAAATCATCAAAACACAGAATTAAATTCTGTTAAGGAAATGTTCCTCAAATCTTTCTGAACGAGAAAGATTATTCTCTGTAAAACAAAGCACCGTTAGATAAAAAATCCAATGGTGAAAATCACCAAGCTACAGAATAAGCTCTGTATGGGAAAAAATTTCCCTAATCTTTCTAAACAAGAAAGATTACGCTCTGTAAAACAGAGCACCGTTGGATTAAAGATCCAATGGTGATTAAAAATAACCATATTATAGAATAAGCTCTGTATGAAAAATATTTCCCCAATCTTGTTAAAAACAAGAAAAATATTTTCTGTAAAACAGAAGTTCTTGGATCAAAGATCCAACGGTGGATAAAATCCCCAAATCAATTGAGGATCTCTTAATGAGAGATTTCTTTAACTAAATCAACAAATTTACCATCACTATATAAAAGCCCCAAGACTTCAAGTCTTGCACAGAGGAACCCCCCCCCTAAACTTCAAGTTCAAAAAGAAAAGTAAGAAAAAAGAGCTTTAAGAGAGAAGAAAGACGAAGAACATTCTTCTGTAAGTGCACGGCGGCGCCCCGGCCGTCAATCCGACGGCCAAACGCGGAAACGGTGATATACTTAAATTTTGCGGACTTAGCAAACCGGCACCACCGCGCACTAAACACCCGGATCGTGCCATCAAACTAGATCTAGCTAACTAAAAGACGGGTTAGAGATATACCGACTGATCCGAGTCCTCCGGTCTTCATCTCCACTCCGATCTCCTCGCGGGATCTCCGGTCGTCGCCTCCTCGCCGGAAGGGCACCACGTCGCCTGCATCTTTTACGGGCTCCCGCCTCTATACCGAGGCAACTCGGGCATGAAGCCGGCAACTCGACATGCTCAAGATGTGCTGTAGGAAGTGTAGTACTTTGTCTCTTTGGGGTTTGCTGCCTTTGGATGGAGGAATGGTATAAAGAAAATTGGTGCTTTCAATTTTCTAGCAATGGAATGAGATGAAGAATGATATACACAAAATGAATCACTCTCATTTTTCTTCCTCTCCCCTCAAGTGAAGTGGCCGGCCTAGCATCAAGAGAATCGTGGAGGAAAAAATGAAATCATCCATACATATAAACCATGAAGGAGAGTGAGTGTAGGAGAAAAGCAATGGTGACCACATCCAAGAGACAAGAAAACATCAACCATAACAAAACCCATTCCCTTTCCAATCTCATTAATGCAAGAATGGATGAAAGATATCATGATCAACACTTATGCAATAAAACCCTCCACAATGTGTTATTTGCAAACTTGCAAATAACACCCTCCATCGGGAAAAGTCCGGCCGGGAAAGAACAAAGGAAAACCGGCCGGAACGGAATGCAAACTGGCAACTCCAGAAAACTGGTCCCGTAATAAATTACAGGAAAACCCCGATACTGTGCATACACACCCGCATCTGTATTCCGTCCGGATACAAATGCAATGAGACAAAATCTACATTGTACTATACTAGGATCCGGCTTAAACCAAAGCCGGCTAGTAATATCCGTCCGATCCTGATCCGTGCAATGCCGCACGTATCTGATCGAACGCTGCCATATAACCATACGGCAACTAGTACAAAACTGTCCGATCCTGATCCGTGCAATACCGCACGTATCTGATCGGACCCTGCCATATCTCCATACGGCCTCTACAGCGTTTCGCCCGAAAGCTTGAGTAACTGAAAGTGTGGTGGACTCTAAAGACTCGTCAATACTATGGCTGTGGATTTAACCACTAGCACGTCAGAGGTATAAGCCAATACGTGACGGGCCACCAGCTATTGACCAAAAGGGACGTCGATGAACGAACTCATCCTGACACCCTACTGAGCCTGTCGGTGACAATATCCGTACAGTCCGGTCCGTTCGTCTATGAGCATCGCATGGCGGGCCTAGGGGGTTGGTAAAAGTCAGACCCCCAAAAGCGGTACAAGTCGTGTCGGAGTGTAGCCCAGAACACCCTGAGATACTACTGGAATACCTACCAGTAAATCTCCTGCCTTGGCCAAGGTCTTCGTGTAATGGCTCTCCTAGACACAGCGCGACCTCACCCCCAATACCGGGAGAGACGAAACCCCCGAAGATCCGCTCACTGCCTCCATGTGGCTCGGGACTGTACCCAACTAAAACCTGTTTGCACGACTCCTTTGAGCCGTGGTAGGGTAGTAATCTAAGTACAGTGGGAACTCACACGAGACAAATGATGATCCCCAGGTCGATGAACTAACCTGTACACATGTCACCTGGGAACTGCTATCTGACGTCAGGTATAAGACCAACTAGCATATTCCCGGCGAGTCCTGTCCGGTGTACTCATAACCCAATGAGCACCTGTATACATCTTAGGTGAACCAACTGACACCAGTGGCTTGTGAGACCGGCCACCGCCCCTCGTCGGGGTCTCGACTGTATACACTAGTCTACTCTGGAGTATCGATGCCCTGTCTCGAAACTCCCACGACTAGGGACCTATTAAGGATGTGCTTGTAGACTCCAGCTCTCACTTATATGATCGCCCTCATACTGCTGGCAGTCAAGCATGAATCCTAGGGCTCTATCAACGTGCAATAGCGACCTGTCAGGTCACCTAAAGCAGTATACGATGATAAAGGTAAACCAGATAGCAAACTATCATCTCGAGTAAGACTGTCGTCCCGGGATAGGTCCTCCCTCAATCATTGCAATCACGTGCCTGTGATCCAATAATTGACTCTGAGGGCACTATCTCCAACAATCTCCCACTTGCACTCAGGGCTAATTATTGCGATGTCGTATACTCACAGCCCGTGTGATACCGAACACCCAACTCCTCTACTTGTCAGTCTCACAAAATCCGTTTGCGAAACTATGGCGGTCGAGGAATAGCCTCAGTGAGTGGATCCGCTCAGATGTTTCTATCTATGTCTCTCTATATCTCAAGTTCGCAGAGAAACCTATCTCCCGAAATGAGCAATACATGTCTTAGAATGTGTCTGGATGTCTGATGGGACATAGCTCATAAATGAACTTCAAATCCAAACTTCTTAGACTGTATCGTCAACTGAACTTAATCAGTATCCTGCGCCATGCCACCCTCAGTATTCCCTTGGACCATCTGTCCAAAATACTGCCCCTCATCAGAGGGAAAACTATAACTCTGACAACCTCCTTGTCGTTCATGTCACCTTGGAAGCCTGGAATGATAACTGTCTCTCGAATGAGGCTGTCGTTATCATATCACTAGAACATTCACTTATGTTCTAAAACTGCTTCCGACTGTTTCTCCAGGATTGGATTAATGTCAACTTATTGCATCTAGTGCAAGAACAACATCTGGTGTGGTACTTGACATCTCATGATTGACTCAATTGCCTGAGCAAGTGATCTGCCAATCATGCACGTCCCTCTCCCCTTTAGTCTGTAAGACACCTTTGGAGAGGGTGACTCCATCACCTGCAGGTACACTACCGTGCCAGGAGTCGTCCATTCTAAATACTCTTAGAATGCTGTCAAAATACCCTGATTGGGAAACCACCCAAATCTAGATCTAAAACCATAGATCTAGTAACCAGTATGTCTGATATAATGTCCAAGTCTCATGTGGAGAAACCACTGTGTGACGACCAAAGTATAACCGATCGCAGTATAGGAATATCACTTCCTACTACCTTCTCAACAGATCCATCCCCTATTCTGATGACGTCAAACCTATGACTGTCGCATCAGAAATAGATGATCTATCTCCGCTATATCTGCTTTAGTCTATAAATAGACATAAGCCTGATGTCCACCAATGCTTCCGCTGCTCCCACTGACTACGACAACCCTCTGGCAGAGTCATATAGACGTGCACTTCTAAAGCAAGTTTAGAACGACGCTATACTCATCCTCCTGCCGGGTCTCGCAGCCTGAAACAACAACAATGGCAAGTGTGGGTAAACAAGAACTTCCCTGTCATCGTACTTGAGGCTACCGGAGTACCTCTCGGATGCCTGAAGTTACCCACCATATCTGCGGAGTGGCCAATGGAATGTCAAATCAGATTGAATCTTTAGGTTCCTTATCAAATCTTCAGTAATCGTTTGCGGTTCTGGAATCACTTCCAGTTCTACCATACTCCCACTGCTGTTTTTGAAAAAATCCATTTTTAATAAAACTGTGGCGAGTCTTGAACAATATTTCTATTGATCTCCCAGATGGTAGAAAGTCAACCCTCGTCATAGCCTAGGTCAACCCACAAACAGCCATTACAGAAACGTGCCTTGAGTTATCCAGAGTCTGCTTTTAATCAAAAGCCGGACAACTCCCCGTACCTTAACAATGTTAAGATATGAACTGTACTATATCCAATATAGAACCAGAGGCACTGATTTAATTTAACCAGATTCAAATCATGCAGCTGTCTCCAGTGCATGTAAACTAAATGGAGAGAGGCCGATCAGCGTTACTCAACTTAGGAATGCTTCCAATTATGAGTAACCTGAAAGAGAAGCAATTTCTCTTTATCATTACTATCAACTGAATACCATACACAAGTATCTACATCTTCGATCACTTTGAAGAATCCCGATACTTGCTACACCTGGTTCTCTACTCTATTCAAATACCTATAACTCCTCAAAACTTAGACCCTGTGTTTCTACGAAACACATGTCTAAGAACTAGAGAAGTTAAAAGTAAACAGAATATAGTATGAGGACCAACCCCTTTGACACTGGACAACATACAATACTCTGTATAAGTCCGCTGAGTCTAACAACTCTTTCACTGTGTTTCGTAGGTTGAAAACTGTACTTATGGTTAAGAAGAATTACACCGCTGTTTAATGCTCCTTACCTAACCATCCACTGATATAGGTAAATGTCATCGACATAATATCAAAAGGTATATCTCACTCTATGAAAATAGACGTACAGATATATCAATTTGAAATTGGTGCACAACAGCGGATATTCAAAACCAAATATTTGCCGACCGGCAAACAGCCCAGATGATCTCCTCAAATATCACCGATTACAACGAATCCCGATATAATGAGGATGATCACCCAATTCCCAATAACTTACTCCCACTCATCATCTGTAAAACCATACAGATGTGAGAATCATACCTGGTAAATACATACCCTGGAGTAAGTGTCTAATCGGGAAATCAGTTTTCCATTAACAGTACACAGTGAAACTGAAACATTGAAGTGTTTCGGTGGGGTATCCCGGTATTCTTAGTAATGCCTCTTCCATTATCCAGATTCACAACTATAACCGTATAATTCTTTGCCACCTCTCCAAATCCCTTTATATGTCTTTAGTCATTACCTTCTGCACACCCCTTTAGGCCAAATGGTTTTCTTCTTTCCCTACCGTTCGGCACCAGCCTATGGTTTGGAAGAAGACTATCCAATAAGCATAATGGGTGTACTGTCCTAATCCTAGGAGCACTCGCAATGCGAGAGAAGGTGAAGATAAAAGACAACCGAATAAACCTTATTCCTATTTCTCCTGAACCAGGATCAATCCCCGAACTGGAACAAGTTCCTTTCGAGTTCGTATATAACCATACGATGGATTATCCAATAAAATGGGATCTTCGTAATGATACGGAGTGTCCTGGAGAAATACAAAGGTGATTTAGGATTGGCGAAGAAATACTTGGTTTGGTCGTGAATAGCAGTCGCAACTTACTTTGCCCTCTTACTAATCCCTTGCTTTGTCTGAACTTAATACCTTCTGTACACCGTTTAGGCTAACTGGTTTTCTTCATTCCCTACCGGTCGGCACCAGCCTATGGTTTGGAAGAAGACTATCCAATTTGCACAATGGGTGTACTACTCCTAAACCAAGGAGTACTCGCAACCTGAGAGAGGGTGAAAAGAAAAGACAACTGAATAATCCTATCCGTTTTCTCCAGAACCAGAAACCATCCTCGAATTCCTTCGAGTTCGTATCTAACCATACGATGGTTTTGTCCAGTGGAAGTGGACGTTCGTAGTAATACGGGGTGTCCTGGAGAAAAGGGTAAAAGTAGGAGTGGCAATGAGGTCTGCAACTCTGACAATCCAAAAGCCAGTGTTAAGAAGGTTCGGTCAACTTGGTCACTGAGTTAAAGTCTAGGGTCGGGTCAATGATCGCTGCCAGAGAGAGAAAAGAAACATTCAGCGTGCACTCTAACCTAGATCAGAATGGTTATCACTTTTTCTAATCAGGAAACCTCCCACTGTACCTCAAATTCTCCTCCAAACCTGAAAGAAGAATTAGTCGGGGTCACCCGAGGAGTAAACCAACTCATCAGTGGGAATCGGGATCCAACTCTCATCGCATGATAACGTGACGGAATCCGCTCACGGTATCACACTCCAGAAGGTATGCCCATATCTGGCAAGTTTCAGTTCTTTTGAAACTCCCGATGTGATTTCTGCCCCATGCTCTTATGACCTTGGCGTGAGGTCAAAATATCATAAGTCACATGTCAAGTTCTTCCCATCATTATCCAGGTTAATTTGAACCCACCCGTACATACCCTTGACGTAGGCCAAAATAGTAGTACGACTGTCCCAAACCAACGCATCTATCTATGCAACAGATAAATACCCGGCAACTACCAAACACTATGCCTTGGCGTGAGGTCAAAATACATAGCTTGAATACTACCGAATAATTAACTGAAATGATGGAGGGCTACGAATGGTTTCTGGCGAAAACCTTTAACGTAATGAACTTGATATCGTTGAAAGAACTGATAGCTTTTTAGAAAATATAGTGACGAAAACCTTTACTAAAGAGGTCACTCCCGGTGAAGGGATCTCGGCTCTTTCCCCGTAGAATGGGGTGCAGGATATTCCAACTGAATACCACGGTGCAAAGCAAAAGTAATCGGCTATAGTGAAGTTACTGCCCTGACGCAAACTTCTGTCCAAGGGGTCACTCCCGGTGAAGGGATCTCGGCCCTTGCCTCGTCGACTGAGGAGCAGGATATTCCAAATGAATACCACGATGCAAAACAAAAGTGAACGTCCTTGCAATAACAGCTTTTTGAAAAGTGTTCCAACAACATTAGAATAGGTTTGTTTAACTTGCATTGATCCGAATCAATGCAGTCCCATCAATTGATCACACCAATAAAGAACGAAAATATACTGACGTACGTATATGCCATCCGCATTCGCCACTGGGTCCCGTCATCACCCGTTAGGTTAGCTTACTAACGGCAGAGCGGGGACTGGACTAGCGCGGATGAAAAACATATACAACATCTACTAATATATATACCAATATATTATATTTCGCTCAAGGCGTGAAAAGAAATGCAACATCA
The DNA here is from genome assembly GCA_030015575.1 of Agapanthus africanus. Taxonomy (NCBI): domain Eukaryota; kingdom Viridiplantae; phylum Streptophyta; class Magnoliopsida; order Asparagales; family Amaryllidaceae; genus Agapanthus; species Agapanthus africanus. The sequence continues at coordinate 104,405,335 of JASDDO010000031.1, read as the reverse complement.
CAGAAATGTACAGCATCACAGAACAATACAGATATCTGGGATCCCCGGGTTTCACAGAGCCACTACTGAAAACCGACGTTTCCCTGGTCGTGTGGATAGCCTGTGCAATGAAATCCTAGACCCCTACGGGCGCGGCAAGTCACCCGCCAAAACCTGAAGCGAGGCAGCCCCCTTCAGCTCCGTGAATGGACCACCCAGCACTCCACGGAATCCGGCAACTTGGGCACCCTTCCTGGGTCAACCTGTACCCCCTACGAGTGCGGCGAATAGGCCGCCAATCCAAGAGTGAAGCCCCCTCCGTCTCAATGCCATGAGATGCAGGCTTGTTGCTTTCCAGAACCCGGCTATCCGTGCACCCCACCGCGGGGTAATCCTAGTACAGAATGTAAAATATACATACACCGGGTACATCGACCGCAACCAGGTCGTGCCCCAAAAGAATAATACAAACAGGCAGTGACGGCAGTCCACAAGTCGGACGCTCGCCCCGCAATATCAAATGTACATGATACAACAACACTGTACTAACATTGCATCCAGGCTATCCCCACGACCGATCCGCAACATCACAGCATAAACATAGAACATCAACGTGAAAGTCACGTTCGCAAATCCGTCTAACCGGGCTATAGCAGTTAGACCGGATTTACCGATCGAGTGACATTCACGGTCGCAGATATAATGTAAATACTGTGAAAAAAATGTGTTTAAAATTTTCCGATTGATCAAACCTTAACAAGTGGGCCCCCAAACAAAACTGTAGCACTCACAGAAAACCTGGGCCCAATTTTAATATTCCAAAACCCATATTTTAAGCCCAGAAGGCCTCTGTAAAAAATTGGTGAAGTGATGTGAATAGTGCGCGGCGGAAAGGCCGCGGGAATGGGGTTTGTGCGGCGGTTCCGCGCTCCAACTGTGGATTCACTTCATCGAAATTTTACAGAGTTCTTAGATTTTCCAGTACATCAATATTTTACAACCTGAAAAATTTTTCGAGACCAAAATATTTCAACAGAAACTGATGTGAACAAAAAAATACGGTTTTTGGAAATTTTGGTCGATCGGAAATGCAAACACACCAAACGAAGCTAGACGAAGTTAATGGCGAGGCTCTGATACCACTGTAAGTGCACGGCGGCGCCCCGGCCGTCAATCCGACGGCCAAACGCGGAAACGGTGATATACTTAAATTTTGCGGACTTAGCAAACCGGCACCACCGCGCACTAAACACCCGGATCATGCCATCAAACTAGATCTAGCTAACTAAAAGACGGGTTAGAGATATACCGACTGATCCGAGTCCTCCGGTCTTCATCTCCACTCCGATCTCCTCGCGGGATCTCCGGTCGTCGCCTCCTCGCCGGAAGGGCACCACGTCGCCTGCATCTTTTACGGGCTCCCGCCTCTATACCGAGGCAACTCGGGCATGAAGCCGGCAACTCGACATGCTCAAGATGTGCTGTAGGAAGTGTAGTACTTTGTCTCTTTGGGGTTTGCTGCCTTTGGATGGAGGAATGGTATAAAGAAAATTGGTGCTTTCAATTTTCTAGCAATGGAATGAGATGAAGAATGATATACACAAAATGAATCACTCTCATTTTTCTTCCTCTCCCCTCAAGTGAAGTGGCCGGCCTAGCATCAAGAGAATCGTGGAGGAAAAAATGAAATCATCCATACATATAAACCATGAAGGAGAGTGAGTGTAGGAGAAAAGCAATGGTGACCACATCCAAGAGACAAGAAAACATCAACCATAACAAAACCCATTCCCTTTCCAATCTCATTAATGCAAGAATGGATGAAAGATATCATGATCAACACTTATGCAATAAAACCCTCCACAATGTGTTATTTGCAAACTTGCAAATAACACCCTCCATCGGGAAAAGTCCGGCCGGGAAAGAACAAAGGAAAACCGGCCGGAACGGAATGCAAACTGGCAACTCCAGAAAACTGGTCCCGTAATAAATTACAGGAAAACCCCGATACTGTGCATACACACCCGCATCTGTATTCCGTCCGGATACAAATGCAATGAGACAAAATCTACATTGTACTATACTAGGATCCGGCTTAAACCAAAGCCGGCTAGTAATATCCGTCCGATCCTGATCCGTGCAATGCCGCACGTATCTGATCGAACGCTGCCATATAACCATACGGCAACTAGTACAAAACTGTCCGATCCTGATCCGTGCAATACCGCACGTATCTGATCGGACCCTGCCATATCTCCATACGGCCTCTACAGCGTTTCGCCCGAAAGCTTGAGTAACTGAAAGTGTGGTGGACTCTAAAGACTCGTCAATACTATGGCTGTGGATTTAACCACTAGCACGTCAGAGGTATAAGCCAATACGTGACGGGCCACCAGCTATTGACCAAAAGGGACGTCGATGAACGAACTCATCCTGACACCCTACTGAGCCTGTCGGTGACAATATCCGTACAGTCCGGTCCGTTCGTCTATGAGCATCGCATGGCGGGCCTAGGGGGTTGGTAAAAGTCAGACCCCCAAAAGCGGTACAAGTCGTGTCGGAGTGTAGCCCAGAACATCCTGAGATACTACTGGAATACCTACCAGTAAATCTCCTGCCTTGGCCAAGGTCTTCGTGTAATGGCTCTCCTAGACACAGCGCGACCTCACCCCCAATACCGGGAGAGACGAAACCCCCGAAGATCCGCTCACTGCCTCCATGTGGCTCGGGACTGTACCCAACTAAAACCTGTTTGCACGACTCCTTTGAGCCGTGGTAGGGTAGTAATCTAAGTACAGTGGGAACTCACACGAGACAAATGATGATCCCCAGGTCGATGAACTAACCTGTACACATGTCACCTGGGAACTGCTATCTGACGTCAGGTATAAGACCAACTAGCATATTCCCGGCGAGTCCTGTCCGGTGTACTCATAACCCAATGAGCACCTGTATACATCTTAGGTGAACCAACTGACACCAGTGGCTTGTGAGACCGGCCACCGTCCCTCGTCGGGGTCTCGACTGTATACACTAGTCTACTCTGGAGTATCGATGCCCTGTCTCGAAACTCCCACGACTAGGGACCTATTAAGGATGTGCTTGTAGACTCCAGCTCTCACTTATATGATCGCCCTCATACTGCTGGCAGTCAAGCATGAATCCTAGGGCTCTATCAACGTGCAATAGCGACCTGTCAGGTCACCTAAAGCAGTACACGATGATAAAGGTAAACCAGATAGCAAACTATCATCTCGAGTAAGACTGTCGTCCCGGGATAGGTCCTCCCTCAATCATTGCAATCACGTGCCTGTGATCCAATAATTGACTCTGAGGGCACTATCTCCAACATCTTCAAGGTAAATAAAGATCATAGTATCTCATCTGCATACCCAAGGGTTTAACCCTTATAAAAGAACATAGTTCTTTCCCTGGATCTGAGATCCATGAGACAAGTCTCCCACAAATAAGAATTTAATTCTCGTAGGGATGAATTTGTTCTTGGAGATTGAAGATCCAGGGGAGAACAAAGAATTGAACTCTTCAAAAAAATGCATAAAGAAGGAAACGGCGCCGAGCGCCTCACGTGCCCCTTACATGGGCGCTGCTTAATAAAGAGTGCTTAGCACTCAGTGGTTGGCGCCGAGTGCCTCACGTGCCCCTCACGTGGGCGCTGCTTAATAAAGAGTGCTTAGCACTCAGTGGTTGGAGCCCAGCGCCCAGTGTCTCACGTGGGCGCTGCTTAATAAAGAGTGCTTAGCACTCAGTGGTTGGCGCCCAGCGCCGAGCGCCTGACGTGCCCCTTACATGGGCGCTGCTAAAATAAAGAGTGCTCTGCACTCAATGGTCGGCGCTCAGCATTCCAGCGCCTCACGTGCCTCTCACGTGGGTGCTGTTTAACATAAGCGCTCTGCAAATAGAGCCCAGCGCCATAAAGAGTGTTTAACATTCCGTAAAAAACAAAGAAGTAGGGTGAGCGTCAGAGCCCATATCAATGCTCAGCATTGTTGCACATAAAAGGGACTGAGCCCAAACAAGTGTTTAAAACTTAATTCAAAACTGAGTGGGGTGAGTCCAAGTTGACCAAAAGTCCCTAATTCAGATCAACCGAGCCCATGTGCTCATATTTTTTCTAAATTGGTCTTAGTTCCAAACCTAACTAGAGATCTCCCAACCGACATTGGTTCAAGAGTACATCTCTCTACACCACTGATATATGTCGTTGTAATTCTTCAACGATATCAGAGAGGTGGAGGGTCCCGACAACCAACAGCTCTTGGATGCACTCTCAAACCCATGAGCATATCCCAATGGACCGTAATGTCCATAAACTAGCCATGGACTATAATGTCCTTAAACTAGCCACGGACCGTAACGTCTTAAAAACTAGCTGTGGACCGTAATGTCCTTAAACTAGCCATGGACCGTAATTTCCTTAAAACTAGCTGTGGACCGTAACGTCCTTAAACTAAAACGATAGAGCCCAAATGCTCTTTCGTTGGATCAAAAATGATCTCGAACCCCTGTTAAGTAGATCTTAGTCCAACATCGGATTAACGTATCCTTAACAAATATTTAAGTCAATCTTAATCCCTAATGAAATTAACGATCCTTAAATCAAACCAAACCCAAATCTAAGAAAATACGGATTTGGACTAATCCATGCCTTACGGGCGACAATACAAACTAGTCTCCGTATACAATCCATGGGCAACCAAAGATAAAACACACACACATGACACGAAGTGAACATCTGGAGCAGGAGAAAGTGGTTATCGCTACACGGTAACGTAATTAACTGCAGGGGCTTGCGCCTGCAGGGAAGAGCGTCCCCATAATCAAAAACCCCTTACAACGAGGGGGAATCTGACGAAGTCTGCTACAACGACCGCATCCATCCAGACCTCCGATACATGGCGCCATAAATCAACTTGGTATCTTCGGAGAGGTGGACGGATAAAACAAAATAGCATCTACCCCTAAATTCAGGCAAGACGACCTACGCGGTTTCGTCTCTGTTTTCGGCGGTAAACAGATTCTGGCACGCCCGGTGGGACCTTTTCCTCTTTCCACTCCACACTTCATGTGTCGTGTTCGCGAACAAATCGCGGTTTACTATGGTTTTCCCTGGATTCGAGGTGCTAAGATTTGGTGTCTTGCTCCGTGCAGAAGAGAAGATGACATCGATGGCTTCCAACTGCACCAATTGCAACAGCAACTCCCACTCCGTCCCTACTGGAGGAGTGACTTATGGGCCCTAAGCGGCCTCCATCTTCGCAATACCAGTGGAACAAGTGACTCAGGCCACCACTAGACTCTTCTTCGGAACCATGCTCCTGCCAATGAGCTTCAATGCTTCAATGCCATCACAAGAAGCCCTAAAGAAGTCGGTCTTTGATCGGCTCTTATCCACCAAGGCCCCTCTCAACGGGTCGTCCAACTGCAACGCCTCAGTCTTTAACAGACTGGGCCAGGACTCCAGTGGGCCCATAAAGAGGCATGTAATACCTGAAGGGGTTATCTTGAAGTGGATAACCATTCCAGCTCCGGTAGAAGAAGTCGTCAAAGGGGCTTCTTCTGCTTTTTCAGTTAAAGCTAAGGGATCGGTCTTCGCAAGACTGGCCGTTCCAATTCCTGTTGCGGGTGAGGTCGTTACAAGTGCTTTCCCTATTCGAAAGTCAATCTTCGACAGGTTAGACGTTCCCTCTCAACGGACGTCAGTCTTCGACAGGTTGGCACCAACAGCAGTCTCTCATCAAAGCAAGGGGCATGACGAAGCCACTCCCGTAACTGAAACAGTCCCATCTGCAAGTTATGCTCGACGTCTCCATTGGCGCCGAGTGAGGAAAGCTGGGGGCAACTCTCCCTCTGGACTTACCCCACCAGCTCCAATGGTAGAAATTGACGCTGCTGTTCCAACCAGGAACAGCTTCGAGTTGCTCAAGAGGGTGCACAAGAACTCTCCAACCACCATCTTGAAGAAGTCTCCTCCGCCTGTCGAAAGCACAAAACAGGTGAAGCCGGAACAGCCTCCTCAGCGGTTGTCCTCCAAGATCCACAGAGTTTGGCGGAAAGTCCAAGACTCTATAATTGATAAAGATTACTCTCGCCTGCTGAAGAAGATGAAGGCTCGGCAAGAGGAGGACCATCCCTCTGCCATACCATGAAAGGTATCGTCTGCATGGGTGCCTGCCGCAATGGCCCCCTCATCTTCGACCTCCAATAAGAGAAGAAGGGCGAAGAAGATCCCCCTACCCGCGGCAAATTTAAAAGGCGGTAGACCCAAACGCCCCAAGTCTGGGGGCATGGTTGTGCATACCGTCTACATGGCATCCGGAAAAGAGGATAGTCGTGCTTTTGTGAGTCATCGACCACTCACGCGGTCTGTGACGAAAGCTCAGGAGCAACAACAAAAGCTCCAGGAGATGTTGACAAGGATGGCCGCACTTACTGGGCAAAAAGAAAGCCCGGAAGCATCATCGGAACAACGCCAGGAGCAGGAGACCGACACCGAATTCCTACGGAGGATTCTTGAAAAGAAAGACAAAGAGGTCGTGGAACAAGCGGCTAATATAAAACAGATGGCGCTTCTCTTCCAAGACATGGTGGGAATGATGATCCAACCGAATCCTCCGGCCGAAGGCCCTCCAATAATCATTGAAGACGACAGAGGGGAGACATCAAACCCTCCTCCGGCTTTATCAGCAGCCAGGGAGGAGACGATCTCCAAAGCTACCCTTGATGACTACATAGCTCAACAAATACGAGCTTATCAAGTGAACGAAGCGGCAGGCCAGGTTGTCAGAACTGGGCGACCTTACCCAGGCTGGTACGACTAAATTAAGTACCCGCCAGGATATACGATCCCCAAATTCTATGTGTATAAGGGGACGGGAAATCCGCACCAACATGTTGCTCAATTCAGATCTTTGTGCGGTAACACCGGGGGCGATGACAAACTATTGCTTCGCCAATTTTTCGGCAGCTTGGCGGAGATAGCATTTGAATGGTATTCGGAATTTCCGAATGATTCCATCAAGACATTTACAAAATTGAAGCTACTGTTTACACAAAAGTTCGCGAGCGCTAGCGAGTGCACCCCAATCACGAAATTAATCAACGCCAGAGTGAAGCCGAGAGAGACCTGGGTTCAATACTCAATTCGGTGGCGAAACATATGGTCGAAGTGTGAACAACGCATAGAAGAAGCTCCTACTGTGGGCATGTTCATAGGGACCCTTGATCCTCAGGCAACTATATCTCAGTTTATGATATTCTTCAAGCCGACCACCTTCCAGGCCTTGATTGACAAACTGGCCCAAATGGACCAGACGGGCCATAGGCCGTCCTCTTCCAAAACGGATCCCCAGAATGAAAAGGGGAAAGGGAAAGCGACATTTGTCGCCAACGCTCAACAACAATCGAGTGACCTGAAGCCGATGGCTCGCCAAAACAGCAGACCGCGAGCCCTCGAAGAAAAAGAAGAAGGCCAAGAAGCCCATGCAGCTCGACGGCAATCGTATGAGTCTGAAAAAGTATATCGACGCGCTGGAGGAATACAACCAAAAAGCACAGACCCCAGTCACACTGAAAGATTTCCTCAAGCATATTCTTGAAAACGAAGACAGTGACATTGATGAAGGAGACAACTCGTTAGAAGAATCCGAGGAGTATGTGGCGAGCTACCACATGATCTCTCACTCGTCGATAAACGGCAAAGAAGCTCCTGACGTAGAGAAGCTGAGGGTAGATCCAGAACCAAAACCCATGGAACCGTCAGATGGCCTCATCGATAAGCTGCTGAACGAAGCTCTTCAAAAGAGCAAAGCTGATCGAGGACGTGAAGCAGACATATACGAAAAGGCCAAGCGTCGGCGTCAAGCCGAAAAAGCTCCGGTAATGAGAAGTCATAAAGTACCCCAACCGGATCAAAGTGCCCTTGCCACCAGCAGGAGCAGAATCAAGATAAGGAAGCAGTTCGCCAAAGCTCTGTCAGTAAGAATGAAGCAGCCACCTTCCAAAGAAAATACTTCCGAGAATACGTGTCCGACGAACAAGATGTCCATCCGAAATACTGCTTGTATCATCAGAGGGTCGCACACCATACCGAAGAGTGCAATGCCTTCAAGAAATGGTGGCAGGGATACATTGCCCACCGACAACAATTCAAGCGAATGAAGCGCAAAGCCCGACGGAAACAGAAAAGCGCGACAAACGAACGTGAAGGGACAGCCGGTAACTGTCATATAGTTAATGCCATCCCGACAAGAACAAAACCTCAAGTTCTTACTTTCGGGAGCGATTCTGACGAAGAAATAGTCCTTGGTCTTCTCTTCAAGGAATCCATCTTTGAAAAAGAAGAAGAGATGAAGAACTGTGAGAACATTCAACTACGTAACCGTACGTTGCCTAAAAAGAATCTCAGACCTTCAAACAAAGGTTCAGGTAAAAGGGACAAGGGAAGGAAAAAGTCCCTGAAGAGATTGTCCTCGATGATAGAGTCATTGAAGAGCTCACAGCCAAGGACCCGCCCAAGAAGAGCAAGGCAGCTTACAATGTCCTGGCATATCTTAGGAAGATACCTTCACAATTGAGTATTTTGGATGCCCTTCTCCTGTCTAAAGAAGCACGAGATGCCCTAATCAAGGTGTTACAAGAGCCCGACCAGTTTCAAGCCTTCCTGGCGAAAGAAAAGATGAAGGACGAGCTGGAAGAAGTCTACACGACTGATATCACCTTCAGCGATGAAGACCTCCTTTTAGGAACATGCAAGCACAACCGTATGCTGTATATAACCGGGTATTGTCACAATATCAATGTTCCCCTCCGAAAGACGCGGCGGAGACGCGGTAAACGTCTTTCCTGAAATTCGGGTCATATACTAATTGGTGCTATCCGTCCACCTCTCCGAAGATGCCAAGTTGATTTATGGCACCGTGTATCGAAGGTTTAAACGGATGCGGCCGATGTAGAAGACTTCGTCAGATTCCCCCTCATTTGAGGGGGTTTTGATTGTGGGGACACTATTTCCTGTAGGCGCAAGCCCCTGCAGTTAATTACGCTACCGCATCGTGGTAACCACTTTCTCCTTCTCCATATGGTCACTTCGTGTCATGGGTGTTTGTTTTGTGTTTGGTTGTCCGTGGATTGTATACGGAGACTAAGTTATGTTGTCGCCCGTAGGGCGTGGACTAGTCTAAATCCGTATCTTTCTTAGATTTGGGTTTAGGGGTTTGTGTTTAAGGATACGTTAGCCTTAGTTGAGGCTAAGATCAACTTAAACGTTTTTTAAGGACACGTTAGTCTACTTTTAGACTAAGGTCAACTTAACGGGATCGTTTAGATCCGACAAGAGAGCAGTTGGGCTCTATTGTCTAGTTTAATGACATTGTGGTTGATAATTAGTTTAAGGACATTACGGTCCAATGTTAGTTTTAAGACATCGCGGTCAAGGTTAAGGACATCATAGTCCGTGAGTTTAAGGACTTCACGGTCCGGTGTTAGTTTTAAGACATCGCGGTCAAGATTAAGGACGTCATAGTCCATGAGTTTAAGGACCCCACAGTCCGGTATTAGTTTTAAGACATCACGGTCGAGGTTAAGGACATCATAATCCGTGGATTTAAGGACTCCACGGTCCGATGTTAGTTTTAAGACATCACGGTCAAGGTTAAGGACATCATAGTCCATGGATTTAAGGACCCCACAGTCCGTAGTAATGTGTGGTTGTCGGGACCCGTCACCTCTCTGACGACGTTGAGGGATTACAATGACGGATATCAGAGGAGTAAAGAGATGTACCCTCGAACCAGGTGTAACTTGATTTGCAAAGCAGTTGTGCTCAGTTCAATTTATATTGAGGACTTATGGCCAGAATTGGGCTAAGTCCAGTTAAAATTGTTTAACATTTTATTTATGTTTGGCTTGTTAGGCCTTTGTTTGGGCTCTGCCCTTTTTATAATGCATAGCATTTATTAGGAACAAAGTGGTGTTCTGACAGTGCGCCACATGGCGCATCAGGCGCTTTGTGCCAATTAAAGAACGCATTGCGCTAGCGCACATAAGAGTGACACGTGTCGCTTAGCGCTGAGCGCAAGTCTGTTAGCGCACTGCGCTTTATAAGTGCGCTGCGCTAGTTTATGGGTGCGCCAGTGAGTGACACGTGGCGCGCTCTGGCGCAGTGCGCCAGTCCAAGAGCGCAGCGCGCTGTTTTTAGAAGCGCAAAGCGCAAACTGTTCTGTGGTTGACACGCGCATTCTGGCGCAGTGCGCCAGTCCAATAAGCGCAAAGGTGCAATTCAAGAGTGCAAGGCACTGTCCAATAGTGCAGAGCACATTTTGATCAATTTAAGATCAAAGAACAAGTTTTTGTTCTTCAAAAGAGGCATTGCCTCAAGATCCAAGAATCAAAGTTCTTGTTCTTATCAAAAGGCTGTGCCTTTGTAGATCAGAAGATCTGTGAATGAAGTAAATTACTTCTTTTAATCCTTTATAATTAGATTTTTTGATCTTTCTCTTTTTTATTGAAGATCTTGATCTTGTTCTTAGATCACTGATCTTTTTAGAAGAAGATTATTCTTTTTTAATGAGATGATTTCATCTTTGTTTTCAAGAATATAATTCTTTATCTTTAAAGATGAAGAAAATGATCTTCTTTCTTCAAAGGCTTGCCTTTCTTTCTCTCTGAGTTTTTTATCAAAGTTTGCAGAGGGTTCTCTTTATGTGAGACTTGAAGTCTTGGGGCCTTTATATAAGGCCAATTGATTTGTTAAGTTAGTTGAAGAGATCTTTCTCTGATTGATTTGGTAATATTTTCCGCCATTGGATCTTTGATCCTAAGGCTTCTGTTTTACAGAAGATAATCTTCTTATTTTAATAAGATTGGAAAGATCTTTCCAGAACAAAATTTTAATTCTGATTAATTAATAGTTTATTATTTAAATTCCAGTGCTGGCGCAATTGGCGCACCTATGTTTGACACGTGGCGCGCAGCCCAGAGCGCAGCGCAACTGTGCTAGCGCACCTATGTTTGACACGTGGCGCGCAGCGCAGAGCCAAGGGATCTGAAGCATTGCTTCATTTTTAAAATTTGAATTTTGAAACAAGGCTTTGCTCTGATTGGGGGTGCGCTGCCTAGGGCGCAGCGCTTCTGGCGCTGGCGTGTCTGTTTTTGATACGTGGCGCTCAGCGCGCAGTGCAAGGGATCTGAAGCGTTGCTTCAATTTTAAATTTGGAAATTCAAATAGAGCTTTGCTCTGATTGGGGGAAACAAATGCCCCCCCACCGTTGCGCTCACGTGGCGCTCATGTGAGTGCAGCAGTGGCAACATCTGAGCCCTTGGATCAACTCAGAAGTTGAGGAGGCGCTTCAGCGCCTATAAATAGGACCCTTGGTCCTCAGATGATTATCACCTCTCTTCAAGAATTTTTAACTCAGAGCCTAGCTCTTCTTTCTAAGAACTTCAAGAGTTAGAACTCTAGAAAATTTTAGGTAAAAATTAAATTAAATTAAATTAATTCTAATTAACAGAGCCTTGCTCTTATAGATCTTTTGATCTAAAGAAAACCCCTTTGGGGTTTCATAAACAGAGCTTTGCTCTCAAGAACCCATAGATCTAAATAGATATTTCCTTGGGGTTTCTTAGCCCATGGGTCAGAGCTTTGCTCTTTTGACAATATAGATCTTTTGATGAAGAACTCTTAAGAGTTTTTCATGGATCTTTAAGATCCTAGAGTTTTAATTCTTAGGAATTAACTTTCATTAACTTTTGATGGATTTTCCACCATCATTACAGAGCTAGGCTCTTCACGGAATTTTATTCCCTCGTGACCAGAGTTTGAAAAGTGTCACTCTTTTATAGAGCTTTGCTCTGAAAGGGAGATTTTCTCCTTGTCTCGAGAGATTTCTCATTTAATGAGAACATTCTTTGAGGATTTCCTCATTAATTGACAGTCTTATCCAATGATGAGGCTGTCTTGTTAATTGATGCATTGTCATCTGGATTTTGTGGGTCCACCTTTGGTCCCCTTTCCACTGCATTGCAGTGTAGTACAAATTTTAAAGTATCGCTCAGAATTTTAAGATTAAATTATAGTATTGAATTCTTTTCTTTTTCCCAGGAGACATGTCTTCTCATCTTTCGTTCCCATTTTTCCTCTCAGAGGGAGGATTCCCTGAGGCACCGGTGGACCGGGAGGTTCTTGCTCTTATTAAGGATTACGACCCGGAGTACAAACGCCTTCACTTGTGGGGTAGGTGGTATGACCAAATAATTAAAGGTTGCCGAAGCTTCTCTTGTGCAACGCCATCGGATCCGATCTCGTCGATTTCGTACGCGGATATACTCCCGGTGAGCTATGCCATGGAGGTCGTTAACTGGACTTCGGAGGGTCTTCTTCAACCCTCGATTACTGCCATACCCATGCAGTTGCCGGCAGCCTTGGATCTTTTGGGACGGCGCATATGCCAGGGCGAGTCGCACCCTTGGGGAAAACCCTACAACATCGGGTTGACCCCTCGACACTCGGCAGGGTATCTGCAGTGGGCCAGGTACATTTTGTCAGCGAAGAAGGCGCATCTACTGAAGATCGATCTATACCCTGCAGTTTACGCCTCGTTGTTCGAGTATTCTTCTCCTCCGACATGGTGGACTAAGGCGTTCGTAGAGCAATGGAACATCCTCACCCATACCTTTCTTTTAATGGACAGGGAAGTTTCCATCCCTCTAGAAGAATTTGCTGAGATTTCCGGTTTGCCGGTGAGGGGGGAGCACTATGAGGAGCTGCTTCCTCCTGATGAATATGTTTTTTCCACCAAGTCGTTGGTGATGGGCTTGACGCCGGAGAACGCTATTCAGCACCAGTTTCCGAGTCTGGTAAAGGTGTTCAATATGTATGAAAGTCATTACTTGGAATCGGGAGGCCGGGAAGTTAGTTTCGCAGACTTCATCGCCCGCTTTCTTCGACCGGAGATTCTATTACAACGGGGCAAAAAAATTTCCAAGCTTGACGACCCCTTCGGCCTTGGCTTAGATCACCGACCGGCACTGGAAGCCGATCAAAAAGGTTTTTACCTCCCCGATGCCGCAATCATCCCTTTGTCGGAAATCGCTGCTCCGGGCATCGACGAGGAGACTTTCTTTCTCGGGTTTCTGGGGCTATGGTTGTGCTGGTTCGCGCTCCCCATGCACCCTCGCTACATGAGGCCGTCCGTGTTCTACCCAGCACATCGGATGGTGGCTGGCATACAATTGGCCATCGGAGTTGCCGGGATGGCCCATCTGTATCATGGTCTTAGCGTGGCGGCGAACGCAACTGAACCGGGGGTGCAACCCGCTAATTTCCCGATGCACTACTTTACTTCGTGGATGGAAATGCACGTACTCGGGGTGTTTGGTATTCATAAAAGTCCCTCGTTTTACGATAAGTACAGATTCCCGAGAGTTATGCGGCTGATCGGCGCTTCTAACGTGAATCCGCCTCCGCGGGAGGCTAGGGGGTTACTTCTTCGTCCGCGCACGGTCGGAGCGGGTATTTTTTTCACGGACAAGGTCCTGAAAATCAGCCCGGAGACCTCCAAGGTGGTGTTGGCATTGTGCGATAATTTCAAGGACGGGGCCTCCGTATTGAAAGCCCAGGAGATTCTACATCTATACTCCATTAGGCCGGGCTTCCTCGTGTTCAGGCAGAATGAGGCGGCGCTTTTTATTAGGTACAACCCCCATTGTTTCGCCCAACAACTAAGTTATAACCAGGGTGTCCCACTGGAGGCGTGTTTGGAAGAGCCTGCGGCCACCAGAGAGGGGATACGGAGTGCACTACATCATTTCATGCGGCTAAATACGGGCTCCCACTTCTTTATTAGCTAGCCGACTTGCATTCCAAGGGCCCTCAACGTGTACGGGGTCTGGTATCAGCATGCGATGGGCACCGTCATCAGGGAAAAGAAGCGGTTGCTGCTTGATCGTAAGGGTACGCCCCCCGCCAGCGATCGCAACGTTCCATTAAAGCGAAGGATCCATGTCCCTCCTCCACTAAGAGGAGATGCTGGAGTTGAGCCTCCACGTATGCTAAGCCCCATGCGTGGATTGCCCCTCGATCCTGTGGACGTGCCATCAGCGCCCCGTGCTCCCGTGGAGACGGTGAACGTGGTTTCACCCGAATCCGGTGCGGGCTTGGATATCGGGACCCGCCGTCCCAAGGTGCCCACGAAGCGTAAGCTGATTTTGGGTGCGACCGGAGTTCGCGCGCAGAAGAGGAAGAAGAAGTCGATCCTCTCTGCTGACGTTGCATTTGTTCAGGAACCTCATGCTCCTTACAGCGAGGGCTTGAGTGAATACGGAACCAACGAGGGCTTATTTGTGCCGCCAGATGACACTGATCTGGCGGCCGCCATCGCAGCTTCCGAGTGATTGGCAAGGCGCGACGAGTGGTTAGCTAAACTCGTGCAATCAGGTAATCACTAGTTGTATTTTCGTCATTGCATCGTACCTCTATCATTGTTTTTGACTAACGCTTTTCCTTCTTTAACAGGCATTTCTACCGAAGAAGCCATCGCTGCTTCTCTCAAAACTTTCAAAGAGGAGGATCGACTCAGAGCATCCTTAGGCCTTGGTACATTTCAGTTTACTATGTCTCTCCTTCCATTTTTTTATGAGTAATCTGACCCTCTTTTTGTCTTATCCCAGGGACCACGAGGCCTATCCCACAAGAAGACGTGGAGATTCTCCCCGGGCCAGCTACCGAAGTCCCGGCCTCTTCGGGATTGCCGCAAGAGTCCCAACTTAAAAATCCGATGATGGAAGCCTTGACGGCTCTGGAGGCAACCCTGAACGCGGACGACGACGCCTTACTGAAGGAGGCTTCCAAAAGGTCTGTCGCGATGGCCCGGGAGATAGGAAATGCCTGAGGCACGCAGAAAGAGAGCGTAGCGCTGCTTTGGCTATGGGAGCAGGCTCGAGCGTCATTACTCCCGCTGCTACTCCTTCAGAGGAGCTCCCGGTCGCCTTGTCTACTGCTCATAGACGGGCGGCACGTGCAGCTTGGGAAGCCAACGGTAAATCCGCTTCAGGTAATGTATTTTTGAGGCTTTGTTGTCAAGGTTTTAAACAATCAGTTCTTATATATCTTGTCCTGCAGGGCCGAGTCTTACTGAAGGAGTGGCGGCGACCGTCGAGCCTGAAGGGACGGTGGATGAGACGGCTGCTACGGCCGAGCCTGAGGCAGCAGTGGATGAAATGGCTGCTACGGACAAACCTATGGCAGCGGTGGACGAGACGGCTGCGACCGCTGAGCCCAAGGTGGTAGCGGGTAAGACGGATGCTACGGCCGAGCCTGAGGCAGCAATAGATGAAGCGGCTGAGACCACTAGGCTCGAGGTGGTAACGGGCGAAACGGGCATGATCGCTGAGCACTAGATGGCCGCTATTTCTCAAGAGTCGGGCACCGCTCCGATCATCGCTCTCCCTGCTTACGGTTTCTTGTCGTCTCCTGGCCTCACGAGCGTGATGACGGCTCCTGTAGAGTCAGGGGATGAGGCAACGGGAGGTGAGACCACCCCAATAGAGGAGGGGGACGCCACCGTTGCATCAAGTGACGCCCTCGTCACAGCTCCGGTTGGCGACTCATCAGATAAATTTTGGGTTACCGTCCTTCTTTTTATTCTGCAATCCTTCCTGACAAGGTTTATCTTGTTTCTAACGCAGGTGCAGCTAGTGCTGATGCCGTGTTACCCGAGGGAGCGCCGTCAGTTACCGCTCTAATGGTGACCACTTCTTTTCCTTCTCTCGTACCATCGCAGATGCTGGAAGGTATGGATTTGTAACTCATCAGTCTTATCTTTAGGCTGCATAATTTATGTACTGACATTGCATTATTGTGTCTTTGTAGGAGTCCTTTTTGACCACATGTACCAGGTGCTGCATCCCCACTGCTCCTTCCCGTCGGAGATGGCTTCATCCAGTGGCGTTGGTGAATATAGCTTTCAATTAATGCTCTTTTTTCACCGATAATGAAATTATTTCTGATTCTTCTTTGCCCTAACTGCAGTGCTACAGATTGAAGGAGGAGATGAGAGATCAGTTACACCACCGGTCCTCCCGGCTTTGCCACCTGCTGCAACTGGTATAGTAAATCCCATTGTTCATGAATCTCTTATATTTCTAGATCCATCATCTGATTGTGATTTGTTTTGCAGCTGTCGCTTCGACTCCGGTCTCTTTCGAGTCTCGCATTATGATGCCGGCGGGCCCTTTCTCCAAACGTCCATCCTCAAAGGGTGTTGTGACAAGTCTGTGTATGCTGAGCGAATGCGTCGAGGAGCTTGACGCGGAGGTGTTAGTGTATATGCCCTAGAGGCCATTACTGTATCATACTAGTTTGTATATTACTTAATGGAAGCTTGGGATATTCACCTTGTATAAACAATCTTGCTCAATATAGTAGTATGCTACTTGGTTTGTTTCTACTTCAATGTGTACTTGTGTTTATTTTACTATATCACTTATACGCATTAGTGGAGCCCTTAGGATCTTTGCTTGATTACCAGCGTTGTGATGGCAGTCACACTAGTGGGGGCTGGGTAATCTATAAGCACATCCTTATACAGGTCCCTAGTCGCAGGACTATCGAGACAGGGCATCGATACTCCGGAGTAGACTAGCGTATGCGCTTCTCATCCCAGTATGGGAGATGGTCTGTCCCACAGCCATCAGTACGTCGTACTAGAGATAGTATACGGGTGCTCGTTAGGTTACGAGTACACTGGACAGGACTCGTCGGGAACTGACAGGTTGGTATTATACCTATCGTCAGTCATCAGTTCCCAGGTGACATGAGTACAGCTTAGTCCGCTGACTTGATACTAGCACTTCGCCTCGAGTGTGTTCCCACTGCACTTTGATCACTACCCTACCACGGCTCAAAGGAGTCGTGCAAACAGGTGGTGGTTGGGTGCAGTCCCGAAGCACTTGGAGGCAGTGCCGGTTAGACAGGATTCGTCTCTCCCGGTATTGGGGGTTGACATCGCGCTGTGTCTAGGAGAGCCATTACACGAGTAGTCCCTGGCCAGGGCAAGCGAGATATACTGATAGGTTCCAGTGTTATCTCAGGGTGTTTTGGGCTTCACTCCGACACGACTTGTACCGCTATTGGGGGACTGACGTTTTACCGCCCCCTAGGTCCGACATGCGATGTATCAGACGAACAGACCGGACTGTACGGAGACTGTCACATTCAGACTCAGTAGGAGTACAGATGGGGTTTCACCTCGTCAGCCTTCTTGTCGGCATCTACCTGGGGACCGTCACGCACAGCTAGTGCCACTTGCGGTCTGTGGTTAAACCCACTGCCAGCGTAGTGTCGAGTCTTTAGAGTCCCACACAGAGGGTATTCGCCTCTGGGCAAAACAGAGTAGAGGTCGCATGGTTTTGCGACAGGGTTCATTCTCCTACGCGCACTTGTGCACGTTTGGAGTCCGGACGGATATTGCCAGCAGGCTCTGTTTTGAGCCGGATACTGGTATATGTTTTGGGGTTGCTTTTATCTCTCAGTATTCATGTTCCTCGGAACAAGAATGCAGGTGTGTATGCACAGTTTTTTGAGGAGGAGGAAGATGACTTTCATTAGGGTTTCGGAACGGGTGCGTATGCACAATTGACGGTTATCATTTTCCAAACCCTAATGGTTTTATGGATTATCTATTAATAATAGTAATTAAATGAGAATAATGTTATGGTTGATTTTGTTGACTTGTTGACCATGGTTGACTTGTTGACCATGGTTGAATGTTGACCACCATCATGCTTTGTAAAGATCCTCCTTGATTCATGCTTACATTTCATTAAATGAAGCATGATAGTGGTCATTCCAAATTACCATCAACTATTCTTATTTTGAATTATTATTATTTAGATAATTCTTTTCTTTTGGCATTATGGTTGCAAGAAAGAAAAAGATAGTTCATTATCTCATTTAGCTTCTCTCTCCTCTCTTCATCTTCTTCTTCCTCTAGCAAAGAGAAACCTTCTCATGTGTTGAGAATCCTTCTCTTTTAAAAGAAAAGCACCCCTTAAACACTCTCTACTCATTCTAGGTTCAAGGTTTAGCAAGCCGGAAACCCTAGTTCACTCAAAGATCGAGGAAGAGCCCAAAGGTTGAACCTTCGAGGTGGATCCATCTTCGACGGAAGAAGGCTACAAGGCAAGAACCATCAACCTCTACTAGGTTTGAAGAAGAAGGAGTTCAAGTTTAGGTATAACCTTCATCCGAGTAGCTAAGACTCTTTAGCTTGTATGCTAGTTTAGTTTAGACACGATCCCGACCTTGTTTAGTCCATGTTGCCTCTTGCGATAAAAATTTGTCTTTTATACCGTTTCCGCCTCCCCGTAAGAACCGGGGGTCGCAATATGGACTTACAGTGGTATCAGAGCCTAACTAAACTTAAACTAGCTTGGTAGTGAAGTGTAACGAAGTTCGGAACCGAAAAAGTCACAAAACCGGAAAATTACAAAACCTGAGTTTCTGTTGAAATTTTTTTGGCTCAAAATGAAAAACGTTATACTTGTAAATTCGTCTCAGGGTTTTGTGAGAACACCCAAGAAAAACGATGCCCTAATTCGTTCAAACCGCCGCGGTTCCGCGGCACGAGGTAGGCATGTGCCGCGGAACCGCCGCCGTTTGTTTTCCTCTCTGCATCGTTTTTCGTGCAGTGTTCTTATGGTGGGATTTTGGGATTTTTCAGATATATTATATGTGCCCAGATTTTCCAGAACTGAAATTCACTTTTGGGGTCCTATAATTCCGTATTTTTCCGAACTTCACTGCACTTTGACTATGATGGTTATATCTGTGATGCTTGCATGTATTGAACGTCGGCTAATCGCTATAAGACGATTAGTCGGGGTTATACATGATCTGTGTTTGATATTGGAATGTGTATATGAATGTGTTGGACTGTCGCGGGTGAATAGCCGGGGTGGATGTGAGATGAGCTTTTGTTTTTCTTTCATTCATTGTAAATGTAAATTGATGTAATAATTATTATTTGTTTGGCCGCACAACCGGGTCGGGGTTGTAGCCGTCATTGTATAATTCTTTTTACTGTTTTTGCTCCTAGGATAGACCCATGGAGGGGTGCACAAACTGCCGGGTACTTGGCGGGTAGTTTGCCGCACCCGTAGGGGTCTTGGGTGGGGTATTTGGCTATTCACCGCGACCGTGTTATCCGCTTTTCGTTTCAGGCTCGAAAGGATTGCGGATTGCTAGTATATCCAATATATTCATCTGTGATCTGTAATGTCTATCATTGCTTTCTATTTAGGCGTTGCTTATGTTTTACAGTCGCGCTAGCCCAGCCCCCGCTCTGTCGTTAGTTAAGTAACCTAACGAGTGATGACGGGACCCCGTGGCGAATGCGAATGGCATAAGCGTACGTCATATTTTGGTTGTTTTCTGCAATGGTAGGATTTAAATGATGGGACGCATTAAAAGTACTAATGCAAGAATATCACGCATTAAAAGAACTAATGCAAGATAATAAACCAAGTTAAAATCGTTGGAACACTTTCGAAAAACCACTCGGTTCTTTTCAAAACTAACTTTTAAATGCGGAGTTTGAGCCACTCCTTCTAAAAGCTATCTCGTTCCAATCGATTATATCAAGTTCACTACGTTCACGGTTTCACCAAAACCATTCGTAGCCCTCCGTCGTTTCATATGAATATTCAACGGTATTCAAGCTGTGTTTGTTGGCCTTAGTCAAGGCACAGTGTTTGGTAGCTGGTGGGTATTCATATGTTGCATGGATAGAATGCGTTGGTTTGGGACAGTCGTATTGCCTTGTTGGCCATAGTCAAGGGTAGATACGGGTGGATTCAAATTAACCTGGATAACGACGGGTAGAACTTGACATGTGACTTATGATTTGTTGGCCTTAGTCAAGGTCATAAGAGCATGGGGCAAAAATCCACATCGGGAGTTTCATAAGTACTGAAACTTGCTAGATTTGCATACCATTTGGAGTGTGGTGATTCTGGTAGGATTCCTTCAGTTTCGTCACGCAATGATATTTGGATCCCGATCCTACTGTGAGTATATGCTGCTCCTCGGGAAATTTCTCACTAGACGATCAATGCTATAAACCTAGTAGGTGCCTAGAAAGGTGTTAGCGGGGCTACGCCCCCAGGGAAAAGAGATTATTTAATTAAGGAACTTCGAGAAAGCGTTGGAAAACCTCCCTCGAAGTACCGACACTGGCCTGGCTGAACGGTTAAGCAAGTATTGCACGGTGGGATTGATCCCGGCTAATTCTTCCTTTGTGGTTTGAGGAGGGATTCGAGAGACAGTGGGAGCCATCCTGTTTAGACAAATTAAAAACCATTCTAAACTTGCAAGAGCATCGTGCTAAAGTGTTTCTTCTCTCCCCCCTGCAGCGACCAAATCGAAATGACTGGACTTAAGTTGATTCTAGATAAAAACATATTGACAGGGCCAAACTACAAAGATTGGCTCAGGAATGTCAAGTTGGCAATCACTTACGACAAGCTGGGGTATCTTCTTACCACCAAAGCTCCCCCCGTCCCAAGTCCCACCTCCAGCGTCGCGGATAAGGAAATCCGTAAGACTTGGGAGATTGACAGCGCGAAGGCCAGGTGCCTCGTACTTGCCTCGATGGACAACGAACATCAGAGGAGGCACGAGAATATGGATTTGGAATCCATATTTCTCCATACAAAAGAACTGTATAGAGAGCAGTCTCGTATCGCAAGATACGAAGTGTCGAAGAAGTTGTTTTCGACAAAGTTGGCCGTCGGATCATCGGTAGCGGACCACGTACTTAAGATGATTGGCTACACTGAGGAGCTCGCGGAACTTGGGACCACGTTGGACAGTGAACTCTACACGGATATAATTCTCCAGTCCCTTCCATCCACTTACGCCCAGTTCATACTGAATTTCAACTTGCAAGAAAAGGAAGTTGAACTTTCAGAACTCCTCAACATGCTGAGGAGCGCAGAGGGCACCCTACAGAAGGGTAGGGAAACACCCGCTTTGTTTGTAGGAGGATCTTCTTCCTCTAGGTCCAAGGCGAAAGCCAAGGGAAAGAGGAAGAAAGCCCCCGCCAAACCAAGAGGCGGTGTTAGTAAAGTGGGTACGAAGGGAAAGGAAAAGGCAACAAAGATTGCGGGGAAGCTTGTTGGAAAGGAAGAATGCTTCTATTGTCATAAGAGTGGACACTGGAAGAAAGATTGCAGGGCTTGGAAGGCCAGAACACAGGAACTGAAGCAGGTTGCGGCTTCAGCTTCAGGTGTGTATGTTATTGAAAACTGTCTTTCTATAAACTCTACTTCCTGGGTATTGGATACCGGATCAGGATCTCATATCTGTAATTCTTTGCAGGCGTTGAGAAACCGTAAGTTTTTGAAGGCAGGTGACATGACCCTCAGAGTTGCGAACGGAGCTAGCATGGATGCTAAAGCCGTGGGGGACTATCACCTGGGAATGACAGATGGGCATGTTTTGGTTTTGCGTAATTGCTTTTTTGTACCCAACGCAACTTGTAATATCATTTCTGTATCTTTGGTTTCTAAAGAAGGTTATGAATTTGCGTTTGTAAGTAATGTTGTAAACATTCACCTTAATCAAGTTCTGATTGGGTCAGGTACACTGAGCAATGGTATATACGTGTTAAACCAACCACAGATTTTCAATGTCCAGAATACACACAAAAGAAAGTCTCCAGATATCAATCAGGCTTTCTTATGGCATTGTAGACTGGGTCACATCAATGAGACACGGTTGACTAAGTTACATAAAGAAGGATACTTGGATACGTTCGAGTATCAGTCTTATGCCACTTGTGAATCTTGTCTCATGGGAAAGATGACAAAGACTCCGTTCACTGGACACGGAGAAAGAGCAAGCGAGCTCTTGGGACTCGTACACAGCGACGTGTGCGGTCCAATGTCTACACATGCGCGAAGCGGTTATTCATACTTCATTACTTTCACAGACGATTTCTCTAGGTATGGACATGTCTTCTTAATGAAGCACAAATCCGAGGCCTTTGAGAAATTTCGGGATTACAAGAATGAAGTTGAAAAACAAACAGGCAAAAGTATTAAGATTCTAAGATCGGATCGAGGTGGAGAATACTTGAGTGCCGAGTTCCTGGACTATTTAAAAGAGAATGGAATTCTCTCTCAGCGTACTCCTCCATACACTCCGCAACATAACGGTGTATCGGAAAGGAGGAATCGAACCCTATTGGATATGGTTCGTTCCATGATGAGTAAGGCTGAGTTACCGCGATCTTTCTGGGGCTATGCACTGGAAACAGCTGCACATCTCTTGAACCAAGTTCCTACTAAGACAGTGCCTACCACACCATATCAGATGTGGAGTGGGAAGAAACCCTGTCTTAAATCCTTTAAGACATGGGGATGTCCGGCTTTTGTAAAAAAGCAGCATGCGGACAAGCTCGAGGCACGCTCAGTACAGTGCAAGTTTGTGGGATACCCAAAGAACTCCAAGGGGTATCTTTTCTACTACGAAGAGGAACAAAAAGTTCTTGTTTCTCGTCATGCCTACTTCTTAGAAACTGAGTTTTTGGAAAATCAGATAAGTGGGAGCGCAGTAGAACTGGAAGAAGTTCCAGAACCACAAACCATTACTGAAATCTTAGAGGAACCAGAGGGTTCGAAAGAACAGGACATTCCTACGCCGCTCCGCAGGAGTAGTAGGCAGTATCATCCGCCCGAGAGATACTACGGTTTTCTCATAGACGGGGATAGAGAGGATTGCATCATAGATTATGATGAGCCTACTAGCTTCCAGCAGGCCGTTCAGAGCGTTGACTCGGTAAAATGGCTGGATGCAATGCGGACCGAAATGGAGTCCATGTACACCAACAAAGTATGGACGTTGGACATTGCTCCAGACGGGGTAAAACCCGTAGGATGCAAGTGGATCTTCAAAAGGAAGATTGGTGTAGATGGACAGGTTGAGACCTATAAAGCTAGACTTATAGCAAAGGGTTTCCGCCAAAGACCTGGCTTGGACTATGACGAAACCTTTTCTCCAGTGGCTATGCTGATATCCATTCGGATCCTTCTTGCCATTGCTGCCTTCCACGATTATGAGATTTGGCAAATGGACGTAAAGACCGCTTTTCTGAATGGAAATTTAGAGGAGTGTGTCTATATGGATCAGCCAGAGGGTTTCATTCAGAGTGGGAGCAGCGGAAAGGTGTGCAAGTTGCTTAAGTCCATCTATGGACTAAAGCAGGCATCGCGGAGTTGGAACATCTGTTTTGATGAGACGGTCAAGGAATTTGACTTTATCAAAAATCCAGATGAACCATGCATCTATAGTAGATTTGTAGCGAGAACTGTAGTATTCCTCGTTTTATACGTGGATGACATTCTCTTAATAGGAAATGACATTCCTATGCTACAATCTGTCAAGGGGTTCTTGTCACACAGGTTCTCCATGAAAGACCTGGGTGATGCCTCATACATCCTGGGGATCCGGATCCATCGTGATAGATCCAAGAGGATATTAGGACTTTCTCAGTCCAGGTACATCGACACCATAGTGAAAAGATTCAGTATGGAAGATTCCAAGCGCGGTAACCTACCGGCTTGTCACGGGATCACCCTCTCTAAAGAGATGTCTCCCAAGACTGATTTGGAGAGGGATCGTATGTCTATTATACCCTACGCTTCTGCAGTAGGCTCTATAATGTATGCGATGTTGTGTACCAGACCGGATGTAGCTTATGCACTGAGTGTGGTAAGCCGGTATCAGTCAAACACTGGGGAGAAACACTGGATAGCAGTAAAGAACATTCTCAAGTACCTGAGAAGGACTAAGGAGATGTTCTTGGTGTATGGCGGAAAAGACCTCCAGATCGAGGCCTTTGCTGACTCCAGCTTCCAGAGTGACAAGGATGATTCCAAGTCCATGTCGGGTTTTGTCTTTACCCTCAATGGAGGGGCGGTGTGTTGGAAGAGCTCCAAACAGGAAACCGTTGCAGACTCGACTATGGAAGCGGAATACATCGCTGCATCTGATGCCGCAAAAGAAGCTGTCTGGATAAGGAAGTTCTTAAAAGAACTTCAGGTGGTTCCGTCCATTGTTGACCCAATACCTCTGTATTGCGACAACAACGGGGCTATAGCTTTAGCAAAGGAACCCAGGTCCCATCAGATATCCAGGCACATCTTGAGGCGGTATCACCTGATCAGGGAGATCGTGGATCGCAAGGAGATCGAGGTTCGGAGGGTTGCTTCAGAAGAGAACACTGCAGATCCATTCACCAAGGCCCTACCCCAGACTCAGTTCGAGCGGCTGATCGAGATGATAGGTCTTCGATACGCCAGTACATGGCCTTAGTGCAAATGGGAGATTGTTAGTGTATATGCCCTAGAGGCCATTACTGTATCATACTAGTTTGTATATTACTTAATGGAAGCTTGGGATATTCACCTTGTATAAACAATCTTGCTCAATATAGTAGTATGCTACTTGGTTTGTTTCTACTTCAATGTGTACTTGTGTTTATTTTACTATATCACTTATACGCATTAGTGGAGCCCTTAGGATCTTTGCTTGATTACCAGCGTTGTGATGGCAGTCACACTAGTGGGGGCTGGGTAATCTATAAGCACATCCTTATACAGGTCCCTAGTCGCAGGACTATCGAGACAGGGCATCGATACTCCGGAGTAGACTAGCGTATGCGCTTCTCATCCCAGTGTGGGAGATGGTCTGTCCCACAGCCATCAGTACGTCGTACTAGAGATAGTATACGGGTGCTCGTTAGGTTACGAGTACACTAGACAGGACTCGTCGGGAACTGACAGGTTGGTATTATACCTATCGTCAGTCATCAGTTCCCAGGTGACATGAGTACAGCTTAGTCCGCTGACTTGATACTAGCACTTCGCCTCGAGTGTGTTCCCACTGCACTTTGATCACTACCCTACCACGGCTCAAAGGAGTCGTGCAAACAGGTGGTGGTTGGGTGCAGTCCCGAAGCACTTGGAGGCAGTGCCGGTTAGACAGGATTCGTCTCTCCGGGTATTGGGGGTTGACATCGCGCTGTGTCTAGGAGAGCCATTACACGAGTAGTCCCTGGCCAGGGCAAGCGAGATATACTGATAGGTTCCAGTGTTATCTCAGGGTGTTTTGGGCTTCACTCCGACACGACTTGTACCGCTATTGGGGGACTGACGTTTTACCGCCCCTTAGGCCCGACATGCGATGTATCAGACGAACAGACCGGACTGTACGGAGACTGTCACATTCAGACTCAGTAGGAGTACAGATGGGGTTTCACCTCGTCAGCCTTCTTGTCGGCATCTACCTGGGGACCGTTACGCACAGCTAGTGCCGCTTGCGGTCTGTGGTTAAACCCACTGCCAGCGTAGTGTCGAGTCTTTAGAGTCCCACACAGAGGGTATTCGCCTCTGGGCAAAACAGAGTAGAGGTCGCATGGTTTTGCGACAGGGTTCGTTCTCCTCCGCGCACTTGTGCACGTTTGGAGTCCGGACGGATATTGCCAGCAGGCTCTGTTTTGAGCCGGATACTGGTATATGTTTTGGGGTTGCTTTTATCTCTCAGTATTCATGTTCCTCGGAACAAGAATGCAGGTGTGTATGCACAGTTTTTTGAGGAGGAGGAAGATGACTTTCATTAGGGTTTCAGAACGGGTGCGTATGCACAATTGACGGTTATCATTTTCCAAACCCTAATGGTTTTATGGATTATCTATTAATAATAGTAATTAAATGAGAATAATGTTATGGTTGATTTTGTTGACTTGTTGACCATGGTTGACTTGTTGACCATGGTTGAATGTTGACCACCATCATGCTTTGTAAAGATCCTCCTTGATTCATGCTTACATTTCATTAAATGAAGCATGATAGTGGTCATTCCAAATTACCATCAACTATTCTTATTTTGAATTATTATTATTTAGATAATTCTTTTCTTTTGGCATTATGGTTGCAAGAAAGAAAAAGATAGTTCATTATCTCATTTAGCTTCTCTCTCCTCTCTTCATCTTCTTCTTCCTCTAGCAAAGAGAAACCTTCTCATGTGTTGAGAATCCTTCTCTTTTAAAAGAAAAGCACCCCTTAAACACTCTCTACTCATTCTAGGTTCAAGGTTTAGCAAGCCGGAAACCCTAGTTCACTCAAAGATCGAGGAAGAGCCCAAAGGTTGAACCTTCGAGGTGGATCCATCTTCGACGGAAGAAGGCTACAAGGCAAGAACCATCAACCTCTACTAGGTTTGAAGAAGAAGGAGTTCAAGTTTAGGTATAACCTTCATCCGAGTAGCTAAGACTCTTTAGCTTGTATGCTAGTTTAGTTTAGACACGATCCCGACCTTGTTTAGTCCATGTTGCCTCTTGCGATAAAAATTTGTCTTTTATACCGTTTCCGCCTCCCCGTAAGAACCGGGGGTCGCAATATGGACTTACAGGAGGCTCCTACATCTTCTGCAGATTTTGCTGCCGAGGTCAAACCGATGCTGGCGATGCTTGTAAATTTCCATAATGAAAGCGTTGTCGAGTCTTGGGTTGATCAATGCAGGAAGATCGAGGCATGTCTATGTCAGCTTGAACTTATGCGTCTTGCCCCTGAGACTCGGGCTTTGAACTCCCAGCGGGCCACATGGGTCGAGCAGAGTGCGTCCTTCCTCCATCATTTTGAACAAGAAGCGACCTTGAGGCGGAAGGAATGCGAGGAGGCTTCCGCTAAGTCTGTCCAATTGCATGCCCAGGTTGAAGAGAACGCCGCACAACTGAAGTCATCTTTGACACCTTGCAGCAATGTATCTCGGGCGGGCTTGTATTGAGACAGAAGCTCGACTCTATCGAGCAGGTTAGGCAGAGTCGTGCAGCTGCCCAACGGGAAATTGATGATAAGGTTTCATCATGTTTGCAACAAAGGACTCGAATCGAAGAGGAGCTGGCCGCGGCGGCTGCTCATGAGGAGGCATTAAAGGAAGTGCGAGGGCAGCTTACGGACTTGTTGAAAACGCTTCCTTCTCAGTAGCTGCCTTTGTATCAATCATACTTGTAATCTTTGAATAATATTTATCCATTCTTTATTCTTTTATACGATTTGCCTTGTACTTAATTGAAATCATGAATAAAGATACACATTTTCTGTTATACTGTTGCTTTATTTTTTCTTGCTGTTTTGTTTGCCATGTGATTTTGGCAAGCGCGGTCTGTAGATAGCATATAGTTGTCAGTCGTAGGCTCTTTGTAGAGTGGCGATGGCTTAGAAAACAGGGTTAGGATTTGTCACCTAAGACTTTTCAACTTTATGAGCTGTAAGGGTCTCATAAAGAATTTTCTCCCTACCGGCCGAGAGGGTCCCGTAGGTGTAATTTCTCCTTAAGAATCGTGAGGATTCCCAAGTGCGTTTTCTCTTGAATGTCGTAAGGATCTCACAAGAGAATTTACTCCCTTATGAGTTGTGAGGACCCGCAAGTGACGGGTAAAGTTGCCCTTATCCGCATCTCACGGAATCAGGGGTTGCTCTGGATGCTTCCTACGGGTTTACTGTCGTGTTTGGCGAGGACCAGGCTCCACTCTGGACGTTTTTCAGGATACCGTAGTTTAAAGACATCGCGGTCGAGGTTAAGGACATCATAGTCCGTGGATTTAAGGACTCCACAGTCCGTTATTAGTTTTAAGACATCACAGTCAAGGTTAAGGATGTCATAGTCCTTGAGTTTAAGGACTCCACAGTCCGTTATTAGTTTTAAGACATCACGGTCAAGGTTAAGGACATCATAGTCCATGAGTTTAAGGACCTCACAGTCCAATGTTAGTTTTAAGACATCACGGTCGAGGTTAAGGACATCATAGTCCATGGATTTAAGGACTCCATAGTCTAATGTTAGTTTTAAGACATCACGGTCGAGGTTAAGGACATCATAGTCCGTGAGTGTAAGGCCTCACAGTCCGCAAAATGTGTGGTTATTGGGACCCATCACCTCTTTGAAGACGTTGAAGAATTACAACGACAAATATCAAAGGAGTGACGAGATGTTCCCTTCAACCAAGGTAAAATTAATTTGAAATCCTTATGGTTGATTGTTAGTTTTAAGACATCATGGTCGAGGTTAAGGACATCATAGTCCGTGGATTTAAGGACTCCACAGTCCAATGTTTGCTCTGGATGCTACCCACGGGTTCACTGCCGTGTTTGGCGAGGACCAGGCTCTGCTCTGGATGCTTCACACGGGTTCACTGTCGTGCTCTGCGAGGACCAGGATCCGCTCTGGACGTTTTCCACGGGGTCAGAAGTGACGTTATCCGCGTTCCACCTAACCAGGAATTTTGCTCTAGATGCTTCCCACGGGTTCACTGCCGTGATCGGCGAGGACTAGGCTCCGCTCTGGATGCTTCACACGGGTTCACTGCCGTGCTGTACGAGGACCAGGATCCGCTCTAGAAGTTTTCTACGGGGTCAGAAGTGACGTTATCCACGTTCCACGTAACCAGGAATTTTGCTCTAGATGCTTCCCACGGGTTCACTGTCGTGTTCGGCGAGGACTAGGCTCCGCTCTGGATGCTTCACACGGGTTCACTGCCGTGCTCTGCGAGGACCAGGATCCGCTCTGGACGTTTTCCACAGGGTCAGAAGTGACGTTATCCGCATTCCACGTAACCAAGAATTTTGCTTTAGATGCTTCCCACGAGTTCACTGCCGTGTTCGGCGAGGACTAGGCTCCGCTCTGGATGCTTCACATAGGTTCACTGCCATGCTCTGCGAGGACCAGGATCCGCTCTGGACGTTTTCCACAGGGTCAGAAGTGACGTTATCCGCGTTCCACGTAACCAGGAATTTTGCTCTAAATGCTTCCCACGGGTTCACTGCCGTGTTCGGCGAGGACTAGGCTCCGCTCTGGATGCTTCATACGGGGTCATAAGTGATGTTATCCGCGTTCCACGTGACCAGGAATTTTGTTGATTATATCCGCATTTCACGGAGTTTGGATTTGACTCTCGGTCATCCGTACACCGTCGAATCATGGAACTGGGAGTTGCCGCTGTTCCGCTTTGCTTGATGCTATGTCTATTAAGACGAATGTTGAGATGCTCTCCAGGCTATCTGTGACCCATCGAGATTTGGCTTCTTCTTCTGATGAAACCTGGGGGAGGAGGAGTGTGATTCCTTCTTTGTTTGCGCCCCTGGATCGTATACAGGGATTGATGTGACATCACCTGTAGGGCATATATTTCACTTTTATTTTTATTTTATTTCTTTCCGCGATGCTCTATCTTTTCAGCTTTTTATATCGCGAAGGTCGCGATTGCCCAATCATTTCGGCTATTTCTCGCTGTGCCTAATCATTTCGGCTATTTGTTGTATTTTTACTCGCTGCTTTTTATTGCGAGTTGTCCAATCATTTTGGCTATTTCGCATGCATACATTTTTACTTGCTGATTTTGTCGCAAGTCGCCCCATCATTTCGGCTATTTCGTATGCATGTATGGCCTGCTGGCTTTCTGCTGCAAGCTTGGGATTAGACACCGATTCCGGCATCAACACCGCTACAACTGGGATATTGCCAGGAGCGAATCATCATTTGCCTCTGTCGATATCGAACAAAGGTGTCTTAGCAAACAGGATTAGGGTCCTGTCGACTAAGGCTTTTGACTTCATGAGCCGTAAGGGTCCCACAAAGGTATTTCTCCCTACGAGTCGTGATGATCTCGCAGGTGTGTTTTCTCCTTAGGAATCGTGAGGACTCCTAAATGTATGGCTTCTCGTAAGTAGTAAGGATCTTACAAGAGGGCTTTCTCCTTATAAGTCGAGAGGACTTACAAGGGTTGTTCACTGTACGAACATATCCCTAGTCACGGATGGGACTTGGTTAGGGAAATTTTTATTCGCGCCCGTGGATTGTATACAAGGGTCAGCGTTGAGCTGCTTGTAGGGCATTATCGGAGGTTGTGGGGGTTGCTTAAGAACAGGTTCAGGTCTCTGTAACTTAAGACTTTCAAATCTTATGAGCCGTGAGGGTCCCATAAGAGAGTTCTCCTTACGAGTCGTGAGGATCTCGCAAGTGTAATTTCTCCTTAGGAATCGTGGGGATCCCTAAGTGTGTTGCTCCCTTGTGAGTCGTAAGGATCTCACGCAGGTGATTTCTCCTCACAAGGTCGAGAGGACCCTGTAAGTGTCTTTTAACGAGGTTGTGCCCTTTCGGGTTTTCACAAACACTCGCCGGTAGCCCTGCTGTTTTTACTCACGGAGCCCTTTCGGGTTTTCATCCGTGCCCATTTTTCTTATGGACATACCGTTTTCCTTTTTTTGTTTTTTTCTTTTTTTTTGTATCAGCTTTGGGATGCTGCAATCCGTCGTAGTTTATCGACGTCTCGGTCAGCAGCTAGTTTTAGGACATAGTGGTCCGCTGTTAGTTTAAGGACGTTTCGGTCCGCTGTTAGTTTAAGGACGTTTCGGTCCGCTGTTAGTTTAAGGGCGTTTCGGTCCGCCGTAAAGAAAGCCGGTTACTACTTACAGAGTTTGGGCTTAGGAAGATAGCGAGCGGACATAGTCTTCGTCATCTATCATTAACCTAGGCCATGACTCATTAGGCGTAGTATTTCTTCAGGAAGCGACCGTTTATTGGCCTAAAAGGTCTTCACCATGCATGTCCATGAGTAGATAGGCTCCACCCTGGTAGACCTTGTCTATAATGTACGGGCCTTCATAATTCGGCTCGAATTTTCCCCGCTTGGCGCGATTGGGGATCATAGGTCTTTTGACCCTTAACACGAGTTCGCCTTGGCGGAATGTCCTCGGCCTGGTCAATTTTTCATATGAGCGCGTCATCTTTGCTTTATAAGCTTCCGGATTTTGCTGCGCCAGGAGTCGGGTTTCATCAAGGGCATCGAGCTCTTCAAGCGGAAGGTGAGCATTCTCTTCGTCCGTTAGCTCGTAATGAACTGCCACTCGTAGAGAGGGTAACTCTATCTCGAGAGGGAGTACCGCTTCTGTACCGAATACCAACGCGTACGGCGTTGTGTTTGTGGCCGTCTTGAACGTAGTTCGATATGCCCAGAGAGCTTCTTGCAGTCTCTCATGCCAGTCCTTCTTATTTCGGGACACCGTCTTCTTCACGATCTTCGTCAAGGTCTTGTTGAAGGCCTCATCTAGACCGTTAGCTTGGGGATTATAAACTGAGGAGTATCTACAGTCTATGTTGTGCTGTTGTGCGAAGCGGCTGATCTTGTGGCTTCTGTAGGATGGCCCATTATCGGAGATAATCCGTCGCGGAGTTCCAAACCGATAAATGACGTGCGTCTTGAAGAAATGGAGTATATTCTCGGTCTTTACTTCCCTCAGCGGTACTGCTTCTGCCCATTTGGAGAAGTAATCAGTTGTCGCCAAAATGAAACGATATCCTCTGGATGATGCCGGTTTGATGGGGCCGATTATGTCAGCTCCCCACATTTCGAACGGCCAGCTAGCCACCGTTGGATGCAGTGGATTTGGATGCTGATGGATAAAGTCACCATGGATCTGGCACGAGTGGCATTGCTTCGTGTATTCGAGGCAGTCCTGGATCATCGTGGGCCAGTAGTAGCCCATCCGTTTAATCTTCAACTTCATCTTCGGCCCGGCTTGGTGAGAACCACAGAGTCCGTCGTGGGTTTCTTGGACGACTCTCTTTGCTTCTTCGGATCCCAGGCATTTTAACCACAAAGAATCAAACGACCTCTTATACAGAGTATTATTGACGAAGGCAAAAGATAGAGCTCATTTCATAAGCTGATGTCTTGAGTACGTATCTTTAGGTGTTCGACAGGATTTGAATTAATCTATAAAGACATCCCTCCAATGCACAGCCTTTTCCTGGTCTTTTATTTGTAGAGTCGTTTGCTCGGTCACTCCCTTTTCTTCGGATGACTCCGGAGATATTTCTGCCGGTGCAAGAACTCGACGACTTTGCACAATGATCCTCACATCATCGAGGTTCTCGTCGGCCAATTCTTTAGCGAGCTTGGTTAATGCATCCGCCTTGCTATTTTCCGCACGCGGTATGCTTTCCAAAGTGTAGGAAGGTATTTGGGTCAGTAGTTGCTGTACCCTCTCGCCGTACTTTACCAGCTCTGGTTTGCACGTTTGGTAGTCGCTATTTACCTGACTAACGACCAGTTGGGAGTCTCCATATATGAGGAGGTCTTCAATTCCCATGTCGATGGCGATCTCGAGGCCCGCTATCAAAGCTTCATATTCGGCTTCATTGTTTGTCCTCGACTCTGTTAAGGAGAAGGCAAAGCGCATTATCCCTCCTTGTGGAGTTACGAAGATAAGGCTTACCCCTGTTTTGATTATGGGCGTGTTCTGTTTACGCTTCTTCATAGAAGACGCTCCATCAAAATAAAGTTCCCATCGGCTATCACCACCATCGATCGCGTCAAACGCATGTTCGTCTAGCAGTTCGCAATTCAAGGGAGAATCGGCCGGTATCGGATGTTCAGCGAGGATGTCGGCGATGGCCTGGCCTTTCACTGCCTTAAGAGGCTGATAAGTTATTGAGAACTCCATCAAGAGCAGGGCCCATTTAGCGAGTCGCCCTGTCAATATGGCTTTTGACATCAAATATTTGAGAGGATCCACCTTCGATATGAGACGGACTTCATGCGCCAACGCATAGTGCCAGAGTTTCGTTATCGCGAAGATCAACGCCAGGCAGTGTTTTTCGATGAGAGAATAATTGCTTTCTGCCCCCAGAAGAACTCGACTCAAGTAATAGAGAGCTCTTTCTTTCCCTTGGTCGTTCTCTTGTGCCCATAATGAGCCTAAAGAACCTTCGAGGGCTGTTGTATAAAGAATGAGGGGCTTTCCCTTGACCGGAGCGGCCAGCACTGGCGGGTTCTGCAGATACTGCTTGATTTCGTCCAGCGCACCTTGGCATTTGTAATCCCAGATGAACGGTGTTCCCTTCTTCATCAGGTGGCTGTAAGGATGGCACTTGCCTGAGAGATTGGCTATGAACCGCCAGATGTATGCGATCTTCCCTTGGAGAGACCACAATTGCTTGAGGGTTCTTGGCGGGGGCATTTCCGTGATCGCCTTGATCTTTGACGGATCTATCTCGATACCTCGATGTCGGACGATGAATCCTAGGAATTTACCTGAGGACACCACGAACGCGCGTATTTGAGAGGGTTCATCTTCAGGTTGTATTACCGAAGGCGTTGAAATACGATCATCAGATGCTCTAGATGTTCCTCGTATGATTTGCTTTTGACCATGAGGTCGTCGATATAACATTCGATGATTTCATGTATAAGGTCATCGAAGATCTTCGTCATGGCCCTCTGATAGGTGGCACCGACGTTCTTTAGACCGAAGGGTATCACCTTGTAGCAGAATATACCTAAAGGGGTTCGGAAAGCGGTGTGCTTCTGGTCTTTGGGATGCATCTTTATCTGATTATATCCTGATGAGCCGTCCATGAAGGAGAAAACTTCGTGAGTGGACGTGTTATCTATCATCATCTCAGTGACCGGTACTGGGAAATCGTCCTTCGGGAAAGCTTTATTGAGATCCCGAAAGTCCACACATACGCGCACTGTCCCATTTTTCTTCATTACTGGGATGATGTTAGCGATCCAGTCAGGATACTGAACCTCTTGGATGAAGCCGGAGTCGATCAACTTCTTGACCTCAGCGTTGATGCTCATCTCAAGCTCGAGCCGCATTCTTCTTGGTGCTTGTTTGACTGGCTTGACATCCGGGGATATTGCCAATTTGTGGACAACAATCTCTGGATCTAATCCTGGCATTTCGGAATAGTTCCATGCGAAGCAATCTCTATGCTGCATAAGCACATCTTTTAGCGCAGCTACCCTTTCTTCAGATAGCAGCTCGCTAACGAATGTCGGTCGCGGGTCATTTGCCGTCCCCAAATCAATCTTCTTGAGGTTATCTGCTGTAGTATGTATTCCATCTACCAGCTCTTTCGGGGCCGGTGGAAACTCTGAGATCACCTCGTCATCACTGTTTTCGAAGCACTAGGGGAGGTCACCCCTATCCTCAGGTTCTTCTTTTGATATCGTTATCATATGACAAGTACGAGCTCGCTTCCAAGACCGATGTGGATCTGGGTCTACCCTCGTAGATTTGGGTTCATGCTTCTGCGACGGTGTTACCCTCCAACTGTCGGATAGGGCGAATTTGCCGAGTTGATATTGGTCTTCGACCCAGTTCTTGAAGGTGAAGCAGTCTTCGAGAGGGTGTCCCATTGCTCGGTGATAAGAGCAGTAGTCTGGATGAGAGACCTCGTTGGCTTGCTCGAGGTGTTTAGACTCCGGAAGTGTAATCATTTGATGTCTTATGGAAAGATCAAGTATCTTCTTTATCTTGTCTTGAGGAAAAGAGTATGCTCGACTCATCTTCTTCATAAGGGACAAATCCGGACCGCTCGACTCTCGATTGCGTGACTTCTTGGTCCCGCTTTGTCGCTGTCGAACGCCTTTTCCGCTCTTTGACTTGTTTCTGCCTCTGCATCGGGCTTTTTTTTACAACAGGTTGGTAGGGAAGGGCATTTTCATCTTTCGCAGCCTGTTGAAGAAGGCGTTGCGTCCTGGCTTTCTCGTAGATGGTCATTTCGCGATTATGGTCGTCTCGAACTTTTTGACCAGCTTCCCTTATAAGCTTGTCCATTTTTTCTTCGAACGACGAACTGGGCATTTTCACGTCGGGGGCCTTTTCCAATTCAGGGTTGGCATTATCCTATTGAGCATCTCCTTCTTCATCAAAGTCATGAACGACATGGCAGTCATGGAGTAGCTCTCGTTTCTTGGACCGAACATATCCCGGCCCGATCGCTTCCATTCTCCCGTTGGGCAACTTGCGCTGAGTTCCGAGAATTTTCCAGATCCTGTCATAGAACTTAGCTTTTCGAGCGGTCTGTTTGAAGGGTATCCCTTGGCGCTTCAACACCCTTTTCTAGCCTTCTGTATAATATCTAAGCAGACGGATGGGCTGGAGCCTGTCAAGTGTAGAATCCGCACCGTGCCAGATTTCTTTCTTCACTTTGGTTTCCTCGGGGCGGTAGAATAGGATCGCCTTTTCGCCTTCTCGCCTTCTCGCCTTCTCGCCTTAGAACGTCTGCAGCTCTTCCACACTGTAGGTATCAAGCGCTTCTAGTTCTTTATGATGTTTGGGCGGAACCATGGCAACTTGCAAACTTTGCTCTTCATCAGCAAATGTTTGTATCGAAGGCCGAGCGGAGAATATAGCATGGACCTCATCTTCCGAATCGCTGCCAAAGATCAACATAGGAGCGGATGGTCCTGGCTTGTTGTGCTGGGGTGGACCTGAATAATATATCGCTTCCTCTTCTTCAGTATCACTCCCGAAGACTGGAATGGTGGTGATAGCTTTGTTCTCCGGTTTATGACATCTCTCCGTGTCCTCGAAATCTGGCAAAAAGTATTTTGCATCTTCGTACTTGCGGACTTTGTTCACGGAGAATGGGTTCAGCTCTCCGGTTACGGTATACTCGAGACCATCCTTAAAGTATTTCATACACTGATGTTGTGTAGAAGGGATGATGTTGTACTCGTGTAACCAAGGCCGGCCTAGCAAAGCGTTATAGCATGTCTTGGCGTCAATGACATGAAATTTAATACCCGTGACAAGTAGCCCGAATCGTAATGTCAATATCACAGACACGAGAGTCCGTGTTGACTGGGAGTCAAAACCGGAGATGGTGATTTTATCACGAGCGAGATGCTGGACGCTCATGCAGATTTCCTTTAACACTCGCACGTTGAGAAGATTGACGGAAGACCCATTGTCGACCAGGATTTTGCCTATCTTTATATCGTGGCAGTCCCGAGACATAGAGGGGACGGTTGTGCTCGCACGTCCCAAGGAGGAGGTCTTCGTCACCGAAGGTGATATCGGCTGTGTGTACTTCCTCCAGCTCGTCTTTCATCTTTTCTTCGGCGAGAAAAGCTTGGAATTTCTCTGGTTCTTGTAGCGCCTTGATCAATGAATCTCTCTCTTCTTTGGATAGTAGAAGGGAGTCGAGAATACTGAGCTGTGAGGGTAACTTCCTCAAGTGCGCCAGAACGTTATAGTCCACCTTACTCTTCTTTGGCGGGTCTTTGGCGGTCAGCTCTTTTATGACTTGGTCATCCAGGGCGATATCCTCGGGAACCGTTTCTTTTCCCTTATCTTTTCTACTCGTGGATCCGAGATTCTTTTCTGGAAGCGTGTGATTGCGCAGCTGAATGTTTTCACAGGCCTTCGGTTCTTCCTCCTTCCCCAATGTGGATTCTTTAAAGAGAGGGCCAAGAGCCATCTCTTCGTCAGAGTCGCTTCCCAAAGTGAGAATTTGACATCCCCCGGTGTTGACCATGCGAAAGTCACCGGTATTTCTTTTATGTTCCTCGGTCGCACTTCTTTGCTCCCGATGAGCTTTGCGTTTCATCCGCTTAAAATGTTGCCGGTGAGAAACGTGTTGGAGATAGTGCCCTCAGAGTCAATTATTGGATCACAGGCACGTGATTGCAATGATTGAGGGAGGACCTATCCCGGTAGGACAGTCTTACTCAAGATGATAGTATGCTATCTGGTTTACCTTTATCATCGTGTACTGCTTTAGGTGACCTGACATGTCGCTATTGCACGTTGATAGAGCCCCTAGGATTCTTGCTTGACTGCCAGCAGTATGAGGGCGATCATATAAGTGAGAGCTGGAGTCTATAAGCACATCCTTAAAAGGTCCCTAGTCGTGGGAGTTTCGAGACAGGGCATCGATACTCCAGAGTAGACTAGTGTATACAGTCGAGACCCCGACGAGGGGCGGTGGCCGGTCTCACAAGCCACTGGTGTCTGTTGGTTCACCTAAGATGTATACAGGTGCTCATTAGGTTATGAGTACACCGGACAGGACTCGCCGGGAACATGCTAGTTGGTCTTATACCTGACGTCAGATAGCAGTTCCCAGGTGACATGTGTACAGGTTAGTTCATCGACCTGGGGATCGTCATTTGTCTCGTGTGAGTTCCCACTGTACTTTGATTACTACCCTACCACGGCTCAAAGGAGTCGTGCAAACAGGTTTTAGTTGGGTACAGTCCCGAGCCACATGGAGGTAGTGAGCGGATCTTCGGGGGTTTCGTCTCTCCCGGTATTGGGGGTGAGGTCGCGCTGTGTCTAGGAGAGCCATTACACAAAGACCTTGGCCAAGGCAAGGAGATTTACTGGTAGGTATTCCAGTAGTATCTCAGGGTGTTCTGGGCTACACTCCGACACGACTTGTACCGCTTTTGGGGGTCTGACTTTTACCAACCCCCTAGGCCCGCCATGCGATACTCATAGACGAACGGACCGGACTGTACGGATATTGTCACTGACAGGCTCAGTTGGGTGTCGGGGTGAGCTTCCTCATCGACGTCCCTTTTAGTCAATAGCTGGTGGCCCGTCACGTATTGGCTTATACCTCTGACGTGCTAGTGGTTAAATCCACAGCCATAGTATTGACGAGTCTTTAGAGTCCACCACACTTTCAGTTACTCAAGCTTTCGGGCGAAACGCTGTAGAGGCCGTATGGAGATATGGCAGGGTCCGATCAGATACGTGCGGTATTGCACGGATCAGGATCGGACGGTTTTGTACTAGTGGCCGTATAGTTATATGGCAGCGTTCGATCAGATACGTGCGGTATTGCACGGATCAGGATCGGACGGATATTACTAGCCGGCTTTGGTTTAAGCCGGTCCTAGTATAGTACAGTGTAGATTTTGTCTCTTTGCATTTGTATCCGGACGGAATACAAATGCGGGTGTGTATGCACAGTGTGGGGTTTTCCTGTAATTTATTACGGGACCAGTTTTCTAGAGTTGCCATTTTGCTTTCCGTTCCGGCCGGTTTTTCTTTGTTCTTTCCCGGCCGGACTTTTCCGATGGAGGGGGGTTATTTGCATTTGTGCAAATAACATTTGTGGAGGGGTTTTCTTGAAAAAGGTTTTATTATGAGAGCATCTTTTCTTTTGCACCTTTTCTTGCATTTATTGTGAAGAGAAAGGATTTGAAATGGATTTGAGGTTGATGGAGAGTTTAGTGATGATTATGTTTAGGATATAGTCACCTTTCTACTTTTCCTACACTCACCTTCCTTCTATGTTTTATGCTATCATATTCATTCCTCCACCCTCTTGCTCTCACTTGATGAAATGGTTGAAGAAAAGAAAAAAGAAAGAGAAGAAGAAAAGAAAAGAGAGAAAGAAAAAGATGAGAGCTTCACCATGAGAGTTTCATTCTTGATCTTCTTTCCATGCTAGAAAAATGCAAGCACCATTTTTCTAGTCTTGATTCCTCCATCATCCACAAATGGCAACCAACCCCAAAGTGAGACATACATTCTACATTCACTCCCTACAGCATATCTTGAGCATGTCGAGTAGCCGGCTTCATGCGCGAGTTGCCTCGGTATTGAGGTGGGAGCCCGTAAAAGTACCCGGCTTCGTGGTGCCCTTTCCGACAAGGAGGAGACGGACGGAGATCCCGCGAGGAGATCGGAGTGGAGATGAAGACCGGAGGACTTGGATCGTCGGTACATCTCTAACCTATCTTGTTAGTTAGCTAGACTAGTTTAATGGTAACGATCCGGAGTTTAGTGCGCGGTGGTGCCGTTTTGCCAAGTCCGCAAAAATTTTAAAGTTTACCACCGTTTCCGCGTTTGGCCGTCGGATTGACGGCCGGGGCGCCGCCGTGCACTTACAGTGGTATCAGAGCCTCGCCATTAACATAGCCTAGCTTGGTGTAATGTGTTTTACGTTTCCGATCGAACAAATTTCCAAAAACCGTATTTTTCTAGCACATCAGTTTCTGTCGAAATTTTTTGGAGTCCAAAAATTTTTCTAGTTGTCTCAGAGTGATGTGCAGGGAAATAGAAGCATACTGTAAAAATTTGGCAACATGATCTCACTATTCCGCCGCGCAAGCGCCGCGAAACCCCACCTCGTGCGGCTCTTCCGCCGCGGATTTTACTGTTCACCCCCCCAAATTTTTTCAGTGTGTTCCTGAGTTGAAAATGTGGTTTCTGGAATATTAAAATTGGGCCAATTATTTCTGTGAGTGCTACAGTTTTTGTTTGGGGGCCCACTTGTTAATTTTTGATCGATCGGATATTTTAAACACATTTTTCACAGTATTTACATTATATCTGCGACCGTGAATGTCACTCGATCGGTAAATCCGGTCTAACTGCTATAGCCCGGTTAGACGGATTTGCGAACGTGACTTTCACGTTGATGTTTTATGTTTATGCTGTGATGTTGCGGATCGGTCGTGGGGATAGCCTGGATGCAATGCTAGTACAGTTGTGGTGGTATTATGTACATTTGATATTGCGGGGCGAGCGTCCGACATGTGGACTGCCGTCACTGCCTGATTGTATTATTCTTTTGGGGCACGACCTGGTTGCGGTCGATGTACCCGTTGTATGTATATTTTACTTTCTGTACTAGGATTACCCCGCGGTGGGGTGCACGGATAGCCGGGTTCTAGAGGGCAACAAGCCCGCATCTCATGGCATTGAGACGGAGGGGGCTTCACTCTAGGATTGGCGGGCTATTCGCCGCACTCGTAGGGGGTACAGGTTGACCCAGGAGGGGTGCCCAAGTTGCCGGATTCCGTGGAGTGCTGGGTGGTCCATTCACGGAGCTGAAGGGGGCTGCCTCGCTTCAGGTTTTGGCGGGTGACTTGCCGCGCCCGTAGGGGTCTAGGATTTCATTGCACAGGCTATCCACACGACCAGGGGAACGTCGGGTTTCAGTAGTGGCTCTGTGAAACCCGGGGATCCCAGATATCTGTATTGTTCTGTGATGCTGTACATTTCTGTGATGTTGCATTTCTTTTCACGCCTTGAGCGAAATATAATATATTGGTATATATATTAGTAGATGTTGTATATGTTTTACATCCGCGCTAGTCCAGTCCCCGCTCTGTCGTTAGTTAGCTAACCTAACGGGTGATGACGGGACCCAGTGGCGAATGCGGGTGGCATATACGTACATCAGTATATTTTCGTTCTTTATTGGTGTGATCAATTGATGGGACTGCATTGATTCGGATCAATGCAAGTTAAACAAACCTATTCTGATGTTGTTGGAACACTTTTCAAAAAGCTGTTATTGCAAGGACGTTCACTTCTGTTTTGCATCGTGGTATTCATTTGGAATATCCTGCTCCTCAGTCGACGAGGCAAGGGCCGAGATCCCTTCACCGGGAGTGACCCCTTGGACAAGAAGTTTGCGTCGGGGCATTAACTTCACTATAGCCGATTACTTTTGCTTTGCATCGTGGTATTCATTTGGGATATCCTGCACCTCATTCTACGGGGAAAGAGCCGAGATCCCTTCACCGGGAGTGACCTCTTTAGCAAAGGTTTTCGTAACTATATTTTTAAAAGCTATCAGTTCCTTCAACGATATCAAGTTCATTACGTTAAAGGTTTTCGCCAGAAACCATTCGTAGCCCTCCATCATTTCAGTTAAATATTCGGTAGTATTCAAGCTATGTATTTTGACCTCACGCCAAGGCATAGTGATTGGTAGCTGCCGGGTATTTATCTGTTGCATAGATAGATGCGTTGGTTTGGGACAGTCGTACTACTATTTTGGCCTACGTCAAGGGTATGTACGGGTGGATTCAAATTAACCTGGATAATGATGGGTGGAACTTGACATGTGACTTATGATATTTTGACCTCACGCCAAGGTCATAAGAGCATGGGGCAAAAATCACATCGGGAGTTTCAAAAGAACTGAAACTTGCCAGATATGCGCATACCTTCTGGAGTGTGATACCGTGAGCGGATTCCGTCACGTTATCATGCGATGAGAGTTGGATCCCGATTCCCACTGATGAGTTAGTTTACTCCTCGGGTGACCCCGACTAATTCTTCTTTCAGGTTTGGGGAAGAATTTGACGTTACAGTGGGAGGTTTCCAGATTAGATAAAGTGACAACCATTCTGATCTAGGTTAGAGTGCACGCTGAGTGTTTCTTTTCTCTCTCTCTTTGGTAGCGACCATTGACCCGACCCTAGACTATGACTCAGTGACCAAGTTGACCGAACCTACTTAACACTGGCTTTTGGATTGTCAGAGTTGCAGACCTCATTGCCACTCCTACTTTTACCCTTTTCTCCAGGACACCCCGTATTGTTACGAACGTCCACTTCCATTGGACAAAACCATCGTATGGTTAGATACGAACTCGAAGGACTTCGAGGATGGTTTCCGGTTCTGGAGAAAACGGATAGGATTATTCAGTTGTCTTTTCTTTTCACCCTCTCTCAGGTTACGAGTACTCCTTGGTTTAGGAGTAGTACACCTATTATGCAAATTGGATAGTCTTCTTCCAAACCTTAGGCTGGTGCCGACCGGTAGGGAATGAAGAAAACCAATTAGCATAACGATGGTGTGCAGAAGGTATTAAGTTCAGACAAAGCAAGGGATTAGTAAGAGGGCAAAGTAAATTGCAACAGATATTCACGACCAAACCAAATATTTCGTTACCACTCCCACATCACCTTTGTATTTCTCCAGGACACTCCG
This sequence comes from Agapanthus africanus, assembly GCA_030015575.1. Classification (NCBI taxonomy): domain Eukaryota; kingdom Viridiplantae; phylum Streptophyta; class Magnoliopsida; order Asparagales; family Amaryllidaceae; genus Agapanthus; species Agapanthus africanus. Next base: position 104,363,740 of record JASDDO010000031.1, on the reverse strand, counting down.
TATCACTGCGAAGATCCACAGTTTATTTGGATACTCCATCGTATGGTTATATACGAACTCGAATGGAACTTGTTCCAGTTCGGGGATGGATTCTGGTTCAGGAGAAATAGGAATAAAGTACATTCAGGTGTCTTTTATCTTCACCTTCTCTCGCTTTGCGAGTGCTCCTAGGACTAGGACAGTACACCCTTTATGCTTTTTGGATAGTCTTCTTCCAAACCATAGGCTGGTGCCGAACGGTAGGGAAGGAAGAAAACCATTTGGCCTAAAGGGGTGTACAGAAGGTAATGACTAAAGACATATGAAGGGATTTGGAGAGGTGGCAAAGAATTATACAGTTATAGTCGTGAATCTGGAAGAGGCATTACTAGGAATACCGGGAAACCCCAACGAAACATTTCAATGTTTCAGGTTCACTGTGTACTGTTAAAAGAAAACTGATTTCCCGATTAGACACTTACTCCAGGGTATGTATTTACCAAGTATGATTCTCACATCTGTATGGTTTTACGGATGATGAGTGGGAGTAAGTTATTGGGAATTGGGTGATCATCCTCATTATATCGGAATTCGTTGTAATTGGTGATATTTGAGGATGCCACCTGGGTTGTTTGCCGGTCGGCAAATATTTGGTTTTGAATATCCGCTGTTGTGCACCAATTTCAAATTGATATATCTGTACGTCTATTTTTATAGAGTGAGATGTACCTTTTGATATTATGTCGATGACATTTACCTATATCAGTGGATGGTTAGGTAAGGAGCATTGAACAGCGGTGTAATTCTTCTTAACCATAAGTACAGTTTTCAACCTACGACACACAGTGAATGAGTTATCTGACTCAAGGGACTTATACAGAGTATTGTATGTTGTCCAGGGTCCATCAGGACAGAGGGGTTGGTCCTCGTGCTATATTCAGTTTACTTATGACTTCTCTAGTTTTTAGACAGGTGTTTCGTAGAAACACAGGGTCCGAATTTTGAGAAGTTATAGGTATTTGGATAAAGTAGAGAACCAGGTATTGCAAGTATCGGGATTCTTCAAAGTGATCGAAGATGTAGATACTTGTGTATGGTATTCAATTGATAGTAATGATTAAGAGAAATTGCTTCTCTTTCGGGTTACCCATAATTGGAAGCATTCCTAAGTTGAGTAACGTTGATCGGCCTCCTTCCATTTAGTTGACATGCACTGGAGATAGCTGCATGATTTGAATCTGGTTCAATTAAATCAGTGCCTCTGGTTCTATATTGGATGTAGAACAGTTCATATCTTAACGTTGTTAAGGTACGGGGAGTTGTCCGGCTTATGCTTAAAACCAGACACTGGACAACTCAAGGCACGTTTCTGTAATGGCTGTTTGTGGGTTGACCCAGGCTATGACGCGGGTTGACTTTCTACCATCTGGATGAACAATAGCAATATTGTTCTAGACTCGCCACAGTTTTATTAAAAATGGATTTTTTTCAAAAACAGCAGTGGGAGTATGGTAGAACTGGAAGTGATTCCAGAACCGCAAACGATTACTGAAGATTTGATAAGGAACCTGAAGATTCAATCTGATTTGACATTCCATTGGCCACTCCGCAGATAAGGTGGGTAACTTCAGGCACCCGAAAGGTACTCCGGTAGCCTCAAGGACAGTGACAGGGAAGTTCTTGTTTACCCACACTTGCCATTGCTGTTGTTCCAGGCTGTGAGACCCGGCAGGAGGATGAGTATAGCGTCGTTCTGAACTAGCTTCAGAAGTGTACGTGTATATGACTCTGCCAGAGGGTTGTCGTAGTCAGTGGGAGCAGCGGAAGCATTGGTGGACATCAGGCTTATGTCTATTTATAGACTAAAGCAGATGTAGCGGAGATAGATCATCTGTTTCTGATGTGACAGTCATAGGTTTGACGTCATCAGAATAGGGGATGGATCTGTTGAGAAAGTAGTAGGGAGTGATATTCCTATACTACGATCGGTTATACTTTGGTCGTCACACAGTAGTTTCTCCACAAAGGACTTGGATATTATATCAGACATACTGGTTACTAGATCTATGGTTTTAGATCTAGATTTGGGCGGTTTCCCAATCTGGGTACTTTGACAGCATTCTAAGAGTATTTAGAATGGACGACTCCTGGCACGGTAGTATACCTGCAGGTAATGGAGTCACCCTCTCTAAAGGTGTCTTATAGACTAAAGTAGAGAGGGATGTGCATGATTGGCAGATCACTTGCTTAGGCAATTGAGTCAATCATGAGATGTCAAGTACCACACCAGATGTTGTTCTTGCACTAGATGCAATAAGTTGATATTGATCCAATTCTGGAGAAACAGTCGGAAGCAGTTTTAGAACATAAGTGGCTGTTCTAGGGATATGATAACGGCTGCCTCTTTTAGGAGACGGTTATCATTCCAGGCTTCCAAGGTGACCTGGACGACAAGGAGGTTGTTAGAGTTATAGTTTTTCTCTCTGACGAGGGGCAGTATTTTGGACGGGTGGTCCAAGGCAATGCTGAGGGTGGCATGGCGCAGGATACTGATTAAGTTCAGTTGAAGATACAGTCTAAGAAGTTTGGATTTGGAGTTCATTTATGAGCTACGTCCCATCAGACATCCAGACATTCTAAGGCAGGTATTGCTCGTTTCGGGAGATGGCTTTCTCCGCGAACTTGAGATATAGAGAGACATAGAAAGAAACATCAAGGAGGATCCACTCACTGAGGCTATTCCTCGAACGCAATAGTTTCGCAAACGGATTTTGTGAAACTGACTAGTAGGGGAGTTGGGTGTTCGGTATCACACGGGCTGTGAGTATGCGACATCGCAATAATTAGCCTTGAGTGCAAGTGGGAGATTGTTGGAGATAGTGCCCTCAGAGTCAATTATTGGATCACAGGCACGTGATTGCAATGATTGAGGGAGGATCTATCCCGGTAGGACAGTCTTACTCAAGATGATAGTATGCTATCTGGTTTACCTTTATCATCGTGTACTGCTTTAGGTGACCTGACATGTCGCTATTGCACGTTGATAGAGCCCCTAGGATTCTTGCTTGACTGCCAGCAGTATGAGGGCGATCATATAAGTGAGAGCTGGAGTCTATAAGCACATCCTTAAAAGGTCCCTAGTCGTGGGAGTTTCGAGACAGGGCATCGATACTCCAGAGTAGACTAGTGTATACAGTCGAGACCCCGACGAGGGGCGGTGGCCGGTCTCACAAGCCACTGGTGTCTGTTGGTTCACCTAAGATGTATACAGGTGCTCATTAGGTTATGAGTACACCGGACAGGACTCGCCGGGAACATGCTAGTTGGTCTTATACCTGACGTCAGATAGCAGTTCCCAGGTGACATGTGTACAGGTTAGTTCATCGACCTGGGGATCGTCATTTGTCTCGTGTGAGTTCCCACTGTACTTTGATTACTACCCTACCACGGCTCAAAGGAGTCGTGCAAACAGGTTTTAGTTGGGTACAGTCCCGAGCCACATGGAGGTAGTGAGCGGATCTTCGGGGGTTTCGTCTCTCCCGGTATTGGGGGTGAGGTCGCGCTGTGTCTAGGAGAGCCATTACACAAAGACCTTGGCCAAGGCAAGGAGATTTACTGGTAGGTATTCCAGTAGTATCTCAGGGTGTTCTGGGCTACACTCCGACACGACTTGTACCGCTTTTGGGGGTCTGACTTTTACCAACCCCCTAGGCCCGCCATGCGATACTCATAGACGAACGGACCGGACTGTACGGATATTGTCACTGACAGGCTCAGTTGGGTGTCGGGGTGAGCTTCCTCATCGACGTCCCTTTTAGTCAATAGCTGGTGGCCCGTCACGTATTGGCTTATACCTCTGACGTGCTAGTGGTTAAATCCACAGCCATAGTATTGACGAGTCTTTAGAGTCCACCACACTTTCAGTTACTCAAGCTTTCGGGCGAAACGCTGTAGAGGCCGTATGGAGATATGGCAGGGTCCGATCAGATACGTGCGGTATTGCACGGATCAGGATCGGACGGTTTTGTACTAGTGGCCGTATAGTTATATGGCAGCGTTCGATCAGATACGTGCGGTATTGCACGGATCAGGATCGGACGGATATTACTAGCCGGCTTTGGTTTAAGCCGGTCCTAGTATAGTACAGTGTAGATTTTGTCTCTTTGCATTTGTATCCGGACGGAATACAAATGCGGGTGTGTATGCACAGTGTGGGGTTTTCCTGTAATTTATTACGGGACCAGTTTTCTAGAGTTGCCATTTTGCTTTCCGTTCCGGCCGGTTTTTCTTTGTTCTTTCCCGGCCGGACTTTTCCGATGGAGGGGGGTTATTTGCATTTGTGCAAATAACATTTGTGGAGGGGTTTTCTTGAAAAAGGTTTTATTATGAGAGCATCTTTTCTTTTGCACCTTTTCTTGCATTTATTGTGAAGAGAAAGGATTTGAAATGGATTTGAGGTTGATGGAGAGTTTAGTGATGATTATGTTTAGGATATAGTCACCTTTCTACTTTTCCTACACTCACCTTCCTTCTATGTTTTTTGCTATCATATTCATTCCTCCACCCTCTTGCTCTCACTTGATGAAATGGTTGAAGAAAAGAAAAAAGAAAGAGAAGAAGAAAAGAAAAGAGAGAAAGAAAAAGATGAGAGCTTCACCATGAGAGTTTCATTCTTGATCTTCTTTCCATGCTAGAAAAATGCAAGCACCATTTTTCTAGTCTTGATTCCTCCATCATCCACAAATGGCAACCAACCCCAAAGTGAGACATACATTCTACATTCACTCCCTACAGCATATCTTGAGCATGTCGAGTAGCCGGCTTCATGCGCGAGTTGCCTCGGTATTGAGGTGGGAGCCCGTAAAAGTACCCGGCTTCGTGGTGCCCTTTCCGACGAGGAGGAGACGGACGGAGATCCCGCGAGGAGATCGGAGTGGAGATGAAGACCGGAGGACTTGGATCGTCGGTACATCTCTAACCTATCTTGTTAGTTAGCTAGACTAGTTTAATGGTAACGATCCGGAGTTTAGTGCGCGGTGGTGCCGTTTTGCCAAGTCCGCAAAAATTTTAAAGTTTACCACCGTTTCCGCGTTTGGCCGTCGGATTGACGGCCGGGGCGCCGCCGTGCACTTACAAAACGTACCCTTGCCACCATCTTTTAAAAGCATTGCGCTCCTCGGTGGGGTGCGAAATCTTTTGATGATATGATCAATAGCTAGGATGCATCTCTGCTTTACCGGGAGTGTTTCCTTCGGAGGGTGGTAGCTTCATTCCCATTGATATGGCTTTAGCAAACCTTTTCCTCGTCTTAAACTTGTTTTTATCCGTGGCGGATGTTCCTTGATTTGGCGGGAGTGTCCCAACTCTTTCATCCAGTCGCCGGTGATTAGCTCTTTCAAATATGGTCGTCCCGCGCTCCCGGTCAGCTTTACTTTTCAAAAGAGCCGTGTTCAGGAATGCATCAATTATTTCATATGACGGCTTTAGGAGTTCCGGCTTAGGATTTGCCCCCAGCTTCTCAGTGCAAGGAGTTTCTTCATCGTCTATCGACGAGTGAGAGATCACATGACAACTTGCCACGTACTCCTTAGATCCATCCGACGAGTCTTCTCCATCATCTTCGTCCTCAAGGACGTGGCTGAGGAACTCTTGGAGCGTGATGGGAGTTCACGCCTTCTGATTATACTCATCCAGCGCGTCGATCTATTTCTGCAGGTCCGTGCGCTTGTCACCAGGCTTCACGGGCTTTTTGGATCTCTTCTTCTTCTTTTTTGAAGATTTTGACGGCTGGGCGTGAGTGCTTGGGCCATCACCACCAATCTTTGGAGTTGGGCGCGGCTTCAGCATCCCTTCGATGATCTGGGGTTCTAGCGGGTTCTTCCACCTGATCGCCGGGCATGTCTGAAGATCATTCAGCATCCTTTTGGTTTTGGATGAAAGCACGACCTCCCATGGAGCTTCTTCAACAACAGAACACATTGCCCCCGGTGTGTCCGTCTTCTTAAGAGTGTGCGGTTGTGGTGGGTTTACTTTCCACTTCTCAGACAGCGCAAACTTGCCTTGTAGGTATTGATCCTCGATCCATCCCTTAAAGACGAAGCAATCCTCGATCGGATGGCTTACCGTTTTGTGGTAAGGGCAATAATTGGGATTATTCACTTCACTGGGTTGCGGTGGTCGCCTTGGATTTGGCAAGTTGATAAGCCTGTTGCGCATAGCTAGCTCGAATAGCCTCTTCGTTTGTCCCGTGGGAATGAGTAAGGACGCTTCATTTTCTCATTGTAATAGCGTCGTCTCTTTTCCAGTTGATCTGCTAGCTTTGGGGCACTGGGCTGCTGTTAGGTGTTGCAATGAAGATCGCCTTCCCTTTACCCTTTTCGTTCCGCGGTTCCGGTTTCGGGGGTGACGGTCTGTGACCCATTTGATCCATCTGGGCTAGCTTATCGATTAAAGCCTGGAACGTGGTCGGTTTGAAGAACATCATGAACTGTGAAATAGTTGCATGAGGGTCTAGGGTGCCCACAAACATGCCCACTGCTGGTGCTTCCTCGATGCGTTTTCGCACTTCGACCACAGGTTCCGCCATCGGATTGCGTATTGAACCCAAGTTTCGCTCGGCTTCACCCTTGCATTAATCAACGCCGTTATTGGGGTGTGTTCGCTGGCGCTTGCGAATCGCTGGGTGAACAGCAACTCCATCTCTGCGAAAGTTTTGACGGAGTCGTTTGGAAGCTCGGAGTAACATTCAAACGCCGTCTCCGATAAGCTGCCGACGAATTGGCGAAACAAGAGCTTATCATCGCCGCCGGTGTTGCCACAAAGAGCCCTGAACTGGGCGACATGTTAATGGGGATTGCTTGTCCCCTTGTAGACATGGAATTTCGGGATCATGTAGCCCGGCGGGTATTTTATCTGATCATACCAGCCCGGATATGGTCGCCCTGTTTTGACAACTTGGCCGGCTGCCCCATTTGCCTGGTGAAATCTTATTTGCTGAGCAATATAGTCATCCAGGACGGCCTTGGAGATAGTTTCCTCTTTGGCTGTTGAAAGAGCCGGAGGTGGATTTGACGTTTCTCCTCTGTCTTCTTCGAGGATAATCGGAGGATCTTCAGCTGGGGGATCCGGCTGGATCATCATGCCCACCATGTCTTGGAACAGAAGAGCCATCTGCTTTATATTGGCCGCTTGTTCCGCAGCCTCCTTGTCCTTCTTTTCAAGCATTCTACGAAGAAATTCAACATCAGTCTCGTGTTCGCGACGTTGTTCTGATGATGCCTCTGGGCTTTCTTTTGGCCCGGTGAGTGCAGCCATCGCAGTTAGTATCTCCTGGAGCTTCTGCTGCTGCTGTTCCTGGGCTCTTGTGATGGATCGGGTGAGTGGTCGGTGGCCCGTAGAAGCGCGGCTATCCTCCTTCCTAGATGCGATGTAAATAGTATGGACCACCATGCCCCTGGACTTAGGGCGTTTGGGCTCAGTGCCTTTGACATTTGTCGCAGGCATGGGGATCTTCTCCGGCCTTCTTTTCTTATGAGCGGTCGAAGTTGAGGGGGTCGTAGCGGTGGGCACCCAGATAGCTTTTCGTGGCTCAGCAGGATGGCTTTCTTCCTATCGGACTTTCAGCTTCTTCTGCCGGTGGGAATATTCTTGATCCACCACCGAGTTCCGGACCTGCCGCCGGACTTTGTAGATCTTGGAGGACAGCCGCTGAGGGGACTGTTCTGGCTTTTCTTCCGCAACCTTCTCCAATGGAGGAGGAGACCTTTTCAGAACGGCGATAGGAGAATTCCTACACACCTTATTCAGCAGCTCAAAGCTATTCCCAGTTGGAACAGCAGCATTAATTTCCGCCGTCATGGCTGGTGGAGTTAGCCCAGAAGGGGAGTTGCCTCCGGCCTTCCTCACTCGGCGCCAGTGGCGACGTTGAGCATGTCGAGCTAATGGAGTGGGTGTTCCTTGATTAAAAATCAGGAAAAAGCTTCAGAAGAGGCATCACGTGCTCATACGTGACCAGTGGTAACGTGTTGGCACGTGATGGTTAAAGCAGCGGCAAAGAACAGAGCGCAGAAGAGGAGTCCATTCCGGGGGTCACGTGCTCACACGTGACCGGGGGTCACGTGCTCACACGTGACCAAAGGTCACGTGGCCGCACGTGACAGGCTTTAAAAGCCCTGCTGTTCAACAGGATTAAATTCTGAATAAGATCATTTAAATCTTTCTAAAATAGAGAAGAATTATGTGAAACCGTTGGATTAAAAATCCGAGGGTGATTAAATATCACCAATTTATGGAAAAATCTTGGACATGGAAAGATTTCCCCCTAAATCTAACCGAAATAAAAAAAGAATATCTTTGGATTTAAAATCCAACGGTGAATAAAATTCACCTAATAATTTAAAGGCCCGGATCAATGATGAAAATAAATCAAATCTCTCAATAAACAAATCAAATCTTTCAATGAAAGATTCAATAAACAGATTGATTCTTTTCCTTCTCCTATAAATAGAGGTCAAGGGAGAGAGTTAAAAAAAAGAGAAAAGAAAGGGGAGAAAAACAGACAGAGAGAGATATAGAGCCTTGGAATCTTGAAAATTCAGAAGGGAGAATTTGATTCTCTGCAAAGAAAAACCTTAGGTAAGAAAAGAGAGGCTTCAAAAAGAGAATTTAATTCTCAAAAGAGTTTAACTCTTCAATTAAGAAAAGAACTTAGTTCTTTCTCTGGTTGAAGATCTGCAAAGTGCACATCTCCCCATAAATTGAGAATTTAATTCTCATTGGGTTGAGATCCTGCCATGCAGATCTAAAACATAGAGCAGGAATTGAGTTTTGAGAATTTAATTCTCACAAGAGTTATAGGAATTTAATTCCTTTGAGATAAACTAGGGTTTAACCCTATATTATAGGAATTTAATTCCTTCAAAATGGACAGAACTATGGTTTAACCCTAATTGAGAACTTAATTATCCCAAACTCACAGGAATTTAATTCCCTTAAAAAAGAAATTAGGGTTTCACCCTATGCCGGAATTTAATTCTTTACATATATGGGGAATTTAATTCCTACAGAAAAGAAATTATGGTTTAACCCTATCTAAGAATATAATTCTTCAAAAGGAAAGTGGGAATTTAATTCCTTTAAAGTTATTGCTAGGGTTTAACCCTATGAAGGATTTAACTCTTAAAAAGATAAAGAGATCTTCAAACATGCAAAGAACCAGAGTCACGTGCTACCACGTGACCCCTGTAAAGATCCACAGAAAAGAACTTTGAGGCAACGCCTCACGTGCCCTACGTGACTCCTGAAGCACACAAAGAAAAAGCAAAAGAAACAAAAGCTATGGGCGCTCTCACGTGCCCCACGTGACCCCTTGGCAAAAGCTTTAGCAGACAAATACCCAAATTCCCACCACGTGACAGCACGTGATGCTCCAAAGTATTCAATACTTTTGACAGAACAAAATAATGGGAATCAGGGCGCTCTCATGTGCCACACGTGACCCCTCTTTCTTTAGTGTTTAACACTAATTTGAGATCTCGGTTTCCAGTGTTTAACACTAATTTGAAGACTCTGTTTCCAGTGTTTAACACTGATTTTCTTAGTATTTAACACTAATTTAAAAAACCCTGTTTCCAGTGTTTAACACTGATTTTCTTAGTGATTAACACTAATTTGAAAAAAACCTATCTGCAGTGTTTAACACTATTACCTTCTGATGTTTGACACTACATCAAGAACTATATTTCCAGTGCTTAACACTGATTGTACTCTTAGTGGCTAACACTGGTTCAAGGAATCTATCTATAGTGTTTAACACTTTTGATCTTTAGTGTTTAACACTACTCTTAGCCAAGTTGGCTGATTTTTCAGAGGCAAAGCCTCTCCTTCAATGGACCAACAGAGGGCCAATATTCTAAACATGATTGGACTTAGCCCAAGAAGGCCATAAGTCCTCAATCCAGACTCAACTGAGCCAATGTGCTCATAACCTAATGAATTGGTCTTGGTTCCAAATTGGACTACAGATCATTTAATCTACTTTGGTTCAAGGGTACATCTCTTCACTCCTTTGATACTTGTCGTTGTAATTCCTCAACGTCTTCAAAGAGGTAACGGGTCCCGACAACCACACATTGATCCGGACTGTGGGGTCCTTAAACTCATGGACTATGACGTCCTTAACCTTGACCGGGATGTCTTAAAACTAACAACGGACTGTGGGGTCCTTAAACTCATGGACTATGACGTCCTTAACCTTGACCGGGATGTCTTAAAACTAACAACAGACTGTGGGGTCCTTAAACTCATGGACTATGACGTCCTTAACCTTGACCGGGATGTCTTAAAACTAACAACGGACTATGACGTCCTTAACCTTGACCGTGATGTCTTAAAACTAACGCCGGACTGTGGAGTCCTTAAACCCTCAGACTATGATGTCCTTAACCTTGATCGCAACGTCTTAAAACTAACATTGGACCGCAATGTCCTTAAACTACCTATTGACCGCAATGTCACTAAACTAAAAAACAGGGCTCCCTTAATTGCTCGCTTGTTGGATCTAAACGATCCCGTTAAGTTGATCTTAGTCTAAAAACAAGACTAACGTATCCTTAACAAACGTTTAAGTCGATCTTAGTCTCAAAAGAGGCTAACGTATCCTTAAACCCAAACCACCAAACCCAAATCTAAGATAATACGGATTTGGACTAGTCCACGCCCTACGGGCGATGACATAACTCAGTCTCCGTATACAATCCACGGGCAACCAAACACAGAACAAATACACACGACACGAAGTGACCATCTCGAGAACGAGAAAGTTGTTGCCGCAATGCAGTAGCGTAATTAACTGCAAGGGCTTGCGCCTGCAGGGAAGAGCCTCCCCATAATCAAAAACCCCTCAAGCGAGGGGGACTCTGACGAAGTCTGCTACATCGGACGCATCCGTTTAAACCTTCGATACATGGTGCCATAAATCAACTTAGCATCTTCGGAGAGGTAGACGGATAGCACCTATTAGCATCTGCCCCGAATCTCAGGCAAGACGTCCCTGCGTCACGCAGTCTTTCGGAAGGGAACAGATTCTGGCACGCCCGGTGGGACCTTTTCTTCTTTCTACTCCACACTTCGTGTGTCGTCTTCGCGAACGAATCGCGGTTTATTAATGGTTGCCTTTGGGTTTCAAGTTACTAAGATTTGGACTTTTGCATGGCGCAGAAATCAAGCATCAATGGCATCCAACTGCTCGAGCTACTCAAAATGCAAGTGCAACCGACACTCCGCCTCACCTGGAGGTGTAGCCTATGGGCCTCAAGCGGCCTCCATCCTTGCCATGTCGGTGGAACAAATGACTCAGGCCACCACCGGTCTGTTTTTCGGGACCATGCTCCCGCCTGCAAGCTTCACCATTCCAGTGCCCGCACCGGAAGCGCAAAAGAAGTCGGTCTTCCATCGGCTCACTACTACCATGGCCCCTCTCAACGGGTCGTCCAATGCCAAGCCGGCAGCCTCAGTCTTTACCAGGCTAAACCTGAACTCTGATGGGGCTGCCAAGAAGCTCATGACCTCTGACATGGCCATCGCGAAGAAGACAGACATCTCCATCCCTGAGGTTGTCAAGGCGGCTTCTACTGCCAAAGAGTCGGTCTTTACAAGACTGGCTGTCCCAGCTCCCGCTCCGGCTCGAAGGTCTGTCTTTGACAGATTGGACACCGCCACTCAAAAGACGTCAGTCTTCAAGAGGCTGGCACCAGCGACGTCTCATCCAGACAGGGAGCAAGAGGAAACCATCCCCATCCCCGGACCAGCCCCAACAGCTCGACACGCTCGACGTCGTCACTGGCGCCGAGTAAGGATGGTCGGGGGCAACTCTTCCTCAGGGCTAACTCCACCGGCTCCAATGGTGGAAGTTAATGCTGCTGTTCCAACTGGGAACAGCTTTGAACCGCTAAGCAGGGTACGCAAGAACTCTCCGACTGCCACATTGAAAAGATCTCCTCCACCTGCGGAGAGTGTTACAGAAGCGAAGCCGGAGCGGTCTCCTCAACGGCTATCCTCCAAAATTTACAAGGTCTGGCGACGGGTTCAGGACTCGGTAATCATTCAAGATCACTCTCACCGGCAAAAGAAGGTGAAAGTTCAGGAATGAAAGAACCGTCCTGCCAAATCACAAAGGACGACAACCACTTGGGTGCCTGCTGCAACGGCTCCCTCCACGTCGACTACTCAAAAGAGAGGAAGGCCGGAGAAGGTCCCCACGCCTGCAGCTAATGTCAAAGACAGTAAGACTAAACGCCCTAAGTCTGGGGGTATGGTGGTGCATACCGTTTACATGGCGTCCGGGAAGGAGGACAGCCGTACATCTACAGGTCATCGACCGCTCACGCGATCGGTGACTAAAGCTCAGGAGGAGGAGCAGCAGAAGCTCCAAGAAATGATGAATACGATGGCCGCACTCACTGGGCCAAGAGAAAGCCCTGAAGCATCCTCGGATCAACGCCAAGAGCAGGAAACTGACACTGAATTCCTTCGCAGGATACTGGAAAAGAAGGATAAAGAGGCTGCGGAACAAGCAGCCAATATAAAACGAATGGCCCTTCTGTTCCAGGACATGGTGGGTACGATGATCCAACAGGATCCTCCCGCTGAAGATCCTCCGATTATCCTCGAAGATGACAGAGGAGAGACATCAAATCCTCTACCGGCTTTGTCAACAGCCAAAGAGGATACAATCTCTAAAGCTGCCCTGGATGACTATATAGCTCAGCAGATACGAGTTCACCAGGCGAACGAAGCGGCTGGACAAGTTGTTAGAATTGGGCGACCGTATCCAGGGTGGTATGATCAGATAAAATATCCGCCGGGCTATACGATTCCGAAATTCCATGTCTATAAGGGGATAGGCAATCCCCATCAACATGTCGCCCAGTTCAGGGCTCTTTGTGGTAACACCGGCAGCGATGATAAGCTCCTGCTTCGCCAATTCATCGGCAGTTTATCGGAGACGGCATTTGAGTGGTATTCCGAAATTCCAAATGACTCCGTCAAAACTTTCGCTGTAATGGAGTTGTTGTTTACCCAGCGTTTCGCGAGTGCCAGCGAACGCACCCCAATAACGGCGTTGATTAATGCAAGGGTGAAGCCGGGCGAAACTTGGGTTCAATATGCAATCCGATAGCGGAACCTGTGGCCGAAGTGCGAACAGCGCATCGAAGAAGCCCCAGCGGTGGGCATGTTCGTGGGCACCCTAGACCCTCATGCAACTATTTCACAGTTCATGATGTTCTTCAAACTGACCACGTTCCAGGCTTTAATCGACAAGCTGGCCCAGATGAACCAGATAGGTCATAGACCGCCTCCCCCGAAGCCGGAGCCCCGGAATGACAAGGGTAAAAGGAAGGCAACTTTCGTCGCGAACGCTCAGCAGCAACCCAGTGCCCCAAAGCTAGCGGATCAACTGGAAGAAATACGACGGTATTATAATGAGAAAATGAAGTGCCCTTACTCATTCCCGCAGGATAAAACGAAGAGGCTATTCGAGCTGGCAGTACGCAACAGGCTTATCAACTTGACAAATCCAAGGCGACCGCCACAACCCAGTGAGGTGAATAACCCCAATTACTGCCCTTACCATCAAACGGTAAGCCATCCGATTAAGGATTGCTTCGTCTTCAAAGGATGGATTGAAGATCAATACCTACAGGGAAAGTTTGCGCTGTCCGAGAAGTGGAAGGTGAACCCGCCCCAACCACACACTCCTAAGAAGACGGACACACCGGGGGAAACTTGTTCTTTCATTGAAGAAGCTCCATGGGAAATCGTGCTTTCAGCAAAAACCAAAAGAATGCTGAATGAGCTCCAGACTTGCCCGAAGATCAGGTGGAAGAACCCGCTGGAACCCCAAATCATTGAAGGGATGCTGAAGCCGCGCCCAACTCCAAAGATCGGTGGTGATGGCCCAAGTACTCACACCCAGCCGTTGAAATCTTCAAAGAAGAAGAAGAAGAGGTCCAAAGAGCCCGTGAAGCCCGGCGACAAGCGCACGGACTTACAGAAACAAATTGACGCGTTGGAAGAGTACAATCAAAAGGTGCGGACTCCCATCACACTCCAAGAGTTCTTCAACCACGTCTTTCAGGAGGAAGATGATGGAAAAAGCTCGTCGAATGAATCCGAAGGATACGTGGCGAGTTGTCATATGATCTCCCACTCATTTACAGACGATGAAAAAACTCCTGGCACTGAGAAACTGGGGGAGAGCCTGAACCGGAGATTGTATGTCCGTCAGACGAAATGATCGATGCTTTTCTGGATGAGATTCGTCTGAAAAGTAAAGCCGATCGGGAGCGTGAGATGACCGCATCAGAAAGAGCCAAACGCAGGCGGCTAAACGAAAGAGTCGAAGAACCCCCGCCAGATCAAAAGACATCCGATGCGGATAAAAACATATTCAAGACGAGGAAAAGGTTTGCCAAAGCCATATCAATGGGAATGGAGCTACCACCCTCGGAAGTAAACACGCTCGGTGGAGCAGAAATGCATCCTGATTACTGCTCATATCATCGGAAGATTTCACACCCTAGTGAGGAGTGCGACACTTTTAAGAGATGGTGGCAGAGATATGTTGCTCACCGGCAACATTTTAAGCGAATGAAACGCAGAACTCGTCGGGAGCAGAGAGGTACGACCGAACGGCACAAAAGAACTATCGGTAACTGTTACACGGTCAACGCCAGAGGATCACAAGTTCTCATCTTTGGGAGCAATTCTGAGGAGGAAATGGCTCTGGGCCCTCTCTTTAAAGAATCCGTCTTAGGGAAAAAGGAAGAGCCGGAGGCCTGCGAAAACATTCAGCTGCGCAATCGCATGCTCCCGGAAAAGAATCTCAGACCCGCAACTAGAAAAGATAAGGGAAAGGAAAATGTCGCTGAGGATATCTCCTTAGATGACCAAGTCATGAAAGAACTGACTGCCAAGGACCCTCCCAGGAAGAATAAAGTGGACTACAGCATCCAAGCGCACCTGAGGAAGCTACCCTCTCAGCTCAGCATTCTCGACACCCTCTTATTAACAAAAGAAGCGAGAGATTCATTAATAAAGGCGCTACAAGAGCCCGAGCAATTCCTCGCCGAGGAAAGGATGAAGGATGAATTGGAAGAAGTGCACACAGCCGATGTCACGTTTGGTGATGAAGACCTTCTCCTTGGTACGTGCGACCACAACCGTCCCCTGTACGTCTCTGGATACTGCTATGATATCAAGATAGGCAAAATCCTGGTTGATAATGGATCCTCCGTCAATCTCCTTAATGTTCGGGTGTTGAAGGAAATCTGCATGAGCGTTCAGCACCTCGCTCGTGATAAAATTACCATCTCCGATTTTGACTCCCAGTCGTCACGAACTCTCGGATCTGTGATACTAACATTACGCTTCGGACTACTCGTCACGGATATTAAGTTTCACATCTTTGACGCCAAGACCTGCTACAATGCTCTACTCGGTCGTCCCTGGTTACACGAGTACAACATCATCCTTTCTACGCAACATCAGTGTATGAAGTATTTCAAGGATGGTCTCGAGTATACCGTAACAGGTGAGCTGAACCCGTTCTCCGTGAACGAAGTCCGCAAGTACGAAGATGCAAAATACTTTTTGCCAGATTTTGAGGACACAGAGAGGTGTCGCAAACCGGAAAACAAAGCTGTCGCCACCATTCCTGTCTTCGGGAGTGATACCGAGGAAGAGGAAGAGATAGTTTATTCTGGGCTGTCTCGACGCAACAACCCGGGCCGTCCGCCCCCATGTTGATCTTCGGAAGCGACTCGGAGGATGAGGTTAATACTGTGTTCTCCGTTCGGCCGTCAATACAAGCATTCGCTGGTGATGATAAGAGTTTGCAAATTACCATAATTCTGCGGAAGCACTACAAAGATCTTGACGCACTTGAAGCTTACAACGTGCAAGACCTGCAAACATTTTACGTCCCTCCCAGGAGAAAAGGTGAAAGGGCGATCCTATTCTATCGGTCCACGGAAACAAGAGTGGAGAAAGAAATCTGGCATGGTGCGGATTCTACACTTGACAGGCTCCAACCCATCCGTTTGCCCAGATATTACACGAATGGACTAAAAAGGCTATTAAAGCGCCAAGGGGTATCCTTAAAACAGACTATTCGACAAGCTCGGTTCTACAACAGGATTTGGGATGTCCCTGGGACTCAGCGCATGTTGCCCAACGGGAGAATGGAAACGCTTGGGCTTGGATATGTGAGATCCGGGAAACGGGAATGAGCCCACGGTAGCTACGCCATATATAACTTTAATGAAGAAGAGGATGCCCTGTCAGAAAACGCCGACCCCGAATCAAAACTAGATCTCGCAATCAAGGTGTCGAGTCCGTCATTTGAAGAATGAATGGACAAGCTTATCAGGAAAGCGGGTCAAAAAGCTCGGGACGGCCATAATCGCGAAAGGGCCATCTACGAGAAAGCCAGGACGCAGCGTCTTTTTCAACAGGCTGCAAAAGACGAAAATGCTCCTCCCTGTCAACCTATTATGCAAAAGGCCCGACGCAGAGGCAGAAATAAGTCAAAAGGCGTAAAAGGGATTCGACAACGCAGGATCAAAGAGTCATGTGATCGGGAATTGCGCGGTTCGTATTTGTCCCTCATGAAGAAGATGAGTCGAGCGTATTCTTTCCCTTAAGACAAGACGAAGAAGATACTTGATCTCGCTTTAAAACATCGAATGGTTACACTTCCGGAGTCTAGGCACCCTGAGCAAGCTAACGAGGTCTCTCATCCGGGCTATTGATCTTATCACCGATCCATAGGACACCCTATCGAAGACTGCTTCACCTTCAAGAACTGGGTCGAAGACCAATACCAGCAAGGCAGGTTTGCTCTATTCAGCGGCTGGAGGGTAATGCCGTCACAAAAGCACAAACCCAAAACCACAAGAGCAGAATCAGACCTACATCGGTCTTGGAAGCGAGTTCGTACTTGTCATATGATAACAATATCAAAAGGAGAGCCTGAGAATATGGATGACCTTCCTTGGTGTTTCGAAAACAATGACGACGAGGTAATCTCAGAATTTCCACCAGCGCCGAAAGAGCTGGAAGATGGCATACATACTACTGCAGATAACCTCAAGAAGATTGAGTTAGGAACGGCAAACGACCCGCGACCGACATTTGTCAGCGAATTGCTATCTGAAGAAAGGGTGGCTGCGTTAAAAGACGTGCTTATGCGGCATAGAGATTGCTTCGCATGGAACTATTCTGAAATGCCAGGACTGGATCCAAAAATAGCTGTCCATAAATTGGCAATATCCCCGGATATCAAGCCAGTCAAACAAGTGCCGAGAAGAATGCGGCTCGAGCTTGAAATGAGCATCAACGCCGAGGTCAAGAAACTAATCGACTCTGGCTTCATCCAAGAGGTTCAGTACCCTGATTGGATCGCCAACATCGTCCCGGTAATGAAGAAAAATGGGACAGTGCGCATATGCGTAGACTTTCGGTATCTAAATAAAGCTTGCCCGAAAGACGACTTCCCAGTACCGGTCACCGAGCTGATGATAGATAACACATCCACTCATGAAGTTTTCTCTTTCATGGACGGCTCATCAGGATATAATAAAATAAAGATGCATCTCGAAGACCAGAAGCACACCGCTTTTCGGACCCCTTTGGGTATATTTTGCTACAAGGTGATGCCCTTCGGTCTAAAGAACGCCGGTGCCATCTATCAAAGGGCCATGACTAAGATCTTCGATGACCTTATACATGAAATCGTTGAATTCTATATCGACGACCTCGTGGTGAAAACCAAATCATACGAGGAACATCTCGAGCATCTGAAGATCGTGTTTCAACGTCTTCGGCAATACAACTTGAAGATGAACCCTCTTAAATGCGCGTTTGGGGTATCCTCAGGAAAATTCCTAGGGTTCATTGTCCGGCACCGAGGCATTGAGATAGATCCGTCGAAGATCAAGGCGATCATGGAAATGCCACCGCCAAGGACTCTCAAACAATTGCGGTCTCTCCAAAGAAAGCTCGCGTACATCCGGCAATTTATAGCCAATCTCTCAGGCAAGTGCCGCCCTTACAGTCACCTGATGAAGAAAGGAACCCCGTTCGTCTGGGATCACAAATGCCAAGGCGCACTGGACGAGATCAAGCAATACCTGCAGAACCCGCCGGTGTTAGCTGCTCCGGTCAAGGGAAAGCCTCTTATTCTCTATACCACAGCCCTCGAAGGTTCTTTAGGCGCATTATGGGAACAAGAGAATGACCAAGGGAAAGAAAGAGCACTCTACTATTTGAGTCGAATTTTGCTGGGGGCAGAAAGCAACTATTCTCCCATCGAAAAACACTGCCTGGCGTTGATCTTCGCAATAACAAAGCTCAGGCACTATGCGTTGGCGCATGAAGTCTGTCTTATTTCGAAGGTGGCCCTTAAATATTTAATGTCGAGGGCTATATTGACAGGTCGGCTCGCTAAATGGGCCCTACTCTTGATGGAGTTTTCAATAACCTATCAGCCTCTTAAGGCAGTGAAAGGCCAAGCCATTGCCGACTTTCTCGCTGAGCATCCAATACCTGCCGACTCTCCTTTGAATTGCGAGCTGCCAGACGAACACGCGTTTGACACGATCAACGGAAGTGGTACCCGGTGGGAACTCTATTTTTACGGAGCGTCTTCTATGAAGAAGCGCAAACAAAACACGCCTATAATCAAATCGGGGGTAGGCCTCATCTTCGTAACTCCACAAGGAGGGATAATGCGCTTTGCTTTCTCCTTGACAGAGCCGAGGACGAACAATGAAGCTGAATACGAGGCTTTGATAGCAGGCCTTGAGATCGCCATCGACATGGGAGTTGAAAACCTCCTCATATATGGAGACTCTCAACTGGTCGTTAGCCAAGTGAACGGCGACTACCAGTCATGCAAGCAAGAGCTGGTGAAGTATGGCGACAAAGTACAGCGATTGCTGACTCAAATTCCCTACTACATGATGGAAAGCATACCGCGTGCAGAAAATAGCAAGGCGGACGCGTTAGCCAAGCTCGCTAAAGAACTGGCTGATGAAAACCTCGATGACGTCAGAATCATGGTACAAAGCCGTCGGGTCCTCACACCGGCAGAAATATCTCCGGAATCATCTGAGGATAAGAAAGCGACCGAGCAAATGGCTACGCAAATAAAGGACCAAGAAAAGACTGAAGATTAGAGAGAAGTCTTCATAGACTACTTCAAATCCCGTCGAACGCCTGAAGATGCGTCCTTAAGACATCAGCTTGTGAAACGAGCTCTGTCCTTCGCCTTCGTCAATAATACTCTGTACAAGAGGTCATTTGATTCTCTGTGGTTAAGATGCCTGGGACCTGACGAAGCGAAAAGAATCGTTCAGGAAGTTCACGACGGACTCTACGGTTCTCACCAAGCAGGCCCAAAGATGAAGTTGAAGATTAAACGAATGGGCTACTATTGGCCCACGATGATTCAGGACTGCCTCGAATATGCGAAGCAATGCCACTCGTGCCAGATCTATGGGGACTTTATCCATCAGCACCCAAATCCTCTGTTAGTGTATATGCCCTAGGGTCCATTATTGTATCATACTAGCTTGTATATTACTTAATGGAAGCTTGGGATATTCACAGTTATATAACAGTCTTGCTAAACATGGTAGTATGCTACTTGGTTTTATTTATCTTAATATGTGAGTATACGTATTGATAGAGCTCTT
Source organism: Agapanthus africanus (assembly GCA_030015575.1). NCBI lineage: Eukaryota > Viridiplantae > Streptophyta > Magnoliopsida > Asparagales > Amaryllidaceae > Agapanthus > Agapanthus africanus. Next base: position 104,344,004 of record JASDDO010000031.1, on the reverse strand, counting down.
AGGATCTTGCTTGACTACCAGCGTTGTGATGGCAGTCACACTAGTGGGGGCTGGGTAGTCTACGAGAACATCCTTTTTCAGGTCCCTAGTCGTAGGATTATCGAGACAGGACATCGATACTCCGGAGTAGACTAGTGTATACGCGTCTCATCCCAGTTAGGAAGATGGTTTGTCACACAGCCGTCAGTACGTCGTACTGGAGATAGTATGTAGGTGCTCGTTAGGTTACGGGTACACCGGATAGGACTCACGGGGAACTGTTGGTTGGTTTTATACCCGTCGTCAGTTAACAGTTCCCAAATGACATGAGTACAGCATAGTCCGCAGACTTGACACTGCTACTTCGCCTCGAGTGTGTCCCACTGTTCTTAGATTTCTACCCTACCACGGCTCAAAGGAGTCGTGCAAACAGGTAGCAGTTGGGTGCAGTCCCGAGCATTTGGAGGCAGTGGCGGTTAGACAGGATTCGTCTCTCCCGGTATTGGGAGTTGATATCGCGCTGTGTCAGAGAGCCATTACGCAAAGTCCTTGGCCAGGGCAAGCGAGATTTACTGGTAGGTTCCAGTTGTTTCTCAGGGTGTAATGGGCTATGCTCCGACATGACTTATAACGCTATTAGGAGACTGACGCTTGCCGCCCCCCTAGGCCCGATATGCGATAGTCTTAGACGAACAGACCGGACTGTACGGAGATTGTCACATCAAGCTCAGTAGGAGTTCGGATGGGTTTCCTCATCGGCCTTCTTATCGACATCTACTTATGGACCGTTACGTATAGCTAGTGCCGCTTGCGGTCTGTGGTTAAACCCACTTCCAGCGTAGTAGTCGAGTCTTTAGAGTCCCACACAGAGAGTTTCCCTGCTCCGGGCGAAACGATATAGAGGTCGTATGGTTTTACGACAAGGGTTTGGACGCATACGTGTGTTTACGCACGTACGACATTCGGAAAGTTTTTACTAGCCGGCTTTGGTTTAAGCCAGTTTCTAGTATCATGTTATTGGATTTATACAGTCTAAAGCTTTTCCGTATTTTCACGGATAGGAGGGGCGTTCTCGTAATTTCGCGAGAAGCTTCTAGAAGGATGGTGACTTGAGGGTTAAGGTGGCATTTGCATTTATTGTGTTAATGACTCATTTGTGTGATTCATCCATGGAGTTAATGCATCATTTATTGATCTAATGACTCATGAGATGAATCACTCATATGAATGAGTGAAGCATGGTTGTTAAATGATTTAATTTATTTATTTCATTAAACATTATGCTTCATATATTCAAATGAGTTCATTATCTCTTCTCATTCTCTTGCTCACCTTCTCTCTCCTCAAGCTCTCTCTCTTCAAACCCTAATCCTTCCCACTCATGTGTTGAGACCAACGATTAGAAAAGACTATTTAATCCATAACACTTCTCTATATCACCTAGATTGCTTAGATTAGCACTTTAAGAAACCTAGTTACCTCAAGTTAGAGGTGAAGCTTGGAGTATAGCTCTCGGGTGGATCATCTATTAGGTGGAGGAGGCCGAGAAGGACATGGATAACGAAAAGGAGAAGGACACGGTTCATTAGGTATAATCACTTATCATAGTAGTTAACACTTCTATGTTTCTTGTTAGTTATAGTTTAGCAAAGATTCTCGGTTAGTCGATGTTTACGCAAAGAACAAGATCGTTTTTCATTATTCCGCCTCCCCGCAAATCGTGGGGTGTTGTACATCAACTTACAGTGGTATCAGAGCCTCGCTAAACAATAATTAACTTATTAGCAAAGTCGTATGAATTTCGAACGCAAAACGAACCGGAAAAAACATCGATATCATTAAGTTTCTGTCGTTTTTAAAACAGGCCCTAAAAATTTTTCAGGGACCTCTAAAATAACAAGAAAGAAATTATAAGGTTACTGGAGAAAAATGGGTTCCTGAATCGGCCATACAGCCGCGGATCCGCGGCCGAGTTGAAGCCGATTCAACCCAGTTTGCTCCAGTAACTCTTCTATGATATTTTTGTGTTTTTTGGAATGTTTATTTTTATGCTCAAGTCTCAGGTGCACAGAGAAGTTTTGGAGTAGAATCTAAAGTGTTTGCTCGATCGAAATCTTACGATGTTTGCTAATTTGATTATATCTGTGATTGTATAATGTGTTCGTAAACCTCCCCTAACTGCTAGTATGTCGGTTGGCAGGGGGTTGCACATTTCTTTAATGGTTTTTACTGTTTGTGGTTGTGAACTGTATTGGATTGTTGTGATGATTAGCCGGGGTTTGTGATGGGTTGTTATATTCATTCATTCAAAGAAATTGTAATATGTTGTAATATTATTTTGCGGGGCACATCCAGGTTGCGGTTGTAGCCACCGTTGTATTATTTCATTTTACTATTTTTGCTCCTAGGATAGACCCAAGGTGGGGTGCACAAACTAACGGGTACTTTGAAGTGTTTAGTGGCCTACTCACGTTGTTGAGGGAGACCGCTTCACTTCGGGTATTTGGCGGGTAGTTTGCCGTACCCGTAGGGGTCTAGGGTGGGGTAATGGCTATTTATCACAACTGTGTAATCCGTCTTTTGTTGCAGGTTCTAAACAAACGTGGATTGCTTGCAAATCCAATAATGTTCATATGAGATCTGGAATGCCTATTATTGCGTCTGACGAATGTACAATATCTATATATGATAGCTATTTAGACGTCACTTATGTTTTACACCCGCGCTAGCCCAGCCCCCGTTCTGCCGTTAGTTAAGTAACCTAACGGGTGATGACGGGACCCAGTGGCGAATGCGGATGGCATAAGAGGACGTTGTATTTTCGTTGTTTTCTGCAATGATAGGTTAATGATGGGACGCATTATTATTAATGCAAAGAAAATAAACCAAAAGTTGAATCGTTGGAACAATTTAAAAGAAACCACTCGGTTATTTTAAAACAGATGATATTTTTAATTGCGGAGCTTTAACCACTCCTTTTAAAAGTTATCAGGTTCCTTCGGTCATATCAAGTTCACTACGTTCACGGTTTCGCCAAAACCATTCGTAGCCCTCCGTCATTTCATTTGGGTATTCAGTAGTATTCAAGCTATGCATTTTGGCCAAAGTTAAGGCATAGTGTTTGGTAGCTGCTGGGTATTCATTGCATAGATAGATGAGTTAGTTTGGGACAGTCGTATTATCATTTGACCAAAGTCAGGGGTATATACGGATGGGTTCAAATTGTCAAGATAATGATGGGTAGAACTTGACATGTGACTTATGACATTTTGACCAAAGCCATGGTCATAAGAGCATGGGGCAAAAATTTATATCGGGAATTTCTAAAGAAACTGAAATTTGCAAAGAGATGCATACCATTTGGAATTTGATGAATGTTGGTAGGATTCCTTCAACATTATCATACGATGATATTTGGATACCGATCCTATTGTGAGTATATGCTACTCATCAGGAGATTCGTCACTTAACGATCAATGCTATAAACCAAGTAGGTGTCAAGAAAGGTGTCAGCGGGGTTACGCCCCCAGAGAAAAGAGGTTATTTAATTAAGGAACTTTGCGAAAGCGTTGGAAAACCTCCTGATTGATCATTTCTTTATGTGTCGGTTTAAGAAAATGTATAGAATCACAATCAAAGAATTGTTTGACCGCAATCAACTACGGTGTCAGTTGTAGATCGTAAGCGAGTGCGGATCGTCCACAGGGATTGTGCGATTCATTTCTATGTTTGATTTGTTTGAATTGAAAAGTTAATCGAAAAGAAAAGAAAACATGATTCAAGATTTTATCGATTGATTCAAGTGTCACTAGTCTAATCAAGAATCAAGAAAATGATAAACATTCAAGAATAGGGTTTCGATAATATTTCCAACCAAATGTCAAGAATCTAAATGAGGCTAGCAGGAATCGATCGGATCTATAGACGTGATGTAATATCAAGATATCGTATTCTTGTCCTTCGAAGAATTGATACTAGATCGATGATGATTGACGAGAGTTAGGGATTTCTCGTGAAACTAGGGTTTCATCATTTATCCCTTGTTCTTTCGTCGATATCATTCACATTCTAGCCTCTGGCAAATTCAAGAAACGATCGTAACTCCCCAATTTCGAGCAATAACAATCAAGAAAGCATCGCAACGAAACTAGGTCGTCGATTCGTGAACTTGCTAGGGTTTACAAAACTCGTAGGAATCAAGAATCGTTTTAAGATATGTTACATCATCATTCTATTGATCGTCTCGACTCCTCGACGAGCGGAGTATTACTCAAACATCACAACAAGAACTACAACTAGAAATTGAGATCGAATCATGATGCAAGAATTTAAAGAAAACAAGATAAAAGAATATCACCTTTTATTTATATCAACAATTTGATTACAGCAGCTCAAGAACTACAAGAGGAAGAACTAAATTGTTGATCTGGCGTCGCTTTTCTCCGTGATTCGTGGATCGGCTTGGACCACTTGCTCTGTTGAAGATTGGCTCCGCTCCTAAAAGGTTGAAGGGCTTCTTGCTTGATTTGGTACTCGGGAATGTTGGCTTTGGATTGAAATTAGGGTTAGGGTTTCACACAAGTCTTGTCACTAGACTTGTGGAAGAAGATGAAGAAAGAGGTAAAGAGATTGGATGGTTCTAGATTCTAGATTCTAGATTCAATGATCAAGTATATTTTTAACCCTAGGTCTAGGCTTCTATTTATAGACTTCCCAAATCCTAGGTCTAGGTTTGAAATTACAATTCCCTCCAAAAGTTTGTTGAGGAGCTTCTAGAATTAGTTTGTTAGGAGCTTAGCTTAGGCTTAAGCTAGGATTAATTAAGCATTAAAAACCCTAGTTTGCTGATCTGGCAGAAGCCTCTGGAGTTTTATGGAAACTGTAGTGTCCTTCTGAAGTGTAGGAGCTGAGATGAGAGTTGTGCACCAAAATTTGAGAGCTGACATGGAAGAGCCGCCGCGGAACCGCGGCGCAAGCCGGCTCCGGCCGCGGTTACGCGGCCAAGTTGGCTCTTTGTGGCTTCAAAACTCCTGTGTTGCTTTGGGCTTCCTTTGGGGTATGTATCTGATATGTTGATTTGTGTTTTGCCTTTTGGATTGCTACCAGATCTTAAAACTTGGAGTTGGTGTAATTTATCAGCTCAATTTGATCCTGCAATTTCCTGCACAAATCTTCAAGACAAGTGTTTGCACAATATAGGGATGATACGATGCCATGAAATGCAGTCAATTTCCTTTATAGTGTCAGTTTTAGAGTCTAACACATGCAATCTGATATTTAACGGCTGATTTGCTAATATGTGAAATATGAATACCGTACACTTCTAAATGAGTGCAGATGATAGGGAAATTGCCGGTTAAAAGATGCAGTATTTTCGACTGATCAAATTCCCCCAAACTTATTTTCGATCGTCTCGAGCGAACTGTTTTATTAAAAAGAGAAGGAGAAAATAAAGAAAGAGAAAAACTAACTAGCACACTTTCGTAGGCAGCACGATTGCACTGAGCATGTGCAACAAGCTTTTAAACCTCTAGGTGTCCCTAGAAAGAGGAGTGTTGTCTCCTGAGGGTTTTCAGCGGATTGCACCCACAAAATCCAATAATAAAAGAAAGATCGTGAATATTACATTTAAAGAAAAGAATTATAAAAGAAAAGCTTTGAATATTAGGGTTTCCAACTAAGCTAGCTTTTCGGTTGTCATGAGCCCTATCTTAATGGTCATGAAAAGATGTCAGAAATCACGTCCTCCCTCAATAAAACATCGTCTTATTTTTCATTCCTATCTTTCTTCCAAACATCGATCATATACCCCTGCGTGTGTGTAAAGACATCCCTACACCCGGAGAATTCAATTCAAGCTATCATACTCTTGCCCATCAGCCTCAGTACTTTTTAATTAATGAATATTTAGATGTGCTCACACACTTTCATGCGACCGTTAATACTTCTTGAGGTACTAACCGACCGATTACTCATGTGCTTGCTTATTTGGTGTATTTTCCTCGTCTTGCACCACCTAAGGCATAGCAGTGACTCCCAGACCAGTTGGCCTTAGGGCACTAGGTGAAAAGGCACCCTCGCTAATATTTTTTATTGCCCTAGGTGATAACAAAACCAGTGTCTATTTTTCTCACCACTTTATATTTTCTTCATTCTACTTTTTTTTTATTTCCTTCATACTTTTGGCTTTAAGACAAGAGCATTTCAAGGTATCCTCTACTATCCCAGGCTTTAAGACGTGTGTAAGTGCGAATAGTAGGGTATCAACGTCCAAAATGTTTGGCTTTCAGAATAAAACTATTTTTCATACTTATTTTTATCCTCAGATTAGTGACGTCCTTCATCTTACTAACCCTTGGGACAACGGCTCATAACTACTTATTACTAGTTCGTATAAGAAAACTTCTAATTTTCTTGGTTTTCTTAAATTTTTCTAATCTCATGGATGTAATTTTTCACTATCTAAACTTTCATTATCTTATTTATGTACAAAAAATGTTTAAATGTGAAAATATTTTTATATTTTTGAAAATTTTAAATTTTTATGGATTTTGAAAACTTTTTAAATTTTTATAAGTTTTTAAAGAAATGTTTTATGCTTATGCAAATGATATGCAAATGATGCGAAAATAAGCACAAACCTCCCCTAAACTTGTTTTCAACAGTGTCCTTACTGTTGCCAACAGCTATATCTACAAAACCTGTAAGTCTGGGAGGAATTATTAGTGGGGGCAAAATATATAAGTGAAGAACTTCCCCCAAACTTACTCTTTTCACTCACCTCCATTCAAAAGATGATGCAATGATATACTGGACATGAAGGTGAGACGGAGGAATTTTAATCCAAATAAACTGGCTCCTTTAAGAACAGGAGCTCCTCCGTGGGGTCAGTGGAAAAATACGGCTTTAGTCTATGTCCATTCACTTTGAAAAATGTGCCGTTTTTAACATTTTCTACTTCTACTGCCCCGTGCGGGTATACAGACCGCACAACAAAAGGTCCCTTCCACCGAGATCGGAGCTTACCCGCGTGAAGGTGAAGTCGTGAATCATAAAGAAGGACTTGTTGACCAGGTGAAAATGTTTTTCTCAAAATGTTTTTATCGTGAAAAACCTTAGTCCTATTTTTTATGATTACAGCGTTATCATAAGCTTCATCGCGGAGTTCGCTTAGCTCATTTAGTTGCAGCTTCCGAAAGTTGCAAGCTAGGTTTAGGTCAAAATTTATTTCCTTAATAGCCCACAATGCTTTATGCTCTATCTCGACGGGTAAATGACATGCTTTCCCAAACACTATCCTATATGGAGACATTCCTAGGTTGGTTTTAAATGCAGTTCGGAATGCCCAAAGAGCATCCGTCAGTTTGGTCGACCAGTCTTTTCTATTTTTATCAACAGTCTTCTCCAGGATAAGTTTGATTTGTCTGTTTGAAATTTCAGCCTGCCCGCTTGTTTGGGGATGATAGGGTGTAGAAAGTCGATGGTTGATTGAGTATTTCCGCATTAGAGTCTCGAAAGACCTGTTGCAGAAATGTGTCCCATTATCGCTAATAATAGCGCGTGGGTGTCCAAATCGCGAGAAGATATTCTCTTTCAAGAACTTAATGACAACTTTCCTGTCATTAATGCGACATGGAATGGCTTCAACCCACTTTGAGACATAATCAACTGCCAGCGGTATGTACAAATTCTCAAAGGAGTTGGGAAAGGAACCCATAAAATCAATGCCCCAAACATCGAATATTTCAACAACCAAGATGGGTTGCTAAGGCATTTCATTCCTCTGGGAGATTCTACCCGTGTACTGACATTGTGTACAGGTTTTGCAATGGTCAAATGCGTCCTTGAATAAGGTTGGCCAATAAAATCCACATTGCAAAACCTTCTCCGCCGTCTTTTTAGGACCGAAGTGACCCCCACAGGCCTGATCATGACAAAAAGAAAGAACACTCTTGAACTCTTCTTTCGGGACACACCAGCGAATGATCTGATCAGGACAATACTTAAACAAATATGGATCGTCCCAGTAAAAGTGTTTTACTTGGGATAAAAAGCGGTATTTGTCCTGTTTTGACCAATCGCTTGGTATAAGTCCCGTGACAAGATAGTTCACAATATCCCTGAACCATGGTTCATTGGATATGCTCAAGAGTTGTTCGTCAGGAAACGAATCATTGATCGGCAGGGTCACAAGGGAAGAAGAGATGCGTGAAAGATGGTCGGCTACTACGTTTTCACATCCTTTCTTGTCTTTGATAACAAGATCAAATTCTTGTAACAGAAGGATCCAACTTATTAGTCGGCCTTTTGCATCTTTCTTCACCAGAAGATGTTTTATGGCGGAATGGTCAGTATACACAACTATAGGTGAGCCAATTAAGTAAGGCCTGAATTTTTCTAATGCAAATACAACCGCTAAAAGTTCTTTTTATGTGGTTGTATAATTGATTTGAGCATCATTCAGGGTCTTACTAGCATAGTATATCACGTGTGGCATCTTTTCGATGTGCTGTCCTAAGACTGCACCTACTGCAAAGTCGGATGCGTCACACATTAGCTCAAAGGGGTAGTCCCAGTTAGGAGACGATAACACAGGGGCTGAAGTGAGTGAGTGCTTAAGTGAGTCGAAAGCTGTCTCGCAGTCCGAGTCAAAATGGAAGGTTGTATCCTGTAGGGTTCCTATGCACACTAGTGAAGGTTCATAGAGCATCAAACATGCCCGAATAAAATTCTACATGTGCCGAACAACCCAAAGACGGGATCTTTGCTAGATTATTAGGGTTTAGCATGCAAGATAACTTCTTTTTATCTAAGTGTGAGGGATTACAACCTTTGTAGTCCGCTCCTTCGCTTCACAAGCTCCGAGTAGAAGTCCCTTCGCCGCGATCCATGATCTTCCGGACTCAAGAGAGGCTCCACGACTCGAACGATCCATGCTAGCTTGAAGTGTTCCGAATCTCCGATGATCTACGTCGAAGTTGCAAAAACCCAAGCTTTCTCACTCTATAGAGATGAACACCCTAATCCCATGGGCTAGATGAGATGAGGATGAGGGAGTAGTATTTATGCTTTCTTTTTATTCACTTTCTCACAAGAAACCATCACACAAGAATTAACTAGTAAGCATTTTCTTTTAGAACTCAAGAGAGAAGAAGATGATAATGGAAAAGATAATCCTTTTGTGATGAATAGAAAAGAAATCTATATGATTGATATATCAACCATGGTCAAGGATGAGTGGCTAAGAAGTTGTAGAGAATAAACTAGAGTTAGGGTTTGGTTAGGTTAAGGATAAGTATCAACCATAATATCTTAACCAAGACAAAAGGAAAAGCTTCTAGAATGTGCAAGAAGAAGCTAACCCTAATCAAACCCTAATCCCATTTAACCATCCTTAAACATGTTTAATAATAAATCATATCATGTCACAATAATATATATCACATATATATTATATATTTGCAACAAAATAAAATAATACATTTAACATATATCGCATATATATCAATGTATTAATCCAGTGAGAAAATGAAATAATAAAGTGAGCCAATATTAGATAATGTAATACAATATATCATATATATTATTATACATTAAATCATCGAATCAACACTTGATCCAACGATCCGGCTATATCGAATATAACCGGCTAATATATCATGTACCGATTCATCGAATCAACACTTGATCCAATGTCCCGATTCATTTCTAAATATCGCGAGAATATAATACGGTATCTCATATCGCATTATCCTCGGTCCTGCACATATCACATATGTGCCTCTACTCCGTTTCGCCTGAGCCAAGAAACCTCTGTGTAGGACTCTAAAGAATCGTCAATACGCCGGTAGCAGGTGATGATCATATCAAACACCCACAAGCTGCAAGCGGTCAGCTAAACGTAACAGCCACCCAGGTATTGAGCGATCAGAAGATCAACAAGCTAGCCTGTGCGTTCTCCTGTGAATCCAATCAGTAACACTCCCGTACAGTCCGGTCTGTTCGTCTGATATGTCGCATATCAAGTCTAGGGGTGGTAAACGTCAGACCCCAGTAACCGATAAGTCGTGTTGATGTGAGGCTCATAACAGGTCGAGAAACTACTAGTAACACTTACCAGTAAATCTCTATATCAGCCCTGGCCAGGGACTTCCAGTTATAGCCAATCGTACACAGCACGACATCAACTCCCTATACCGGGAGAGACGAATCCCCTCCTATCGCTCATTGCCTCCATGTGATTCGGGACTGTACCCAAAAGCCACCGTTTTGCACGCCCTCTTGGACGTGGTAAGGTGGAAATCAAAGCACAGTGGGAATCACACAAGACTCAATGACGATCTCGGGTCTACAGACTACCCTGTACCAGTGTCACCGGAGAACTGCCATCTGACGTGTGGTATATCACCAACTGGGAGTTCTCGGCGAGTCCGTCCAGTGTACCCAGTCTCCACTGAGCACCCGTACATCATCCTTGATGTCAAACACCGATGGATATAGGATCATCCATCGCCCATCATATGGGTCAAGATGCGTATACGCTAGTCTACTCTGGTGTATTGATGCCCTGTCTCGATATACCCTCGACTAGGAACATTTATAGGATGTACTCATCGACTACCGTGGCCCCACTAGTATGATCTCATCATAATCCCAGTAGTCGAGTACAGATCCTAAAGGCTTTATCAACATGTGAGAGAAAGACAGTAAACCAATACAAGTCAACATGTTAAGATAAAGTGAAACTAAATAGCATACTATCATGACGAGCAAGAAAGTCCTCTCTGTATATATCTAAGCATCCATCATAATATACATCAAATGTACAACAGTGGCCTCTAGGGCATATACATAACTAACAATCTCCCACTTGCACTAAGGACAGCTGCTGTAGTATCTCATACCTAGCATCCCGAATAATCTCTCAAACTGTATCTGGGGAATGGCCTTCGTGAGTGGATCCGCAGTGTTGTCCTTCGTATCTACTCTCCTGACCTCGATCTCCCGGCGATCAACTATCTCCCTGATCAGGTGATACCGCCTCAGAATATGTCTGGATTTCTGATGGGATCTGGGTTCCTTGGCCAAAGCCACAGCTCCATTGTTATCGCAATACAGAGGTATTGGATGTTCAATGGATGGAACCACACCAAGTTCAGTAATGAACTTCTTCATCTAGACAGCCTCTTTGGCAGCATCGTTGGCAGCGATGTATTCAGCCTCCATCGTCGAGTCTGCAACGGTATACTGTTTGGAACTCTTCCAACATATCGCCCCTCCATTGAGGGTAAAGACAAAACCCGAATGCGACTTAGAGTCGTCCTTATCACTTTGGAAGCTGGAATCGGTAAAAGACTCCACCCGGAGTTCTCCGTTACCATACACCAAGAACATATCTCTAGTCCTTCGTAAGTACTTCAGAATGTTCTTCACAGCCGTCCAGTGACTCTCTCCAGGATCTGCTTGATACCGACTCACTACACTTAGTGAGTATGCTACATCGGATCTGGTACATAGCATCGCATACATGATAGAGCCTACTGCCGAAGCATAGGGTATCCCTTGCATGCGAGCTCTCTCCAAATCAGTCTTGGGAGACATCTCTTTGGAGAGAGTGAGTCCAGAGATCGTGGGTTGGTTCCCACGCTTGGATTCTTCCATACTAAACCTCTTTAGGATGGTGTCAATGTACCTGGATTGGGACAATCCCAGTATCCGTTTGGATCTATCTCTATAGATCCTAATCCCCAATATGCATGAGGCATCACCTAGATCTTTCATTGAGAATCTTTGTGATAAGAAGAGCTTGACTGATTGCAGCATAGGAATATCATTTCCTATCAAGAGTATGTCATTTACGTACAATACGAGGAAGACAACTTTACTCTCTGCCACCTTCTTATAGATACAAGGTTCATCTATATTTTTGATGAAGTCAAACTCTTTGACTACTACATCAAAACAGATGTTCCAACTCCGCGATGCTTGCTTTAACCCATAAATGGATTTAAGCAATTTGCATACCTTTCCGCTGCTCCCACTATCTACGAAGCCCTCTGGCTGAGTCATGTACACGCACTCTTCTAAATCACCATTTAGAAAGGCAGTCTTAACATCCATTTGCCAGATTTCGTAGTCATGGTATGCAGCAATGGCAAGTAAGATCCGGATGGACTTAAGCATAGCCACTGGAGAAAAGGTTTCGTCATAATCCACACCTGGTCGTTGACGAAATCCCTGTGCTACAAGTCTAGCTTTGAAAGTCTCAACTTTTCCATCTACACCAAATTTCTTTTTAAAAATCCACTTGCTCCCAATGGGTTTTACCCCTTCAGGAGCATTTTCCAAAATCCATACTTTATTGGTGTACATGGATTCCATCTCAGATCGCATTGCATCCAGCCATTTCACAGAGTCACCACTCGTGATGGCCTGCTCGAAACTAGTCGGGTCATCATCTTCCATGATGCAATCCTCGCTTCCACCATCAATGAGAAAACCGTAGTATCTCTCAGGTGGACGAGAAACCCTACTAGATCGGCGAAGAGGCTGGGGTTCGTCGGATACTACTGAATCATCTGCTTCCAACAAATCATCAGTTGCGGTTTGTGGTGCTGGAACCTCTTCCAGCTCTACCTCTCTGCCACTAATTTCTTTTGCAAGAAATTCCTTTTCCAAAAAGGTGGCATGTTGAGCAACAAACACTTTTTGTTACTCAGCGTGGTAGAAAAAATATCCTTGAGAATTCTTTGGATATCCCACAAATTTGCAAAGGACTGATCGTGCCTCGAGTTTGTCCGGATTTTGTCTTTTGACATAGGCCGGACAACCCCATATCTTAACTCGTTTAAAATATGGTCTCTTCCCACTCCATATCTCATATGGTGTGGTAGGTACAGATTTAGACGGAACTAGATTCAATATGTATATGGTTGTTTCAAGCGCATACCCCCAGAAGGAAATAGGTAACTCAGCATCGCTCATCATAGATCGCACCATATCTAATAGGGTCCGATTCCTTCGTTCCGATACACCGTTGTGCTGTGGTGTATAAGGAGGAGTAAGCTAAGAGAGAATCCCATTCTCTTTTAGATAATCTAGGAACTCATTGCTTAAGTATTCTCCTCCTCGATCAGATCGAAGGATCTTAATACTTTTGCCCGTTTGGTTCTCTACTTCGTGCTTATATTCTCTGAATTTCTCAAAAGCTTCAGACTTGTGTTTCAACAGGAACACATGCCCGTATCTAGAGAGATCGTCAGTGAATGTAATAAAGTAGGAAGAACCGTTCTTGGCATGCGTAGACATGGGACCGCATACATCACTATGTACCAGTCCTAAGAGTTCGGTAACTCTATCTCCGTGTCCACTAAACGGAGCTTTGGTCATTTTTCCTTTGAGACATGAATGGCAAGTATCATAAGATGAAAATTCGAATGAATTCAAATATCCATTTTTATGTAACTTAGCTAGCCGTGTCTCATTGATATGGCCAAGTCTACAATGCCACAAGAAAGATTCGTTCATTTCTGAACTTTTCCTCTTGTGTGTGTTTTGTATATTGAGGACTGTATTCTGATTTAAAATGAATATGCCATTATGTAACGAGCCTGATGCAATCAACTTTTGATCTAGGAATATGTTCATAACATTATCCTTTACTACAAAATTATATCCTTCTTTACTTAATAAAGAAACTGATATAATGTTGCACATCATGTTCGGTATATAATATCACTCATTTAGAATCAGTGTATTACGACTTGGCAATACAAGGTGATATTCGCCAACTGCTTTGGCTGCAATACTTGCACCGTTCCCTACTTGAACGGAATGATCACCTTTTCCCAGTTCTCTACCTTTACGTAGCCCATGTAACTGTTTACATATATGGGATCCTGATCCGGTATCTAATACCCAGGACGTAGGGTGAACTGAGAAACAGTTTTCAATAACTAACACACCTGAAGAAGATGCATCAACATGCATGTTCTTTTGGGCGGCGTGAGAATCCAGATATTCTCCTGTTTCCTGTTCAGTCTTATAACTCTTATAAGAAAAAACGGGTCCAACGTTCCCCTGCTCAGTATAATAAGCGGGTTCAGTCAATACATCCATATTATTATCTTGATTATGGCCTGACATGGTCGCTACCTGGAGAGAGAGAGAAGAAAACACTTTAGTGTATGCTCTTGCAAGATTAGATTGGTTATTATCTTATCTAATCAGGATGTCTCCCACTATTTTTATCAAATCTACCTTCAAACCCTAAAAGGTAAGATTAGCCGGGATTAATTACACCCTACAATTTCGTCAATCTTTCAGCCAGATCAGTGTCGGTACCTTGAGGGAGGTTCCCCGTGCTTTCGCACGGATCTAATTAAAGTAAACCTCGTTTTCCCAGAGGCGTAACCCCGTTAACACTTTTCTAGACACCTACTTGATCGACTAATTGTCCGGTGTAAAACTCTCCCAGGAGTAACTCTTACTCGCAGTGGGTATCGGGATCCAACTATCTCATAGAAGGTATGCAATCTCATTGCAAATTTCAACACTTGAAATTCCCGATAATGTTTTGCCCCTAGCGATCTATGACCTTGACTAAGTCAACAAACCATAAATCGCAAGTCAAGTTCAACCCGTACATTTCTCGATTGAATTAAACCCACCCGTACGACCCTTGACTGAGTCAACAAGGCCGTGCGAATACCCTAATCCAATCACATCTCATGTTTTAGCAGATAAACACTACTTAGCTACCGTACACTACGCCTTGACTAGGTCAACAAACATAGCACGAATACTAAATAATATATATCTGAAATGACGGAGGGCTACGCAGGTTTTTTTCAGAAAAAACCCATAAGCGTAATGAACTTGATATCGTCGTAGAATCAAGTGTTTTTGAAAAGGAGTGTTTTTGAGGCTTTTCTTAGTTTCGCTAAAGGGGTCACTCCCGGTGAAGGGATCGTCGGCCCTTTCCTCATCAAATAAGGTGCAGGATATATCATATATACCGCTGTGCAAAGCAAAACACTAAAAGCATTCAAAAGACAAACCGCGTTTTGTAGCATCTGCCAGTTTCGCTAAAGAGGTCACTCCCGGTGAAGGGATCTCGGCTCTTTCCCCATCGAATAAGGTGCAGGATATATCATATATATCACTGTGCAAAGAAAAACTGTAGCTACCCTTTTTATAAAGTTTTGATTCTACAACATCTTTAGGTTTCTTTTATTTTATTAATCTCATTAATAAAATCCCATCAGCTTATGCTTCCTAAGCATCACAGATAAATACGACGTACACTTATGCCATCCGCATTCGCCTCGATGTCCCCTCGTGCACCGTTAGGTTAGGTAACTAACGACAGAGCAGGGCAAGGCTAGTGCGGGTGTAAAACATAAGTAACATCTATATAATATATTATATATACTATATACTGTATCCATCAGAACATATCAAATGATCAAATCACAGATATCGCAGCAGAAACATAGATATAATGTGGGATATACTAGGACGTCCGTATTTAGTATTTAGCCAACAATAGAAAATACGGATTCCACAGTCGCGATGAATAGCCAAGCCCACACCCTGGACCCCTACGAGAGCGGCAAGCGACCCTACCAATTTTGGAGTTTAGGAGACCCGGTCTCGACTCCTCGAGATGGCCTCCCACTGAACCCCAGAACCCGGTCACCTGTGCTCCCCTCCTTGGGTCCATCCTAATGCGGAAAAGTAAATAATATACAACACTGGTGGCATCAACCTCAACCTGGAAGTGCCCCAAATAAAAGAATATTACATTACATTTGAATTTACATGAATGAAAATATAAAACTCTCATCTCACATAAAACCCCCGGCTATTCAATCGCGACAATCCTGCACATCATATCTCAGCAACACATAATATCTCATATCATCAACGTAAGTAAGTATGCATACACCGATGTATAGCAACGACAACCGACAATACAACTACATACTACACTTAAGGTCACAGAAAAGAAATTGTAAAACTACAATATTTGGAATCCACAATCACTTTAGATATCGTAAATCCGAAATATCACATACTTCGCATTTCATGCCTAACACAATGAATTCCACATATTGTATCACATTCCAGATAAATAGACAGTATTAAACTTTTCGAACAGATAATCAAATACCCAGAATTTCCCAAACAGCTCAACACTTGAGCGGAGTTCAAATAATCCCAGAATATGTCACAATACCAGTGATCCAGCCGTAGAAGGGTCAAGCCAACGCCTCACATGTGGCACGCCGTACTGCCCCAAACCCGAAGGTTCAAAAGGCAGTTCAAGACAGTCACATAATCGAGTTAAGGTTTGTTGTCTTCTAGAGGGTCCACCGCTTAACTTGTACAATTTTTCCGAAAGATTTAAACCCAATAAAAATTCAACACTTGAAAGTTTGTCGTTCCGGGATAAAATGGGTTAATGATATCCGTTCAAATAGTTTAACAGTTTCTAAATATCCGGAAATAAAAACGAATTTAAATATTCCGATCGAATCTACGATTACAAAGCAAACCCCAGAATATTCAACACTTGAGTCACTTTAAAAATACCCAGAAGTATCAACAAGCACCTACGGATATTATCATGAAGCCACGTGTCACAATTCCAAAAATCGGCCGCGTAACCGCCGCGGGAAGCAGGTTCCCGCCGCGGTTCCGCCGCGGTTTAGTGGAGTTGTGGGCCCGTGTTTCATGGTAATTCTTAGAATTCCTTGCTGATTTTTTTACGTATTTTTAATTCAGAAAAATCCCAGATTTTGAAAAATTTCCAGAGAGGGGGTTGTTTTCGTCGGTTCGGGTTCGATCGGAGTTTTAACTTCGTAAACACATCGCCTAATGCTCTAGCTAGGCTCTGATACCACTGTAGGGTTTCTATGCACACTAGTGAAGGTTCATAGAGCATCAAACATGCCCGAATAAAATTCTACATGTGCCGAACAACCCAAAGACGGGATCTTTGCTAGATTATTAGGGTTTAGCATGCAAGATAACTTCTTTTTATCTAAGTGTGAGGGATTACAACCTTTGTAGTCCGCTCCTTCGCTTCACAAGCTCCGAGTAGAAGTCCCTTCACCGCGATCCATGATCTCCCAGACTCAAGAGAGACTCCACGACTCGAACGATCCATGCTAGCTTGAAGTGTTCCGAATCTCCGATGATCTACGTCGAAGTTGCAAAAACCCAAGCTTTCTCACTCTATAGAGATGAACACCCTAATCCCATGGGCTAGATGAGATGAGGATGAGGGAGTAGTATTTATGCTTTCTTTTTATTCACTTTCTCACAAGAAATCATCACACAAGAATTAACTAGTAAGCATTTTCTTTTAGAACTCAAGAGAGAAGAAGATGATAATGGAAAAGATAATCCTTTTGTGATGAATAGAAAAGAAATCTATATGATTGATATATCAACCATGGTCAAGGATGAGTGGCTAAGAAGTTGTAGAGAATAAACTAGAGTTAGGGTTTAGTTAGGTTAAGGATAAGTATCAACCATAATATCTTAACCAAGACAAAAGGAAAAGCTTCTAGAATGTGCAAGAAGAAGCTAACCCTAATCAAACCCTAATCCCATTTAATCATCCTTAAACATGTTTAATAATAAATTATATCATGTCACAATAATATATATCACATATATATTATATATTTGCAACAAAAGAAAATAATACATTTAACATATATCGCATATATATCAATGTATTAATCCAGTGAGAAAATGAAATAATAAAGTGAGCCAATATTAGATAATGTAATACAATATATCATATATATTATTATACATTAAATCATCGAATCAACACTTGATCCAACGATCCGGCTATATCGAATATAACCGGCTAATATATCATGTACCGATTCATCGAATCAACACTTGATCCAATGTCCCGATTCATTTCTAAATATCGCGAGAATATAATACGGTATCTCATATCGCATTATCCTCGGTCCTGCACATATCACATATGTGCCTCTACTCCGTTTCGCCTGAGCCAAGAAACCTCTGTGTAGGACTCTAAATAATCGTCAATACGCCGGTAGCAGGTGATGATCATATCAAACACCCACAAGCTGCAAGCGGTCAGCTAAACGTAACAGCCACCCAGGTATTGAGCGATCAGAAGATCAACAAGCTAGCCTGTGCGTTCTCCTGTGAATCCAATCAGTAACACTCCCGTACAGTTCAGTCTGTTCGTCTGATATGTCAAATATCAAGTCTAGGGGTGGTAAACGTCAGACCCCAGTAACCGATAAGTCGTGTCGATGTGAGGCTCATAACAGGTCGAGAAACTACTAGTAACACTTACCAGTAAATCTCTATATCAGCCCTGGCCAGGGACTTCCAGTTATAGCCAATCGTACACAGCACGACATCAACTCCCTATACCGGGAGAGACGAATCCCCTCCTATCGCTCATTGCCTCCATGTGATTCAGGACTGTACCCAAAAGCCACCGTTTTGCACGCCCTCTTGGACGTGGTAAGGTGGAAATCAAAGCACAGTGGGAATCACACAAGACTCTATGACGATCTCGGGTCTACAGACTACCCTGTACCAGTATCACCGGAGAACTGCCATCTGACGTGTGGTATATCACCAACTGGGAGTTCTTGGCGAGTCCGTCCAGTGTACCCAGTCTCCACTGAGCACTCGTACATCATCCTTGATGTCAAACACCGATGGATATGGGATCATCCATTGCCCATCATATGGGTCAAGATGCGTATACGCTAGTCTACTCTGGTGTATCGATGCCCTGTCTCGATATACCCTCGACTAGGAACATTTATAGGATGTACTCATCGACTACCGTGGCCCTACTAGTATGATCTCATCATAATCCCAGTAGTCGAGTACAGATCCTAAGGGCTTTATCAACATGTGAGAGAAAGACAGTAAACCAATACAAGTCAACATGTTAAGATAAAGTGAAACCAAATAGCATACTATCATGACGAGCAAGAAAGTCCTCTCTGTATATATCTAAGCATCCATCATAATATACATCAAATGTACAACAATGGCCTCTAGGGCATATACATAACTAACATATCCTTGGCCAGGAGAAGAGTTAAAGGTCTAGCAATTTTGCTAAAGTCCTTAATGAATCTTCTATAAAAGCCCGCATGGCCAAGGAAAGAGCGAATATCTTTGACGCTTTTGGGATGAGAGAGGTTTTGAATGACATCTATCTTAGCTCTGTCAACCTTAATGCCTTTCTGTGAAATGACATGTCCAAGAATAATTCCTTCTTGGACCATAAAATGGCATTTTTCCCAGTTCAAAGTTAAGTTCTTCTCTTTGCAACGAGTAAGAACAACGTCAAGATTCGATAGGCAATCAGAAAAAGAGTCTCCAAAAATCGAGAAATCGTCCATAAAGATCTCCAGAAAATTCTCTACCATATCAGAGAATATCCCCATCATACACCGCTGAAAGGTAGCGGGAGCATTGCATAGCCCAAAGGGCATGCGACTGTAAGCAAAGGTACCAAAAGGACAAGTAAAAGTGGTTTTATATTGATCCTTTTTGGCGATGGGGACCTGATTATAGCCTGAGTATTCGTCCATAAAACAATAATACTCTCGTCCCGCTAAGCGTTCCAGCATTTGATCAATGAATGGTAGAGGAAAGTGGTCTTTCCTTGTGGCAGCATTGAGTTTTCTATAATCGATACATACACGCCACCCAGTTTGGGTGCGTGTCTGAATCAACTCATTCGCCTCATTGGTTATAACAGTGATGCCGGATTTTTTAGGAATGACATGTATAGGACTCACCCATTGGCTATCGGAGATGGGGTATATAATACCATTATCTAGGCATTTGACGATCTCTTTCATTACCGCTTTCTTCATGACGGGATTCAACCGTTTCTGTGGTTCTCGGGTTGGTCTGGCATCATCCATCACATATATATGATGTTCAACTATCAAGAGACTAATCCCTTTGATGTACGCCATACTCCAACCAAACGCCTCTTTGTTAGATCTCAATACCGATAAAAGTGCATTCTCTTGCTCTAATGCTAGAGAAACGGATATTATAACCGGTAAAGACTCCTTCTCACCTAAATAAGCATATTTTAGATGAGAAGGTAACATTTTGAGATCTAATTCAGGCGGAGAAATGATAGAAGGCGGGATCATTGAGTGATTTTTTGATTTACAAAGAAGCTCAGAGCCTGTGAAAGATACAGACTCGGGTGGAGAAAAGTCAGGAGTGCAGGACTCAAGTGTAGGAAAAGTTTCCTCACTAGGATCTTGTGTGAAATCAAATAGAGATGTGGTAATGTCATCGAGATCAGTAAAGCAAAGTTCCTCAGCTCCACAACTATCAGGAGTGATCTCGTGGACAGAGCACACATCTAGAATATGAGCAGAGGGTTCTGATGGCTGACTTCTAACTTTGTAGATATTTAGTTCAATGGTCATATTTCCAAATGATAAGTTCATTGAACCGTTTCTATAGTTTATAACAGCGTTGGAAGTGGCAAGGAAAGGACGACCCAGAATCACCGGAATTTGGCCCCGGGGGTTTGCTACAGGCTGTGTGTCGAGTACTATGAAGTTTACAGGGAAAACAAATTCCCCGACCTTTATCAACACATCCTCTAGTTCACCCCTTGATTTGGTGATTGAACGGTCTGCCATCTGGAGAGTGCAGTGAGAAGGTTTCAGCTCTCCAATCCCTAATTGCTCATATACAGAATATGGAAGTAGGTTAACACTTGCACCAAGGTCTAAAAGAGCACGATTTATGTTTTTACCCCCAATAGAAATCGATATTGTAGGACATCCTGGGTCCTTTCGTTTCTTTGGTAGCTGGGGAATAAAAGCAGTTCTAATATTATTAGACATAAAGACCTTCTTTGGTACTTGAGTCTTCCTCTTCCTAGTGCACAAGTCCTTAAGAATTTTCGCATAAGCGGGGACTTGTTGAATCGCATCTAGGAGAGGGATGTTGATGTTAACCTATTTGAACATTTCCATAATTTTCTCCATATGAGGACTCGTTCTATTACCCCTTAACCGATTCGGGTAAGGAGCTTTCGCAATAAGCGCCGGTTCCATCATAGGAGAAGGAAGAGGGGGTAGACGTAATCCTAAAAGAGGTGTGGGGACCGTCTGTGGAGAACTGTAAGGGTTGGGTTGAGGTGTCGAGCCTAGTGGGAAATGGAGAATAGGCTCTCGAGAAGGTGGTGGGTTAGAAGAAGAAGGATCAGAATTAGAAGTGTGTGTGTGAGGAAAGGTCTCAGCCGGGGTGTTATTGATAGAATTTTCAATATCATCAATTCCTTCCCCCGACATGATTGTTCAGCACTCTTCCCGATCTCAACGTTGTGACGGCATTTACATTGTAATGCCCAGGATTCTGTAGGGGTTGAGAGGGAAGTTTCCCTTTTTCTCTCGCACTCATTTCGGCTTTAAGTCGAGCTATTTCAACTTCCATCGATCTGATACTCTCAGCTTGGGACGCTGAGTTTTTCTTTATCTCACTGACGGAAGATCTAACCTCAGTCGAAACCTCTATGAAATTTGATAAAAGTGATTTCATAGTTTGAGTGAACTGAGAGAATTCGTCAGAACAGGACAACTGCATAGGATTAGACTGTGCAGGAGTGTTGACCTGGTTTTGGAAATTTTGTGACTGGTAGGGGTGCTGAGTGAGTTGAAGTGGTTGCTGTTGTGGTGGAAGAGCCCTTTGAAAATTATTTTGGCTTGGAACCGTGTTTTGAGATTGTTGTTGGTTCCAAGCAAAATTCAGGCGATTCCTCCAACCCTGATTGTACGTGGAAGAATATGGATCGTTTCTAGGTCTTTGAAATGCGGCATTGGTATGGTCGTGACCTTGAAACGCAGAGTTTAATGGACATTCTTCCGTTAAATGAGACTGATCAGAACAACAGCGACATACAGTTTTAGGGAGTGACATTGGGTTTAGGGAGGCTACAGAAAATTTGTGTTCCATAGCGTCGAGCTTCTTTTGCATTGCTGCCATCTCAGCTCGAACACCTATAGACACATCTATTTGGTGCACGCCACCCTATTCAATGGTTGGGTTCCACTCTCCCACTGTAGTGATTTTTCAGCGAACTCTTCTAAAAACTTCCAAGCTTCCCTATCATCCTTAGTCATAAAGGTACCTTGACACATGTTTTCAAGGTTCTGTTTAGTGTTTGAGTTAATGCCCTCATAAATGATTCGGCAAAGATCCCATCTCGGGATGCCGTGATGAGGACATTGAACCAATAGATCCTTGAAACGTTCAAAGCATTTAGAGAATGGTTCAGTAGGGAGCTGGGTAAATTGATTCAGTTCGCTACGGATTCGAGCTGTCTTTTGCATTGGGTAAAATTTCTTAAGGAATGCCGCGACGAATTCTTCCCAATTCGTAATAGAGTGTGCGGTAGTGTTATATAGCCACTTCTCGGCTATATCGCACAAAGTAAATGGAAGAAGTCGTAGACGCATCGCATCCACAGAAAGTTGTGACGTACCCATCATTGCGCATATATTTTCAAATTTGGTAATGAAAACGTAAGCGTCCTCAGTCTCGAGTCTGTGGAATTTGGGTAAAAGGTTGATGTATTGGGGTTTAATCTCAAAGTTATCCCCATTGGCTGGTGGAATGGATAAGCAGGTTGAAAGAGGACCTCGCAGTGGATAGCACCTCTCTTGGAGAGAGATGCGGGGAGGATTCTGCGCACCAACAGACGGCAGCAGATTAGGGTTAAAGAAATTCGATGGAGGTGGATCCATCGATGTGGGTGTGGTAGTGGGTAAAGAAGAAGTAAATGGAGAAATATCGACTTCGGAGTCGATAAAGGGTACGCGGACTAAACGGGCACTAGAATCCCGTGTCCAGCCTATCTTGTACTAAAAAGGGTTAATACAAGTGGCAGCGTTGACTTATAATTAGGGGTAATGAATGAATGCGGTGTTTGCTTTGAAAAAGGGACGGATTTTTGAAAAAAAATGATGCGACACAATAAATGCAGCACACAAAACCCTAATTCTAGGGGTCGCCTAGGTCAGATCTCTAGACCGCTCCTAACTGCCAGAAGACAAGACGCATGATAAAATCCTCCACTGCCTCTTTGTCTCTCCTGTGGCCAGGTATGTGCCAGGTAAGTGGGAGGTTCTCTACTACGTAAGTAGTGGGCCTAATTAAGTAACCACTAGCCTTCGACACACTTGCCTAGACACCACAAGAGAAACGCGGATAAGCAATGAATTATCCACGGCTTTCTTCTGTCCTAAGTGAGCACGACGATCCTCAGAGTCATCTCTAGATCTTTTTTAGTTAATTGGGGTAAATGCGGATGCAAGTTTTGCGGTTTTCGGGGCTTAGGAAGGGTAATGAACTCCCCACCTAATCTGGATTTGGTCTTTGCCCCTTAATGTCCGTATTATAATGCAAATAACCAAGAGTCAAAAACACGCACAATTTAATTTGCTATTTTGCGAGCTACGATTATTTGCAAAGAAGCCTACAGAAATTTGTTAGTTAGAGCAGAAAAAGGAGAAGAGAAGAAAGTGAGAAGCTTACAGTGAAAGTTTTGTACAGAGAGGGCTTCACCAAGCCGCGGAACCGCCGCAAATGGTGGCTTAGACCGCGGCTGCGCGGTCTTCTGTGCTGCTCTCTGCTTCAATTTTCAACAGCAACTTGCTGTTGATAACTCCAGCTCTCTGGAATTTTCCAAAAAATTTCTTCAATTGCAAAACAGCTCCAGATTTCCTTGCAATGAACCACAACAAATTGTTTAGATTTTTGCACGAATTTTGATCTCAAAATAACAATGGAATAAATCTTTCAATTCAAATTTCAATATAAAAACAAATTAGCGCGCGATCCCCGGCAACGGCGCCATTTGATTGATCATTTCTTTGTGTGTCGGTTTAAGAAAATGTATAGAATCACAATCAAAGAATTGTTTGACCGCAATCAACTACGGTGTCAGTTGTAGATCGTAAGCGAGTGCGGATCGTCCACAGGGATTGTGTGATTCGTTTCTATGTTTGATTTGTTTGAATTGAAAAGTTAATCGAAAAGAAAAGAAAACATGGTTCAAGATTTTATCGATTGATTCAAGTGTCACTAGTCTAATCAAGAATCAAGAAAATGATAAACAATCGAGAATAGGGTTTCGATAATATTTCCAACCAAATGTCAAGAATCTAAATGAGGCTCGCAGGAATCGATCGGATCTATAGACGTGATGTAATCTCAAGATATCGTATTCTTGTCCTTCGAAGAATTGATACTAGATCGATGATGATCGACGAGAGTTAGGGATTTCTCGTGAAACTAGGGTTTCATCATTTATCCCTTGTTCTTTCGTCGATATCATTCACATTCTAGCCTCTGGCAAATTCAAGAAACGATCGTAACTCCCCAATTTCGAGCAATAACAATCAAGAAAGCATCGCAACGAAACTAGGTCGTCGATTCTTGAACTTGCTAGGGTTTACAAAGCTCGTAGGAATCAAGAATCGTTTTAAGATATGTTACATCATCATTCTATTGATCGTCTCGACTCCTCGACGAGCGGAGTATTACTCAAACATCACAACAAGAACTACAACTAGAAACTGAAATCCAATCATGATGCAAGAATTTAAAGAAAACAAGATAAAAGAATATCACCTTTTATTTATATCAACAATTTGATTACAGTTGCTCAAGAACTACAAGAGGAAGAACTAAATTGTCGATCTGGCGTCGCTTTTCTCCGTGATTCGTGGATCGGCTTGGACCACTTGCTCTGTTGAAGATCGGCTCCGCTCCTAAAAGGTTGAAGGGCTTCTTGCTTGATTTGGTACTCGGGAATGTTGGCTTTGGATTGGAATTAGGGTTAGGGTTTCACACAAGTCTTATCACTAGACTTGTGGAAGAAGATGAAGAAAGAGGTAAAGAGATTGAATGGTTCTAGATTCTAGATTCTAGATTCAATGATCAAGTATATTTTTAACCCTAGGTCTAGGCTTCTATTTATAGACTTCCCAAACCCTAGGTCTAGGTTTGAAATTACAATTCCCTCCAAAAGTTTGTTGAGGAGCTTCTAGAATTAGTTTGTTAGGAGCTTAGCTTAGGCTTTAAGCTAGGATTAATTAAGCATTAGAAACCCTAGTTTGCTGATCTGGCGGAAGCCTCTGGAGTTTTATGGAAACTGTAGTGTCCTTCTGAAGTGTAGGAGCTGAGATGAGAGTTGTGCACCAAAATTTGAGAGCTGACATGGCAGAGCCGCCGCGGAACCGCGGTGCAAGCCGGCTCCGGCTGCGGTTCTGCGGCCAAGTTGGCTCTTTGTGGCTTCAAAACTCCTGTGTTGCTTTGGGCTTCCTTTGGGGTATGTATCTGATATGTTGATTTGTGTTTTGCCTTTTGGATTGCTACCAGATCTTAAAACTTGGAGTTGGTGTAATTTATCAGCTCAATTTAATCCTGCAATTTCCTGCACAAATCTTCAAGACAAATGTTTGCACAATATAGGGATGATACGATGCCATGAAATGCAGTCAATTTCCTTTATAGTGCCGGTTTTAGAGTCTAACACATGCAATCTGATTTTTAACGGCTGATTTGCTAATATGTGAAATATGAATACCGTACACTTCTAAATGAGTGCAGATGATAGGGAAATTGCCGGTTAAAAGATGCAGTATTTTCAACTGATCACCTCCCTCGAAGTACCGACACCAGCCTGGCTGAACGGTTAAGCAAGAATTGCACAGTGAGAATAATCCTGGCTAATTCTTCTTTTATGGTTTGAGGAAGGATTCAAGAAACAGTGGGAGCCATCCAGTTTAGATAAATTAAAAACCACTCTAAACTTGCAAGAGCATCAAGCTAAAGTGTTTCTTCTCTCTCTCCTACTTGCAGCGACCCTGAAAATGACTGGACTTAAGTTACTTTTAGAGAAAAATATACTGACAGGGCCAAACTATAAAGATTGGCTGCGGAATGTCAAAATGGTTTTGACCTATGACAAATTGGGGTACGTCCTCACCGCTAAGGCACCTGCATTCCCAGGTCCCAAATCCAGTAATGCGGATAAGGAAATCCGCAAAACCTGGGAGTATGATTGCACGAAGGCCAAGTGCATCATTCTTGCCTCGATGAACAATGAACATCAGAGGAGGCACGAGGATATGGATCTAGATGCCATATTTCTCCATACAAAGGAACTTTATGGAGAGCAATCTCGTATAGCAAGATACGAGACCTCTAAGAACTTGTTTCGAGCGAGGTTGGCCGTTGGATCATCGGTAGGAGAACATGTCCTAAAGATGATTGGCTATATAGAAGAGCTCGCAGACCTTGGGACGACTTTGGATAATGAGCTCTATACAGACCTTATTCTCCAGTCCCTTCCTTCCACCTACGCCCAGTTTATTCTGAATTTCAACATTCAAAGAAAAGAAATTGAACTTCCGGAACTCCTTAACATGTTGAGGAGTGCAGAGGGCACCTTGCAGAATGTAAGGGAAACACCCGCTATGTTTGTTAGCGGTGCTTCTTCTTCCGGGTCCAAGGCTAGGGCCAAAGGAAGGAAAAAGAAGGCCGCCACCAAACCTAGAGGAGGTGTTAGTAAGGTGGGAGCGAAAGGAAAGAAAAAGTTTGCAGTACCAGTAGTGGCCCAGGATGAGTGTTTCCATTGTCATAGGAAAGGGCACTGGAAGAAAGATTGCAAAGCGTGGAACGCCAAGAACCAGGAACCGAAGCAAGCTGTGGCTTCGACTTCAGGTGTGTTTGTAATTGAGAATTGTCTGTCAATCAACTCTACTTCCTGGGTATTGGATACCGGATCAGGATCTCATATATGCAATTCATTACAGGCACTGAGAAACCGTAGAGTGCTGAAGGATGGTGATATGACCTTGATGGTTGCTAACGGAGCTAGCGTGGGAGCTGTGTCCATAGGGGATTATCACCTGGGATTGACGAGTGTACACATTTTGGTTTTACATAACTGTTTTTGCATACCTAGCTTAACGTGTAATATCATATCAGTTTCCTTGTTATCAAATAAAGGTTATGATTTCACGTTTGTAAGTGATGTTGTTAACATCCACCTTAATCATAGTTTGATTGGGTCCGGTACACTGGATAACGGTATATATGTCTTAAACCAACTCCAAATTTTCAATGTCCAGAACACACTAAAGAGAAAGTCTCCGGATTTAAATAAAGCTTTCTTATGGCATTGTAGACTGGGTCACATCAATGAGAGAAGGTTGACTAAGTTACATAGAGAAGGATATTTGGACTCGTTCGAATATCAAACTTATGCCACTTGTCAATCATGTCTCAAAGGAAAGATGACAAAGACTCCATTTACTGGACATGGAGTAAGAGCGAGCGAGCTTTTAGGACTCATACACAGCGATGTATGTGGTCCAATGTATACACATGCAAGAGGTGGTTTTTCTTATTTCATTACTTTTACGGATGATTACTCAAGGTACGGATTCATTTATCTGATGAAACATAAATCCGAGGCTTTTGAAAAATTCCAAGAGTATAAGAATGAAGTAGAAAACCAAACCGGCAAAAGTATCAAGACACTTAGATCTGATCGAGGTAGTGAATACTTAAGTGCCGAGTTCCTAAGTTACCTAAAAGAGAAAGGAATTCTCTCTCAGCTTACTCCTTCATACACTCCACAGCATAACGGTGTATCGGAGAGACGGAATCGAACCCTATTGGATATGGTACATTCCATGATAAGTAATGCTGAGTTACCGCGATCTTTCTGGGGTTATGCGCTAGAATCAGCGGCATATCTTCTGAATAGGGCTCCTACCAAGACTGTGCCTACCACCCCATATCAGATGTGGAGTGGGAAGAAACCCTATCTTCAGCATATGAAGATATGGGGATGTCCAGCTTTTGTTAAAAAGCAGCATGCGGACAAGCTCGAGGCACGATCAGTACAGTGTAAGTTTGTGGGATATCCAAAGAACTCCAAGGGATATTATTTCTATTACGCAGAGAAACAAAAGGTTTTTGTTTCTCGTAATGCCCATTTTCTAGAACAGCAGTTTTTAGAAAAGGAAATAAGTGGGAGCGAAATAGAACTGGAAGAAATTCCATAACCACAAACTACTACTGAAAGTTTGGTAGAACCAGTAGTTCAAGAAGAAAAGGACATTCCCGCACCCTTCCGCAGGGGTAGTAGGCCGTCTCATCCGCCTGAGAGATACTACGGTTTTCTCATAGATGGGGATAGAGAGTATTGCATCATAGATGATGATGAACCTACTAGCTTCCAGCAGGCCATCCAGAGCGGCGACTCGGTACGATGGCTAGATGCAATGCAGACCGAAATGGAGTCCATGTGCACCAACAAAGTATGGACTTTGGACTTTGCTCCAGATGGGGTAAAACCCATAGGATGCAAATGGATCTTCAAGAAAAAGATTGGTGTAGATAGACAGGTGGAAACCTATAAGGCTAGAATTGTTGCAAAAGGTTTTCGTCAAAGACCTGGTTTGGACTATGACGAAACTTTTTCTCCAGTGACTATGCTCAAATCCATTCGGGTCGTTCTTGCTATTGCTGCCTTCCATGATTATGAAATCTGGAAGATGGACGTAAAGACGGCTTTTCTGAATGGAAATTTAGAAGAGTGCATCTATATGGATCAGCCAGAGGGTTTCAATCAGAGTAGGAGCAGCGGGAAAGTATGCAAGTTGCTTAAGTCCATTTATGGACTAAAGCAGGCATCACGGAGTTGGAACATCTGTTTTGATGAAATGGTCAAAGAATATGACTTTATCAAAAATCCAGATGAACCGTGTATATATAGTAAAGTTGTAGCACGAACTGTCGTATTCCTTGTCTTGTACGTGGATGACATTCTATTGATAGGAAATGGCATTCCTATGCTACAATCTGTCAAAGGATTCTTGTCACACAGGTTCTCCATGAAAGACCTGGGTGATGCCTCTTACATTCTGGGGATCCGGATCTATCATGATAGATCCAAGAGGATGTTGGGACTTTCGCAGTCCAGGTATATCAACACTATACTGAAAAGATTCAGCATGGAAGATTCTAAGCGAGGTAATCTGCCGGCTTGTCACGGAATCACCCTATCCAAAGAGATGTCTCCCAAGACTTCTTTGAAAAGGGAACGCATGTCTATTATACCCTACGCTTCTGCGGTAGGCTCTATAATGTATGCGATGTTGTGCACCAGACCAGATGTAGCTTACGCACTGAGCGTGGTAAGCCGGTATCAGTCAGACCCAGGGGAGAACCACTGGATAGCAGTAAAGAACATTCTGAAGTACCTGAGGAGGACTAAGGAGATGTTCTTGGTTTACGGCGGAAAAGACCTCAAGATGGAGGCCTTTGCTGATTTCGGCTTCCAGAGTGATAAGGACGATTCCAAGTCCATGTCAGGTTATGTCTTTACCCTTAATGGAGGGGCGGTGTGCTGGAAGAGTTCCAAGCAGGACACCATTGCTGACTCGATGATGGAAGCGGAGTATATTGCTGCTTGCGATGCCGCAAAAGAAGCGGTCTGAATGAAGAAGTTCTTAACAGAACTTCAGGTGGTTCCTACCATTATTGATCCAATACCTCTGTATTGCGACAACAACGGAGCTACAGCTTTAGCGAAGGAACCAAGGTCCCATCAGAAGTCCAGACACATCTTGAGGCGGTATCACCTGATCAGGGAGATCATTGATCGTCGGGAGATCGAGGTCCGGAGAGTTGCTACTGAAGAAAACATTGCTGATCCATTCACGAAGGCCCTACCTCAGATTCAGTTCGAGAGGCTACTCGAGATCATTGGTCTTCGATATGCCAGTACATGGCCCTAGTGCAAGTGGGAGATTGTTAGTGTATATGCCCTAGGGTCCATTATTATATCATATTAGCTTGTATATTACTTAATGGAAGCTTGGGATATTCACAGTTATATAACAGTCTTGCTAAACATTGTAGTATGCTACTTGGTTTTATCTATCTTAATATGTGAGTATATGTATTGACAGAGCTCTTAGGATCTTGCTTGACTACCAGCGTTGTGATGGCAGTCACACTAGTGGGGGATGGGTAGTCTACAAGCACATCCTTTTTCAGGTCCCTAGTCGTAGGATTATCGAGACAGGGCATCGATACTCCGGAGTAGACTAGTGTCTACGCTTCTCATCCCAGTTGGGGAGATGGTCTGTCCCATAGCCGTAAGTACGTCGTACTGGAGATAGTATGCAGGTGCTCATTGGGTTACGGGTACACCGGACAGGACTCACGGGGAACTGTTGGTTAGTTTTATACCCGTCGTCAGTTAACAGTTCCCAGGTGACATGAGTACAGCATAGTCCGCAGACTTGACACTACTACTTCGCCTCGAGTGTGTCCCACTGTTCTTAGATTGCTACCCTACCACGGCTCAAAGGAGTCGTGCAAACAGGTAGCAGTTGGGTGCAGTCCCGAGCACTTGGAGGCAGTAGCGGTTAGACAAGATTCGTCTCTCCCGGTATTGGGAGTTGATATCGCGCTGTGTCAGAGAGCCATTACGCAAAGTCCCTGGCCAGGGCAAGCGAGATTTACTAGTAGGTTCCAGTTGTTTCTCAGGGTGTAATGGGCTACGCTCCGACACGACTTATACCGCTATTAGGGGACTGACGCTTGCCGCCCCCTAGGCCCGATATGCGATAGTCTTAGACAAACAGACCGGACTGTACGGAGATTGTCACATCAGGCTCAGTAGGAGTTCGGATGGGTTTCCTCATCGGCCTTCTTATCGACATCTACCTGGGAACCGTTACGTACAGCTAGTGCCGCTTGCGGTCTGTGGTTAAACCTACTGCCAGCGTAGTAGTCAAGTCTTTAGAGTCCCACACAGAGAGTTTCCCTGCTCCGGGCGAAACGATATAGAGGTCGTATGGTTTTACGACAATGGTTCGGACGCATACGTGTGTTTACGCACGTACGACATTCGGACAGTTTTTACTAGCCGGCTTTGGTTTAAGCCAGTTTCTAGTATCAGGTTATTGGATTTATACAGTCTAAAGTTTTTCCGTGTTTTCACGGATAGGAGGGGCGTTCTCGTAATTTCGCGAGAAGCTTCTAGAAGGATGGTGACTTGAGGGTTAAGGTGGCATTTGCATTTATTGTGTTAATGACTCATTTGTGTGATTCATCCATGGAGTTAATGCATCATTTATTGATCTAATGACTCATGAGATGAATCACTCATATGAATGAGTGAAGCATGGTTGTTAAATGATTTAATTTATTTATTTCATTAAACATTATGCTTTATATATTCAAATGAGTTCATTATCTCTTCTCATTCTCTTGCTCACCTTCTCTCTCCTCAAGCTCTCTCTCTTCAAACCCTAATCCTCCCCTCTCATGTGTTGAGACCAAGGATTAGAAAAGACTATTTAATCCATAACACTTCTCTATATCACCTAGGTTGCTTAGATTAGCACTTTAAGAAACCTAGTTACCTCAAGTTAGAGGTGAAGCTTGGAGTATAGCTCTCGGGTGGATCATCTATTACGTGGAGGAGGCCGAGAAGGACGTGGATAACGAAAAGGAGAAGGACACGGTTCATTAGGTATAATCACTTATCATAGTAGTTAACACTTCTATGTTTCTTGTTAGTTATAGTTTAGCAAAGATTCTCGGTTAGTCGATGTTTACGCCAAGAACAAGATCGTTTTTCATTATTCCGCCTCCCCGCAAGTCGTGGGGTGTTGTACATCGACTTACATCCTCTACATCCAACAGTGGCCAGCTGGCCGTTTGAAATGTGGGAGACTGATATAATCGGCCCCATCGAACCAACATGGTCCAGGGGACATCGATTCATTTTGGCGACAACTGACTACTTCTCCAAATGGGCAGAAGCAGTACCGCTGAGGGAAGTGAAGACGGAGAATCTCGTCCACTTCTTCAAGACACACGTCATTTATCAGTTTGGAACTCCGAGACGGATCATCTCCGATAACGGGCCAGCCTACAGAAGCCACAAGATCATCCG
The DNA here is from genome assembly GCA_030015575.1 of Agapanthus africanus. NCBI lineage: Eukaryota > Viridiplantae > Streptophyta > Magnoliopsida > Asparagales > Amaryllidaceae > Agapanthus > Agapanthus africanus. The sequence continues at coordinate 104,311,966 of JASDDO010000031.1, read as the reverse complement.
CTTCGCGCAACAACACAACATAGACTAGAGATATTCCTCGGTTTATAATCCTCGAGCTAACGGTCTAGCTGAGGCTTTCAACAAGACCTTGACGAAGATCGTGAAGAAGACGGTGTCCCGAAATAAGAAAAACTGGCACGAGAGACTGCAAGAAGCTCTCTGGGCGTATTGAACTACGTTCAAGACGGCCACGAACATAACTCCATACGCATTGGTATTCGGTACAGAAGCAGTACTACCCCTCGAGATAGAATTACCTTCTCTACGAGTGGCAGTCCACTACGAGCTAACGGACGAAGAAAATGCTCACCTTCAGCTTGAGGAGCTTGATGCCCTTGATGAAACCCGGCTCATAGCGCAACAAAATCTGGAGGCTTATAAAGCAAAGATGATGCACTCATATGAAAGATTGACCAGGCCGAGGACATTCTCCAAGGCGAACTCGTGCTAGTGGTCAAAAGACCTATGATCCCCAATCGCGTCAAGCGGGGAAAATTCGAGCCGAACTATGAAGGCCCGTACATCATAGACAAGGTCTACCAGGGTGGAGCCTATATGCTCATGGATATGCACGGTGAAAGGCCTTTCAGGCCAATATATGGTCTCTTCCTAAAGAAAACTACGCTTAACGAGTTACAGCCTAGGTCAATGATAGATGACGACGACTATGTCTGCTCGCTATCTTCCTAAGCCTAAACTCTATAAAGTAGTAACAGGCCTTCTTCAACAACGGACCGAAATGTCCTTAAACTAACGACGGACCGAAATGTCCTTAAACTAACAACGAACCGAAACGTCCTTAAACTAACGATGGACCACTATGTCCTAAAACTATTTGTTGACCGAGATGTCAATAAACTACGATGGATTGCGGCATCCCGAAACCGATACAAAAAAGGGAATAAATAAAAATAAAAATAAAAACGGTATGTCCATAAGCAAAATGGGCACGAATGAAAACCCGAAAGGGCTCCGTAAGTAAAAACAGCAGGGCTACCGGCGAGTGTTTGTGAAAACCTGAAAGGGCGCAACCTCGTTACAAAAATAAAAAGAATATAAAAAAAAGGAAAGACGGTATGTCCATAAGAAAAATGGGCACGAATGAAAACCCGAAAGGGCTCCGTGAGTAAAAACAGCAGGGCTACTGGCGAGTGTTTGTGAAAACCCGAAAGGGCGCAACCTCGTTGAAAGACACTTGTAGGGTCATCTCGACCTTGTAAGGAGAAACCACCTGCGTGAGATCCTTATGACTCACAAAGGAGCAACACACTTAGGAATCCTCTCGATTCCTAAGGAGAAATTATACTTGCGAGATCCTCACGACTCATAAGGAGACTCTCTTATGAGACCCTCACGGCTCATAAGATTTGAAAGTCTTAAGTTACAGAGACCTGAACCTGTTCTTAAGCAACCCCCACACAACCTTCGATATTGCCCTACAAGCGGCTCATACTGACCCTTGTATACAATCCACGGGCGCGAATAAACCTTTCCCCTGCAAAGTCCCACCCGTGACTATGGATATGTCTATATGGTGAACAACCCTTATGAGTCCTCTCGACTTATAAGAAGAAAATCCTTTTGTAAGATCCTTACGACTTACAAGGGAATACGCACTTAGGAATCCTCATGATTCCCAAGGAGAAAACACACCTACGAGATCATCACGACTTGTAGGGAGAAAACCTTTGTGAGACCCTTACGGCTCATGAAGTTAAAAGCATTAGTCGACAGGACCCTAACCCTGTTTACTAAGCCACCTTTGTTCGACATCGATAGAGGCAAATGATGATTCGCTCCTGGCCATATTCCAGTTGTAGCGATGCTGATGCTGAGTTTGGCACCAGATTCCAAGTTCTACACTCGCGATAAAAAATCAGCGAGCTAAAAATGCATATGAAATAGCCAAAATGATAGGGCAACTTGCAATAAAAAGCAGCAAGTAAAAATGTATGCATGAAAAATAGCCGAAATGATTGGGCAACTCGCAATAAAAAGCAGCGAGTAAAAATAAAATAAATAGCCGAAATGATTGGGCACCGCGAAAAATAGCCGAAATGATGGGGCAATCGCGACCTTCGCGATGTAAAAGCTGAAATGATAGAGCGTCGCGGAAAAAGAAATAAAACAAAAAATAAAATTTATGCCCTACAGGTGATATTACATCAATCCCTGTATACAATCCAGGGGCGCAAACAAAGAAGGAATCGCACTCCTCTCCTAGGTTTCATCAGAAGAAGAAGCTAAATCTCGATGAGTCACAGATAGCCTAGAGATCATCTCGACATTTGTCTCATTGCAGCAGACACAATATCAAGCAAAGCGGAACAGCGGCAATTCCCATTTCCATGACTCGACGGTGTACAGATGACCGAGAGTCGAATCCCAACTCCATAAAAAGCAGATACAGTCAACAAAATTCCTGGTCACGTGGAACACGGATAACGTCACTCTTTGACCCCGTGAAAAACATCCAGAGCGGAGCCTGGTCCTCGCAGAATACGGGAGTGAACCCGTGGGAAGCATCTAGAGCAAAATTCCTGGTCACGTGGAACGCGGATAACGTCACTCTTTGACCCCATGGAAAACGTCCAGAGCGGAGCCTGGTCCTCGCAGAATACGGCAGTGAACCCATGGAAAGTATCCAGAGCAAAATTTCTGGTCACGTGGAATGCGGATAACGTCACTCTTTGACCCCGTGGAAAACGTCCAGAGTGGATCCTGGTCCTCGCAGAGCACGGCAGTGAACCCGTGTGAAGCATCCAAAGCGGAGCCTAGTCCTCGCCGAACACGGTCACGTGGAACGCGGATAACGTCACTCTTTGACCCCATGGAAAACATCTAGAGCGGATCCTGGTCCTCGTAGAGCACGGCAGTGAACCCATGTGAAGCATCCAGAGCGGAGCCTAGTCCTCGCCGAACACGGCAGTGAACCCGTGTGAAGCATCTAGTGCAAAATTCCTGGTCACATGGAATACGGATAACGTCACTCTTTGACCCTGTGGAAAACGCCCAGAGCGGAGCCTGGTCCTCACAAAATATGGCAGTGAACCCGTGGGAAGCATCCATAGAAAAATTCCTGGTCACGTAGAACGCGGATAACGTCACTCTTTGACCCCGTGAAAAACGTCCAGAGCGGAGCCTGGTCCTCGCAGAACACGGCAGTGAACCCGTGTGAAGCATCTAGTGCAAAATTCCGGATCACGTGGAACGCGGATAACGTCACTCTTTGACCCCGTGGAAAACGTCCAGAGCGGAGCCTGGTCCTCGCAGAACATGGCAGTGAACCCGTGGGAAGCATCCAGAGCAAAATTCCTGGTCACGTGGAACGCGGATAACGTCACTCTTTGACCCCGTGGAAAACGTCCAGAGCAGATCCTGGTCCTCGCAGAGCACGGCAGTGAACCCGTGTGAAGCATCCAGAGCGGAGCCTAGTCCTCGCCGAAAACGGCAGTGAACCCGTGTGAAGCATCTAGTGCAAAATTCCTGGTCACGTGGAACGCGGATAACGTCACTCTTTGACCCCAAGGAAAACGTCCAGAGCGGATCCTGGTCCTCGCAGAGCACGGCAGTGAACCCGTGTGAAGCATCCAGAGTGGAGCCTAGTCCTCGCCGAATACGGCAGTGAACCCGTGTGAAGCATCTAGTGCAAAATTCCTGGTCACGTGGAACACGGATAACGTCACTCTTTGACCCCACGGAAAACGCCCAGAGCGGAGCCTGGTCCTCGCCAAGCACGGCAGTGAACCCGTGTGAAGCATCTAGAGCAAACATTGGACTGTGGAGTCCTTAAAATCCACGGACTATGATGTCCTTAACCTCGACCGTAATGTCTTAAAACTAATGATCAACCACCATGATTCTAGACTGATTTTACCTTGGTTCAAGGGTACATCTCGTCATTCCTTTGATATTTGGCATTGTAATTCCTCAACGTCTCCGAAGAGGTGACGGGACCCAGTAACCACACATTTCGTGGATTGTGGAGTCCTTAAATCCACGGACTATGAGGTCCTTAACCTTGACCGTGATGTCTTAAAATTATCATCGAACTGTGGAGTCCTTAAAACCACGGACTATGACGTCCTTAACCTTGGCCGTGATGTCTTAAAACTAACATCGGACTGTGGAGTCCTTAAATCCACGGACTATGACGTCCTTAACCTTAACCGTGATGTCTTAAAACTAACATCGGACTGTGGAGTCCTTAATCCACGAACTATGATGTCCTTAACCTTGACCGTGATATCTTAAAACTAAGATCGGACTGTGGAGTCCTTAAATCCACGGACTATGATGTCCTTAACCTTGACCGTGATGTCTTAAAACTAACATCGGACTGTGGAGTCCTTAAACCCATGGACTATGATGTCCTTAACCTTGACCGTAATGTCTTAAATCTATGGTACCCTGGAAAACATCCAAAGCAACCCCTGACCCCGCGAGATACGGATAAGGGCAACTTCACCCATCACTTATGGGTCTTCACGACTCATAAGGGAGCAAATTTTCTTGCGAAATCCTTACGACTTCCAAGAGAAAACACGCTTAGGAATCCTCACGATTCTTAAGGAGAAATTACACCTATGGGATACTTGTTGGAGATAGTGCCCTCAGAGTCAATTATTGGATCACAGGCACGTGATTGCAATGATTGAGAGAGGACTTATACCGTTAGAACAGTCTTACTCAAGATGATAGTATGCTATCTGGTTTATCTTTATCATCGTGTACAGTTTCAGGTGACCTTACAGGTCACTATTGCACGTTGATAGAGCCCTTAGGATTCTTGCTTGACGGCCAGTAGTATGATGGCGATCATATACGTAGGAGCTGGGGTCTATAAGCACATCCTTAAAAGGTCCCTAGTCGTGGGAGTTTTCGAGACAGGGCATCGATACTCCATAGTAGACTAATGTATACAGTCGAGACCCCGACGAGGGGCGGTGGCCGGTCTCACAAGCCACTGGTGTCAGTTGGTTCACCTAAGATGTATACAGGTGCTCATTGGGTTATGAGTACACCGGACAGGACTCGCCGGGAATATGCTAGTTGGTCTTATACCAGACGTCAGATAGCAGTTCCCTGGTGACATGTGTACAGGTTAGTTCATCGACCTGAGATCGTCATTTGTCTCGTGTGAGTTTCCACTGTACTTTGATTAATACCCTACCACGGCTCAAAGGAGTCGTGCAAACAGGTTTTAGTTGGGTACAGTCCCGAGCCACATGGAGGCAGTGAGCGGATCTGCAGGGGTTCGTCTCTCCCGGTATTAGGGGTGAGGTCGCGCTGTGTCTAGGAGAGCCATTACACAAAGCCCTCGACCGAGGCAGAAGATTTACTGGTAGGTATTCCAGTAGTATCTCAGGGTGTTCTGGGCTACACTCCGACACGACTTGTACCGCTTTTGGGGGTTTGACTTTTACCAACCCCCTAGGCCCGCCATGCGATGCTCATAGACGAACGGACCGGACTGTACGGATATTGTCACTGACAGGCTCAGTAGGGTGTCGGGATGAGTTCGCTCATCGACCTCCCTTTTGGTCAATACTTGGTAGCCCGTTACATACGGCTAATACCTCTGATGTGCTAGTGGTTAAATCCACAGCCAAAGTATTGACGAGTCTTTAGAGTCCCCCACAGACAGTTTCTCAAGTTTCGGGCGAAACGTTGTAGAGGCCGTATGATATATGGCAGGGTTCGATCATATACGTGCGGTATTGCACGGATCATGATCGGACGGATCATACTAGTGGGCTTTGGTTTAAGCCGGATCCTAGTATTAGATTTGTTGGATTACTTTAGTCTCATCGCATTCGCATTCAGTCAGAATGCGGGTGCAGGTATGTATATACAGGTGAGGGGTATCGTTGTGATCCGTCACGAGTTTACTTTAGATGTTGCCGGATCTTTTTGTTGTGGCAAACATTTGGATTAATGTTTGCTTAAGGAAATGATGAGCTAGAAATCATCATGACAATCCATTAATGTGACATAGACTTATATCATGAGTCATGGTCTCTTTTTTAGCAAATGTGTCACATTAATGAATTGTTTTATGTCATGAAATGAGATGGAGAGAGAGAGAGAGAGGCAGCCATGGTGGTGATATATTGGTCTTGTATTATTTTTGATCTCACTCTCTCACTCTCATTACAACAAAAGAAAAGAAAAGAAAAAGAACAGCCTCCTCCTTCTTCTTCTTCCTCTAGCTCATTGCTTCCATCAATGGCAACACTTTAACCTCCATCCAAAGCCATGGATGCAAAAGACAAAGTGATCACAACATTCTCTACTTCACCTTGGGCACGTCGGCTAACACACTTCGCGCCCGAGTTGCTTCGGATGAAGCGGGAGCCCGTAAAAAGACTTCTCGATGTGGTGCCCTTTCCGATGAGGAGATGAAGACCGGAGATGCCGCGAGGAGCTTGGGATGGTGGCCGAAGACCGAAGGACACGGATCGATCGGTATAGCCCTCTATCCCTTCTATTGATAGCTAGTTATAGGTTAATGGTTCGATCCGGGTTTTAAGCATACGATAGCGCCGGTTTTCAAGTCATGAAAAAGTTTCGTTTCCGCATTTTGGCCTCGGAAAGACGGCCGGGGCGCTACCGTAGTCCTACAATACTCTCGACCTATAGGGAGAAAAACTCTTTATGAGACCCTCACGGCTCATAAAGTTGAAAAGTCTTAGGAGGCATATCATAACCCTGAATCCTAAGTTATCGTTATCCTGCAAAGAGATCAAGATAGACTATCCGCAGAATACATTCAATAAAAAGGGACACGCCATTGAGAAGAAAAATATGTCTTTTATTCATAAACCAAAATGGATACAAAGTACAATTCATGAAAAAGCAAAAAGAATATACTCTCATTCAGGAGTATGTACAAAAAGAAAAGAAAAGATACAAGTCTTCAAGCCGGCGGGCGATTTAGCAATTTTACTAGCCCATCCTTCTTTTGCTGGGCCACAGCTTCATGATTCAGGATCGCCAGGAGACGGGCCTCCGCCTGAGCCTGCTGGGCCTGATACGAGGCGAGCCGGCCTTCGAGCTCTTTCTCAGTAGCCTTGTGAGCCTCAACCCTTTCGCGAGTGAACACGGCAGCTTTATCAAGAGCCACCACCTCTTTGATAGACTCTTGGAGTACTCGCCAAAGTTCATACGCTTTGTTAGCTTTGGCTATAAGGTTGGCCTGGATCTCGTGCAGCGCCTTAGAGGCCAGCTCCCTCTGAGAATTTGCGGCCGAGCCTCTTCTCGCATGATACCATGTTCGCCGCACATCGCTCTATCAGCCCCCGCAAGTCCGCCTTCGCAGCCACGGCCTTCGAAGAAAGGCGGGAACACTCAAGTGAGTGCAAGCATGCCTCTACTTGCCGACAGAACTTCACCCAGACTCGCACCACTTCTTCGTTGTGGTATGTAGCAAGAAAAGGAAGAGAACCGTTAGCTTCGGCAGCGAATGCTCCAGCTGTGATTGCGCTGCCAGCACGGAGCTCCTCGATCAAAGACGATAAGGAGGCAAGGCTTAACTTGGCCAGGCGCTCTGAGGCTCGTAGAGCGTAAGGGCCGGGCTGCATGGCGATACACGATTCCAACACTATGGGGGATGGCAAGGCTGTTCAGATTTGAAGAATGTCAGTGAAACTCTTAAGCAAAGGAACAAGTAGGACCATATTGAAACGTCACTTACCTACGGTCATGCAAGTAGGAGCTGAAGATTCCCCCGGTCCTTCAACGACCTCGACCTCGTCATCGGCCACCAAAACTGTAAAAGAAATCAATGTCATTCCGCAAAATAACAACGATGCTATAATGAAAAATGTAGAACGACGCTAACCTTGACCAGATGAGAGGACGATGCGTTGAGGAGATATCGCCTACGGAGCAGCCATCTCCAGCAGACGCTGAAAGGATTGCCGGGGAGACAAATCGGCAATAGAGGCCGCCAGTCCGCGCAATTCTGAAAAGACAAAAGAGTTCAAGTAACAGGAAGACTACTAGTTTAAAGTATAAAGGGTTACCTTCGACACTCCTCCCATTCTGAGCTTGGGGAATAGCGGCTTTAACGGCCTCCGCCGTGACCTCGAGCTCTAACGAAGGGAGGGTAGTCCCGACTACCTCCCTCCCAGCCTCTGGGCCACCCTCAGGAAGAGTCGTTGGGGAGGCGACCACCAAAGGAGCCTCTACCAAAAGAGCAAGTGCTCCGTGATCAAGAACCGCCACCGGAGGCTCTATTGTAAGAGGAGCAGCCTTGTTAACCCCCTCCACATCGAGCAATGTTTCATTGGGAATGTCAACAGGCTCTATCTTCAACAAGCCCGTAGAAACCTCCCCCATCGCCGAAGACTCTGCACAATTCACGCAAGAATAAGGATACGTACATACAAGCGTAAATAATCTGAAAAGCTACAAAGAAGTACAAAAACATACCAATGCGTAGGGAAGCCTTCAATATGGCTTCTTCAAGCCGATGCTCCTTCTCAAAGAGGCGTGCCCACCGGGGTTCGAGGGTGGACTCGTGGCCGCCAGTCCACAAGGAAAGCGCGTCCGCCGCATCCTCCGAAGCAGCCTGCTTCAGGGCCCTTTCTCCCCATTCCTCCAAAGGGCCGATAAACCGCCGCCGGATCCACGAGGGGTCTTCGTAAAAAATTACAGCAGGATAGGGATTCTTCGGAACCCTGGCATTCTGAGACGCATCTTTGGAACGTCTTATAGCCTCAGCCAACTGTGCGGCTTCCTCGGCGGCCGAACCCGGGAAGAGAAGACCAGCGTCCGACTCTTGCACAACCAACGGTTCATCTGGAAGTATGGGCTCGGACTCCGTTAGAGAATCAAGTAAGCTGGTGGCCACCCTCCTCCGCCTCTTAGATCCAGAACCGGCCACCGAAGACGACCGTTTCCTTCCCCGTGGAGCCTTAGTGCGGCGCCGGCCTACGTCACCCTCAACACCCTCGTCCTTATCACCTTCGCTTGGCGCCACAACCGAGGATGACACCGCCATTGTCGACGCCACGGGGGGCGGTGCTGCCGTGGGCGGTTGTGCTGCTACCGGAGCCTGTTTACCCCCCGACCGGGTACCCAGGGGCATACCAGCTGTTGGGGTAAGATCCACCCCCGACTCTCCCGGAATAAGCGCGATGCCGGTATCCCTTAGAGGAAAGCGGACCGGGGCGCACGGTCGCAGCGTAGCTCCTGTGGCCAGAACCTGAGTAGGGGAACCATGGCCAAGAAGTACCCTTCTTTCTTCAATAATAATCGGGTTGACCCGATAGAGATACCAGCCCGTGAACGACCCTACGCATCGGGGCATGTAATCAGCATCGGGGATCATGAACTGGGAACCGGTGTTCAGCCTCACAAAATGATGGGAGGCATCTCGAACGGCCTCGAGCGAAGGAACCGGCGCGACGATGAAAGCCTCAAACGGGACGCCCTGATCGTAGCCAAGCTGCCGAGCAAAGCGATGCGGATTGTACCGCATGAAAAGGGCTGCGCTATCCTGACGGAATACCAGGTAGCCCGGTCTGATTGCGTATAAGTGTGCGGCCTCCCGGGGCCTCAAAGAAGGCACGTTATCTTTTGACCGGTCCCAAAGCGGCTGAGTTGAACCCGAGGAAGAAGATAAGACCCGATCAGTAAATACCAACCCACCAGCAGTAGCATAAGGAGAAATCAATGCCCGAATAGCCCCGAATTGAGTCGGGTCAGCGGCAAAATCATCCACCAATCGCATAAGTCGCGGAAAGGTGTAAGCATCATAAAATGCAGGCCTCTGATGCATAGCGAAAGCACCCAAGATATGCATTTCGATCCAAGACGTGAAGTAGTGAAGCGAAAAGTTTACCACATCTATGCCAGGGGTGGATGTATTAGCTGCAGCGCCCAACCCGTGATAGAGATGCGCCAATGCCGGGATGCCAATGGCCAGCCGCGTCCCCTCAGCTATACGGTGAGCCGGATAGATGACCGAAACTCTCATAAAGCGGCGATGCATAGGGATGAAAAACCAGTTGAGCCAGACACTGATAAACCCCATAAAGAACGTCTCCTCCTCCATGCCGAGAGCTGCAATGGATTCGAAAGACATCGGCGACATTATGGGGATGTAGTACTGCGGTAGATCCGATTCATTGGTCGGCAGCTTCTTCGGACCAAACCCAGAGGGGTCTTTGATATTTGCGAACTTCGGAGCTGTCTTCGACAAGAAGCCCTCGCGAAGGAAACAGGCAATGAAGCTCATAAAAGTAACACCCTGCTCCTCAGATTCGGTGAACAATCGGTCAAAAATACCTAGCACCTTGATCAAGCTGGGACGCTTGTGGCGGACGGCGTTCTCAGCAGACAAGCCGTCAAGCGGTGCGGGCTTGGGTTCAAAGACGTATTTATCAGAAGGCAGCAACTCCCCATAAAGTGTCCCTCAAATTGGCAGCCCCGAGATCTCATAAAATTCCCCTAAAGAGATCGAAACCTCTCTGTCCCCTGGAAGAAAAGTGTTGGTGGGGAGATTCCATTGATTCATAGAACACCTTAACCCACCAGACATGCGGGGATTGATAATGGAAGAGCGACGCATATATTGCTTGGTAAAGCCCGACTTTCTGCAGCTGCGCGTGATGAGCAGAAAGGATGTAAAGAGCCCAGAGGAGGTAGCCCGTTGGGTGTCGAAGGGTGAGCCCTATCTTGTAGATTTGTCCCCATGGGTAGGCCTCACCCTGACAAATACGCCGTCCCAAAATATCTATAGCTGGGATCGGATGGTTCGGGATTCCAATCGTCGAAGGCTTGAGCCGCCCCATCGGAGTCCAGTTCGGCATCTCCACGGCGAAGAATGTCCTTGGTGGGTCCAATGGCAGAAACGGAAAGGTGGGCTCCGTTGGTACTTCGCAAAGGAAGCTTCGGCGCCCCCGGATGATATGACCGTACCAGGTCCCCCACAAAAGTAAGTTGGTGCAGTTCGGATCATGAGCCCTGATCATCGCCATCACTTCCTCATCAGATGGTGACTGAGGAAAAGCGGCCTCCGAGCGAGTAAAAGGGAAATACGGAACGGAAATCATTGCACCTGAAATAAAATAGGGGGAAAACTGTTAAAAGCGAAGCCAAATATATATATATATATGGTTATAAATAAATATATATATATATATGTACAAAGACAGCTGAAGAAAGCGACAGCAGACTTTGTTATGGGACCATTGGTTACAAAACACATGGGTCCCACAAAATCAAGATGACGGCTTGTTAATAATGAGGCCAAGCAATTATAATGAGACAAAAGGAAGATTCTCATTAATAGACAATGGATTTCAAGTGACCCTACACATTCCCCTAAAAAGAAATCCATTTTGGACTCTGTGACAAATCAAACAGAATCAAAGGAATTAAATTCCCAGAGAAAATTTATTGCAAACTTCTTTTCGGTTGTGAAGGAGACAACTCAGGGCAAGGAAACCCCAAGAATCCCCCATGGGAAGAACGTGGTTCCTCATAAGAATTAAATTCCTTTCTGAAAAAGGGAATTAAATTCCCAGAAGTTTTTTTTATCCAGAGCCAAAGCTCCTTAAGGATGGAATTAAATTCCACAGAAGAGACAAACACCACCAACGATCCCTGAAGATCAGAGAAACTTTAAAAGATCTAGTATTTGAAGATTAGATGGTTTCTTATTTTCGTTAAGGAACTTAAAAGATGGATTCTTGTCAAAAGGGAAAACCCTTGGTGTGGATTTAAAATCCCATGGTGGTTTCTGCGAAAGTTCTCCGTTCGTTCAAGAGCATTACCTGAGGAAAAGGGAATCCTTCAACAGAGTTAAACTCTGGAAAATGTTTGAAGCAGAGAACCAAGCTCTAGAAAAGGAGAATTAAATTCTCAAAAGAAGAAAGTTCTCAAAGGAGGAAGATGAGCAAAGTGGAGGCGCTTCTGAAAAGACATTGGCATTTATAGGATGGGATGGAAAATGTTTCATCTACCCTACTCCCAAGGCAGATTCAACGGTCACAAAAGTGACAGCGTTGCACTCACGTGCAGACACGTGAGAGCAACGCTGTGGGGGCATTTGTTCCCTAATTAAAAATCAGGAAAAAACTTCAGAAGAGGCATCACGTGCTCACACGTGACCAGTGGTCACGTGTTGGCACGTGATGGTTAAAGCAGCGGCAAAGAACAGAGCGCATAAGAGGAGTCCATTCAGGGGGTCACGTGCTCACACGTGACCGGGGGTCACGTGGCTGCACGTGACTGGCTTTAAAAACCCTGTTGTTCAACAGAATTAAATTCTAAATAAGATCATTTAAATCATTCTAAAATAGAGAAGAATTATGTGAAATCGTTGGATTAAAAATCCGAGGGTGATTAAATATCACCAATTTATGGAAAAATCTTGAACATGGAAAGATTTCCCCCTAAATCTAACCGAAATAACAAAAGAATATCTTTGGATTTAAAATCCAACGGTGAATAAAATTCACCTAATAATTTAAAGGCCCGGATCAATAATGAAAATAAATCAAATCTCTCAATAAACAAATCAAATATTTCAATGAAAGATTCACTAAACAGATTGATTCTTTTCCTTCTCCTATAAATAGGCGCCAAGGGAGAGAGTTAAAAAAAAGAGAAAAGAAAGGGGAGAAAAACAGACAGAGAGAGATATAGAGCCTTGGAATCTTGAAAATTTAGAAGGGAGAATTTGATTCTCTGCAAAGAAAAACCTTAGGTAAGAAAAGAGAGACTTCAAAAAGAGAATTTAATTCTCAAAAGAGTTTAACTCTTCCATAAAGAAAAGAACTTAGTTCTTTCTCTGGTTGAAGATCTGCAAAGTGTACATCTCCCCATAAATTGAGAATTTAATTCTCATTGGGTTGAGATCCTGCCATGCAGATCTAAAACATAGAGGAGGAATTGAGTTTTAAGAATTTAATTCTCATAAGAGTTATAGGAATTTAATTCCTTTGAGATAAAATTAGGGTTTAACCCTATATTATAGGAATTTAATTCCTTCAAAATGGACAGAAATAGGGTTTAACCCTAATTGAGAACTTAATTATCTCAAACTCACAGGAATTTAATTCCCTTAAAAAAGAAATTAGGGTTTCACCCTATGCCAGAATTTAATTCTTTACATATATGGGGAATTTAATTCCTACAGAAAAGAAATTAGGGTTTAACCCTATCTAAGAATATAATTCTTCAAAAGGAAAGTGGGAATTTAATTCCTTTAAAGTTATTGCTAGGGTTTAACCCTATGAAGGATTTAAATCTTAAAAAGATAAAGAGATCTTCAAACATGCAAAGAACCAGAGTCACGTGCTACCACGTGACCCCTGTAAAGATCCACAGAAAAGAACTTTGAGGCAACGTCTCACGTGCCCCGCGTGACCCCTGAAGCACACAAAGAAAAAGCAAAAGAAACAGAAGCTATGGGCGCTCTCACGTGCCCCACGTGACCCATTGGCAAAAGCTTTAGCAGACAAATACCCATATTCCCACCACATGAGAGCACGTGATGCTCCAAAGTATTCAATACTTTTGACAGAACAAAATAAAGGGAATCAGGGAGCTCTCACGTGCCACACGTGACCCCTCTTTCTTTAGTGTTTAACACTAATTTGAGATCTCTGTTTCCAGTGTTTAACACTGATTTTCTAAGTGTTTAACACTAATTTGAAGACTCTATTTCCAGTGTTTAACACTGATTTTCTTAGTGTTTAACACTAATTTAATAAAAACCTGTTTCCAGTGTTTAACATTGATTTTCTTAGTGATTAACACTAATTTGAAAAAAAACTATCTGCAGTGTTTAACACTATTACCTTCTGATGTTTGACACTACATCAAGAACTATATTTCCAGTGTTTAACACTGATTGTACTCTTAGTGGCTAACACTAGTTTAAGGAATCTATCTCTAGTGTTTAACACTTTTGATCTTTAGTGTTTAACACTACTCTTAGCCAAGTTGGCTGATTTTTCCGAGGCAAAGCCTCTCCTTCAATGGACCAACAGAGGGCCAATATTCCAAACATGATTGGACTTAGCCCAAGAAGGTTATAAGTCCTCAATCCAGACTCAACTGAGCCAATGTGCTCATAACCTAATGAATTGGTCTTGGTTCCAAATTGGACTACGGATCATTTAATCTCCTTTGGTTCAAGGGTACATCTCTTCACTCCTTTGATATTTGTCGTTGTAATTCCTCAACGTCTTCAAAGAGATGACGGGTCCCGACAACCACACATTGATCCGGACTGTGGGGTCCTTAAACTCATGGACTATGACGTCCTTAACCTTGACCGGGATGTCTTAAAACTAACAACGGACTGTGGGGTCCTTAAACTCATGGACTATAACGTCCTTAACCTTGACCGGGATGTCTTAAAACTAACAACGGACTGTGGGGTCCTTAAACTCATGGACTATGATGTCCTTAACCTTACTGGGATGTCTTAAAACTAACAACGGACTATGACATCCTTAACCTTGACCGTGATGTCTTAAAACTAACGCCGGACTGTGGAGTCCTTAAACCCTCGGACTATGATGTCCTTAACCTTGACCGCAACTTCTTAAAACTAACATTGGACCACAATGTCCTTAAACTACCTATTGACCGCAACGTCACTAAACTAAACAACAGGTCTCCCTTAATTGCTCTCTTGTTAGATCTAAACGATCCCGTTAAGTTGATCTTAGTCTAAAAACTAGACTAACGTATGCTTAACAAACGTTTAAGTCGATCTTAGTCTCAAAAGAGGCTAACGTATCCTTAAACCCAAACCCCCAAACCCAAATCTAAGATAATACGGATTTAGACTAATCCACGCCCTACGGGCAACGACATAACTCAGTCTCCGTATACAATCCATGGGCAACCAAACACAGAACAAATACACACGACACGAAGTGACCATCTGGAGAAGGAGAAAGTTGTTACCGCAATGCGGTAGCGTAATTAACTGCAGGGGCTTGCGCCTGCAGGGAAGAGCGTCCCCACAATCCAAAACCCCTCAAGCGAGGGGGAATCTGACGAAGTCTACTACATCGGACGCATCCGTTTAAACCTTCGATACATGGTGCCATAAATCAACTTGGCATCTCCGGAGAGGTGGACGGATAGCACCTATTAGCATCTGCCCCAAATCTCAGGCAAGACGTCCCTGCGTCGCGCCGTCTTTCGGAGGGGAACAGTTGGCTCGGTGACGGGGATGGCCTTGTCTTGCCCCCTGTTCAGGTGAGGGGCCGTTGCTGGCGTCAGCCTGTTAAAGACTGATGTCCTTTGAGTAGCAGGAGCAGGAGTGGGAGTTGGGACGGCTAGTCTCGTAAAGACCGACCCCTTGGCAGGAGAAGCCGCCTTGACGACTTCGGGAGCAGGGTTGGTTACTTTCTTCGGAATGACCTTCTCTGGGACTGCAAGCTTCATTGTGGGGCCGCAGGAATTTTGGCACAATCTGGAGAAGACCGAGGCACTGGTGCTGGACGACCCGTTGAGAGGGGCCGAATTAGCTGTAAGTCGATCGAAGACCGACTTCTTGGGAGCTTCTGGTACGAGCACGGGAGCAGTGAAGCTTGTTGGCGGGAGCATGGTCCCGAAAAACAGTCCAGTAGTAGCCTGGGTGACCTGTTCTACCGGCATCGTGAACAGGGATGCCACTTGAGGTCCATAAGCTACACCTCCAGGTGAGGCGGAGCGTAGGTTGCAGTTGCAGTTGGAACATCTTGCACAAGTGGACGCCATTGATTCTTTGCTTTCTGCAGCAAGCAAAATGCCAAATCTTAGTACCTTGAAACCCAAGGGCAACCATTAGCAAACCACGATTGGTTCACGAACACGACATACGAAGTGTGGAATGGAAAGAGGAAAAGGTCCCACCGGGCGTGCCAGAATCTGTTCCCCTCCGAAAGACGCGGCGGAGACGCGATAAACGTCTTGCCTGAAATTCGGGGCAGATGCTAATTGGTGCTATCCGTCCACCTCTCTGAAGATGCCAAGTTGATTTATGGCACCGTGTATTGAAGGTTTAAACGGATGCGGTCGATGTAGCAGACTTCATCAGATTCCCCCTCATTTGAGGGGGTTTTTATTGTGGGGACGCTCTTCCCTGCAGGCGCAAGCCCCTGCAGTTAATTACGCTACCGTATCGCGGTAACCACTTTCTCCTTCTCCATATGGTCACTTCGTGTCGTGGGTGTTTGTTTTGTGTTTGGTTGCCCGTGGATTGTATACGGAGACTAAGTTATGTTGTCGCCCGTAGGGTGTGGACTAGTCCAAATCCGTATCTTTCTTAGATTTGGGTTTGGGGGGGTTTGTGTTTAAGGATATGTTAGCCTTAGTTGAGGCTAAGATCAACTTAAACGTTTGTTAAGGAAACGTTAGTCTACTTTTAGACTAAGGTCAACTTAACGGGATCGTTTAGATCCGACAAGAGAGCAGTTGGGCTCTATTGTCTAGTTTAATGACATTGCGGTCAATAATTAGTTTAAGGACATTACGGTCCAATGTTAGTTTTAAGACATCGCGGTCAAGGATAAGGACGTCATAGTCCGTGAGTTTAAGGACTTCGCGGTCCGATGTTAGTTTTAAGACATCGCGGTCAAGGTTAAGGACGTCATAGTCCATGAGTTTAAGGACCCTACAGTCTGGTATTAGTTTTAAGATGTCACGGTCGAGGTTAAGGACATCATAGTCCATGGATTTAAAGACTCCACAGTCCAATGTTAGTTTTAAGACATCACGGTCAAGGTTAAGGACATCATAGTCCGTGGATTTAAGGACCCCACAGTCCGTAGTAATGTGTGGTTGTCGGGACCTATCACCTCTCTGACGATGTTGAGGGATTACAACGACGGATATCAGAGGAGTAAAGAGATGTACCCTCGAACCGGGTGTAAATTGATTAGAAGAGCAGTTGTGCTCAGTTCAATTTATAATGAGGACTTATGGCCAGAATTGGGCTAAGTCCAGTTAAAAATGTTTAACATTTTATTTATGTTTGGCCTGTTAGGCCTTTGTATAACAACTCCAATTTTTGTATACATAAATTTGATTTAAATTTGAAGTATACATGGAGTATTTAATGTTGCTGATAACACTTTAAGTATCTATTTCCCTACAATAATTACAAGAAGGGGCATGTAGCTTATTGGTAATACCTTGCACTGCTGAACCAAGCCACCAGAGTTCGAATCCCATGCCCCACATTATTTTTAGTTTATTTTTCTTTAAAAAATTCTTGGAAGCCCAACAGTCCACAGGCCATAACTCCCAAATATTAAACTGAACCCCAAAAACGGAGTATGCCAAAGTCTACATCGGAGAGCACCGCACCCAACCATGGCCGAACCCGGCCGGGATCGGCCAACTCGGCCGGCCGGAGTTGGTACGATGGCCGGGGTCCCAACAGCAAAAGTGTGGCTTTTCAGCTCCCTTAAGCCTCTGTTAACTCCAATTTATTAGGTTAAATACAACCAATTTATTACAAATTTTAATGCTTTTTTATTTAAATTTTTATAATTTTTTTAAATAAATAAAACCCTTCACCTACCCTACCCTAGCTACCCTATAAATAGACCCCTACCCCCTACCTTCTCATTCCAAAACCATAGAATTACTCTCTTGAAATTTCCACAAGAAAGTGTGCTTTGAAACCGAGTTCACGGCGAAGCGCTGACGGATTCCGGCAACGTTCTTTGAAGCAACCGGCGACGAAACCACACTTCGGCCTTCTCCCTAGTTCCTCTTTACTCTTTAGAAGAGTTTGAAACCCGTAAGTCCCAATCTTCTCTTTTTTCTATTTATAAAAATACGACTTTATGAAACCCGACGGAAATCGGAACAAACCGATTTCCGATTCGGTTTTTCTACAAAATCCCACTTGTCACCTAACCCATAACACCTAAACATATTCATGATGACTATTAATCACATAAAAATCAATTTAGACAAAGTTTCTCACATGAAATGATAACTTTCTTATAATATCGTATTCTTTTCACAATAATACCATAAAGTTTATTTTTCTTCTTCTAATCAATTCCCTCATTCCTAAACATGTTCATCTTGATCACTAAACTTGTAAAAATCAATTTGAATGAGTTTTCACACATGAAATGATAACTTTTACAAATACCGTATTCTTACACTTAAATACCCTCATGTTTAATTTATCATGTTTAACCCCTAAACATCACAATACCTTAAAATAAGTCACGAAGTAATGACCTACCTCCACACACACGCAAATACAACCTTAATTGATATCATCAAAATTTCAAATACGAAAATACAAGACTTTACATTAAAATACCATAATCTTCATAAAACCATTCTTAAAGATTTTAGATTTGTTACACTTTTTAGTAAATATTTCTTACTAGGAAAATACGATAAGTTGTGGATATCGATCGTTTATCTAAACTGATTTTGTGGTGTCTAGGCAAGTGTGTCAAGGCTAGTGGTTTTTAATTAGGCCCACTATTGTGGTTCCTTCCCACTTACCTAGCACTTACCTGGCCGCAATTGGCGGTGAAGAGGCGATTTGAGGCTTCTAATGACTTATCGTTTAGACCTTAGAAATATGCTAGTTGGCTTAGGAAACCATAGAAACTAAAATACGGAAATTACATCCTTTTACAAATAAATACCTTATATTTATAAAACCGTTTTTCTAAATGAATAGTATTTATTAAACCTAAGCAAAGTGCCACTACAACCCACTTTTGGGAAACCCGTTAGGGATAGTACGGTTCATCGTGCACCCGCGGGCTAGTAGTGCGAGATTCAGATCTCCGCAAGGAGTATTCGGTCTCGAAAGGTTTAAAATACGACATTTAAGAAAAAATGAGATTTTGGAAAATAAAATATTTATATAAAATTATTCTTGTATTAATATATATATAATTATCATTTAAAAAAATATTTTATCATAAGATAAAGTTTCCACCTTTTCCTAAAAAATTACAAGATTAAAAGTTACATTAAAATACCATGAATTTTAAATAAATCAACTAATACTTTTATTAGGATATATTCACTAGAATAACACAAATAAAATTTACACTCATTATAAATATAAAGACGAATAATAAATACTTGAGGTGTATTTTGAAAACTATACAATAGTGCTTTTTACATAAAACCCCCCTCAAGTTTTATAAATTACAATAAGTCCCCTAGCAAGTACAGAACTTCAAATTACCTTTCTTTTAGTCTGACTCGGGTTAGAGTCTGACTATTTCTGACTTGAATATGATTCAAGTCAATCTATATTCCTTAATATTCCAACTCAATATGAATACATGAATCTCTGAATCCAGTTAACAACCTATTCAATTTGAATGAATCAAACCATGGATATACATCCATTATCCTGTTATTCCATTTACCTGATTATGCAGTTACAACATGTTTACTGATATCATGGTTTTGGTCAGTCACCCAACTTACATAAAACAATACAACAATATTGTTAAAACACTACGGGGTTTAAGGGGTAGATTGGTACGGAAGGTGTTAAAGGTGGCACGAGGTGGTCAGATTAAGACACCTAACCTATATTCCGTTGCTGTTGTACCGTGGTTTAACGGTTCCTTGTACTTTCCGTTTACCCTGGTCTTTAGCATATAGAGACCCCCCTCGTATACACTGGCATCCTTCTGTACCAAGCTACAAACAACAGCGATAACATAACAATACAACAATAGTTTACACCTTAAAAATGTACCTTCTTATTCTATCTTCTCTACTTCCCTCTTACCTTTGGGACTTACCGAGCGACCTGTTCGCTGACGACATTCTGTTTCTCTCTTCTTTGAATGTCGTCAGGTGATCTGGACCCGGCAGAAGTTGAGCCAACACAAGAAGACTTGGAGCAATTTGCCGAAGACCCTGCAGTATAATTTCATTGTACACTTTTCTTTTCAGTACTTTCCATTTCCTGTTATGCCACTGTTTAGGCATTTTCATTTCAGTTGTATTTCCTTTTCATGTATTGTACAAAGAATGTTAATAAATAAAAGTTGTTGTTCTTTTTATACTCTTGTCTCTTGTGTATTTATTTTTATATTGCTTAGCTACGCTTAGCGTATGTACTTCTGAGTACATACGTAGCGAACCTCGCCGTGTCCCCTTCGCCGTACACTGGGAAGCGGGGCGTGACAGGTTTTGTTGGTGGCCCATGCAGGTCAGAGCTGTATGAATCCCTGTCATGCAGTTCTGGTCTGCGTGAACAACCTAAGCAATATAACACAATAAACGGCAACTAAAACATTCTTTACAATTCATATTCCTTGAATCTTGCAAATTTCTATTCCTTGAATCTTATCATTTCATGTATTTGAATCTGTCCTAACCCAATTTTTTCTTCAGGGTTATGGATTCCCCGAAAAACACCAGCACCAACGTCAACAACACCCCTTCAGCACTACCTCTCACACCAGCTGTTCCTGCACCACCCACTGAGCAAACAATGCTATTTGAGGCGATTCGCAGTCTTCTCGAGGGACAACAACAACTTCTGAACCGTTCCGAGACTGACGCACCGGGAGTAAAGCAATTCAGGGCTTTACATCCCAAGCAGTTCTCTGGTAAAGGAAGCCCTCTTGAAGCGAAAGAATGGGCACAAAGCATCAAAGACAATCTGGCAGCAGCTCAAGTGCCAGACAACACTTTGGTCCGTGTAGCAAAACTACAGCTCACGGATAATGCTCGCAATTGGTGGAAGGCGAAAGAAAGCCGTCTGGTACAGCCGATTGAATGGAAGACATTTCGCGAGAAGTTCGACGCGAAATATTTCCCTGTGACTGCCAAGTTTCCAATGGAGCAGCAGTTTATTCATCTACAGCAAGGATCAATGTGGGACAAATCGGTAGATGAATACGACGCTGAATTCACCATGTTGAGCCGATTCGCGGCACACTTGATACCGACGGACGATATCAGAGCCCGTCGCTTTCAACAAGGTTTGGACACAGAGATTAAGGCTGCTCTAGCCACAGGAAAGTTCTTGACTCATGAGAATGCTCTAGAAGCTGCCCGCAGTTATGAGGCAGTGATCAAAGAGAGGGGCAGACACCAGTCTACAGGAGTCAAACGCCCTGCCAACCAGATGGCAGGTGGAGCCTCGTCCAGACCACCTTTCGTGCCAAGGCGACCCGGAGTACCAACCCATCGTCCTAGCCCAGCCTTTTGCACCTACTGCAAGAGACCTGGACATATGATGAAGGACTGTCGTCGAGCCAACCGCCTTTGCTTAGTCTGCGGCTCAGCTACTCACGATATTGGGTCTTATCCACAAAGACAGAACCCAGTTGCTGCACCCAGGCCAGCAATTACCTATCCGCAGCGACCAGCTCTTCAGGCACCTGCTCGCAGACTTGCACTACCTGCACCACCCAGGGGACCACAAGCTGCACCACCTCCTCGTCAGTTCCATCAAGCTCAAAGGAACGTTCCGAGGAATGCTCCTCAGGCCAGGAGGAATGTGCCGAAGCGCCAGGCTTTCATGATGTCGGTGGAAGAAGCTGAGGCCACTGGCCAAGTCATTACTGGTAAACTTCCTTCTCAAACTTGTCTTTTAGTCTTGTTTACCTACACACTTTCCCTATACCTAAAATCTATCCCATATACCTTAGGTACAATCCTAGTAGCTTCACTACCTGCACTTGCACTGTTTGATATTGGAGCATCTCACTGCTTTATGTCGCAACGGTTTGTCCGAACCCATGCGATTCCAGTCTCACCGCTTGTATCCAGCTGGAACGTCAGTTCCGGAAATGGTGTTCTAAAGGAAACTATGTGATACAGCATGTGTCCAGTCGTCGTCTGCAGTCGAGAGTTTTTTGCTGACTTCAAGGTACTGGACATACCAAACTTTGATGTGGTTCTAGGAATGGACTGGCTTGGAACCTTTTATGCTACCATCGACTGTCGTCAAAGGAGGGTAGTATTTGAGATTCCAGATCATCCGGTCTTCTATTTCAAGAGTGGAGATCGTACCCTGGAGCCAAGTACCTACAAAGCGAAGCCAAGGGAAGCAGTAGTTGCGGCAGCTCAAGCAGAGGAAGAATCAAGACCGGAGGTAGTTCGAGAGTTTGATGATGTATTTCCTGACGATATATCAGATTTTCCTCCCGATCGAGCTCTTGAATTCAGTATTGACTTAGTACCAGGAGCACAACCGGTGATCAAAGCACCGTATAGACTAAGTCCGGAAGGATTGAAGGAAGTTCGAACACAGTTGGACGAATTATTGGCGAAAGGATGGATTCGTCCCAGCACTTCAAGTTGGGGAGCACCTGTGTTACTGGTGAAGAAGAAGGAAGGTTCATACAGAATGTGCATCGATTATAGGGCCTTGAACGAAGTCACTATAAAGAACAAGTATCCACTCCCGCGCATCGATGATTTATTCGATCAGCTAAGTGGATCTTGTGTTTTCTCTAAACTAGATCTTCGTTCAGGTTATCATCAAGTGAAGGTCAAGGAAGCTGATATTCACAAAACAGCTTTCAGAACTCGCTATGGACATTACGAATTTCTAGTGATGCCATTTGGAGTGACCAATGCACCAGCAATCTTCATGAACCTAATGAACCAAGTTTTCCGGAAGTATTTAGACAGGTTTGTTGTCATCTTCATCGACGACATCCTGGTATATTCTAAGAATCAGAAAGAGCATGCAGAGCATCTACGAATTGTCCTGGAAACTCTTCGACAGCATAAGCTTTATGCCAAGTACAGCAAGTGCGAGTTTTGGCTAAATCAAGTTGGTTTTCTTGGACATATCGTATCAGGAGAAGGAATTTCTGTGGATCCAGCAAAAGTTTCGGCAGTTAGTGAATGGCCTACACCAAAGTCAATGAAGGACATTCGGAGTTTCTTGGGTTTAGCTGGATATTACAGAAGGTTTATTGAAGTCTTTTCGAAGATAGCAACACCCCTGACCAAGCTCACACGAAAAGATGAAGAATTTGTGTGGTCAGAAGCATGCGAGCAAGCTTTCGTAGAACTCAAGTCAAGACTGACATCTGCACCTATTCTCGTAATACCGGATCAATCTGGAGGATTCGAAGTGCATTGCGATGCATCCGGTAAGGGATTAGGATGTGTTCTACATCAGCACGGTAAGGTTGTGGCTTATGCTTCAAGACAGCTGAAGACTCATGAGCGTAATTATCTGACGCATGATCTGGAGTTGGCAGCCGTCATCTTTGCTCTCAAAATTTGGCGCCACTACTTACTTGGTGAACGAGTGAACATCTACACAGATCATAAAAGTTTAAAGTATGTGTTTACTCAGAAGGAGTTGAATATGCGGCAGAGAAGATGGTTAGAACTCATGGCGGATTTTGACATCAACTTGCAATATCAACCAGGAAAGGTGAACATAGTACCTGATGCTCTTAGTCGCCAGCCATTGTCAATGAATCTCACCGCTCAGTGGAAGCTTCAGCAAGACCTACATCAGATGGAGATTGAAGTAGTCATGCCAGGAGATGCTTCAAGTTTGATGAATCTACAAGTTCAATCAACCATTGTCAATCAGATCAAAGCAGCTCAAGCCAGCGATGCTAAGTTGGAAAAGATCAGAGAACAAGTGGAGAATGGACTAAGAACAGATTTCATCATCCATGAAAACGGATCTTTGAGATACGGCAGCAGATTGTGTGTACCAAAAGGTCCTGTTCGGGAAGAGTTAATGAAAGAAGCTCACAACTCTCCCTATTCAGTACATCCTGGAGGTACCAAAATGTACAAAGATCTACGTCAGAATTATTGGTGGCATGGAATGAAGCGTGAAGTAGCCAGAAGCGTCGCAAAATGTTTGGTGTGTCAACAAGTAAAGGCTGAACATCACAGGACAGCTGGACTACTTCAACCGTTACCAATCCCAGAATGGAAGTGGCAGCACATCACGATGGACTTTGTGACTGCTCTTCCTCGCAGCACAAAGGGTAACGATGCTGTATGGGTCATTATGGATCGACACACAAAGTCGACTCACTTCATCATATTTCGAGTTGGCCAATCAACTGAGACACTAGCGAAGAAGTACATGGAGGTAATAATCTAATTTAGATTTAAAACTCTTCATAATGTACTATCTCTGATACCCATGAACTCATACAGGAAATTGTGAGACTTCATGGAGTACCGGTCTGCATTGTCTCTGATCGTGACACCAGGTTCCGATTGCAATTCTGGCAGAGTCTGCAAGCTAGCTTGGGAACAAGTCTAAACTTCAGCACGGCTTATCATCCACAAACAGATGGTCAGTCGGAACGAACTATTCAGATCTTGGAGGATATGCTCAGAGCATGTATGCTCGACTTCAAAGGATCGTGGGAAGATCACCTGCATCTTGTGGAGTTCGCATACAACAACAGCTACCAAGCAAGTATAGGAATGGCACCTTTTGCAGCTTTATATGGAAGGAAGTGTCGATCACCATTAAGTTGGGACGACATCGGAGATAGGGAACTTCTTGAACCAGAGATGATAGTAGCGACTGTTGATGTGGTTCGTACTATCAGGAAAAGAATGCGCATAGCCCAAGATAGACAGAAACACTGGGCTGATGCAAAGAGACGACACTTGGAGTTCCAGCCAGGAGACCATGTATTCTTGAAGATATCTCCGAACCGCGGAGTAATCCGATTTGGAAGACGGGGTAAGTTAAGTCCGAGATACATTGGACCGTTCGACATACTCGAACGAGTCGGTGAAGTGGTGTACCGTTTAGCGCTTCCACCCTCATTGGAAGGAGTGCATAACGTGTTCCACATATCCCAACTCCGAAGGTATGTAAGTGACCCCAGCCATGTACTTGATCATTCCGAGCTCACTATACAGCCCGACTTGTCTTGTGAGCAACAACCTGTGGAAATCCTGGACAGGAAAGTGAAGACACTTCGGAACAAGGAAGTTAACTTGGTCTGGGTAATGTGGAGAAAAGATACTCCAGGAGAATCCACGTGGGAAAGGGAAGATGAAATGCGTGCAAGATATCCGCACCTTTTTGTAAACTAGTCCTCAAATAAAAGTTGTAAATTTCGAGGACGAAATTTTTGTAAGGAGGGAAGATTGTAACAACTCCAATTTTTGTATACATAAATTTGATTTAAATTTGAAGTATACATGGAGTATTTAATGTTGTTGATAACACTTTAAGTATCTATTTCACTACAATAATTACAAGAAGGAGCTTGTAGCTCATTGGTAATACCTTGCACTGCTGAACCAAGCCACCAGAGTTCGAATCCCATGCCCCCACATTATTTTTAGTTTATTTTTCTTTAAAAAATTCTTGGAAGCCCAACAGTCCACAGGCCATAACTCCCAAATATTAAACTGAACCCCAAAAACGGAGTATGCCAAAGTCTACGTCGGAGAGCCCCGCACCCAACCATGGCCGAACCCGGCCGGGATCGGCCAACTCGGCCGGCCGGTCGGCCGAATCGGTCGGCGCCGCCGGCCGGAGTTGGTCCGATGGCCGGGGTCCCAACAGCAAAAGTGTGGCTTTTCAGCTCCCTTAACCCCCTGTTAACTCCAATTTATTAGGTCGGTTCTCAATTGTTAAATACAACCAATTTATTACAAATTTTAATGCTTTTTTATTTAAATTTTTATAATTTTTTTTAAATAAATAAAACCCTTCACCTACCCTACCCTAGCTACCCTATAAATGACCCCTACCCCCTACCTTCTCATTCCAAAACCATAGAATTACTCTCTTGAAATTTCCACAAGAAAGTGTGCTTTGAAACCGAGTTCACGGCGAAGCGCTGACGGATTCCGGCAACGTTCTTTGAAGCAACCGGCGACGAAACCACACTTCGGCCTTCTCCCTAGTTCCTCTTTACTCTTTAGAAGAGTTTGAAACCCTTAAGTCCCAATTTTCTCTCTTTTCTATTTCTAAAAATACGACTTTATGAAACCCGACGAAAATCGGAACAAACCGATTTCCGATTCGGTTTTTCTACAAAATCCCACTTGTCACCTAACCCATAATACCTAAACATATTCATGATGACTATTAATCACATAAAAATCAATTTAGACAAAGTTTCTCACATGAAATGATAACTTTCTTGTAATATCGTATTCTTTTTACAATAATACCATAAAGTTTATTTTTCTTCTTCTAATCAATTCCCTCATTCCTAAACATGTTCATCTTGATCACTAAACTTGTAAAAATCAATTTGAATGAGTTTTCACACATGAAATGATAACCTTTACAAATACCGTATTCTTACACTTAAATACCCTCATGTTTAATTTATCATGTTTAACCCCTAAACATCACAATACCTTAAAATAAGTCACGAGGTAATGACCTACCTCCACACACACGCAAATACAACCTTAATTGATATCATCAAAATTTAGAATACGAAAATACAAGACTTTACATTAAAATACCATAATCTTCATAAAACCATTCTTAAAGATTTTAGATTTGTTACACTTTTTAGTAAATATTTCTTACTAGGAAAATACGATAAGTTGTGGATATCGATCGTTTATCTAAACTGACTTTGTGGTGTCTAGGCAAGTGTGTCAAGGCTAGTGGTTTTTAATTAGGCCCACTATTGTGGTTCCTTTCCACATACCTGGCACTTACCTGGCCGCAATTGGCGGTGAAGAGACGATTTTAGGCTTCTAATGACTTATCGTTTAGACCTTAGAAATAGGCTAGTTGGCTTAGGAAACCCTAGAAACTAAAATACGGAAATTACATCCTTTTACAAATAAATACCTTATATTTATAAAACCGTTTTTCTAAATGAATAGTATTTATTAAACCTAAGCAAAGCGCCACTACAACCCACTTTTGGGAAACCCGTTAGGGATAGTACGGTTCATCGTGCACCCGCGGGCTAGTAGTGCGAGATTCAGATCTCCGCAAGGAGCATTCGGTCTCGAAAGGTTTAAAATACGACATTTAAGAAAAAATGAGATTTTGGAAAATAAAATATTTATATAAAATTATTCTTGTATTAATATATATATATAATTATCATTTAAACAACTATTTTATCATAAGATAAAGTTTCCACCTTTTCCTAAAAATTTACAAGATTAAAAGTTACATTAAAATACCATGAATTTTAAATAAATCAACTAATACTTTTATTAGGATATATTCACTAGAATAACACAAATAAAATTTACACTCATTATAACTATAAAGACGAATAATAAATACTTGAGGTGTATTTTGAAAACTATACAATAGTACTTTTTACATAAAACCCCCCTTAAGTTTTATAAATTACAATAAGGCCCCTAGCAAGTACAGAACTTCAAATTACCTTTCTTTTAGTCTCACTCGGGTTAGAGTCTGACTATTTCTGACTTGAATATGATTCAAGTCAATCTATATTCCTTAATATTCCAACTCAATATGAATACATGAATCCCTGAATCCAGTTAACAACCTATTCAATTTGACTGAATCAAACCATGGATATACATCCATTATCCTGTTATTCCATTTAACTGATTATGCAGTTACAACATGTTTACTGATATCATGGTTTTGGTCAGTCACCCAACTTACATAAAACAATACAACAATACTGTTAAAACACTACGGGGTTTAAGGGGTAGATTGGTACGGAAGGTGTTAAAGGTGGCACGAGGTGGTCAGATTAAGACACCTAACCTATATTTTGTTGTTGTTGTACCGTGGCTTAACGGTTCCTTGTACTTTCCGTTTGCCCTGGTCTCTAGCATATAGAAACCCCCCTCGTATACACTGGCATCCTTCTGTACCAAGCTACAAACAACAGCGATAACATAACATTACAACAATAGTTTACACCTTAAAAATGTACATTCTTATTCAGTCTTCTCTACTTCCCTCTTACCTTTGGGACTTACCGAGCGACCTGTTCGCTGACGACATTCTGTTTCTCTCTCCTTTGAATGTCGTCAGGTGTTCTGGACCCGGCAGAAGTTGAGCCAACACAAGAAAACTTGGAGCAATTTGCCGAAGACTCTGCAGTATAATTTCATTGTACACTTTTCTTTTCAGTACTTTCCATTTCCTGTTATGCTACTGTTTAGGCATTTTCATTTCAGTTGTATTTCCTTTTTATGTACTGTACAAAGAATGTTAATAAATAAAAGTTGGTGTTCTTTTTATACTCTTGTCTCTTGTGTATTTATTTTTATATTGCTTAGCTACGCTTAGCGTATGTACTTCTGAGTACATACGTAGCGGACCTCGCCGTGTCCCCTTCGCCGTACACTGGGAAGCGGGGCGTGACACTTTGTTTAGGCTCTGCCCTTTTTATAATGCATAGCATTTATTAGAAACAAAGTGGTGTTCTGACAGTGCGCCACGTGGCGCATCAGGCGCTTTGCGCCAATTAAAGAGCGCATTGCGCTAGCGCACATAAGAGTGACACGTGTCGCTTAGCGATGAGCGCAAGTCTGTTAGCGCACTGCGCTTTATAAGTGTGCTGCGCCAGTTTATGGGTGCGCCAGTGAGTGACACGTGGCGCGCTCTGGCGCGGTGCGCCAGTCCAAGAGCGCGGTGCGCTATTTTTAGAAGCGCAAAGCGCAAACTGTTGTGTGGTTGACACGTGGCGCGTTCTGGCGCAGTGCGCCAGTCCAATAATCGCAAAGGCGCAATTCAAGAGTGCAAGGCACTGTCCAATAGCGCAGAGCACATTTTGATCATTTTAAGATCAAAGAACAGGTTTTTGTTCTTCAAAAGAGGGATTGCCTCAAGATCCAAGAATCAAAGTTCTTGTTCTTATCAAAAGGCTGTGCCTTTGTAGATCAGAAGATCTGTGAATGAAGTAAATTACTTTTTTTAATCCTTTATAATTAGATCTTTTTGATCTATCTCTTTTTTATTGAAAATCTTGATCTTGTTCTTAGATCACTGAACTTTTTAGAAGAAGATTCTTCTTTTTTAATGAGATGATTTCATCTCTGTTTTCAAGAATATAATTCTTTACCTTTAAAGATGAAGAAAATGATCTTCTTTCTTCAAAGGCTTGCCTTTCTTTCTCTCTGAGTTTTTTCTCAAAGTTTGCAGAGGGTTCTCTCTATGTGAGACTTGAAGTCTTGGGGCCTTTATATAGGGCCAATTGATTTGTTAAGTTAGTTGAAGAGATCTTTCTCTGATTGATTAGGGAATATTTCCCACCATTGGATCTTTGATCCTAAGGCTTCTATTTTACAGAAGATAATCTTCTTATTTTAATAAGATTGGAAAGATCTTTCCAGAATAGAATTTTAATTCATATTAATTAATAATTTATTATTTAAATTCCAGTGCTGGCGCAATTGGCGCTAGCGCACCTGCGTTTGACACGTGGCGCGCAGAGCGCAGCGCAGCGCACCTGTGTTTGACACGTGGCGCGCAGCGCAGAGCGCAAGGGATCTAAAGCGTTGCTTCATTTTTAAAATTTGAATTTTGAAACAGAGCTTTGCTCTGATTGGGGGTGCGCTGCCTAGGGCGCAGCGCTTCTGGCGCTGGCGTATTTGTTTTTGACACGTGGCGCTCACCGCGCAGCGCAAGAGATCTGAAGCGTTGCTTCAATTTTTAATTTTGAAATTCAAACAGAGCTTTGCTCTGATTGGGGGAAACAATCAAGATAGGGAAGATCCTGGTCGACAACGGGTCCTCCGTCAGCCTTTTCAATGTAAGGGTGTTGAAGATGATTTACATTAACGTGCAGCACCTGGCTCGGGATAAAATTACCATCTCCGGTTTTGACTCCCAATCTCGGGTTTATAATACTGACATTACGCTTCGGGCTGCTCATCACTGACGTCAAGTTCCATGTTATTGACGCCAAGACTTGCTACAACGCTTTACTCGGTAGGCCTTAGTTACATGAGTACAATATCATCCCTTCTACACAGCATCAATGCATGAAGTACTTCAAGAATGGCCTTGAGTACATAGTTACAGGGGAGCTAAACCCATTCTCTGTAAATGAAGTCGACAAATATGAAGACGCCAAGTACTTCTTACCAGACTTCGAAGATATGGAAAGATGCCGCAAACCGAAGAATAAACAAAAAGCCATCGTCGCTATCTCGATCTTTGGGAGCGATACCAAAGAGGATGAAGAGATGGTCTGTCACGCCCCACTTCCCAGTGTACGGCGAAGTGGACGCGACAAGGTCCGCTACGTATGTACTCAGAAGTACATACGCTAAGCGTAGCTACGCAATATAAAGTAAATCACAAGAGACGAATCATATAGAAATAACAGCAACTTTTATTAATAACATTCTTTGTACAATGCATGAAAAGAAAATACAACTGAAATGAAAAGCAATGCCTAAACAGTGGCATAACAGAAAATGAAAATACTGGAAAGAACAAGGTACAATTATCTAGAGCTCTGGATCTTCTTGGAACTGCTCCAAATCTTCACCGGTGAGCTCGATATCAGCTTGGTCCAACGCACCTGACGACATTCAAAGAAGAAAGAAATAGAATGTCGTCAGCGAACAGGTCGCTCGGTAAGTCTCAAGATAAAGAAGAATAGACAGAGAGTAAGAGAGAGAGAGAGAGTGTGTATCTTTTAATGCTGTATTGTATTGTCATATTATAGTAGTATGGTGTTAACGCTGTTGTTGTAGCTTGGTACAGAAGGATACCAGTGTATACGAGAGGGGTCTCAGTATACTAGAGACCAGGGCAAATGGAAGTACAAGGCTCCGTTATACAACCCGGAACAACGGCAATTGGATTCAGGTTAGGTGTCTTAATCTGACCACCTCGTGCCACCTTTAACACCTTCCGTACCAATCTACCCCTTAAACCCCGCGATGTCTTGTTTGTATTGTTATCTTGTAAACTTGTATTAATTGCATGATAGACTGACTGACCGACCGAAACCATGATATCAGGAAACGGTTATAACCGTAGAGTCATGTAAATGGAATACTGGGAAACATGTAAAAGGAATATCCATGGTTCGGTTCAGTTGAGTAGTTTGTTAACTGGATTTTGGGATTCATGTATTCATCTTGAGTTGAAATATAAAGAATATAGATTGACTTGAATCATATTCAAGTCAGAAATAATCAGACTCTAACCCGAGTCAGACAAAAAGAAATGTAATTAGAAGTTCAATAATTATTAGGGGCCTTTTTGTAATTTATAAAACTTGAGGGGGTTTTATGTAAAAAGTACTATTGTATAGTTTTCAAAATACACCTCAAGTATTTAATATTCGTCTTTATAGTTATAATGGGTGTGAATTTTATTTGTGTTATTCTAGTGAATATATCCTAATAAAAGTATTAATTGATTCATTTGAAATTCATGGTATTTTAATGTAATTTTAATCTTGTAAATTTTTAGGAAAATGTGGGAACTTTATATTATAATAAAATAGATGTCTAAATGATAATTAAATATATACTAATACAAGAATAATTTTAAATAAATATTTTATTTTCCAAAATCATATTTTTCTTAAATGCCGTATTTTAACCCTTCGAGACCGAATGCTCCTTGCGGAGGTCTGAATCTCGCACTACTAGCCCGCGGGTGCACGATGAACCGTACTATCCCTAACGGGTTCCCCAAAAGTGGGTTGTAGCGGCGCTTTGCTTAGGTTTAACAAATACTTTTCATTTAGGAAAACGGTTTTATAAATATAGGGTATTTATTTGCAAAAGAGTATAGTTTTTCGTATTTTAGTTGTTAGGGTTTCCTAAGCCAACTAGCCTATTTCTAAGGTCTAAACGATGAGTCATTAGAAGCCTCAAATCGCCTCTTCACCGTCAATTGCGGCCAGGTAAGTGCCAGGTAAGTGGGAAGGAACCACAGTCGTGGGCCTAATTAAAATCCACTAGCCTAGACACACTTGCCTAGACACCACAAGACAGTTTAGATAAACGATCGATGTCCATGACCAATCGTGTTTTCATTTTATTAAAAGATTTTATTTAGAAATGTTTAAAGCTTTCAATAAAGGTTATAAAGATCAGGGTATTTTAGTGAAAAGTTCTGTAATTTCGTATTCTGTGTTTTGATATTTATCAACTAGGGTTATATTGAGTGTGTGTAGAGGTAGGTCATTACCTCGTGATTTATTTTAAGTTTTGATGTCGTTTAGAGGTAAAACATGACATGTTAAAGTTGAAGGTATTAAATCGCAAGAATACGGTATTTGAAAATGTTATCATTTCATGTGTGAAAATTCATTCAAATTGGTTTCTACAAGTTTAGTGATCAAGATAAAGCTATTTAGGAGTGAGGGAATTAATTAAACTAAGAAAAATGAACTTCATGGTATTTTTATGAAAAGAATACGATATTGTAAATAAACTATCATTTCATGTGAGAAAGTTTGTTTAAATTTGTTTATGGGTGATTAATAGTCAACATGAATATAGGTAGGTGTTATGTATTAGGTGACAAGTGGAAATTTGTAGAAAAACCGAATCGGAAATCGGTTTGTCCGATTTCCGTCGGGTTCCAAAAAGTCGTATTTTTACATTTATAGAAAAGAGAGATAGAAGGGATGGGACTTACGGGTTTGGACAAGCTAAGGAGGCTAAGGGAAGTGGTGGCTGTCGGTGCGTCGAAAACGTCGCGAAAGTTCTTGTCCGAACGCCGGAATCCGTCGTCGGTTTCGGCAGCGCTTCGCTTCTCGCTCTTCGTACCAAGTTCTCGAGAATTTGGGAGAGTGGACTTAGAGTTGTGAGGTGAAAAGGTAGAGGGTAGGGGTCTTTATATAGGGCTAGGCTAGGGTTAGGGTTTTAATTAAAAAATATATAAAAATCATTAAAAATCATTAAACTTAGGAGTAAAAGGGATTTATTGGCCAAATTAAAACCGATCCAGGTATAATAAGTGTGCAAGAGGGTTGACCAAGTCAAGAGCCAACTTTTCTCAGTTGGTGACTCGGCCGTCCGGCCAAGTCCGGCCGGCGGCGCCGGACCGAGTCGGCCGAGTCGCCGGCCGGCGGCACCGAGTCGGGCCGAGTCGGGGGTCCATT
The DNA here is from genome assembly GCA_030015575.1 of Agapanthus africanus. Taxonomy (NCBI): domain Eukaryota; kingdom Viridiplantae; phylum Streptophyta; class Magnoliopsida; order Asparagales; family Amaryllidaceae; genus Agapanthus; species Agapanthus africanus. Next base: position 104,278,976 of record JASDDO010000031.1, on the reverse strand, counting down.
GGCCGGGGAATTTCTGGGGATACAATTTGGTATATTTACTTTTTATTGTCCAGTACATATTTTGGGAGTTATGGCCTTTTTACCATTGACTTCCAAAAAAAATTAAAACAAAATAAATACAAAAATAATGTGGGGCATGGGATTTGAACTCCGGTGGCTTGGTTCAACAGTGCAAGATATTACCAATGAGCTACAAGCTCCTTCTTGTAATTATTGTGGTTTTTAATTACTTAAACTGATAGCAGCAAGAATAAATACTCCTAGTATACATTAAATTTAAAGTAATTTCTTGTACACTAAAAATGGAGTTATTTCATTCTTGTAGCTTGTAATTAAAAACAAAAATAATTACCTAAATCTTGTGCTCAGGCTAAAATACCCCTTTGTGGATTTTAAAAATATTTTGAAAAAAATTTGTATAGGAAAAGGTGTATAAGAAAATTAGGGTTGTTACATGGTCTACTCGGGACAACCCCAAGGCAACGGGCTGGGACTATCTACTCCTATTCTAGCCTTTGGCAGTGACTCTGAGGACAAGGCCAACGCGGTGTTCTCCATCCACCCATCAATGCAGACCTTCGCTGAAGCTGATCAGAGTTTGCAAATTACCATGGTTCCGCAGCGGCACTACAAAGAACTTGATGCACTTGATTCGTATAGCGTGCAAGAGCTGCAGACCTTCTACGTCCCTCCTAAGCAAAGAGGTGAGAAGGCGATCCTTTTCTACCAATCCATGGAGACTAAAGTGGAGAAAGAAGTATGGCACGGTGCCGAACCTGCACTCGACAACCTTCAACCAATCTGTCTTCCCAGATACTACGCAGAAGACTGAAAAGGCTATTAAGATGCCAAGGCGTACCCTTCAAACAGACTGCTCGACAAGCCCAATTCTATAACAAGATTTGGAACGTTCCCAGGGCTCAGTGGAAGATTCCCAACGGGAGAATGGAGACGACTGGCCTTGGATACGTTCAGTCCAAGAAACGGGAGCGATTCCATGGCTGCCATGTCATATATAACTCCGGTGGAGAAGCGAATACATTTCTAGATAGCGTTGGTGTTGAACCAGAGCAAGATCCCGCCGTGAGAAGACCAAGCCCTTCATTCGAAAAGCAGATTGACAAACTAATAAGAGAAGCGGGTCAAAGGGTTCGGGATGGCCACAGCCGCGAAATGGCTATTTATGAAAAATCCCGGACGAAGCGTATCATTCAGCAGGTTACGGAGGATGACGATCCCTTTCACCCCTGTTCCCCTCTGAACCACGGAGATGCAACCACGCAGGTCCGTCTTGCATGAAATTCGGGGCAGATGCTAATTGGTGCTATTCATCCACTTCTCCAAAGATGACAAGTTGATTTATGGAACCATGTATCGAAGGTTTAAACGGATGCGGCCGATGTAGCAGACTTCGTCAGATTCCCCCTCGCTTAAGGGGTTTTTGATTGTGGGGACGCTCTTCCCTGCAGGCGCAAGCCCTTATAGTTAATCACGCTACCGCATTGCGGTAACGACTTTCTCCTTCTCCATATGATCACTTCGTGTCGTGGGTGTTTGTTTTGTGTTTAGGTGCCCATGGATTGTATACGGAGACTAAGTTATGTTGTTGCCCGTAGGGCGTGGATTAGTCCAAATCCGTATCTTTCTTAGATTTGGTTTTGGGGGGGTTGTGTTTAAGGATACGTTAGCCTTATTTGAGGCTAAGATCAACTCAAACGTTTGTTAAGGACACGTTAGTATAATTCTAGACTAAGATCAACTTAACGGGATCGTTTAGATCCGACAAGAGAGCAATTGGGCTCTATTGTTTAGTTTAGTGACATTGCGGTCGATAATTAGTTTAAGGACATTACAGTCCATTGTTAGTTTTAAGACATTGTGGTCAAGGTTAAGGACATCATAGTCCGTGGATTTAAGGACACCATAGTCCGTTGTTAGTTTTAAGACATTACGGTCGAGGTTAAGGACATCATAGTCCGTGGGTTTAAGGACTCCACAGTCCGATGTTAGTTTTAAGACATTACGGTCAAGGTTAAGGACATCATAGTCCGTGAGTTTAAGGACCTCACAGTCTGGTATTAGTTTTAAGACATCACGGTCGAGGTTAAGGACATCATAGTCCATGAGTTTAAAGACCCCACAGTCCGTAGTAATGTATGGTTGTCGGGACCCGTCACCTCTCTGACGACGTTGAGGGATTACAACGACGGATATCAGAGGAGTGAAGAGATGTACCCTCGAACCGGGTGTAAATTGATTGGAAGAGCAGTTGTGCTCAGTTCAATTTATATTGAGGACTTATGGCCAGAATTGGGCTAAGTCCAGTTAAAAATGTTTAACATTTTCATTTATGTTTGGCCTGTTAGGCCTTTGTTTGGGCTCTGCCCTTTTTATAATGCATAGCATTTATTAGGAACAAAGTGGTGTTCTGACAGTGCGCCACGTGGCGCATCAGGCGCTTTGCGCCAATTAAAGAGCGCATTGCGCTAGCGCACATAAGAGTGATACGTGTCGCTTAGCGCTGAGCGCAATTCTATTAGCACACTGCGCTTTATAAGTGCGCTGCGCCAGTTTATGGGTGCGCCAGTGAGTGACACGTGGCTCGCTCTGGCGCTGTGCGCTAGTCCAAAAGCGCAGTGCGCTATTTTTATAAGCGCAAATTGTTCTGTGGTTGACACGTGGCGCGTTCTGGCGCTGTGCGCCAGTCCAATAAGCGCAAAAGCGCAATTCAAGAGTGCAAGGCACTGTCCAATAACGCAGAGCGCATTTTGATCAATTTAAGACCAAAGAACAAGTTTTTTGTTCTCTTAAAAGAGGTTTTGCCTCAAGATTCAAGAACCAAAGTTCTTGTTCTCATCAAAAGGCTATGCCTTTATATATCAAAAGATCTGTGAATGAAGTAAATTACTTCTTTTAATCTTTTATAATTAGATCTTATTGATCATTTTCTTTTTTACTGAAGATCTTGATCTTGTTCTTAGATCTCTGATCTTTTTAGAAGATGGTTCTTCTTTTTTTTTTTAATGAGATGATTTCATCTCTGTTTTTCCAAGAATATAATTCTTTACCTTTAAAGATGAAGAAAATGATCTTCTTTCTTCAAAGGCTTGCCTTTCTTTCTCTTTGAGTTTTTTCTCAAAGTTTGCAGAGGGTTCTCTCTATCTGAGACTTGAAGTCTTGGGGCCTTTATATAGGGCTAATTAATTTGTTAAGTTAGTTGCAGAGATCATTCTCTGATTGATTTGGGGATATTTCCCCACCGTTGGATCTTTGATCCTAGGGCTTCTGTTTTACAGAAGATAATCTTCTTATTTCAATAAGATTGGAAAGATCTTTCTAGAACAGAATTTTAATTCTGATTAATTGATAATTTATTATTTAAATTCCAGTGCTGGCGCAATTGGCGCTAGCGCACCTGCGTTTGACATGTGGCGCGCAGCGTAGAACGCAGCGCAATTGCGCTAGCGCGCCTGCGTTCGACACGTGGCGCGCAGCGCAGAGCGCAAGGAATCTGAAGAGTTGCTTCAATTTTAAATTTTGAATTTTGAAACAGAGCTTTGCTCTGATTGGGGTGCGCTGCCTAGGGCGCAGCGCTCTTGGCGCTGGCGTGTCTGCTTTTGACACATGGCGCGCAACGTGCAGCGCAAGGGATCTGAAGCGTTGCTTCAATTTTTGAATTTTGAAATTCAAATAGAGCTTTGCTCTGATTGGGGGAAACAAATTCCCCCCCCCCAACGTTGCGCTCACGTGGCGCACACGTGATGCAGCGGTGGCAACATCTGAGCCATTGGATCAACTCAGAAGTTGAGGAGGCGCTTCAGCGCCTATAAATAGGACCCTTGGTCCTCAGATGATTTTCATCTTTCCTTCAAGAATTTTAATCTCAGAGCCTTGCTCTTCTTTCCAAGAACTTCAAGAGTTAGAACTCTAGAAAATTTTTAGGTATAAATTAAATTAAATTAAATTAATTCTAATAACTTAGGGGTTTTACCCATTAATAGAGCCTTGCTCTCATAGATCTTTTGATCTAAAGAAAACCCCTTTAGGGTTTCGTACACAGAGCCTTGCTCTCATGAACCCATAGATCTAAATAGATCTTTCCTTAGGGTTTCTTAGCCCATGGGTCAGAGCTCTGCTCTTTTGACAATGTTTAGATCTTTTGATGAAGAAATCTTAAGAGTTTTTTCATGCATCTTTAAGATCCCAGAATTTTAATTTTCAAGAATTAATTTTCATTAAGTTTTGGTGGATTTTCCATCATCATTACAGAGCTAGGCTCTTTAAGGAATTTTATTGCCTCGTGACCAGAGTTTGACAAGTGTCACTCTATTACAGAGCTTTGCTCTAAAAGGGAGATTTTCTCCTTGTCTCGAGAGATTTCTCATTCAATGAGAATATTCTTTGAGGATTTCCTCATTAATTGACAGTCTTATCCAATGATGAGGCTGTCTTGTTAATTGATGCGTTGTCATCTGGATTTTGTGGTTCCCCCTTTGGTCCTCTTTCCACTACATTGCAGTGTGGTACAAAAATTTTTAGAGTACCGAGCGTCGGGATTTTAAAATGAAATTATAATACTGATAATTGAATTTCGTTTTTTCTTGCAGGAGACATGTCTTCTGACCTCTCGTTCCCGTTTTTTGTTCAGAGGGAGGATTCCCTGAGGCACCGGTAGACCGGGAGGTTCTTGCTCTCATTAAAGACTACGACCCGGAGTACAAAAACCTTCACTTGTGGGGTAGATGGTACGACCAAATAATTAAAGGTCGCCGAAGCTTCTCTTGTGCGACGCCATCGGATCCGATCTCTTCAATCTCATATGCAGATATACCCCCGGTGAACTATGCCGTGGAGGTCGTAAACTGGAATTCGGAGGGTCTTCTTCAACCTTCGATTGCTGCCATACCCATGCAGCTGCCGGCAGCCTTGGATATTTTGAGGCGGCGCATATGCCAGGGTGAGTCACGCCCTTGGGGACAACCCTACAACATCGGGTTGACCCCTCGACACTCGACAGGGTATCTGCAATAGGCCAGGTACATTTTGTCAGCGAAGAAGATGCATCTTTTGAAGATCGGTCTATACCCTGCAGTTTACGCCTCGTTGTTCGAGTATTCTGCTCCTCCGACATGGTGGATTAAGGAGTTCGTAGAGCAATGGAACATCCCCACCCATACATTTCTTCTAATGGACAGGGAAGTTTCCATCCCTCTAAAAGAATTTGCTGAGATTTTCGGTCTACCGGTGAGGGGGGAGCACTATGAGGAGCTACTTCCTCCGGACGAATACGTTTTCGCCACCAAGCCGTTGGTGATGGACTTAACGCCAGAGAACGCTATTCAGCACCAGTTTCCGAGTCTAATAAAGGTGCTGAATATGTATGAAAGTCTTTTCTTGGAATCGGGAGGCCGGGGAGTTAGCTTCGCAGATTTCATCGCCCGCTTTCTTCGACCGGAGATTCTATCGCAACGGGGTGAAAATTTTGCCAAGCTTGACGACCCCTTCGGCCTTGGCTTAGATCGTCGACCAGCACTGGAAGCCGATCAAAAAGGTTTTTATCTTCCCGATGCCGCCATCATCCCTTTGTCGGAAATCGCTGCTCCGGGCATCGACGAGGAGACTTTCTTTCTCGGGTTTCTGGGGCTATGGTTGTGCTGGTTCGCGCTCCCCATGCACCCTCGCTATATGAGACCGTCCATCTTCTACCCAGCACATCGAATGGTGGATGGCATACAATTGGCAATCGGGATTGCCGGGTTGGCCCATCTGTACCATGGTCTTAGCATGGCGGCGGACGCAACTGAACCGGGGGTGCAACCCACTAATTTCCCGATGCACTACTTCACTTCGTGGATGGAAATGCACGTGCTCGGGGTATTTGGTATTCATAAAAGACCCTCGTTTTACGAGAAGTACAGATTCCCGAGAGTTATGCGGCTGATCGGCGCTTCTATCGTGAATCCGCCTCCGCGGGAGGCTAGGGGGTTGCTTCTTCGTCTGCGCACGGTCGGAGCGGGTATTTCTTTCACGGACAAGGTCCTGACAATCGACCCGGAGACCTCCAAGGCGGTGTTGGCGTTGCGCGATAATTTCAAGGACGGGGCCTCCGTATTGAAAGCCCGGGAGATTCTACATCTATACTCCATTAGGCCGAGCTTCCTCGTATTTAGGCAGAACGAGGCGGCTCTTTTTATAAGGTACAACCCCCACCGTTTCGCCCAACAACTGAGTTATAACCAGGGGGTCCCACTGGAGGCATTTTTGGAAGAGCATGCGGCCACCAGAGAGGGAATACGGAGTGCACTGCATCACTTTATGCGGTTAAATACGGGCTCCCACTTCTTCATTAGCGAGCAGACTTGCATTCCAAGGGCCCTCAATGTATACGGGGCCTGGTATCAACACGCGATGAGCGCTGTTATCAGGGAAGAGAAGCGGTTGTTGCTTGATTGCAAGGGTGCGCCCCCCGCCAGCGATCGCAGCGCCCCCCTAAAGCGAAGGACTCGTGTCCCTCCTCCACTAAGAGGAGATGTTGGAGATGAGCCTCCACGTGTGCTAAGCCCTACGCGTGGATTGCCATGTGATCCTGTGGACGTGCCCTCAGCGTCCCGTGCTCCCGTGGAGACGGTAAACGTGGTTTCGCCCGAATCCGGCGTGGGCTCGGACATCGGGACCCGCCGTCCCAAGGTGCCCACGAAGCGTAAGCTGATTTTGGGTGCGCCCGGAGTTCGCACGCAGAAGAGGAGGAAGAATTCGATCCTCTCTGCTGACGTTCCATTTGGTCAGGAACCTCATGCTCCTTACAACGAGGGCTTGAGTGAGTACGGGACCACTAGGGCTTATTTATGCCGCCAGACGACACTGATCTGGCGGCCGCTATCGCAGCTTCTGAGCGATTGGCAAGGCGCGACAAGTAGTTGGCTAAACTCGCGCAATCAGGTAATCACTAGTTGTATATTTCGTCATTGCATCGTACCTCTATCATTGTTTTTGACTAACGTTTTTCCTTCTTTAACAGGCATTTCTACCGAAGAAGCCATCGCTGCTTCTCTCAAAACTTTTGAGGAGGAGGAACGCCTCAGAGCATCCTTAGGCCTTGGTACATTTCGGTTCGCTATGTTTCTGCTTCCATTTTTTTTATGAGTCATCTGACCCTCTCTTTATCTTATCGGCGGGACCACAAGACCTATCTCGCAAGCCGATGCGGGAATTCTCCCCAGGCCAGCAACTGAAGTCCCGGCCTCTTAGAGATTGCCGCAGGAGGCCTTACTTAAAAAGCCAATGATGGAAGCTTTGACAGCTCTGGAGGCAACCCTGAATGCGGACGATGACGCCTTGCTGAAGGAGGCTTCCCAAAGGTCTGTCATGACGGCCCGGGAGGAAAGGAAGCGTCTGAGGCGCGCAGCAAGGGAGAGTAGAGCTGCCTTGGCTGCGGGAGCAGGCTCAAGCGCCGTTACTCCCGCTGCTACTCCTTCAGAGGAGCTCCCAGACGCCTTGTCTACTGCTCATAGACGGGTGGCACGTGCAGCTCGGGAAGCCAACGGTAAATCCACCTCAGGTAATGTATTTTTGAGGCTTTGTTGTCAAAGTTTTAGACTATCAGTTCTTATATATCTTGTCCTGCAGGGCCGAGTCTTACTGAAGGAGTGGCGGCGACTGTCGAGCCAGAGGGGACAGTAGAAGAGGTAGCCGCTGAACCCGAGGCGACGGTAGGCGATGTAACCGTAATTGCCGGGCCCGAGATAATAGCTGACGAGACAGTCACGACTGCTATGCCCGAGATGGCTACCAATGCTGAGCCCAAGGTGGCGGCGGGTGAGACGGCTGCTACGGCCGAGCCTAAGGCAGCAGTGGATGAAATGGTTGCTACGGACGAGCCTATGGCAGCGATGGACGAGACTGCTGCGACCGCTGAGCCCGAAGTGGTAGCGGGTGAGACGGTTGCTATGGTCGAGCCTGAGGCAGCAGTGGACGAAACGGTTGTGACCACTGAGCCCGAGGGGGTAACGGGCGAAACGGGCATGATCGTTGAGCACGAGATGGCCGCTCTTTCTTAAGAGTCGGGCACCGCTCCGATCATCGCTCTCCCTGCTTACGGTTCCTTATCGTCTCCCGACGTCGCGAGCATGACGACGGCTCCTGTAGAGTCGGGCGATGAGGCAACGGGAGGTGAGACCATCCTAATGGAGGAGGGAGACGCCACCGTTGCATCAAGTGACGCCCCCATTAGGGTTCCGACCGGCGACTCTTCAGGTAAATCTTGGGTCACCGCCCTTCTTTCTTTATTCTGCAATATTTCCTAATAAAGTTTATCTTGCTTCTAATGCAGGTGTGGCTAGTGCTGAAATCGAGCTGCTCGAGACAGCGCCGCCAGTTACCGCCCTGATGGTGACCACCCCTCTGCCTTCTCTCGCACCGTCGCAAATGCCGGAAGGTACGGATTTGTAACCTAGTCTTATCCCTCAGGCGTATAATTCATGTACTGACGTCGAGTCATCGCGTTTTTGCAGGAGTTCTTCTTGACCATCTGTACCAGGTGTTGCACCCACATTTCTCCTTCTTGTCAAAGATTAGTCCACATGCTGATGCCGGTGAGTATTTTCTTTAAACGACGTCCTCTTGTTTAACGAGTAGTCGCATTATTTCTAATCTCTTCCTTATATTGCTTGTAGCCTTACGAATCGAAGGAGGGGACGAGGCCATCGTTGCGCCACCAGTACTCCCAGCTCTGCCCCCTGCTGCAGCCGGTATAGTAGACTCTACTTTTTGCTTGTTTTCTTTATTTCTTGAGCCAACATCTGATTATGATCTATTTTGCAGCAATCACATCGACTCCAACTCCGTTCGAGTCTCGTATCATAATGCCGGTCGGGCCCTTTTTAATGAGTCCATCATCCAAAGGTGCTGTGACCAGCCTGTGGATGTTAAGCGAGTATATCGAGGAGTTCGACGCAGAGGCTCCCACATCTGCCATGGATTTTTCCGCAGAGATTAACCCTATGCTGGCGACGCTCATGAACTTTCACGGTGAGGGCGTCGTTGAGTATTGGGTTAATCGCTGCCGGGAGGTCGAGGCTTGCTTGAATGAGCTTGAGCTTAAGCGTCCGGCACCTGAGATTCTGGCCACAAGCACTCAACGGATGGCATAGATCAAGCAAAGCGCTTCTTACTTCCGCCATCTCGAACAAGAAGTAGCTTTAAAGCAAAGGGAATGCAAAGAAACTTCAAGCGAGTCTACTCGACTGCGTGCTGAGGTCGACGCGAACGCTGCCCAGGTGAAAGTTATCTTCGAGGGCCTTCTGCAATGTATCTCTGATGGGTTAGTATTGAAGCAGAAGCTCGATGTCGTTGAGCGTGATGCCCAAGATCGTGAAGCAGCTCAGCGAGCTGTCGAAGAACAACTCTCATCCTACTTGCAACAGCGAGCCCAGGTCGAAGCAGAGTTGGCGACTCCATCTCTGCGAAAGTTTTGACGGAGTCGTTTGGAAGCTCGGAGTACCACTCAAACGATGTCTCCGATAAGCTGCCGACGAATTGGCGAAGCAAGAGCTTATCATCGCCGCCGGTGTTGCCACAAAGAGCCCTGAACTGGGCGACATGTTGATGGGGATTGCCTGTCCCCTTGTAGACATGGAATTTCGGGATCGTGTAGCCCGGCGGGTATTTTATCTGATCATACCAGCCCGGATATGGTCGCCCCGTTTTGACGACTTGGCCGGCCGCTTCATTTGCCTGGTGAACTCGCATTTGTTGAGCAATATAATCATCCAAGGTGGACTTAGAGATTGTTTCCTCTTTGGCTGCTGAAAGAGCCGGAGGTAGATTTGACGTTTCTCCTCTGTCGTCTTCGAGGATAATCAGAGGATCTTCAGCTGGAGGATCCGGCTAGATCATCATGCCCACCATGTCTTGGAATAGAAGAGTCATCTGCTTTATATTGGTCGCTTGTTCCGCAGCCTCCTTGCCCTTCTTTTCAAGCATTCTACGAAGAAATTCAGCATCAGTCTCGTGTTCGCGACATTTTTCTGATGACGCCTCCGGGCTTTCTTTTGGCCCGGTGAGTGCGGCCATCGCAGTCAGCATTTCCTGGAGCTTCTGTTGCTACTGTTCCTGGGCTCTTGTGATGGATCGGGTGAGTGGTTGATGGCCCGTAGAAGCGCGGCTATCCTCTTTCCCGGATGCCATGTAAACGGTATGGACCGTTATGCCCCCAGACTTAGGGCGTTTGGGTTCAGTGCCTTTGACATTTGTCGCATGCATGGGGTCTTATCCGGCCTTCTCTTCTTATGAGCGGTCGAAGTTGAGGGGGCCGTCGCAGTGGGCACCCAGACAGCTTTTCGTGGCTTGGCAGGATGGCTTTCTACCTGTCGGACCTTCAGCTTCTTGTGCTGGCGGGAGAAATTTGGATCGATCACCGAGTCCCGGACCTGCCGCCAGACTTTGTAGATCTTGGAGGATAGCCGCTGCGGGGACTGTTCTGGCTTTGCTTCTGCAACCTTCTCCAGTGGAGGAGGAGACCTTTTCAGTACGGCGGTAGGAGAATTCCTACGCACCTTATTCAGCAGCTCAAAGTTGTTCCCAGTTGGAACAGCAGCATTAATTTCCGCCGTCGGGGCTGGTGGAGTTAGCCCAGAAGGGGAGTTGCCTCCTGACTTCCTCACTCGGCGCCAGTGGCGACGTCGAGCATGTCGAGCTGATGGAGTTGGCTCGGTGACGGGGATGGCCTTGTCTTGCCCCCTGTTCAGGTGAGGGGCCGTTGCCGGTGTCAGCCTGTTAAAGACTGAGGTTCTTTGAGTAGCAGGAGCGAGAGTGGGAGTTGGGATGGTCAGTCTTGTAAAGACTGACCCCTTAGCAGGAGAAGCCGCCTTGACGACTTCAGGAGCAGGGTTGGTTACTCTCTTCGGAATAACCTTCTCTAAGATTGCAGGCTTCATTGTGGGCCCACAGGAATTTTGGCCCAATCTGGAGAAGACCGAGGCGCCGGTGCTGGACGACCCGTTGAGAGGGGCTACAGTAGTTGTAAGTCGATCGAAGACCGACTTCTTGGGAGCTTCTGGTAAGGGCACGGGAGCAGTGAAGCTCGTTGGCGGGAGCATGGTCCCGAAAACAGCCCTGTGGTGGCTCGAGTGACCTGTTACACCAGCATTGTGAACAGGGAAGCCGCCTGGGGCCCATAAGATATACCCCCAGTTGAGGCAGGACGTGGGTTGCAGTTGCATGTGGAACACTTTAAGCAGGTGAACGCCATTGCTGTTTTGCTTTCTGTGCCAAGCAAGAAACCAAATCTTACTAACTTGAAACCCAAGGGCAGCCATTAACAAACCGCGATTCGTTCGCGAATACGACACACGAAGTGTGGAGTGGAAAGAGGAAAAGGTCCAACCGGGCGTGCCAGAATCTGTTCCCCTCCGAACCACGGAGACGCGACCGCGCAGGTCCGTCTTGCCTGAAATTCGGGGCAGATGCTAATTGGTGCTATCCGTCCACCTCTCCGAAGATGCCAAGTTGATTTATGGCACCATGTATCGAAGGTTTAAACGGATGCGGCCGATGTAGCAGACTTCATCAGATCCCCCCTTGCATGAGGGGTTTTTGATTGTGGGGACGCTCTTCCCTGCAGGCGCAAGCCCCTGCAGTTAATTATGCTACCGCATCGCGGTAACAACTTTCTCCTTCTCCATATGATCACTTCGTGTCGTGGGTGTTTGTTTTGTGTTTGGGTGCCCGTGGATTGTATACGGAGACTAAGTTATGTTGTCGCCCGTAGGGCGTGGACTAGTCCAAATCCGTATTTTTCTTAGATTTGGGTTTGGGGGGTTGTGTTTAAGGATACGTTAGCCTTATTTGAGGCTAAGATCAACTCAAACGTTTGTTAAAGACACATTGGTCTAATTCTAGACTAAGATCAACTTAACGGGATCGTTTAGATCCGACAAGAGAGCAATTGGGCTCTATTGTTTAGTTTAGTGACATTGCGGTCGATAATTAGTTTAAGGACATTATGGTCCATTGTTAGTTTTAAGACATTGCGGTCAAGGTTAAGGACGTCATAGTCCGTGGATTTAAGGACTCCACAGTCCGTTGTTAGTTTTAAGACATTACGGTCGAGGTTAAGGACATCATAGTCCGTGGGTTTAAAGATTCCACAGTCCGATGTTAGTTTTAAGACATTACGGTCAAGGTTAAGGACATCATAGTCCGTGAGTATAAGGACCTCACAGTCCGGTATTAGTTTTAAGACATCACGGTCGATGTTAAGGACATTATAGTCCATGAGTTTAAGGACCCCACAGTCCGTAGTAATGTATGGTTGTCGGGACCCGTCACCTCTCTGACGATGTTGAGGGATTACAACGACAGATATCAGAGGAGTGAAGAGATGTACCCTCGAACCGGGTGTAAATTGATTGGAAGAACAGTTGTGCTTAGTTCAATTTATATTGAGGACTTATGGCCAGAATTGGGCTAAGTCCAGTTAAAATTTTTTAACATTTTCATTTATGTTTGGCCTGTTAGGCCTTTGTTTGGGCTCTGCCCTTTTTATAATGCATAGCATTTATTAGGAACAAAGTGGTGTTCTGACAGTGCGCCACGTGGCGCATCAGGCGCTTTGCACCAATTAAAGAGCGCATTGCGCTAGCGTACATAAGAGTGACACGTGTCGCTTAGCGCTGAGCGCAAGTCTATTAGCGAACTGCGCTTTATAAGTGCGCTATGGGTGCGCCAGTGAGTGACACGTGGCGCGCTCTAGCGCTGTGCGCTAGTCCAAGAGCGCAGTGCGCTATTTTTATAAGCGCAAAGCGCAAACTGTTCTGTGGTTGACACGTTGCGCGTTCTGGCGCTGTGTGCCAGTCCAATAAGCGCAAAGGCGCAATTCAAGAGTGCAAGGCACTGTCCAATAGCGCAGAGCGCATTTTGATCAATTTAAGATCAAAGAACAAGTTTTTTGTTCTCTTAAAAGAGGCTTTGCCTCAAGATTCAAGAACTAAAGTTCTTGTTCTCATCAAAAGGCTATTCCTTTATAGATCAAAAGATCTGTGAATGAAGTAAATTACTTCTTTTAATCTTTTATAATTAGATCTTTTTTATCTTTTTCTTTTTTACTGAAGATCTTGATCTTGTTCTTAGATCTGTGATCTTTTTAGAAGATGGTTCTTCTTCTTTTTTTTTAATGAGATGATTTCATCTCTATTTTTCCAAGAATATAATTCTTTACCTTTAAAGATGAAGAAAATGATCTTCTTTCTTCAAAGGCTTGCCTTTCTTTCTCTTTGAGTTTTTTCTCAAAGTTTGCAGAGGGTTCTCTCTATCTGAGACTTGAAGTCTTGGGGCCTTTATATAGGGCCAATTGATTTGTTAAGTTAGTTGCAGAGATCTTTCTCTGATTGATTTGGGGATATTTCCCCACCGTTGGATCTTTGATCCTAGGGCTTCTATTTTACAGAAGATAATTTTCTTATTTTAATAAAATTGGAAAGATCTTTCTAGAATAGAATTTTAATTCTGATTAATTGATAATTTATTATTTAAATTCCAGTGCTGGCATAATTGGCGCTAGCGCACCTGCGTTTGACACGTGGCGCGCAGCGCAACTGCGCTAGCGCGCCTGCGTTCGACACGTGGGGCGCAGCGCAACTGCGCTAGCGCTCCTGCATTCGACACGTGGTGCGCAGCGCAACTACGCTAGCGCTCCTGCGTTCGACACGTGACGCGCAGCGCAGAGCACAAGGAATCTGAAGCGTTGCTTCAATTTTAAAATTTGAAACAGAGCTTTGCTCTGATTGGGGGTGCGCTGCCTAGGGCGCAGCGCTCCTGGCGCTGGCGTGTCTTCTTTTGACACGTGGCGTGCAGCGCGCAGCGCAAGAGATCTAAAGCGTTGCTTCAATTTTTGAATTTTGAAATTCAAACAGAGCTTTTCTCTAATTGGGGGAAACAACCCCCAACCCGTTGTGCGCTCTCGTGGCAAAAAGAAAGCCCGACTCAGAAGCAATGATAAGATCAAGAACGAGGACGGCTTTTAAAGGCAGCGAAGCAGATCCAAGAAGACACACGAGCGAGGAAAAGCTGGAACCCGTCTTTTATGAAGAAGATGGGTCGAGAGTACTCTTTCCCTCAAGACAAGACAAGGAAAATATTCGACCTTGTCATAAAGCATCAAATGATGGTGCTCCCGGAGTCTCAGCATCCCGAACAGATAAACGAGGTCCATCATCCGGATTATTGCTCCTACCACTGAGTAGTGGGACATCCTCTTGAAGACTGCTTCACCTTCAAAAACCGGGTTGAAGATCGGTATCAGTAAGGCAAGTTTGCTCTATCCGACAGTTGGAGGATAGCCCCGCCACGAAAGCATGAGCCAAGAACAACCTATACTGTGAGGGAAAGTCTAGATCAGCATTGAGCTTGGAAACGAGCTCATACCTGCCATATGTTAACATTCTCAAAGGAAGGAGAGTACGAGAATACGAACGGCCTCCCCCAGTGCTTCACAAATGAAGATGAGAACGAGTTGATCTCAGAATTTCCACTTGCGCCAAAAGAGCTGGAAGATGAGATACACACTACAGCAGACAACCTGAGAAAAATCGACTTGGGGACGGCAAATGAGCCAAGGCCAACGTTCGTCAGTGAGCTGCTGTCTGAGAAACAGGTAGCCACGTTAAAGGACGTACTTATGCAGTATAAAGACTGTTTCGCATGGAACTATTTTGAGATGCCGGGATTAGATCCAGAGATGGCTATGCATAAACTGGCGATATCGCCGGACGTCAAGCCAGTCAAATAGGCGCCGTGAAGAATGCGGCTCGAGCTTGAGATGAGTATCAATGCCGAAGTCAAGAAGCTAATCAACTCCGGCTTCATCCAAGAAGATCAATACCCCGACTGGATCGCCAATATCGTTCCGGTGACGAAGAAAAATGGGACAGTAAGCGTCTGCGTAGATTTTCGGGATCTCAACAAAGCTTGTCCGAAAGATGACTTCCCAGTGCCTGTTACCGAGCTGATGGTAGATAACACGTCCACTCATGAAGTATTCTCCTTCATGGATGGATCTTCAGGGTATAATCAAATAAAGATGCATCCCGAAGACCCAAAGCATACCGCTTTCCGGACTCCGCTGGGCATATTCTGCTATAAAGTGATGCCATTCAGTCTGAAGAACGCTGGCGCCACCTACCAGAGGGCCATGACAAAGATCTTCGATGACCTCGTACATAAGGTTGTTGAATGTTATATCGATGACCTCGTGGTGAAAAACAAATCATACGAGAAACACTGGAAGCATTTGAAAATAGTGTTCCAGCGTCTTCGGAAATATAATCTGAAGATGAACCCTCTGAAATAGGCGTTTGGAGTTTCCTCGGGCAAATTCTTAGGATTCATCATACGACACCGGGGCATCGAAATAGACCCGTCAAAGATCAAGGCAACTATGGAAATGCCTGTGCCAAGAACTCTCAAGCAACTACAGTCTCTCTAAGGAAAGCTCGCGTATATCCGACGGTTCATAGATAACCTCTCCGGCAAATGCCGCCCCTACAGTCATCTAATGAAGAAAGGGACCCCATTAGTTTGGGATCGCAAATGCCAAAGCGCACTGGACGAAATCAAGCAATATCTGCAGAATCCGCCGGTACTGACCGCTCCGATCAAAGGAAAGCCCCTCATCCTATACACAACAGCCCTTGAAGGTTCTTTAGGCGCGTTATGGGCACAAGAAAATGACCAAGGGAAGGAGAGAGCTCTCTACTATTTGAGTTGAGTTCTCCTGGGGGAAGAAAAAAACTACTCCCCAATCGAAAAGCATTCCCTGGCATTGATCTTCGCGGTAACGAAGCTCCGACATTACGCCTTGGCATATGAGGTTCATCTCATATCAAATGTGGATCCTCTCAAGTATTTGATGTCAAGAGCCATGCTAATAGGAAGGCTTGCCAAATGGGCCCTCCTCTTGATGGAGTTCTCGATAGTATATCGACCCCTCAAGGCAATAAAAGGCCAGGCCATCACCGACTTTCTCGTTGAACATCCGATACCTACCGACTCTCCCTTGAACTGTGAGTTGCCGGACAAATACGCGTTTGACGCAATTGACAGGGAGAAAGAAGGGAATGATACCCGATGGGAACTCTACTTCGATGGAGCGTCCTCCTTGAAGAAGTGAAAGAAAAACACCCCCATGATTAAAGCTGGGGTGGGCCTTATCTGTGTGACTCCACAGGGAGGGATAATACGTTTTGCCCTTTCCTTAACGGAGCCAAGAACAAACAATGAAGCTGAGTATGAAGCTTTGATAGCAGGTCTTGAGATTGCTGTCAATATGGGGATCGAAAACCACCTCATATATGGAGACTCCCAGCTGGTCGTTAGCCAAGTTAATGGTGACTACCATACGTGCAAGCCAGAACTGATCAGGTATGGTGAAAGAGTGCAGCAATTGCTGACGCAAATCCCCTACTACACCCTGAAAAGCATACTGCGTGCGAAAAATAGCAAAGCAGATGCGTTAGCCAAGCTCACTACAGAACTAGCCGACGAAAACTTCGATGACGTAAAGATCATTGTGCAAAGTCGCTGGATTCTCGCGCCAGCAGAAATATCTCCGAAGTCGTCTAAAGAAAAGGAAGCGACCAAACAAGCGGTTTCCCAATTAAAGGACGAAGAAAGGGCGAAGGATTGGAGAAAAGTCTTTGTAGGCTACTTCAAATCCCATCGAACGCCCGAAGACGAGTCGTCAAGGCATCAGCTCATAGAGTGAGCCCTGTCTTTCGCCTTCATCAATGGTACACTTTATAAGAGATCATTCGATTGTCTATGGCTGAGATTCCTGGGACCAGAAGAAGCAAAAAGGGTCGTTCAAGAAACTCATGACGGACTCTGCGGTTCCCATCAAGCTGGGCCAAAGATGAAGCTGAAGATCAAAAGAATGGGCTACTATTGGCCCATAATGGTTCAGGACTACCTCGAATATGCGAAGCAGTGTCACTCGTGCCAAATTCACGGGGACTTCATCCATCAGCATCCAAATCTGCTACATCCGATATTGGCTAGTTGGTCGTTCGAAATGTGGGGAACCGATATAATCGGGCCCATCGAACCAGCATCATCTAAGGGACATCGGTTCATACTAGCAACAACCGATTACTTCTCCATGTGGGTATAAGCAATACCGCTAAGAGAGGTGAAGACGGAGAACATCCTCCATTTCTTCAAGACACACGTCCTCTACCGGTTCGGCACTCCGCGACGGATTATCTCTGATAATGGGCTAGCCTAAAGAAGCCATAAGATCAGCCGCTTCGTACAGCGGCATAAAATAGATTGGAGATATTCTTCAGTTTATAATCCCCAAGCTAACGGTCTAGCTGAGGCTTTCAACAAGACCTTGACAAAGATCATAAATAAAACGGTGTTCAGAATTAAAAAAGGACTGGCACGAGAGATTGTATGAAGCTCTCAGGGCCTATCGGACTACGTTAAAGACGGCCACGAACGCAACGCCATTTGCGTTAGTATTCGGCACGGAAGCGATACTTCCTTTAGAGATAGAGCTACCCTCTCTATGAGTGGCGGTTCGGTACGAACTAACGGACGAAGAAAGTGCCCATCTTCGACTTGTGGAGCTCGATGCCCTCGATGAAACTCGTCTCATGGCGCAGCAAAACCTAGAAGCTTACAAAGCAGGGATGACGCATTCATACGAAAGATTGAATAGGCCAAGAATATTCCGTCAAGGCGAACCGTGCTAATCGTAAAAAGACTTATGATCCCTAATCGTGCTAAACGGAGGAAATTCGAACCGAATTATGAAAGCCCGTACATCATAGACAAGATCTACCAAGGTGGAGACTACTTGCTCATGGATATGCAGGGCGAAAGACCCTTCCAGCCAATAAACGGCCGATTCCTGAAAAAATACTACGCCTGACGAGTCACGGCCCAGGTCAATGATAGATGACGGCGCCTATGTCCGCTCTCTATCTTCTTAAGTCAAAACTCAAAGAGTAGTACCCAACAGTACTCCGTCTCAAACATGGAGAGCTACGGACCGTAATGTCCTTAAACTAGCTACGGACCGTAATGTCCTTAAAACTAACAATGGACCGAGATGTCTTTAAACTAACAATGTACCGAGATGTTCTTAAACTAACATCGGACCGAGATGTCCCTAAACTAACAATGTCGCCTCAAACATGGCGATAGTGGAATGCAAGTCTACAAGTCCCAGCGGTGAGGAATGCAACTCAAATACCACCGGCAAACGGATGGATCGCATGCGGCGAAACTATTCTCGAGAGTTTCATCGTGCAAAAAAAAGGTACATCCACAAGCGAAATGGGCACGGATGAAAACCCGAAAGGGCGCCGTGAGTAAAAACAGCAGGACTGCCGGCGAGCTTGTGAAAACCTGAAAGGGCGCAATCTCGTTGTTAATAAAAAAGGTACGTCCATAAGCGAAATGGGCACGGATGAAAACCCGAAAGGGCGCCGTGAGTAAAAACAGCAGGACTGCCAGCAAGTTTGTGAAAACCCGAAAGGGCGCAATCTCGTTAAAATAAAAACACTTGCAAGGTCCTCTCGACCTTGTAAGGAGAAAACACCTACATGAGATCCTTACGACTCGCAAGGGAGCAACACACTTAGAGATCCCCACGATCCCTAAGGAGAAATTACACTTACGAGATCCTCACGACTCGTAAGGAGAATTCCCTTTGAGACTCTCACGGCTCATAGGATTCAAAAGCCTTAAGCTACAGGGATCTGAACCTGTTCTTAAGCCATCACATTCCCCAAATTGCCCTGCAAGCGGTTCAATATTGACCCTTGTATACAATCCACGGGAACAAATAAACGTTTCCCCCACCAAGTCCCACCAACGACGAGGAATGTCCTCATATGGTGAACCACACTTGTAAGTCCTCTCGATTTATAAGGAGAAAACACTCTTGTAAGATCCTTACGACTTATAAGAGAACATACACTTAGGAATCCTCACGATTCCTAAGGAGAAAAACACACCTACGAGATCCTCACGACTCGTAGGGAGAAACATCTTTATGAGACCCTTATGGCTCATGAAGTCAAAAGCCTTAGGCGACAGGATCCTAACCCTGTTTGCTAAGCCATCTTTGTTCGAACCGACAAAGGAAAATGATGATTCGCTCCTGGCAATGTCCCATTGGTAGCAATGCTGATGCCTAAATCGGTATCAAATTCCAAGTCCTTTCATAGCAAATAATGATTCGCTCCTGGTAATATTCCAGTCGCAGCAATGCTGATGCTAAGATTGGATCAGGTCTTGAGTTCCATACTCGTAGCAAAAATCGGCAAGCCATAAATGCATATGAAATAGCCGAAATAATAGGGCAACTTGCAACAAAAATCAGCAAGTAAAACATATGCATACAAAAATAGTCGAAATGATTGGGCAACTCCCAATAAAAAGCAGCGAGTAAAGAAAAAGAAAAATAGCCGAAATGATTGGGCACCACGAATAATAGCCGAAATGATTGGGCAATCGCAACTTTCACTATATAAAAAGCTGAAATGATAGAGCATCGCGGAAAGAAATAAAAAAAATGAAAACGAAACTTTGCTCTGCAGGTAATGAGATCACATTGACCCCTGTATACAATCTATGGGCACAAACGAAAAGGGAACCATATCGTCCCACCAGGCTCCGTCAAAGGGAAGCCAGATCTCAATGGCTACATCTACAGTCTAGAAATCAACAACAGCGTTCTTCTTCTCATTCCAACCAGAAGCAGATACGACGTCAGCAAAACGGAACTACGGCAAAGACCCCTAGATCCAAATCTCGACGGTTCACAGACAACCTAGAGACTACCTCGGAACCATGGCAAATTCCCTAGTTCCAAATCTTGACAGTTCACAAACAATCTAGAGACTACCTCGGAACCATGGCAAAGTCCCTAGTTCCAAATCTCGACGGTTCATATACAACCTAGAGACTACCTCAGAACCATGGCAAAGTCCCTAGTTCCAAGTCTCGATGGCGGCATCCACAGTCTAGAGATCAACCAACAGCGTTCTTCCTTCCTCCAGCAGGGTACAGACGCGATATCAACAAACGGAGCCATGGCAAAGTCCCCTAGTTCCAAATCTCAAACGTTCACAGACAACTCAGAGACAACCTTGACAGTCATTGCAATATTGCAGACACAATGTCAACCAACGAAGCAAAGGAAGATCTCTAGCTTCAGGGTCTTGACGGCAACTCAAATGAGACCTGAAAAACTATCAGAGACCATCCTACTCCAACGCAGAGTGGTCATGACTCATCGGGGCTCCCAAACTGAGCCTAACCTCAAGTAAAAAGCGGAATAGAATATTCGTAACGCTTTCTCTTTCGACGGTAATATTACCTGGAAGATTACTTAAAGACGTCTTGTCCAGCCCCTGAAGGGATCAGAGACACGACAGTCGTGGGGCTACCCGAACAGCAAGATTGTATGTCGGGGAATATATCGGCCAACGCGACAGTGCAACGGGTAAAAAATCCTAGTACCACAGACCCTAACGGACTTCTATTAGCAGGAGTTAACTGTGACGTTAGGAAACCCCTGCGAGAAATTATCGATTCGTCTCGACCCGTGAGGAAATTAGTGTCCTTGCGAGAACTTCTCGATTCGTCTTGACTCATAGGGAAAAGCCTTAGGCAATGGGGATAAGGACATGTTTCCTAAGCACCGGGGCCCTGCAAGTCGGTCCAAGATGGACTATTGCATACTATTCATGGGCCACACTCTCCAAAGTCGAATCTCGACAAGGAGTGAAACAACCACTTACGAGTCCTCTCAACTTGTAAGGAAGGAAAATTCTCTTGTGAGATCCTTACGACTCTCAAGAGAAAACACACACTTAGGAGTCCTCACGACTCCTAAGGAGAAAATACACCTACAGGATCATCTCGACCCGTAGGGAGAAAAGTCTTTATAAAACCCTCACGGCTCGTAAAGTTGAAAAGTCTTAGGCGGCAGATCTGAACCTGTCTTCTAAGCCATCGCTGCCCTACAAGGAGATCAAGGTAAACTATCTACAAGACGCATTTGCTAGAGGGACACACCCATATAAAATGAAATATGTCTTTTATTCATAAATTCAAGTGAATACAAGATACATTTCACAAAGGAATCAAAATGAATACATGTTATTCATAAACCGCAAGTTTACAATTAAAAAATGGAGGTACAAAGACGGTTATTGAGGAGGAGGCGTCTTCAACAAATCAGCAAGCCGCTCGCGCGCTCCTCCTAATCTTTTCTCGTGGTCAGCCACCGCAGCCAACTCCGCTTCAATTTGAGTCCGCTGTCGTAGACAGGATGAAAGTTTTTCAACGGTTTCTAGCATGGCAGCTTCACAGTCCTGCACGACCCGCTCAGTGGAGTCAAGCATCCACCTCAGCGTCAACCCGTCCGAAATACACCTCTGGAGATTGTCGAAGACATCTCTTAATTGCGCAGCATTCGCTTCAACCTAGGCGTGTAACCGGGCAGATTCGCTTGAAGCTGCTTCATGTTCCTTTCGCCTCAAGATCGCCTCTTGTTCAAAATGGCGAATGAAAGGAACACTACGCTCGACCCACGCGGCCCGTTGGGAGTTCGAAGCTAATACTTTAGGAGCGAGACGCTTGAGCTCAATCTCGTGCAGGCAAGCCTCGATCTTTCTGCAGTAATCAACCTAAGAGCCGACGAGATCTTCATCATGGAAGTTCACGAGTGTCGCCAGCATTGGATTGACTTCAACAGAAAAATCCGTAGCAGAACTGAGGGCCTTGACATCGAGATCTTCGATGAATTCGCTCAACATTTGCTGGCTATTCGCAGCTCCCGTGGAAGATGTGCGTTTAGCAAAGGGCCCTGCCGGCTTTGGAATGTGAGACTCAAAGGGCGCTGGAGCTGGTGCAATTGCTGCAAAATAAATTATGGTCAAATGTCGACTTGGGAGGTAAAGAAAATACATGAGAGATGGAGTCTACTATACCGGCTATAGCAGGTGGCAGAATGGGGAGTACCGGAGGCGCGGCTATCCTCTCATCTCCTCCTCCAATCCGTGACGCTGCGATCAATATAAAGAAGACTTAGCAACAATACGGCTATTCATAAAAGAAAGAGGGAGACATTAGCTGAAGAATATACTAACCAATACCAGCAGGCGGAATGACTTCCAAATGGAAGGAGAAATGCGGGTTCAACACCTAGTATAGATGGTCAAAAAGGACTCCTACAGAGTTGCGACAATATACTGTCAATATAAGGAAGATGGTATCCATAGTTAAACTAAATAAGTCGCAAACCTATACCTTCCAATATTTGAGAGGACACGGGAGAAGGAGAAGGGACGGTGATCATCAGAGCAGGGACTGGTGACGCTTCTTCAGATGGCACAGCCTCGGGATTCACCGCGCCTGTACTCAAGACAAACAAAATATCATTAAAAGGGCTGAACAAGATTGAAAAGCTTGAAAATAGCGACTCAGCGATTACCCGATAATTCAGGAACCAAAACCATGATAGAGGCGTCACCGGGTATAACGGCTTCTTCGCTCTCTCTTAGAAAAGTAGATTCTGCACCCATAGCTTCATCCCCTGACTCGACGAGGGCCGTCATGACGCTTGCGACGCTGCCGATACCAAGGAGCCACAGGAAGAAAGGGTAGCGGTCTGGACAGTCCCAGATTCCAGAGAGAGGGTAGCAACTTCGGGCACGGTAACCGCCAGGGTTTCACTCGTCATCCCATCGCCAAGACTTGGCCCTGCAAAAAATGCATATATCAAAATTTGAAGATCAAGTTCTAGTAAAAGACTCAACATTACGTTACCTTGGAGAAGCTTTTCGGTTTCTTCCCGAACCGCGTGTGCAACCTGTCTACGGATGGTAGATAACGCAGAGGGAACATCCGCCGAAGGAGTATCGGCAAGCGGAATGCTACTTGAGCCTGCACCCACGGCCAAACTGGCATCGCGTTCTCTCGCTGCATGCTTCCTACGCTTCCTTTCGGTCTGAGCAGTGAGAAATGATCTCCTCAAGATCTCTGACAAGGGGACGTCGTCGTCCGAACCAAGCTCTGCCTCTGGAGCCGTTACGGTGTCTGTCATCGTCTGCTTTAGCAAAGCCTCCTGTGGTAACGTTGGGAGAGCTGGGGCCATAATAGATGGTTCTGGAAGTTTTTCCGCATCGCTACTCGGGATCGGCACTGCACTTGGAATAACTCGAGTCAAAGTAGTCCCTGCAACAAGATGAAAGAAAGGGTCAGAGCACGAATAAAAAAAAGGAATAAAGGCATAATGAACTGAATTTAACCAAGGCCCAAAGAAGCGCGAAACCTCTCTTCCTCTTCTAATGCCTTGAGGGAAGCCGCGAGAGCCTCTTCGGCAGAAATACCTGTTGAATAAGAAAGCGTCAGTAGAAGCATAATAAAAGAAGATAGCCGCGGAAGAATGTAACTGAAGTATACCTGACTTCGCGATAGTGATCAGTGCCGCTTCATCGCGAGCCAGTCGCTCGGAAGCCACAAAGGCAGCCTGGAGATCAATATCATCCACAGGTACGATGAATAAACCCACATCGGTCCCATACTCGCACAAACCCTCGCAGTAAGGAGCATGTGGCTCCTGGCCAAATATGACGTCGGCAGAAAACAGCGACTTCTTCTTCTTTTGCGAGCGAACGCCAGCAGCCGATGACAAGAGCTTGCGCTTAACGGGCATTTTTGGGCGGCGGGTCCCGATTTCCACACCAACGCCAGTCTCCAGGGACACTGCAGCTACCGTTCCTACAGGAAGACGGGGTAGAGGTTTCTCAGGGAAGGCACGCGGGACCACAACCGCAGCAGCTTCTCTTAAGGAAGGACGAACGGTGGTCCGTCGTTTTAAATGAACTGCTGGATTACCAGCTGGGACAGCATCCTTGTGATCAAGTAATAGCCGCCTCTCTTCCCTGATAACAGCACCTGTCGCATGCTGATACCACGCCACGTATGCATTCGAAGCTTTCGGCACTGTTGGGGTCAAAATTTGCACCCCTAGTTGACCAAGTCAAACACAAGGTCAACCCCAAGCCAAGTGGGCCCAAGCCCAGATCAAATGGGCTCATGCCCGAGTCAAGCCCAAACATGAAGCGGCCGGCATCCCCCATGCTGAAATAAAAAATCATGTAATAAATAATTTTGATGTAATTTTTTATACATGAATGGGCATAAAGCCAAATTTTTGTAAAGCCCATAGATTATGTGCAAAAAGAAATGGCACATGAGCCATGGGATGGGAAAAATGCCATTTTATAAAGCGCAAGGGGCTACATGTAAATATGTAAGCCTATATAAGGCAACATGATGAAAATATCTAAGAGATTTTTTCATTCCCCCAAAAACTAGGGTTCTTGGTGCCTCCTGCTCCTTCCTCAAGGTTCCAAAACCTTCTTCCCCTTTTTCAATTAAATCAAGAGTTTTACTCTTCCTTTTCCAAAACTAAATAGTTTTTTACCACATAACCCACAAAGGGGAACTTAGATCTTCCATCAGATCTTAAAAATAAGAGATTTTTAAAATCTCATACTTCTTGTTCTTCAAGACCCAGCCAACAGAGGAGGAAGGAGGAGACCCATCTCCAAAAATCCCAGCTTGGGAAGATCCATAGCCAAAGGGAGAAACAAAGCAGCCCCCTCTGATCATTTCTAAACTTTTTTAGGAGTTTAACTCCACAAATCGGGAGCACAGCTCCCAGTGCAGGGACCAAAGTCCCCTTTCTGTTTGACGCCCAGCGTCCAGCGCTCAGAGCGCTGGCGCCCACGTGCCCAGCACGTGGTGCACCCAGCTCCCAGAGCGCTTGCGCCCACGTGCCGAGCACGTGGTGCGCCCAGCGCCCCGTGCGCTAGCGCCCACATGCCGAGCACGTGGTGCGCCCAGTGCCCAGAGCGCTCGAGACCACGTGCCGAGCACGTAGTTCTCCCAGCGCCCGGAGTGCTCGCATCCAGCGCCTAGTGCCCAGAGCGCTAGCTCTAGAGCCCAGCGCATGTGTTCCATGCACGCGAGGTGCTGGCCCCCACGCATCCTTTGGATGCCCTTTCCCTTTATGTGTGTCTGTGTGTGTGTGTGTAAGTGTGTGTATACATATACACACACACGCATACTCTACAACACCGTCCCTCTTTAAAAAATTTGGGCCGGGGCGCTGCCCCGCACCCCGCAAGGGGCTGCTAGCCTCCTTGACCCCCAGCCCACTATCCGGGTAGCAGGACCCTCGTAAAAACTCTGTGGGCCCCCAATATATCCAAAACACGACACTGCATATTGAGTTCGCATGAACAGTTTAACCCGTTAATCCAAGGTTCCATCGCCCCAAAGACGGGGGGTAATTAACGGCAGCTTAGTCCGCGGCTGCCGGTGATTCGGATCCCCACAATCAATAAACCCCGGCCTACCCTAGGCAGGGGGAATCTGTAGTACGCCTGACAAGCGCGCGCGTATTCCCATCTCAATGGGGTGACGAAAAACACCCTACAGATTCTGGCACGCCCAGTGGGACATATCTCTCCTCCCATATTTCGGGTTAAACGTTCATGCGAACTCAATCAATATACATATCAATTGACTGTACTAAAATCATTTTTTTGTGCAGGCTAACAATTTTCAATTGCCATCTTCGAACGCAAGTCAGTATTTGAATGACTTTCCTTGGCCCCCAACTGGGGGCAAGGCCATCAACACCGACAAAGTAATAAGACATCTCGGGCAAGCTCCAGAGATGCCCCTTACAACTGCTCAATCAGGTATCTTCTCTAAGCTCCTCGCCAGATGACCTCTACGTCGTTAAACTGGAAACAGATGACCTCTATGTCGTTAAACTGGAAACAGTCGACCACCACGTCATTAAACTGGGAACAGTCGACCTCTAAGTCGTTAAACTGGGAATGTAAAAAAATGTGTAAATAAAAAAAAGGAATGTGTAAATAAATAAATAAAAAGAAAATCCGAAATGATGGGGCAACTCGCAATAAAAATCAGCGAGTAAAAATAAAGATGAAAATAAAGTCGAAATGATAGGGCAACCGCGAATAAAAGCCGAAATGATAGGGCAATCGCGATCTTCTCGATAAGAAAAACTGAAATGATAGAGCAATCGCGGTAAAACAAAAAAAATAACAAAAAAAAAAACAAGTGGCAAATGATGAGTCGCTCCTGGTACCATATTCCAGTGCAGCGATGCAGACGCCAACCAAAATCCAATTTCTCAAAATTCTTTCGGCCCTACGGTTAGTCCCCAAATTGACTACCGTATATAATCCACGGGCTCAAATAATTCTCATCATACCCATGCCCTACCGCAATCACCAGTCCAGCGGCCGGTCTCCGCCCTTGGAATTATGGTCCATTAAGAAGACACACTCATGTGTCCTCACGATACATGAGGAGAACAAACCTTTATGGAATCCTTATGACTCATAAAGGAAAAACGCACTTAGGAGTCCTCACGACTCTTAAGGAGAAAATACACCTGCGGGATCCTTACGACTCGTAGGTAGAAAATGCTTTTATGGGACCCTCACGGCTCATAGAATTGAAAAGCCTTAGGCGATAGGGATCTAAACCTGTCTCCTAAGCCATCGCTCCCCAATCCCCAAGTGGAGAATGATGAGTCGCTCCCATACCCTAATGGCGAATGATGAGTCGCTCCTGGTACCATATTCCAGTGCAGCGATGCAGACGCCGACAAAGTCCCGAAATTTGTCCGGGCCTACGGTCTGGATCATACATTCTGCAAAACCGTATACAATCCACGGGCGTAAAACAATCCCAATCCCTCCCAAGTCCTACCGGTGAGACCACATTCAAAGTCCTACCGGCGGTGAAGATTCAAAAAAAAAGTATGTCCACAAGAAAAATGGGCATGGATGAAAACCCGAAAGGGCTCCGTGAGTAAAAACAGCAGGACTGCCGGCGAGTTTGTGAAAACCCGAAAGGGCGCAAACTCGTAAAAAGAGATGAAATGCACTCACAAAGTCCTCTCGACTTTGTGAGGAGAAAATTCCCGCGTGAGATCCTTACGACTCACAAAGGAGCAACACACTTAGGAGTCCCCACGACTCCTAAGGAGAAAATACACCTACGGGATCCTTACGACCCGTAGGGAGAAAATGCTTTGTGAGACCCTTACGGCTCACAAAATTGAAAAGTCTTAGGTGATAGGGACCTAAAACCTGTCTCCTAAGCCATCGCTTCCTGATAAACAAGCGCAAATGATGATTCGCTCCTGGTACCATATTCCAGTGTAGCGATACTGATGCCAAGAAAAAACCAATTCCCAAATCCTCCCGGGTCAAAATGATGAGTTGCTCCTGGCATTATTCTAGTGCAGCAATGCAGATGCCGACAAAAAAAAAATCCCCAAATCCTCTCATGGAAAATGATGATTCGCTCCCGGTACCATATTCCAGTGTAGCGATGCTGATGTCAACCCAAATCAAATC
The DNA here is from genome assembly GCA_030015575.1 of Agapanthus africanus. NCBI lineage: Eukaryota > Viridiplantae > Streptophyta > Magnoliopsida > Asparagales > Amaryllidaceae > Agapanthus > Agapanthus africanus. Next base: position 104,251,488 of record JASDDO010000031.1, on the reverse strand, counting down.
AAACTAACAACCTCTGCGGCAGAATCAAGCTTCGTCCCAGAATTTACCCTTTGTCGAAATCATACTTCGCCTCGGTGTATCTGCCTTCCCTGTCGAAATTATGCTTCGGCTCAGAATCAACCAACGACCTCCTCGTCGGAATTATGCTCCGCCTCGGAATCAAGTCAACCAGCAAGCTCTGCGTCGGAATCATGCTTCGTCTCAGAATGTGCACCCCATGTCGAAATCATGTTTCGCCTCGGTGTACCTGCCTTCACTGTCGGAATTATGCTTCGGCTCAGAATCAACCAACGACCTCATCGCCGGAATTATGCTCCGCCTCAGAATTAAGTCAACCAGCAAGCTCTGCGTCGGAATCATGCTTCGTCTCAGAATGTGCACCCCGTGTCGAAATCATGTTTCGCCTCGGTGTACATGCCTTCCCTATCGAAATTATGCTTCACCTAGGGATTAACCTCTGCATCGAAATTATGCTTCGGTCAGAATGTCTGCCGCCCTTCGGAATGATGCTCCGATCCTTGGAATCATGCTCCGCTCTTCGGAATGATGCTCTGATCTTTGGAATCATGCTCCGCGCTTCGGAATGATGCTCCGATCCTTGGAATCATGCTCCGCTCTTCGGAATGATGCTCCGATCTTTGGAATCATGCTCCGCTCTTCGGAATGATGCTCCGATCTTCGGAATCATGCTCCGCTCTTCGGAATGATGCTCCGATCCCCGGAATTATGCTCCAACTCTCGGAATTATGCTCTGACTCTTCGGAATGATGCTCCGATCCCTGGATTCATGCTCCGCTCATCGGAATGATGCTCCGATCCCTGGAATCATGCTCCGCTCATCGGAATGATGCTCTAATCCTTGGAATCATGCTCCGATCTTCGGAATTATGCCTCTACTCTTCGGAATTATGCCTCTACTCTTCGGAATTATGCTTCGACTCTTCGGAATGATGCTCCGACCTTAGAATTATGCTCTGACCTTAGAATTATGCTCCGCAAATCGAAATGATACTCCGATCCCCGGGAATCATGCTCCCCGGGATGATGCTCCGCCCCTGGAATGATGTTCCACCTCGAAGTCCAACTTCAAGCTCCATCAATTTCGTGCACACAACTCATGCATGCGGTGTGCATTCATTGATAGGGGGCACTTTGTTGGGGTCAAAATTTGCACCCCTAGTTGACCAAGTCAAACTCAAGGTCAACCCCAAGCCAAGTGGGCCCAAGCCCAGATCAAGTGGGCTCATGCCCGAGTCGAGCCCGAACATGAAGTGGCCGGCCTCCCCCATACTGAAATAAAAAATCATGTAATAAATAATTTTGATGTAATTTTTTATACATGAATGGGCATAAAGCCAAATTTTTGTAAAGCCAATGGCTTATGTGCAAAAAGAAATGGCACATGAGCCATGGGATAGGCAAAATGCCATTTTGTAAAGCCCAAGGGGCTACATGTAAATATGTAAGCCTATATAAGGCAACATGATGAAAATATCTAAAAGACTTTTTCATTCCCCTAAAAACTAGGGTTCTTGGTTCCTCATGCTCCTTCCTCAAGGTTCCAAAACCTTCTTCCCCCTTTTTAATTAAATCAAGAGTTTTACTCTTCCTTTTCCAAAACTAAATAGTTTTTTACCACATAACCCACAAAGGGGAACTTAGATCTTCCATCAGATCTTAAAAATAAGAAATTTTTAAAATCTCATACTTCTTGTTCTTCAAGACCCAGCCAACAGAGGAGGAAGGAGGAGAACCATCTCCAAAAATCCCAACTTGGGAAGATCCAGAGCCAAAGGGAGAAACAAAGCAGCCCCCTATGATCATTTCTAAACTTTTTTAGGAGTTTAACTCCACAAATCGGGAGCATAGATCCCAATGCAGGGACCAAAGTCCCCTTTCTGTTTGACGCCCAGCGCCCAGAGCGCTCGCGCCCACGTGCCGAGCACGTGGTGCGCCCAGCGCCCAGAGCTCTTGCGCCCACGTGCCGAGCACGTGGTGCGCTCAGCGCCCCGTACGCTAGCGCCCCGTGCCGAGCACGTGGTGCGCCCAGAGCGCTTGCGCCCACTTGCTGAGCACGTGGTGCACCTAGCGCCCAGAGTGCTTGCGCCCACGTGCCGAGCACATGGTGCGCCCAGCGCCCCGTGCGTTAGCGCCCACGTGTCGAGCACGTGGAGCACCTAGTGCCCAAAGCGCTAGCACCCACGTGCCAAGCACGTGGTGTGCCCAGCGCCCAGAGCGCTCACGCCCACGTGCCGAGCATGTGGTGCGCCCAGCGCCGAGAGCAATCGCGCCCAGCGCCTGCGTGCTATGCACGCGAGGCGCTGGCCCCCACGCATCCTTTGGATGCCCTTTCCCTTTATATATATATATATATATATATGTATATGTATGTATGTATGTATATATATATATGTATGTATATATATATATGTATGTATGTATATATATGTATGTATGTATATATGTATGCATACACACACACACATACTCTACAACACCGTCCCTCTTTAAAAAATTTGGGCGGGGGCGCTGCCCCGCACCCCACAAGGGGGCTGCTAGCCCCCTTGACCCCCAGCCCGCTATCCGGGTAGCGGGACCCCCGTAAAAACTCTGCGGGGCCCCCGATATATCCAAAACACGACACTGCACATTGAGTTCGCATGACCAGTTTAACCCGTTAATCAAAGGTTCTCTCGCCCCAAAGGAGAGGGGTAATTAACGGCAGCTTCGTCCGCGGCTGCCGGAGATTCGGATCCCCTCAATCAATAAACCCCGGCCTACCTTAGGCAGGGGGAATCTGTAGTACGCCTGACAAGCGCGCGCGTATTCCCATCTCAATGGGGTGACGAAAAACACCCTACAGGCACATAGCTTGGCTCGCTAATGAGAAAGCTAGACCCCGTGTTTAGCCGCATGAAGTGGTGCAGCGCGCTGCGGATGCCCTCTTCCGTAGCAACCGGCTTAGCTAAGAAAGCCTCGAGAGGGAAACCCTGATCGTAACCCGACTGTTGAGCAAAACGGTGCGGGTTATACTTCATGAACTATGCCGAGACGCCTTGTCTAAACACTAGAAAGCCTGGCCTGATCGAATATAAGTGCAGGATCTCCCGGGCCTTCAACGTAGGGGCCCCGTCTTTGAAAGTATCGTGCAGCGGTTGCACTGCCTTGGTGGATTCCTTGCCGATGGTTAATACTCTGTAAACAAAAGTCATTGTAACGTTTTAAAAATAAATAAATAAAATCCTTTAGGTGAATTTTCTGATAATCGGTAAAATAAACCGTATTTTCCGTAAAACATAACTATCGTTATTTTTCATCATAAAATTAAAAATACCTATTTTAGCTATGTAATTGCTAGTATTTGGTATTTATTTGGTCACTTATAAATTATTAGTTTACTTAAATATTTTTCCTTAATTAATTATTTCTAATATTAATATAAGCTTTTAATTATACATTAAATTAGTGCAAATTATAAATTGGAATGGGTTAATTTTACAAAAGTGAACCATGACATATTAGAATTAGGTTTGTAGCATGCTCTTCTCTTCTTGGATTGTCTTCAAAATTCTAGAGAATTCTAGGATTATTTAGTAAAAGAAAATTAAATAAATTAAGAAATGAATGAAATGATATAATAAAGGATGAAGTTTCTACACCATTCTACACTCATTTCTCTCTCTCTCTCTCCACTTACCCTCAATTTGGCCGAGCCTCCTTCATGAGGCAGCCCCCAATTTTTCCCAAGCTCATTTCCTCTCAAAAAAAATCTCCAAAAATTCATCAAAAAAAATCCAAAATAAAACCTCAAAATCCAAATCCAATCTCTACCCATTATTCTTTGGCCTATCTAGTTTGGATCTTGGAGCAAAGTTAGCATTTTTGGGAGGTTTGGGTGCATGTTTGATCTCATGTTTATTGAGGTGTAATCCTAACCCTAGTGTTAATTGTAGGTTAATTACTTTAATTTAATGGATTTCGGTGTTTAATTATGGATCTAATTGCTAAATTAAAATTTCTAGAAAGTGGTTTGTGATAAAATTAGGGTTTTTATCATTAGGTTATGGTTTTAATGAGTAGTTTAACATGTTAATGGAATGTAAACCTAATCTAGTTACTAGTTTGCTAATTGTTACTTTAGAATTGTGATAATTATGCTATTTTGCAAACTAGATTTTTAGAAATTGATTAATTAATTGAGATTCAAATCTAGTTAGGGTTTTCATGACATTATTAACATTTTAATTTGTTGTTTAGCAGATTAGATCATGCAAAACTTAGTTTAGTTGAAGATTTATGAATATTTTCTTTAAAGGTGTTAAAATTGGATAATTTTGCAAACTAGAATTTTGGATTTAATGAAAATTGATGAGATTAAATTATATTAATGGTTTGTATGACTTGGTTATGATATTTAGTGAATATTGTGGCCACTAGTTTTGTTTAAACGTCAAGTTTCGAACTAAAACGGTTATTTGAGGCTTTCTAGGTTTTCGGAAATAAATCGATTTGAATTATTTTAAGGTTTTGATGATTTAAACCCTATTTCATATATAATTAGTGAGTTTTGAAACCACGATTTGTACGTTTTGGTTTTATCTCGATCAATTGGCGTTTGTACGCCGATGTCGAGGGTTACTTGGTTCTTTTGCATGAGCGGGTCATAGGTTTCAACCTATGCGTGTTTCGTGTGTCGTTTTGGTTTTCATCCGCGATTTCGATTTACGATATTATATATGTTGCATATAGGTACCTCTCACGTAGAATTCGGATGATGAAGAAGAGGATGGCGGCATCGACTTCGGCAGACAAGGACCAGGTGAGTAGATGTATATTTACGGGGGAAGTCGGGTGGATGGCGTATAACACCCCCGCAACTTCGTAAGATATGACGTGGTATTGAGATAGTTATATATAAATATATTATTGCGAGATACGAATACTGAGCAAGAAAGGTTTTAGGAGACCACGGATCAGAAATTGTGTAAGTGGGATGATAGTGTTTTAGTCTAGTTCTTGGTCGCGAGACCCTAGAGTATAGGTTGACACACACACGCACACGCACACACATACACTTGACTTGGGGTGTATGTATGTATGTATGTGTGTGTGTGTGTGCGTGTGTGTGTGTGTGCATATATATATATATATATATATATATATATATATATACACACACACGGGATATGAGGATGTTACGTGATACTTGGGAAATGAGTTGATATGATCGGGCATGATGTCGTGAGATATTTAATATGTGACCGAGTTATAATTTGAGATATGTTATGATATTTATAATGGATCACTTGTGCAATGTATACTCATATATGATAATATGTGTTGATGACATCGGATTGCACGAGACTTTAGGTCAGTAACCAGATCATAATATTGTATGATGATGATACCTTATGAATGATGATGTATATATGATAGTTGACCTGTACTCCGATTTTGGGATGCCGTACGATGGATTTTACCGTACGAGGTATAGATATGATGATTGATATGCACTCTTGACTCGAGGAAGTCGTACTATGTACGTGACGCTATTGAGGCTGGATCGCCGACTCTTAGAGGTATCGACTCGGACTTTAGGTGGACTTTTCTTACCTTTTGACCAGTTCCTTAGTTAGTCTATTAGTGGTTTAGGTAGATGCTAGTTTAGGCTCGAATCATACATATTTTCAAAACCAACGAATCGTGAGCATTTTTCAAAAAGAAAACTGGGGAATACTACGGATTTTCAAAGGATGTATCTTTTCTCAAAAACACCGTAGCCCCTATTTTTCTAAAAACCACGATTCGTGCTTTTTCAAACACCAAAGCAGTATGACTCGTATAGTAGAAATGTATATTCTTTGGTATTGCGGTTATTACTCCTTTTCTGTTATATTCATGTTATTCTCATTATGCTGCATGTTTATACATATGTTCCTTAACTGTTATGATTCCATATGTTAGGACACCAGCACTGTTACCGATGATGCGCATGTTCCACGTACACTTAATTGCCGGCTCACACACATCATCATCAGTAATTACCATGTCACGCACACTTTAGGAAAAGCTACTTCATTTAGTATAGCTGCTAATTAGTAGTTTAAACATATTTTAGTACGCTTGCTTCATGTACTAGTTTAGATATCACATTGCTTACTCAGACACTTCATGCATTTATATATTCATACTGTCATACAGTTTTGTGGGGCTTATGACCGATGCTTATTATTTATTTACTCAGGATTTTGGGATTTGGATTTTCTATGAGATTTCTGGATTTTAGGGAAAACCGCAACAATTTCATAACTTATTATTATTTTCAAAGAAAAACTGTGGTTTTCTCATGATGTGATGTGTGTGCCGTCCACCATGAGTTTTCTCGGTTCTTGAGCAGTATCATATACCCGATTCGAGGAGGGGGATGCACCGTCTGCGGGTACATGGTGGACCCGGTGCGGTACCCCGGGGCAAGAAGATTGCAGATGATGGCTTTGAGCCCGGCAGGGGAGCACTACCGACCGGTTATTGTTGTTATTTTTAACGCGGCGGATATCCGGAGGATACCAACCGTAGTCGTGAGATTGGATGATATGGGCCGATCCGGACTGCCGGAGCCCGAGATACAAAGATATTGAGATTTGAGATACAGAGATATTGAGATTTGAGATACAGAGATATGAGATTTTGAGATTTTGAGATATACCTATTTTGTGTCGATGCTTGACACGGATTTCTGTCGATTTCACTGATGATGTTTTCAGCTTTATTATACAAATTTTACTAAAATAAAAACACAGGTTTTCTTTTATCGGAATTATTCAGATTTCGTGGTGGATTTTCTCATTCATGATGCATTCATACATCAGATATGTGATCCATTACTACTTAGTGACACTGACACGATGCACTGAGTATTGCACTTATGCATAGATTATTACCCTGTCACTACTAGATGTCTAGTGTTACATATGTATATTATTATTACCTAGGAGATCGTCGTGCATGCGATTTCTACTCGCAGATGTCTTCTACTCATGAGTTGGCAACTCACTCCCGTTGTGCCAAATTTTTCTTACAGGTTTAGATGTACAGGTTTCCTTGGCGGCTTGCTGGCATACTATTTCATTCAGGGTGATTGCTTGGTAGGTTGGATCACTTGTATCATGACCGCCGTTGTATTTTTATTTACTACATTTGTATCTAGTAAGCTCCATCAACCATACTTATATTACTTGATAGAATTAGAAGACTAGTTGTTTATTCTTTCGACCGTAGAGTCGCTATTGTATTATTATGGTTTTCTGGTGGATTTTAGTTTTCTTCTTAGTTTTGTTCCTCGCCCTTCGGCGTTGTATATTATTACTTGCGTGGTTGTGTCCGCCAATTGGCGAAGAGCTGGCTCTCGCTTGGGGATGCCTTTTATTATTGCTTATGTATATATTTCTTGTTTGTACCCGTTTGGGGCCAGTTTTTACAAAGGAAACTCTGCCGAAATTTTTGAGAAAATTTGATGTTGCTTTTAAACTTGTTTTCCTACACTTCTTCTTTTAAATGGTTTAGATTTCTGGGCTTCATCTTGCTTAGATTACGTTACACTTCTAGACGTTTCGTAATTTAAGTGCCGGTCACGTTCCATACCATCGGGTCATGACAGTTATACTATCCCCGACCATACGCGGGCGAAAGACCAAGCATCGAGCCTCTCACTGCGATGGATCTAATACGGAAGCATCCACTAGAAACATGACCCGAGGAAAGTTATAGCTGTCATAGAAGCGGGGCCATTTGTGGACTCCGAAAGCACCAAGCACGTGCATTTAGACCCAGGACGTAAATTAGTGCAGCGGAAGATGCAAAGGTTTTACTCCAGGTTGAGTAGTATCCGCTGCTAAGCTCAGGCCATGGTATAGATGAGTCAGCCCCGCAATCCCAACGGCCACACGTGTCCCCGCGACCATGCGGTGGGCTGGGTAAAAGACTGATGGCCTCATATAGCGAGGGTGCATCGGAAGCACGAACCAGTTCAACTACAAGCCAATAAACCCCAGGAAGAACGTATCTTCATCGACGTCTGAAGCAGCAAGCTCTGCGAAAGGAACAACCGGGGTATCCGGAATAAAGAAGCTTCTTAAAACTGCTTCCACCGTCGGCTGGTTATCCAAACCAAAACCAAACGGGTCGTCAAGCTTGGCGAATTTCGCAGCTTGTTTTGATAAGACTTCTGGGCGAAGAAAGTGAGCGATGAAGTATGTGAAGCTGACTCCATGCCCTCCAGACTCTAGAAATAGGCTCTCATAAATGTTCAACACCTTGATCAGACTCGGGAATCAATGTTGAATGGCATTCTCCGGGGTAAGGCCCATTACTACTGATTTGGTGGTGAAGATGTACTCATCAGGGGGAAGTATCTCTTCATAATGTTCCCCTCTGACGGGTAAGCCGGAGATCTCCGCGAACTCCTCCAAGGAGATTGAAACTTCCCGATCTGATAGAAGAAAGGTGGGAGTCGGGATATTCCATTGTTCCAAGAAAGCTTTGACCCACTATACAGGGGGCGTGGAATACTGGAAAAGAGATGCATAAATCGCGGGGTACAACCCGAGCTTCAGCAGCAGTGGTTTCTTGGCCGACAAGATGTATCGAGTCCACTGCAGATATCCGGCTGAATGGCGAGGAGTCAAGCCAATCATGTACACTTGTCCCTAAGGATGTGACTCGCCTTGACATATGCGCCACCCCAAAATATCCAAATCCATCGGCGGCTGTACAGGTATTGAAGCCATAGAAGGCTGAAGGCGACCCTTTGAGGTCCAGTTGACCTCCTCTGTGGCGTAATTCACTTGAGGCGAGTCAGCGTAGTGAATCGCTGAAATGGGCTCTGAGGGTACTGTGCAAGAAAAACTATGCCGACCCTGGATGATTTGATTGTACCATGACCCCCATAGATGAAGAGATTTCTGCTTCGGGTCATGATCTTTAATGAGCGCGAAGACTTCCCTATCCATGAGCGCATCAGCGAAGGCGCTCTCTGAACGAACAAAAGGAAAGGAAGAATCGAATGCCATGGTACCTACATGAAAAAAGACGAGGGCTAGTTGCCAACGTTATTCTGGCACTTGGTACTTTAAAATTGTACCACACTGCAATGCAGGAGAAAGGGACCAAGGGGGGACCCACAAAATCAAAGTGACGGCTCATCATTGATGAGACAGACACTCATTAAGGAGGAAATCCTAAAAGGGCTCTCATTTAATGAGAGACTCATTGGGCCAAGGAGTTGAACTCTCTCGATAGCAGTGCTCTGCAGACAGAATTTACATCTGTCAATTAAGAAGGGAATAAAATTCCCCCAAAAAAATATTTTTTCTAAAGAGTTATGCTCTGTAAAACCCAAAGATCTTTAAAGATCTGAAGTAGAAATCCTAGAAACTCTAAGAGTTCTTTATTAACGGGTTAAGAAACCCTAAAAAAGATTTCTTTAGATCTATGATCTAAAAAGAGCAAAGCTCTGTTCTAATTAACGGTTTAAAGAAACCCTAAAATACATCTTAAAAGATCGGTGATCTAAGAAGAGCAAAGCTCTGTTTAATGGGTTCGATTATGATCCTTACCAAAAAGTTTGGGCAAAGTTATAAATCTAAAAGAGTTTCTTTGGGCAGAGATCTAAGCTCTGGAAAGAGAATTGAATTCTCAGAAAAAAGAAAAATGGAAGATGAACAGCAGCCATCTCAAGGGCCAAACACCCTATTTATAGGCATAGGAAGACGATCCAACTTCCAAGAAGATCCAACGGAGGAAAAGCTGCCACCGCTGCACTCACGTGTAAGCCACGTGAGCGCAACGGTGGGGGGGCATTTGTTTCCTCCCAATAAAAGAGCAAAGCTCTGTTCAAAATTTGAAAGAGGCAGCGCCTCACGTGCCTTGCACGAGGGCGCCAGCGCGAAGAGTTAAAAACTCTAAGGTAGAGCCTCATGTGCATTGCATGAGGGCGCCAGCGCCAAGAGTTAAAAACTCTGAGGCAGCGCCTCACGTGCCCCACACGAGGGCGCTGGTGCCAGAACTAAAAGTTCTCTGCCGTTGGATCAAAGATCCAACGGAGATGATAAATCATCAAAACACAGAATTAAATTCTGTTGAGGAAATGTTCCTCAAATCTTTCTGAACGAGAAAGATTATTCTCTATAAAACAGAGCACTGTTGGATTAAAAATCCAATGGAGAAAATCACCAAGCTACAGAATAAGCTCTGTATGGGAAAATATTTCCCCAATCTTTCTAAATAAGAAAGATTACGCTCTGTAAAACAGAGCACCGTTGGATTAAAGATCCAATGGTGATTAAAAATCACCAAATTACAGAATAAGCTCTGTATGGAAAATATTTCCCCGATCTTGTTAAAAAACCAGAAAAATATCTTTTGTAAAATAGAAGTCCTTAGATCAAAGATTCAACGGTGGATAAAATCCCCAAATCAAATGAGGATCTCTCAATGAGAGATTTTTTTAACTAAATCAACAAATTTGCCTTCACTATATAAAGACCCCAAGACTTCAAGTCTTGCACAGAGGAAAGCCCCCCCCATACACTTCAAGTTCAAAAAGAAGAGCAAGCAAAAAGAGCTTTAAGAGAGAAGAAAGAAGAACTTTCTTCAAGGTAAATAGAGATCATAATATCTCATCTGGGTACCCAAGGGTTTAACCATTATAAAAGAACATAGTTCTTTTCCTGGATCTAAGATCCATGAGGCAAGTCTCCCACAAATTAGAATTTAATTCTCGTAAGGATGAATTTGTTCTTGGGGATTGAAGATCCAGGGGAGAACAAAGAATTGAACTCTTCAGAAAAATGCACAAAGAAGGAAACAGCGCCGAGCGCCTCACGTGCCCCTCATATGGGCGCTGCTTAATAAAGAGTGTTTAGCACTCAGTGGTTGGCGCCCAGCGCACAGCGCCTCATATGCCCCTCACGTGAGCGCCGCTTAATAAAGAGTGCTTAGCACTCAGTGGTTGGCGCCAAGCGCCTCACGTGCCCCTCGCGTGGGCGCTGCTTAATAAAGAGTGCTTAGCACTCAGCGATTGGAGTCCAGTGCCGAGCGCCTCACATGCCCCTCACGTGGGCGCTGCTAAAATAAAGAGTGCTCTACACTCAATGGTCGGCGCTCAGTGCCAAGCGCCTCACGTGCCCCTCACGTGGGCGCTGTTTAACATAAAGCGCTCTGCAAACAGAGCCCGGCGCCATAAAAAGTGTTTAACACTCCGTAAAAAAACAAAGAAGTAGGGTGAGCGTCAGAGCCCATATCAATGCTCAGTATTGTTGCACATAAAAGGGACCGAACCCAAACAAGTGTTTAACACTTAATTCAAAACTGAGTGGGCTGAGTCCAAGTTGACCAAAAGTCCCTAATTCAGATCAACCAAGCCCATGTGCTCACAATTTTTCTAAATTGGTCTTAGTCCCAAACCCAACTACAGATCTCCCAACCGACATTTGTCAAGAGTACATCTCTCCACACCTCTGATGTATGTCATTCTAATTCTTCAACGATATCAGAGCGGTGGAGGGTCCCGACAGCCAACAGCTCTTGGATGCACTCTCAAAACTATGAGCGTATCCCAATGGACCGTAATGTCCTTAAACTAGCCATGGACCGTAATGTCCTTAAACTAGACATGGACCGTAACGTCCTTAAAACTAGCTGTGGACCGTAATGTCCTTAAACTAGCCATGGATCGTAATGTCCTTAAAACTAGCTGTGGACCGTAACGTCCTTAAACTAAAAGGATAGAGCCCATATGCTCTTTCGTTAGATCAAAAATGATCCCGAACCCCCGTTAAGTAAATCTTAGTCCAATATCGGATTAACGTATCCTTAACAAATATTTAAGTCGATCTTAATCCCTAATGAAATTAACGATCCTTAAATCAAACCAAACCCAAATCTAAGAAAATACGGATTTGGACTAATCCACGCCCTACAGGCGACAACACAAATTAGTCTCCGTATACAATCCACGGGAAACCAAAGATAAAACACACACACACGACACGAAGTGAACATCTAAAGCAGGAGAAAGTGGTTATCGCTATGCGGTAATGTAATTAACTGTAGGGGCTTGCGCCTGCAGGGAAGAGCGTCCCCACAATCAAAAACCCCTCACAACGAGGGGGAATCTAACGAAGTCTGCTACAACGGCCGCATCCGTCCAGACCTCCGATACACGGTACCATAAATCAACTTGGCATCTTCAGAGAGGTGGACGGATAAAACCAAATAGCATCTGCCCCCAAATTCAGGCAAGACGACCTATGCGGCTTCGTCTCTGTTTTCAGCGGTAAACATAGCAGTTCTTTGGTGACACTTGTACAGGTTAGTCTGTAGACCCGAGATTATCATAGTGTCTGTATGATTCCCATTATGCTTTGATTTCCACCCTACCACGGCTCAAATGAGTCGTGCAAACAGGTGGTTTTTGGGTACAGTCCTGAGTCACATGGAGGCAGTGAACGATAGGAGGGGTTTCATCTCTCCCGATATTGGGAGTTGATGTTGCACTATACTCGACTGGTTATAACAGCAAGTCCCTGGTCAGGGCTGATGAGATTTACTGATAAGTGTTATCAATAGTTTCTCGAAAGGTTTTAGGCTACACATCGGCATGACTTATCGAGTTATTGGGGTCTGACGATTCCACCCCCAGACTCGATATGCGACATATCAGACGAAGAGACCAGACTGTACGGTAAGAGTTGCTTATAGGCTCTACGGGAGTTTAGACAAGTTTGCTTGTTGATCTTCTATTCGTTCAATACCTGAGTAGCCGTTATGTCCAGCTAGTACCGCTGACGGCTTGTGGGTATCTGATGTGATCATTACCTGCTGCTGGCGTATTGACGAATCTTTAGAGTCTCACGTAGAGGTTTCCTAGCTTAAGCGAAACAAAGTAGGGCACGTATAGAGATATGTGCGGGACCTTGATTAAATACGAGTATATGATACCATATTCTAATCTAGCGTTTTTTATATCAACCGGGTTATATATGATATAACTGGATTATTGAATCAAGTGTTGATTCAATGATTTGATTTATATATGTTTATATATTTGATATTAACCAGGTTATATATGATATAACCGGATTATTGAATCAAGTGTTGATTTAATAATTTGATATATATATATATATATATATATATATATATATATATATATAATCGTTAAATCAACATTTGATTCAATAATCCGGTTATATAATATATAACCGGCTAATATTTAATATTAGTTAATATATATATATATATATATATATATATATATATATTAGCAGGTTATATATGATATAACCGGATTATTGAATCAAGTGTTGATTTAATAAATTAATATATATATATAAACTAATATAAAGCTCGCTTAATTCTTTTCTTCTCATTATATATATTTGATATATATGCTTTTTGTATCATGGTTGATGATACATAGAATATGGATGTATGAGAATCACATTAGAGAAAAGATAATGATAAAGATATATGAATAAAAGAAAAGAAGAATGAGTTATTATTTTGGGTGCTTGGAGAAGTATGGAGAAGCCATGACTTATCTTCTTACTTTGTTTTATTCATAGATATTTATTATAATCTTCATCTCATGTTTGCTTATGGTTCACACTCTCACTTCCAAGTTCATTTTTCCTTCATCTCCTCACTGGTTTTTCTAGGTTGAGAAAAATAAAAGGAAAAGAAAGAATTTTATTGAGCAAAATTCTTACTTCATCAAACTACAATACTCTAGCAAATTAGTATAGGTTGTTCTCTTCACTAATACCTTAATTAGTGAAGTGTGAGCTTGAGTGTAAGAAGCTTCATGGTGGATCATCTTCGACGACGAAGATTTCGAGCAAGATCGTTCCATCCTTCAAGTGGAGTCAAAGAAGAGTTCTAGGGATACTACTTGGAGCATTTGAAGTGAAGGACTAGACTACAATGGTTATAGTTTCTCTTCACTTAGATTACCTAGTTTGCTAACTTTGAAACCCTAATTCTCTGGTTCGATTCTTGTTTAGTATACTTAGCCTTCTAGATTTTTTAAATTGCATACTTGATGCTCATAGAACCCTAGTAGAAGTACTAAGACATACTTCACTGATACTATGAAAGTAGGTTCTAGCACCTCTACTTGGGTTTTAACAAACGCAAGTAAGCAATTTTAAAAATATGGAGGGCTAAGTCTACTAAACAAGAATTGAAGTAGAGATTAGGGTTATAAAAACATAGCAATGCAAGAAACTAATTAAGTGAAGAGAAACTACAACTTTTGTAGTCTAGTCCTTCACTTCAAATGCTCCGAGTAGTAGTCCTAGAACTCTTCTTTAACTCCACTTGAAGGATAGAACAAGCGTGCTCGAAGCCTTCATCGTCGAAGATGATCCACCTCGAAACTTCTCACACTCAAGTTCACACCTCACTAATCTATGAATTAGTGAAGAGAACAACCTATACTAATTTGCTATAGTAGTGTAGGTTGATGAAGTAGGGATTTTGCTCAATAAAATTCTTTCTTTCTTTTTCTTTTTCTTTTTCTTTTTCTTAACCTAGAAAGAAAACTAGATAGGAGATGAAGAAGTGAACTTGGAAGTATTTGAATAAACCTTAAGGATAAGATGAAATGAAGAAAATGATGAATATGTATGAATAAAACAAAGAAAGAAGATGAGTCATGGCTTCACAAATCTTCTCCAAGCAACCAAAGAATGACTCATTATTCTTTTCTTTAATTCATATATCTAAATCATTATCTTCTCATCTTGATCTCTAATGTGATTCACTTACATCCATATTCTATGTATTATCAACCATGATACAATATGCATATATATCAAATATATAATGAGAAGAAAAGAATTAAGTGAGCTTAATATTAGTTAGTGTGTGTGTGTGTGTGTGTGTATATGAGGTTAATGGAGGAAAGAGGCCATAGGAGGGAATTTCCTCCTATGGCGTCGAAAAATATACTCTCCTTCATTTTTTCCGACGATCGACACCCACCATCTTCATCGTTAGTATCTAAGATGTGGGTACACAAAATTTCATATGATTCTATAACTTTTTCACCATTGATTTAGTGGTTCAAAATTAACGGTTTACCGACAATAAGACTTTTTACATTGCTAAATCAACGGTGAAAAGGTTGTAGAATCACATAAAATTTGGTGTACCTACATCTTAGATGATAAAGATGAAGATGGTGGGTGCCGATTGGTGAAAAAATGAGTGAGGGTGTATTTTTTCGACGCCATAGGAGGAAATTCCCTCCTATGGCATCTTTCCTCCATTATTCTCTCTCTCTCCCTCTCTTTGTCTCTCTCTCTCTCTCTCTCTCTCTCTATATATATATATATATATAATATAAATATATATCAAATTATTAAATCAACACTTGATTCAATAATCCGGTTATATCATATATAATCCGGCTAATATCAAATAACGCTAGATTAGAATATGGTATCATATACTCGTATTTAATCAAGCTCCCGCACATATCTCTATACGTGTCCTATTTCGTTTCTCTTGAGCTAGGAAACCTTTATGTGGGACTCTAAAGACTCATCAATACGCTAGCTGTAGGTAATGATCACATCATATACACACAAGCCGTCAGCGATACTAGCTGGACGTAACGGCTACCCAGGTATTGAACGAATAGAAGATCAACAAGCAAACTTGTCCAAACTCCCGTAGAGCCTATAAGCAACACTTAACATACAGTCCAGTCTCTTCGTATGATATGTCGCATATCAAGTCTGGGGGGTGGAATCGTCAGACCCCAATAACTCGATAAGTCATGCCGATGTGTGGCCTATAACCAATCGAGAAACTACTGATAACACTTATCAGTAAATCTCATCAGCCATGGCCAGGGCCTTATGGTTATAGCTAATCGTGCATAGCACAACATCAACTCCCAATACTGGGAGAGACGAAACCCCTCCTATCGCTCACTGCCTCCATGTGACTCGGGACTGTATCCAAAAACCACCTGTTTGCACGACTCAGTAGAGCCGTGGTGGGGTGGAAATCAAAGCACAGTGGAACCACACAAGACTCTATGATGATCTCGGATCTATAGACTAACATGTATAAGTGTCACCAGAAAACTGTTATCTGACGATAGGTATGATACCATGTAGGAGTTCTTGGAGAGTCGTGTTCGGTGTACTCATTCTCCAATGAGTACCTGTGTACAATCTTTGATGTCAAACACCAATGGCTGTGGGATCAACCATTACCCCATACAGGGTCAAGAAACGTACACACTAGTCTACTCTGGAATATTGATGCATGTCTCGATACTCCTTTGACTAGGAACTGTTAGGGATATGCTTATGGACTACACAAGCCCCACTAGTATGATCTGCATCATAGTCCTAGTAGTCAAGCCAACATCCTAAGGGCTTTATCAACATGTATCAATGAGATAGTAAACTAAAACAAGTGCACATGTTAAGATAAAGAGCAACCATATAGCATACTATCATGTCGAGCAAGAAAGTCCTCTATATATATATATATGTCCAAGCATCTACTATAATATACAATAATGGCCTCTAGGGCATAGATATTCCTAACATGACCTCTACGTCTTTAAACTGGTATTGGACCGAAACGTCCCTAAACTAATGTCGTACCACCATGTCCCTAAACTGGAAAGATGAACTGAAATGTGTCTAAACTAATATGTGTACGGGTCATATAACCGGCCGTATACAATCTACGGGTATAAACGATCCATATCTCTGTTAGGTCCCATCGGCAAGGCTATGCCTGAAGTCCCCACCGGCTGGGAAGCTATACTAATGATATAGTCTTTAAAAACGGTATGTCCATAAGCAAAACGGGCACGGATGAAAACCTGAAAGGGCTGCGTGAGTAAAAACAGCAGGGGTACCAGCGAGCTTGTGAAAACCCAGAAGGGCGCGAACTCGTTAAAAGAAAAGAAAGATGCACTTGCAAAAGCCCTCTCGACTTTGTAAGGAGAAAACTCCTGCGTGAGATCCTTACGACTTGCAAAGGAGTATCACACTTAGGAATTCTTACGATTCCTAAGGAGAAAATACACTTATGAGATCCTCACGACTCGTAAGGAGAATATACCCTCTGTAAGATCCTCACGGCTTATGGAATTCAAAAGCCTTAAGTTACAGGGATCTAAACCTATTCTTAAGCCATCATAACCCCACAAATTTATGCTCTACAAACGGTCCAATATCGACTCTTGTATATAATCCACGGGCGTAAATAAATATATTCCCAACCAAGTCCCACAAAAAACGAGAAACATTACTCGACATGATGAACGACACTTGTGAGTTTTCTTGACCGGCAAGGAGAATATACTCCTGTAGGATCCTTATGACTTACAAGAGTAAAATACACTTAGGAGCCTTCACGGCTCCTAAGGAGAAAATACACCTATGAGATCCTCACGACTCATAGGGAGAAATACTTTTATGAGACCCTTACGGCTTGTAAACATTGAAAAACCTTAGTTAACGAGACCTTAACCCCGTCTTCTAAGCCACCTCTGTCCAAATAAGCGATGACAAATGATGAGTCGCTCTTGGCAATATTCTAGTTGTAGCGTTACTAATGCTAAAGCTAGTATCAGATATAAAAAAAAATACATAGAAAATAGCCTAAATGATAAGGAAACTAGTAATAAAAATCAACGAGTGAAAATTAAAAGAAATAGACAAAATGATTGGGCAACTCACAATAAAAACTAGAGAGTAAAAAATAAAATGAAATAGCCGAAATGATTGGGCACTGCGAGAAAATAGCCGAAATGATTGGGCAATCGCGACTTTCATGATATGAAAAGCCGAAAGGATGGAGCATCATGGAAAATGAAAATAAAAAGAAAAATGATAAAATGAAACTTTTTTTCTCTGCAAGTAGTTCGAATCCTGACTCCTGTAGCCAGTTCAAGAGAGGAGCAATGTGTCTCCCCATGCTCCGTCAAATGGATAACTGAGTCTCGATGGAATAATACAGAGACTACATGGACGCCCGACTAACTCCGGTGAAGTGCGAGAGCAGCTTCGTTAACAGACCCAAGGGTCGAAATGAATCGAGGTGACGGCATATTCCGAACTTCGGGTCTTGATAGCAGTATATACAAAGCCTGAAGATCGTCGGATGTCATCCCACCTCCGAATGGTGTGCTCATGACTCATTAGGGATCTAAATCAAATCTAACCTTAAGTAAAGCGCCATGGCAATACCTAACGCTGGATCTTCCGATGGTAGTGGGAATATTCCAACCTAAAAAGACTACTTGAAGACGTCATGTTTATTAGAAATATGTATGTCGTAGAAGCCATTATTGTATGATATAGTGGATGCTTGGACATATATATAGATGACTTTCTTGCTCGACATGATAGTATGTTATCTGGTTGCTCTTTATTTTAACATGTACACTTGTATTTTATACTGTCTCTCTGATACATGTTGATAAAGCCCTTAGTATGTTTGCTTGACTACCAGGACTATGATGCGGATCATACTACTGGGACTTGTGTAGTCTACAAGCACATCCTTTAATTGTTCCTAGTCGAGGGGATATCGAGACAGGGCATCGATATTCCTGAGTAGACTAGTGTGTACGTTTCTTGACCCTGTAGAAAGCGATAGTAGATCCCATAACCATTGGTATTTGACATCAAAGATTGTACACAGGTGCTCATTAGAGAATGGGTACACCGAACAGAACTCGCCGAGAACTCCTAGATGGTACCATACCTATCGTCAGATAGCAGTTCTCTGGTGATACTGGTACAGGTTAGTCTGTAGATCCGAGATCGTCATAGTGTCTTGTGTGGCTCTTACTATGCTTTGATTTCCTCCCCTACCATGGCTTAAAGGAGTCATGCAAAAAGGTGGATTTTGGGTACAGTCCCGAGTCACATGGAGGCAGTGAGCGATAGGAGGGGTTTCGTCTCTCCCAGTATAGGGAGTTGATGTTGCGCTATGGTCGATTGGCTAAAACAGTAAGTCCCTGGCCAGAGCTGATGAGATTTATTGGTAAGTGTTATCAATAGTTTCTCGAACCGTTATGAGCCATACATCGGCATGACTTATCAAGTTACTGGGGTCTAACGTTTCTACCCCCAAACTTAATATGCAACATATCAGACGAAGAGACCAGACTGTACGGTAAGTGTTACTTATAGGCTTCACGGGAGTTTGGACAAGCTTGCTTGTTGATCTTCTATTCGCTCAATATCTGGGTAGCCGTTACGTCCAGCTAGTACCATTGACGGCTTATGGGTGACTGATGTGATTATTACACTACTGGCGTATTGACGAGTCTTTAGAGTCCCACACAGAGGTTTCATAGTTCAAGCGAAACGAAATAGGGCACATATGTTGATATGCGAGGGCCTGATTAAATACGAGTATGTGATACCATATTCTAATCTGGAGACATTTGATATCTATTAGGTTATATGTGATATAACCGGATTATTGAATCAAGTGTTGATTTGATAATGTAAAATATAGATAAATGATATTAGTCGGTTATATGTGATATAACCGGATTATTGAATCAAGTATTGATTTAATAATATGATATATATTTATATTTGATATAATTATATATTAACTAATATTATTGCTCGCTAATTATTTTCTTAATATATATTAATATATATATATATATATATTTGATATATGTATATATATATATTATGAAGCATGGAATTTTCTATTTTTAGAAAATAGAAATGAGGTGGAAAATAGGGAGATTTTTTGTGGAATGGATGAAGCATGGCTTGATCTATTCTTTATTCTTTTATTCTACACTATAGAAGCATGGTTGCATTTGATTATTGGTTTTGAATTGATGCTTCAATAATAGTGAGAATAGATAAGCCATTTCTTCACTTCATTTTTCTTTTCTATGCTTGCATGCTAGCTCATTTGCATTGGCTCATTCAAGCTCTCTCTCCCATTATCTTCCTCTACCTCTTGCTTCAAGCTCTAACCATCACATGTGTTGTGAACCCTAGAGCTTGAGATCCTAAGTGAGCAAACAAAACCCCTACTTCACCATCCTACTCTATATTAGCCATAAAGATTAGGGTGTTTCCTTCACTAAAGAAATATTAGTGAAGAGGTAGCTTGGATTAGAAAAGCTTCAAGGTGGATCATCTTCGACACGAAAGAAGCTCGTTCATTCTTCAAGTGAAGCCTAGAGGAGTCGTAGGGACTACTACCCGGAGCTATAGAAGTGAAGGACTTGATCTTCAAAGTTATAATTTCTCTCACTTAGATTAGTTCTTTTCATATCATCACCATAAACCCTAATTATCTAGTTAGATTCTAGGTTAGTGTAGCTTAGCACCAAGAAATTTTTTAAATTGTATGCTTGATGCCGGATAAAACCTTATGGTGGTGCTAGGATACACTTTCAGCGTTCAGCCTCGAAAGGGATCAGAGACATGACAATCGCGTGGCTACTCGAACCGCAACCTAAAGTATTGCACGTCGGGAGAATATCAGCCAACGTGATGGTACGATGGACTTAGTCTAGTGCCACAAACCTAACGGACGCCTGTATCTATAGGGTTATGTATATTTAACGTTAGGAAGCGTTTACCTATAAGCCTAAGGGAAGGGTAAACTGAACACTCCGAAATAAACTAAGCCAGGTCATCTTGGCACAGTGATAAAAGTGTGACATAAAAGAAATTTGTTCTTTTATTTGTCAAAATGAAGAATACAGCTTGTACAAAAAAGGGGAAGTGTCTTTCATTTACAAGTCAAAATTGATGAAAGACATGGTTTGTGCAAAACAAAAGGGAGGAAGTATAAAAAAATCATCAATCAAGAAGGTGGAGCTTCCAGCAAACCAGCAAAACATTTGCTCTTCTCCTCAAGCCCCCTTTCTTTCTCGTCCAAGACAGTTACCACGGTTTCAACCTCTTCCTTCTGGCGACGGTGTTCAGCGAGCTTGTCGTCGATCGTGCACTTTTCAGCAACATGGTTTTGCACATTCGCTTCTATAGTCACGACTTCATCATCCAAGACCAATCCTCTGGCCATAGCTTGGGCAAATGCTCTGCGAAGTGCATGCACCTCATTAGCAGTGGTTTTCCGCTCCTTTCTTAAGCGTCCAAATTCCCAGGAAGCTGCCTCACCCTCCGACTTTTTTCGGATCAACCTTCGCTCTTCGGACTCGACAAGGGCGGTCCACCGTTTAACTCGTTCACTCAATTCAGTCCTTAACAACGGTGCTTCTGGGGCAGAATGGATAGATGTGATCTCATGGAGGTAGGCTTCAATTCGTCGACAGTAGTCAACTCAAGTACAGACTAAGTTTTCCTCGTGATAGATGCTGAAAGTACTCAATAT
The DNA here is from genome assembly GCA_030015575.1 of Agapanthus africanus. NCBI lineage: Eukaryota > Viridiplantae > Streptophyta > Magnoliopsida > Asparagales > Amaryllidaceae > Agapanthus > Agapanthus africanus. The sequence goes on along the minus strand of JASDDO010000031.1, from coordinate 104,230,068 downwards.
AAGATTGACCACTTCGGCAAATTCTTCTGCGAAATACAAGGCGCCAGCGTTAAGTTCTGTGACAAGAGCCCTTAAAGGCTGTTCACTGTTCGTCGCCAACATAGAAGACACGCGTCAGGCGAAGGGTCCCACAGGCATGAGCACGCGGGATTCAAAAGGAACTAAGCCTGCCGGAGCCGTTATGAGTGATAAGTCGGGAAGTGCAGCAAGCTCCTCCAAGTTCTCATCCTCTATAAGTTGCAAAACTGCAATCAGAAATTACTCCCATTATGAATATTATTTTATGAAGGAGACTGGAAAAGAATGGGTAAAAGATAAATTTACCAACACTGGACTTAGGAGTCTGGACACGGGGTTGAGCCGTGACCTAGCCTCTTCAGAATGACTCCGGTGAGTCGCGAAATCATCAAGCCTGTTTCTGAAACTTTAAACCGTTGACGTAAGAATTAAGTCAATACTAAAGGTGATGAATACTAAAATTAGAAGGAAAGATATCTTTCGTCGTCATCTGTTGAAGCGCAGAGGAGGTAAGAGGAGCGACAACGGTTTGTGGATCGCAAAAAGTCACGGAAGCAGTAACCGCCAATGTCACAGGTGATATGCCAACTGGCATACCCATACCTGAAACAAGGAAAGCATCAGCGGATATGTTTGGCAGAGGATGAAAATAAATACATGCTCAATGCAATAAGAAATACCAATAGATTCTGAGGGAGTTGGTGGAGCAGGAGCCACAAGCGCTGCTTGAGCACTGCTGGCTTCAGCGCCCGCCTCAATAGACCGGCTTGCACCTATAGAAAATGCAGAATCAAAAGAAGAATCTATGGCCGCTAGATCAATAGTTGTTGTCGCCACTCTAGCTACCCCAGCTGATGTCTAAGACCCACTAACAGAAGCAGTAACATCAGGAGCAATGTCCGCATCCACTGAACGTTCAATAACAGGATCGTGCGTGTCAAAACCGGAATAGTCAAGCTCGTCCACATAATGTGAAAGGCCATCCTGCTCATCGTCATCTGCTGGTTCTGCGGGTAGCACGGAGACCTCAACCGAAGGGATCTCACCTTCTTCGGGGATGTTAATAGGAACCTAATTGCTGGAGCTAGCGCTAGCTATAAGAACATATACCAAGAGGTTAATAAAGTAATCACTCGGACTGAAATAAAAAAAAAAGAAAAAAGATTTGTTTTTATATATACCTGAAGAAGCATGAAGTTCGGCTTCCTTACGGAGACGGCGTGCTTCCTCCGCCTAAGCCGTCCAAAGAGATCTTCTGTTGGCATATACCAGTTAGACTTCTTCGTCATCAGTAGGTTCGATGTCAAAAGTGGCTGGCACAGGCTGTTTAAGTGCTCTTTTTCGTAACAACTGGGAAAGGCTGTGAACAAGAGTCGACGATCGCAAAAAGCGCGCAACAGTTGTTCAGGGAAGGATATCTGATGTATGATTACCAGATGGTCATTCACTAGCATCTGTTGAGGAAATCACAGAAAGAAGAAATCAATAAGTGTACAAGATAAATTATGCATCATAAATAAAGAGCATCATGAGAATGGATTTTACCAGGATCGTGAATGGCTCGTTGCTTCTTGCGTACTTCTTCTCGATACGAGTCAAAAGATGCTTGGACGAATTTCTCGTTGAAATTGCTGTGAAAAAAGATAATGAGATAATAATATCATTTGTCATGAAAAATGCATGAATAAGAGTAGAGGAAATATACTGGTCTCCGCGAACGCCCGTATCCTCTCCGCTTCCCTTTCAGCCAACTGTTCGGAGGTAGATAGCGCCGTCCGAAGAATAGCATCGACATCCTTGACTGCTGACTCTATTATGGCCGCCGCAACATCAACATCTTCTGCAGCTTGTGTTTCTAGGAAGATGGTATCCATGTTCATTCCGTGCTCTGAAATGTCGTTCGTTATGGAGACTTGGTCGTCTTAGCCACACATGGTCTTTCGCTCTTGCGGGAGCCGGTAGCAGCTTGAAGGACGCTCTTCTTTCTTAACGGTGCCCTCTGCCAGTGCTTCCCGATTTTTGAATCGGAGAGTGAGTCAGCTGCGGTGACATCTCCGAAGGGTGACCATGCTTCCGATTCAGGGACATGCCTATCAGTAGGCAAAACGCCGCCAGTATGACGTGACCTGCCGGAAGATCCAGAGGCAATAGGCGATGGAGCTCACTTCCTACCGGCAACTATCCTCTTCCTGGTGCCAGGAACAGGTTCTGGTTGAACGCCTTTGAAAACTCGAGCTGTCCTGAGTTCCCGGACAGCGGGAGAAACTGTCAGCATCCCTTCTTAAGGTAGGGAAGGAAGAATGACAGACCTTGGTCTTAAGGGAAAGCTAGGTTTCGATGCCTTTATCGCACCCCGACGACCAAGGAAGACATACTTCTCGTGGTCGATGATCCTAGCCATAAACGATGAATACCATGATCGGAAAGCCGGTAATAGTCGAGGAAGATGGTCCGGATCGGGAATCACGAAGCGAGATCCAGTGTTCAGCCTCATGAAGTGGTGAATGGCGTTCTTCGCTGACTCCTTCGTAAAAGCGGGTTCACAATGGAAAGCCTGGAGAGGAATGCCTTGATCATACCCAAATTGCTGGGAGAAGCGGTGAGGGTTATATGGCCTGTAGGCGACATTGTTGCTCCGTCGATACACTAGGAAACCGGGATGGATCGAATAAAGATAAGCGATGTCCCTATTTGACAAGATCAAATTACTCTCTCTTAATATATCTAGCAGAGGTTGACCAGTGGGGTGAGGCCTCACAAGCACCCAATCATCAAAATAGATTTGCCTCTGCTCTCGGAGATTGAAGGGGTTGAGGAACAGCTGGCGGATGTCTCTGTTTGGTTTGTTCCCTGCAGCCCCGACGGGTTTCATCACCATAAGAAATAAACCCGTGTCAAAGAACATCGATTGTACACACTCGTTGTATGCCCCATTTACATGCAAGTGGATCCATGCGCCGAAATAGTGCAACGGCATATACATATGCTCCTCCCTTGGGTCGTCAGAGTTGGCCAATTCAGTGAGACCCTGATAGAGGAACGAAAACCTGGCGATACCAATGGCCAGCCTTGCATCGGAAGTTATGTGATTGACAAGGTAGAAAACAGAGGCCTGCATCAGTCTAGGGTGAACATGGATCATGAACCATCTCAATCATAGGCCTATGAAAGCTATAAAGAAGGAGTTCTGATTGATCCCCAGAGCGGCAATGTCCTTAAACTCATAAGGGGATGCTCTAGGATAGAAGTAGTCCTCCATCGCCATGGAATCTTCCCCTGCATGCGTAGACTAAAGAGATTTCTCATGTCTGCCTTTCGATATCGGCCCTAAGGACATTTAGATGCACAAATCTAGCGATAAAGGCTTCAAAAGTAACCCCTTCTCCTCTAGAGGCCTTATACATCTCATCAAAAATGATTAGCACTTTCCTAAGACCCGGTCGCAGGAAAGTTATTGCATTGTCACCCATCAAATCTGCAGCAGCTGGGCCCATAGCAAAGACAAATTCATCACGGGGTACTACCTCCTCGTAATGTTCCTCTATGATTGGCAGCCCAGATATATGCTGGAATTCCAACAAAGAGATATATGCCTCCCTGTCAGACATCATAAAGATCCTTGTCTGCACGTTCCACTGTTCGAAGAAGGACTTCACCCACAAAGGCCCAATCTTGGGGTACTCTAACAGTGAAGCATAGACTACTCCATAAAGCCCGGTGCGCTCCAATGGAGTTCTCTCCGTCGACAAGATGAATCTGGCCCAGCCGACATAGCCGACCAAATATTTTGGGATCATACCCACATGTAAGGTATTCTCCATAGTCTGGCCTCATCCTAGCTCATCCGACATCCTAGAAAATCTACTGGTTTCAGTGTCATCACTCCTTCTGCGGATGGCTGCAACCTATTGAGAGCTTTCCAATCTTCCACCTCCACCGTGAAAGCAGTTAGTGAAAGCTCTGTGTACTGGATAGACCCCAAAGGATCAGAGGGCGCCTCACATTGAAAGCTAAACCGACCCTGGACTATTTGGTTATACCATCCAGCCCATAGATGTAGATATTGCTGCAGAGCATCATGAACCCATATCATTTGAAAGATCTCTTAGTCTGTCGGTTTATCCGGACGCAAATTCTCCTGACGCTCATAACCAAAGTCTGATAGATATGCCATTGTATCTGAAGGAAAAAAGAAAAAAAAGGGCGTTAAAATCGCAATCATGGTGTATCCCGTGAGTGACGAATAGTGGGGGTCTTAACTACGAAGTTAAGAAACTCCACAAGAATTCTTGGGCAAAATTATCTAAAGTTTCTTTATAATACTTAGACTAAAGTGTTTAAGTTTCTTTAAAGTATTTAAGTTAAAGCCTAAGTCAAATTGTCCACAAGTACGCATCCAAAACAAGTGCACAAATGATAAGTTAAGGGCAAGTGCACAACTCATAAATGAACACTAAGCAAATGGATCAAGGACATAGGTGCGCAACACACTTACCGCTCGAACTTTAAAGAAGCAAATGCTTATGAAAGGAAGCAAAAGCTTCGAACAAGTGTGTAGGCACTAGAGAGACAAGTGCACAAAAAGAACAGTTCTTAAAGTGCACAAGTGAAAGTTAAAATGGTGCACTTCAGAGAAAGGGGTGTGACCCTTTTTATAAGGGTCAAAAAACGGTTCGAATCCTGCGAACTTCAAGGAAAATCTGACAGTGGATAGCTTGGCTCCGTTCGCACCTACGTGCGGATCACGTGCACGCAATCGGTGGGGGCATTTGTTCGCACATGTTTAAGTGCGCATCCAAATCAAATGCGCACTTGAGGGAAGAATAAGTATAATGGCATGTGTGTGCATCATTGACATTCACACTTAGTAGAAATTCCTAAGTGCGAAGTGCACATGTAAAGCACGTGCGCATACGCTTGCCATATGCACGTGCAAAGCACGTGTGCACGTGCAACGTGCGCACATGTTTAAACGAGCAATCGGTGGAAGGACATTTGTTGGAGATGAAATATTCATTAGACAACAATAAAAACATGCATTTAAATAAACATTTTATTCCACGGGGAAAAGATCACCAAATACGGGATCCGGACTACAGAGATTAGTGAAACAATATAGAAAATTCTCTAAATCTCTCCCAGCCCTCTTGACCATGTCAAAACGATGATTCTCGCGAAAAGTCACTCCCCACCTATCAACTCCGTGCTCGTCACCAAAAGAAGACATGGCAGCCTGCCGAGCCCGTGTCTGACTCAACATGTGGACAGAGTGGTCCCTTAAAGGCTTCGTGATTAGACATGCTTCCTAAAAGCAGTCGATCTTGTCCTCAGCCGAGTGAGGAGGAACGTTGCAAGAACGACGAGAAAGATCATGCGAAGCGATATAGAACCGGCTGGAAAAGGAGATCCCCTGCAGGCTATAAGATCGTACATCACTATGTCACACTGAGCATCCGTGAGACCAGGGTTCACTAAGCGTGCAGCAAAACGGAAAATGATTTCTTCAATGGGTTCCTCCCATGGCTGTCGAAGAGTATGAAGGAGATTTCATGCCATGTTCCTTTCTCTATGGATATGAATGAGAAGGGGAAACTTCTCTAATTTATAAGGAGATGTGTTCAAATCCTGGCACAGAAAATGTTGTATGGCATTAAAATGGGAACAATTCCCAAGCCTTGACCAAAGAAAGTGCTGAAAAAGAGGCTAACAGCACTGAAAATTACAGGTCATTGGTTTGCGTATCATAGCAAGTGTGCATTTGATGGAGAATAATTCTGAAGGCATGCACGCTTATATATGTGCGCGTATGAAGGTTAATGAATAGCACGTGAGTAGCACGTGTGCGCATCATTGCCACCCGCGCTTGACAGAAGTCATTAAATACAATTTGCAAGTGTAAAGCATGTGCACACATGCTAGCCACAGGCACGTGCAAAGTGAGTGCGTGTATGACAAGTGCACGTATGTTTGCCATATGCACGCACGTGCGCATTACGCACTTAATCAATAACGAGTTAAATAAACTTGGGATCAAAGATCCAACGGTGCAAATGCATGCACATTTCTTGAAACAGATGGTAATTAAAAAAGAGATAAATCTTGATTAATAAGCAATCAAATTCTTAATTAACAGGAAAATATTCTATTAGTTAAATACCTTAAGAAAAAGATCTGTGGATCAAAGATCCAATGGTGCGCATGTCATCTTGATTGATATAAATCAATTAAATCTTTTAAATAAATCTAAAACTAGATTGGAATCAAAATAAAATCAAAACAAATCAAACAAACTCTAATTTCTTCTCTCCTATAAATAGAAGGCTCACATGAAGAAATCAGAGTCTATAAAACCCCCCTATAAGCTTTGGAAAAATTCCAAATCTTCTTCTTCCTCCGCGAACAAGTGCGCAAGGTAGAAATAAAGAGAAATAATTCTTTTTCCTCCATAAAAAAAAGTTTTTGCTTTTAGACAGAAGCCTTTGCTTCTTTTTCGAATCCTTTGATTCGCTGTTTAAAAGATCAAATGATCTTAGGGTTCGTCTCTCGTTCATAAAGTTTATACTTTTACGGAAAAGTTGATCCTAAGATCTAAGAAAATATGTGCACCATAAAACACATGCATATGACTTGAAATCAGATAAAAATCGAAACTTTTGTTTCTTAGAAAAATTAAAGAAGGAGAGAACATAAAACAGAAGCCATTGCTTCTTGGTGAAAGTTTCTGCGTTCTGATAAAAATAAGTGCGCACCCAAATTAGTGTGCACTTAATAAAAAAATTGTTTTCCTTAGGAAAATAATGCCCTGAAGATGTGCGCATCACGTGATACTCACATGTGCGCACTTGTTGAATGCCGCTTATAAAGGCATGTGTGTCATGTGATATACACGTGTGCATACTTGTTGAAAACTACCCATGATGTGCAAGCGTCGCGTGATATGCACGTGAACTTGTTAAATACATACGCGCATATATACATGCGGACGGATATAACTTTGAACCCATAACAAATGCAAGCTACATGCAATGCATGTGCGCACTCTTTTCAAATAAAACAAAATGGCATGTGCATTCCATAAGCACTTGCACACTTGAACAGTAAACCATTGTTTGATTACTTAATTAAAATTAAATTAAGTATCAAAACTTTCGCTTCTCATATGCAATATATTGATCAAAATATCATAAAACCTAAGTGATCTTAGTCTCAAAGATGACTAAAAGCTCCTTAGTTTATACTTGTTAAGTTGATCTTAATCCAAAATAGTATTAACGAGCTTTAACCATATTTCTAAATTAATCTTAGTAACAAAGATGACTAACGATCCTCATATGACATATTTCGAACCGATGAATCTCGTTTATACGAGATCTGCGTCCTAAGTTCGACCCCAAATTTATAATATATATACGGATTTGGACTAATCCGTGCCCTATGGACGACGACAAAAACTAGTATCCGTATACAATCCACGGGCAACTCCAAAATAAACAATATAACATGACACGAAGTGATCTGTCTGGAGCAGGTGTTGTTATCGCAATGCAATAGCGTAATTAACTGCAAGGGCTTGCGCTTGTAAAGAAAAGCGTCCCCACAATCAAAAAAACCCTCAAAGAGATTATGATAAATCAGGCTATATCAGTCGCATATGTCCAAACCTTCGATATGCGGTGCCACAAATCAACTTGGAATTTTCGGAGAGGTAGATGTATATGTTCCATATAGCATCTGCCCCGTATTTAGGCTAGACACCTCCGCATCTCAGTCCAGTCTCCGGCAGTAAACAGTATTATATCTCTCTTTTACGATATTTGTATTTTGACACGAATACGGTATTTATACGAATACGGGTATTTGTATAAATACGAGTATTTGTGGCTTGGTATAAATACGGGTATTTGTATCTTAATATAAATATGGGTATTTGTATCTTAATATAAATACGGGTATTTGTATTTTATATGAATACGGGTGTATGTATTTTGATACAAACATGGGTGTATGTATTTGTAGCATATACTTTGTGTGTGTGTGTGTGAGGTGGCCTCTTTTTCTTTCTCATCTCTTCATGGTCTTTCAAGAATGGTGTGCTCTTGTGACTCACCTTGTGAGTCACAATTCCACTCAAACCATTTTAAAAAGATATTAAGAAGAAAGAAAAGAAAAAGATTATGATATTAGCCATGCTTGCGTCATCTTCCTCTTCTCTTTTGTCATGCCCCGCTTTCTAGTGTACGGGCAAAAAGACGCGGTAAGGTCCGCTACGTATTTACTCGGAAGTAAACACGCTAAGCGTATCTAAGAAATATAAAGTAAAATACACAGGATACATGAATGTAAATGAATAGCAACTTTATTTATTAAACATTCTTTTACAGGTACAACTGAAATGTAAATACATGGGTAGAAAGCGATACCTAAACAATGTAATAACTGAACTGAAATAAATATGTACAAGTGTCTAAAGCTCCGGGTCAAACGCAAACTGCTCCAAATCCTCAGTGTTGGGCTCGGTCTAAAGCGTCCGAAACACCTGACAACATTCCAAAGAAAGAAGAAAAGGAATGTCGTCAGCGAACAATCGCTCGGTAAGTCCCAAAGGTGAGTAGAGATAGAATAGACAGAAAAAAGTATATCTTATAATATTTGATTATATTGTTAACGTTGTTGTTTGTAGCTTGGTACAGAAAATGCCAGTGTATACGAGAGGAGTCCCACTATTCCGGAAACTAAGGTATACGAAGCACAAGGAACCGTTCAGCCATGGTACAACGGCAATGGATATTCAGGTTAGGTGTATTATGGTTACAGTCTCGTGCCACTTCTAACACCTTCCGTACCAATCTACCCCTTATAAACCCCGCGGTGTCTTTTGTATTGATTGTATTGTTTGTTATATAGATAGATGACTTGCCGAAACTATGATATTAGTAAATTGAATGGATATAAATGGAGAGTTATATAGACGGAGTATATCCATGGTTCGGTTTAGTCAATATAGATTGAATAGACGGATTCATGTTGAATTGTAGTTTATACTTGAATCACATTCAAGTCAGATTGATTAGATTGAGACTCAGACTGAGTAAGACACTTTGAAAAGAACTTGAAATCCTGAATTAGTTTTGAAGTTATCGGTAACTGCTGCACATGGACGGCAGGATTTGTATCTTTTTCCAGGACAATTACCATGTTGATAACACCGTTTGTTAGATTGTTTACCTTAAATAGGCAAGCACCCATATTCTCCGGCTCCTTAAGGCTCAAGAGACTGGTACCGCTTAAACCTATGTTTACTAGGGTCATTATTGTAATTTAGTATAACTTGAGTGGGGTTTATGTAAAAATAGTTTTGGTATAATTTCAAAATACACCTCAAGTATTTAATTATCGTCTTTAGGGTTTTCATAGATGTATATTTTATAAAAGTGAAATTTCTAGTAAGTAAAACCTATTTTCATAATATATGGTATTTTATTAAAATATTAGAATTGTGTTGTATTTGGTCATGAAATGGTGGTTCTTTTAATTTAGAAAACTTTGAATATTTATATAATTAAAATAGATATTTTGATAATAGGTATATATATTTAATAAAAATAAATTTTATTTATTTTCTTGTAAAAATCTCATTTTCTAAAGAAAAATGCATAAAAATTCCATCGAGATCGAATGCTCCTTTCAGAGGTCTGAATCTCGCTCTACTAAACCCGAGGATGTGCGATAACCCGCACCATCCCGAAAGGGATTCCCAAAATGGGTTGTAGAGGCACAATTGCAAGGAGTTGTTTAATACATCTTTTTAAAGAAATGGTTTTGTAAGTTGATGGTATTTATTTGTAAAGTCGTGTCATCCCATGAATATATTCCCAAAACTTCATCGTGCTATATCAAAGATATGTGTTGTGATAAGGTAGGTCATTACCCCATGAGCTATCCAAAGGTAATACATGTTTTATGTTGTTTTATGTCGGAAATGAAGTATGTGGTATTTTACCGTAAAAATACAATAAAATTGCATAAAAGAATATTTTGAGATGAAACTTGTTTTAAAGTGTTTGTTAATTTTTTTAAAATATTATTTGATAGTATGGAATTTTATTGATTAAGAAAAGTAGAGTTTTATAGAAAAACTGAATCGGAAGTCGGATTAACTCCGCTTCCGTCAGGTTTTAGAATTGCAAGATTTTAAAGAAGAAGAAGAGAGGGGGAGAGGGGACTTACTGGCTTTTAGACTAGAGGGGAGAGAGATGAAGCTACGAAAGGTCTCATGGCGTCGTTTCGTCGCCGGAAACTCCTTGGAACGTCGCCAGAACTTCGCCCTTCGCTAACTCCACTTGCACACTAAAGGGACTTGAGAATTTTGGAGAGTTTTAACAGAGAATTTCTGAGTGAGGATGGATGAAATATGGTGTGGTATTTATAGGGAAAATTAGGGTTTAGAGGGTGAAGGAATGCATTAAAATTGGGATTAAAGGTGATTTATTGTTCTCTGGAAAATGTGCAGAGAAAATAAACAATGTGAAAGAAGTGGGGTAGCTGAAGGGGTGCTCAGGTGAAAATATGGGGAGCATTACTCACGGGGGGGCCGGCGGTACCGGCATTTTCCTTGATCTCATCGATCATTTTCCGGCGGTAGATGCTTGGATCGTCGCCACGTGTCCCCGTCGCTTCAACTAGCCTCGTGCACATGTTTAAATATTTTGTGACTCTTCATTCTACGTGTAGTGCGTGTGAAAACCCTTGAGCTTCTAAAAGATTAAAAGAAATTTAAATAAAAAGATAATGTGGATGGAGGGATTCGATCACAGGGGCTACGTCACAGCAGTGCAAGGCTTTACCAATGTGCTACAAGTACTTTCTTGCTGTTCTTAATTAAAACAAATACTTATAGTATACACAGGATAGCAAATACCCCAATTGTATATTAACTTTTAAACAATTTTCTATACATTGAAATTGGAGTTGTTACGGTCTACCCTCCTTACAAAAATTTCATTCTCGAAATTTACAATTTATTTTAAGGTCTAGTTTACAAATAAATGAGAATATCTTGCACGTATCTCATCTTCCCTTTCCCTTGTTGATTTTCCCGGTGTGTCTTTTCTCCACATCACTCGAACCAAGTTGACTTTCTTGTTCCGAAGTGACTTCACCTTTCTATCCAGAATCTTAAGAGGTTGTTGCTCACAAGATAAATTTGGCTGTACAGTGAGCTTGGAATGATCATGAATATGGCTAGGATCACTTACATACCTTCTGAGTTGGGATATGTGGAATACATTGTGCACTCCTTCCAATGAAGGTGGAAGTGCCAAGCGATAAGCCACTTCACCGACTCGTTCGAGTATGTCAAACGGTCAAATATACCTTGGACTTAGCTTACCCCGTCTTCCAAAACGGATCACTCCACGGTTCGGAGATATCTTTAGAAAAACATGTTCTCCCGGTTGAAACTCCAAGTGACGGCTCTTTGCATCAGCCCAGTGCTTCTTTCGATCTTGGGCTATGCGCATTCTTTCCCTGATAGTATGAACCACGTCGACATTTTCTACTATCATCTCAGGTCCTAGGAGTTCCCTATCTCCGATGTCATCCCAACTTAATGGCGATCGACACTTTCTTCCATAAAATGCTGCAAAAGGTGTCATTTGTAAGTGCACGGCGGCGTCCCGGCCGTCAATCCGACGCCGGAATGCGGAAACGAAACTTTTCTACAAACTAGAAACCGGCACCACCGCGCACTAAAATCCCGGATCGGGCCATTAACCTAACGCTAGCAAATAGAATCGGTAGAAAGCTATACCGAGCGATCCGTGTCCTTCGGTCTTCGGCCTCCACTCCGATCTCCTCGCGGAATCTCCGGTCTTCAGCTCCTCGTCGGAACGGGCACCACATCGCCGGGTTCTTTTACGGGCTCCCACCTCTGGACCGAGGCAACTCGGGCACGAAGTTGGCGAGCCGATGTGCCCAAGAATACTGTAAGCTAAGTGTAGAATCCATTGTCTCAATGGGGTATGAAGTTGCCTTGTATGGATGTGGAGTAGAGAATGAACTTTTGGAGATGAGCAATGTAATTTTAGCAAGCCAAAAATGAGAACCACCCACAAATAAAATTGCCTCTCTCCTCTCCTTGTAGTGGCCAGACTCATCTCATGGTGGAGGGAAAAAGAATAATAATCCAAGAAAGAAATGAGAGTGATAGCAAAGAAAAAGATCACAACAACATCAACCTCACATCCTATCCAAAACCCATCACCATAAATGCAAAGGAAAAGATGTAAAAAGAATCTCATGATGCTAGAACCATCATGAAGCCTCATTTACAAATAACACCCTCCATAATTGCTAATTTGCAAATATGCAAATTAGCCCCTCCATCAGAAAAAGTCCGGCCGTGAAGGAACAAAGGAAAACTGACCGAAACGGAATACAAACTGGCAACTTCAGAAAACTGATCCCGTAATAAATAACAGGAAAACCCCGTGACTGCATATACATGACCGCATTTGTATTCCCACTGAATACAAATGCAAAGAGACAAAATCTACACAGTACAATACTAGGATCCGTCTTAAACCAAAGCCCGCTAGTATTATCCGTCCGATCATGATCCGTGCAATACCGCACGTATCTGATCGAACCCTGCCATATCTCCATACGGCCTCTACAGCGTTTTGCCCGAAACTTGAGAAAACGGTCTGTGGGGGACTCTAAAGACTCATCAATACTTTGGCTGTGGATTTAACCACTAGCACATCAGAGGTATTAGCCATACGTAACGGGCTACCAGGTATTGACCAAAAGAGACGTCGATGAGCGAACTCATGCTGACACCCTATTGAGCCTGTCAGTGACAATATCCGTACAGTCCGGTCCGTTCGTCTATGAGCATCGCATGGCGGGCCTAGGGGGTTGGTAAAAGTCAGACCCCCAAAAGCGGTACAAGTCGTGTCGGAGTGTAGCCCATAACACCCTGAGATATTACTGGATTACCTGCCAGTAAATCTCTTGCCTTGGCCAAGGACTTCGTGTAATGGCTCTCCTAGACACAGCGCGACCTCACCCCGGGAGAGATGAACCCCTGCAGATCCGCTCACTGCCTCCATGTGGCTCGGGACTGTACCCAACTAAACCTGTTTGCACAACTCCTTTGAGCGTGGTAGGGTAGTAATCAAAGTACAGTGGGAACTCACACGAGACAAATGACGATCTCAGGTCGATGAACTAACATGTACACATGTCACCAGGGAACTGCTATCTGACGTCAGGTATAAGACCAACTAGCATGTTCCCGGCGAGTCCTGTCCGGTGTACTCATAACCCAATGAGCACCTGTATACATCTTAGGTGAACCAACTGACACCAGTGGCTTGTGAGACCGGCCACCGCCCCTCGTCGGGGTCTCGACTATATACACTAGTCTACTCTGGAGTATCGATGCCCTGTCTCGAAACTCCCACGACTAGGGACCTTTTAAGGATGTGCTTATAGACCCTAGCTCCCACGTATATGATCACCTTCATACTGCTGGCAGTCAAGCAAGAATCCTAGGGGCTCTATCAACGTGTAATAGCGACCTGTAAGGTCACCTAAAACAGTACACGATGATAAAGATAAACCAGATAGCATACTATCATCTTGAGTAAGACTGTCCTACCGGTATAGGTCCTCCCTCAATCATTGCAATCACGTGCCTGTGATCCAATAATTGACTCTGAGGGCACTATCTCCAACAATCTCCCACTTGCACTCAAGGCTAGTTATTGCGATGTCGCATACTCACAGCCCGTGTGATACCGAACACCCAACTCCTCTACTAGTCAGTCTCACAAAGCTCGTTTGCGAAACTATTACGTTCGAGGAATAGCCTCAGTGAGTGGATCCGCTGTGATGTTTCTTTCTATGTCTCTCTTTATCTCAAGCTCGCGGAGAAAGTCATCTCCGAAAATGAGCAATACTTGTCTTAGAATATGTCTGGATATCTGATGGGACCTAGTTCATAAATGAACTCCAAATCCAAACTTCTTAGACTGTATCGTCAACTGAACTTAATCAGTATCCTACGCCATTCCTCCCTCAGTATCTCCTGGTGTAACATTTAGGAAAAAACATAGAAATAAATAAATTTAATTAAAATAAGAATAAGCTGATAAATCACAAAATGGTTAAAAGCTAATATGTCAATCTTCATAAGATATATGTAATACAAATTAAATTAGAATTTTAGAATGTAATTTTAATAAGTTATAAGGGTTTTTAAGATAATTTTAGCTTCATTTTAATAAAAGATGTGTTTTGTAATAAGTTAATTGTGAAGGGTTAAATTGCAAAGTTAAGTTTTTATGCAAATTGGGTATTGTTAAGGGTTTAAGTGAATAAGGGATATCATTTCAGTTCTGAAGTTAAATTCAAATAAATCAAATGAAAATAGAAGTTAATGCTTAAACACCTCATGCTTCAAACAACCCCTTCTTTACACCTCCTTCTTGCATGAAACACACACACTCCTTCACTTGACACCTCCACCTTGCATTATCCCTTCCTTCTCACATACAAATAGCTCATTTCAGTTTAAAATACAGAATCAAACTGAATTGAATTAAAGAAAAAGAAAAGTAAAAGAGAAAGAAGGAAGAACAAGAAGAAGAAGAAAGGGGTTTGTGCATGGAGGTTGTTCATCCATCAAGTTAGAAGGAGATTGGTTGATCAAGAAGGGTTATTCCTACAACTAATAGGAAGGTAAAATTCTAAATCACAGTAGGTAATTAAGTTCTGTAGCTTAATTAGTTAAAGTTTAGTATATCACATAATATCGTATTCTAGGTGAAAATAGAGTCTGCCAGAATCTGCTATAATCTGGAACCTAATTAAATAAATTCAACAGAGTAGAAATGATGTAGGAATTAAATAGAACACACCACAAGAATACGGAGGTGGGGCGCCGGTTTTGGGCCGGCGACATGAGGAGTTTGGCCGGCGTCGCCGGCCATGGTGAGAGCTTTGGGGATTTTGATTTTTGGGTTATCTTCAGTATACAATTTGGGGTAGTTTGGTACTGTTGATTTTAATTAGTTTTACTGTAACTGAAGTCTGGAATGATATATCGGAAATGAAATCGTAAAACGTTAAAAAACGACACGACGGAACTACGTCGCGTATCAAACTCTGCAACAGTACAGATTTAAGTTAAAATCCAGCTAGAATAAGTGTTAAATAGCTTGATAAGATCAGATAGTATATAAGTTGTGGGGGTTAACGTGTTTTCTATTTCCGTTATGTCGGAAATACAGTTTTGCTTATATACGTTATATTGGTATATTTAGACGCGGATACGAAGAATACGGAAGCCGCGAGGAAAGGGAAAGGATTAGCGATTCCGGAATAGATCGACTTTCCGGTGAGTAGACTAAACATCTACCGGGGAATTTAGTAGAGATGGCGTGTTTCGCCCATGGTTTTACATTAATACGATATTCATATCATCATGTTAAATAATTAGAATATCATTCATTTCATTACTTATATGTTGCTTAGTTGTTAGAACACTTCACAAGTATCGACGAGTCATGCCACGTGCACATCTTATATGCTACACACACCTCGTCGATATTGCCATGTCACATACACTTAAATATCATACTTATTAACATGGATTATATTGTTTTACAAATGTTAAGTATATTGGTAGAATTCCTTATTTACATTTTGTCGCTTTATGCGTATTTCAATGTTGGATATGAGATAAATACAGAATTGAGGATTTATGATTTTGAGTTTTAAATACTATTACATAAATCCCGTTTTCATGATTGATGTGACATGTCCACCCTGAGTTGATTTCTGTTTTTGGTTTTATTCCGGACCGAGTGGGGGAGATATATGGTCGCGGATTTACGTTATCCATACTGAGTGGGGGAGCTATACAGTTGGATACAGGGTGGACCCGGTCGAGACCGAGGGGTAAGATAGCCGTATTGAGACGGGTGAGCCTAGCGAGGTTACTCGATTCCGGATATTGGTTTTAGAAATATGCGGCGTGCATCTAGAGGATGACGACCGATATTATGGGTATAGGATCATTCGGGGAATGATGCCTATCAGAAATGGAAGTTTTGTGTCGTTGATGGACACCGAGAGATGATTTATATTGAGTTATGATTTCAGAAGTATGATGTGATTTATTGTTGGATTTCACATATACTCATATATCATATTGATTCATGTTCATTATCATGATTACCATATTTACTTTATTCGCCGTTATATGTTAGTTGTATTCACTGAGTTGGCAACTCATCCCCGTTGTGCCACAGTTCCTTGCAGGGATAGAGTGGACGGGTAGTTGCGAGGCAGGATCACTTTTGCGGTTGTTTCCATCTTTTGATCGGTAGGTTACATGTGTAGTAACCTCCTTTTGGTTTTTGTACTTTTGTATCTAGAAAGACTCCATCAGACTTGTATTTTGACTTAGAGATGAGAGATGGGTTATAAATATATGTACAGTTGAGATATGTGGATCAGTTTCATAGTTTCCTTCTATATGAGATTCAGTAATGTTTATTATGTGTGCATTCATCTTAAATTTTGATATTTTGTTGTTTCCAACTAGGAATACAACCACACTTAATCTTTATTATTTGCTTAATGAATAAACTTAATAACTCGAGATTTCTACTTAAAACTAAATTTTTCATAATTAATTCCGAAACAAGGTATTTTGATCTTGGTTTTTGGCTTACTTGGATTGTGCATATCTTTAGATATGATATAATCTGAGTGCCTGTCACATCCAAACTTGGGTCGTGACAAAGTTGGTATCAGAGCTTAGGAGTAACCTTACGGAATTCAGTAAGGGATTTCTATAGGTTGATATAAGTCTGAGAGTTAGGATGACCTTTGGTTTGATGGAGTAGGTGAATTAGGACGAATGCAGTACCGTACGTATGTTCCGCGGCATATTTACGTTATCGTATTCAGCCTAACTAACCTTAGGATGTTTATCTTGATCTATTCTTCCGTTGATTCTCCGTTATTGAATTCTTCTGTTCCCACACCTTATCAACTCTCGTTTCTTGTTCCAGTTGCTATGGCTACGCGGGCTAGGCGAGCCGCAGCCAGGAATGCAGCTAGGGCGAGTCCGCCTGTGATGAGGACTGGTACACCGGACGTGCAGGAGGTGCATGAGCATGCTGATCCTCCTCCTCCAGATCGCATGACTAGGATCGAGGAGGGTATGTTGGGATTACAGCGAGTGGTAGGACAGTTAGCTGAGACCACTCGAGCTTTGAGATCAGATCCAGCACCGACCGTAGCAGAGTCCGAGGTACAGCCTACACAGACGGTAGCACCAGTAGATACGAGAGTGATGGAGGTATCACTTGCGGAGTTTATGAGATTGAGACCACCGGTATTCACAGGGACCGATGTGGCGGTAGATCCTCAGTCTTTTCTTGATAGAATGGCGAGAATATGCAGATCATTACGATGTTCTGATGCGAGGTCAGTTGAGCTGACTAGCTTTCGTTTGGAGGGACTTGCACAGGAGTGGTGTGAGTCGATGGAGAGAGGGCGAGCTACGAATCTTCCTCCGATGACGTGGATCGAGTTTTCTACAGTCTTTCTTGCCAGATTTCTTCCCGAGAGTGTGAGGGATGCTAGAGCTAGCAGTTTCGAGGCGTTGAAGAAAGCAGCAAGTATGTCAGTAGCCGATTATGACTTACGCTTCACCCAGCTTTCGCGATATGCTCCATACTTAGTACCTACAGAAGAGCTTCGGGTGAAAAGGTTCCTAAGGAGTTTGGACACACAGTTGTATCTGGCGATAGGCTCCCAGCATTTTGATACATATGCACAGGCCTTGGATGCGGCGATACGAGTAGAGGAGCGTTTGAGCCAGTCAGGAGTTGTTCCGGAGCCAAAGAGGAGTAGACCATTCGTGACGACAAATAGACAGTTTGGCCGAGGTAGAGGGTCCTATCCAGGCAGACATACTCCCGGCCGCAGTGTTGGACGAGATTGGACACAGGGCCAGATGTTCAGTTCTTATCCTGAGGATCAGAGATCACCATATACTTGTTATAGATGTGGACTTCCCGGGCACTTTGCGAGAGATTGCAGATCTCAGGGCGGGACCGTTGCTCCACAGGCTGCTTTACCCCTTCCTTCTCCTACACCGATGGCTTTACTTCCTCCCCCAGTTGGCGCTACACGCCAGACAGTTGCACCACGAGGTCGAGGCTATGCGGGACGTGCTCAGAGAGGTAGAGGAGATAGAGGTAGAGGACGACAGGATGCGGGCAGGGGCCAGGCACGGGTTTTTGCACTGACTCCACAGGATGCCCAGGCATCAAATGCAGTCGTGACAGGTACTCTTACAGTATGCTCTTTAGAGGCACATGTCTTATTTGATCCCGGTTCTACACACTCTTATGTATCTTCACGATTCGCACTTTTGTTGGGGAAGGAGTCGTCATTGTTAGAGTTACCATTGGTAGTGATTACTCCAGTTGGAGATTCCTTTATAGCTCGACACGTATTCAGATCGTGTTCGGTGCGTATTGGTAATAGAGATTCGCTAGTTGATCTGATTCTCCTGGACATGTTAGATTTTGATATACTTCTTGGGATGGATTGGTTAGCCGCTTGTCATGCCCATGTAGATTGTAGAGGAAAAGCGGTTAGCTTCTGTTTTCCAGGTGAACCGGTGTTTGTTGTGCAGGGGGATTGCAAGTTAACCCCTGTCAACATGATTTCTGCTTTTTGTGCGGGGCGGCTTTTGAAGAAGGGTTGTCTTGGGTTCTTGGCTTTTATTCAGGACGTTGAGGTCGCTGAAGTTCCTTTGGACCAAATCCCGATCATACGAGAATTTCCTGAGGTATTTCCTGCAGAGTTGCCAGGATTGCCACCTGATCGAGATATTGAGTTTTGTATCGACTTGATTCCGGGTGCAGGGCCTATTTCTATACCACCCTATCGAATGGCACCGACGGAATTGAAAGAACTCAAAAGCCAGTTGCAAGAGTTGTTAGATCGAGGACTTGTACGTCCGAGTGTTTCACCGTGGGGAGCTCCTGTGTTATTTGTAAAGAAGAAGGACGGTAGTATGAGGATGTGCATCGACTACCGACAGCTGAATCGCGTCACGGTGCGAAACAGGTATCCATTACCGCGAATAGATGATTTGTTCGATCAGTTGCAAGGAGCCGGATTCTTCTCAAAGATTGACTTAAGGTCAGGATATCATCAGTTGAGGGTTCGGAAAGACGATATTCCGAAGACGGCGTTTCGTACGAGATATGGGCATTATGAATTTCTGGTGATGTCGTTCGGACTTACCAATGCTCCAGCAGCTTTTATGGATATGATGAACCGTATCTTTAGACCATTTATCGATCGGTTTATTATAGTATTCATAGATGATATTCTTGTATATTCTCGGAGTCAGACGGAGCACGAGCAGCATTTACGTATCACGTTGCAGACCTTGAAAGAGCATCAGTTGTATGCAAAATTTTCTAAGTGTGCTTTTTGGCTCGATAGTGTGGATTTCTTGGGTCATATTGTTACGAGAGAAGGTATATGCGTTGACCCAAAGAAGATTGAAGCGGTACAACACTGGCCCAGGCCTATGTCAGTTACAGAGGTTCGGAGTTTCTTAGGTCTGGCAGGTTATTACAGACGCTTCGTGCAGGATTTCTCAAGGATAGCGGCACCTTTGACAGGATTGACTAGGAAGGAAGTTCCTTTTCAGTGGACAGATGCATGTGAGCAGAGTTTCCAACAGCTGAAGACGCGTTTGACGACTGCACCTGTATTATCTTTACCTTCCGGGTCAGGGGGTTTCGTCGTATATTGCGATGCTTCTAGAGTGGGCTTAGGCTGTGTGTTGATGCAACACGGCAAGGTTATAGCATATGCTTCCCGACAGTTAAAGAGGCATGAACAAAATTATCCCACTCATGATCTAGAGATGGCTGCTGTAGTTTTCGCATTGAAGATTTGGAGACATTATTTATATGGAGAAACGTGTCAAATCTTCACAGATCATAAAAGTTTAAAGTATATCTTTCAGCAGAAAGATCTGAATCTCAGGCAGCGTAGATGGATGGAATTGGTGAAAGATTACGACTGTGAGATTTTGTACCATCCAGGCAAAGCAAATGTTGTAGCAGATGCCTTGAGTCGGAGGCCTGGAGGTAATTTATCTCATTTGAGCATTTTGCAGAGACAGTCTTCTACCGACTGGCAGATCTTATGTGATAGTCGTATACAGTTTGAGTTCACATCGACAGGAGGTCAGTTAGCACATGTTCTCACCAGACCTCAGCTATTGGATCGTATTCGAGATGCGCAGCCTACCGATACTCGCTTGATGGAGATTATGGATCATGTTAGGCAGGGCAAGGAGACGGAGTTTGTGATTGATGATTATGGAGTGTTACGTTTTAGGACTCGTCTCTGTGTGCCAGATTCTGACGGATTGAGGCGTGAGATTTTGGAGGATGCCCACAGATCAGTATACAGTATTCATCCTGGTTCCACCAAAATGTATCGTGACTTGAAGGATAATTATTGGTGGGAAGGAATGAAGAAGGATGTTACGGATTTTGTTGCACGATGCTTGACTTGTCAGCAAGTCAAAGCAGAACATCAGAGGCCAGCCGGAGAGCTGCAACCCTTACCCATTCCAGAGTGGAAATGGGAACAGATTTCCATGGATTTTGTGGTGGGTCTACCCAGGACTAGCAGAGGGTATGATTCCATTTGGGTGATAGTAGACAGGCTGACGAAGGCCGCTCATTTTCTTCCAGTGAAGACGACATATGGATTTGCTCAGTATGCACAGGTTTATATCGATGAGATTGTACGTCTAGATGGAGTGCCGACATGCATAGTGTCAGATCGAGGTACCCAGTTCACGAGCAGGCTATGGCAGAAACTTCAGGACGCTCTTGGTACACGACTGAGTTTTAGTACAGCTTTCCACCCACAGACAGACGGTCAGTCAGAGCGGACAATTCAGATACTAGAGGATATGCTTCGGGCTTGTAGCCTAGATTTCGGTGGTAGTTGGGATCGTCACCTACCTTTGGTAGAATTCTCATACAACAACAGTTTTCAAGAGACGATCCAGATGGCACCCTTTGAAGCCTTGTATGGAAGGAAATGTAGATCACCTGTTTGCTGGACGGAACTTAGTGAGAGTTGTATATTGGGACCGCAAATAGTACAGGAAACTACAGAGAAGATTCACTTGATACGAGATAGAATGAAAGCGGCTCAAAGCAGACAGAAGTCGTATGCAGATCGAAGACGACGCAAACTCGAGTTTGATGTGGGAGATCATGTGTTCCTTCGAGTATCTCCAATGAAAGGTGTGATGCGCTTCGGGAAGAAAGGGAAGCTCAGCCCCAGATATGTTGGACCATATGAGATTTTAGAGAGAGTGGGCGCTGTAGCTTATCGGTTAGCACTTCCACCTGGTTTTCCCGACGTACATCCGGTGTTTCATGTTTCGATGCTTCGCAGATATCTTCACGATCCATCTCATGCGATCCATCATCAGACTCTACAGCTTGAGCCAGATCTATCCTTCACAGTGCAGCCAGTTGCTATTCTGGACAGGCAAGCAAAGCAACTACGATCAAGGATACTGCCATCTGTAAAGGTTCTCTGGCAAGGAAAGGATCGCGAGGAGATTACTTGGGAGACGGAGAACGCGATGCGAAAGAAATTTCCACATCTTTTCATAGGTATGTGTAGTAATTAGTTTAAATTCGGGGACCGAATTTTCTTAAGGGGGGAATATTGTAACATTTAGGAAAAAACATAGAAATAAATAAATTTAATTAAAATAAGAATAAGCTGATAAATCACAAAATGGTTAAAAGCTAATATGTCAATCTTCATAAGATATATGTAATACAAATTAAATTAGAATTTTAGAATGTAATTTTAATAAGTTATAAGGGTTTTTAAGATAATTTTAGCTTCATTTTAATAAAAGATGTGTTTTGTAATAAGTTAATTGTGAAGGGTTAAATTGCAAAGTTAAGTTTTTATGCAAATTGGGTATTGTCAAGGGTTTAAGTGAATAAGGGATATCATTTCAGTTCTGAAGTTAAATTCAAATAAATCAAATGAAAATAGAAGTTAATGCTTAAACACCTCATGCTTCAAACAACCCCTTCTTTACACCTCCTTCTTGCATGAAACACACACACTCCTTCACTTGACACCTCCACCTTGCATTATCCCTTCCTTCTCACATACAAATAGCTCATTTCAGTTTAAAATACAGAATCAAACTGAATTGAATTAAAGAAAAAGAAAAGTAAAAGAGAAAGAAGGAAGAACAAGAAGAAGAAGAAAGGGGTTTGTGCATGGAGGTTGTTCATCCATCAAGTTAGAAGGAGATTGGTTGATCAAGAAGGGTTATTCCTACAACTAATAGGAAGGTAAAATTCTAAATCACAGTAGGTAATTAAGTTCTGTAGCTTAATTAGTTAAAGTTTAGTATATCACATAATATCGTATTCTAGGTGAAAATAGAGTCTCCCAGAATCTGCTATAATCTGGAACCTAATTAAATAAATTCAACAGAGTAGAAATGATGTAGGAATTAAATAGAACACACCACAAGAATACGGAGGTGGGGCGCCGGTTTTGGGCCGGCGACATGAGGAGTTTGGCCGGCGTCGCCGGCCATGGTGAGAGCTTTGGGGATTTTGATTTTTGGGTTATCTTCAGTATACAATTTGGGGTAGTTTGGTACTGTTGATTTTAATTAGTTTTACTGTAACTGAAGTCTGGAATGATATATCGGAAATGAAATCGTAAAACGTTAAAAAACGACACGACGGAACTACGTCGCGTATCAAACTCTGCAACAGTACAGATTTAAGTTAAAATCCAGCTAGAATAAGTGTTAAATAGCTTGATAAGATCAGATAGTATATAAGTTGTGGGGGTTAACGTGTTTTCTATTTCCGTTATGTCGGAAATACAGTTTTGCTTATATACGTTATATTGGTATATTTAGACGCGGATACGAAGAATACGGAAGCCGCGAGGAAAGAGAAAGGATTAGCGATTCCGGAATAGATCGACTTTCCGGTGAGTAGACTAAACATCTACCGGGGAATTTAGTAGAGATGGCGTGTTTCGCCCATGGTTTTACATTAATACGATATTCATATCATCATGTTAAATAATTAGAATATCATTCATTTCATTACTTATATGTTGCTTAGTTGTTAGAACACTTCACAAGTATCGACGAGTCATGCCACGTGCACATCTTATATGCTACACACACCTCGTCGATATTGCCATGTCACATACACTTAAATATCATACTTATTAACATGGATTATATTGTTTTACAAATGTTAAGTATATTGGTAGAATTCCTTATTTACATTTTGTCGCTTTATGCGTATTTCAATGTTGGATATGAGATAAATACAGAATTGAGGATTTATGATTTTGAGTTTTAAATACTATTACATAAATCCCGTTTTCATGATTGATGTGACATGTCCACCCTGAGTTGATTTCTGTTTTTGGTTTTATTCCGGACCGAGTGGGGGAGATATACGGTCGCGGATTTACGTTATCCATACTGAGTGGGGGAGCTATACAGTTGGATACAGGGTGGACCCGGTCGAGACCGAGGGGTAAGATAGCCGTATTGAGACGGGTGAGCCTAGCGAGGTTACTCGATTCCGGATATTGGTTTTAGAAATATGCGGCGTGCATCTAGAGGATGACGACCGATATTATGGGTATAGGATCATTCGGGGAATGATGCCTATCAGAAATGGAAGTTTTGTGTCGTTGATGGACACCGAGAGATGATTTATATTGAGTTATGATTTCAGAAGTATGATGTGATTTATTGTTGGATTTCACATATACTCATATATCATATTGATTCATGTTCATTATCATGATTACCATATTTACTTTATTCGCCGTTATATGTTAGTTGTATTCACTGAGTTGGCAACTCATCCCCGTTGTGCCACAGTTCCTTGCAGGGATAGAGTGGACGGGTAGTTGCGAGGCAGGATCACTTTTGCGGTTGTTTCCATCTTTTGATCGGTAGGTTACATGTGTAGTAACCTCCTTTTGGTTTTTGTACTTTTGTATCTAGAAAGACTCCATCAGACTTGTATTTTGACTTAGAGATGAGAGATGGGTTATAAATATATGTACAGTTGAGATATGTGGATCAGTTTCATAGTTTCCTTCTATATGAGATTCAGTAATGTTTATTATGTGTGCATTCATCTTAAATTTTGATATTTTGTTGTTTCCAACTAGGAATACAACCACACTTAATCTTTATTATTTGCTTAATGAATAAACTTAATAACTCGAGATTTCTACTTAAAACTAAATTTTTCATAATTAATTCCGAAACAAGGTATTTTGATCTTGGTTTTTGGCTTACTTGGATTGTGCATATCTTTAGATATGATATAATCTGAGTGCCTGTCACATCCAAACTTGGGTCGTGACACCTGGACCACCTGTCCAAAATATTGCCCCTCGTCAGAGGGAAAACTATAACTCTGACAGCCACTCTGTCATCCAGGTCATCTTGGAAGCCTGGAATGATAACCGTCTCCTAAAGGAGGTGATCAGTCGAAAATAATGTATTTTTAACACGGCAATTTCCCTATCATTTGCACTCATTTAGAAGTGTTCGGTATTCATATTTCACATATTAGCAAATCATTCGTTAAATATCAGATTTCATGTGTTAGACTTTTAAACCGACACTTTAAAGGAAATTAACCGCATTTCATGGCATCGCATCATTTCTGTATTTGCGCAACACTTGTCTTGAGTCTGTACAGGAAAATACGGAAGAAAAACCAAGAGCTGATCAAAATTACGCCAACTCAATGATTTCAGATCTGGTAGCATTTCAGAAGGAGATATTAAATTCAACACATGAAAACAAGGCCCAGATATTATATAGAAAATTACCAGAAAAGATGGAAGCCCAAGGCCCACAAGGAGCCGCGGATCCGCGGCCATAGCCTGCTTGGGCCGCGGTTCCAAAGCTTCAGCTCCCCATTTCTGCTGCAAAATTTATCTCTCAGGGCCCACATTCATTTCATACATGACAAATTCCAGAATTCTCTCGAAGCTACTGCCAGATCCAGCAAAGATCATTAAGAAAGGCTAAACATAATTAAGCTCCTAACTAACCTCTTCTAGAAGCTCCCTCCTAACTAATCACATCTAGAAGCTTCTTCTCTAACTAACTTTTGGAGGGGAATTCAAATTTCCTCAACAAACTTTTGGAGGGAAACTTAGAATTTGAAATCCTAGATCTAGGATTTAGATGGCTATAAATAGGAACCTAGATCTAAGGGTTGTGGTTGTTCATCAATAGTTCTTCATTAGTTGTTAATCTTTTCATTAGTTCATTCCTTCTTACATCATCTTCTTCCACAAGTCTAGTGACAAGACTTGTGCGAAACCCTAACCCTAATTCCACTCCAAATTCAAGATCTTGAGTACCAAATCAAGCGAGAAGCCTTCAACCTTTTAGGAGCCGAGCCGATCTTTAATCGGGCAAGTGATCCAAGCCGATCCGCGACTCATGGAGACGAGCGAAGCCAAATCGACGATCGAGTTCTTCCTCTTGTAGTTCTTGAGTGAATGTAACGAAATTGTTGCTATAAATAAAAGGTGAAATTCTTTTATCTTGCTTTCTTTTAATTCTTGCATCATGATTAGATCTCAATTTATAATTGTTGTTCTTGTTGTGATGTTTGAGTAAAACTCCGCTCGTTAAGGAGCCGAGACGATCAATAGAATGATGATGTAACAGATCTTAAAACGATTTTTAAGTCCTACGAGTTTTGTAAACCCTAGCAAGTACAAGAATCAATGACCTAGTTTCGTTGCGATGCTTTCTTGATTGTTATCGCTCGAAATTAGGGATCTACGATCGTTTCTTGAAATTACTAGAGGCTAGCATGTGAATGATATCAACGAATGAACAAGGGATAAATGATGAAACCCTAGTTTCACTAGAAATCCCTAATTCTCGTCGATCATCATCAAGCTAGTATCAATCCATCGAAGGATGAGAATACGTCATCTTGAGATTGCATCACGTCTATAGATCCGATCGATTCCTACGAGCCTCATTTCGATTCTTGATATTTGGTTTGGAAAAATCAACAAACTATCAATTCTTGATTCTATCTTTTTCTTGTTATTAGATCTATATTTTCTAATTCTTGAACTTCAAATATAAATCATGAATTGTTTTGTTTTGTTTTCTTTAAAGTTTCGACTCATAATTCAAAAGACGAACGATTACACTTTCCCTGTGGACGATCCGCACTCACTAACAATCTACATCCGACACCGTAGTTGATTGCGGTCAAATAATTCTTTGATTGTGATTTCTTTACAAACTTTCACATACACAACAAGAATTCTTTTCAATCAAATGGCGCCGTTGCCGGGGATAGTGCGCTAATTGTTCGTATTTTGAAATTTGAGTTGAAAAATTTATTCCATTATAATTTTTAGATCTAAACTCGCACAAACCCTAATACGTGTTTTGTGATTTGATTGCGAGGAAATCTGGAATCATTGGAGCTGGAGAAAATTTTTCTGAATTTTCCAGAGAGCTGAGGAGTTCAATTGGAACAGTGTCAAGAATTTTGGTGCACTGAACAGCACATACGGCCGCCCTTCCGCGGCATTAGAGCCCTATTGCGGTGGTTCCGCGCCTCTGTAGAAGCTTCTCTGCACAAAATTTTCACAGTAACTTCTAACTTTCTTATCTCTCTCCTAAATCTGCTCCAAATAACACTTTTCTGCAGGTTTCTTTGCAAATAATCGCAGCGCGCAAAAAGCAAATTAAATTTGTGCGTGTTTTTTATTCTTGTGGTTGTTGCATATTAATACGGACATTAAGGGGCAAAGACCAAATCCAGATTAGGTGGGGAGTTCATTACCCTTCCTAAGCCCCGAAAATCGCAAAACTTGCATCCGCATTTACCCTCATTAATTAAAAAATATCTAGAGATGACTCTAAGGACCGTCGCACTCACTTAGGACAAGAGAAGGCCGTGGGTAATTCATTGCTTATCCGCGTTTTCTTGTGGTGCCTAGGAAAGTGTGTCGAAGGCTAGTGGTTATTAATTAGGCCCACTACTTACGTAGTGGAGTACCTTCCCACTTACCTGGCACTTACCTGGCCACAGGGGGACAAAGAGGCAGTGGAGGATTTATCCTGCGACTTGTCTTTTGGCAGTTAGGAGCGGTCTCGAGCCGGACCTAGGTGACCAATAGAAGTAGGGTTTTGCGTGCTGCATTTGTTGTGTTGCATCATATTTTCAAAAATCCGTCCACTTTTCAAAACAAACACCGCATTCATATCATTTCCCCTAATTATAAATTCACTCTGCCACTTGTACTAACCCTTTTTAGTGCAAGATAGGTTGGACACGGGATTCTAGTGCCCGTTAGTCCGCGTTTCCTTTATCGACCCAAAAGTCGGTATTTCTACATTTACCCTTTCTTTACCCACCACCACACCCACATCGATGGATCCACCTCCATCGAATTTCTTTTCCACTAATCTGCCGTCGTCCGTTGGTGCGCAGAATCCACCTCGCATCTCTCTCCAAGAGAGATGCTATCCTACACGAGGTCCACTTTCCACCTGTCTTTCCATTCCACCAGCCAACGGGGAAAATTTTCAAATAAAACCCCAATACATCAACCTTCTACCAAAATTTCACGGTCTCGAGTCTGAGGACGCATACGTGTTTATCACGAAATTTGAAAATGTATGCGCAATGATGGGTACGTCACAGTTGTCTGTGGATGCTTTGCGTCTTCGTCTTCTCCCATTTACCTTGTGCGATTTAGCCGAGAAGTGGCTATATAACACTACCGCACATTCCATTTCAAATTGGGATGAATTCGTCAAAGCATTCCTTAAGAAATTCTACCCACATCAAAAGACAGCTCGAGTCCGTAGCGAAATCTATCAATTCACCCAGCTTCCAAATGAAACATTTTCAAAATGTCTTGAACGTTTCAAGGATCTGTTAGTCTAATGTCCACATCACGGCATCCCGAAATGGGAATTGTGCCGAATCATTTATGAGGGCATTACTCCTTACACAAGACAGACCCTTGAATCCATGTGTCAAGGCAACTTCATGACTAAAGATGATGGGGAAGCCTGGAATTTTTTAGAAGATTTCGCAGAAAAATCTTTACAGTGGGAGGGTGTGAGTCAATCATCTAGGGATGGCAATGATATTTCCATAGGAGTTAGAGCTGACATTTCAGCTATACACAAGAAACTCGAGACTATGGAAAATAAATTTTTAGCTGCCGCCCTAAGTCAAATGTCACTCTCCAAAACTGTATGTGGCTGCTGTTCTGATCCGTCTCACTTGACGGAAGAATGTCCGTTTCAAGGTCATGAGCATACCAATGCCTCATTTCAAAGACCTAGAAACGATCTATCTTCCTCCACATATGATCAGGGTTGGAGGAATCACCCAAATTTTGCTTGGAACCAATCACAATTTCAAAACACGGTTCCAACCCAAAACAATTTCCAAGGGGTCCCTCCACCACAACAGCACCCACAACTTCAATTGAGTCAGCACCCCTTCCAAGTACAAAACTTTCAAAATCCGGCCAACACTTTTGCACCGTCTAGTCCTTTGCAATTGACCGGTACAGATAATACCTCTGCACTAGCACAAACCTTGGATACTTTCATGAAACAATCCATCCAAGGGACGGCAAGTTTGCAATCTTCCGTCGAGAATGTAATGAAGATCATTATCTCTCAAAATGAGAACATCAAATCGATGGAAGAACAAATTGCACAACTAAAAGCCGAAATGCGTGCAAGAGAGAAAGGGAAACTTCCAGCTCAACCTTTACCTAATCCTGGCTATTCACATCATGTGGATGCACTTACGTTGAGATCTGGAAGAGTACTTGATAATCATGTTGGGGAAGAGTTTGATGATACTGATAAATCAATCAATAACACCCAGGCTGAGACCTTTCCTCACACACACACTTCTAGTTCTGATCCTTGTTCTTCTACCCTACCATCTTCTTCCGAGCCTATTCTCCATTTCCCAAAAGGCTCGCCACTACAGCCCACCTCTTTTACTCCTCCACGGACGATCCCCACTTCTATTCTGGGATCGGTTCCACACCCATTTCCTTCTCCTATGATGGACCCAACGCTTATTGCTAAAGCACCTTATCCTAATCGGTTAAGAGCTAACACACCGAGTCCACATATGGAGAAGATTATGACATTTTTAAGCAAGTAAACACCAACATCCCTCTCCTAGATGCCATCCAACAAGTTCCGTCCTATGCGAAAACTCTTAAGAACTTGTGCACTAGGAAGAGGAAGACTCAAGTGCCCAAGAAGATTTTCATGGAAAAAAACAATAGACACGGCTTTCCCCCAACAATTACCGAGGAAACGTAAGGATCCAAGATATCCTACTATTTCCGTTTCTATTGGGGAAAAACACATCAACCGTGCTCTACTAGACCTTGGCGCTAGTGTTAACTTGCTTCCATACTTAGTCTATGAGCAACTAGGGATCAAAGAGTTGAAGCCAACCAATTGCATTCTCCAGATGGCTGACCGATCAATCACCAAACCTAGGGGTGAACTGGAGGATGTGTTAATAAAAATCGGGGAATCTATCTTCCCTGTGGACTTTATTGTAATTGATACACAGCCTGTAGCGAACCCACGGAACCAAATTCCGGTGATTTTAGGTCGCCCCTTTTTGGCCACTTCCAACGCAATAATCAACTGTCGTAATGGTTCTATGACCCTATCTTTCGGGAATAGGTCAATTGAGCTGAACATTTACAAGTTGGGAAGTATACCCTCCGAACCTACTGCTCAGGTCTGTTCTATCGACTTAATGGATGTCGACAGCAGCGAATTTGATGATCCTCCTGATATTGATCTAGACTCTTTTCATACGTTGTTGTTTGACCTAACTATGTATCATACACATACGGACTCTTCCACCGAGATGTCCGGGTCAACAATTAACACTGATTATGAACTGTTTTTGGAGTCTGAAGATCACCCCGCACTTTGTGATGACATTATTCATCGGGGTATTAATGGAACTTTTGAGGAGATCTTCGCTGATGAACTCGCATTTTTGAATGACACGGGTGTTGAGATGAATCATCTCCCAATCATTGAAATTGAACCTCCACCCCTTCTTCTGAACTGTAATAAGAATGCGAGTAATCCATCACATTCACTGCATCGTCTCTCCAAAATGAGACGCACACACATTCTATTCCACCACTTAACCTTTCCCCGCTTCTTCTTCCACCAACCAGAGCACTGCATTGATAAAATTTTTGAATGGTTGGTGTTAACCATTCGTTCTTTGCAAAGCTTGGCATCGACCAATGATTTTTGACCCCCTCATATGATTTTCAAAAGATTAACATTGCATAACTCAAGTTTGGGGGGGCATTTCATCGGGCTCTTGAAAAGAAAATTTTTACAAAATTTTGAGCCAAGAATAAGTTTGGGGGAGGTTCTTCACTTAAATATTTTGCCCCCACTAATAAATTCCTCCCAAGCTTACAGGTTTTTCGAGATTTAGCAGATGGCAACAGTGAGGACACTGTTGAAAACAAGTTTGGGGGAGGTTTGTGCTTATTTTTGCATCATTTACATATCATTTGCATAAGCACAAAACATTTTTTTTCAAAACCTATAAAAATTTAAAAAATTTCAAAACTATAAAAACATTTTTTGTACATAAATAAGATAATGAAAGTTTAGATAGTGAAAAATTACATCCATGAGATTAGAAAAATTTAAGAAAACTAAGAAAATTAGAAGTTTTCTTATACGAACTAGTAATAAGTAGTTATGAGCCGTTGTCCCAAGGGTTAGTAAGATGAAGGAAGTCACTAATCTGAGCATAAAAATAAGTCTGAAAAATAGTTTCTATTCTGGAAGCCAAACATTTTGAACGTTGATACCCTGCTATTCGCACTTACACACGTCTTAAAGCCTGGGATAGTAGAGGATACCTTGAAATGCTCTTGTCTTAAAGCCAAAAGTATGAAGGAAATAAAAAAAAGTGAATAAAGAAAATATAAAGTGGTGAGAAAAATGGACACTGGTTTTGTTATCACCGAGGGCAATAAAAAATATGTAGCGAGGGTGTTTCTTCACCTAGTGCCCTAAGGCCAACTAGTCTGGGAGTCACTGCTATGCCTGAGGTGGTGCAAGACGAGGAAAATACACCAAGTAAGCAAGCACAGGAGTAATCGGTCGGTTAGTACCTCAAGAAGTATTAACGGTCGCATGAAAGTGTGTGAGCAATCTCGTTTAAATATTCATTAATCAAAAAGTACTGAGGCTGATTGGCAAGAGTATGATAGCTTGAATTGAATTCTCCGGGTGTAGGGATGTCCTTTACACACACGCAGGGTTATATGATCGATGTTTGGAAGAAAGATAGGAATGAAGAATAAGACGATGTTTTATTGAGGAAGGACGTGATTTCTGACATCTTTTCATGACCATTAAGATAGGGCTCATGACAACCGAAAAGCTAGCTTAGTTGAAAACCCTAATTTTCAAAGTTTTTCTTTTACAATTCTTGTCTTTAAATGTAATATTCATGATCTTCCTTTTATTATTGGATTTTGTGGGTGCAATCCGCTGAAAACCCTCAGGAGACAACACTCCTCCTACTAGGGACACCTAGAGGTTTAAAGTCTTGTTGCACGTGCTCAGTGCAATCGTGTTGCCTACGAAAGTGTGCTAGTTAGTTTTTCTCTTTCTTTATTTTCTCCTTCTCTTTTTAATAAAACATTCGCTCGAGACGATCGAAATTAAGTTTGGGGGTATTTGATCAGTCGAAAATAATGTATTTTTAACACGGCAATTTCCCTATCATTTGCACTCATTTAGAAGTGTTCGGTATTCATATTTCACATATTAGCAAATCAGTCGTTAAATATCAGATTTCATGTGTTAGACTTTTAAACCGACACTTTAAAGGAAATTAACCGCATTTCATGGCATCGCATCATTTCTGTATTTGCGCAACACTTGTCTTGAGTCTGTGCAGGAAAATACGGAAGAAAAACCAAGAGCTGATCAAAATTACGCCAACTCAATGATTTCAGATCTGGTAGCATTTCAGAAGGAGATATTAAATTCAACACATGAAAACAAGGCCCAGATATTATATAGAAAATTACCAGAAAAGATGGAAGCCCAAGGCCCACAAGGAGCCGCGGATCCGCGGCCATAGCCTGCTTGGGCCGTGGTTCCAAAGCTTCAGCTCCCCATTTCTGCTGCAAAATTTATCTCTCAGGGCCCACATTCATTTCATACATGACAAATTCCAGAATTCTCTCGAAGCTACTGCCAGATCCAGCAAAGATCATTAAGAAAAGCTAAACATAATTAAGCTCCTAACTAACCTCTTCTAGAAGCTCTCTCCTAACTAATCACATCTAGAAGCTTCTTCTCTAACTAACTTTTGGAGGGAAATTCAAATTTCCTCAACAAACTTTTGGAGGGAAACTTAGAATTTGAAATCCTAGATCTAGGATTTAGATGGCTATAAATAGGAACCTAGATCTAAGGGTTGTGGTTGTTCATCAATAGTTCTTCATTAGTTGTTAATCTTTTCATTAGTTCATTCCCTCTTACATCATCTTCTTCCACAAGTCTAGTGACAAGACTTGTGCGAAACCCTAACCCTAATTCCACTCCAAATTCAAGATCTTGAGTACCAAATCAAGCGAGAAGCCTTCAACCTTTTAGGAGCCGAGCCGATCTTCAATCGGGAAAGTGATCCAAGCCGATCCGCGACTCACGGAGACGAGCGAAGCCAAATCGACGATCGAGTTCTTCCTCTTGTAGTTCTTGAGTGAATGTAACGAAATTGTTGATATAAATAAAAGGTGAAATTCTTTTATCTTGCTTTCTTTTAATTCTTGCATCATGATTAGATCTCAATTTGTAATTGTTGTTCTTGTTGTGATGTTTGAGTAAAACTCCGCTCGTTAAGGAGCCGAGACGATCAATAGAATGATGATATAACAGATCTTAAAACGATTTTTAAGTCCTACGAGTTTTGTAAACCCTAGCAAGTTCAAGAATCAATGACCTAGTTTCGTTGCGATGCTTTCTTGATTGTTATCGCTCGAAATTAGGGATCTACGATCGTTTCTTGAAATTACTAGAGGCTAGCATGTGAATGATATCAACGAATGAACAAGGGATAAATGATGAAACCCTAGTTTCACTAGAAATCCCTAATTCTCGTCGATCATCATCAAGCTAGTATCAATCCATCAAAGGATGAGAATACGTCATCTTGAGATTGCATCACGTCTATAGATCCGATCGATTCCTACGAGCCTCATTTCGATTCTTGATATTTGGTTTGGAAAAAGCAACAAACTATCAATTCTTGATTCTATCTTTTTCTTGTTATTAGATCTATATTTTATAATTCTTGAACTTCAAATATAAATCATGAATTGTTTTGTTTTGTTTTCTTTAAAGTTTCGACTCATCTAATTCAAAAGACGAACGATTACACTTTCCCTATGGACGATCCGCACTTACTTACAATCTACATCCGACACCGTAGTTGATTGCGGTCAAATAATTCTTTGATTGTGATTTCTTTACAAATTTTCACATACACAACAAGAATTCTTTTCAATCAGGAGGCAGCCGTTATCAAATCCCTAGAACATCCACTTATGTTCTAAAACTGCTTCTGATCGTTTCTCCAGGATAGGATTAATATCAACTTATTGCATCTACTGCAAAAACAA
Source organism: Agapanthus africanus (assembly GCA_030015575.1). Lineage (NCBI taxonomy): Eukaryota > Viridiplantae > Streptophyta > Magnoliopsida > Asparagales > Amaryllidaceae > Agapanthus > Agapanthus africanus. Next base: position 104,196,150 of record JASDDO010000031.1, on the reverse strand, counting down.
CATCTGGTGTGGTACTTGACATCTCATGATTGACTCAATTGCCTAAGCAAGTGATCTGCCAATCATGCACATCCCTCTCCCCTTTAGTCTGTAAGACTCCTTTAGAGAGAGTGACTCCATCACCTGCAGGTATACTACCGTGCCAGGAGTCGTCCATTCTAAATACTTATAGAATGTTGTCTAAGTACCCTGATTGGGAAACTACCCAAATCTAGATCTAGAGATCTAGTAACCAGAATGTCTGATATTAATATACATATCCTATGTGGAGAAACCGCTGTGTGACAACCAAAGTATAACCGATCGTAGTATAGGAACATCACTTCCTACTCTGTGTATGTCATCCAAATACCGGGACATCACACCTTACTACCTTCTTAACTGATACATCCCCTATTCTGATGAAGTCAAACCTATGACTGTCACATCAGAAATAGATGATATATCTCCGCTGTATCTGCTTTAGTCTATAAATAGACATAAGCCACATGTCCACCAATGCTTCCGCTGCTCCCACTGACTACGACAACCCACTGGCAGAGTCATATACACGTGCACTTCTAAAGCTAGTTTAGAACGACGCTATACTCATCCTCCTGCCGGGTCTCACAGTCTGGAACAACAGCAATGGCAAGTCTGGGTAAACAAGAACCTCCCTGCCACCGTCCTTGAGCATACCGAAGTACCTCTCGAGCGCCTGAGGTTACCCACCATATCTGCGGAGTGGCCAATGGAATGTCAAACCAGATTGAATCTTTAAGTTCTTATCAAATCTTAAGTAATCGTTTGCGGTTCTGGAATCACTTCCAGTTCTACCATACTCCCACTTCTGTTTTCTGAAAAAATCCATTTTTATTAAAACTGTGGCGAGTCAAGAACAATATCACTATTGACCTTCCTGATGGTAGAAAGTCAACCCTCGTCATAGCCTGGGTCAACCCACAAACAACCATTACAGAAACGTGCCTTGAGTTATCCAGAGTCTGGTTTTAAGCATAAGCTGGACAACTCCCCATACCTTAACAATGTCAAGATATGAATTGTTCTATAACCAATATAGAAAAAGAGGCACTGATTTAATTGAACCAGATTCAAATCATGCAGCTGTCTCCAGTGCATGTCAACTAAATGGAAAGAGGACGATCAGCATTACTCAACTTAGGAGTGCTTCCAATTATGAGTAACCTGAAAAAGAAGCAAGTTCTCTTAAAACCATTACTATCAACTGAATACCACACACAAGTATCTACATCTTCGATCACCTTGAAGAATCCTGATACTTGCAATACCTGGTTCTCTACTCTATTCTTATACCTATAACTTCTCAAAATTCGGACCTTGCGTTTCTACGAAACACTTGTCTAAAAACTAGAGAAGTCAAAAGTAAACCGAATATAGTACAAGGACCAACCCCTCTGTCCTAATGGACACAGAACAATATACAATACTCTGTATAAGTCTCTTGAGTCTAATAACTCAATCCCTGTGTGTCGTAGGTTGAAAACTGTACTTATGGTTAAGAAGAATTACACCGCTGTTTAATGCTCCTTACCTAACCATCCACTGATATACGTAAATGTCATGGACATAATTTCAAAAAGGTATATCTCACTCTATAAAAATAGACGTACAGATATATCAATTTGAAATTGGTGCATAACAACGGATATTCAAAACCAAATATTTGTCGTCCGGCAAACAACCCAGGCGATTTCCTCAAATATCACCAATTACAACGAATTCCGATATAATGAGGATGATCACCTAATTCCCAATAACTTACTCCCACTCATCATCTGCAACACCATACAGATGTAAGAATCATACCTGGTAAATACATACCCTGGAGCAAGTGTCTAATTGGGAAATCAGTTTTCTTTTAACAGTACACAGTGAAACTGAAACATTGAAATGTTTCGATGGGGTATCCGGGTATTCTTAGTAATGCCTCTTCCATTATCAGATTCACAACTATAACCGTATATTTCTCTGTCATCTCTCCAAATCCCTTTATATATCTTTAGTCATTATCTTCTGTACACCCCTTTAGGCCAAATGGTTTTCTTCCTTCCCTACCGTTCGGCACCAGCCTATGGTTTGGAAGAAGACTATCCAATAAGCATAATAGGTGTACTGTCCTGATCCTAGGAGCACTCGCAATGCGAGAGAAGATGAAGATAAAAGACAACCGAATAAACCTTATTCCTATTTCTCCTAAACCAGAATCCATCCCCGAACTGGAACAAGTTCCTTTCGAGTTCGTATATAACCATACGATGGAGTATCCAAATAACTGTGGATCTTCGTAGTGATACGGAGTGTCCTGAAGAAATACAAAGGTGAAGTGGGAGTGGTAATGAAATACTTGGTTTGGTCGTGAATAGCAGTCGCAATTTACCTTGCCCTCCTTCTAATCCCTTTACTTGTCTTTACATAATACCTTCTGTACACCATCGTTAGGCTAATTGGTTTTCTTCATTCCCTACCTGTCGGCACCAGCCTAAGGTTTGGAAGAAGACTATCCAATTTGTGTAATAGGTGTACTATCTTCTAAACCAAGGAGTACTCGCAACCTGAGAGAAGGTAAAAGGAAAAGACAACTGAATAGTCCTATTCGTTTTCTCCAGAACCGGAAACCATCCTCGAATAAATTCCTTCGAGTTCGTATATAACCATACGATGGTTTTGTCCAATGGAAGTGGACGTTCGTAGTAATACGGGGTGTCTTAGAGAAAAGGGTAAAAGTAGGAGTGGCAATGAGGTATGCAACTCTGACAATCCAAAAGCCAGGGTTGAAGAAGGTTCGGTTAATTTTGGTCACTGAGTCATAGTCAAGGTTCGGGTCATGTTCGCTGCCAAAGAGAGAGAGAAAAGAAACACTCAGCGTGCACTCTAACCTAGATCAGAATGGTTATCAATTTATCTAATCAGGAAGCCTCCCACTGTAACGTCAAATTCTCCTCCAAACCTGAAAGAAGAATTAGTCGGGATCACCCGAGGAGTAAACCAACTCATCAGTGGGAATCGGGATCCAACTATCATCGCATGATAACGTGACGGAATCCGCTCACGTTATCACACTCCAGAAGGTATGCGCATATCTGGCAAGTTTCAGTTTCTTTAGAAACTCCCGATGTGATTTTTTCCCCATGCTCTTATGACCTTGACGAAGGCCAACATATCATAAGTCACATGTCAAGTTCTACCCGTCATTCTCCAGGTTAATTTGAACCCACCCGTACATACCCTTGACAAAGGCCAAAATAGTAGTACGACTGTCCCAAACCAACGCATCTATCTATGCTGCAGAAAAGTAACAAGTAGCTACCATACACTATGCCTTGACGAAGGCCAACATATATAGCATGAATACTAAGTGCTACCTTTCTGAAATGACGGAGGGCTACAAATGGTTTCTGGCGAAAAACCTTTAACGTAATGAACTTGATATCGTTGAAGGAACCGAATAGCTTTTTATAAAAATATAGTGGCGAAAACCTTTGCTAAAGAGGTCACTCCCGGTGAAGGGATCTCGGCTCTTTCCCCGTGGAATGAGGTGCAGGATATTCCAACTGAATACCACGATGCAAAGCAAAATTAATCAACTATAGTAAAGTCATTGCCCTGACGCAAACTTTTGTCCAAGGGTCACTCCCGGTGAAAGGATCTCGGCCCTTGCCTCGTCGACTGAGGTGCTGGATATTCATAACCGAATACCACTGTGCAAAACAAAAGAGAACGCCCTTGCAATAACAGCTTTTTGAAAAATGTTCCAACAACATCAGAATAGGTTTGTTTAGCTTGTATTGATCCGAATCAACGCAGTCCCATCAATTGATCACACCAATAAAGAACGAAAATAATGATGTACGTATATGCCATCCGCATTCGCCACTGGGTCCCGTCATCACCCATTAGGTTACTTAACTAATGACAGAGCGGGGACTGGACTAGTGCGGATGCAAAACATATACAACATCTACTAGTATATATATCAATATATAATATTCGCTCAAGGCGTGATAAAATGCAACATCACAGAAAATGTAATAAGCATCACAGAACAATACAGATATCTGGGATCCCCGGGTTTCATAGAGCCGCTACTGAAACCCGACGTTTCCCTGGTCGTGTGGATAGCCTGTGCAATGAAATCCTAGACCCCTATGGGCGCGGAAAGTTACCCGCCAAAACCTGAAGCGAAGCAGCCCCCTTCAGCAACGTGAATGAACCACCCAGCACTTCACGGAATCCAGTAACTTGGGCACCCCTCCTTGGGTCAACCTGTACCCCCTACGAGTGCGGCGAATAGCCCACCAATTCTAGAGTGAAGCTCCCTCCGTCTCAAAGCCATGAGATGCGGGCCCGTTGCCCTCTAAAACCCGGCTATCCGTGCACCCCACCGTGGGGTAATCCTAGTACAGAAAGTAAAATATACATACAACGGGTACATCGACCTCAGCCCGGTCGTGCCCCAAAAGAATAATATACAAACAGGCAGTGGCGGCAGTCCATATGTCGGACGCTCGCCCCGCAATATCAAATGTACATAAATAACCAAACTGTACTACCATTTCATCCAGGCTATCCCCCACGACCAATCCGCAACATCACAGCACAACACAGAACATCAACGTGAATGTCACGTTCGCAAATCCGTCTAAAAGGGCTGTAGCAGTTAGACAGGATTTACCGATCAAATGACATTCACGGTCGCAGATATAATGTAAATACTGTGAACTAACATGTTTAAAATTTTCGATCGACTAAATTTTCCCAAGTGGGCCCCAAGCACAACTGCAGTACTCAAAAATAATCTGGGCCAAAACAGAATATTCCAAAAACCCCAATTTCAAATATAAAGATCGCTGTAGAAAAATGGCATTGCGTTGACCCTTGACTGCGGCGGAACCGCGGCCGGAACATGGGTTTGGCCGCGGTTCCGCAGTCTTCCTGTAGCATCACAATACCAAATTTCTACAGAATTCTTAAAAACACCTGCTCAGATTTCTGCAACACTCCAAATATTTTTTCGAGCCAAAAAAATTCGACAGAGGACTGAACCAGAAAATACGGGTTTTCAGAAAATCCGTTCGATCGAACTTGTAAACACGTTAGAGCAAGCTAGACTAGGTTAATGGCGTCGCTCTGATACCAATGTAAGTGCACGGCGGTGCCCCGGCCGTCAATCCGACGCCGGAATGCGGAAACGAAACTTTTCTACAAACTAGAAACCGGCACCACCGCGCACTAAAATCCTGGATCGGGCCATTAACCTAACGCTAGCAAATACGAGAATGGGTAAAAAGTTATACCGAGCGATCCGTGTCCTTCGATCTTCGGCCTCCACTCCGATCTCCTCGCGGAATCTCCGGTCTTCAGCTCCTCGTCGGAACGGGCACCACATCGCCGGGTTCTTTTACGGGCTCCCACCTCTGGACCGAGAAAACTCGGGCACGAAGTTGGCGAGCCGGCGTGCCCAAGAATACTGTAGGCTAAATGTAGAATCCATTGTCTCAATGGGGTATGAAGTTGCCTTGTATGGATGTGGAGTAGAGAATGAACTTTTGGAGATGAGCAATGTAATTTTAGCAAGCCAAAAATGAGAACCACCCACAAATGAAATTGCCTATCTCCTCTCCTTGTAGTGGCCGGCCTCATCTCATGGTGGAGGGAAAAAGAATAATAATCTAAGAAAGAAATGAGAGTGATAGCAAAGAAAAAGATCACAACAACATCAACCTCACATCCTATCCAAAACCCATCACCATAAATGCAAAGGAAAAGATGTAAAAAGAATCTCATGATACTAGAACCATCATGAAGCCTCATTTAAAAATAACACCCTCCACAATTGCTAATTTGCAAATATGGAAATTAGCCCCTTCATCAGAAAAAGTCCGGCCGTGAAGGAACAAAGGAAAACTGGCCGAAACGGAATACAAACTGGCAACTTCAGAAAACTGATCCCGTAATAAATAACAGGAAAACCCTGCGACTGCATATACATGCCCGCATTTGTATTCCCACTGAATACAAATGCAAAGAGACAAAATTTACATAGTACAATACTAGGATCCGGCTTAAACCAAAGCCCGCTAGTATTATCTGTCCGATCATGATCCGTGCAATACCGCACGTATCTGATCGAACCCTGCCATATCTCCATACGGCCTCTACAGCGTTTTGCCTGAAACTTGAGAAAACAGTCTGTGAGGGACTCTAAAGACTCGTCAATACTTTGGCTGTGGATTTAACCACTAGCACGTCAGAGGTATTATCCATACGTAACGGGCTACCAGGTATTGACCAAAAGGGACGTCGATGAGCGAACTCATCCTGACACCCTACTGAGCCTGTCAGTGACAATATCCGTACAGTCCGGTCCATTCGTCTATGAGCATCACATGGCGGGCCTAGGGTGTTGGTAAAAGTCAGACCCCCAAAAGCGGTACAAGTCGTGTCGGAGTGTAGCCCATAACACCCTGAGATATTACTGGAATACCTACCAGTAAATCTCTTGCCTTGGCCAAGGACTTCGTATAATGGCTCTCCTAGACACAGCGTGACCTCACCCCCAATACCGGGAGAGACGAACCCCTGCAGATCCGCTCACTGCCTCCATGTGGCTCGGGACTGTACCCAACTAAAACCTGTTTGCACAACTCCTTTGAGCGTGGTAGGGTAGTAATCAAAGTACAGTGGGAACTCACACGAGACAAATGACGATCTCAGGTCGATGAACTAACATGTATACATGTCACCAGGGAACTTCTATCTGACGTCAGGTATAAGACCAACTAGCATGTTCCCGGCGAGTCATGTCCGGTGTACTCATAACCCAATGAGCACCTGTATACATCTTAGGTGAACCAACTGACACCAGTGGCTTGTGAGACCGGCCACCGCCCCTCGTCGGGGTCTCGACTGTATACACTAGTCTACTCTGGAGTATCGATGTCATGTCTCGAAACTCCCACGACTAGAGACCTTTTAAGGATGTGCTTATAGACCCCAGCTCCCACGTATATGATCGCCCTCATACTGCTGACAGTCAAGCAAGAATCCTGGGGGCTCTATCAACGTGTAATAGCGACCTGTAAGGTCACCTAAAACAGTACACGATGATAAAGATAAACCAGATAGCATACTATCATCTTGAGTAAGACTGTCCTACCGGTATAGGTCCTCCTTCAATCATTGCAATCACGTGTCTGTGATCCAATAATTGACTCTGAGGGCACTATCTCCAACATCATTCCTATACTTTCTTGGTAGCTGTTGTTGTATAAAAACTCCACAAGATATAGGTGATCTTCTCACGATCCTCCGAAGTCTAGCATACACACTCTTAACATGTCTTCTAAGATCTGAATAGTTCGCTTAGACTGACCATCTGTTTGTGGATGATAAGCCGTGCTGAAGTTCAAACTTGTTCCCAAGCTAGCATGCAGACTTTGCCAAAATTATGATCGGAACTTGGTGTCATGATCGAAGACAATGCAAAATGGTACTCCATGAAGTCTCACGATTTCCTGCATGAGTTCATGGATATCAAAGATAGTACATATTTGAAGATTTTAAATCTTACTTAGATGCTTACCTCCATGTACTTCTTTTCTAGTGTCTCAGTAGATTGGCTAACTCGAAAGGAAATAAAGCGAGCGGACTTTATGAGTCGATCCACGATAACCCATACCACATCGTTACCCTTCGTGCTGCGAGAAAGAGCAGTCACGAAATCCATTATGATGTGTTGCCACTTCCATTCTGGGATAGGTAACGGTTGAAGTAATCTAACAGTCCTGTGATGTTCAGCCTTTACTTGCTGACACACCAAGCATTTAGCGAAGCTTCTGGCTACTTCACGCTTCATTCCATGCCACCAGTAATTTTGACGCATATCTTTGTACATCTTTGTACCTCCAGGGTGTACTGAATAAGGAGAGCTGTGAGCTTCTTTCATCAACTCTTCTCGCACAGAACCTTTTGGTACACACAATCTACTGCCATATCTCAAAGATCCGTCTTCATGGATGACGAAGTCTGTTCGAAGTCCATTTTCCACTTGTTCTCTGATCTTTTTCAACTTAGCATCCCTTGGTTGAGCTGCTTTGATCTGATTGACAATGGTAGATTGAACTTGTAAGTTCATCAAACTTGAAGAGTTACCTGGCATGACTACTTCAATCTCCATTTGATGCAAGTCTTGTTGAAGCTTCCACTGTGCGGTGAGATTCAATGCTAATGGTTGGCGAGTATGGGCATAAAGTACTACATTCACCTTCCCTGGATGATATTGTAGGTTGATGTCGAAGTCCGCTATGAGTTCTAACCATCTTCTCTGCCGCATATTCAACTCTTTCTGAGTAAACACATATTTCAGACTCTTGTGATATGTGTATATGTCCACTCGTTCACCAAGAAGATAATGGCGCCAAATCTTAAGAGCAAAAATTATGGCTGCCAACTCCAAATCATGCGTCGGATAATTGCACTCATGAATCTTCAGCTATCTTGAAGCATAAGCCACAACTTTACCGTGCTGATGTAGAACACATCCTAATCCCTTACCGAATGCATCGCAATGCACTACAAAACCTCCAGATTGGTCCGGTATGACGAAAATAAGTGTTGATGTCAATCTTGACTTGAGTTCTACGAAAGCTTGTTCGCATGCTTCTGACCACACAAATTCTTCATCTTTACATGTGATCTTGGTCAGGGGTGTTGCAATTTTCGAGAATCCTTCAATGAACCTTCTGTAATATCCTGCTGGACCCAAGAAATTTCGAATGTCCTTCACTGACTTCAGTGTCGGTCATTCGCTTACTGCTGAAACTTTAGCTGAATCCATAGAGATTCCATTGCCTGATACAATATGTACGAGTAAACCAACTTGATCTAGCCAATACTCGCATTTGTTGTGCTTGGCATAGAGTTAATGTTGTCGTAGAGTTTCCAGGACAATTCATAGGTGTTCAATATGTTGCTTCCGACTCTTAGAATACACCGGGATGTCGTCGATGAAGATGACAACAAACCTGTCTAGGTACTCCCGGAAAACTTGATTCATTGGGTTCATGAATATAGCTGGTGCGTTGGTCACTCCAACTGGCATCACAAGAAATTCTTAATGACCATAGCGAATTCTGAATGTCGTTTTATGAATATCAGATTCTTTGACCTTCACCTGATGATAACCCGAACGAAGATCTAACTTGGAGAAAACATAAGATCCATTTAGCTGATCGAATAGATCGTCGATACGCGATAGTGGATACTTGTTCTTTATAGTTACATCGTTCAGAGCTCTATAATCAATGCACATTCGATATGAACCTTCCTTCTTCTTCACAAGCAGAACTAGCGATTCGTAACTTGAGATACTGGGACGAATCCATCCTTTCACCAATAATTCGTCCAACTGAGTTCGTACTTCCTTCAAACCTTTCGGATTTAACCGATAAGGTGCGTTGATCACCGGTTGTGCTCCTGGTACTAAATCAATGCTGAATTCAAGAGCTCGATCGGGTGACAAACCTTATATGTCTTTAGGAAACACATCGTCAAACTCTCGAACTATTTCAGGCTTTGATCCTTCCTCCGCTTGAATTGCTGCAATCACTGCCTTCTTTGGTTTCGCCTTGTATGTACTTGGCTCCAGGGTATGGTCTCCACTTTTGAAATAGAAGACCGGATGATCTGGAATCTCGAATACTACCCTCCTTTGACGACAGTCAATGATAGTATAGAATGTTCCGAGCCAATCCATAACCAAGGCGACATCGAAATTCGGTATGTTCAGCACCTTGAAGTCAGCATAGAATTCTCTGCTGCAGACGACTACTGGACACATATCGTATCCCATTACTGCCTTTAGAACGTCGTTCCCTGAACTGACATTCCAGCTGGAAACGAGAGGTTTGACTGGAATCGCATGAGTTCGGACGAACCGTTGCGACATAAAGCAATGAGATGCTCCAGTATTGAAGAGTGCTAGTGCATGGAGTGAGGCTACTAAGATTGTACCTAAGTTATGTAGGATAGTTTTAGGTATAAGGAAAAATTATATGGGTATGTATAGATGGAAAATAAAGCTTGATGGGGAAGTGTTACCAATAATGACTTGGTCGGTGGCTTCATCCCCTTCCACAGTCATTGTGAAATCCTGTCACCTCGGCACATTCCTCCTTGCTGGAGGAGCATTCCTCTGTCCGTTCCTTGGTCCTTGAGGTACGTTCCATTGAGCTTGATGGAACTGACGAGCAAGAGGTGCAGTCGGTCCACGAGGAGGTAGAGCAGGTAGTGTGAGTCGTGGTGCAGGTGCCTGGATGGATGGGCGCTGCTGGTAAGTGATTGCTGGTCTGGATGCAGCATGTGGGTTGTGTCTACGAGCACAAGACCCAATATCATGAGTAGCTGAGCCGAAGATTAAGCAAAGGCGATTTGCACGCCGACGGTCTTTCACCAAATGTCCATCTCTCCTACGGTAGGTACAAAAGGATGGGTTGGGCCAGTTGTTCGGTACTCCCGGTCTCCTGGGCACAAATGGTGGCCTTGAAGAGGCTCCTCCAGCCATCTGAGTGGCAGGACGCTTCATCCCGGCAGATTAAGATCTGCCCCTCATCTTCACTATTACCTCATATCAGCGGGCAGCTTTCAGAGCCAATTCGTGGGTTGAGAAATCCTCTGTAGCTAAAGCAGCTTGGATTTCTGAATCTAACCCTTGCTGAAACCGTCTGGATCGGATCTCAGCAGTTGGTATTAGATATGTCGCGAACCTGTTAAGGTATTGTGTTAGCTGTGTAATATGTGATATTAGGAAATCGAATATTGAGACATATCTTACCTACTGAGCATGGTAATCTCAGCGTCGTACTCATCTACGGACTTGGTCCACATCGAATCCTATTGTAGATGAATAAACTGCTGCTCCATGTCGAATCGGGCAGTCTCTGGGAAGTATTTCGCGTTGAACATGTCGCGAAACGTCCTCCATTTGATAGGTTAGTCAAGACGGTTTTCTTCCGCCTTCCACAAAACCCGTGTATTGTCAGTGAGCTGCAGCTTTGCAACTCGAACCCAAGCTATCTCTAGCACTTGTGCTGCTGCCAGATCATCTTCAATACTCTGAGCCCACTCCTCAGCTTCTAGAGGGCTCTCTTTTCTTGATAATTGCTTGGGGTGCAAAGCCCAGAATTGCTTTACCCCCGGGGCTTCCGCTTCTAGGAGGTTCATCAAAATAGCAGTCTGTTGATGTTGTCCCTCCAGGAGGCTACGGATTGCCTCAAGCAGTACCGTCTGCTCATTGATTGGAGCAGCGACGATAGGTGTAAGCGGTATAGGTGGTGGAGTGTTGTTGAAATTGGTGCTGGTGTTGTTTGGAGAATCCATAACCTTGAAAGGAAAATTTGGGTTAGGACATATTCAAAGTATATGAAATGGTAGGTGTTCCCTTCCGAAGGACGCGGCAGAGACGCGGCGTGCGTCTCGCCTGAAATTCGGGGCAGATGCTATTTGGTGCTATCCGTCCACCTCTCCGAAGATGCCAAGTTGATTTATGGCACCGTGTATCGAAGGTTTAGACGGATGCAGCCGATGTAGCAGACTTCGTCAGATTCCCCCTCATTTGAGGGGTTTTTGATCGTGGGGACGCTCTTCCCTGCAGGCGCAAGCCCCTGCAGTTAATTACGTTACCGCATCGCGGTAACAACTTTCTCCTTCTCCAGATGGTCACTTCGTGTCGTGGGTGTTTGTTTTGTTTGTGGTTGCCCGTGGATTGTATACGGAGAATAATTTATGTTGTCGCCCGTAGGACGTGGATTAGTCCAAATCCGTATTTTCTTAGATTTGGGTTTGGGGTTTTGGTTTAAGAATACGTTAGCCATATTTGAGGCTAAGATCAACTTAAACGTTAGCTAAGGATACGTTAGTCTAATTTGAGACTAAGATCAACTTAACGGGATCGTTTAGATCCAACAAGAGAGCATTTGGACTCTTTTGTTTAGTTTAGGGACATTTCGGTCGATTGCCAGTTTAAGGACACGGTGGTCCAACATTCCCATTTTGGGGACGAATATTAGTTTAAGGACATTTCGGTCCAACATTCCCATTTTGGGGACGAATATTAGTTTAAGGACATTTTGGTCCAACATTCCCATTTTGGGGACGAATATTAGTTTAAGGACATTTCGGTCCATGAGTTTAAGGACCCCACAGTCCGTAGCAATGTATGGTTGTCGGGACCCGTCACCTCTCTGACGACGTTGAAGGATTACAACGACAAATGTCAGAGGAGTTCAGAGATGTACCCTTGAACCGGGTGTAAATTGATTCGGGAGAGCAGTTGTGCTCAGTTCAATTTAATTTAAGGACATATGGCCAGAATTGGGTTAAGTCCATTTGAAAATGTTCAACATTTATTCATGATTGGCCTGTTTAGGCCTTTGCTTGGGCTCTGCCCCTTTTTTCTAAAGAATGCATAGCATTGGGCTTTTTAATTAAATGCGCAGCATTCAGATTAGGCATGTTGGGCCTTTTAATTGGGCTCTGCCCTTTTTAATAATGCATAGCATTTATTTTGGTCTGTTAGACCTTTTAATTGGGCTCTGCCCCTTTTAATAATGCAGAGCATTTAATGGTCTGACAGTGCGCCACGTGGCCTGTCAGGCGCTTTGCGCCAATTAAGGAGCGCAAGGCGCCAGCACATGTGGAGGTGACACGTGTCACGCTCTGGTGAGCGCAAGTCTGTTAGCGCAGTGTGCTGCGCCAGTGCGCTGCGCTAGTGTGCTGCTGACACTGTAGGGTTCCTAGGCACTCTAGTGAGGTCTCACAAGGTATCAACCATGCCAATTTCAAAAATTATAGGTGCCGAGAAACCCGACTACGGATCGTTGGCTAGATTTCTAGGCGACAAAGCAAACTAGTTAACACTTAACTATAAGTTAAACGGAAATACAACCTTTGTAGATCCGGTGCTCCACCTCCACGGCTCCACAATGAAGTCCTCTCCGCTGTCCAAATCGAACCATGACTCTCACGGTGGTTTCATCGGAGAAAAGACCGGGCTAGGTCGTCGACAACGTGCCGAAGATGATCTACGTCGAGGCATCACTAGATCAAGCTCCACCTTCACCGAGCCTTGAAAACTTGTGAAGGAAACACACTCTACTACTTGGCAAGAGGTAGAGGATGAAGAAATAGGAAGTGGGTAGACTTTAGAATTGGATTTCTCACTCATTTTCATCAATCACCATTGATGAAGTGGAGGTTTCTTCATTGAAGATGAAGAAGAAGAAGAAGATAAAGTTATGATAAGTTAATTCCAAAAAGAAAATTAAAAGAATACTTATCATAACCAAACCATGGTCAAGTGTAGAGAATAAATCATGGTTAGTGGGATGGTTAGGGTTAAGCATGAAAACAAAATGGTCACTTAGTCAAAGCTTCATGAACTTTCAATGTAAAACAAAACTAGCAACCATTTTCTTTTCTTTTGCCATTTCTTTTCCAAAATAAAAGAAATGAAATAAATAAATAAATGAAAAAGAAAACCCTAACCATTACACAACCATGGTTTAATCTTTACACAAACCCTAGAGAGCATGTATCATCAAACATGATACAAACTAGTGTACAAAAGTATATCACATATACAATGTGTACATCCGAGTGAGAAAATCCATCTTAAGTAAACCGATACTAGTTAATGCAAAGTAATATATCAAATATATAATTATGCATTAAATCATTAAATCAACACTTGATTTAATGATCCGGTCATATCGCATATAACCGACTAAAATCAACAGTAACAACTTATCGAATCAACACTTGATCCGATATGCCGGCTATATCGCATATAACCGATCAATGTCACATATCGCGAGAATCGAATACAGTATCACATACTGGTATCATTCTCGGTCCCGCACATATCTCATATGCACTCCTATTTCGTTTCGCTTGAGCCAGGAAACCTCTGTGTAGGACTCTAAAGACTCGTCAATACGCCGGCAGCAGATGATGATCATATCAAACACCCACAAGCCGCAAGCGGTCTGCTAAACATAACGGCCACCCGGGTATTGAGCGATCAGAAGATCGACGAGCAAGCCCGCACACACTCCAGTGAATCCAACCAGTAACACTACCGTACAGTCCGGTCTCGTCGTCTGATATATCGCATATCTTGCCTAGGGGTGGTAAACGTCAGACCCCAATAGCTCGATAAGTCGTGTCGATATGAGGTCTATAACAATTCGAGAAACTACTGGTAACACTTACCAGTAAATCTCAGCAACCCTGGCCAGGGATTTCCTGTTATAGCCAATCGAACACAGCGCAACATCAACCCCCTATACCGGGAGAGACGAATCCCCTCCTATCGCTCATTGCCTCCATGTGATTCGGGACTGTACCCAAAAACCACCGTTTTGCACGCCCTCTTGGACGTGGTAAGATGGAAATCAAAGCACAGTGGGAACCACACAAGACTCTATGACGATCTCGGGTCAACAGACTACTCTGTACCAGTGTCACCAGAGAACTGCCATCTGACGTGAGGTATAATACCATCTGGGAGTTCTCGGCGAGTCCGTCCAGTGTACCCAGTCTCTACTGAGCACCCGTATATCATCTTTGATGTCAAACACCAATGGATATGGGATCATCCATCGCCCATCTGTATGGGTCGAGAAGGTACACGCTAGTCTACTCTGGTATATCGATGCCCCGTCTCGATACACCCATGACTAGGGACTTTGAAGGATGTACTTATGGACTACCATGTCCCCACTAGTATGATCCGCATCATAGTCCAGGTAGTCAAGTACACATCCTAAGGGCTTTACCAATATGTAACAGAGAGACAATCAGTATACACGTTAAGGTAAAGATCAACCAGATAGCATACTATCATATTGAGCAAGAAAGTCCTCCCTATATATGTCCCAGCATCCACTACAATATACATCCAATGTACAGTAATGGCCTCTAGGGCATACATATAACTAACAAACACGTGGCGCGCTCCGGTGCAGTGCGCCAATCCAAGAGCGCAGCGCTCTGTTTTTAGGAGCGCAAGGCGCAGATTGACACGTGGCGCTCTCTGGTGACTTGCGCCGGTCCAAAGAGCGCAACAGCGCAAATTAAGAGTGCAAGGCACTGTACAATAGCGCAGAGCGCATCTTGATCAAATTTAGATCAAAGAAACAAGTTTTTTCTTGTTCTGAAGAGTTTCTACCTCAAAATTCAAGAACCAATGGTTCATCAAAAGGCAGTTCCTTTATATAGATCAAAAGATCTAGGGATGAAGTAAATTACTTCTTTAATTAATTTTGTTTTGTGATTGGATCTTTATGATCTTTTTCTTTTTTGTGATGAAGATCTTGATCTTGTTCTTAGATCTTTGATCTTTTTAGAAGAAATCCTTCTTTTTATGAGATGTTTTCATCTCTGTTCTTCCAAGAAATTTTCTTTTACCTTGAAGAAGATGATCTTCTAAATTCTTTTAGAGTTCTCTCCTTTTTCTTATCTCTGTATCTATGAGACTTGGAGTTTAGGGGCCTTTATATAGGGCCAATTAGTTTGTTGAGTTAGTTACAGAGATCTTTCTCTAATTGATCTGGGGATATTTCCCCACCGTTGGATCTTTGATCCTAAGGCCTCTGTTTTACAGAAGATAATCTTCTTGTTTTAATAAGATTAAAAAGATCTTTCTAGAATTTTAATTCTGATTAAATAATTCATTATTTAAGTTTTAGTGCTGGCACAGTTGGCGAAAGTGCACCTGCGCTTGACACGTGTCGCGCAGCGCAGAGCGCAGCGCAACTGTGCTGACACGTGTCACGCAGCGCACCTGCGCTGGCGCAACTGCGCTGACACGTGCCGCGCAGCGCAGAGCACAAGTTATCTGAAGCGTTGCTTTCTTTATTTGTAAAGTTTGAAATTTTTTTAAAACAGAGCCTTGCTCTGATTAGGGTGCGCTGCCTTGGGCACAGCGCCTCTTGCTCTGGCATATCTGCTTTTGACATGTGGCGCTCTGCGCGCAGCGCAAGAGATCTGAAGCGTTGCTTCACCTTTTGAATTTGAAATTCAAACAGAGCTTTGCTCTGATTGGGGGAAACAGAAGCGTTGCTTCATTTCCAGCCTTGGAAGTTGAACAGAGCTTTGCTCTGATTGGGTAAACAAATGCCCTCCCCCCCTCCCCCGCCGTTGCGCTTACGTGGCTCCAACCGTGAGCGCAGCGGTGGCAGAATCTCAACCGTTGGATCAACTTTTGGAAGTTGAAACGGCTCTCTATGCTAATAAATAGGACCTTTGGTCCCTTAGATGATTTCCATCTCCTCCTTGAGAACTATCTCTTATTCAGAGCATTGTTCTTAAGCTTTAAGAACTTTTCAAGAGTAAAACTCTGTTAAAACTTAAGTATAGTTTAAAACTTTTTTAATAAACCAGGGTTTTACCCATTAACAGAGCTTTGCTCTAATAGATCTTTTGATCTAAAGATAACCCCTTTAGGGTTTCATTAGTAGAGCTTTTACTCTCTAAAAGAATTTTATTAATAATTTCATAATTCATTAATAGGGCTTTGCTCCTTTTTTCATGGATCTTGAAGATTTAAGATGGAATTTTATTTTTGATGAATTATATCATCTTTTTAGAGCAGAGCTCTCAATGTTCTCGGGGGTCTTCTTTAACTTCCCTTCATAATTGACTTTGACAAGTGTCACTCCTGTCTGTAGAGCATTGCTCTCGAGGAGTTTAACTTCCTGTGCACGCCTTGAATAAGAAATTGCTTAATCAGTCTTTCTGATAATTTTGTTGATTCTCTTTTACAGAAACAATGGATGCCCACATGTATGACCTTGATGAAATCATCTCTTACGGAAACATCCACCGACTCGGCCGTTCTCAGAACCGGGAATTTACAAACACCGAGTGTGCCGAAATTATAAGTCGCTTTGATGCATATAACGGTCAACTGCTTCCCCGGCGTTCCTCTCTCTTGAAGCTTATCGTGGGAGCCATCTGGGAAGCGCTTCCTTTGTTCTGTACCGGTGTGCCACTTGGGGCATTGGACATCGCCGAGGATAAGGTGCACTCGGTGTACCTGATGAACCTAATCTCAAAGAGACGGCAAGACAATCTTGTCGATCTCTTGCACCAGGCCTTTCAACAGTCCGCCATTCTTGCTGCCTATCGGAGGGTGGAGGACATCAGTGGGGATCCCGACGCCCGTGCTCGGGAAAGGAAGCACACCAGGATGGTTCACCAGGCTTGGAAAGTTCTGGACAAGGTCACTTTCGAGTTCCTCAATCCATGTCCTGGATTTGAGGTTTTGCCGTTGTAATCATTTGGATAATGTCTTTGTTTATTGTCTTTATAATTGTAAGAATTTTCCAAGTATGAATGACAAATCTTTTGCCTCCTTCCCTTCATTTTCTTCTTTATTATTGGCATGTTCCTTAAGTAAGCATAGCCTGTAGGTGATATAGCACATTCTGTCTTGAATACTTCGAGGAGTAGTGATGGCTTAGGAAGCAGGTTCAGATCTACTACCTAAAGCTTTTCAACTTTATGAGCCGTGAGGGTCTCATAAAGACTTTTCTCCCTACGAGTCGAGAGGATCTCATAGGTGTATTTTCTCCTTAAGGGTCGTGAGGACTCCTAAGTGTGTTTTCTCTTGAGAGTTGTAAGGATCTCACTAGAGAATTTTCCCTCTTACAAGTTAAGAGGACTCGTAAGTGGTTGTCGAGATTCAACTTTAGAGAGTGTGGTCCGTGAATAGTATGCAAGAGTCCATTTTAGACCGACTTGTAGGGCCCCAGTGCTTAGGAAACAGGTTTTTTAATCCCCGCTGCCTAAGGCTTTTCCTCACGAGTCGAGACGAATCGAGCATTTCTCGCAAGAATATCCTAACGTCATAGTTAACCTCTGCTCTTTGTGACAGAGGTCCGTTAGGGTCTGTGGTGCTAGATTTTGTCCGTTGTACCGTCGCATTGGCTGATGTATTCCTCGATAGGCAGTTTTGCTGTTCGAGTAGCTTTGCGAATGTCGTGTCTCCGATCCCTTCTGGGGCTGGACAAGACGTCTTCAAGCAATCTTCCAAGGAAGTTTGACCGTCGGAAGAGCAAGCGTTAGGAATTTTGCCATGCCGCTTTTTACTTGAGGTTAGGCTCATTTTGGAGAGCCCCGATGAGTCATAACCACTCCGCGCTGATGTGGGATGATCTCCGATAGTCTTTCAGGTTTTATATGAGTTACCGTCAAGACCCTGAAGCTAGGAATTTGGCCTTTGCTTCGTTTGCTGGCATTGCATCTGCTGTATCGAGACGAATGTCGCGGTGGAGTTGGGATTTTGCCGTGGCTCCGTTGTTTGATTGTCGTGTCTGAATCCTGCAGGAGAAAGAACGCTGGAGTGACATTTCGTCTGCTGTATCGAGACGGACGTCGAGGTGGTGATCACTCCACGCTGGGTGAGATGATCTCTGGTGGTCTTTCAGGTTTTATATAAGTTACCGTCAAGACCCTGAAGCTAGGAATTTGGCCTTTGCTTCAATTGCTTTGGCGTGTCCGAATCCGGTTGGAGGAAGGACGCTGTAGTGACATTTCGTCTGTTGTATCGAGACGAACGTCAAGGTGGTGACCACTCCGTGCTGGTATGGGATGATCTCCGATAGTCTTTCAGATTTTATATGAGTTACCGTCAAGACCCTGAAGCTAGGAATTTGTCCTTTGCTTCAATTGCTTTGGCGTGTCCGAATCCGGTTGGAGGAAGGACGCTTTAGTGACATTTCGTCTACTGTATCGAGACAAACGTCAAGGTGGTGACCACTCCATGCTGGTGTGGGATGATCTCCGGTAGTCTTTCAGGTTTTATATAAGTTGCCGTCAAGACCCTGAAGCTAGGTTTTTGGCCTTCGCTTCATTTGCTTTGGCATGTCCGAATCCTGTTGGAGGAAGGACGCTATAGTGACATATCGTCTGTTGTATCGAGACGAATGTCGCAGTTGTCTCTCGGTTGAACCGTCGAGGTTTGGAACTAAGGATTTTGCCGTGGCTCCTTTTGGTGATGTTGCGTCTGCTGTATCGAGACGAATGCTGAGGTGGAGTTGGGATTTTGACATCACTCCGCTTTGCTCTGACCGTGAGGTCTTTTGTTGACGTTGCGTCCGTTGTAACGAGATGAATGCTGAGGTGGAGTTGGGATTTTGCCGTCACTCCGCTTTGTTTTGACGTTGCGTCTGCATCCTGCTGGATTGCGAAGGAACGTCGTTGTTGACATTGCATCTGTTGTAACGAGACGAATCCTGAGGTGGAGTTGGGATTTTGTCATCACCCCGCTTTGTTTTGACGTTGCGTCTGCATCCTGCTGGATTGCGAAGGAACGCCGTTGTTGACATTGCGTCTGTTGTAACGAGACGAATGATGAGGTGGAGTTGGGATTTTGCCATCACTCCGTTTTGTTTTGACGTTGCGTCTGCATCCTGCTGGATTGCGAAGGAATGTCGTTGTTGACATTGTGTCTGTTGTAACGAGACGAATGTCGAGATGGTCTCTAGGTTGTTTGTGGAGCCTGAGAAGGGAAGGCGTGATTCCTTCTTTGTTTGCGCCCCTGGATTGTATACAAGGATTGATGTGATAGCACCTGTAGGGCATAAATTTCATTTTTCTTTATTTCTTTCCGCGATGCTCTATCATTTCAGCTTTTGTATCGCGAAGGTCGCGATTGCACAATCATTTCGGCTATTTTTCGCGGTGCCCAATCATTTCGGCTATTTGTTTTATTTTTACTCGCTGCTTTTTATTGCGAGTTGCCCAATCATTTCGGCTATTTGTTTTATTTTTACTCGCTGCTTTTTATTGCGAGTTGCCCAATCATTTCGGCTATTTTGCATGCATGCATTTTTACTTGCTGATTTTGTTGCAAGTTGCCCAAACATTTCGGCTATTTTGCATGCATTTTTACTTGCTGATTTTGTTGCAAGTTGCCCCATTATTTCGGCTATTTTGCATGCATGTATGGCTCGCCGGCTTTTCGCTGCAAGCTTGGGATTAGACACCGATTTCGGCATCAGCACCGCTACAACTGGAATATTGCAAGGAGCGAATCATCATTTGTCTCTGTCGATGTCGAACAAAGGTGGCTTAGCGAACAGGGTTAGGGTCCTGTTGACTAAGGCTTTTGACTTCATGAGCCGTAAGGGTCTCATAAAGGTATTTCTCCCTACGAGTCATGAGGATCTCGTAAGTGTGTTTTCTCCTTAGGGATCGTGAGGATTCCTAAGTGCATGATCTCTTATAAGTCGTAAGGATCTTACAAGAGTGGTTTTTCCTTATAAGTCGAGAGAACTTACAAGGGCTGTTCACCGAGCAGACATATCCCAAGTCACTAATGGGACTTGGTTAGGGAAATGTTTATTCGCGCCCGTGGATTGTATACAAGGGTCAGTATTGAGCCGCTTGTAGGGCAGTATCGAAGGTTGTGGGGGTTGCTTAAGAACAGGTTCAGGTCTCTGTAATTTAAGACTTTCAAAATATGGAATGGAAAGAGACCATATCATAAAATATTTAAGATATGGGGTTGTCCGGTTTACGTTAAAAAGCATAATCCGGACAAACTAGTGGCACGGTCAGTTTTATGTAAATTTGTGGGATATCCAAAGAATGGTTATGGATATCTGTTCTACCACACTGAGGAACAGAAGGTGTTTGTATCTCGCCACGCTACCTTTAGAAAGGGAATTTCTTGCAAAAAAAGTTAGTGGGAGTACGGTAGAGCTGGAAGAAACTTCTGAACCACAAAATGAAACTGAAAATTTGGTGGAACCGCTAGATTCAGTAGTCCCAGATGAATCTCATCCACTCCGCAGATCTAGTAGGATTTCTCATCCACCTGAGAGATACTACGGTTTTCTCATAGATGGGGATCGAGAGGATTGCATCTTGGAAGAAGATGATCCTACTAGTTTCAGGCAGGCCATTATCAGTAGGGACTCTGATAAATGGCTGGATGTTATGCGATCCGAAATGGAGTCCATGTACACCAATAAAGTGTGGACCTTGGATATTGCTCTACCTGGGGTAAAACCCGTTGGATGTTGTTCATACCAGAATATTGCATTTTATACCACCCATTCTTACGCTCATTTGTTTATAGGTAGGTACTCTTGAGCCGTGTTTGCTAGTTAATTGCAGGATACAGGTTCTCAGCTCTAAACAGTGAAATTCATGGAAAAGCACGACAAATTCCGGATTACTGCCAACCACAGATAAAACACGGGTCTCCGCTCTCTATCCGTATGTTGCCGGACACCAGTTTAAGGGACAAAATGACAAATCAATGTTATTTTCATGCACAAATCTCAATGTCAACACAAGATCCAACATATCTACGCGGAGCTCAAGAAAAATCATGGCAAAAGATCAACATCACATCACCTTTTGATCTGCTGAAATTCTGGAAATATTGTGAAGAGATTCTGAGAAACAACATATACCACACTAAAGAGTACAGAAAACCAGGGATACCGACAAAAATAGAAGGTCTAACTCCTCTTTATGGCCGCGGTTCCACGGCATAAGCGCGCTTAGGCCGCGGAACCGCGGCCGTATAGGCTCATCAGATGATTAGTTTTCAGGGGTAGGTTGGTTTTTTCCTGTAGGGTCAGAATGTTGCCCTAGCTTTTCAACTCTCCTCCTATAAATACCCCAGTTCTGAGCCATTGTAAGGGATCAATTCTTATGCCCACTTTTTGTTGGTTTTTAGTTTAACTTCTTCTTCTTCATTCTTTCCTCCATGAAAATTGTAGTGAGAGCTTTTTGAGTGGAAGATCAATGAAGATGAGGGTTGTTATCTTGTCTCTTTTATTTATTGTCTTGTAATTTTATTATCTTGTATTGTAATTTTTTTATTTGTTGTTAACTAGTTGTTGTTATTTCTTTTCTTGTTCTCTTTTCTTTTCTTCTTTTACCCGTATTTTCAAGCGATGATACTTGACGGAGTTCCTTGCTAAGGTGAGGACCCAAGAGTTAGCTTGCTTCACTTGTAAAACCGTATTTTCCTCTTTTCTTCCTTCTTGTTTTGTTTTCTTTTCTTTTATGATGTGTGAATAATTTCCCTCTTGTTAAGGCTAAGGAATGTGGTATGAGGGACGGAGAAATCCCTTGTGCTTCTCTTCGCCAAACATCTTGAAACGAACCCCGACCAAACAAACGCAACCCCCTCGCTTAGGCGCGCTATACGTGACATGTAGCCGCGTCCTAAGTCGAGAAGTCCTTTAAGCGCACTACAACGTGACATGCAGTTGTGACTTAATTGGATACATGGTTGAAGATGTTTGGTCGAGGGTTGGAAATAAGCGTATTTAGCGGACGGACAAGGGGCACTAGGAATGGATTTAGCGTTGGAAAGTTTTCTTAAACTCGCAAATCCCATTCCTATGTCCTCCTAATCCCCGCTACATTCGATTATCCCAACACCGTTTTAAGAATGGCAAAAGATAAGTACAAGACTAATCCTAACTCTACTAACCAACCTTAACCTTAACAAGCTTACTTGAACATAAATACGAACATTTAGGATAGAACTAAACAAACATATACACATTCTTTATTAACTCGTCTAAAACTCGAACGAACATACAACCATCTCCCTATGGATCGACCCGTGCTCAACCGGCTAGCTGCATAGCGACACCGTCCTGATCGCGGTTATAACTTTAGAACTTTGAACATCCGACACGCCAAAAGCGTGCGATCAAATGGCGCCGTTGCCGGGGAGACGGTAACGTATTTTCTTTCTTGTTATTCGGGTTAATATTCTTTTTGTATATATTTATAAATAAATAAAAAATCTTTTTGTTATTTTTGATAAGTTTTGTGTGCAAGTGTGCAGGCTAATCTGAAGCAAGTACAGTAATCCAAAAAGAAAACAGAGAATTTTATTTTGGAGAAGAGACCAAGGGGAGTGCAGGGACCCAAGTTGAAGCCCCAACTAAGCAACTTGACCGCGGAACCGCGGTCAAAGGGGGGCTTTAGCCGCGGTTCCGCGGCCGTATTGAAGCCTCTGTGCCTCAATCTTTTTTCTGCCCTTTCTATTTCTTTTTATCTTCTCTGTGAATTCCTCTATACTGTATTTTCTGCAGGTTTCTTTGCACGGAATTGCGCCGTCGCAAAATAATTTTTTGTTGTTTTAGATTTTGTTTGTTTACCGCTTTGCATATACTAATACGGACATTAAGGGGATTGAACACCAATTCAGATTGGGTGGGATTTCATCACCCTTCCTAAGACCCCACAAATCACTAATTGCATACGCATTACCTTGAGCTAATAAAAAATACTAGACTTAGCCCTAAGGACGTCGCGCTCAATAGGACAGAGGACTGGTTGTAGGCATCGGCCATTTATCCTATCCTGACTTTGCGGTGTCTAGGCAAGTGTGTCCAAGGCAAGTGGTTACTTAATTAGGACCACTACTTACGTAGTGGGGAGCCTCCTACCTACCTGGCACTTACCTGGCCGCAATTGGCGGAGAAGAGGCGGTTTGAGGTCCTATTTCTAGCCCTTTGGAACAGTTAGGAGCAGTCTAGTTGGACTTTAAAGACCCTAGCTCTAGGTGTGTTTGTGCATATTGTGATTGTAATTGTGCTTGTAAATTTTAGTCCCATAATTCCGTATTCTTTCAAACAAACAATTTTTAAAACTCCAAAAACAAACTTTTTTTTCTTTTAATAAAAATAAAAAAATCCACATTCTTTTTCCCCTCCTTTTCTCTTCCTTTCTTTCTTTCTCTCTTCATATCATGGGTACTCCACCTAGAAAAACTCTTGCCGAACTTTGGTACCCACAACCAGACATTACTTCTTACGGTTCTTGTTTTGGTCAAACGTCGAACGATCCCTCCATGCCCAAAATCTCTTTGAAAGATCGGATAGACGCGTCTAGGACAAACAACTGGACCCCACAATCCACTTCGTATCAACCACAAACATTCACCCCTTTTTGTGTTGATACCCCTTTTGAAAGTCTAGTTGTAACCACAAGACCTATGTCTCTTGCTGAACGTATTGAACAATCCCGTAGCCGATCTTTCACTCCTTTCACCACTACAGATTCTTGGGATCAACAATTCCATTCACCTTCTTATCTAAATATTGATCCTACCTCTGTCCAGCCATTCAATTCCTACCAGTCCTACCCGACTTTTACACATTCCCTAGACATTGCTTCTGAACCGCCATTTGGGAGTTTTCATTATCCAAACAACTTTGAATCTTTTACTGAAACCCCTTCCCAACCCATGTCTAGTCTGGAACAGTCCTTGGAAGACTTTAGGGTAGCGTCATACCAACGGATGATGGATTTGACTGCGTCAATGGCCGCCCTCATACAACCTAGTGACCAGGTAGCTAGTTTTCAACTAGCTCCAAATTTTTCAATGTATGAAGAGGCGGTAGAACAGGTTGAGAATTTGAGTGGAGAGAGTGAGCTGTACCCCCTTCCGAATCAAGCCTACCGTTTCAACTTGAATCCCACAACTCCGGTTTTGAATGTCTATCTAGTGTTCCAAACGATTCATTGATTAAAGATAGAACAGATAATGAGTTGTGTGACTTTGTAGTGTTTGATTTGCCCGATTGTGAAGGGTCCCTTTTGAGTGAAACCACACCCAATCCTTTTGACCTCTACACCTCCACTCTAGAACCTGAATTGATTGATATCCATGCTTTTGTTGAGGTGTCTGAGAATATAGATTTTCACTTGATTGAGGATATTGACGCTGGGAATATTTTGGATGATGAACCCATAGATTTGGCTGAGTTTTTCTCTTCAATTCATCATCCCGAGTCATTAACTGTTTTTCCCGAACCCCACATGCGTCTTGATTTTGATGAAATTTGCATGGATAAGCTGAATTTTGAGGAAACTTTTGAGGATATTTTTTAGGATGAACCAGTTTTAATTGATGAGTCGGATTTTTCAATTCATCCTGTTCCTTTCATTGACTGTGTACACCCTCCTGAACCTTTAACCGATAACCTTCCTCAATCACCTACCTCCATCCTTTCCATCGTTCCGACCGTGCAAGAAACCGTCTCACTTTCATTTCATATGTCTGGTTTACCGAGTTCGGCGTACCCACGGTTTCTCACGAATCTTGAGGGATTTGACCCCATTTCTCGCCATATTGATAGATTAGTACAATCCATCTTTTCACATCGATCATTACAGATTATACTAATTTATTCAATTCATTTCCACCCTCAAGTTTGTATTCCACTTCTTTCTCCCTTCCGCCATTCTTCCTCTCATATACCGAGACCGTATCCCGCTTCTATCTCCATATGGTCTCGTGTATTCTCCATTTCTTACCTCTCCGCATTCTTCGACCAACCTGTACATTATAGCGATAAAAATTTTAAATGGTTGGTGTTAACTTTTGGCCTGTGTAAGGCCTTGTATAGATTGATACTATTCTCTTTCCCCCATAATCCTGAACTTCAACGCTTAACAGTGGAAACACTGTTTTACTTAAGTTTAGGGGGACTCTTTTTTTGTATATATTTTTTGTTTTCCTTTTTGTTTTGTATATAATTTGTTTTTAGGGAGAGCGCCGACAATTTTGACCCTCTTGGTGTGGCCTGACAGTGAGGGCACTGTCAAGTTTAAGTTTGGGGGTATGCTCGGTAAGCTTTCTTCCTTCGCATTCATTTGTATATTTTGCATTTGCATACCTTATTAAAAACCCATAAAAATCGAAAACTTTTCCAAAAAATATAAAAACTTTGTCGTCAAGTTAGCTAATAGGGTAATTTAGATTTTTATTCTGAAAGCTTGGTTGATATGTTAGAAATAACTAAATCCTAGGCTTAGGAATTGAAAACCCTAAAAATAACCCTCATTCTGCTTAACCTGGGTAAGTATACGTCCTTACAGTTTTTTTGAGAAATAGGTAATCTTGAGTTCAGTTCTTGAGTTAAGTCAAGATGAAGGGAAAAGTATTGATGCTTTACTGAAGGATAAGTCTGAAAAATAGCTTCTATTATTGAGTCCAAATTTAGAAAGTATATACCCTATAACTTGCACTTACACGCACCTTAAAACTTGGGATAGTAGAGGATACCTAGAAATACTCTTGCCTGAAAGCCTAGTATGAAAGAAAAAAACGGTATTTAAAGCTAAACCCCAAAAGAGCATATTGAAAAATATATCCGGTCTTGAAAAAGAAAAAGAAAAAGAAAAAGAAAAATAAATAAAGTCAAGACCTGGAAACTGCTATTTACGCTTTAAGCTCACACATTCAGTAATCGGCCGTTAGTACCTCAAGAAGTATTAATAGTCGCATGAAAGGTGTGTGAGCAATTCCGTCCATCCTTAATGAAAAGAAGTAGTATTAGGTATTAGGGCAAGGGTATTATAGCTTGAATTGAATTCTTGAGTGTAGGGGTGCAAATATACACACGCGTAGGGGTATACAATCGATGTTTGGATAAATGATAGAAATAAAAGATAAGACTTATGTTTTCTGTAAAGTTGATAAAAATCCCGTAATCAAGACCGCACTTTAGAAGGAAAACTCAAGAAGTGCCAACATCTTTCTAAACTTTTTTTAGAACGTATAGGATCTAAGGTTAAATAGAAAGGAGGTGTGAAGCATTAGGGTTGGATATTTCTAACTTAGGATGATAGAATTTCTAACGTAAATACTAAACTGTAGGAGTAGAATCGATGTTAACTTATGACACTAGCTTGACGGGATTTTGTGGGTGTAATCCGCTGAAAACCCTCAGGAGACAACACTCCTTCTACTAGGGACACGTAGAGGTTTAACGGCTTGTTGCACACGCTCAGTGCAATCGCGTTCCCTGCGAAAGTGAGGTTAGGACTTTTTTGTGAATAATTGGTTTTGCTCGGGACGAGCAAAAGTTAAGTTTGGGGGTATTTGTTCATACCAGAATATTGCATTTTATACCGCCCATTCTTATGCTCATTTGCTTATAGGTAGGTACTCTTGAGCCGTGTTTACTAGTTAATTGCATACAGGTTCTCAGCTCTAAACAGTGAAATTCATAGAAAAGCACGACAAATTCCGGATTACTGCTAACCACAGATAAAACACGGGTCTCCGCTCTCTATCCGTATGTTGCCGCACACCAGTTTAAGGGACAGAAAGACAAATCAATGTCATTTTCATGCACAAAGCTCAATGTCAACACAAGATCCAACATATCTACGCGGAGCTCAAGAAAAATCATGGCAAAAGATCCACATCACATCACCTTTTGATCTGCTGAAATTCTGGAAATATTGTGAAGAGATTCTGAGAAACAACATATACCACACTGAAGAGTACAGAAAACCAGGGATACCGACAAAAATAGAAGGTCTAACTCCTCTTTATGGCCGCGGTTCCGCGCATAAGCGCGCTTAGGCAGCAGAACCGCGGCCGTATAGGCTCATCAGATGATTAGTTTTCAGGGGTAGGTTGGTCTTTTCCTGTAGGGTCAGAATGTTGCCCTAGATTTTCAACTCTCCTCCTATAAATACCCCAGTTCTGAGTCATTGTAAGGGATCAATTCTTATGCCCACTTTTTGTTAGTTTTTAGTTTAACTTCTTCTTCTTCTTCATTCTTTCCTCCATGAAAATTGTAGTGAGAGCTTTTTGAGTGGAAGATCAATGAAGATGAGGGTTGTTATCTTGTCTCTTTTATTTATTGTCTTGTAATTTTATTATCTTGTATTGTAATTTTATTATTTGTTGTTAACTAGTTGTTGTTATTTCTTTTCTTGTTCTCTTTTCTTTTCTTCTTTTACCCGTATTTTCAAGCGATGATACTTGACGGAGTTCCTTGCTAAGGTGAGGACCCAAGAGTTAGCTTGCTTCACTTGTAAAACCGTATTTTCCTCTTTTCTTCCTTCTTGTTTTGTTTTCTTTTCTTTTATGATGTATGAATAATTTCCCTCTTGTTAAGGCTAAGGAAGGTGGTATGAGGGACGGAGAAATCCCTTGTGCTTCTCTTCGCCAAACATCTTGAAACGAACCCCGACCAAACAAACGCAACCCCCTCGCTTAGGCGCGCTATACGTGACATGTAGCCGCGTCCTAAGTCGAGAAGTCCTTTAAGCGCACTACAACGTGACATGCAGTTGTGACTTAATTGGATACATGGTTGCGGGTGTTTGGTCAAGGGTTGGAAATAAGCGTATTTAGCGGACGGACAAGGGGCACTAGGAATGGATTTAGCGTTGGAAAGCTTGCTTAAACTCGCAAATCCCATTCCTATGTCCTCCTAATCCCCGCTACATTCGATTATCCCAACACCGTTTTAAGAATGGCAAAAAATAAGTACAAGACTAATCCTAACTCTACTAACCAACATTAACCTTAACAAGCTTACTTGAACATTAATACGAACACTTAGGATAGAACTAAACAAACATATACGCATTCTTTATTAACTCGTCTAAAACTCGAACGAACATACAACCATCTCCATGTGGATCGACCCGTGCTCAACTGGCTAGCTGCATAGCGACGCTGTCCTGATCGCGGTTATAACTTTAGAACTTTGAACATCCGACACGCCAAAAGCGTGCGATCATATGCAAATGGATGTACAAAAGGAAATTTGGTGTAGATGGGCAGGTGGAAACCTATAAGACTAGACTTGTTGCAAAAGGTTTTCGTCAAAGACTAGGTGCGGACTATGACGAAACCTTTCTCCAATGGCTATGCTCAAATCCATTCGGATCCTACTTGCCATTGCTGCCTTCCATGACTATGAAATCTGGTAGATGGACGTAAAAACGGCTTTTCTAAACGGAAGTTTGGAAGAGTGCGTTTATATGGATCAGCCGGAAGGTTTTCTAGACAGTGGGAGCAACGGGAAGGTGTGCAAGTTGCTTAAATCCATTTATGGATTAAAGCAGGCATCGCGGAGCTGGAACATCTGTTTTGATGAAACAGTCAAGGAATTTGACTTCATCAAGAACGAGGATGAGCCTTGTATATATAAGAAGATTGTAGGACGAAATGTCGTATTTCTAGTCTTGTATGTGGACGACATTCTTTTGATAGGAAATGATATTCCTATGCTACAATCGGTCAAGCTGTTCTTATCGCAAAGGTTCTCCATGAAAGACCTGGGTGATGCCTCGTACATTCTGGAGATTAAGATCTACAGAGATAGATCCAAGAGATTATTAGGACTTTCGCAGTCCAAGTACATAGAGACCGTACTAAATGTTGGGGTAAAAATTTATACCCCGGTTGACCAAGTCAAAATCAAAGACAACCCCAAGCCAAGTGGGCCCAAGCCCAGATCCAGTGGGCCCATGCCCGGGTCGAGCCCGAACATGAACCGGCTGGCCTCCCCCCATGCCAAGATAAAAATTTTGTAATAAATAATTTTGTTGTATTTCTTTTATTTTATTTTATGGATAAATGTAAGAAAAATAGGCATAAAGCCAAATTTTTTTAAAGCCCATGGCTTATGTGCAAAAAGAAATGGCACATGAGCCATGGGATAGGCAAAATGCCATTTTGTGAAGCCCAAGGGGCTGTTGTTGGAGATAGTGCCCTCAGAGTCAATTATTGGATCACAGGCACGTGATTGCAATGATTGAGGGAGGACCTATCCCGGTAGGACAGTCTTACTCGAGATGACAGTATGCTATCTGGTTTATCTTTATCATCGTATACTGCTTTAGGTGGCCTGACATGTCGCTATTACACGTTGATAGAGCCCCTAGGATTCTTGCTTGACTACCAGCAGTATGATGGCGATCATATACGTGGGAGCTGGTAGTCTATAAGCACATCCTTAAAAGGTCCCTAGTCGTAGGAGTTTCGAGACAGGGCATCGATACTCCATTAGTAGACTAGTGTATACAGTCGAGACCCCGACGAGGGGCGGTGGCCGGTCTCACAAGCCACTGGTGTCAGTTGGTTCACCTAAGATGTATACAGGTGCTCATTGGGTTATGAGTACACCGGACAGGAATCGCCGGGAACCTGCTAGTTGGTCTTATACCAGACGTCAGATAGCAGTTCCCTGGTGACATGTGTACAGTTTAGTTCATCGACCTGAGATCGTCATTTGTCTCGTGTGAGTTCCCACTGTGCTTTGATTACTACCCTACCACGGCTCAAAGGAGTCGTGCAAATAGGTTTTAGTTGGGTACAGTCCCGAGCCACATGGAGGCGGTGAGCGGATCTGCAGGGGTTCGTCTCTCCCGGTATTGGGGGTGAGGTCGCGCTGTGTCTAGGAGAGCCATTACACAAAGCCCTCGGCCGAAGCAGGAGATTTACTGGTAGGTATTCCAGTAGTATCTCAGGGTGTTCTGGGCTACGCTCCGACACGACTTGTACCGCTTTTGGGGGTCTGACTTTTACCAACCCCCTAAGCCCGACATGCGATGCTCATAGACGAACGGACCGGACTGTACGGATATTGTCACTGACAGGCTCAGTAGGGTGTCAGGATGAGTTCGCTCATCGACGTCCCTTTTTGGTCAATAGCTGGTGGCCCGTCACGTATTGGCTAATACCTCTGACGTGCTAGTGGTTAAATCCACAGCCATAGTATTGACGAGTCTTTAGAGTCCACCACACTTTCAGTTACTCAAGCTTTCGGGCGAAACGCTGTAGAGGCCGTATGGAGATATGGCAGGGTTCGATCTGATACGTGCGGTATTGCACGGATCAGGATCGAACGGATATTACTAGCCGGCTTTGGCTTAAGCCGGTTTTAGTTTAGTACAGTGTAGATTTTGTCTCATTGCATTTGTATCCGGACGGAATACAGATGCGGGTGTGTATGCACAGTATCGGGGTTTTCCTGTAATTTATTACGGGACCAGTTTTCTGGAGTTGCCAGTTTGCATTCCGTTCCGGCCGGTTTTCCTTTGTTCTTTCACGGCCGGACTTTTCCGATGGAGGGGGTTATTTGCAGTTGTGCAAATAACATTTGTGGAGGGGGTTTCTTGCAAATGTATTCATTATGATAGGATAAGCATCCTTGCTTTTTCATGATGGTTTTTGCATTAAATGAGATTTGATGTGATTAGAAGTGATAAGCATGGTTGATGTTTCTTTGCTTTATGTTGTGGTCACCCTTCACTTTATCCTACACTCACCTCCCTTCTTATGGTTGGTATTCTCATTCCTCCACCATATTATGATTCTCACTAGATGAAAGAAAGAACACTTGAGAGAAAGAGAAGAATGAGAGAGTTCATCTTTGTTTTGTGAGGAATTCTTCATCTCCTTCTTCTTCTTGTTTTGGAAAAATGAAAGCACCATTTTTTCTAACCCCATTCCTCCATCAAGGCAACTACAAACCCCAAATGAGACTAGCATGATCTACTACACATTCTACAGCATATCTTGAGCATGTCAAGTTGCCGGCTTCATGCCCGAGTTGCCTCGGTATCGAGGCGGGAGCCCGTAAAAGACGCAGGCGATGTGGTGCCCTTCCGGCGAGGAGGTGACGATGTGGAGGCAAGACTTTCCGCGGGAGATCGGGACGATGACGAGAAGACCGGAGGACTCGGATCACTCGGTATACTTCTCTTCCCATCTCTTGTTAGCTAGCATTAGGTTAATGGTTTACGATCCGGGTTTTCTTTGTCCGCGGTAGCGCCGGTTTCCGAGTAAGGAAAATTTTTGATTCCGCAATTTGGCCTCGGTAAGACGGCCGGGGCGCTGCCGTGGCGCAACATGGTATCAGAGCCACGCCATTAACCTTTCCTAGCTTGTTCTAATGTGTTTGCATTTCCGATCGACCAAAATTTCCAAAAACCGTATTTTTCCTTCACATCAGTTTCTGTTGAAATTTTTTGAAGTCTAAAAATTTTTCAGGTGGTCTCAGAATGATGTGCAGGGAGTTCTAAGAACTCTGGGAAAATTCGAGACAATGATCCCTCAACGAGAGCGCGGAACCGCGGCATAACCCCCCTTGTTGCCGCGGTTCCGCCGCAGGTTGGTGGGGTCACTGCTTCGAATTTCCCCAGTGGGCTTCTGGGCTATAATTAGGGGTTTTGGAATATTAAAATTGGGCCCAGTTTCTCTGTGAGTGCTACAGTTTTTCTTGGGGGCCCACTTGTTAATTGTTTGATCGATCGGATATTTTTAAACACATTATTTCACAGTCTTTACATTATATCTGCGACCGTGAATATCTCTTGATCGGTAAATCCTGTCTAACTGCTATAGCCCGGTTAGACGGATTTGCGAACGTGATTTTCACGTTGATGTTCTATGTTTATGCTGTGATGTTGCGGATCGGTCGTGGGGGATAGCCTGGATGCAATGCTAGTACAGTTTACTTGTATTATGTACATTTGATATTGCGGGGCGAGCGTCCGACATGTGGACTGCCGTCACTGCCTGTTTGTATTATTCTTTTGGGGCACGACCTGGTTGCGGTCGATGTACCCGGTGTATGTATATTTTACTTTCTGTACTAGGATTACCCCGCGGAGGGGTGCACGGATAGCCGGGTTCTAGAGAGCAACGGGCCCGCATCTCATAGCATTGAGACGGAGGGGGCTTCACTCTAGGATTGGCGGGCTATTCGCCGCACTCGCAGGGGGTACAGGTTGACCCAGGAAGGGTGCCCAAGTTACCGGATTCCATGAAGTGCTGGGTGGTCCATTCACGGAGCTGAAGGGGGCTGCCTCGCTTCAGGTTTTGGCGGGTGACTTGCCGCGCCCGTAGGGGTCTAGGATTTCATTGCACAGGCTATCCACACGACCAGGGGAACGTCGGGTTTCAGCAGCGGCTCTGTGAAACCCGGGGCTTCCAGATATCTGTATTGTTCTGTGATGCCGTACATTTCTGTGTTGTTGCATTTTATCACGCCTTGAGCGAAAATAATATATTGGTATATATATATTAGTAGATGTTGTATATGTTTTGCATCCGCGCTAGTCCAGTCCCCGCTCTGTCGTTAGTTAAGTAACCTAACGGGTGATGACGGGACCCAGTGGCGAATGCGGATGGCATATACGTACATCAGTATATTTTCGTTCTTTGTGGTGTGATCCATTGATGGGACTGCGTTGATTCGGATCAATGCAAGATAAACAAACCTATTCTGATGTTGTTGGAACACTTTTCAAAAAGCTGTTATTGCAAGGACGTTCACTTTTGTTTTGCATCGTGGTATTCATTTGGAATATCCTGCTCCTCAGTCGACGAGGCAAGGGCCGAGATCCCTTCACCGGGAGTGACCCCTTGGACAGAAGTTTGCGTCAGGGCATTAACTTCACTATAGCCGATTACTTTTACTTTGCATCGTGGTATTCAGTTGGAATATCCTGCACCTCATTCTACGGGGAAAGAGCCGAGATCCCTTCACCGGGAGTGACCTCTTTAGTAAAGGTTTTCGTCACTATATTTTATAAAAGGTTATCCAGTTCCTTCAACGATATCAAGTTCATTACGGTAAAAGGTTTTTCGCCAAAAACCATTCATAGCCCTCCGTCATTTCGGATTAGTATTGCATAGTATTCGCACTACGTTTGTCGTTGTTATTCGCCGAGGCGTAGTGTGCGGTAGCTCTGTAATGTTTTCTGTCGCATGGATATGTGGATTGGTTAGGACAGTCGTGCGACTTTGTTGATTATTCGTCAAGGGTCGTACGGGTGGGTTTAATGCAATCAAGATAATGACGGGTTGAACTTGACTAGGACCTTTTGATTTGTTGATTATTCGTCAAGGTCACTTGGGTCCTAGGGGTAAAAATCACATCGGGAGTTTCAAAAGAACTGAAACTTGCCAGGCATGCGCATACCTTCTGGAGTGTGGTGACTTGAGTGGATTCCGTCAAGTTATCATGCGATGATAGTTGGATCCCGATTCCCACTGATGAGTTGGTTTACTCCTCGGGTGATCCCGACTAATTCTTCTTTCAGGTTTGGAGGAGAATTTGAGGTACAGTGGGAGGTTTCCAGATTAGATAAAGTGATTACCATTCTGGTCTAGGTTAGAGTGCACGCTGAGTGTTTCTTTTCTCTCTCTCTTTGGCAGCGACCATTGACCCGACCCTGGACCATGACTCAGTGACCAAGTTGACCGAACCTTCTTAACACAGGCTTTTGGATTGTCAGAGTTGCAGACCTCATTGCCACTCCTACTTTTACCCTTTTCTCCAGGACACCCCATATTACTACGAACGTCCACTTCCATTGGACAAAACCATCGTATGGTTATATACGAACTCGAAGGACTTCGAGGATGGTTTCTGGTTCTGGAGAAAACGAATAGGATTATTCAGTTGTCTTTTCTTTTCACCTTCTCTCATTGCGAGTACTCCTTGGTTTAGGAGATAGTACACCTATTACGCAAATTGGATAGTCTTCTTCCAAACCTTAGGCTGGTGCCGACCGGTAGGGAATGAAGAAAACCAATTAGCATAACGATGGTGTGCAGAAGGTATTAAGTTAAGACAAAGCAAGGGATTAGTAACAGGGCAAAGTAAACTGCGACTGCTATTCACGACCGAACCAAGTATTTCTTCGCCAATCCTAAAATCACCTTTGTATTTCTCCAGGACACTCCGTATTACTACGAAGATCCACAGTTTATTTGGATACTCCATCGTATGGTTATATACGAACTCGAAAGGAACTTGTTCCAGTTCGGGGATGGATTCTGGTCCAGGAGAAATAGGAATACAGTTTATTCGGTTGTCTTTTATCTTCACCTTCTCTCGCTTTGCGAGTGCTCCTAGGACTAGGACAGTACACCCATTATACTTATTGGATAGTCTTCTTCCAAACCATAGGCTGGTGCCGAACGGTAGGGAAGGAAGAAAACCATTTGGCCTAAGGGGTGTGCAGAAGGTAATGACTAAAGACATATAAAGGGATTTGGAGAGGTGGCAAAGAATTATACGGTTATAGTTATGAATCTGGATAATGGAAGAGGCATTACTAGGAATACCAGGATACCCCATCGAGACATTTCGATGTTTCAGTTTCACTGTGTACTGTTAAAAGAAAACTGATTTCCTGATTAGATACTTACTCCAGGGTATGTATTTACCAGGTTTGATTCTCACATCTGTATGGTTTTACAGATGATGAGTGGGAGTAAGTTATTGGGAATAGGGTGATCATCCTCATTATATCGGGATTCATTGTAATCGGTGATATTTGAGGAGATCATCTGGGTTGTTTGCTGGTCGGCAAATATTTGGTTTTGAATATCCGCTGTTGTGCACCAATTTCAAATTGATATATCTGTACGTCTATTTTCATAAAGTGAGATATACCTTTTGATATTATGTCGATGACATTTACCTATATCAGTGGATGGTTAGGTAAGGAGCATTAAGCAGCGGTGTAATTCTTCTTAGCCATAAGTACAGTTTTCAACCTACGACGCACAGTGAAAGAGTTGTTAGACTCAGCGGACTTATACAGAGTATTGTATGTTGTCCAGTGTCCATTAGGACAGAGGGGTTGGTCCTCGTACTATATTCAGTTTACTTATGACTTCTCTAGTTTTTAGACAGGTGTTTCGTGGAAACACATGGTCTGAATTTTGAGGAGTTATAGGTATTTGAATAGAGTAGAGAACCAGGTGTAGCAAGTATCGGGATTCTTCAAAGTGATCGAAGATGTAGATACTGGTGTATGGTGTTCAGTTGATAGTAATGATAAAGAGAAATTGCTTCTTTTTCAGGTTACTCATAAATGGAAGCATTCCTAAGTTGAGTAACGCTGATCGGCCTCCTTCCATTTAGTTGACATGCACTGGAGATAGCTGCATGATTTGAATCTGGTTCAATTAAATCAGTGCCTCTGGTTCTATATTGGATATAGAACAGTTCATATCTTAACGATGTTAAGGTACGGGGAGTTGTCCGGCTTATGATTAAAACCAGACACTGGACAACTCAAGGCACGTTTCTGTAATGGCTGTTTGTGGGTTGACCCAGGCTATGACGAGGGTTGACTTTCTACCATCTGGAAGATCAATAGTGATATTGTTCTAGACTCGCCACAGTTTTATTAAAAATGGATTTTTCCAAAAACAGTAGTGGGAGTATGGTAGAACTGGAAGTGATTCCAGAACCGCAAACGATTACTGAAGATTCGATAAGGAACCTAAAGATTCAATCTGTTTTGACATTCCATTGGCCACTCCGCAGATAAGGTGGGTAACTTCAGGCACCCGAGAGGTACTCCGGTAGCCTCAAGGACGGTGACAGGGAAGTTCTTGTTTACCCACACTTGCCATTGTTGTTGTTCCAGGCTGCAAGACCCGGCAGGAGGATGAGTATAGCGTCGTTCTAAACTAGTTTTAGAAGTGCGCGTCTATATGACTCTGGCAGAGGGTTGTCGTAGTCAGTGGGAGCAGCGGAAGCATTGGTGGACATCAGGCTTATGTCTATTTATAGACTAAAGCAGATGTAGCGGAGATATATCATCTATTTCTGATGTGACAGTCATAGGTTTGACGTCATCAGAATAGGGGATGGATCTGTTGAGAAGGTAGTAGGGTGTGATATCCTGGTATTTGGATGACATACACAGAGTAGGAAAAGAAACTCCAATACTACGATCGGTTATACTTTGGTCGTCACACAGTGGTTTCTCCACAAGGGACTTGGACATTATATAAGACATACTGGTTACTGGATCTATGTTTTTAGATCTAGATTTGGGTGGTTTCCCAATCTGGGTACCTTGACGACATTCTATGAGTATTTAGAATGGACGACTCCTGGCACGGTAGTACACCTGCAGGTAATGGAGTCACCCTCTCTAAAGGTGTCTTACAGACTAAAGGGGAGAGGGATACGCATGATTGACAAATCACTTGCTTAGGCAATTGAGTCAATCATGAAATGTCAAGTACCACACCAGATGTTGTTCTTGCAGTAGATGCAATAAGTTGATATTAATCCAATCCTGGAGAAGCAATCGGAAGCAGTTTTAGGACATAAGTGCGTGTTCTAGGGATGTGATAATGGCAGCCTCTTTTAGGAGACAGTTATCACTCCAGGCTTCCAAGGTGACATGGACGACAAGGAGGTTGTCAGAGTTATAGTTTCTCCTTCTGACGAGGGGCAGTATTTTGGACAGGTGGTCCAAGGCAATACTGAGGGAGGCATGGCGCTGGGTACTGATTAAGTTCAGTTATCGATACAGTCTAAGAAGTTTGGATTTGGAGTTCATTCATGAGCTAGGTCCCATCAGAGATCCAGACATATTCTAAGACAGGTATTGCTCATTTCGGGAGATGGCTTTCTCCGCGAACTTGAGATATAGAGAGACATAGAAAGAAACATCACAGCGGATCCACTCACTGAGGCTATTCCTCGAACGCAATAGTTTCGCAAACGGGTTTTGTGAGACTGACTAGTAGAGGAGTTGGGTGTTCGGTATCACACGGGCTGTGAGTATGCGACATCGCAATAATTAGCCTTGAGTGCAAGTGGGAGATTGTTGGAGATAGTGCCCTCAGAGTCAATTATTGGATCACAGGCACGTGATTGCAATGATTGAGGGAGGACCTATCCCGGTAGGACAGTCTTACTCGAGATGATAGTATGCTATCTGGTTTATCTTTATCATCGTGTACTGCTTTAGGTGACCTGACATGTCGCTATTACACGTTGATAGAGCCCCTAGGATTCTTGCTTGACTACCAGCAGTATGATGGCGATCATATACGTGGGAGCTGGTAGTCTATAAGCACATCCTTAAAAGGTCCCTAGTCATAGGAGTTTCGAGACAGGGCATCGATACTCCATTACTAGACTAGTGTATACAGTCGAGACCCCGACGAGGGGCGGTGGCCGGTCTCACAAGCCACTGGTGTCAGTTGGTTCACCTAAGATGTATACAGGTGCTCATTGGGTTATGAGTACACCGGACAGGACTCGCCGGGAACCTGCTAGTTGGTCTTATACCAGACGTCAGATAGCAGTTCCCTGGTGACATGTGTACAGGTTAGTTCATCGACCTGAGATCGTCATTTGTCTCATGTGAGTTCCCACTGTGCTTTGATTACTACCCTACCACGGCTCAAAGGAGTCGTGCAAACAGGTTTTAGTTGGGTACAGTCCCGAGCCACATGGAGGCGGTGAGCGGATCTGTAGGGGTTCGTCTCTCCCGGTATTGGGGGTGAGGTCGCGCTGTGTCTAGGAGAGCCATTACACAAAGCCCTCGGCCGAGACAGGAGATTTACTGGTAGGTATTCCAGTAGTATCTCAGGGTGTTCTGGGCTACGCTCCGACACGACTTGTACCGCTTTTGGGGGTCTGACTTTTACCAACCCCCTAAGCCCGACATGCGATGCTCATAGACGAACGGACCGGACTGTACGGATATTGTCACTGACGGGCTCAGTAGGGTGTCAGGATGAGTTCGCTCATCGACGTCCCTTTTTGGTCAATAGCTGGTGGCCCGTCACGTATTGGCTAATACCTCTGACGTGCTAGTGGTTAAATCCACAGCCATAGTATTGACGAGTCTTTAGAGTCCACCACACTTTCAGTTACTCAAGCTTTCGGGCGAAACGCTGTAGAGGCCGTATGGAGATATGGCAGAGTTCGATCTGATACGTGCGGTATTGCACGGATCAGGATCGAACGGATATTACTAGTCGGCTTTGGCTTAAGCCGGTCCTAGTTTAGTACAGTGTAGATTTTGTCTCATTGCATTTGTATCCGGACGGAATACAGATGCGGGTGTGTATGCACAGTATCGGGGTTTTCCTGTAATTTATTACGGGACCAGTTTTCTGGAGTTGCCAGTTTGCATTCCGTTCCGGCCGGTTTTCCTTTGTTCTTTCCCGGCCGGACTTTTCCGATGGAGGGGGTTATTTGCAGTTGTGCAAATAACATTTGTGGAGGGGGTTTCTTGCAAATGTATTCATTATGATAGGATAAGCATCCTTGCTTTTTCATGATGGTTTTTGCATTAAATGAGATTTGATGTGATTAGAAGTGATAAGCATGGTTGATGTTTCTTTGCTTTATGTTGTGGTCACCCTTCACTTTATCCTACACTCACCTCCCTTCTTATGGTTGGTATTCTCATTCCTCCACCATATTATGATTCTCACTAGATGAAAGAAAGAACACTTGAGAGAAAGAGAAGAATGAGAGAGTTCATCTTTGTTTTGTGAGGAATTCTTCATCTCCTTCTTCTTCTTGTATTGGAAAAATGAAAGCACCATTTTTCCTAACCCCATTCCTCCATCAAGGCAACTACAAACCCCAAATGAGACTAGCATGATCTACTACACATTCTACAGCATATCTTGAGCATGTCGAGTTGCCGGCTTCATGCCCGAGTTGCCTCGGTATCGAGACGGGAGCCCGTAAAAGACGCAGGCGATGTGGTGCCCTTCCGGCGAGGAGGCGACGATGTGGAGGCAAGACTTTCCGTGGGAGATCGGGACGATGACGAGAAGACCGGAGGACTCGGATCACTCGGTATACTTCTCTTCCCATCTCTTGTTAGCTAGCATTAGGTTAATGGTTTACGATCCGGGTTTTCTTTGTCCGCGGTAGCGCCGGTTTCCGAGTAAGGAAAATTTTTGATTCCGCAATTTGGCCTCGGTAAGACGGCCGGGGCGCTGCCGTGGCGCAACAGCTGTGTGTAAAGTGTATAGCCTATAAAGGCAAGGATAATGAAAATATCTCACAACTTTTTTTCTCTCTCCAAAGAAAAATCTAGATCTGAGATCTCTTCTCCTTCCTCAAGGTTCCAAAACCTTTTTCTTTCTTTTGAATTAAATCAAGAGTTTTACTCTTCATTTTATAAAACTAAATAATTTTTCACCACAAAACCCATAAAGGGGAACTCAGATCTTCCATTAGATCTCAAAAAGAAGAGATTTTTAAAATCTCATATCACTTGATCTTCAAGATCCAGCAACCAGAGAAGAAAGAAGAAGAACCCCTTTCATCAACCCCAAAACATCTTAGGAGTTTAACTCCACTCTGATTTCTCTTTCGAGAATTTCTGGGACTAAAAGTCTCTTTTTCTCGCCAGCGCCCTGCGCTCAAGCGCAAAGCGCCCACGTGCCGACACGTGGCGCGCTTGCGCTCCAGCGCCCTGCGCTCAAGCGCAAAGCACCCACGTGCCAACACGTGGCGCGCTAGCGCCTAAGCGCACAACACCTAAGCACACAGCGATCAAGGCGCTGACCCCACGCGTCCTTTGGGCGCTTTTTTTCCTTTTTTATATATGTATACTTGTATATATATGTACAGATACACACACACTCCACGACACTGTCCCTCTCAAAAAAAATTTGGGTCGGGGTGCTGCCCCGCACCCCGCAAGGGGGTTGCTAGCTCCCCTTGACCCCCAGCCCGCTATCCGGGTAGCGAGACCCCCGTAAAAACTCTGCGTGGCTCCCGATATATCCAAACCCCCCACCTCCAAAACAACACACACGTACACTGCACATTGAGTTCGCATGACCAGTTTAACCCGTCAATCGGAGGTTCCCTCGCCCCAAAAGCGAGGGGTAATTAACGGCAGCTTAGTCCGCGGCTGCCGGAGATTCGGATCCCCACAATCATTAAACCCCGACCTACCCTAGGCAGGGGGAATCTTTAATGCGCCTGACAAGCGCGTGCGTATTCCCATCTCAACGGGGTGACGAAAAACACCCTACATATTCTGACACGCCCGGTGGGACCAATCTCTCCTCCCATATTTCGGGTTAAGCTTTCATGCGAACTCAATCCATATACATATCGATTTTCTATACTGAAATGATGTTTTTTTTCTGTGCATCAATCAACTTTCGAAGACAATGTCTCCCAAGACAAATTCAGCTTCCAATGCGACCCCGATCCCGTGCGTGGTCAAGGTCAATGCTCGTATGGTTCTCCCCGTAAGCCTCAGTCGACAATGGGAGGAACTGCCTCGCCAGTTTGGCTCCGTCATCATCTACCCTGCCGGAAGCGCTCATCTGGCAGAAATCCCGGCGAAACAGGCGGCAAAGCCGGTCTCAAAGGGCAAGAGGCCGAATGTCGTGATCGCCAAGGCATCACAACCGAAACTTAAGACGGTGTCTGAACGATTCTCTGGTGCTCTAGTGGGGGGCAAGAACTCCGGTACAAAGGGCAACATTAAATGTTGCGGACGAGCTCAGGCGATGACTCCAACAAATGCACAATCGAGCATATCTCCAAAATCCTCCATCGTCCAGTCTACGGCGTCTTCCTAAAGAGCCGAAGTCTGCCAGGTGCTTAGAACAGAAAAGTTAAGGCAGAAGCGACTCAGGTATCGAGCCAATAAAAGGGCCAGGGCTTCGGCCAAATGAAATATTGTGAAGTTCCAAATGCAGGGTCGCCCCGCGACGACAGCTAAGTCGGACGTAAGAATCAGCAATTCCTTCGAGCCTCTGAAATGGGTTCAGAAAAATGCCATGACCGCCAGAATCAAGAAGACAGCGGTCCGAACAATGCTACAAAGAGACGTGTCCCGGCCCTAACAGAAGAAGTATGGCACTGTCTCTTCAAGGGTCTATCAGGCGCTCTGTGCCGCACGAAAGCAGCGGGGCAAATCCAGAAAAGAAGCGCCAGCGCCATTCAAGAATCCGTCCAGGCCATCCGCCTTCAATCGACTGCCCGCTACTGAAACAAGGGGGTCAAGACAGCGATCTGTGAAATCAACTGCCGACAATAAAAAGACGGCTGGATATATTATCCATACGGTCTATATGGCGGGCGGACGCCCCAGCGACAACCTTCACAGCAAAAGCAAGGATGGGGCCACCACATCCTAAGCCCAATCTGTCTTGAATGTGGTCGCCGCTGCCCAAGAACAGCCGCCTCCGCTGGATGAAGAAAACCCTCTCGATGAGGATGATAGGCAGAAAGACCCCTCGGTCCATGCAGAGTCAAGCTCGGACAGCGAGGAAGAGCCAACTTTCCGCCCTAGGACTGCGGAGCAAGAGCTGCTTCAAGAGCTTCGAAAGCAGCTCAGGAGCAAAGATAAAGAGATGGCCAAGCTCTATTCGAAGATTGACGACTTAACGAACGTTGTAATGCAGCTTACGGCTCAAATTGCTCGAGCGCCTCCCAATCAAGCACAAGTCGCTACTAATCAGCCGGGTGATGACAATCCGAAGCAGCCATTGCCTGCTTCTTTAGGTCCAAGAATGGTCGAGCCGCACGAAAGCCGGCCACATTCCGCTTCTGGGGATGCCTTGGCCCCAGATAGTACTATCCCGCTAACACAAGATCGGATAATGGATTTGGTCACCAGCAAAGTTAAAACATTGGTGGCCGAAGCTGAAGCTCAGAAAGAAATTGGCAGTAGTGGACGGCCGTATCCCGCACACTACGATCTGATCGAGTTCCCGAGCGGCTACGTCATTTCTAAATTCGGAAGATTCGACGGAACGGGGAATGCAAATCAGCACGTCGCCCACTTCAAAGCCTCGTGTGGAAATACAGGGGGAAATGACGCGCTCCTTCTTCGTCAGTTTGTCAACAGCCTGACCGGTATCGCCTTCGACTGGTACGCGAGTATACCAGACGGGTCCGTCATTACCCTTGCCCAAATGGAGTCTCTGTTCCGGCAAAGGTTCATGAGCGTCAGTGATAAAATCTCCATTGTCGACCTTGTGAGGACCAAGCCGGGGAAGAATGAAAGCAACACCGACTTTATCGCTCGATGGCGTAATCTCACAGTCAAGTGCGAACCGCCGCTGGAGCAGGACCAGTCCGTCGTCCTTCTTATTGGGAACCTCGGCAATTGGATGGTCCTATTCTTGTGTACAGCGGGCCTCAAGACATTTCAGGAGCTAACCAAGAAAGTCCAAATGCTGGAACGCTCGAAGCAAGAGTCCCCGCCGGACTCTCAGAGAGACAAAACTTGGAAAAGCAAGCGGGACGACAACCGTAGAAGCGAGAGTTCCAGCAGTACCAATGTCTTCAATGCGTCCGACAATGAAGAAAAGCGAAGGGCGGACGAATCCAAAACCAACCGGTCTTGAAAGCCATTGCTGGGAGGAGATGGGTCTTCCCTAGAGGAGAAGAAGAACAGGGTTTACTCTTTCAGAAGGGACAAGGTCCGTAAGATATTTAAAGATGCCTTGAACAACGGCCAACAATTGCCGAAGTCGAAAAGACCCCAAGAAGCAAAAATGACCGACAATCCCCTGTATTGCCCGTACCACAGAGTAGTGAGCCATGCGATCGAGGATTGCTATATTTTCAAGGACTGGGTCGAGAAGTAGTACAAGGCTGGAGAGATCGAGCTGTCCAAAAGAGTGTTGGTGAACAATCAAGTTGCAACCGCCAACTTTATACAGACAGAAGTTGAAACCTTCTGGGAGCAGACAGCTGAACCCGCTGCCCTGACAAACGAAACCGACTCATCGCGGCCTCCGTGGAGTACGCACATATCTAATAAGACGAAGAAGATGATAAAACTACTTCGGAAAGAGCCCAGGACGGAATGGGAAGGGCAGAAGAAGCCTGCCAGTCCAGCTGCTAATGCGGCTCCATCAGGCTCAAAATCCAAGAAGCTCAAGAAGAAGAAAAGTGCAGCTCGGCGCGAAAAGGAATTTGTAGGGAGATTGACCATTCAAAAATATATCGATTCCCTCGAAGAATATGAACAGAAAGAAAGAACTCTGATTCAATTGAATGAGTTCTTTCCTGT
The DNA here is from genome assembly GCA_030015575.1 of Agapanthus africanus. Taxonomy (NCBI): domain Eukaryota; kingdom Viridiplantae; phylum Streptophyta; class Magnoliopsida; order Asparagales; family Amaryllidaceae; genus Agapanthus; species Agapanthus africanus. The sequence goes on along the minus strand of JASDDO010000031.1, from coordinate 104,152,482 downwards.
ACAAGCGGCTGAAATTTTGGAGGAGTTAGAAGAAGACCCCAATGAAGAGATCCCAGTAGTGACCTGCTACGCCATCCATCTTGGCAGCGACTCTAAGGAGGAGCTTTGTTTTCCCGAAGAGGACGAGCAACTCGCCACAAAGGCCAATCAAATCCAGCTCAGAAGCGGTAGGGCTCTACCGCCAAATCAGGGCAACGCGCCAAAAGGGAAGGAAAAACAGGTGGCTAATGATGAAGATGGTAGAGAACCGGCTGATGAGAACTCAAGTCCTTCCCCAGTAGACTATAATGTTTTGGCTCACCTCCGAAAGCTTTCGTCTCTCCTTAGCATCTACGATGCCTTGGTTCTATCTCAAGAGCTTAGAGATGTTCTCATTCATGCTCTACAAAACCCTGAGTGGTATCAGGCTCGCTTTGAGGAAATTAATATGAAAGAAGCTCAGTACACTTTGCAAGCTGCCGCAGTCACGGATGAAGACTTGCTACTGGGAACGGCTGAGCATAATCGGCCGCTTTACGTGACCGGGTACAGTGACGGGGATCGGATTAATCGCATATTGATTGATCCGGGGTCCTTAGTGAACATCATGAACTTGCGAACACTGAAGAGTTTGTCAATGGACGTCCGACACCTGTCAAGGGAAAGGATTGTCATTCAAGGCTTCAACCAAAATTGCCAGCAAGTTCTGGGGTCCATAGCTCTGCTAATCAAATTCGGGGATCTGCAAACTGAAGCTAAGATATATGTGATCGACGCCGACACGTCTTATAAGATTCTCTTGGGACGGCCGTGGCTCCACGATTATGGCATCGTCCCGTCAACTCTCTATCAATGCATGAAGTATACTAAAAATGGCCAAGAAAGATGCATTGACGGAGACATCCAGCCGTTCGGTGTGCATGAAGTCCGATATGAAGATTCTCGGTACTTTATGAACCACCAAAATGCTAAGCCACAACTGACTGAGGATAGAGCGGCCCCAAAACTCAAAGGCAAATCTGAGCCGGCTGTCACTTTCAAAAGCAAAAACGCCCAAGTGCGCCCGCATTTCGGTAGCGACACTGATGAGTCCGACGCTGGAAGTCCGTCCTTCCGTAAAACTCGCCCTCGTTTCGGCAGCGATACGGACGAATCTGTTACTGAAGCCCCATCTAGCAGCAAAGTCCGCCCTCATCTTGGCAGCGGCACTGAAGAGTCGGAAGAAGAGGACCTGCCGTGCAACAGCGGAGCAGATTGGACCCCCATGCAACAAGTGAAACTATTAGAGACCTTCGAAATTGCAGAAGGGTCCCTAGCCGTCACAAGGGTACCAGAGCAGATGTGCAAAGAGCTCGATGCGTTGTCAGTCTCCACCGTGGACCAGCTGAAAACTTTCTACGTTCCCGGGAGGAAAAGTGGACAGAAGGGCATCCTGTTTTATGGGTCAAACCCCGTTGTGCACCCGGACGATTTGTCTGTCGCATGCCTTCCATACGAAAGAGGCATAAGGGTCGTCCTCAATCCCAAATACTATGCGCCCGAGATGCGGGAATACTTCAAAAAGTGCGGATGCCGGTTATATCAAACGGAGTCCGAAGCAAAGTTTTACGAAGGGCTATGGCATCCACCTCAGGTCCGAGCACTTATCGATGGACGAATTCCAGATAGGCGGGGCATAGGTTTCATCTAGCCTGATTCTAAGGCATGCTACATGACCCATATTGGGGAAGCCAGCGAAGAGTCAAATGATGAAGATGAGCTAACCGATCCCGAAGAAGCTCCTCAAGAGCTCGAAGATGGCGGACAAGCAACCTTTGATGAGCTAACCGAGATTGACTTAGGAACGCCCGATGATCCAAGACAGACCTACATCAGCTCACTTTTGTCGGAGGAAATGAAAGCGCAGATGATCGCCTTGCTGCACGAGTTCGTCGACTGCTTCGTGTGGACGTATAAAGAAATGCCTGGACTTTCCCTGAAGTGGTCGTGCATAAGCTGGCTATATCTCCTGATGCTAAGCCACTCAAACAAGCTCCTCGAAGAATGAGAAGGGAAATAGAAGAAAATGTCATCGAGGAAACCAAGAAGCTCATCGATGCCGGCTTCATCAGGGAAGAGAAATATGCAGACTGGATCGCATGCATAGTCCCAGTGAAGAAGAAAAATGGGCAGATCCGAGTTTGTGTCGATTTCAGGGACCTCAACAAGGCATGTCCTAAAGACGACTTTCCGCTACCGGTCATGGAAATGGTGGTCGATGACACCTCAAATTACGAACTGTTCATCTTTATGGATGGCTCGTCTGGGTATAATCAGATCAAAATGTCGCCTGAGGATGAGAAGCACACAGCATTCCGAATCCCGATCGGAATATACTGCTACAAGGTGATGCCGTTTGGACTGAAGAACGCAGGTACTACGTACCAAAGGGCAATGACCAATATCTTTGATGACCTGATTCATAAAGTCGTCAAATGTTATGTTGATGATCTGGTCGTCAAGACTAAAACCAAGGCCGATCATATCCAAGATCTTAGGACCGTTCTCACCAGACTGAGCGAATACGATCTGAAGATGAATCCTCTAAAATGCGCTTTTGGCGTGTCATCGGGAAAATTCCTGGGTTTTATAGTCCGGCATCGAGGGATCGAAGTTGACCCATCAAAGATAAAGGCCATCATGGAGATGCCCCCTCCGAAGAGTCTGACGCAGCTAAGATCTTTTCAAGGCAAGCTTGCTTATATACGGAGATTTATCTCAAATTTATCGGGGAGATGTAGGCCCTTCTCAAAGCTCCTGAAGAAAGGGGCTCCTTTTGTTTGGGATGCCGAATGTCAAGAGGCGTTCGAAAGCATCAAACGGTACTTGTTGCACCCTCCAGTGCTGGCTGCTCCCATTCCAAATAAACCGCTGATTCTCTATACTGCCGCGCTAGATGAGTCATTCGGTGCGCTCCTTGCCCAGAACAACAAGGAGGGAAAAGAGAATGCCCTCTACTACCTCAGTCGAACTTTAGTCGGGGCGATTGATAACTACTCCCCGATCGAAAAGCAATGCTTGGCTCTGATGTTTGCTGTGAAGAAGCTGAGGCACTATCTGCTCGCTCACCGGGTTATGTTGATCTCCAAGGTCGACCCACTCAAACACTTGATGACCAAAGCAAGCCTAGCCGGCAGAATGGCAAGATGGGCTGTCATGCTACTCGAGTTTGACATAGTTTATACTCCTCAGAAAGCAGTAAAAGGGCAAGCTCTTGCAGACTTTCTCACTGCTCATCCCATACCAGAAGGGTCACCACTCAATTGCGAGTTACCCGACGAACAAGTGCTACACCTAAAGAATGACAAGCCATGTTGGGAGCTTTACTTCGATGGGGCCTCATCGATAAAGACCTCCAGTAAATCAAGTGTCCCGGAGATAAAAGCAGGGATAGGATTGGTGTTCATCACACCATCAATGGGAACCCTACGGCGTTCTTTTGCTCTCACCGAGCCTCGCACAAACAATGAGGCCGAGTATGAAGCTCTGATAGCTGGTTTGGACCTCGCCATAGAAATGGAAATCCTTCGGCTACGGTTTTACGGTGACTCCCAGCTTGTCGTCAACCAAGTAAGCGGCGATTATAAGATATACAAACCCGAATTAGCTCGGTACAGAGGCCGAGTGGTGGAACTCATGAAACGGTTCACCCATATTGAACTAACGAGAGTCCCTAGAGCGTTGAATGGAAAGGCTGACGTACTCGCTCGCTTAGCCAAAGAGCTGGCTGATCCTGATATGGACGAAATTCTGATCACAGTCAGGAGCCGGAAAATTCTACCCCCAGTCTCTCTACGAGAAAAGGAAAGCGCGGAACAGAAGAGCATTCCTGCCGAAGAAGCTTCGATCAACCAAGACGAGCCAAATTGGAGAGAACCCTTCATAAAGTACCTCCGATACGACAAGTTGCCCGAAGAAAAATCTGCGAGGATTCAGCTGAAGAAAAGAGCTCTCCGATACGTGTTTATAAATGACACGTTATACCGCAGGTCATATGACCAACTCTGGCTCAGGTGTCTGTCATTGGCCGAAGCCCAAAAGGTCATGAAAGATGTTCACTCGGGCGTTTGCGGTGCTCACCAATATGGCCCCAAGATGCGACTTCAAATCAAACGGCTTGGGTATTACTAGCCCACCATGATACGGGATTGTGGAGAGCATGCAAAGAAATGTCAGATCTGCCAAATCCATGGTGATTTCATTCACAAGCATCCCAATCTGTTGCATCCTACGGTGGCGTCGTGCCCCTTCGAAGTCTGGGGCACCGACATTGTTGGCCCAATTGATCCTCCGTCATCCAAAGGCCACCGGTTCATACTGGCCGTGACAGACTACTTCTCCATATGGGCTGAAGCTGTCCCGCTAAAAGAAGTCAAGATAAAAGATATTCTGACATTCTTCCAGCATAATATTCTATACCGCTTTGGTACACCAAGAAGAATCATTTCGGACAGCGGGCCTTCTTTCAAGAGCTTCAATGTCTCAAGGTTCGCTACTCAGCACAAGATAGACTGAAGATATTCCTCCATCTATAATCCAAGAGCCAATGGGCTAGCCGAACCTTCAATAAGACTCTATGCAAGCTCCTGAGGAAAAATGCTTCAGCCAACAAGAGAGACTGGAATCTCAAACTTCACGAGGCGTTGTGGGCATATCGTACCACACACCGTACTCCAACTCAGTCCACTCCATACTCATTACTCTTCGGAGTGGAGGCGTTCCTCCCCCTCGAAGTTGAAGTTCCAAGCTTAAGAATGGCCGTTCAGCACGAGTTGACAGAGAAGGAAAACGTGCTCCTTCGACTTGAAGAGCTCGACGCCCTCGAAGAAAAGAGGCTCGCGGTGCAGCAAAATCTGGAGCTATACCGAGCCCAAATGTCACGGGCCTATGACAAGATAACCCGTCTCCGCGCTTTCAAGAAAGGTGAATTGGTGTTGGTCCTCAAAAGACCGATCATCCCCAATCGACATGCCAAGGGAAAATTCGAGCCAAACTGGGAAGGACCATACGTCATCGAGAAAGTGTTCGACGGAGGATCCTACCAACTAATAAATGCCGAGGGAGAAAGGCCCATGCCACCCATCAATGGCCGATATCTTAAGAAATACTACACGTGAAAGCTCCAAGTCGCAAGCGAATTGTGCACATCAGCCCTACGGTCTGGATCATATATCCTGCAAAACCGTATACAATCCACGGGCGTAAATGACCCCTATCTCTCCCATATCCTGCCGGTGAGACTACTTTTAAAGTCCCACCAGCGGCAAAAAAAAGAAGGGAAAAAAAAGAAAAAAGAAAAAAGAAATAAAGGTATGTCCACAAGCAAAACGGGCACGGATGAAAACCCGAAAGGGCTCCGTGAGTAAAAACAGCAGGACTACCGGCGAGTTTGTGAAAACCCGAAAGGGCGCAAACTCGTGAAAAGAGATGAAATACACTCGCAAAGTCCTCTCGACCTTGTGAGGAGAAAACCCCTGCGTGAGATCCTTACGACTCACAAAGGAGCAACACACTTAGGAATCCTCACGATTCCTAAGGAGAACATACACCTGCGAGATCCTCTCGACTCGTAGGGAGAAAATGTAGGGTTCCTAGGCACTCTTATGAGGGTTCATAAGACATCAAATATGCCCGAATAAAATTTTAGACGTGCCGAACAACCCAAAGCCGGGATCTTTGCTAGATTATTAGGGTTTAACATGCAAGTAAACATCTTTACTACTAAGTGTGAGGGATTACAACCTTTGTAGTCCGCTCCTTCGCTTCATAAGCTCCGAGTAGAAGTCCCTTCGCCGCGATCCACGATCTCCCGGACTCAAGAGAGGCTCCACGACTCGAACGATCCATGCTAGCTTGTAGTGTTTCGCTTCTCCTACGATCTACGTCGAAGTTGCTATAACTCTAGCTCTCTCACTCTAAAGAGGTGAACACCCTAATCTAATGGGCTAGATTAGATGAGGATGATGGAGTAGTATTTATGCTATCTTTTTATATCAATTTCTCATAAGAAATCATCACAATATGAATAACTAGTGAGCTTTCTCCAAGCTCAAGAGAGAAGAAGATGATGGAAAAGGAGTTAATCCTTTTGTGATGAATAGTAGATAAGAATATATGATTGATCATGGAACCATGGTTAAGGATGAGAAGGATAACCTTTGTAGAGAATAAACTAGGGCTAGGGTTTGGTTAGGTTAAAGAGTGAGTCATGGATGAATATCAACATAATATCTTTCTCATGACAAAAGGAATTCTTTCTAGAATGTGCAAGAAAGAGCTAACCCTAATCAAACCCTAACCTTGCTTAATCTCCACTAAACATGTTCCATTATTAATCATATCATGTCACAATAATATATATCACATATATATTATATATTTGCAACAAAAGAAAATAATACAATTAACATATATCGCATATATATCAATGTATTATCCGGTGAGAAAATGAAATAATAAAGTGAGCCAATATTAGATAATGTAATACAATATATCATATATATTATTATACATTAAATCATCGAATCAACACTTGATCCGACAATCCGGCTATATCGAATATAACCGACTAATATATCATGTACCGATTCATCGAATCAACACTTGATCCGATGTCCCGGTTCATATCTAAATATCGCGAGAATATAATATGGTATCTCATATCGTATTATCCTCGGTCATGCACATATCACATATGTGCCTCTACTCCGTTTTGCCTGAGCCAAGAAACCTCTGTGTAGGACCCTAAAGAATCGTCAATACGCCGGTAGCAGGTGATGATCATATCAAACACCCACAAGCTGCAAGCGGTCAGCTAAACGTAACAGCTACCCAGGTATTGAGCGATCAGAAGATCAACAAGGTAGCCTGTACGTTCTCCTGTGAATCCAATCAGTAACACTCCCGTACAGTCCGGTCTCTTCGTCTGATATGTCGCATATCAAGTCTAGGGGTGGTATACGTCAGACCCCAGTAACCGATAAGTCGTGTTGATGTGAGGCTCATAACAGGTCGAGAAACTACTGGTAACACTTACCAGTAAATCTCTATATCAGCCCTGGCCAGGGACTTCCAGTTATAGCCAATCGAACACAGCACAACATCAACTCCCTATACCGGGAGAGACGAATCCCCTCCTATCGCTCATTGCCTCCATGTGATTCGGGACTGTATCCAAAAGCCACCGTTTTGCACGCCCTCTTGGACGTGGTAAGGTGGAAATCAAAGCACGGTGGGAATCACACAAGACTCTATGACGATCTCGGGTCTACAGACTACCCTGTACCAGTGTCACCGGAGAACTACCATCTGACGTGTGGTATATCACCATCTAGGAGTTCTCGGCGAGTCCGTCCAGTGTACCCAGTCTCCACTGAGCACCCGCATACCATCCTTGATGTCCAACACCGATGGATATGGGATCATCCATCGCCCATCATATGGGTCAAGATGCGTATACGCTAGTCTACTCTGGTGTATCGATGCCCTGTCTCGATATACCCTCGACTAGGAACAGTTATAGGATGTACTCATCGACTACCATGGCCCCACTAGTATGATCTCATCATAGTCCAAGTAGTGGAGTACAGATCCTAAGGGCTTTATCAACATGTGAGAGAAAGACAGTAAACCAATACAAGTCAACATGTTAAGATAAAGGAAAACCAAATAACATACTATCATGACGAGCAAGAAAGTCCTCTCTATATATATCCAAGCATCCATTATAATATACATCATATGTACAACAATGGCCTCTAGGGCATATACATAACTAACAGAAAATGCTTTTATGAGACCCTCATGGCTCATAAAATTGAAAAGCCTTAGGTGATAGGGACCCAAACCTGTCTCCTAAGCCATCGTTCGCCAACGAGCAACGGCAAATAATGAGTCACTCCTGGCATTTCGCTTCAGTGTTAGCGGTGCTGATGCCAACCAAAAACCCAAATCCCAAGTCCTCCCAAGGCAAATGATGAGTTGCTCCTGGTATTATTCCAGTGCAGCAATACTGATGCCAAACAAGATCCAAATTCCAAGTCCCCAAACGGCGAATGATGAGTCGCTCCTGGTACCATATTCCAGTGTAGCGATGCAAATGCCAACCAAAATCCAATTTTTCAAAATTCTCCAGCCCTATGGCCAATCCCCAAATTGACTGCCGTATACAATCCACGGGCTCAAATAATTCTCGTCATACCCATGCCCCACCACAATCACCAGTTACGCGGCTGGTCTCCGCCTTTGGAATTATGTTCCATTGAGAAGATCCACTCATGTGTCCTCACGATACATGAGGAGAACAAACCTTTGTGGGATCCTTACGACTCATAAAGGAAAAACACACTTAGGAGTCCTCACGACTCCTAAGGAGAAAATACACCTGCGGGATCCTTACGACTCGTAGGGAGAAAATGCTTTTATGGGACCCTCACGGCCCATAAAATTGAAAAGCCTTAGGTGATAGGGACCTAAACCTGTCTCCTAAGCCATCGCTTCCCCAACAGGAATAGGCAAATGATGAATTGCTCCTGGCACATGTGCTTCAGTGTTAGCAACGTTGATGCCTACCCTAACCCCAAAATTCCAAACTCCAATCCAATAGACCCCTAAGTCTTTAAACTGGGAACAGATGACCTCTAAGTCGTTAAACTGGGAACAGATGACCCCTAAGTCGTTAAACTGGGAACGGGGGAAATTCCTTCGCGGCAAATGATGATTCGCTCCTGGTACCATATTCCAGTGTAGCGATGCTGATGACAAACCAAAACCATAATCCCCAAATCCTGTCATGACAAATGATGATTCGCTCTTGGTACCATATTCCAGCATAGCGATGCTGATGTCAACCCAAATCAAATCAAGTCAGCAAAACAACGAATGACCTCCCTGGCAGAATCAAATTCCACCTCGGAAACAAGTCAACTTCATCCCTGATGCCGCAAGAAGCGGGGCAAGTCAAATCCAGAACCGACCGTCCACGTCGCTAAAATGGCAGCACCGACCGTCCACGTCGCTAAAATGGCAGAACCGACCGTCCAAGTCACAAAAAGGGCAGAACCGACCGTCCAAGTCGCAAAAAGGGCAGAACCGACCGTCCAAGTCGCAAAAAGGGCAGAACCGACCGTCCACGTCGCTAAAATGGCAGAACCGACCGTCCACGTCGCTAAAATGGCAGCATCGACCGTCCAAGTCGCAAAAAGGGCAGAACCGACCGTACAAGTCGGAAAAAGGGCAGAACCGACCGTACAAGTCGCAAAAAGGGCAGAACCGACCGTCCAAGTCGCAAAAAGGACAGAACCGACCGTCCACATCGCTAAAATGGCAGAACCGACCGTCCACGTCGCTAAAATGGTAGCATCGACCGTCCAAGTCGCAAAAAGGGCAGCATCGACCGTCCACGTCGCAAAAAGGGCAGCACCGACCGTCCAAGTCGCAAAAAAGGCAGCATCGACCGTCCACGTCGCTAAAAGGGAAGCATCGACCGTCGAAGTCGCAAAAAGGGCAGCATCGACCGTCCAAGTCGCTAAAAGGGCAGCATTGACCGTCCATGTCGTAAAAAGGGCAGCGCAGGATTCCTACAAAGCGGGAACCAGATCACTCCGGGCCAGAGAAACGTCTATCACGGACACTCTGTCTCGGAGACATGTCAAGCAACAACCGTCCATGTCGTAAAAAGGGCAGTGCCAGCTTCCCAAAAAGCGGGAACCAAATTAGGTCGCCTCCAAGTAAAAGAAGATCCATCAATTTCATACACACGACCCACATATGTGGTGTGCATTTATTGATGGGGGGCAATTTGTTGGGGTAAAAATTTACACCACGGTTGACCAAGTCAAAATCAAAGTCAACCCCAAGCCAAGTGGGCCCAAGCCCAGATCCAGTGGGCCCATGCCCGGGTCGAGCCCGAACATGAAGCGGCCGGCCTCCCCCCATGCCAAGAAAAAAATTTTGTAATAAATAATTTTGTTGTATTTCTTTTATTTTATTTTATGGATAAATGTAAGAAAAATAGGCATAAAGCCAAATTTTTGTAAAGCCCATGGCTTATGTGCAAAAAGAAATGGCACATGAGCCATGGGATAGGCAAAATGCCATTTTGTGAAGCCCAAGGGGCTGTGTGTAAAGTGTATAGCCTATAAAGGCAAGGATAATGAAAATATCTCACAACTTTTTTTCTCTCTCCAAAGAAAAATCTAGATCTGAGATCTCTTCTCCTTCCTCAAGGTTCCAAAACCTTCTTCTTTCTTTTGAATTAAATCAAGAGTTTTACTCTTCATTTTATAAAACTAAATAGTTTTTCACCACAAAACCGATAAAGGGGAACTCAGATCTTCCATTAGATCTCAAAAAGAAGAGATTTTTAAAATCTCATATCACTTGATCTTCAAGATCCAGCAACCAGAGGAGAAAGAAGAAGAACCCCTTTCGTCAACCCCAAAACATCTTAGGAGTTTAACTCCACTCTGATTTCTCTTTCGAGAATTTCTGGGACTAAAAGTCTCTTTTTCTCGCCAGCGCCCAGCGCTCAAGCGCAAAGCGCCCACAAGTCGACACGTGGCGCGCTAGCGCCTAAGCGCACAGCGCTCAAGGCGCTGACCCCACGCGTCCTTTGGGCGCTTTTTTCCTTTTTTATATATGTATACTTGTATATATATGTACAGATACATACACACTCCACGACACTGTCCCCCTCAAAAAAAATTTGGGCCGGGGCGCTGCCCCGCACCCCGCAAGGGGGCTGCTAACCCCCTTGACCCTCAGCCCGCTATCCGGGTAGCGAGACCCCCGTAAAAACTCTGTATGGCTCCCGATATATCCAAAACAACACACATGTACACTGCACATTGAGTTCGCATGACCAATTTAACCCGTCAATCGAAGGTTCCCCCACCCCAAAGGCGAGGGGTAATTAACGGCAGCTTAGTCCGCGGCTGCTGGAGATTCGGATCCCCACAATCATTAAACCCCGACCTACCCTAGGCAGGGGGAATCTGTAATGCGCCTGACAAGCGCGCGCGTATTCCCATCTCAATGGGGTGACGTAAAACACCCTACACTAAAGAGATCTAGTATGGAAGATTCCAAGCGCGGTAACATACCCGCATTGCACGGAATCACCCTCTCCAAAGAGATGTCTCCCAAGACTGATGAGGAGAGGGTTCGCATGAGCACTATACCCTACGCTTTAGCGGTAGGGTCTATAATGTATGCGATACTGTGTACCAAACCAGATGTAGCATACGCGCTTAGTGTGGTTAGCCGGTATCAGTCGAACCCGGGTGAGGATCATTCGACAGCTGTGAAGAACATTCTCAAGTACCTGAGAAGAACTAAGGAGATGTTCTTGGTTTACGGTAATGGAGACCTTAAGGTTGAGTCTTTTACCGATTCAAGCTTCCAGAGTGACAAGGATGACAGCAAGTCTGTCTTGGGTTTTGTGTTTACCCTCAATGGAGGGGCGGTGTGTTGGAAGAGCTCCAAACAGGACACCGTCGCAGACTCGACGATGGAGGCTGAATACATTGCTGCGAACGATGCCGCAAAAGAAGCGGTCTGGATGAAGAAGTTCATTACTGAACTTCAGGTAGTTCCGTCCATTGTTGATCCAATACATTTGTATTGCGATAACGATGGGGCTATAGCTCTAGCGAAGGAACCATGGTCCCATCAGAAATCCAGACACATCTTAAGGCGGTATTACCTGATCAGGGAGATTGTTGATCACCGAAAGATCGAGGTGTGGAGAGTGGACACAAAAGACAACACGGCGGATCCATTCACGAAGGCCCTCCCTCAAACACAGTTCGAGCGACTTTTTGAGATGTTGGTTATGCGATATGCCAACAGCTAGCCCTAAAGCAGACGTTGGGTACTTGGTACGCCAATATATGGCCTTAGTGCAAGTGGGAGATTGTTGGATATGTATGCCCTAGAAGCCATTATTGTATATGTATACATGTGGATGCTTGGACATATGTATGTACAGGACAATCTTGCTCGATATGATAGTATGCTATTTGGTTTGTCTTTATCTTAACATGTGCATATGTTTTACTTGTTATTACGTATCATCTATACATGTTGATAAAGCCCGTAGGATCATTACTTGACTACCTGCGTTGTGATGGCGATCATACTTGTGGGAGCTGGGTAGTCGATAAGCACATCCTTAAAAGTTCCCTAGTCGTGGGAGTATCGAGACCGGGCATCGATATTCCGGAGCATACTAGTGTATACGTTTCCAGACCCTGACGAAGGGAGATGGTTGGTCCCGCAGCCATTGGTCTTTTGCACCTAAGATCGTATACAGGTGCTCACTGGGTGTGAGTACACTGGACAGACTCGCGTGAGAACTTCTAGATGGTATTATACCTATCGTCAGATAGTAGTTCTCAGATGATATGAGTACATGTTAGTCTTCAGACCTGAGATCGTCATTTGTCTTGTGCGAGTTCCCACTGTGCTTTGATCACTACCCTACCACGGCTCTACTGAGTCGTGCAAACAGGCTTTGGTTGGGTACAGTCCCGAGCCACATGGAGGCAGTGAGTGATTGTTGGGGATTCGTCTCTCTCTGTATAGGGTGTCGATATCGCTGTAAGTCCACGGTAGCGCCCCGGCCGTCTAACAGACGCCAAATACGAAACAAAAACTTTTAACAACGGGCGCTATCGCGTACTATAACCCGGATCTGCCATTAAAGCTAAACTAACAAACTACAAAGTGGGTAGAAATGTTATACCGAACGATCCGAGTCCTTCGGTCTTCAACCATCATCCCACACTTTGTTGCGGCTGCTCCGATCTCCTGAATCCCAATTCTTCTCGTCCGGGTGGCACCACGTCGACGAATCTTTAAACGGGCTCCCGCCTCTGAACCGAGGCAACTCGGTCGTCAAGTTTGCTAAAAGAGACGACCAAGATGAAGTAGAGAATGAGTAGAACACTTTGTCTCGTTACGTCCAAAGCTATGGACGAACGGTTAATGAAGTTGCCTTTTGGATCGGGTGAAATGAGAAATGAGGCTATCTAATTTCCATGAATCCAAACTATCATAATCTTTTTAATCAACAAGTGAGAGAGTGTGAAGAGGAGGGGAGGGGGCCGGCCATCATATAGGAAGAGAGAGGTGAGGGTACGAGCAAAGTGGTGACTATAAGAATAAATGAGAAAGAATGATTCATAATACACCTTGTATGAACACATTTAATGAAACAATGAATCATAACCCTTAGTCATCAAAACCATTAATGCAATAATCAATACACTAATGACTCACAAGCCTAGTCACCATCCTAGTCACCTTCTAGAAACATCTAGAGCCTTCCACACTCATCAAGAAAAGATAAATCCGTTTTTAACCGAATGTTAAAGACGGGTGATAGAAAACTGGCAACTTCCAAAAGTGATCCCGAAACGAATTTTAGGATAACCCCGTAACAGTATAAACATACCCGCATTTGTATTACGACCGAATACAAATGCAACTGAGACAAAGATATTATATCTACACAGTATAATACTGGGATCCGGCTTAAACCAAAGCCTACCAGTATTATCTGCCCGAAAAATGACACGTGCAAAAACGCACGTGTATTTTCCGAACCCTGCCATAAAAACATACGGCCTCTACAACGTTTCACTCGAACTTGGGAAAGTATCTGTGGGGGACTCTAATGACTCATCAACACACTGGCACTGGGTATAACCACTAGCACGTCAGAGGTACAAGCTGTACGTAACGGTTGCCTATGTATTGATTGAAAGGGAAGCTGACGAGCGAACTCATCCATAAACCCTACGGAGCCTAACAGTGACAATATCCGTACTGTCCGATCCATTCGTCTAAAGAGTATCGCATATCGAGTCTAGGGGGTGGATAAAATCAGACTCCTAATAACGTGATAAATCGTGTCGGCATGAAGCCCATCACCTCCTGAGAACTACCGATCCAAATCAGTAATTCTCCACTACCTCGGCCGAGGATTTCTAGTGATGGCCACCCGTGCACTGTGCGACATCAACCCCCAATACCGGGAGAGACGAATCCCCGACGATCCGCTCACTGCCTCCATGTGGCTCGGGACTGTACCCAAAAAATACCTGTTTGCACGTCTCCTTTGAGCGTGGTAGGGTAGAAATCAAAGCACAGTGGGAACTCACATGAGACAAATGACGATCTCAGGTCGACAAACTAACCTGTACACATGTCACCTGGGAACTGCTATCTGACGATATGTATAATACCAACTAGCATGTTCCCGGCGAGTCCTGTCCGGTATACTCATAACCCAATGAGCACCTGTATACATCTTAGGTGCACCAACTGACACCAATGGCTTGTGAGACCGACCACCGCCCCTCGTCGGGGTCTCGACTGTATACACTAGTCTACTCTGGAGTATCGATGCCCTGTCTCGAAACTCCCACGACTAGGGACACTTTAAGGATGTGCTTATAGACCCCAGCTCCCACATATATGATCACCATCATACTGCTGGCTGTCAAGCAGAATCATATGGGCTCTATCATCATGCAATAGTGAACTAAAGCATGTATACGATGATAAAGACAAACCAGATAGTATACTATCATCTCGAGCAAGACTGTCATATCGGTATAGGTCCTGCCTCAATCATTGCAATCACGTACCTGCGATCCAATAATTGACTTTGAGGGCACTATCTCCAACAATCGCACTGTGTTCGATTGGTCAGGACCATAAGACCTTGGCCAAGGCAGTTGGGATTTACTGATAGGTTGATCAGTAGTTTCTCGGATTGGTCCTGAGCCGCATCAGCACGAATTATCGGGTTATTAGGGTCTGACGTTTACCACCCCTAGACCCTGTATGCGACACTCTCAGACGAAGAGACCAGACTATACGGAGATTGTTACAGATAGGCTCAGTAGGGATCCGGATGAGTTTGCTCGTCGGCCTTCCTTTTCGACAAGTACCCGGGTAGCTGTTACGTACAGCTAGTGCCGCCGACGTGCTTGTGGTTATGGATTTATCCAGTAACTCGCTGCCGGCGTATTGTCGAGTCTTTTAGAGTCCCACACATAGAGTTTCCCTGGTTCAGGCGAAATGATATAGTAGCCGTATTGGATACGTGCAGGATTCCGATCGATTAATTGTACTATATAAACGGACTTTTGATCAGACAGTCGATAATACTAGCCGGCTCGGGATTGAGCTGGATTATTAAATCAGGTATTGATTTAATAATTTACATATATGTATTTCGATATGTATATTCTAGTATTATGTTTTTTTTTGTTAATCTATCTCTTTGGGTATTCGTATTTTTATACGAATACATGTATATATATACTGTAGACTGTAATACGTATTTATACGGAAAACATTCTAGAGGGTAGAAACCTTATTTTAGTATTTTCCATTTATTTTTAAATGGAAAAATGAGGTGTAAATAAGGTGAGTGGAGTATGGTGAGAATCATGCCTCAATAGTATTGACAAATGAATTTTTAATTCATTTGTGTTTACTATTGAAGCATGATTGGTATATTATATTTGTAAAAATTGTTTTATAAAACCATGGGTGAGGATTTGCTTCACTCCCCTCTCTTGTTCTTGAGCTCCTCCACCTTCATCTTCTACCTCTTTTCTATACTCTCATGTGTTGAGAATCGAGAGAGGAGGTGAGATAGAAACACATATAGAACTTCACACTACATCCTAGACTCTTTAGACTAGCAATCTAAAACCTCTAGTTGCTCTACTTGACACTTAGTGTGTAGCTAGAGCTATGGACTACATCCCCGGGTGGATCATCTTCGACGGAGGAAGACCGACGAACAAGCGCAATCCAGGAGAACCGAAGGAGTAAGAAAAGAAGAACAAGCTCGATCAAGGAGATCATTAGGAGCACAAGAAGAGAATAGAAGACCGAAAGACACAGATCTTTGGGTGAGACATATCTATCATAGTAGATAGATATCCTCTTGATTTCCTAGTTTAGGTTTATAGTAGATCCGACATCGGGTTATTCTAGCGCCAGTTTTTAAACCCCAGAAAAAATTTTATTCCGTAAACGGCCACGGTAGATGGCCAGGGCGTTAGTATAACCCAACAGTTCCTTCGGGTGGATCATCTTCTACAAGAAAGTCTGACTTCCAAGCTCGTTTCCAATGGACCTAAGAGCTAAAGAAGTAGAAAAGAAGGACACGATTACAAAGGTAGTTAACACCTAACCGAGTAGTTAAGCTCTTTCTTAGCTTGCTAGTTTAGTGTTGGTATCGATTCTAGGTCGTAGTACTTTGTGCTCTTGTTTTAAAATTTTCGTTTTGTGTTCCGCCTTGACCGCAAGTTTGCGGCACGAGCATGAGCGTCTACTTACACGTTTAACCTGCGGGTCGATCCATAAAATATATAGGTTTTGGATCAAAAGTTTGCTATCCATCAAAATATTATTCGTATCCGTCCCATCCGTTTACAAGTATTATCGGATCGATCCAACCTGTGGGTTTGTGGGTTTTATTCGGCCCATCACCAGGTCCATCCGACCCCAGGTTTGTGGGTAAAACCGGCGCATATTGAAGGTCAAAAAGAAATTATTTTGAATACTACTAGGAGTTTTTTAGAATCATATATTTCAATGTATATATTATTTTTATTTCAGATTGTTAATGTATTTAAACTCCAAAAATTCTTCACACCCAATTCTTTTTTCTTTAAATTAAAAAAAATATATTTCACAATACTCTAAGTTATCCATTAATTCATACATGGATGATATGTTTATCTATCAAGGAGTTATCCGTACACCAGTAGTGGATCAGATGATGAGCACGAAATTTAACACACGTTTAAATCCGGACATTTTTATTCACGCCTGTTTTGCCTGCTATTCGTAATGACCTGCCGGCAGGTGCGCGAGCCTGGCCGGCCCAGGGATAAGGGGCCAAGTCGGATTGGGCCAAGAGGGCCTTCCAAGTGGGTGTTCAAGTTTTCGGGGTGCAGACCAAGAAAGCTTCAGTTAAAGCCCTAACCCCAATCCTTCCTCACTTTTGAAGAAGCAAAGAAGCCGAGAGAAGAGATGGGAGAAGAAGGAAAAGGAGGAAAAGTAGTGGTGGAGCTCCAACTTCCATTGAGCTCCCCAGCTTTCAACCTTACAAAATCAGTATGCAGCCATGGGTTGTTCATGATGGCCCCAAATCTGTGGGACCCCACCACCAAAACCCTACAACGCCCCCTCCGAATCCCTTCTTCTTCTTCTATCATCATGGTCTCAGTTTCCCAACCTCAACCTCACCTCCTCCGCATCTCTGTTCTCAATAATGATGATTATGATGCTCATCCCACCACTTTCCAAGACCATGAAGCCGTTCTGGTAAATAATACTTGACATTCTTCGTAATGTCGATTGGAGAAAGAAAGATTTGGTTGATTTGTGAATAATATTGGTGGTGCAGGCACAGGTGAGGCGGATGCTGAGGATATCGGAGGAGAACGACCGCGCTGTCGGTGAGTTCCACCAGATGCATGGGGATGCTAAGGAGAGGGGTTTCGGCCGGATATTCCGGTCCCCTACCCTCTTCGAGGACATGGTCAAGTGCATCCTCCTTTGCAATTGCCAGTCAGTGCTCTTAAACCCCCCACCCCCCCACCCCGACACGACATTGAAATTAATACAAAAAGAGGAAGGAATTGGGTTTTAGAGTTGAGATAATCGATTAGTTATGTTTAGGATTTTAGGGTTGAAGTTACATAACTTAATAAAACCTAGTTCTCCTTATCTCAATTCCAATGCCAACCATGGCCTTATTATGCCACGATAATTCTTTTTCCATTGGAACCCAATTTTCCGACATTGCTTTCGGTCTAAAATCTACACCAAGTTGGAGTGAAAGAGAAAGAGAAAAGTTTGTTTTATAAAAATGGGAATGAAAATAATCATCACTATAAGAAAGCAATGGGTGCCTCGTATGCATAACAAGAAGAGTGGAAGAGGGAAAAACTAATAAGCAAGGCCATGTGTTTTTTCCTTTTAAGCCATAGTAGAATGTTCTGTGTTTTTAACGACATTAAGTGGATAGTGATAAATGCCTTTCTAATATGCACCAAGAGAGATGAGCCAGGATTCAGATTAACTACCGATTAAAAAATGCTACGAGGTGGCAATTGTTAGGCCTTGTTTGGCAATGGAGTCGAGTTTAGATAATCGGAGTTTCCTAAAGTTATCTAAACTTAACTCCAAAATCCTAACTATGCCATGTTTGGCTCTCATTTTGGAGTTTACAAAACTCCATTTATCTAAACTCCAAAGTTGAGATAACCGGAGTTTACTAAACTCCAATTCATGTAGAGTTTTCAAAACTCCAAATAAATGAGAAGAAAACACTCATTTTCGAGTTTAGAAAACTCCAAAACAAAACTTTGGAGTTTAAATAGAATTTTTCTCTGGTGCATTTGGTTTTGAGGTCCTTTCTCTCTCCACTACTTAACAAGCAGGTTCAACCAATTATCAGATGCCATGTGTCGGTTTTTTTTTGTTTTCTCCATTCAGTGAAATGAACTGGTACTTTAAATTTGTCCAATCATAACATCTATAAAGTACACACGTCCAACCTAAATCACCAAGTAATTAATAGCCATAAAAAGGAAGAAATAAAAAAAACCAACAAAATTAAATTATTCAGTTCTTCTTCTTCTCCACCTATGTTCTTCAATCAATGTTTTGCTCCACCTCTCTTTCTCATAATCCTATGATTCAAAATGATAATTGAAATAAGCAAGTCCAACAAAAAAAATGAGACTTTTTCGCAACAAATCCTTTCTTATTAAACACATATTTTCATTCAAATCCCACATTCATATTAACAAACACCATTAATGATCTCATATAAAGCACTCAAGAAAGAAAAATAAAAAGATAACCATGAAAAAGAAAAAAATAAAAAGAAAAGAGAAAGAAAATGGTCTGTTGAAAAATCTTTCTCTATAAACCCATCATGTGCTTTTCCAACTCCATATTCTCCTTTGCCTTCTTAATTGATTCCTTTGCTCACCATCGCCGTCGTTACATGCCATCGCATCTCGCCGCCATAACCATATATACTTGTCGACGCTGCTGATGATGACCATTTAGTTGTAGTTAGAGACTTTGCAATGGAGATGTGTCAATGAAGGGGACCTCATTGAGTTGGAAAAGGAGTTCGCCAGATTCACAAAAGGAGTTTGCCAGAATCGAAGTTCGAATTGACCGGTGATGAGATCAGATCCATGTCGAAAGGCAGGAGAGAGGTTGGGAATTTAACCAGAGTGGTGATAGATATGAGATCATGGGGAAATTTTTATTTTGTTGAAGGAGACAGGAAAGTATTGTTGTTGGTGAAGTTGATTAAATTGGGCAAAAGAGCCTTAGGGATAAGGATGAAAAAATGATTAATAAATAAGAAAAGAGGTGAGAGCTAGTTTGCACGAACATGTATTTTTGGTTGACGTATCCGTGTCGGACACAGATTCGTGCCCGACACTTGCACGACATGTGTTCGACACATATTTTTCGTGTCCCGCTTCGAAATAAGGCGGTTTTGGATTTGGATACGTATCGGACACATATCGGACAAGTGATGAATATATTTTAGTGAAACTACGACACCAAAAAACCTAATTTTCAATTAAAAGCGAGAAAATCCTAATCTTGTTATAACTTTCTTGATTTGTTGACTTTTCTTTTTATTTTACACAATTTTACTGCTTAATATAATTTCTATATGAAATATATAAGGTATTTTTGTTGAAGTTTTTAGGAACATGCTAAAATTATATGATTTTGCTAAATTATGTTAAGTACAGATAGGAAACTACTGAAATATATTGTTATTGCTAAAATTATATTAAATACATGTAGGAAAATACTAAAATCATATTTCTTTTATGAAAATTACTAAAATTGTGCTAAAATAATTAAGTTCTTTATTGAAATTTGATAAATACGATCAAAAAATGTTGAAAGTTAAGGGTTTTGTTGCATATATTGTTGCAATGATATGATATTATATTTTTTTATAATTATATATATATATATATATATCCGTGTTCCCGTATATTATATTTTGGGATTTTGTCGTATCACCGTGTCACATCGCATCCGTGTCCCTGTATCCGTGTCCGTGCAACCTTGGGTGAGAGGAGAGAGGAGAGAGATTGACATCATCTCTGATTTGATTGTTTCCAACAGAAACTTTTATTGACTGGTTCAACTGGATTTATAGATCGCTAGTTAATCCAACGGCTCCTAGAAAATCCGGACATTGGCTGGAAATTCCCAAAAAATGTACCCAAGATGGACTCGTTAAATAACTCCATTGCCAAACACCTCATTAAAGTTAAATTTTATAATGGGGCAGGGCCTTGTAAACTAGAGTTTGCATCCTCTTTACCTCCACTTAAAAATAAACTCCAGTTATCCTAATTCTATACCACAAACATGGCCTTAGAGACTATAACTGAAGAAAAATAGGTACAATATTTTTGAAATCTAGTGAAGACTTCATAACATAACATATACCTCCAAGCACAAAACGGCACGGAAAGCACAAAAGCATAAACTCCATGTAGACTAGCTTAAGGTTCACTTATTTTAAGCATTATCCAATATGTAGCAAAAATACCATTGCTATGCTTCAAAACGTTTCGATGCGTCATTTCCAAAACACCTATTTGATAAGGATGTGAGGCTTTGCTTAAACGTGACTTCTCTACATTGGGGGAGAATTTAGAGTTTCATGAAGGTGCTATGAACAAGGTATCATCTGATACCTCATCCATGAGGATTGTTGTGGGTATTGGATAGGAATTCTAATCTATGAAGTTTCATGTAATGGTGGTGAGAAATTGGGACTGTGGATAAGAGTTGGGTGTTACTGTTGATACCCATTATGGCAAGTTCGTTGAATTTCAGTTTATGTTGCTGAAAGTAATCTTCAAGGATGTAAGCATTCTTGGAATTTACCTTATTGCTAAAAAACGGCGATACTATTTTTCTCCCTGGCATTTATGCAATTTGATCTTCAAAACTTTATGGTGGAAATTCTATTTGAATTGTACCAGATTACAACAGCCACACCCATTGATAGACGGCTTGCTTTGGTGCCTCAAGAGCTCATTCCAAGAAATATTCAGCTCTAGCACATAGCTTAGCTATACAACAGGGCAATTGGTTTAACCCAGGCAATTGCTTTTCGAGCTTTATGCTGGCAGGTGGTCATCATAAGTGCCTGTTGCCTAAGGCCAGGCATCCAGTTTTTAGGCGCCCATATGCCCATTTTATTTACACTACAGAGGGTATTTTTCAACTGTATTTGATCCCATTATATTTTCTTTCTGTACCACATGAGTACATGACAAACAAAAACTTACATTTGATGAACAAGCTGTTACAAGGCAATTATAAGCTGAACTTTCTATCTCCACGTGTTTTATGTTCCTCTCTTCTTTATCCTCCATTGGCCATGATGGCCATTTTCTTGACAACTACCGGGGCAATCCATCGACTACTGACCTTTAACGACTGTGGGTGATTATTGGAAAAGATTAGTTTGTTATATGTAAATTATTTGCTTCACCTGACTTCATACACTTGTTTTAATTTTTTTTATAACTCCATGGAATTTTTCTTATTATGGAATATCCTTAGTAACTAAAATGTTTTGATCTTGGCTTCTAGTTATCAAATGATTTCAATTGTTAATAGTAGGTTTCTAATGATCGTTTGATGTTCGATGTTTTGAATGATAATATGAATTGAATTTTGCGCTCTAAAACACATTATATATTTGTTATTCATTCATTAATTGATTAATTGAGTTATTATATACATATTGCTATTAATTGTATATTATAACAGTATTTGTAGCAATCAATTTTTTTCACTGCCCTGCTTAGCATGGCCATCGCCTTTTTGGTGCCTCTCGTCTTAGGCGACGTAGTAACGTCCATTTAGCTTCAAGTTCCGCTTTTAAAACTTTATGTGCACCATTTTTGACATCTGGACGCAAGAAGGTTGTATTCTTTACCACTCTGGGGCTTGAAAACTATGGCTTCTGGTTTTGTGTTGACTTGTTCTGTAGGAAAATTTTATTGGGAAGTGTATACGTTATAGAGTAGGTTTTATAGCATGAAAAATGTGAAGGTAAGAGAAAGAATGTGGGAAGAAGGATGAACAGCAATAGCAAATCCTTTTCATCAATTCAATCAGAAAAAAAGGATTTAATAAGGAGCAAATATGAGTCAGCAAGAATAAATGGAAGAAAGTTTTGCATTTCAACAGTCAAACTAATCCAGACATAACATGATACTGAAGCTGGTAACCCTAATTAGAGGCGTCAAATGAACAGGTAATTAGATGTGTCGAGCTACTCGTGGGCTGGTCAGTTTAGAGAGCGTTTCCCCCCTGGGAATCATGGGCCCCCAGTGAGCCAACCTTTTTTATTTATGAGTAGAAACTGATACAAGAGAAACTCAAAACAACCAAGAGATAAAACTCTTTAATACAAGATAAAAGTAAAAATAGGTGCAAAGCTTCCATATATCTAAAAGAGAGCATCAGCTCCAAAGGCAGAATTCCTTCCTTGTGCTAAGTAGACATCAGAATACTCCAGCAGCTTGCAAAAAATCCTACAAACCCAGTCTTTTCATTCTGAAAATAAAGTAAAGCATCAGGGATTTTGAACAAAGGATATGAGCATGGGTATTTATCTTCTAGACATTCTTTAGTGAGATGGTCGGGTACATTGTTACCTTCTCCGTATATATGTCTGACTTTGGAGTCTAATCTATCAAGTAAAACCTGAATAGCTTTAACAATATAATGCAGGCACCAAGGGATTTTACATTTTCCATTTATAGCATCTGCCAAAAGTTTAGAATCGGTTTCCACTTCAATGTTTCTCAAGCTCTTGTACTGGCATTGAAGCAATCCATCCAACATTGCTTTACCTTCTGCTTCCAAAATACTTCCTCTACCTTAAAAATATTTTGAGACAAAAAGGAGTTTACCATCAGGATCTCAAAGAGAAGCACCGCCAGCAGTAATCTTTTCCACATCCATTGCCCCATCGACGTTTAATTTCAAAATGCCGGGGGGAGGCTTCTTCCAGTTAACAATAAGAAGCTGCTTCTCTATTTGTGTTGTAGTCACCATATCAGAAAATTTTAAGGCACATAATATAGCAAAATCTAAAGGTATAGCAATATGTTTTGTATGAGATTGATCCAGGTTCGTGATATCTTTATACCAAATTTCATCAGAAGTAATATTCCTCTCATGAAATTTCCTTGCACATCTCGCTTTCCAAATATTCCAAAGAATCAGGTGTGGTAGCCATTTAGCTAAACTTGGAAGAGCAGAGCTATTGTACCAAAAATCAAAGCAATCAGAAATGATGTTCCAGCATCTATAGTTGAAACCAAAAATAGATAAAGAATTCTTCCAAAGGTCCACTGCCCAAGAACTTGAGATAAAAAGATGATGAGCATCTTCTTGAACATTGTCAACACAACACAGATATTTACTAGGCATTGAGAAGCCCAATTTTTGAATTGCATCATCTAAAGGCAGCGAGTTTGTAAGAGTTTTCCAGGTGAACACAAGAATATTCATGGGAATTTGAGAATTTTTGAGGAATTTTGAGTGGAATAGCTTACTGTTAGTATTTCTTGAAATGTGTCCTAGAGGGGAGTGAATAGGACTTACGATTAACAATAATAATTTACTGCTCAATACAATAAAACGTGCGGAAGATAAAAATTATACTAACAATAATATAATAATAAAGCAATTTATAATAGTAAAAATAAATACGAACTCTTGAGGAACACAAGTAATGATGTCGAAGTTCGATACCAACGGTATCTACGTCTCCATCTAAGTCTCTTTTCAGGAACAATCCACTATATAAAAATCTTCTTAAGGTGAAGAAAACTTTTACAACATTTGCTTGATGGACCACCTTCAACGGATAATACAATGGCAGACAATCTCTACCGGATATATTTAGTACAAAAAATTGAAAAAACTAACTCCTAATCTCGTATAAATTAAACAATTTAAAATAAGAGAATTAAGATTTATGATTTTATCAAATAAGATTTAGATCTCAAGAGAATTTGATAAATGATTTTGGAATTGATGATGGATTTTGCAAAGATAAATAATTAAACAAATTGTGAGATACTTTGCAAAATAATTTTAAAAACTTTCTAAAAACCAAGAAGAATCAAAGAAGGAGGAATTAACGGGATTTTTAGAGTTTTCTCCGGAAGAAGATGAATTTCGAAAATTATAATGATAGATCTGAGGAAAATTTCGTACAAAGCAATCCCTTTTAGTAGATGAGAAATAATTCCACAAAGTAGGAAAGAGATCATGTCAAAGATATTTCGGAAATTCGCAACTGTCAGATTTTGAGCCAGCTCAAACAAGGCATGAGCTGTTTCAAAGAAACGGAGAAGAATACAACTTTCCAGGTATATTTTAAGCCGGATCAAAAAGACTGTGAGCCGTCCCATGGAAAGGTTTTAGCTGGCTAAAAAAATTATGAGTCATCTCAAGGAACCAGAGAAGAAATGACTATTCTGAAGGACTTATGAGATGGCTCAAACATCTATGAGTCGGCTCAAGCTGAGACTCAGAAATAGTTTAGAATTTTAAATCACTCGACACATACGAGATATGACCTACGACTCAAGAAAAGATAAAATACATAATTTTACATTTTAGAAGCACATTCTCTGTGTCGCTTTAAGGCTTCATTTCTACTCTTGATAATCCATATCTTTTTAGATTCTTTTCCGACATCATCAATCTTTTCATGTCTCTAAACACTGAAATCATATAACTTAATCACAAGTATCGTCAGTATGTAAAAAATGATTAAATAGTATTTTATCTAATATCAAAATTAAGATAGATTTTACTCAATAAGGTCAACAATTCTAATAAGCTTCCAAGAAGAATTTAAAGTGAAATGTCCCTGAGTAGCATGCTTCCAAATTAGCCTATCTTCCTCATCACTGATAAAATAATTCCTTGTTTTGGTATCCTCCAAAATGTTATTTGGCAAGAATTGTTGGATAGAATAGAAATTCAACTATTTTCATCAAGAAGGCCATTGATAGAACCAGAATGCATACGAGACATTGATAGAACCAGTTTAGATAGTGTTACAAACAAGCATGGGAAAGAATGATTAGAGGTAAATAGGTGACATTCATGAGACCACTCGAATCTTATATAGAAAATGTGTGTGCGGGTAACCTGTGAATGATGAATGATTAGCCATGAAGGTTAGTGAGTGTATAAAATTGTCATACTTGGTTGCGTTCAGTGAACAAACAAGTTACATTTTTAAAAAAAATGTTGTAAAGATAAAATATGTTGAATGTAAAATAAAAAAATATGATTGATTTAGGTTCTGGGTGTTGGGTTTCGGTCCCGTGCCGGGCCGAGACGGAAGCGAAAACAAAAATTTTAGCGAACACCGAACACCTATAAAACCCAAGATTCGATCCATAGACCTAAACTAGCTAACTAAAAGTGCAATGGTTGAGAAAATACATCCTTTATCGCGTGTCCATCCAATTGTGGAAGACCCCTCCAAGATCGTAGCCGCCGGGATCGCGCTTGAGAATCGACCACTCTTGCCGAAGACGATCCACCCGAGAGAATCCGGAGGAGGCTTTAACCGATGATCCAAACTTGCTAAGTTTGGATGGTCGGTGATATAAGAATACTTCACTAAATTTTCCTCTCATGAACCATGCTCAAAATGAGAGTAAGAAGAAGGAGAAGGAAAAGAGGAAGCAACCATGAAGCATGAGCTCAAATGTGGGATAAAAAACATCAAGTGTAGAAAATAATGAGAATGGCTTGCTTTTACAACCATGGCGCAACAGTGCACACAAATGATTTTGTCATTTTAAAAAAACCAAGCCATACCTCTCTACATGCATGCACCATGCTTCATAACTTCTCCTTTACACGTCATTTCTTTTTATTTTTCTAAATAGAAAAATAAATATGAGGCGTCTTTCTAGAAGCATTCCCGTATAAATACGGAATATTTCACCCGGTATATGTATCGCTACACATACGCGTGTCTGTATAAAAATACGGATAGCACTAAAGAGAGAGAATAAATAGTGAACAATAATACTAAAATATATGTATCGAAATACATACACAAATTATTAAATCAAAACCTGATTTAATAATCCGGCTTAATCCTATGTCGGTTAGTATTATCAACTGTCCGATTAAAGTCCGTGTATCGCGTACACGTATTTAATCGGACCCCTACACGTACCAATGTACGGCTCCTACATCTGTCGCATGAACTGGAAAAACCCTCTGTGTGGGACTCTAAAGACTCGACAATACGCTGACAGTGAGTTTAACCACAAGCACGTCGGCGGCACTAGCTGTACATAATGGCTATCCAGGTATTTGTCGAAAGGGGGGTCGACAATCAAGTACGTCTTTATCCTACCGAGCCTGAATATGACAATCTTCGTACAGTCCGGTCTCTTTGTCAAAAAGTATCACATATCGGGTTTAAGGGGTGGATAACGTCAGACCCCTACTAACCCGATAAGTCGTGTCTGAATCAAGCTCATCACCAATAGAGATGGTACTAATCAACTATCAGTAAATCTCATCCATCGTGACCACGGATTTTTGGTGATAACCAACTGAACACAGCGCGACATCGACTCCTAATATCAGGAGAAACGAATCCCTGACAGTCGACCATTGCTTCCATGTGGCTCGGGACTGTACCCAACTAAAACATATTTGCACGACTCCTTTGAGCCGTGGTAGGGTAGTAATTAAAGTACAGTAGGAACTCACACGAGACAAATGACAGGACTAATCTGTACTCATGCCACATGAGAACTTCCATCCGACGATAGATATAATACAATCTAGAAGTTCTCAGCGAGTTCGTCCAGTGTAGCTACCTCTAGTGAGCACCTGTTACTATCTTACGTGATACAACACCAATGGCTTGTGAGACCGGCCACCGCCCCTCGTCGGGGTCTAGAATCGTATACACTAATCTACTCCGGAACATCGATGCCCAGTCTCGAAATTCTCACGACTATGGACATTTAAAGATGTGTTTATGGACAACCAAGCTCTCACATATATGATCGCCATTATAATGTTGGTTGTCAAGCAACAATCCTACGGGCTTCATCAATGATGAAGACAATCCAGATAGCATACTATCATCTCGAGTAAAACTGTTATACTTGTATAGGTCTTTCCTCAATTATCATAATCACCTACTTGCAATCATAATAATTGAGTTGAGGGCACTATATCTAACAATCTCCCACTTACACTTAAGGCCAATTATTGCGGTATTGCGTACCCACAGCTCGTGTGCTACCGAATACCCAACTTCTCTACTAATCAGTTTCGCAAACTATATTTGTGAAAC
Source organism: Agapanthus africanus (assembly GCA_030015575.1). Lineage (NCBI taxonomy): Eukaryota > Viridiplantae > Streptophyta > Magnoliopsida > Asparagales > Amaryllidaceae > Agapanthus > Agapanthus africanus. The sequence continues at coordinate 104,124,986 of JASDDO010000031.1, read as the reverse complement.
TTAACGTGTTCGAGAAATGGCCTCAGTGAGTGGACCCGCTACAATGTTCCAACTTCATCTCTCTATATCTTAACTTTGCAAAGATCAATAATCTCCCAAACTGAGCGATACGCCGTCTTAAGAATTTGTGTGGATACTTGATGGGACCAAGTTCATCAATGAACAACTCCTATTCAACAAACTTCTTGAGCTGTATTCTCTGTTGAGTCGTAAACGGCATCCTGCACCATGATTATCTTAGTATCCCTATTGGAATACTATCCAATACACTGATTCTCAGAATAGGCTAAACTCAAAACTCTAACAACATCTCTGTCATCCAGGTCACCTTGGAAGCCTGAGCCGATTACCGCCTCCCACAGGAGGCTGCCGTTATCTTATACCAAGAACACCCTCTTATGTTCTTTATTGTTTCCCTTTGTTTCTCGAGAATTGGATTAATATATGCTTATTGCAACTAGTGCAAAAGCAATATCCGGTGTTGTATAAGACATTGCATGATTGACTCAATTGCCTAAGCAAATGATATGTCATTCATGCCAGCCCCCCTCTTCATCAGTCTCGAAGACATCCTTTTTAGAGAGGGTGAGTTCATCACCTGCGGGTACACCACCACGCCAGGAGTCATCCATTCTAAAATACTTTTAGAATGCTGTCTAAGTACCCGATTGGGAAACTTCCCAAATCTAGATCTAAAACCAGAATTATCTATCCGGTTTGTACAAGACATTGCATGATTGACTCAATTGCCTAAGAAAATGATATGTTATTCATGTCAGTCCCTCTCCTCATCAGTCTAGAAGACATCTTTTTAGAGAGGGTGACTCTATCACCTGCCGGTACACCACCACGCCAGGAGTCATCCATTCTAAAATACTTTTAGAATACTGTCTAAGTACCCGATTTGGGAATCATCCCAAATCTAGATCTAGTCACCAGAATTCCTGGTATATTATCCATATTCAACGTGGAGAAAACACTATGTGGCAACCAAAATTTGACCGGTTGTAGTATAGGAACATCATTTCTTATCTGGAGTATGTCATCCAAATCCCAGACAGTACTCCCTATATTTTTCTTACTAGGTCATCTTTTGTTTTGATGAAGTCAATTACCTTGACTGTCACATCAAAACAGATGATCAGTCTTCGCTATCCATGTTTCAGTTTACGAATAGACATAAGCAACGTTCACACCTTCCACTGCTCCTACTGACTACGATAACCCTCTGGTAAAGTCATATATACGTGCACTTCCAAAATCCCATTTGGAAAGACGTTATGGTCATCTACCTGCCAGATATCATAGCCATGAACTGCATCAGCGCCAAATCATATCCATATGCACTTCAGTGTAGATACTGAAGGAAAAGTCAAATCACAATTCACAACGGGTATTTGATGAAAACTCTTTACAACAAGTCTAGCCTTATTAGGTTAGTACCTTTCCACCTGCACAGATCTCGAAAGATCTACTTGCGCCTAATGGGCTTCACCCTTACAGGAGCACCCAGCAAAGTCCAAAATCCATAATTTGCTGAAGTGCGTGGAGTCCATCTTGAATATGAAGTATCTAGTCACTTGGAAGTCACCACTTCCTATGAGTTGCTGACAACCAGTAGGACCATCATCACCATGATGCTGACTTTCCTGTCACCGTCTATGAGAAAATCGAAGTATCTCTCGGATGTCTGAGGTCACCCACTAAAATTTGCGGAGTGGCTAATGGTTTGTCAAGTCCAATTGAATCCCTAGGTTTTACTAAATTTTCGGTAAGCATTTGTGGTTCTGGAATCACTTCCAATTCTACCATACTCCCACTAGTTTCTTTTGCAAAAAAGAGCCTTTTATAAAATGGTAGCGAGTCAAGAACAATATAACTATTGATCTTGAAAGTGGTAGAAACAAAATCCCAGCGAATGCTTGGGATAATTCACAAACTGCCATCACCGAAGTGTGTCTCAATTTTGTCCAAATTCTGCTTTTAAACAGAAAGCAGATAACTCCATATCTTAACAACCATAAGATATGCAATCATTTTATATCCATATAGAATCAAGACACTAATCTAGATAGAACCAGATTCAAAAGTCATGCAGCTGTTTTCAGTGCATATTACCTAATGGAAAAAGGCCAATACAACATTCCTTATCATGGAACACGTCCACAGATGAGTAACCTGTGAAAGAATCAAGTTCTCGATATTACTATGATGGAATATCTAGCATAAGTATCTACATTTTCGATCACCTCGAAGAATCCCGATACTTGCAACGTATAGTTCTCTAATTTATTCTTATACCTACAAACTTCTCAAAGTCTTTGGACCTTACATTACTATGAATGCGTGTCTAAAACAAGAGAATTCATAGGTAAACCTGAATAAAGTAAGAGTACCAACTTTTGTCTCGAAGGACACTGGACAATATACATTTTCATGTATGAGTCCCAAGAGTATACCAACTCAAATTTTGTATCTTGTAAATTGAAAACTGTATCTTAGTTAAGAATGTCTTACATCGTTATTCAATGCACCTTACCTTATCCTTAACTGATAAAGCTAAATGTTTAAAACACAATTATCAAAATGTATATCTCACTTTATAAAAATAAAGGTATAGATATTTCATTTTAAAATTTGGTGCATAATAACGGTTATTCAAAACCAAATATTTGTCGTCTGGCAAAAGCCAGGCAATTTAATCTAATATCACCAATTACAACGAATTCTGATATTGAGGATCAAATCATCCATTTTCCAGTACTCCACTCCTCAATATCTGTAACACCGTATAAATGCGAGGTCTAAATCTGGTAAATACATACCCTGGAGTCGGAATTAATGGGAAAACAGTTCTCCTTTACATACACACAGAAAAACTGAAACATGAAAATGTTTCATAGGAGATGGTCAGGTATTTCCAGTAATGTCTTTTTCATTATCCAGATTCATGACAGTAGTCGTAATTTTCTTTGCTCTCATTCAATCCCTTTATATGTCTCTACATCTTACCTTCTGTACACCGTCCTTAGGCTAATTTAATTTTCTTCATTTCCTACTTTTCGGCACCAGCCTGAGCTTTGGAAGAAGATTATCCAATAAGCGTAACAGGTGGTCTCCTAATGCAAGGAGCTTTCGCAACTTGAGAAAAGGTAAAGATAAAAGACAACCGAATAATCTTGTTCAATTTCTAAAGAACCTGTGGCCATTCTCGACTGAAGTAAATTCTTCGAGTTCGTATGTAACTATACGATGATGTTAGTGTTATATACCCTAGAGGCCATTATTGTATCAAACTGGTTTGTATATTACTTAATGGAAGCTTGGGATATTCACAGTTGTATTGACAGTCTTGCTCGATATAGTAGTATGCTACTTGGTTTGTATCTATCTTAATATGTGTATATGTTTCTTTTAACATATCGCTAGTACATATTGATAGAGCCCTTAGGATCTTTGCTTGACTCCCAGCGTTATGATGTCAGTCACACTAGTGGGGGCTGGGTAGTCTACAAGCACATCCTTATATAGGTCCCTAATCGTAGGATTATCGAGACAGGGTATCGATACTCCAGAGTAGACTAGTGTATACGCTTCTCATCCCAGCAGGGGAGATGGTCTGTTCCACAACCATCAGTACGTCGTACTGTAGATAGTATGCAGGTGGTCATTGGGTTATGAGTTACACTGGACGGACTCGTAGGGAACTGCTGGTTGGTACTATACTTATCGTCGGATAGCAGTTCCCAGGTGACATGAGTACAACTTAGTTCGTTGACTTGATACTGCTACTTCGCCTCAAGTGTGTTCCCACTGTTCTTAGATTGCTACCCTACCACGGCTCCATTGAGTCGTGCAAACAGGTAGTAGTTGGGTGCAGTCCCGAAGCACTTGGAGGCGGTGGCGGTTAGACATGATTCGTCTCTCCCGGTATTGGGGGTTGATGTCGCGCTGTGTTCGGAACGCCATTACACAAAGTCCTTGGCCAGGGCAAGTGAGATTTACTGGTAGGTACTCCAGTAGATTCTCAGGGTATTTTGGACTGTACTCCGACACGACTTATACCGCTATTAGAGGTCTGATATTTACCGCTCCCTAGGCCCGATATGCGACACTTTTAGACGAGCAGATCGGACTGTACGGAGATTGTCACAGATAGGCTCAGTAGGAGTTTGGATGAGCTTGCTCGTCGACTTTCTTATCGACAAATATCTGGATAGCCGTTACGTGCAGCTAGTACCGCTGACGTGCTTGTGGTTAACCCCGCTGTCAGCGTACTGTCGAGTCTTTAGAGTCTCACACAGAGAGTTTCCCAGTTTCGGACGAAACGATGTAGAGATCGTATGGTTTTACGATAGGGTTCGTTCACATGTGTACTTGTACGCGTGTGATGTTCGAGCGGAGAATACTAGTGGGCTTTAGTTTAAGCCATATCCTAGTATTCGATTGTTGGGTTAGTTTCGTCTCATAGTATTTGTGTTTTTCGGAACACGGATGCGAGTATGTATATACGGTTGATGTAAGTCCACGTTGCCCACCCCGGTGCTTGCGGGGAGGCGGAAAACAGAATAAAAATCGGATTTTTACTACTCTAGGCAACATGGACTAGACAAAGGAGGATCTTTGCTAAACAAAAACAAGCTAAAGCTAACTAGAAACTAGCTAAAGGATAGAATGGTTATACCTAGGGCTTTATGTCCTTCTCTCCTTGCTCCTTAGAGTAGTAGAAAGGGATCACCTTTGTCGTCTTCTCACGTCGAAGAAGGATCCACCCGAAAGCCTCAACCTTTGGTTTCAACTTCAAGCTAGAAGTAACTAGGGTGCTAGAAGTGCTAATCCTAGAACCCTAGATAAGAGTAGAGATTATCAAGAAGAGGTTTTTCTCAAGCTCAAGTGTTTCTCAACACATGAGAGGGGAGAGCTTGAGGAAGAGGAAGAGCAAGAGAGAGAAAGTATATGATAGAATGAGAGAATTATGAAGCATTCTCACATATATATGTGAATTATTGTAAATAGATAATTAGTGAGATAATTGTCATGGCTTAATCAAGACATGACCATTATCATTTCATTTTTAATGCAAATTGCAAGGATCAAAGAGCATCTTCCAAATGAAATGATGATGGTCAAAGTGTCAACCTAGGTCAACAAGTCAAGAATGTCAAATGGTCAACAACCATAACCATGCACAATTATATTAAACTAATATCAATTAACCATAATACACACATAAGCATTAGGGTTAATAAAATGACAATGGTCATTAACCCTAATCAAAGTCCTCTCCCTCTGTCTCAAGCAACTGTGCATATGCACCCGTATTCGTGATCCGAGGAACACGAATACAAAGAGATAAAACCAATCCCAAATCATATACTAGGATCTGGCTTAAACCAAAGCCCGCTAGTATAAGCTGTCCGGACAACAAACGTGCACAAGTGCGCGGATGTGAACGAACCCTGTCGCAAAACCATGCGACCTCTACTCATTTTGTCTAAAGGCGAATAGCTCTCTGTGTGGGACTCTAAAGACTCGACACTACGCTGGCAGTGGGTTTAACCACAGACCGCAAGCGGCACTAGCTGTACGTAACGGTCCCCAGGTAGATGCCGATAAGAAGACTGACGAGGTGACCCCATCTGAACTCCTACTGAGCCTGTATGTGACAGTCTCCGTACAGTCCGGTCTGTTCGTCTGATACATCGCATGGCGGGCCTAGGGGGCGGTGAACGTCAGTCCCCTAATAGCGGTACAAGTCGTGTCGGAGTGTAGCCCAGAACACCCTGAGATAACACTGGAAACCTACCAGTATATCTCGCTTGCCCTGGCCAGGGACTACTTGTGTAATGGCTCTCCTGGACACAGCGCGATGTCAACCCCCAATACCGGGAGAGACGAATCCTGTCTAACCGTCACTACCTCCAAGTGCTTCGGGATTGCACCCAAAAACTACCTGTTTGCACGACTCCTTTGAGCCGTGGTAGGGTAGTAATCAAAGTGCAGTGGGAACACACTCGAGGCGAAGTGACAGTGTCAAGTCAGCGGACTAAGCTGTACTCATGTCACCTGGGAACTGATAACTGACGATAGGTATAATACCAACCAACAGTTCCCGACGAGTCATGTCCAGTGTACTCGTAACCTAACGAGCACCCGCATACTATCTCAAGTACGACGTACCGACGGCTGTGGGACAGACCGTCTCCCACGCTGGGATGAGAAGCGCATACGCTAGTCTACTCCGGAGTATCGATGCCATGTCTCGATAGTCCAACGACTAGGGACCTGTATAAGGATGTGCTTATGGATTACCCAGCCCACACGAGTGTGAGCGCCATCACAACGCTGGTAATCAAGTAAAGATCCTAAGGGCTCTACTAATATGTATATCAGCGATATGCTAAAAGAAACACATGCACATATTAAAGCAGAGACAAACCAAGTAGCATACTACCATTTCGAGCAAGATTGTATATACAACTGTGAATATCCCAAGCTTCCATCAAGTAATATACAAACTAGTATGATACAGTAATGGCCTCTAGGGCATATACACTAACAGTTGAGAGGGGGTATAGAAGGAGACACCTCATTAGGGTTTTGACTATTGACTTGGTCAAAACAAATATGAGGTGGAGAAAAGTCTTTGTTATTTTTTTGGTAAATGATAATTTTGTGGCATGGCTACTTGGGTTGACCATTTGACTTTGGATTGACTTGTTGACCTTAGATATTTTGTGAGCACTAGATATTTTTGTGAGATATTTTCATGCCATGCTCATGGTCAAATCAACTAGCCATCTCAAAAATTATCATTATCAAAAAATACATTCTCTTTCCTCAAGCTTGCTCTCTCCTTCTTTCTCTCAAACCCTAGTGTATCATGTGTTGATAATCAAGGGTTAATGAGACTTCGCTACCCAAAATCACTCTCTACTCATTCTAGGTTACTTAGTTTAGCACACCAAGTGATCTAGTTGCCTCAACTTGGAGGTTTAGCTCAAGGTTGGAACTCTCGGATGGATCTTCTATTACTTCGAGAAGCCGACAAGGAGGCGCATCCACCATCACTCCAAGAAGCTCACATCGAGAAGGAGGACCGTGAGGAGGACTTGTAGCTTGAGGTATAATCTTCTTACATAGTAGATAAAACCTTTAGTTAGTTTGTTAGTTATGGTTTAGATAAGATCATGGTGTTTAAGTCGATGTTACATTGTTTGTAAAAAATCGTTTTTTACCCGTTCCGCCTCCTCGCAAACCCGTGGGGTGTGTAACGCCGACTTATAGGGGTATTAGAGCCAGCTAAACCCTTACTAGCATGTTAGCAAAGTCTTTAGAACTTCGATCACGGAAAAATCCCGAAAACACGACTAATTTTTGCACTTTCTGTCGAATTTAAAATCTGGTCTAAAAATATTTTCATGGACCTGAAAAATACGTGCAGGGTTTTTGGTGATCACAGAAGAAATTTGGGCACCTAACTCGGTCAGACTACCGCGGAACCGCGGCAGAACCAAGCGTTCTGCCGCCGTTCCGCGGCCGAGTCGACTCATCTATGCTTCAGGAAAAAAAAAGGCAACAACAATAAAGTTGTGAGAAAGTTGGCCCAAATTTCCTCTAGTTGTCCAATGTGCAGAGTTGTGTTGCTTGGGATATTTTATTTCCGCCCAGTAATTTTTGTGTACAGTGTTGTACTTGGGGTAGATTCAAATTTGGTAATTGATCGAAATTCTAAGGACTTTGGCTAATAGGATTTTATCTGTGATTTGTTATATGTGCTGAACGCCCGCTAATCGCTATAAGTCGATTAGTGGAGGTTGCACATATCTGTGTTCTGTGATGATTATATTGGTTTGTGTATATGAACTTGTTGGATTGTTGTGGATGAATAGCCGGGATGTAAGATGAGTGTTCTTTTATTTTTCATTCGATGTAAAATTTGTAAAGTGGTGTAATATTATTTTTGCGGGGCACATCCGGTTGAGGTTGTAGCCACCGTTGTATTATTTCTTTTACTGTTTTCTGCTCCTAGGATAGACCCAAGGTGGGGTGCACAAACTACCGGGTACTTTGAAGTGCCGAGTGGTCTACTCACTTTGTTGAGGGAGGTTGCTTCACTTCGGGTATTTGACGGGTAGTTTGCCACACCCGTAGGGGTCTAGGGTGGGGTTTGGCTATTCATCACGACCGTAAAATCTGTCTTTCATTGCAGTTTCAAATGAAACGCGGAATTCTTAATATATCCAATGTGTTCATCTGTGATCCGGAATGCCTATTATTGTGTCTGACGAATGTATATATCTATATATGATATCTAGTAGACGTTGCTTATGTTTTGCATCCACGCTAGTCCAGCCCCCTCTCTGTCGTTAGTTAAGTAACCTGACGGGTGATGACGGAGCCCCGTGGCGAATGCGGATGGTTTAAGCGTACGTTATATTTTCGTTGTTTTCTGCAATGATAGGTTAATTGATAGGACTGCATTAGATTAATGCAAAGAAAATAAATCAAAGCTGAATCGTTGGAACACTTTCAAAACCACTCGGTTTTTTCAAAACAGCAAAACTTTTGAAATGCGGAGCTTAAACCACTCCTTTTAAAAGCTATCAGGTTTCTTCGATTATATCAAGTTCACCACGTTCACAGTTTCGCCAAAACCAGTCTTAGCCCTCCGTCATTTCATATGAATATTCAATAGTATTCAAGCTATGTTTGTTGACCTTCGTCAAGGCATAATGATTGGTAGCTGCTGGATATTCATATGTAGCATAGATAGATGCGTTGGTTTGGGACAGTCACATTACCTTGTTGACCTTCGTCAAGAGTATATACGGGAGGGTTCAAATTAACCTGGACAATGATGGGTAGAACATGTGACTTATGATTTGTTGACCTTCGTCAAGGTCATAAGAGTATGGGACAAAAATCCACATCGGGAGTTTCTAAAGAAACTGAAACTTGCTAGTGTTGCATACCATTTGGAGTTTGATAATACTGGTAGGATTCCTTCAGCATTATCACACAATGATATTTGGATCCCGATCCTACTACGAGTATCCGCTACTCCTCGAGAGATTTTTTTCACTTAACGATCAATTCTATATACCAAGTAGGTGTTTAGAACGGTGTTAGCGGGGCTACGCCTCCAGGAAAAAGAGATTATTTAATTAAGGAACTTCGCGAAAGCGTCGTAAACCCCCCTCGAAGTACCGACACTAGCCTGGCCGAACGGTTAAGCAAGTATTGTACGGTGAGATCAATCCTGACTAATTCTTCTTTTATGGTTTGAGGAAGAATTTAAGAAACAGTGGGAGTCATCCTGTTTAGATAAATTAAAAACCAATCTAAACTTGCAATAGTATCATGCTAAAGTGTTCTTCTCTCTCTTAATTGCAGCGATCTGGTGACCAAGATTAGGTTACATCTAGATAATAAAATGACTGAATCTGACTATAATGACTGGCAAAACTCTGTCCAGATGTCCATTTCCAATGACAATATGGAACACCTCTTTACTACTCAAGCCCCCGCCGTCCCAGGTCCAGTTTCCACCGTCACGGATGTTGATATCCGTAAGACGTCGGAAAAGAATAGTACAAGTGCCTCGTGTTGGCCTCAGTAGACGGTGTAAACCGGAGGCAACGCGAGAAGATGGACTTAGCTTCCATCTTCTTCCATAACAAAGATTTATATGGAGAGCAATCTTGTATCGCAAGATATGAGACCTCGAAGGAATTGCTTCAAGCGAGGTTGGCTATCGGGTCATCTGTAGGGGACAACGTTCTTACAATGACTAGCTATATTGATGAGCTCACGGACCTGAAGACCACGTTGGAGAACGAATCATAAACTGACTTGATTCTATGGTCCCTACTCTCTACTTACATCCTGAAAGAAACCAGGATGACACCCGCTTTGCTTATTGGGGAATCTTCCTCTTCTGCATCCAAGGCGAAAGCAAAGGGTGAGAAGAAGAAGACCTCCACAAAGCCTATATGCGGTGTCAGGAAGGTAGAAAGAAAGGGAAGGGCAAAAGTGTCGGGACTAAAAGTAGGTAAGGAAGGACGTTCCTATTATTACGGGAAAGGACACTGGCAGAAGGATTGCATGGCTTGGAAAGCCAGTAGCCAGGATTCGAAGCACGTTGTGGCTTCGGTTTCGGGTGTGTTTGTAATTGAAAACTGTATGTCAATTAACTCTACTTCCTGGGTACTAGATACCGGATCAGGATCTCATATATGTAATTCATTACAGGCTTTGAGAAACCGTAGAGTTATCAGGAAAGGTGATATAACTCTCAGGGTTGCTAACGGAATGAGCGTGGTCGCTGAATCCGTAGGGAAATATCACTTAGGATTGACAAGTGGGCATATATTGATTCTACATAACTGTTTATATGTACCTAGTCTAGCTTGTAATATTATATCTGTATCCTTACTTTCTAAGAAAGGATATGATTTTACATTTGTAAGCGATGTGGTCCACATCCACCTAAATCAAGTTCTGATTAAGTCAGGTACATTAGAAAACGGAATATACGTATTTAATCAAGCTCGGTTTTCAGTGTCTAGAACACACTTAAAAGAAAGTCTCCGGAAACAAATCAGGTTTTCTTATGGCATTGTAGACTGGGTCACATCAATGAAACACAGTTGACAAAGTTACATAGAGAGGGATATTTGAATCCGTTCGAATATCAGTTTTATGCTACTTGTGAATCTTGTCTCATGGGAAAGATGACAAAGACTCCGTTTACTGGACACGGAGTAAGAGCGAGCGAGCTCTTGGGACTCATACATAGCGATGTGTGTGGTCCATTGTCTACACATGCGCGGGGTGGTTATTCCTATTTCATTACTTTTACGGATGATTTCTCTAGGTATGGACATGTCTTCTTGATGAAATATAAATTCGAGGCTTTTGAGAAATTCCGGGAATACAAAAATGAAGTGGAAAAACAAACAGGCAAAAGTATCAAGACACTGAGATTTGATCGAGATGGTGAATACTTAAGTGCCGAGTTCCTGAGCTACTTAAAAGAGAATAGAATTCTCTCTCCGCTTACTCCTCCATACACACCTCAACACAACGGTGTATCGGAAAGGCGGAATCGAACTCTACTGGATATGGTTCGTTCCATGATGAGTAAGGCTGAGTTACCGCGATCCTTCTGGGGTTATGCACTAGAATCAGCTGCATATCTTTTGAACAAGTTTCAACCAAGACTGTGCCTACCACACCATATCAGATGTGGAGTGGGAAGAAACCCTGTCTTAAGTACCTTAAGACATGGGGATGTCCAGCTTTTGTAAAAAAGCAGTATGCGGACAAGCTCGAGGCACGCTCAATACTGTGTAAGTTTATGCGATACCCTAAGAACTCCAGAAGGTATCTTTTCTATTACGCAGAGAAACAAAATGTTTTTTGTTTCTCAACATCCCCACTTCTTGGAATCTGAATTTTTAGAAAATCAGAAAAGTGGGAGTGCAATAGAACTGGAAGAAATTCCAGAACCACAAGCTATTACTGAAAGCTTGGTAGAACCAGAGGTTTCAAAAAAACGGACATCCCAGCGCCACTCCGCAGAAGTAGTAGGCAGTCTCATCCGTCCGAGAGATACTACGGTTTTCTCATAGACGGGGATCGAGAGGATTGCATTATCGACAATGATGAGTCTACTAGCTTCTAGCAAGCCATTCAGAGCGGCGACTCAGTAAAATGGCCGGATGCAATGCGGACCGAAATGGAGTCTATGTACACCAACAAAGTATGGACTTTGGAAATTGCTCCAAAAGGGATAAAACCCGTAGGCTGCAAATAGATCTTCAGAAAGAAGATTGGTATAGATGGGCAGGTTGAAACCTATAAGGCTAGACTTGTTGCAAAGGGTTTTCGTCAAAGACCTGGTTTGGACCACGACGAAACATTTTCTCCAGTAGCTATGCTCAAATCCATTCGGATCCTTTTTGCCATTGCTGTCTTCCATGATTATGAGATCTGGCAGATGGACGTAAAGACAGCTTTTCTAAATGGTAATTTAGAGGAGTGCGTCTATATGGATCAGCCAGAGGGTTTCATTCAGAGTGGGAGCAGCGGTAAAGTGTGCAAGTTGTTTAAGTCCATTTATGGACTAAAGCAGGCATCGCGGAGTTGGAACATCTGTTTTGATGAGACGGTCAAAAAATTCGACTTTATCAAAAATTAGATGAACCATGCATTTACAGTAAGATTGTAGGGAGAACTGTGGTATTCCCCGTCTTATGCGTAGATGACATTCACTTAATAGGAAATGACATTTCTATGCTACAGTCAGTGAAAGGATTTTTGTCACACAGGTTCTCCATGAAGGACCTGGGTGATGCTTCCTACATTCTGGGGATTCAGATCTATTGTGATAGATCTAAACGGATAGTGGGACTTTCACAGTCAAGATACATCGACAGCATACTGAAAAGATTCAGTATAGAAGATTCAAAGCGCGGTAACCTACCGGCTTGTCACGGAATCACCCTCTCCAAAGAGATGTCTCCCAAGATTGATTTGGAAAGGGCTCACATGTCATCTATACCTTACGCATCTCGGTAGGTTCTATAATGTATGCGATATTGTGTACCAGACCAGATGTAGCATACGCATTGAGCGTTGTAAGCCAGTAGTCGAACCAAGGGGAGAAGCACTGGATAGCAGTAAAGAACATTCTCAAGTACCTGAGAAGGACTAAGGAAATGTTCTTGGTGTATGGCGGAAAAGACCTTCAGATCGAGGCCTTTGCTGACTCCAGCTTTCAGAGTGACGAGGATGACTCCAAGTCCATGTCGGGTTATGTCTTTACCCTCAATGGAGGGGCGGTCTGTTGGAAGAGCTCCAAGCAGGACACCGTTGCTGACTCGACAATGGAAGCCGAATACATAGCTGCTTGCGATGCCGCGAAAGAAACAGTCTGGATGAAGAAGTTCCTTATAGAACTTCAGGTGGTTCCAGCCATTGTTGATCCAATACCGCTGTATTGCGACAACAACGGCGCTATAGCTTTAGCAAAGGAACCCAGGTCCTACCAAAAGTCCAGACACATTTTGAGGCGGTACCACCTGATCAGGGAGATCGTAGATCGCCGGGAGATCGAGGTGAGGAGAGTAAATACGAAGAATAGCACTGCAGATCCACTCACGAAGGCCATCCGTCAGACACAGTTCGAGAGGCTAATCGAGATGATAGGTCTGCGATATGCCAGTACATGGCCCTAGTGCAAGTGGGAGATTATTAGTGTATATGCCCTAGAGGCCATTATTGTATCATACTGGTTTGTATATTACTTAATGGAAGCTTGTGATATTCACAGTTGTATTGACAGTCTTGCTCGATATAGTAGTATGCTACTTGGTTTGTATCTATCTTAATATGTGTATATATTTCTTTTAACATATCGCTAGTACATATTGATAGAGCCCTTAGGATCTTTGCTTGACTACCAGCGTTGTGATGGCAGTCACACTAGTGGGGGCTGGGTAGTCTACAAGCACATCCTTATACAGGTCCCTAGTCGTAAGATTATCGAGACAGGGTATCGATACTCCAGAGTAGACTAGTGTATACGCTTCTCATCCCAGCATGGGAGATGGTCTGTCCCACAGCCATCAGTACGTCGTACTGGAGATAGTATGCAGGTGGTCATTGGGTTATGAGTTACACTGGACGGACTTGTAGGGAACTGCTGGTTGGTACTATACCTATCGTCGGGTAGCAGTTCGCAGGTGACATGAGTACAGCTTAGTCCGTTGACTTGACACTGCTACTTCGTCTCAAGTATGTTACCACTGTTCTTAGATTGCTATCCTACCACGGCTCTATTGAGTCGTGCAAACAGGTAGTAGTTGGGTGCAGTCCCGAAGCACTTGGAGGCAGTGGCGGTTAGACGGGATTCGGCTTTCCCGGTATTGGGGGTTGATGTCGCGCTGTGTTCGGAACGCCATTACACAGTCCCTGGTCAGGGCAAGTGAGATTTACTGGTAGGTACTCCAGTAGTTTCTCAGGGTGTTTTGGACTGTACCCTGACACGACTTATACTGCTATTAGGGGCCTGACGTTGATCGCCCCCTAGGCCCGATATGCGACACTCTTAGACGAACATACAGACTGTACGGAGATTGTCACAGATAGGCTCAGTAGGAGTTTTGATGAGCTTGCTCGTCGACCTTTTTATCGACAGATACCTGGGTAGCCGTTACGTGCAGCTAGTACCGCTGACGTGCTTGTGGTTAAATCCACTGCCAGCGTACTGTCGAGTCTTTAGAGTCCCACACAGAGAGTTTTCTAGCTTCAGGCGAAACGATGTAGAGATCGTATGGTTTTACGACAGGGTTCGTTCACATATGTGTACTTGTACGCGTGTGATGTTTGAGCGGACAATACTAGTGGGTTTTGGTTTAAGCCGGATCCTAGTATTCGATTGTTGGGTTAGTTTCGTCTCATAGTATTCATGTTTTTTGGAACACGGATGCGGGTATGTATATACGGTTGAGAGGGGTATAGAAGGATACACCTCATTAAGGTTTTGACCATTGACTTGGTCAAAACAAATATGAGGTGGAGAAAAGTCTCTTATTTTTTTGGTAAATGATAATTTTGTGGCATGGCTACTTGGGTTGACCATTTGACTTGGATTGACTTGTTGATCATAGATATTTTGTGAGCACTAGATATTTTTGTGAGATATTTTTCATGCCATGCTCATGGTCAAATCAACTAGCCATCTCAAAAATTATCATTATCAAAATATACATTCTCTTTCCTCAAGCTTGCTCTCTCCTTCTTCCTCTCAAATCCTAGTGTATCATGTGTTGATATCAAGGGTTAATGAGACTTAGCTACTCAAAATCACTCTCTACTCATTCTAGGTTACTTAGTTTAGCACACCAAGTGATCTAGTTGTCTCAACTTGAAGGTTTAGCTAAAGATTGGAACTCTCGGATGGATCTTCTATTACTTCGAGAAACCGACAAGGAGGCGCATCTACCACCACTCCAAGGAGCTCACATCGAGGAGGAGGACCGCGAGGAGAAGGACTTGTAGCTTGAGGTATAATCTTCTTACATAGTAGATAAAAGCTCTAGTTAGTTTGTTAGTTATGGTTTACCTAAGATCATGGTGTTTAAGTCGATGTTACCTTGTATGTAAAAAATCGTTTTTTACCCGTTCCACCTCCCCGCAAACCCGTTGGAGGGTGTAACGTCGACTTACAGATGATCGTTCCAAGCAATATGGATTATCGTAGTGATACGATGTGTTCTGAAGAAATGCAAAGGGTAGAGTAGGAGTGGTAAGGACATGTGCGACTTTGTCGCGAATCAAGACAATCCGAAACCAAAGGGTGTAAAGGTTTGGTCAAATTGGTTCATGAGTTTTTAAGGTAAATCATGAGTCGTTGTACCAGAGAGAAAGAAAAGAAACACTTAGCGTGCACTCAATCAAGATCAGATTGGTTATCAGTTTATCTGATCAGGATGGTTCCCACTGTTTTCTCGAATTATCCTTTAAACCCTAAAAGGAGAACTAGTCGGGATCATTTACACTTTACAAGTTCGCTAACCGTTCAGCCATGTCAGTGTTAGTACTTCGAGGAAGGTCTTCCGTGCTTTCGTACGGATCCAATTAATAACCTCGTTTCCGCAGAGACGTAAACTCGTTAACACTTTCTATACACCTAATAGGTTAGCTAATTATGAAGCGAAAAAAATCTCCCGAGGAGTAATACATACTCATCAGTAGGAATTTGGACCCAACTATCATTGTGTGATAACATTGACGGAAGCCGACCAAAATTACCACACTCCAGAAGGTATGCGCATGCCTGTCAAGTTTCCCGTATGTTTGAAACTCCCGATATGGTTTTCGCCTCTAGCGGTTTATGACCTTGACAAAAGCCAACAAACCATAAATCACTAGTCAAGTCCAACCCGTCATTATTCTGAATTACTCTAAATCCACCCGTATAAGCCCTTGACGCCAACAAAGGCTATACGGCTGTCCTAGATAATCGCATTACCATGCAACAGAAAAACACTACATAGCTACCGAACACCACGCCTTGACAAAGGCCAACAAACGTAGCACGAATACTAGGTAATGCCAATCTGAAATGATGGAGGGCTACGGCTGATTTTTGGCTAAAAACCTTTAACATAATGAACTTAATATCGTTGAAGGAACTCAAGTGCCTTTGAAATTGAGTGGTTTAAACTCCGTTTTTTAAAACTAGTAACATAAATCTTTGCTTAAAAGCGAACTCCCAATGAAGAAATCAAGGCTCTTCTCTCATAGAATGAGGTGCGGAATATTCCTAACCGAATACCTGTATGCAAAGCAAAAAAACACCCATGAGTTCTGAAGAAAACCGAGCAATTTTAAAATTGGTTCCGACATCATTTAGGTTTATTTTTCTTGCATTATATCGATAATGCGTTCCCATCATTTTATGTTTCCAAACCACAAAAGAAACAACCAAAATAACATGTTTTTTATATACCATCTGCATTCTCTATAGAGCTCCGTCATGCACCGTTAAATTACTTAACCAACGGCAGAGCGGAAGAAGGACAAGCACGATGCAAAACATATAGAAGCATCTACTAAATATATATAATATATATATCAACATCGCAGGCGGATAATAGTCATCACAGACAGATAAAAATCATCATAAGCATGCGAACAACAATATGGAATAGTGAATAATTTAGGATCCGCGCATTTCATTTTGAGCCATAAATGAGACAATGAAGATCCTAGACCTCTACGAGTGCGGCAAGTTACCTGCCAATCCTCGAAGTGAGGCAATCCCAATTAACAAACTGAATGGGCCACCCACCACTTCACGGAATCCGGTAACTTGAGCATCCCTCCGTGGGTCAACCTATACTTCCTGCGAGTGCGGCGAATAGCCTGCTAATTCTAGAGTAAGGCCCTCCCGGTCTCAACGCCATGAGACGCGGGTATGTTGCCCGCTAGAACCCGGCTATTCGAGCACTCCTCAACAGGGTAATCCTAATACAGAAAAGAAAAAAAATATATACAACAGTGACATCGACCTCAACTCGGTCGTGCCCCAATAAAAGAATATACAAACTGGCAGAAACGACAGTTCATATGTCGGATTCTCGCCCCGCAATAATCAATATACAAATGAATCCGAACTGTACATCTAACATTGCACACAAGGCTATCTATCACGA
Source organism: Agapanthus africanus (assembly GCA_030015575.1). Classification (NCBI taxonomy): domain Eukaryota; kingdom Viridiplantae; phylum Streptophyta; class Magnoliopsida; order Asparagales; family Amaryllidaceae; genus Agapanthus; species Agapanthus africanus. Next base: position 104,107,758 of record JASDDO010000031.1, on the reverse strand, counting down.
CAATCCATCCATAATATCAGTGCAACACAGAACATCAACGTGAATATCATGTTCGTAAACCCGTCTGACTGAACATATATCAACCAGTCGGATTGTACCGCGCAATAATATTCACGGTCGTAGAAACTAACATATGCACTGAAAAACACGAATTCAAAATTTCGATCGATTAAAACTTTCCGTATTGGCCTTAAGTACAAACCAGTATTCAAACAAATCTGGACCAAAACCAAACATCCCAAAAATCACATTTCCATATAGCAGAGCACCTAAAGAAATTTGGGGGCACAACGGCCCCACGTTGACCGCGGAATCGCGGCCAAATGCCAAGATAGACGGTGGTTCCGCGGCCAAATATTGGGGACTTGTGATCAAATTTCTTCTTGGCCTCTATTATTGCCTGCATGTAATTTTAAGGCAATCAGAATGATTTTTTGAACAACTTTAAAATTCGAACAGCGGGCATGTAATTGGAAATGCGATTCGGAAAATTTCGTCGATCGAGACTCTAAATAGCTAGTTAAGATTTATGGAGTGTCTCTGATACCATGTTAGGTTTCGGTGCCCGCACCACGGTCGAAACGGAAGCGAAAACAAAAATTTTAGCGAACACTGAACACCGTAAAACCCAAGATTCGATCCATAGATCTAAACTAGCTAACTAAAAGTGCAATGGTTAAGAAAATACAACATTTGTCGCGTGTCCACCCAATTATGGAAGACCCCTCCAAGCCCGTAGCCGCCGGGATTGCGCTTGAGAATCGACCATCCTTGCTGAAGATGATCTACTCGAAGGAATCCAGAGGAGGCTCTAACCGACGATCCAGACTTGCAAGGTTTGGATGGTCGGTTATGTAGGAATACATCACTAAATTTTTCTCTCATGAACCATACTCAAAATGAGAGCAAGAAGAAGAAGGAAAAGAGGAAGCAACCATGAAGCATGAGCTCAAGTGAGGGATAAAAACACATCAAGTGCAGAAAATAATGAGAATGGCTTGCTTTTACAACTATGGTGCAATAGTGCACACAAAATGATTTTCTCATTTTAAAAGAACCAAGCCATACCTCTCTACATGCATTCACCATGCTTCATAACTCCTTTACACGTCATTTCTTTTTATTTTTCTAAATAGAAAAATAAATATGAGGCGTCCTTATAGAAGCATTCCTGTATAAATACGGAATACTTTACCTGATATATGTATCGCTACACATACGCTAATCCGTATAAAAATACGGATAGCACCAAAAAGAGAAAATAAATAGTGAACAATAATACTAAAATACATGTATCAAAATACATACACAAATTATTAAATCAAAACCTGATTTAATAATCCGGCTTAATCCTAAGCCTGCTAGTATTATCAACCGTCCGATTAAAATCCGTATATCGCGTACATGTATTTAATTGGAGCTCTGTTCGTACCAACTTACGGCTCCTATATCTGTCGTCTGAACCGGGAAAACCCTTTGTGTGGGACTCTGAAGACTCGACAATATGTTGGCAGTGGGTTTAACCACAAGCACGTCAGCGGCACTAGTTGTACGTAACGGCTACTCAGGTACTTGTCGAAATAGGGGTCGACAATCAAGTACGTCCTTATCCTACTGAGCCTGAATGCGACAATCTCCGTACAGCTCGGTCTTTTCGTCGAAGAGTATCGCATATTGGGTCTAGGGGTGGATAATGTTAGACCCCTACTAACCCGATAAGTCGTGTCTGAGTCAAGCTCATCATCAACAGAGATACTACTGATCAACTATTAGTAAATCTTATCCACCTTGGTCATGGATTTCTGATGATAGCCAACTGAATACAGCGCGACATCGACTCCTAATACTAGGAGAGACGAATCCCTAACAGTCGACCACTGCCTCTATGTGGCTCGGGACTGTACCTAACTAAAATCTATTTGCATGACTCTTTTGAGCCGTAGTAGGGTGGTAATCAAAGTACAGTAGGAACTCACATGAGACAAATGACGACTTCAGGTCAAAAGACTAATCTGTACTTATGCCACCTGAGAACTTCCATCTGACGATAAATATAATACCATCTAGAAGTTCTTGGCGAATCCGTCGAGTGTACTCACCTCCAGTGAGCACCTATATACAATCTTAGATGACAATACCAATGGCTTGTGAGACCGGCCACCGCCCCTTGTCGGGGTCTAGAAGCGTATACACTAGTGTACTCCGGAATATCGATACTTAGTCTCGATATTTCCACGACTAGGGATATTTAAAAATGCGCTTATGGACAACCCAGCTCTCACATATATGATCTCCATCATAATGCTAGTCGTCAAGCAACAATCCTACGGGCTTCATCAATGATGAAGACAAAGCAGATAGCATACTATCATCTCGAGTAAGACTGTTATACCTGTATAGATCCTCACTCAATTATCATAAGCACATACTTGCAATTATAATAATTGCCTTGAGGACACTATATCCAACAGTGGGCATACGCATGAATTTCATGACTAATCAATGGTTCATTACAATTTCAAAGAAAATGCTTGCTTTCCTTAGATGGAATTTGGATAAATTTTACACTCCCAACGAAGATTAATGATTGCATGCAAATGTACTTTCATATAGCCACTTGCCATTCATAGATTATGTTTATTATGAAGGATTTAATGTTCAAAATTACTAAAATAGAAAAGGAAAAGTCACTTATTACCAGCGAAGTAAAATCAGTGAATCCATGGATCAGACAAACCAGCGATACTATTAAATGGGCAGGCCGGGTTGCGTAATTTTTTGATGGATTACTGGATCTAGACATGTGACCTGTGTTTTACAGGTGCGGGTGGCATGTCTAATGGGATGAGTCACGGCTGCACAGGTGTGAGTGGCATGTCTAATGGGTCATGGCTTGTTCTTGACTCTTCTACCCGTAATCAAAACATATGGGCCCTGTATTATGACCAATATACCCTTGATGAAATGATGTATTGGCCAAGCAGTCCGATAATGACTATATTAAGATTAAATTTATGGTCTTAGTACATATACCCATGTTTCTAAAATCTACGTATATCACCTGGTCTATACATTCCATACATGACTTTGCGGGATTGAGTTATCTTGTAGATACACCCATTGTCGAATTGGATTAATGCTTTAGTTTAACAAACTAAACTATCTAAAGTTATTTCTAAGGTTTACCCAACACATCAAGGCTCCAAATTTCTGTCTTAATGTCATTTTAGCAAGCAAACATATCCCTTCAGTTTTATCCTTGTTAATGTTGGGAATCATCAAGCGTTACAACCATGTTATTGAAATCTATAGCACTAAGATTGAAAAGTTGATGGTATTTTTAATTTGTATGTTTCAAATAGATTTAGTTGTTTGCAGTTCATCATTAACTCTATTTTCATCCATTGTTTGTTAAATACTTTAAAAAATAAAGCAAGGATTGTATGCACAAAGCAGGGTGAAATGTATTATTTCTCTCCAACATGAGAGTATGTATGCTAAAAAGTAAAAACCCGTAAATTTAATTACTGATTAATCATGATTCATGACTCAACATTCAATAGTAAGCAATCCATCTGATGACTCTATTACATCAAATCTATCGAATCCAAGAGTTGTGATTGAGATCAGGATGCATGTAGACTATCTGTTTGCCAGCTTGGAAAATACCACATCCATTAAACTTTGGTGAACGAAGGCGACGGTATTATTTAAGCAAACCGGATTGAACATCTGTTACTGCAGGCCCTGAATCACTTGACATTTGCAATCTGAATCTAGTTTGGACACATGCAACAAAGCAAATGTTTTTATTCAGATGGTTGTTTCAGAAGGCCGTATTATCTAGTTTGGACATCGTCAATCTTTCCTGTTGCTAAAGGTAGTATCTGCTAATGCGCAATTTAATAAATGAGATTTGGTTTGTAAAGGCATTAGTATCCCTGTGTTCAGTGGTCATATCGTACTAATATTCTCAGTTCACATTGTCGTCATCATCCTATATCGTCACTTCTGTTTTGAAATCTATAGTAGCATAATTTTATGTTGACAATCTTTTATCTGAATTTTCATAACCCAGTATATGTTGGACTCGATATAAATTATCCTTGATGAAAGAATTTCTTTTTTGAGACCTGGTTTTGCTATGAAATTTCTTACTTCCCCCCCCCCCCCCCCCCCCTCCCAAATGGAAGCTTTTTAATTTCGAGAATGTATGGTTAAGAAAGTATTATAAAAAATAATTTGCTGATGGATGAACTCCTTTTGCAATAGATGGTTGAGGACTCTATCAATGGCTAGATCACTGTGTGAGCTTCAGCTAGAACTGCAGTCACATAATTCAACCGCAGAAAATTTCCATCCAAAAACACCTCAGAAAAGAGAACCAAAGAGAAAGCGTGGAAAAGGAAAGAAAACAGTCGTAAATATTGAAACCAAGTATTCAAGAGATGCAAGCTCAACGAGTAACAATGATCATAAGCCTAGTTGTCAAGTCTCTAGCTCCTCTCAACTTGGAGACTTTCCTACCCCAGAGGAATTGGCAAATCTTGATGCAAAATTTTTGGCTCAGCGATGTAAACTTGGATATCGAGCACAACGCATAATTTCACTTGCTAAGAGTATAGTGGATGGAACTTTACAACTGAGAAATCTTGAACAAGCATGCGATGGATATGCATCGTCTAGTTATGAAGAGATGGATAAGCAATTGTCCGCTATTAATGGATTTGGCCCTTTTACTCGAGCGAATGTGCTGATGTGCATGGGCTTTTACAATAGAATTCCAGCTGATTCTGAAACCATCCGGCATCTAAAATTGGTCTGTTTTTTCACTCCCTTTTTCTTAAAAAGAAACTTATTCCCAATAATTTTACAACAATGCAATTTTTTTGGGGATAAAGATAGATGGGCTCAAAAGTGCGTTATTTGTATATAGTAATGCCAATTAAGCAGGAGGAAAAATATTTTTTAGGAACTAAGCCTCAGAGATTTTAGCTAGTTCATTTGCTGCCGCCTTTTCCTTATTTTCTATGGTTTCTGGAATAACTTTACATATTAGTATACCTATTCTACCCTTTTTCCACACTTTTTAGACAATTTCAGTCAATGTTTAAAATAGCTCGCAACGTAGCATAGCTTAATCTATTCGTTACATATTATCGAAAAATAGCTTAGATACAAAGTAGCTTACGTTTTTTCCTAAATAGCTCACGTTTTTTAACAAATAGCTTATGCTACGCTACGCATACACTATTTTTACATAAGATTTTCTGTTGAGATTTATGATTAATTTGTATATAGAAACCTAATAGACCTAGTAAACATACGTTTTAAATAATATTCTTGATTTTTAATTTTTAACCCCCCAAAAACAAAAGTATCTAATTCATCTATTCAACCTCTGAATCTTACATATGAATTTAAGGATTGAAAATTTGGAAAATATTGTTGTGTTTCTTATTATTATGACCTTTATAAATTTCTTTAAAACAATTCTATGTTCTAAAGCTAATTTTATATTTTTAAATAAAATAATTTAATGCAAATAAGATCGTAATAATAAATTAATAACTCGTGTAGCTTACGCTATGTGCAACACTATTTGCGCTTTTCGCAATTCAGCAGTGTAACGCTACACTGTACGCTGTCGCTATTTTTAACATTGATTTCAGTGTTATCATAGTAAATTTAGTGATGCTCGGCAGAATTGAATTTTAGTGTAATTATAATATAAACATAGTCAAAATTACTTTAAATGTAATAGGATTACCTCGGCTAATATAAATGAAGGACGGTAGGGATAGGATAAAATGAGAATAGACTACAACGACCAATGATGATAACTAAAAGGTAGTAGGCTTGCAGACTTATATAAAAGAAAGGCACAATTGCACAAATGTACACAACAACTTTCACATTTTTTGCGATTGATACCGTTAACTTTAATATTAAAGATAAATACCATGAACTATTTTTTTTTTATATAACTACCATACGACGTTAACTTTTGTGCCTTAATGGACCATTATACCTCTCGAAATTTTAGGGTTGACTGAGAATGTAAGGATAAAATGGGGGAAACAATTCAAATATTGACGACATGGCAGTTAAATATAACATTTGCAGACGGAAGAAAAGTTGATGGTATTTTGTTGCCATTGGAGGTGATAGTTCATGGTACTGTTTGTAATTAAATCAGTTCATGATATCAATCGCAAAAAAAATGAAAGTTGATTGGTACTTTTGTGCAATTTAGCCAAAAAGAAAAGAAAAAAGAAGCGGTGCTGGTAGCAAAAATTTGAAGGACATAATAACATATGGTGTTGCTGGGTAATGCAAAAGGAAAAATTCCTTAATAATTAGGATGACCACATCATCATTTAAATCCCAAAATAAAAAATCCAAAATTTAGTTGCAATTTTACTGTTAAAAGCTAACCAGACGTAGAGTCTTAAATATTTTTTTGAAATCAAAATTATCATCACCATTATCTTTTACCATCATTACTATTCTTTAAAAATCTTGATGATCTTAGCTAGAACTTTTGTAAAAAAATATTCTTATAAATCTTTATTATCTTAGCTAGAATTTTTGTAAATAATCTTCTCAAATATGGTAAGTGGGATAGTGAGAAGTGGGTTTCATATAATTCTGTAAAGGAAAAGAGTGGTGGGAACGATGGTAAGAAGTCACATGCATAGGCTAATTTGGATGGGTGGTTCCAACACATGTACTAATTTTTTGAACGTGCGATGCATGTGGATGCATAGTGGATTTTATACGGTTAAAATCAATTCTATTCATTTAATTAAATATTGTGATTTAGAATGAAATCACAAAGATGGTTCTTGAAATAGGAAGGGATAACTTAGACTAGGGGGTTGGTTTTTTTGTTTGAGGGGGGGGGGGGGGGGTGTTAGGATGTTTTAAATTTGAATATAAAGAGTCACTTAAATATTTAAATTGGATGATGATGTGGATAACTTGATATGAGGAGTAGATGGAAAGTTTTTTCTCATATTTTAATTTCATCTGTTAAAAAGGAGAGACCATCAGTTGATTGTATCATCTACATCCTTAGAGTTTGCATTATAAGAGCAGAGATAAATGTGTAAATAAATCAAAGTCGATATTTTTGCTAGTACAATAACTTATGATTATAAATTGTATTATAATTATGCACGTAGCAAAAATTTAATTTGGTGGGGGCTAAATTGCTAGATTTTGTCCGCCTTAAACTTTCCGAGGGGTTCTGTTAAAAATTGAAATAGCTAGGGCCCATTACATAGTAAATTATTGCTTCTTTTTGAGAGAAACCATAAAAATAAGAATATAGAATTTTATTTGGAAAAATAAGAAAAAGACGTGAGGCATCCTTGAGTTTGGGTTATCATAGTAGAGATTTACATGTGCGATGCATGCATATGCATATTGGAATTCTGCATGAAAATATAGCACATGTCTATGGAATTGATTTTTTTGGGGTCAAAACAACGGTTATTTAATCTACTATACTATTGACAAAAGTTCTTCTTTGAAAATAATTACTTGATAATTAATATTATAGGTAAATGTTACTGCACATGCTTTCTATTGTAAATAAGCAAATTGATTAATTTCGTCTATTATGATCTTGTTAATATAAAATTATTATTAAAAAGGCCGTTACTTTCTTCAATATAAACTAGTATTTTACTCCTGTGATACACATGGATGTAAAGTAGATATTCTATGGTTCTAATAAATATTATGTGATTTAAAACAAAGGGGCTCAGCCCCACTGTCTTAGGTTGGACGGGCTCGCCTCCTTTGTGTATGTGCACTGCAGGAAGCAGGCTTGCGGAATAACACAGGCTCGTTAAATTCATTACATATTTCTGATTAAAAAAAAGAAAAACATAATTTCAGGTTCATTCAAAGAGATGCACTATTAAATCTGTTGAGAAGGATGCGGAGGCAATCTATGGCAAGTACGGGCAGTTCCAATTCTTGGCATACTGGTATGGATTTTTCATTTGAATTCCTTTCATTGCACATCAAATGTGATGCTTGATGCGTAACTCGTGGTATTACATAAACAGGTCCGAGCTGTGGAACTACTACGAAACAAGGTTTGGTAACCTGAGTGAGATGCCAGCTTCAGACTACTCGTTGATCACCGCAAGCAACATGACAATTAAGGCTTCTAAAAACACATCGAGATAAGAAAATGAGGTGGACATTGGTATGTAAAAAAAATCTTTTTGGCGGCCTTTGGCCCGATGATCTTGGAAGAATGCTAAGCAGTAGAGTCCGTTTTATGGGAGGCTGAGCCGATATACGCCATTTTGATGTTTTGCAGAATTTGTTAGCAGGAAATTATCAAAATTTGTAGAATTCTTAATGCAAGTCTTATTAAATTTGTATGGGGATTATATATTATAAATGAAATAAATGACATTCCTTTTCTATTTTGCTTCATCAAAACAGTTGTCTTTTTGTATGAATATATTACACCAAATTCCCTTAGCAAAGCTTGAAATAGAAAGAAGAAATACATAAATGATCTTGAGAAATACAGGTTTTGTTTACTTATACCTATTAACCAGAATCAATTAAGCATGACATCAATTTTTGGGAAGGATTATGTGAGATTCTGAATGGGTTATTGCTTATAACATCGATTATATTAACATTGTCTTGATAGCTATCGTCTTTCGACTGTTTTACTGACGCATGAAATCTTGAATTAGAATGATGATGATGAAAAGGAGTTTAGCCCTAGCACCCCCACCATGCCGCCTCTCCTTCCTCCGCCGCCGCCGGCGCATCACCACATCCTCCTCCTCCTCCTCCTCCATCCTGCTCAGTCCCGCGGAGCTCTCCGAAATCGACGCCCTAACACGCCGTCTCTGCGCCCTGAACCACACCCAACCCGCCATCCGCCTCCTCTCCGCCGCCCTCCTGGCCGCCCCACCCGCCCTCCTGGCCGCCCTCCCCGTCCTGACCGAGCACGTCGCATCCCTCCCCGACCTCACCCCCTCCATCTCCCTCCTCACCACCCTCCGCCGCCACAACCCCCCGCCCGTCCCCGTCATCCCATACACCTCCTCCCTCCTCATCCGCTCCTTCCTCCGTCGGCGCCGTCTCGACGCCGCCGTAAAAATCTTCAGCTGGCTATTAAAAGAGGACTCCCCGTGCCGGCCGGGGGAGGGTTTGTATAGGGAGTTTGTGGGTGGGGTGTGTGGGTTGGAGGAGGGGAGGGCGTGGGATGTGGTGAGGGGGGTGAGGGAGATGGTGAGGGACCATGGTTGGGTCGGGATCGGGGATGAGGAGGAGGAGGTGGTGAAGGGGTGGGTGAGGGAGAGCCTCTTGAGGGAGGCTAGGGTGGATGAGGCTTTGGAGTTGGAGGAGGCTTTCAATCATCATCGCAAGGACAAGAATGATTGTCATGATGATGACGGTAAGGTTAACGTTGGGGAGTTGCTTGACAGGATTTTGAAGGATTGGGAGGACTGAGGAGAGCTACCAGGGATTGCCTACCACTTGTTCGCCAAAATGCTTGCAAGAGAGTTCATGCATGTATCCTGTTTGTAGGGACAATTCTATCCCTTTAATTTGTTCGTCTTAAGGTTTTGGATTAAATTTATATTAAAAAAAAAAAAAAAACAATTCCAGGTTTGCATGTGTGCTGTCTGTTGGTTTTTGTGAAATTAGGGTTTTGTAAAGTCCAGATTGGTTTGGCAACAATGGTTTCTGAAATTCCATGATAGATGCAGTAAAATTTCTAGGGTTGACTGATGGAGTAATTCACATGTTGTTAACAATTATATTATAGTACATATTTTCTCAGGTATATATCTAGCTTTTATTTCGGGTGAAATATATATATGCAAATTACATTTATACGACATAGGCCTAGTAAAGACATAGGCCTAGTAAATCGTAGAACGCTTTGGTTCAGGCCAAATCACACTTTTGGCATATATAGCCTGATACGTTACGGATTGTTGGATTTATTTGGAAAATGGAGAGTGAATCGGAAAATTGGCAAAACTATTGAAGCCTATCATTATGATGAACAATCCAAATTCTGTTTGACTTCACCGCTATCTGAGCTACCATAAAGCTACTCCCCAAAAAGTTTTGGCAATTATAACAATCATACTTCTACGGGGAAAAAGATCGATCGCACTTCCTATGTTACTTCAATTACTCATTTTAATAAATACTGGTGTAGATTCTCTCTCCCCCACTCTTGTGCCCTTAGGAAAAGTGGTATAGATTCATTTCAATTAAAACACACATAATTTAGTTTTTCTTTTTAATTACTAGAAAGACATCTTTTAAGTGAGAAAACCAGGATTAGAATGCAGAAGCTATAGGTTCCGATTTTTTTAAAATTGCTAGTTGATAGTTGATGCAGATTTTGCTACACACAGCAGATAAGTTCTTGCACCATATTAATACATTTTTTTTTGAAAAATAATTGATGCTAGTATAAAATTTTGAACGATTTCTCATATCACACAGAAAATTTGCAAGTTCAAGCTTCTAAAAAAGTGATTTTTGTCTACCGTACAGGGGATCAAGGTCATATATGTTCCCTAATGGGATGAACCTGTTAAGTAACTGTTAAATTTCACAATTCTTCAACCAATCAGCCCGTAACTATTAAATTCTTTGAAAATTATATAAAACTACTAAATTGTACGTATATCCTTAAACTTTCTTAAATCAGTTTGGTGGCTTATTGAATATTTAGTAAACAAGTTTGGTAGTTTATTGAACATTTACTAAACAAGTTCGATGGTTTATTATTTATTAATTTAATAAGTTTCGGTGAACGTTTCTGTAATTTTCAAAAAATTTGATAGTTACTTACAACCGCCCTTAAGTTTTTGGTAGTTTTTGGAAATTAAGCCTTTTTTCAATATATGTATTATATTCTAGCTCAATTGCTCCATTGGAACAAAAAACATTTTCATATGTACCTCAATCTTGTAATTTACTGTATGTAAATATGGTATCTAAGTGAAATAAGAATGAAATACACAAGTTTGTGTAATGTACCGTATGTTTATGTGCATGCAAAAACACCTGGCAATTCAATACAAGTGCCGGCCAGATGGAGTACATAACAAATTTGTTGATAATCCAAACCAAGAGATGATGGTGCATGGACTCATATTGGCCAAATCCGAACTCTAGCAAAAACCCGACATGAAAACAAAAGAAAGCACAAGCCGAAAGCTCTCTTATTCAACAACAATATGTCATATTTAAGTTACTGGGAATATATATACAGGCTTTATTCAATTTACACATAAAATACAATTAATCCCTCTGCAATTATGCTGATTCAAAAATGTCAGCATGTTTCTGAAACCCTTCGACGGCATGCCATGTTAGCACCAAGTCTTAACATCACCGGGTCTGGTTTAAAGTGATCTTCTAGTGCAGAATAGCTTCTAGCCACTTAGGGTATACGCTCCGCTTGCAATATTTTCATAGAGGTACAAGTATGTTATGATATAGGAGGATCCATGCCTTTAATTCCTGTCAGGTTACTACACATTAGTTCTAGCTCCTCAATACGAAATTTCAAGGTAAAAAAGAAACATTTAAGAATTCAAGCATTTTATATACTCCTGAATAATTAAGATGAAAGCCGGGTAAAAATCAATTTATATTTCCTGAGAAATCTGAGTGAAAGCTATTTATTTAAACCAAGGTGTCTTCGATAAACATGCAAACCTATTCAACATATTTGTATTGGCTCCATATCATCAAGTATACGGAAAAACATTCTCAAAGATCTTGCACAAACAATAGCACCTTCTTCTCCCTTTTATTTCTTTTTTGGGGGAATGGTAACCTTTTTTCATTATTATTTTGCTTATTTGAATCAGGTATACTGAACTTTGAGGTGTGCTTGATTTTAATAGACATACTCGATATAAAGTCTGTATTGGCATAACAAGTCATACTTGTTTCTTCTGATAGGTGGTAACCTGATGCAAGGCGATTTGGAATGTTTTAAGGAGACTATCTTTTGAATCATCCCTTTTAAAAATATTTTTTTAATTAGCAAGAAAAGGACTTAGCAACAAGTGCACAGGAATCTAAATAAAATAGAGAAGGTTGACCTTAATTTCAATGTTCTGCGTTTTCAGATTGTTATACACTGCCACCCTACGCATTTCTGCTCATCTGTTCCCGCTTCCTTATGGACAGTTTGATATATATTTGACAATCATATACTTCTGGGTCAGTATAAGGGTTGATATCATCAAATCAGAAAGGCTCTTGCGGTAAAAGAACTTTCCTCTCCAAACCGAGACATTGTCGGTTCAATTCCCAAAAGAGGGTGGTCGCATCAAAAATAGAAAGGGGTCGATATCTCACAATTAAACACCTCTTTTAGATTGTCTTTTTTGATTGAATAATAGGCTTTAACCTCATCCAGGTGGGTTTTGAACCCTATGCCTCTTGCAAGACAACAAGAAGCTTTACCACCAACGGTATAGTGATGCTCGTTCAAATAACTCATCACCATCATCATCTAGCCTTTTTCCCATCAAAATGGTGAGGGCTATGAAGCAAAGCTCCATGAAATTTGACAAAACTTGCGACAATGGAAATGTCATCAACCCCCTCTAAGAAACTGCCATAATCCTGGTTCAGAAAAACATGACAAAAGAAAAGCTTGTCATAATCCAAAATGACCAGTTGGCATCATCCGAATTCTCATAGATTAATGATCAGCGACGCTCTCTCAATGACTACCTTAGCCAATGTACGTGATACAAGATGTATACAAATTTTATTTAATGATGTCGGTATCCTTAACAGGATCAATCCAATGAAAATAAGCTCTCCATGCTGTTAATTCTGTCGTAATCTATTTTCCTTTTTATAGATCGCTTCTTTTAAAGTATCACATTATCACCTTATACAAGAGGGATTTGAACCCCGCCATCTTTTGATCAACGAAAAGAAGCTCTACCAAAATTTACGTCATCTAAATCTATCCAATACAACATGCATCTTTTTTTTGGCACTGACACAACATGCATCTTACTTTTTTTAAATTAAGCTGGTATGCTTAAGGACATTGGTCTAATGAAATTAAAACTCATAGATCATCTCTGAACAAATTTCATCTCCTCAACAGTCGGACTATATATATCTAGCATTGGAAACGTGAGATTGGGTGGCATTGAATCTGATAACTCAATATTCCAGTGCCCAGTCTAATTTTTTAGATGGGAACTCACAAATATACACGCATCTCTACTATTATAATGGCAACTCATTTGGAAGAGGTCAAATTGATTTGTAGCTAATAAATGCATCTAGTTGTTATGGGAATACGAGAAAAAAAAGGAGGAAAATAGTTGCAACATGTTCTCAATTAGAGAATGCCATGCCGTCTGACCAATACAATAGAACAATAGACAATGAAAGTAACTTCTCTCCCAACTTTTAAAATTCAAATTCGGAACCAAAAAGGAGCCAAATTATCATTCTAGACAAATAAGAAAAAAAGAAGAGCGGAAGAACATGCTCAGGTTTGTTTCCTTCATTTCTTTTCTTATTAATCATTATTTTTTCCCGTCCTTGTAATTTCTCTGGATATTTGGCGAATATTTTTCTATGTCCATAGATAAAAATTCACGGAGAGAAGAAATACTTTGACCCCACTTAAGATCCATCTGCATCTTTAATTGCTAAAATTAAGGATCATAGGGGATTGAATTGCAAATTTATTTTTAAAACTAATTTTACTCTATTTATTTAAATCCTTACTAAGTCCTAATTTTGTGAAACTATTTCTAATTATATTGAAGCCTTTAAATTCAAAATTAACAAATCCTATTTAAACACAACATTGATGACGAAACAAATTCTTATATAGATTGAGGAAACGGGGCCTGCACGGATATTGCAGGCCCATAATTGCAGTGTCCAGACTGCAGGTCCCATGGGACTCAGAGGCTTTTTTACGCAGCCCCTAGGCCCCATGGGGCCTACAGTCTAGACTGGATATGCATTTATGGACCTATAGTGTCCTTACAAGCCCCTAATAGCCATATAGATTTCTATAATGCTACAGAAAGTCCTAGAAGTATTTATTGGCCTTTGCGTGCTCTCTTTGATCTTTAATATATAATTTTTTCTTTGAAATTCTACAATGAATTTGTTGTACAAGAGTTTAAGAAATAGTTTAATATATAGTTGGTTTATTAACTTGGAAACATTGAAATTTAATATGATCTCCAAATGTGGTAATCTGCCTGAACTCTATCCATTTTAGCAAGTAATTACTTAAATGACAAAACGTTGGATTAATTAATTATCCCATGTATGAAATTGAAACCTATTTCCTAATCAACATTTTTCTTTGATAAGTTCTTGGTTGGAATTGCTTATCGAAACATGGGTAATAATAAAAAAGGATGATAAGGTAATAATATACCGAAATTAAAGTAATGAACAACAATTCTTTATTCCTTATTTGATTAAAAAATTTGGTATGCCAATGCATTCTATTTTGATTTTTTTTTATAGATATAAGACTTTCTATTGGATTTTATCTTTATTTTATAAAGTATGCAAATGATCAAGTGTGAATATCTTTTTTCTTGAATAGAATAAGATAGCAGATCAAGACGGTTGATTCAAATTCTTTTAACGGGCTTTGTGAATGTAAAAAATCTTTTCAAAACTCATACGGCATCACATGTGTATAATACTAGTGAGTTAAATGGGTTTAGATGCCATATAAGCAATTTTCCTTCTATTGAGTAATGCTTGTAATAATATGCATGCACATGTGAATAGGAACTGAACATTAACCCCCCCCCCCCCCCCACACACACACAAAACTTACATCAAAATATCTTTTGGTTTCGGCTATCTCAATAATTATCATGCATGGAGATTGCATTATGTGAAATAAAATCATACTTTGGTGGTTTCGAATACTTTGCATAAGCTTTTGGAATATTTACCGTGTCATAGAGAGAAATTAGGTGTCATCATTTTTCACATCTCGTAGCCTAGATTTTTCTTTCTCGACATTTTTATCACCAACAAATCCTGTTCCTGTATGAATATCAATGGACCTTATCCAACTTGATTAAACAACGCACTACCAATATTTTTGACTATAGACAAAGACAAAGTTGTCTGCAAACTATCAACACATAATCTACTGAAAAGAAATTGATTTAGGTACCTCTCAGATTTCTCGGATATTGTAAGGCCACAGCTTCGGAATCCTGACTTGGGTAGAGTAGGAATTTGCTTGGCAGGTAAAAGTTTAGAACCTGCTTCATCAGTGATGATTTTGAGGCCACATTCATTGCACAATGACTCTAACTCCCTCTCCTGAAACAAAATATATACCCTATGATCATCATTGATGGAGAAAACAACAGTCAGTCTAAATCATGATATTATCAAATATAACATTACAGGCTACTTAGAAGGTACCTTAATCATTAGGATTTCAGATAGGTGTGCCAGTGGATAAGGGTGAAGCTTGTATCCGCTGTAATTGATATATGATATTGCCTGGGCACGGACCTTTCCACAAGATAACATGAAAATATTTCAGTTTAGGAGAGAATATTACGTATGAATTTGTTTCATAATACATGATAGTTCCTGTGGATTAGATTTGTATTGAAGCACGGATCCAAACACTTACACAAATAAGGTCACAGACATGGGAACAACAAACGACAAATTAATAAAATCTTGTACATGAGGACAAGGCTATGTTCATGTTTTTTTTATTCAGGAATCACACCAGCACACACAAAACACAAATGCACGTGCACACATGCGTGCGCACACACTAAACAAAATATTATAACATTAGACATATACATACAAGAAGAAAATAACCCTGACAATAAATATCTAGAGAAGTACCTCATTGAGAAGAGGTTCCATAAGAAACAACTGTAGATGAGTTGCCTCGGCTGCTGTAGTACAAAAGAAACGCTTATAGTCGCCCATTCGAAAATACCTGCCAGAACAAGATCGGAGTTGCACTCAAAGTGATATAATAAGTTACACAAAGACAGTAGAGAGAGCATTCAGTCGAAATTGAAACAGAGAATTTGGATTTGTTCATAGCTCTGCCAGAGAAGTACGATAACATGAAAACTTCATAAATGAAGAAACTCAACTGAATGCTAATCAAGGATGTTATACTACCTCAATATAGTCCTACAAAACTGCATTTCCTTTGAATGAAGAACTTGAAAAGGGAGCTCACGAAACCACAAGGAGAGTGAATTCCCCTGTGTATAAAACACAAGTAAACAATTTGAATAAGCATTTTCAAGTTCTATAAAAGAACAACTAATTGATTGAATCACCTAAAGGCCAGAGATTCACCATTGCAGGGATCTTATAACCAAGATGCAGAAGCACATAAAATGAATAGAATTCAGCTTCATTCTTGCTTGTGGAGTTGGACCTTCGGTTAAGTTGATAAATATCAAAAAGAGACAGGAGACATTTCATAAGCTGCTCCATGTTGAGATGACGCAATGAGGAAATATCAGTTTTGCTACCACATCGAGAAAGCTTCTGGTGTGAAAGAATATGGAACTTAATCTGCATGATCATAAAAGATGCCTGAAATGATGTTGGAGCAAAAGGTACGGTAGAAAAGCACACTATTTAGTGTCGTTGAATGTTAAATCAGGGACATGCACATATGGCAACTAAATTTAGTAAGTTGGTAAACATAGAAATCTATTCATAGTCTAACAAATAGTACAACCTATCATCAGAGATATAAAACCATTCTCTCACATTACGTAAGGGTGGGTATAGATAAATGTACAAAAGAATCCAATTAGTTGTACAGCTTGTTGCTTGGATCATTGATAGCTTATTTTAGTTTCCTGACCAAGAATCACGGGAAATGGCATGCCTGCACAGACATGACATGACAAGTTACAGCAGTACATCAAACTTTCTACTATGTACATAATCTAGTACATGTTTTCTATTAACCACTTAAGTGTACACACTTGTAGATGAACATGCATGCATACACACACAGAAAAGTGCTCCTATTAGACTACATAGCCATCTAAGGGCGCAGCATGGATCTTTTTCTTTCATTTCTCAGTCGAGTGTCATATCCTCACTTACATTAATAGCCAACATATTTTATAAATGCCCATTTGAGTTCATTTAAGCCGACCTCTAGCCATCATTCTGTCATTAACTACTTGTTTGTTACTTCTGCATTGCATATTATCACCATATGTTGCCTCTATCCAAACCATCTGAAACAGTTCTCATTTATCCACTATGGGTGCTCTAATGAGACAAACTCTCAACATAAGCTTTGCAAGAAATCCGAGGTGGGGGAGCTGTCCAATGGATGAACCAACTAGATATCTTGATCCTCACCTTAATTTAGTCTTAAGAATGGGAGGTAAGTGGTTTACGCTTATAACATATGCACCAAAAGGTTTCTCAAATATGAAAACCATTTTAGCCATTGAAAAAATTGTATCATTTGAAGCACAGGTAAAAAGTGGCCAAACCACTTGATCTCTTATTATAAAAATAATTTTGGGATTGTAAATCAAGATTAAAAGTGGAACATTTATAGGATGGCTCACCACAGTTCTACGAGGTGTGTTTCATAATGAGGAAGCAAGGCCTGCAATGTGACGATGTCACACCAAGATCCTACTGTGATGTTGATATGGCGTTGCCTTCATATAATTTGCTGTGATATATACCTCATTACCTAATGGTTCAGTTAGGTCACATCAAGAGAATTAATAGACCACACAATTTGGTTCTGCCACATCAATAACATTGTAGGGTACAACTAACAGTAGGCCCTATTTTTTTTCCTTTCAGACACAAGCTTCTGTGCATACATATTGCTTCAGGGTTATGGTTAAATTCCATGACGAGAGACTATCAAACTATTCAAGTTCAGCCAGCTGATCAAAACAATACCATCTCACCATCAATACCTTTTCCCAAGAGAACAGGGTTAGCTCCAGCATGACTCCAAGTTGAAAAAGGTTCACAGAGATATTGAAAAAATTATCTACAGCTAGCTGTGCAGAGTGTTGGTGTTGGCACCAAATTCATGGTCAAGATAAGTGATGAAAAGAGAGGGGAATTCAATATAATGCTATTAAGCCAGTTGGAGGATAAGGGGTAAAAAAACCCTCATACCATCACGCATATAAACCATTGTATTCATCAAGTATTCATACACAAATAAAAGTTAGAAGGAGAGAAGAGTGTGGGGGTGGAATGAGAAGCTTGCACTTTGTTTATGGGTTGAACAACATTGCAACAGCTCGGTGCAAGAAGATGTTTATCAAACTCAGTTTCTCAATGCACTGAACAAACACTATGTTTAGTATAGGGTGTTAGAAAGTCAATTAGTGAAAGAGAAATTTATTTTGAGCAAATACAAAAGGTAAAAGCATACTAAAAAGTGAATTTCCATGATCATCCACAGGTAAAGTTACACTTGTTGAAGATAAGAAAACAGGAGGCAAAGTTTCAGATAATTGGTATGCATATTTGGGCGTGTTACAGTTAAGGGTGCATAAATCATCAAGAGAGAAGCTGTACCATTTCTTCATACATATATACTGCTCGGCTGTCAACAATATTTTGCATGCCAAGATCTTGTCTGATGGACCTTGTTCTATCAAAAACAAAATCATGAACTACTTCAAACGGATGGTCTGAAGATTCCATTAAGTTCAGAAGATACTTCAATGTCTTTTGCAACACTGATGAAGGTCGTAGATCTGACGCATGCACATGCTTGATTGAGATAGTTCTGCAAAACTAAAGCACAAATATGAAAGATTAATAAAGGAAAGATGAAGATATGTCAGGTCAACCTGACATGCCATCAACATTCACAAGAAACGTAAACATCAACCTTCATATCCTAGACTAAGTGGTTTCACTTAGTACCGGAAAAATGGCGAAATGGAATCACTCTTAGAATGCAATGTCGACCACATGTCGGTATGGAATCACTCTTCGAGTGTATTTTACTAATAATCATCGTATGGATTCGAAATATTATACTTTGCGAAATCGAGTTCAAATAAGGCTAGATCTAAATTTCTAACAAGTGATATATAATATTAGTTTTTTGTACCAAATTCATGACCAAGGCTTTTCAAGCTATTAGATCCAAGAGAGGTCAGAATATATCTTCGGTGTTTACCCTTGAATGCTTGCAGCAGCAACCATTAATCAAATCAGGTCTGATTATCTAGTTTTGTGGTGAGATAAGATGGTGGCGGCAAGCACAACTCGAGCAAAGCTGGTAGCTGTTTTGGACAGAAAAGACAGCCTTGGTTCAGATCCACCAGAACTGGTTGTTAGGAGATAATGATTTGTATAAAGGGGCTTCTTGATGGAGGAGACGCGGGTGAAGGCAGCGACGAATTGCGACAACGATAAAGGTGACGGCTTGGAAGGTGTCCTTGACTCTTTTGCTTAGATCTGATCTTAATGGCTAAGGATGATGATTGACAACATTGTACGATGTTATATTTGGATTTATGGTTCGAGGATTTATGTGGAGTTCAAAGAAATTTGAAATGGAGAAATAGTTAGCGTAACGGTTAAGGCCTCATACCCAACCTACCAACCTTGAGCACTATAAACAATTTGGCAAGGTCGAGCAATTAATTAGTAAAAGCAACTATAAACAATTTGGCAAATTCAGAAATTAATGACGTTGTTTGATACTTGGTAAATGCAACTATAATATTTGGGATATATTTTTTAGTAATTAATGATGTTAAATAAACTATAACCCAATAACCTATTGATAAACCCACTAACCTATTGATAAACCCACTAACCCATCAACAAATTTAACACTGGAACCCTATTACCGAAATGGTAATCCTTGTATAGCTCGGTACCGAGCGATATTGGTATCGGCTCTCGATCGGTCATTTTTTAGATTGGAATCAACCATATTAGATTGGGATTGACTCTGATTTCAAAACATGAGTAAACGAAGATGGCTGATGAGGGAAGTCAAGAAAGTCCTGTTGGTTGGTGCAAACAAGACCATTCCACTTGCGTTTGTTAACAACCCTATTAGAAAGTATCCATAACGGTATACACTTCTTAAAATGAATATGGTGAGATGGTTAAGGATAAGATTGCAAACAATAATACTTCAATGTGACAATGCCAAAGTAAGAAGGTGTGTAACTACAGCGTCTACAATGTTGCAGGAAAAACTATATTACACTGGCTAATAGCTGAGGAAGATGCCTCGCTAAAGCATGTGCTTCGAAGTGCAAAGAGAATTGCACAAAAAGTTGTAAGATTTGGGCAAAATAGCAACTATTCATATGTTTGAGCTTTATCCTAAAGGCAAAATTCCAAAACACCATGGCTCGATTGACAGAGTACCAACGAGAGCTTTTAAAAGCAGAGAATATTACTTAATTACCTTGAAGTCAAATTGCATGCATGCTACAAATGTTATCATGGTATGCTTTCTGAGTGGTCTTTTAGCTGGAGAAGAAGTATGTTAAACTTCATAGTTGTTAAATATCAGGTACTACTGCAGTCCAATAGCATTTTATGATTATATGAACTAGTATTTTGCACGTGCGCTGCAAGTTAAGTGCAATAAAAAAAGATTTATGTAATTAAAAAAGGATATGTAAGGAATTTGTTACTGAGATAAATTTATGTAGTTAGTTATTGTAAGAGATGTATGGGGATAGTTGCGGTTACAATTTAGATTTGATTTATATATATTTTTTTTATTGAATTTCTCTTGCAAATAAATTAGATAGCAAAAGCTCTAAATCAATTTCAAAATTGGAGAACCCTGCCTTTTGCACTATAATAGAGAAGATGACCACTAATAAACAACCACATCCATATTGGTAACATATTGTGACACTAATACATTCTATATGATACAAGATGGCGGAAAAAGTCAAAGAGGCTACCGTAGAAATTCAAATAGCATGCATGGCTTAAATGCTATGAGGATATTGCAGTGGTCTTTCATTGTAAAGTTTTTAAAATAAAAAGAAAGGGAATTATATAATACAATGTGTAAAATTCATGGTTAGTCAACAAGAAGAACACAAAAGCAACCAATTAACCCTAAGAACACACTTTATCTCATCGATGTAGAGGTGTATGTATACATATATCAAATATATGATAAGGTTGCATACATGCACAAGCCAACGGGTATTAGATAAGATTAGATTAAGCTGCTCAAACCCAGAAACTTTATATTCTCCTCTGATAGCATTAATTACCTTTTTTACAGCAATACTTGGAGAAGTTTTCCCATTATTTCCATTTAACCTTTCAAACACTGACAAGTCTCTGAGTCGCTCTCGTTGGGTCCGCTCCTTTGCTGTAAATAATATCAAATCAGTATGAAAGTCACATAATCAAACAACGCCTATTCGTCATGATGAAAGCTTTCAGGAAAAGAAGCACAAATGAATTCGTTTTTGGTATTTAAAATCGTTAAAGTCATCCCATAACTGTAATGCATACCATTATCTGTGTCTTAGTCAACGGTGAGCTTTCACTGCTAAACCAAAAATATGTGCACTTATAAGTTCTCGCCATTTGAGGGAAAACGAACTCGGCAATAATATATATATATATATATATATATATATATATATATATATATATATCACGCTGGACAGGAATTAAAACTAAAAAACATATCAAATTTTGGGTGTGTGTTAAACTAATCGGTGCTCTAGTTGATGGTGTAGCAAGGACTGGTGGGGAGACCTAAACGAACATGGATAGAGACAGTTAGAACGATATATTAATGATCAATTTAGATGACAAGACGGACCACTAATAGAGCAGAATGGAAGAAATAGATTCACCTAAACCTCGCATGCAGATTTGTGAGAAAAGCAGCTCATGGATGCCATTCCATACATATTCTTGATTTTTCCATCTCATAATTAACTGCATGACAGTATCCTTCAAACCTCTCCTATCAGTATTGTACGAAACATGAAATCTCCGCAGACGAGATGTTCGACATCTTGCCATCTATATTCAGTTGGTTTTCCCAATTCAAGATTTTTATGTTCAATTGAGGTTCATCATAAGCTCCAAAGTAGTTGAATTAATTTCAAGTTAGAGGAAGTAGAGAGCAAAGTAAGTACCTGGGCACATATCAGGGCAAGTTCCAACGAAATTAGGGACATCTGAGATCAGATCTGCTGCTGAGCTCCCTTCTTCTTCGTTGCCTTTTGTTGTACGAGATCTCCAAGGGGAAGAAGAAGAAGAAGAAGCGTAGCTTGTCGTCGATGGCTGAAACCCTAACTCTTTGCGGCTCCTGATGCTGCTGCTCTTCTCCATGTATCTCTATCTCTCTCCTCTTTGGGGAAAATGATGATGAATGTAATACTGTTGCAATTAAGATAATAAAAAGGGCTTACTTTAGGCCCCTTAAAATTTGTATGGTTAAATAAGCCCCAAAGCCCAACCGCGGCCTCCTCACGCCGCGTCTCCGCGCTTTGCAGCAACGGTGTCACAGCCGCGTCGGAACCATGCCGTACCCTCGCCGTCAACCGTCGGAGCCGTGTCGAACCGTGTCATACCGGCGTACGAACCGCATCGGAAAAGAGTCGCAGCCGCTTCGGTAGCGTGTCGAAACCGCGCCAGAAAAGTGTCTCAGCCGCGTCGAAAGCGCGTACAAAACGCATCGAAACCGCGTTGGAAAAGAGTCGCAGCCGCTTCGGTAGCGTGTCGAAACCGCTTCGGAAACGCGTATGAACCGTGTTGGATTTCCGTCATACCCGCGTCGAAAAGAGTGTGAACCGTATCGGAGCCGCGTAGAAACCGTGTCAAACTCGCGTAGTAACCGTGTCATAGCCTCGACATAACCGCGTCCGCGTCGAAACCGCGTATCGCCCGTGTTGCCGCTGAATCGAAGCTGGAGCCGGCTGCTTCGATATTTTTTCTCGGCTCTAAGAATGAAGATGAATCTAGTTACCACATGAGCCACATGAATTTATTTAGATAATAAAATCAATTCTCTTTCAAGAAAAATTTATCAAACCTTTTTTTTTTAATTTGTTCCTTCTTATTTTTCTTTTCTATTTTTTATTATGTTTTATCATCCCCTTTATTCCTCTCACGATTTTTCTCCCCGTTAAATTGAAAGTTTATCCTATATTGACCACCAAATTTTTGTTATTTGAAAATACACCTCCAAACCAATGTATATTGAAAAGAGAGATACTTTTCATACCCATTTGGTAGAATCCGCTTCATCTACAAGGTCTGCTATTTATTTATTTTTATTTTTTTGAATCAACCCCCTTCAAAGATCGAACTTGCGTCCTCTCACTGGCAACTCCTTGTTGCACTTGCATCCCCTTCAATGGATTCCACCATCATGGTAGGAAAACCATTCCTCTTTTTCTATTGGACAAAAAGTCTCTCAAGTTGTCTCGGATATTGAAAAAGGTCTATTTGTCAAATAAACTCAGCCAAGATTAGGAACAGTTAATCTCAAAGGTGAGCTCAAGTTTCTTCCATCTATACAGTTTGCTGATGATACAATATTGTTATGTAAAGCTTGTGAAAATGAAATCCACTCTTTAAAACCGATTCTATACATCTTTGAAGGTATTTCTGGTTTAAGAATCAATTTTCATAAGAGTTCTATGTTTTACTTTGGTTAAATAAATATAAATAAATAAAAAACTTCTTTTGGGCTTGCATCTCCATCCTGGGAAAGCTCAAAAGAATCACTGGCAACTCCTTGTTGCTGAGTTTCAATCCAAACTTTCTAATTGGGAAGGCAAATTTTCACCAATCAAAGCTTTGCTTATCATGATATAGTCTGGAACAATTCAGCTCCTCTTAAAATCAGAATATTTGCTTCGTTATTGGTCCAAGACAGAATTTTAACTAAGGAAAATCTTATTAAATGGGGGTGGTATGAGAGTGCAGCCTGTGTTTTTGATACTTGTATGATTGAAATTCTGAAGTAAAATCTTTTACAGTGGGCACTAAACAAATGTGGCAACTTCACAGAGTTTTTTTGCTCCTTCTCTGGTTTCTTTTGAAGCTGAATGTTCCCTATTCTACTTTCCTTGAAATCTTTTTTCATGCCGGCTTCCTAAAAACTGTTTTCATGCTCCAGGCTTTTTTGATCCAGGTGGCAGCAAGTCACTATTTTTAATAAAACTACTCATGGTTGTATTACTGCTTTATTACCAGCATTATCGTTTTTTGAGTTGCCTGGTGCTGCTGATGCTTTGTTACCAACACAAGTTTGCTTGCAAGGAGAGAAAAGAAAACTGAAACTTGAGATGTGCATATTAAGAGACCGCGAGGGTAACAGAGAAAGTCCGCAAAAATAACAAGTGCCGGATAAATTGAGATCTAGGATTCATAACTATTTTTGTTCTTTTATAAATTTTTTTGTATGGGACGGGCTTGTTAAAGACCAGCTCTTTCGTCGAAAAAATAAAGATTAGGAATAGTTAACGACCAAAATTACTTTACATCTTTGTTCGCACTCGATAAACCCTACTCCCAAGCAGGTCCAAGCATTTCTTTTTATCTTTTTCATACGATTAACATCCTCATCGAGCCGTAATCTTTGGACTGAGCTTGAGTTGTAGGATATATGTCAATTCACACCTTTATTGTTATAATTAAAATTGTTGGAGGTGTGATATAATCAGAGGTTTTTTCATCGAGAGATTTTGAAGGTTTTTTCAAAATACAAAGATTTGGAGGATTTGGGAGACCTATATCTAAAAAACAAAATGAAAACTTTGGCAACAAAAGAAAAGAGTCCGAGGCCGATCTAAGAATTCTTTATTGCACTTGTGAAATGTACGATGGTCATACCTATCATTATTTCCCATAATTTTCCAGTTCAAATGTACCTTCTTGGAAAAATGAATGAATAAAATTTAGATAATTAACGATTATATTTAAAATACCATTTTTTCAAAAAAAACAGAAAAAAAGTTAATGAAAACTCTTGGAGAAAAAATTTAAACAAGAATTGATTACCGAAATTCACCAGATCAATTGAATTTCTGAATTCATGCAACCGAAGAGAAATGATTAAATAAAACCTAAATATCAAAGATGAATCATTATTTTACTACAAAAGGCAAGGAACCCGTGACTCCCTGCTTTCCAAAGGAGGGTAACGGGACGCGATGAGGTCCGCAATGTATTCGTAGTGAGAAGCACACTTCTCGATATGAATAAACGTCATTGCATGTAGCAGTGTATAGAAAATAAAGAGTACACCATCAACCATAACATTTATTACAATCAAAGCCTTCAAAACATGAGGCATACCACCTTGGTCTCTAACCCATTGAAATCCTGTTGCAGTCTCCACTGGATGGCGAGACACATATATAGTCATCGGCTGATGACTCAGAGAATCGGGATCTACGTTTAGCTTCCCCATGATACTAAATTACGAGGTCGTTGATGAGGATTTTCTACGTCCTAATTTAAATACCGCAAGTGCACATCGTATGATTGTAGTACCAATGCAACAAACAGGTCGATTCAGAGGGAGGATGGGATTTTTAATTAAACTCGGGCGAATTAAAACAATTATTGTGAATGAGATTACTAATTACTAGTTAATAAAATAAAGCAACTTAAACTAAGATTTTTAGAAAATAAATTAGATAAAATAAATATACCTAAGGATTGAATCCCCTAGATCTATTCATGAATCAATCAAACTATTTATGTTCTCTCAATTTTTACATCCTATAGCACTTATAGGTCTATAGTTGTAAGCATAAAATATTCGTATATCACAATGACCGATCAAACCCTAAGAAAAGCATAAATTATACGATTTTCGATATACTCTATCAATTACACCAATCTCTATAATTATTCTAGGATATAATTCTTTCTAGTTTAGCATTAACCTAGTCTGAACCTTCCCCTAAATAGATCTCATACTTGTTATCGTAGAGATCTACCCGAGTTTATCGATTAGTAAGCATAAACCCTAAAATAAATAGATCAAACCTAATTTATGTTAATCATCTTATCCTCTGCTTTCCCTAGAATTATCTTTATGGTTGTTAATCATAAATTCTAACCTAGTTTATCAGTAGGGATTTTCTTAAGATTAAATTAACACAACTAGATCTGTATTAACACATATAGAAAACAAAAGCAATTAAAATCAATGCATGATAAACCTAAGTTCATCAATCTAGATATTTTAAGATTATGTGTGTGGGGGTAGTTATGCTCACGCGTCTTCAATTGCATGGACGCATATGCCACCACTCTACCGTGCTAATGTATGTAAAACACATCCAAGCCCTTTCCCTGAGGCATCGCGGGGGATATCGAAGCCCCTAGATCTATCAGGGCCAGTGAGAACAGGTGCGACTGTCAGCCTCGACTTCAACTTTGGGAAAGCTTGCGTACAAGCCTCGGACCACACATACTCCATGTCTTTCCAAGTGAGGCTAGTTAACGACTCTGTGATCTTAAGGAAGCCCTTGATGAATCAACAGTAGCAACCGGCAAGACCCAATAAAATTCGGATTTCTGTAACTGCTTTTGGAATGGGCCAATCTCGGACGGTTGCTATCTTGGAGGGGTCCATAGAGATACCCTCAACCGACACAATGTGTTCTAGGAAAGCGACCCGATCCAACCAGAACTCAAACTAGCTATATTTAACGTACAACTTGTGTTGCCGCAAGGTCTTTGACACCCTGCGCAAATGCTCCGTTTGTTCTTCTCTGTTCTGCGAGTACACTAAGATGTTGTTTATGAAGATTACGACGAACTTGTTGAAGTGCTTGTAGAAGACTTGGTTCATCAGGTTCATGAATATGGCAGAAGCATTGATTATCCCGAATGGAATCATGAGGAACTCGTACTGCCCATACTTGGTCCTGAAGGCCGTCTTCGAAACGTCAGACGTCTTGACCTTGACCTAATGATAGCCAGACCTGAGATCAAGCTTAGAGAACACTTGTGACCCACCCAAACCGATTGTCGCATCCTGCTTCCCAAAAGATGAGGAGTGAGAGCGGACGAGACCCGCAACGTATTCACACCGAAAAGCACTCCTTCTCGATACGAATACGCTAAGCGTATGTATAAATAGTAAAGGAAAATATAGTACAAGAATTTAAAGCTTATAAAATATCCAACAATATTTATTACAAATTCAATAACGCAAGAGTCCTACTAAAAAAATAAATATTCATCAAGCGAATAAGCAGTTAATGATTATTGGTTTTGAACAGAAGGCATACAGAAACCTGAAAAAGTAACAACCTAGAGCTATACTTGGATAGAAAATTGTTCAAAGTCCTTCCCAGTTGGCTCAATCTCGTATTGAGCCTCTTCACCTGCTCTAGTGTCGTCTGACGACATTTACAAAAAAGAAGAAAACATGCGAAATGCCCATCAACGAACTAACGCTCGGTAAGTCTTCTAAAAATCCAATAAAGATAATGAAATATGATATTAATATAAAACAAAATCAACTCAATAAATAGCAATAAAAAACAATGTAAGCTCATGTAAAAAGATATTGACGTATATATTTTTAAAGCCATGTTTTATTTTTGTACGAATCGAAACAAGAATAGGGCATGCAATATCGTGAATATTCCGTTCGTCATGTCGAAACATCATATGAGGATTCTAGAGGTGGCCCCCGTGAATTCAAGAGATGACCCCCTCCCTCATGACATGACACTTTGTTTCACGTAGCACTTAGTTCCGCATACAATAGCATTTACCGCCTTCTCGATATACGACTCTATTTCTTTTCCAACTCCCCATTACCCTATGTCAAAAACGGTTTACTATATGAAGCATGAATTTTCTATAAACAAGAGTTAACCAGTAATATGAATCAAGTATCAATCACATATAGAGAAGTAATCATGTAACAAGTATCTCATGCGAAAAGTAAACCGATATAACTTGTAAAATTTCATAAAACATGAATAACTACTTGGGAAAACTATATGATGAAAACATGCAATAGTCACATAATTTCAGTAGGAAAATATGATAAGAGTTTCCGTAAAATATAAATATACGGACAAGGAAAACTTATAGAATTGTGCAAATTGATATAACAATCAATTTACCGAAGCCTTAACTCATAGATCGAGACCCCGATCGACTAAAAATTCCTACAGCATCTCAAAAAAGACCTTTTGTTGTGACGAAAAATTATAAGAGAGGGAGAGAGGAAAAATTTATTTATAAGACTAGGAATTAGGGTTTTGAGATGAAGGGTTAGGATTAAAAACGATTAGATCTAATGGTTTAAAGAGAGGTTTTCATAAAAAAATAGGTTTGTTTTTTTAAAAAATCTTTAATTAAGATGAAATCTGATTAAACTCTTAAAAATACTTAAGAAATAATCTTATCTTTTCAAAAACTTTTTAATAAATCTCTTAATCTTTTCTTTTCTTTTAGAAATACCAAAAATGATTTTAGAAATTATTTTCTCTAACAAAATATATTTTAAATTAAAGATAAACAAAATCTTTTTCTTTAAAATACTAATAATTTTTTTTATATTGAAAATCCTTTTCTAAAGATTCTCTTTTCAAAAATCCCCTTTATCAAAATCTAATAAAATTTAAAATCATGATTATTTAAAAAAAAACAATTCCTTCTCTTCTCTTTCAAAATACTAGCAAATCAATTTTATCTTTTCAAAAATCAAAAATTCTCTTTTATTAATTAAGAAACAAAAATAATAAGATTAAATTCAAACAAAATTTTATTTATTTCAAAACGGGCATGGTCGTTACACTGATCAAATAGGTCATCGATACGAGATAATGGATACCTATTCTTGATGGTGACCTTATTCAACTTTCTGTAGTCGATGCACATGCGGTGGGTCACATCCTTCTTCTTCACTAAAAGAACCGGTGCACCTCAGGATGAGACACTAAGCCTAATGAGTCCTTTTTGCAAGAGGTCATCTAGTTGGGTTCTGAGCTCTTCTAGCTTGGGAGGTGCCATCCGATATGAAGCCTTGGAGATTGGATAAGTGCCAGGCACCGAATCTATTGCAAAGTCTAGAGCACGATCGGGTGGCAAACCTGCTCATGGAACATATTTTCAAATTCTGTAAAATCCTTTTCGCCTCTTTAATAACACCAATAAATAATTTTTACCTTTTCCAAAATTCTTTACTCTAAAAAAATTCTTTTTAATAAATTCTTCTCTTAAATTTTTTTTCCTTTTATTATTCATGAAACGAAAACAACAAAAATATTAATTTAAACTTAAATTTTATTTATTTAAAAACGGACACGTTCGTCATTAACCCAACTAATTAACCAAAAGAGGATCAGACTACTGGTATTTTAGCATTGTTTCATTTTGTTCTCGCTTTGAGAATCTGTTTACTTTTTAGTAGGTATTAATATAGTTAGATGATTTGAGTCTATAAAATTGCATTTGGTTTTGGAATTGATGGAGACTGAGATCTTCTTCAGATGCTGCCCTCCGTCGATCTGGTAGCGGACGTCTTGGACGGTTGAGATTGACTTTGGAGGTTGTCTCCTAAAACGTGCGGATTTCAATTGGTTGAGTTTGGTGTGGAAGCCGAGCTACCTGCAAAGAAGTCCCGGGGTGGCTGTACCACCGAGGACCCTCCGATGATCAAGTTAGTGCCGAGGTATTTTGGCAGAGTAGCGGCGTATTGGAGAAATTGGCTTTACCTGAGTCGTCTGAGAGAGGGGTTTTAATAGTGGTCGCATGGAGCGAGCAGGCGCGAGATCTTCGCCTTCGGTTACGCCCTTGATGTTACGCTTGCGTGAATGACGGGATCCCCTCATTAATGGCGGGATACGCTCATTAATGGGGGGATGCGCCAGTGTGGGACGCGGGACGTGGACGGCGGATATCTCGCTTTGGCGAGACACGCGGGGCCGTTGCGGAAACGCAGAGGCCTCACGCTCTCGTTTGACCGGGAGAACTGGGGAGGCTTAGCTCGGTGTGAGCTCGGAGACGAGCCGGGAGGCCGAGGAAGCTTAGCCCTGCAATTGCTCGGAGACGAGCACAGGAAGATGGGCGTCAGTTGGGCGGCTAGGTCGCTCTTGGATAAGAGGCGGAGTGTAAGCTCGGGAATGGACCGAGGAAGGTAATCAGTTCTCCACGCTGATTTTACCTCCGCAGTCCTCCAGGAGGCACCGAGCTGTCGCGGATGACACGTCATTCGCCACGTGTCGTGATATGAGGGATTCCCATTTGTGAGCATCATCAGGAATCAATAAGGAGATGATTTTAAATAGATGTGTGTTATGATATGCTTCAATTATCTGTTATTCTATTTTCTTTTCATTTTTTTAACCAACAATCCAAGCTTTAATAAATATTGAAAAACAAAACGAAAACTTGCACCGGTTTCAACTTTATAACATTTCTAATATGATTGAAATTAGAATCGAAGTTGCCAACACTGGTTTTAAATTAGTCTTAACAAAAAAAATAATTAAGCACGATGAGCACCAGAACACAAACGTGACAAGTTGGGAGGTCTTAATAGTAAGAAAATCATGAGGTCGATGTTAGTAGTTAAATATTGTGTCTTTTTTTTTAAAAAAATGTCTTTATTTCTTAATTAGATATTCTTCATGAAAATAACAACTATGGAGTGCACATAAACCTGAACAATGATTCATCGGTAGAAAATTACGAATATATCATGATGAGGGCAAGATTAAAGGATCCTATAAGATTTATACAAATTTTCACTACTACAAATGTGCCCAGTAATAATGGTCATTTCATCACGGTTATAACCGTGACCATATTATGGTCACGGTTATAAAAGATTTGGTCACGGTTCAAACCGCTACTAATAAAAAAATGGTGAGCCCCACAACTGAAGTTAAAACCCCAAATCTCATCCCATTCCCCCCTCCCCACCAAATTTTCACCAAGCGCCAAAAATCGTTGCCGCTGCCTCTTCCGCCGCAGGAGATGCCTACCGTCACCGCCGTGGCCATCCCCTTCGAAGCCCTAGCCTCCCCGGTCGAGCTCATCGTCAAAGGCCCAGACCCGATCGAGCTCGTCATCGCCGTCATCGAAGCTAGGTCGTCGTCGAAGCTTGCCATCGTCGAAGCTCGCCGTCGTTGTCTAGAGGTAAGTAAAATTGATTAGGATTAGGATAATTTTAAATTTTTTTGTTTAATTTTAGTTTTAATTTCTGCCCTAGGCCGTCGTCGAATTTGATCGAAACCCTAGATCGTCGCCGTCGTCGTTGAAAATCGTTGTAGACATCAAGTGCTAAGTTTTAATTTTTTTTGGTTTAATTTTTTATTTTTGTAGAATACCCAATTTTTTTGTTTT
Source organism: Agapanthus africanus (assembly GCA_030015575.1). NCBI lineage: Eukaryota > Viridiplantae > Streptophyta > Magnoliopsida > Asparagales > Amaryllidaceae > Agapanthus > Agapanthus africanus. The sequence goes on along the minus strand of JASDDO010000031.1, from coordinate 104,076,351 downwards.
TATTTGCTGCTGCTGTTGTTGCTGATGCCGTTGTTGCTGTTATTGTTGATGATGTTATTGTTGGTGTTGGTGTAGTTGTTGATATTGGTGGTGATGTTGTTGGTGTTCGGGTAGAGTTAGGTTTTGGGTTGTGTTAGGGATTACGGATAGAAATAAGGTTAGGGTTAGGGATTGAGTTGGAGGTTGGGGTTAGGATTAAGGTTAATTAGGGTTAGGGGATAGGGTTAAGAATAATTTATGGTTTATTGTTAGGGTTAGTGTTAGGGTAATATAGCAAATTTTTGTTGGTAATTTAGTGAAAAACAACAACAGTTAAAGGGTATTTCTGTTGAAAAACAACAATAGTTAAGGGTATTTTATTGTAAATAAGTAACATTGTGCAGATTGGGGGGTTTTTTATTAAAAAATTTAATGATAGTTCAGTGAAAACAACAAACGTTAAGAGTATTTTAGTGAAATTTATAGTAATTTAGTTAATTTACTAAGATGAATCGTTTAGTTAAATTTTTAAGGTGGTTTAGTGAAAAACAATAATAGTTAAGGGTATTTTAGTGAAATTCTTAGCAATTTAGTTAATTTAAGGCAGTATAGTGAAAACCAAGAATAGTTAAGGGTATTTTAGTGTAATTTAGTAAAATGGAAGAAATGGGTTGCTTAGGTGTGTGCATGTATGTGTGTGCGCGCGCATACACACACACATACATGCACACACACAAGCGCGCACGCGCACAATCACAAACACACACACACACCAACCCCAAGCCTAAATCCAAAATCTTAAACTCGATTAAGAAAATCCTTAACTTTAAAAAAATGTACCTTAAACCAAAAACTTCGAAACCTTGAAATTGATACGTAAACGTAAAACCAATTCAAATTAAATCGAAAACTAAGTGTATGAAACTTGATGATAATATGAAATTTTCATATTCTCATCGATAATCATATGCGAAAATCAAAACACGACTTAGTTCCCGTCTATCGGTTAACATACGTGCAATGTTCGTTGTGACATAAAACTACACGAAAGTTGTTAAATATCGGACGGTATCGTTCGATTTCTAACAACTGTCGCGTAGTCTATGTGACGAGAATTAATATTCAATCGTATGATAACCGATAGATTTGTCCCGTATGGATAAGTTAGGAATGTATAAAGCAGACACCTGCATTCACTTTTGTTTTTCATTCGTTTCGAGATATTTCGTCGGTACCTTTCCGCTAGTTCTCCGTGTACAACGATAGATTAGATGCTCATTTCAATATTGTTTGACAACATTGAAATGATCATCTTTTCTATTATAGTGTACTCGGAGAACAGCGGGGAGGTGCTCCTGGAATTTTCTCGAAACGGATGAAAGTACAAATGAATGAGTGTATGCTTTATATATTCTTAATAGGATATGTGCCTTACCCCCGACAGCCGCTACCCTCAACATCCAATATACTTAATATCATCATTATCTTTCTTGGAAGAAGAATCCAACTCCCTACCTATGAGCATTTGCTCTCGGTCCTTGATAATCTTTATAGCTAAATCATCAATTGAAATTTAAATTAACCAAGTCGTCAATTAAAGCTAGTACCAACGCTTCTTAGTATCCCGTCTATCGCTTATCTGTCAAGAAATCTTAATCCGATGCGTCTTGTCTATAGGAACCTTGTTTCGTCCGGCTGTTCCAATATAGCATTCCCGTACCTCTATAACAGGAGTTGGATGTACATCGATGCTACCTCGAGAGTTAACCGCTTTTTCGTTGAAGGTGTTAGGTTTTTCACCGATTTTGCCTATGCACGTCTTAGGTTACCAAAAGAGCATGAAATCTATTGTCCTTACTCTAAGTGTATAAATAAGCGATTGCTCAAGAAATCGGAAGCTGGGTTACACATCGTGAGATACAGTTTCGTTAGAGATTATACTACATGGGAACTTCATGGAGAAAAAGTCGTTGTAACGGGAGACGAGGCATGGGTGCAAGGGACAGAAAATGAATTCATCGAAACAAAAACCGCATAGTGGCAAGGGATAGTAGAAGAAGAAGAGGAAGAGGAATGACAGTTTGAAGAAGATGAAACCGTCTAAGAAAATGATGTTGTATTCATACCGATCGATGATATGGATGAGCTTATAAATGCCGCTGGATTTCCTTATGATACGGAAAGCACTGGACCCTCGTTATTGGAGAAGTACAATGTTGACTCTAGGATCCAGCTATATCCAAATTGCAAAGGGTTTTCAAAACTATCTTTTTTTGTACGTCTCTTCCAGATCAAGTGCAAGAATAGATGGAGTGACCAGTCTTTCATCGATCTCCTAGAACTGCTGAAAAGAACTGCTGAAAGAAGCTTTTTCCAACAGAAATGAAGTTCCACCGAGATGGTACGAGGCGCAAAAGATAATCACAAATATCGGCCTGAAGTATCATAAGATACATGCATGTGAGTGTTGGGTTACGGCAGCGTCCCGGTCATCAATCTGTAACCAAATGCGGAACAAAATTTATAAAACTTGGCGCTACCACAACCAATTACCCGGATCTACCCATAAGCCCTAGATAACAAAACATGCAAAGGTTTTAGAATGGTTATACCGAATAGATCAGTGTCCTTCGGTCTTCAACCATCATCCCAAGCTCTTAGGGGTTTTCTTGATCAAGCTTAATCTCCGGTCTCCCTCCATCGAAAATGATCCACCCGAGAGTCTATGCAATGAGCTCCAACCTCATATCCGAGGCAACTAGGGCACCTAGATCGCTGCTCTAGATACCGTAGATGAAGTAGAGAGTGATGAATGATTAATTTGTCTCAAGATACCCAAGAATTCTCAACTTATGAGAGGGTTTGGGTGGAGCTAGAGGAAGAAGGAGATGCCATTCGAATGAGGTGTTGAGAGCAACTCAAGAGAGAGAAAAGAAAATGAATAATGGCTTGTGTTTTTGTTTGTTGTGTGAGTGTGATAAGAAATAATGAAACCATCACATAAATGTCCATGTCTCCAAAATATCTTAGTCAACAAAAAATATCTCAAGTCAACACAATCTCACAACAAACAAAAACCCTAAGCATGCTAGAATGGTAACCATGTGTCACTAATTAGCCATGCCACAAAAATGCAATAAACACATCATCCTACACCTTAATAACCTTTTAATCCAAAAATGTCTAAACCATGATGATGTGTAATCTTTTAAAAGTATTCTTGTAATAAATTACAAGAATACCCCTCAACTGTATATACATACACGCATCCGTATTCCGAAGAATATGAATACAAAGAGACAAAAATAATCCAACAAATATAATACTAGGATCCGGTTTAAACCAAAGCCCACTAGTATTATCCGCCCGAACATCATCCGTGCACAAGTACACGTATGTGATCAAACCCTGCCGTAAAACCATACAGCCTCTACATCGTTTCGCCCGAAGCAGGGAAACCCTCTGTGTGGGACTCTAAAGACTCGTCAATACACTGGCAGTGGGTTTTACCATAAGCACGTCAGCGGTACTAGCTGTACGTAACGGCTACCCAGATATTAAGCGAAAGGGAGGCCGACGAGCAAACTCATCCTGAAACCCTACCGAGCCTGACAGTGACAATATCCGTACAGTCCGGTCCGTTCGTCCATGAGTATCGCATATCGAGTCTAGGGGGTGGATAAAGTCAGACTCCTAATAACGCGACATTTAGTGTCGGTATGAAGCCTACCACCACCTGAGAAACTACTGATCCGAATCAATAATTCTCGACTACCTTGGCCAAGGATTTCTGGTGATGGCCACCCATGCACACCGCGACATCAACCCCCAATACCGGGAGAGACGAATCCCCTGACGATCCGCTCACTGCCTCCATGTGGCTCGGGACTGTTCCCAACTAAAACCTGTTTGCACGACTCCTTTCAGCCATGGTAGGGTATTAATCAAAGCACTCACACGAGACAAATGGCGATCTCAGGTCGATAGACTAACCTGTACACATGTCACCACAGAACTGCTATCTGACAATAGGTATAATAACAACTAGCATGTTCCCGACGAGTCTGTCCAGTGTACTCATAACCCAATGAGCACCTGTAAACATCTTAGGTGAACCAATTAATACCAATGGCTTGTGAGACCGGCCACTGCCCCTCGTCGGGGTCTCGATCAGTATACACTAGTCTACTCTTTGAGTATCGATGCCCTGTCTCGAAACTCCCATGACTAGGGACATTTTAAGGATGTGCTTATAGACCACCCAACTCTCACATATATGATCACCATCATACTGCTGGTAGTCAAGCAAGAATCCTATAGGCTCTATCCACATGTAATAGTGATCTATAATGTCACCTGAAGCATGTACACGATGATAAAGACAAACCAGAGAGCATACTATCATCTCGAGTAAGACTGTTCTACCGGTATAGCTCCTCCCTCAATCATTGCAATCACGTGCCTGCGATCCAATAATTGACTTAAGGGCACTATAGCCAACAATCTCCCACTTGCACTTAAGGGTAATTATTGCGGTGTCGCATACTCACGGCCCGTATGATACCGAACACCCAACTTCTCTATTAATCAGTTTCACAAAGCTCGTTTGTAAAACTATTGCGTTCGAGAAATAGCCTCAGTGAGTGGATCCGCTCCAATGTTTCTTTCTATGTCTCTCTTTATCTCAAGTTCGCGAAGAAAACCATCTCTCGAAATGAGCAATACCTATCTTAGAATATATTTGGATATCTGATGGGACCCAGTTCACAAATGAACTCCAAATTCAGCAAACTTGTTAGACTGTATTGTCCACTGAATTTAATCAGTATCCTGCACCATGCCTTCCTCAGTATCCGCTTGGATCACCTGTCCAAACTACTGCCCCTCAAAAGAGGGAAAACTAAAACTCTGACAGTCGCTCTGTCATCCAGGTCACCTTGGAAGCCTGGAATGATAGCCGTCTCCAGAAGGAGGCTGCTGTTACCATATCCATGAACATCCACTTATGTTCATAAACTGCTTCCCAACGTTTCTCTAGGATTGGATCAATATAAACTTATTGCAGCTAGTGTAAAAACAACATCTGGTGTGATGCTTGACATCTCATGATTGACTCAATTGCCTAAGAAAGTAATATGCCAATCATGCACATCCCTCCCCCCTTTAGTCTGTAAGACACCTTTAGAGAGGGTGACTCCATCACCTGCAGGTACACCACCATGCCAGGAGTCGTCCATTCTAAAACACCTTTAGAATAGTGTCAAAGTACTCAGATTGGGAAACTATCCAAATCTAGATCTTAAACTATAGATCTAGTTACCAGAATACCTGATATTATATCCATATCATATGTGGAGAAACAACAGTGTGACAACCACAGTATAACCGATCGTAGTGTAGGAATTTCACTTCCTACAAAGTGTATGTCATCCAAATACTAGGGCATCACACCCTACTACCTTCTTAACAGATCCATCTCCAATTCTGATGAAGTCAAAGCCGATGACTGTCACATCAAAAATAGATGATCTATCTCCGCTATACATGCTTTAGTCTATAAATAGACATAAGCTACAAATCCATTATGCTTTCGCTGCTCCCACTGACTATAACAACCCTCTGGCAGAGTCATATACACGTGCACTTCTAAAGCTAGTTTAGAACGACGCTATACTCATCCTTCTACCGGGTCTCATAGTCTAGAACAGCAGTAATGGCAAGTCTGGGTAAACAAGAGCCCCCCCGTCACCGTCTTTGAGGATACCGAAGTACCTCTCAGGTGCCTGAGGTTACCCACCATATTTGCGGAGTGGCTAATGGAATGTCAAACCCGATTGAATCTTTAGGTTCTATTAAATTTTCAGTAATCGTTTGTGGTTCTGGAATCACTTCCAGTTCTACCATACTACCACTACTGTTTTCTGAAAAAATCCATTTTTTACTAAAACCGTGGCGAGTCAAGATCAATAGCTCTATTGATCTTCCAGATGGTAGAAAGTTAACCCTCGTCATAGCCCGAGATAACCCACAAACTGCCATTACAGAAACTTGCTTTGAGTTATTCAGAGTCTGGTTTTAAGTATAAGCCGGACAACTCCATATACCTTAACATCGTTAAGATATGAACCATTCTATATACAATATAGAAATAGAGGCACTGATTTAATTGGAACCAGATTCAAATCATGCAGCTGTCTCTAGTGAATGTCAACTAAATAGAGAGAGGCCGATCAACATTACACAACTTAGGAGTGCATCCAGATATGAGTAACCTGAAAGAGAAGCAAGTTCTCAAAACCATTACTATCAACTGAATACTAAACACAAGTATCTACATCTTCGATCACCCGAGGAGTAAACCAACTCATCAGTGGGAATCGGGAAGGTATGCGCATGCCGAGCAAGTTTCCTGTATGTTTGAAACTCCCGATGTGATTTTTACCCCATGCTCTTATGACCTTGACTAAGGCCAACAAATCATAAGTCACATGTCAAGTTCTACCCGTCATTGTCCAGGTTAATTTGAACCCACCCGTACTCGCCCTTGACTAAGGCCAACAAGGTTGTATGACTGTCCCAAACCAACGCATCTATCTATGCAACAGAAAAGTAACAAATAGCTACCATACACTATGTCTTGACTAAGGCCAACAAACATAGCATGAATACTAAGTGCTACCCGTCTGAAATGACGGAGGGCTACGAATGGTTTTTTGCGAAAAAACCTTTAACGTAATGAACTTGATATCGTTTGAAGGAACCGGATAGCTTTTTACAAATATATAGTGGCAAAAACCTTTGCCAAAGAGGTCACTCCCGGTGAAGGGATCTCGGCTCTTTTCTAGTGGAATGAGATGCAGGATATTCCAACTGAATACCTTGATGCAAAGCAAACAAGTAATCGACTATAGTGAAGTTATTATCTTGACGTAAACTTCTGCCCAAGAGGTCACTCCCGGTGAAGGGATCTCGGATTTTTCCTTGTCGAATGAGGTGCTGAATATTCATAACCGAATACCGCTGTGCAAAAAAAAAAAGAAAACGCACTTGTAATAACAGTTTTTGAAAATTGTTCCAACAACATCAAATATGTATGTTTTCCTTGCATTGATCAGAATCAACGCAGTCCCATCAATTGATCACACCAGAAAAGAATGAAAATATGATGTACGTATATGCCATCCGCATTCGCCACTGGGCTCGGTCATCACCCGTTAGGTTACTTAACTAACGACAGAGCGGGGGATGGACCAGCACGGGTGCAAAACATATACAACATCTATTAGTGTATATATAACAATATATAATAATCGCTCCAGGTATGATAAATGCAACATCACATATAAGCAATAAGCATCGCAGAACAATACTGATAATCTGGGAGCCCCGGGTTTCCATTAAGCCGCAAGTGAAACCCGACGTTCCCCTGGTCATATGGATAGCCTGTGCAATGAAAACATAGACCCCTACGAGTGCGGAAAGTTACCCGCAAAAACCAGAAGTGAGGCAGCCCCCTTCATCAAAGTGAATGGGCCACCTGACACTTCATGGAATCCGGTAACTTGAGCACCCCTCGTTGGGTCAACCTATACCCACTACGAGTGCGGCGAATGGCCCGCCAATTCTAGAGTGAAGCCTCCTCTGTCTCAATGCCATGAGATGCGGGCCCGTTGCCCTCTAGAACCCGGCTAACCGTGCACTCCACCTCGGGGTAATCCTAGTACAGAAAAGAAAAGAATATGTACAACGGTAACATCGACCTCAACCCAGTCGTGCCCCAAACAAATAATATACAAACTGGCAGTGAAGACAGTCCACATGTCGGACACTCGCCTCACAATATCAAATGTACAAATAAATCTAAACTGTACTACTATTGCACCCAAGCTATCCACCATGACGATCCCGCCACAACCACAAAACAACACAGAACATCAACGTGAATGTCACGTTCGCAAACCCGTCTAAAAGAACTATAGCAATTAGATAAGTTGTACCGCTCTAATGACATTCACGGTCGCAGATAGTAATGTATGTACTGAAAACTACGACATTGTAATTCCGCACGGAATTAGCAAACTAAACCAATTTCCAAAATCATGATAAAACAGTGAGCTAAAGTTCCAAAAACTGACCGTTTAAAACCAATTCGGAAGTCCGAATCAAAATGAAACGCGCCCGAACCTTCGCAGGGAGTTAGAGTATGAAATTAACTTCGAGTTGGGGGGCTTAGAGGGGGTACCCTACCCTCGAGGCCACCACGAGGTGTCCAGGGGGTGAGGCAGACTCGAAACTGCCCAAGGTGGGGCAGTTTCGGGTCCCCACTGCCAAGACCACCTTGTGGTGGTCTTAGGGAGTGGGCCTAGCCGTTTGGTCCCCCCGGGGATTCCCCGGGGTGTCCATGCACCACCCCACGGCTTCTCAGTTCAAACCGTGAGCCCAAGGGGTGTGCAAATATCTCAAACTTTCAGTTTTCGGAACTGTTTTTGTCGGCAGTTTTTGCACGATAAAAATGGCGGATTTCTAATGTCCCAAAGAGTTAACTAAGGCTTATGGAGTGGCTCTGATACCATGTTGGGTTATGAAAGTGCCCCGGCCATCAATCCGTGACCAAATGCGGAACAAAAATTTATAAAACTTGGCGCTACCACAACCAATTACCCGGATCTACCCATAAGCCCTGGATAACAAAACATGCAAAGGAGTTAGAATGGTTTTACCGAATAGATCCGTGTCCTTCGGTCTTCAACCATCATCCCAAGCTCCTAGGGGGTTCCTTGATCAAGCTTGATCTCCGGTTTTCCTCCATCGAAGATGATCCACCCGAGAGTCTACGCAATAAGCTCCAACCTCATATCTGAGGCAACTAGGGCACCAAGATCGCTACTATAGATACCGTAGATGAAGTAGAGAGTGATGAAGGATTAATTTGTCTCAAGACACCCAAGAATTCTCAACTCATAAGAGAGTTAGGGTGGAGCTAGAGGAAGAAGAAGATGCCATTGTTTCCCCCAATCAGAGCAAAGCTCTGTTTGAATTTCAAAAATTCAAAAATTGAAGCAACGCTTCAGATCCCTTGCGTTGCGCGCAGAGCGCCACGTGTCAAAAACAGACACGCCAGCGCAAGGGGCGCTGCGCCCAAGGCAGCACACCCCAATCAGAGCAAGGCTCTGTTTTAAAATTCAAATTTTAAATAAAGGAAGCAACGCTTCAGATAACTTGTGCTCTGCACTGCGCGACACGTGTCAGCGCAGTTGTGTCAGCGCAGTTGCACTGCGCGACACGTGTCAAGCGCAGGTGCGCTTGCGCCAACTGTGCCAGCACTAAAACTTAAATAATGAATTATTTAATCAGAATTAAAATTCTGGAAAGATCTTTCCAATCTTGTTAAAAACAAGAAGATTACCTTCTGTAAAACAGAAGCCTTAGGATCAAAGATCCAACGGTGGGGAAATATCCCCAGATCAATCAGAGAAAGATCTCTGTAACTAACCTAACAAACTAATTGGCCCTATATAAAGGCCCCTAGACTCCAAGTCTCAGTTATACAGAGCTCCTCTAAAAACTTTGAGAAGAACCCGAAGAGAAAAAGGTAAACCTTTGAAAAAAAAAGAAGAATTTCTTCTAAAAAGATCAAAGATCTAAGAACAAGATCGAGATCTTGAATAAAAAGAAAAAGATCAAAGAAGATCCAAAAAACAGGAAGTAATTTACTTCATTATTAGATCTTTTGATCTATATAAAGGTATTGCCTTTTGATGAACCATCGGTTCTTGAATCTTGAGGTAGAACCTCTAAAAAGATTCTTTTCTTTGATCTAAATTTGATCAAGATGCACTCTGCGCTACTGAATAGTGCCCTGCACTCCTAATTTGCGTTGTTGCGCTCCTTGGACTGGCGCAAGTCACCAGAGAGCACCACGTGTCAATCTGCGCTTTGCGCTCCTAAATACAGAGCGTTGCGCTCTTGGATTGGCGCACTACACCAGAGCGCGCCACGTGTCAGTAGCGCACTAGCGCAGCGCACTGGCGCAGCGTACTGCGCTAACAGACTTGCGCTCACCAGAGCGTGACACGTGTCACCTCCACATGCGCTGGCGCCTTGCGCTCTTTAATTGGCGCAGAGCACCTGACAGGTCACGTGGCGCACTGTCAGACCATTAAATGCTCTGCATTATTAAAAAGGGGCAGAGCCCAATTAAAAGGTCTAACAGACTAAAACAAATGCTATGCATTATTAAAAGGGGGCAGAGCCCAATTAAAAGGCCTAATCTAAATGCTGTGCATTTAATTAAAAAGCCCAATGCTGTGCATTATTTTAAAAAAAGGGCAGAGCCCAAGCAAAGGCCTAAACAGGCCAATCATGAACAAAATGTTAAACATTTTAAAATGGACTTAATCCAATTCTGGCCGTAAGTCCTCAAATTAAATTGAACTGAGCACAACTGCTCTTCCAAATCAATTTACACCTGGTTCAAGGGTACATCTCTGAACTCCTCTGATATTTGTCGTTGTAATCCTTCAACGTCATCAGAGAGGTGATGGGTCCTGACAACCACACATTGCTATGGACTATGGGGTCCTTAAACTCATAGACCGAAATGTCATTAAACTAATATTCGTCCCCAAAATGAGAATGTTAGACCGAAATGTCATTAAACTAATATTCATCCCCAAAATGGGAATGTTGGACCGAAATGTCATTAAACTAATATTCGTCCCCAAAATGGGAATGTTGGACCACCATGTCCCTAAACTGGAAATCGACCGCAATGTTCCTAAACTAAACAATAGAGTCCCCAAATGCTCTTTTGTTGGATCTAAACGATCCCGTTAAGTTGATCTTAGTCTAAAATTAGACTAACGTATCCTTAACAAACGTTTAAGTTGATCTTAGCCTCAAATATGGCTAACGTATCCTTAAACCAAAACCCCAAACCCAAATCTACGAAAATACGGATTTGGACTAATCCACGTTCTACGGGCGACAACATAAATTAGTCTCCGTATACAATCCATGGGCAATCACAAACAAAACAAACACCCACGACACGAAGTGACCAGCTGGAGAAGGAGAAAGTTGTTACCGCGACGCGGTAGCGTAATTAACTGCAGGGGCTTGCGCTTGTAGGGAAGAGCGTCCCCACAATCAAAAACCCCTCGAACGAGGGGGAATCTGACGAAGTCTGCTACATCGGCCGCATCCGTTTAAACCTTCGATACACGGTGCCATAAATCAACTTGGCATCTTCGGAGAGGTGGACGGATAAAACCAAATAGCATCTGCCCCGAACGTCAGGAAAGACGTCCCTGTCGTGCCGTCATTCGGAGGGGAACAGATTCTGGAACGCCCGGTAGGACCTTTTCCTCTTTCCACTCCACACTTCTTGTGTCGTATTCGCGAACGAATCGCGGTTTGTTAATGGTTGCCCTCGGGTTTCAAGTTACTAAGATTTGGTCTCTTGCTTGGCGCAGAAAGCAAACAACAATGGCATTCACCTGCTCGAACTGCTCCAACTACAACTACAACCGACGCTCCGCCTCGCCTGGAGGTATAGCCTATGGACCTCAAGCGGCATCATTGTTCACGATGCCGGTAGAACAAATCACCCAGGCTACTACTGGACTGTTTTTCGGGACCATGCTCCCGCCAATGAGCTTCACTGCCCCGGTGCCCGTACCAGAAGCTCCTAAGAAGTCGGTCTTCGATCGACTTACAGCTGTTGCGGCCCCTCTCAACGGGTCGCCCAACACCAATGCCTCGATCTTCTCCAGACTAGGCCAAAACTCCTGCGGGCCCATGGTGAAACTTGCGGTCCCAAAGAAGGTTATTCAAAAGAGAATAACCAAATCTGCTCCTGAAGTCGTCAATGCGGCTTCTCCTGCTAAGAGGTCGGTCTTCGCAAGACTGACCGTCCCAACTCGTACTCCCGCTCCAGCTACTCAAAAGGCATCAGTCTTTAATAGGCTGACACCAGCAGCAGCCCCTCACCTGAACAGGGGGCAAGACAAGGCCGTCCCCGTCACCGAGCCAATTCCCACAACTCGACATGCTCGACGTCGCCACTGGCGCCGAGTGAGGAAGTCCGGAGGTAGTTCCCCTTCTGGGTTAACTCCACCAGCCCTGACGACGGAAGTTAATGCTGCTGTTCCGATTGGGAACAGCTTTGAACTGCTAAATAAAGTGCGTAGGAATTCTCCTACCGCTGTACCGAAGAGGTCTCCCCCTCCGCTGGAAAAGGCTGTGGAAGCAAAGCCAGAACAGCCCCAATCCCCTCAACGGCTATCCTCCAAGATCTATAAAGTCTGGCGGCAGGCCCGAGACTCGGTGATTGATCCCAATTTCTCCCGCCAGCACAAGAAGCTGAAGGTCCAACAAGAAGTCAGCCATCCTGCTAAGCCACGAAAACCTGTCTGGGTGCCCACCTTGACGGCTCCCTCAACTTCGACCGCTCCTGAGAAAAGAAGGCCGGAGAAGATCCCTGTGCCGGCGACAAAAGCCAAAAACACTGAACCCAAACGCCCTAAGTCTGGGGGCATGGTCGTCCATACCGTTTACATGGCATCTGGGAAGGAGGATAGCCGAGCTTCAATGGGCCACCGACCACTCACTCGATCCATCACAAGAGCCTAGGAGCAGCAGCAGCAGAAGCTCCAGGAGATGCTGACTGCAATGGCCGCGCTCACGGGACCAAAAGAAAGCCTGGAGGCGTCATCGGAGCAGCGTCGCGAACATGAAACCGATACTGAATTCCTTCGTAGAATGCTTGAAAAGAAGGACAAGGAGGCTGCAGAGCAAGCGGCCAATATAAAGCAGATGGCTCTCCTATTTCAAGACATGGTCGGGATGATGATCCAGCCGGATCTCCCAGCCGAAGATCCTCCGATTATCCTTGAAGATGACAGAGGAGAAACGTCAAATCCACCGCCAGCTCTTTCAACAGCCAAGGAGGAGACAATTTCCAAAGCTGCCCTGGATGACTATATTGCTCAACAAATACGAGTTCACCAGGCAACTGAGGCAGCCGGTCAAGTTGTCAAAAAGGGGCGACCATATCCGAGCTGGTATGATCAGATCAAATACCCGCCGGGCTACACGATCCCAAAATTCCATGTCTACAAGGGGACAGGCAATCCCCATCAACATGTTTCCCAGTTCAGGGCTCTTTGTGGCAACACCGGCGGTGATGATAAGCTCCTGCTTCGCCAATTCGTCGGCAGCTTATCGGAGACGGCGTTTGAATGGTACTCCGAGCTTCCAAACGACTCCGTCAAAACTTTCGCTGAAATGGAGTTGTTGTCTACCCAGCGTTTCGCAAGCGCCAGCGAGCGTACTCTAATAACAGCTTTGATCAATGCAAGAGTAAAGCCGGGCGAAACTTGGGTTCAATATGCAATCCGATGGCGGAACTTGTGGTCGAAGTGCAAACAGCGCATCGAAGAAGCGCCAGCGGTGGACATGTTCGTGGGCACCTTAGATCCTCATGCAACTATTTCACAGTTCATGATGTTCTTTAAACCAACCACGTTCCAGGCCTTGATTGACAAATTAGCCCAAATGGACCAGATGGGCCATAGACCGTCTCCTCCAAAGCCGGACTCTCGAAATGAGAAGGGAAAAGGAAAAGCGATCGTCGTCGCCAATACTCAACAATAGCCGAGCAGCTTGAAGCCGGTTGTCCATCAAAACAACATGCGTCCACGCCTATCCCTCGAGGAGAGGCTAGGACGTCCTTACTCGTTTCCTCAAGATAAAACGAGAAGACTGTTCGAGCTGGCAGTGCGCAACAGACTCATCAATCTGCCAGATTTGAAACGTCCGTTGCAGCCAAACGACGTCAATGATTCCAATTACTGCCCCTACCACCGAGTATTGGGTCATCCGATCGAAGATTGCTACATCTTCAAAAATTGGATTGAAGACCAATACCAACAAGGCAAGTTCGCGTTATCCGAAAAATGGAAGGTGAACCCGCCGCAACCTCATACCCCTAAAAAGGTGAATATGCCGGGGGAAACGTGCTCCCTTGTTAAAGAAGCCCCATGGGAGGTCGTTCTTTCAGCCAAAACCAAAAGGATGCTGAATGATCTCCAAACATGCCCGGCGATCAGGTGGAAAAACCCGCTGGAACCCCAGATCATCGAAGGGATGCTGAAACTGTGCCCAACTCCAAAGATTGGTGGGGATAGCCAAAGTATTCACACCCAGCCGTCGAAATCTTCAAAGAAGAAGAAGAAGAGATCCAAAAAGCCCGTGAAGCCTGGCGATAAGCGCACGGACTTACAGAAATAGATTGACGCGCTGGAGGAGTATAATCAGAAGGCACGGACTCCCATCACGCTCCAAGAGTTCCTCAGCCACGTCTTTCAGGAGGAAGATGATGGAGAAAGCTCGTCGGATGAATCTGAGGGTTATGTAGCAAGTTGTCATATGATCTCCCACTCGTTTACAGACGATGAGAAAACTCCTTGTACTGAGAAGCTGGGGGCAGATCCTAAACCGGGACTTCTGGGGCCATCAGATGAAACAATTGATGCATTCCTCAACGAAGCCCTTTTGAAAAGTAAAGCTGATCAGGAACGCGAGACGGTCATATTTGAAAGGGCCAAGCGCCGGCGACTAGACGAAAGAGTTGAGACACTCCCGTCAAATCAAAATACATCCGTTGCGGATAAAAACAAATTCAAGACGAGGAAAAGGTTTGCTAAAGTCATATCAGTGGGGATGAAGCTACCACCCTCTGAAGGAAACACTGCCGGCAAAGCAGAAATGCACCCTTCCTACTGCTTATGTCATCGAAAGATTTTGCATCCCACCGAAGAGTGCAAAGCTTTCAATAGATGGTGGCAGGGGTATGTTGTTCACCGGCAACATTTTAAGCGGGAGAAGCGCAAAACTCGTCGGGAGCGGAAAAGTACGACCGAGGGGCTTAGAAGAACTACCAGCGATTGTCGCATGGTTAATGCCGGGGAAGCGCAAATTCTCACATTCGGGAGTGACTCTGACGAGGAAATGGATATTAGCCCTCTCTTTAAAGAATCCACCTCGGGAAAAGAGAAAGAGCCGAAGGCCTACGAAAATATCCGGCTGCGTAATCGTACGCTACCCGAAAAGAATCTCGGACCCTCAAATAAAAAAGATAAGGGAAAAGAAAAGGTCTCTGAGGATATCGCCCTAGATGACCAAGTCATGGAAGAGCTAACCGCCAAGGACCCGCCAAAGAAAAATAAGGTGGACTACAACGTTATGGCACACTTGAGGAAGTTACCCTCGCAACTGAGCATTCTCGATGCCCTTCTGCTATCTAAAGAGGCGCGGGATTCAGTGATCAAAGCGCCACAGGAGCCAGAGCAATTCCAAGCTTTTCTCGCTGAAGAAAAGATGAAGGACGAGCTGGAAGAAGTGTACACAACCGATGTCACTTTCGGTGACGAAGACCTCCTCCTTGGGACGTGCGAACACAATCGTCCCCTCTATGTCTCAGGGTACTGCACCGATATAAAGATAGGCAAAATTTTGGTTGGGGTCTTCCGTCAATCTCCTCAATGTACGGATATTGAAGGAAATCTGCATGAGCGTCCAGCACCTCGCTCGGGATAAGATCACCATCTCCATGTTCGACTCTCAATCATCACGGACTCTCGGATCTGTGATACTGACGTTACGCTTTGGGCTACTCGTCACGGACATTAAATTCCATGTCATAGACGCCAAGACATGCTATAATGCTTTGCTCGGCCGACCCTGGTTACACGTGTACAACATCATCCCTTCTACACAGCATCAGTGTATGAAATATTTTAAGGATGGTCTCGAGTATACCGGAACAGTAGAGTTGAACCCATTCTCCGTAAACGAGGTCCGTAAGTACGAAGATGCAAAATACTTCTTGCCAGATTTCAAAGACACGGAGAGGTGTCACGAGCCGGAGAACAAAGCTATCGCCACCATCCCTGTCTTCGGGAGTGATACTGAGGAAGAGGAAGAGATGGTTTATTCGGGTATACCCCAATACAACAAGTCGGGACAATCAGCTCCTATGTTGATTTTTGGCAGTGACTCGGAAGATGAAGTCCATGCTATATTCTCTGCTCGGCCTTCAATACAAACATTCGCTGATGAAGAGCAAAGTCTGCAAGTCGCCATGGTTCGACTTAAACATCATAAAGAACTGGACGCGCTTGATACCTATAGTGTAGAAGAGCTGCAGACATTCTATGTCCCTCCCAGGCGAGAAGGCGAAAAGGCGATCCTATTCTACCGCTCCGGGGAAACTAAAGTGGAAAAAGAAATCTGGCACGGTGCGGATCCTACGCTTGACAGGCTTCAGCCCATCCGTCTGCCTAGATATTATCCAGAAGGCTTGAAACGGATATTGAAGTGCCAAGAGATACCCCTCAAACAGACCGCTCGAAAAGCCAAATTCTATGATAGGGTCTGGAACGTTCCCGGAACTCAGCACAAGTTGCCTAACGGGAGAATGGAAGCAATCGGGCTTGGATATGTTCAGTCCAAGAAACGGGAGCTACTCCGCGACTGCTACGTCATACATGACTTCAATGAAGAAGGGGACGCTCAATGGGAAGATGCTAATCCTGAACCAGAAAAAGTCCCCGATGCAAAAATGCCCAGTCCTTCGTTCGAAGAACAAATAGACAAGCTTATAAGGGAAGCTGGTCAAAAGGTCCGAGACGACCACAATCGCGAAATGGCCATCTACGAGAAAGCCAGGACGCAACGCCTTCTCCAACAGGCCGCGAAAGATGAAAATGCCGCTCCCTGTCAACCTGTTGTAAAAAAGGCCCGACGCCGAGGCAGAAACAAGTCAAAAAGCGGAAAAGGCATTCAGCAACGACAAAGCGGGACCAAGAAGCCACGCAGTCGGGAATCGAGCGGTCCGGATTTGTCCCTTATAAAGAAGATGAGTCGAGCAAACTCTTTTCCTCAAGACAAGACAAAGAAGATACTTGACCTAGCTATAAAACACCAAATGATTACGCTTCCGGAGTCCAAGCACCCCGAACAAGCAGGCGAAGTCTGACACCCGAACTATTGCTCTTATCACTGGGTAATAGGACACCCTCTCGAAGATTGCTTCACCTTCAAGAATTAGGTCGAAGATCAGTATCAGCTCGGCAAGTTCGCTCTGTCTGACAGCTTGAGGGTAATGCCGCCACAGAAGCATGAACCCAAAGCCACGAGAGTAGAACCAGATCCACATCGGTCTTGGAAGCGAGCTTGTACTTGTCATATGATAACGATATCAAAAGAAGAGCCCGAGAGTATGGATGACCTTCCCTGGTGCTTCGAAAACGGCGATGACGAGGTGATCTCAGAATTTCCACCAGCGCCGAAAGAGTTGGAAGATGGAATACGCACCACTGCGGATAGCCTCAAGAAAATTGAGTTGGGGACGGCGAACGACCCGCGACCGACATTCGTTAGTGAACTGTTGTCTGAAGGAAGGGTGGCATCATTAAAAGACGTGCTTATGCAACATAAAGATTGCTTCGCATGGAACTATTCCGAAATGCCAGGACTAGATCCAGAAATTGCTGTGCATAAATTGGCGATATCCCCGGACGTTAAGCCAATCAAGCAAGCACCGAGAAGAATGCGGCTCGAGCTTGAGATGAGCATTAACGCCGAAGTTAAGAAGCTGATCGACTCTGGGTTTATCCAGGAAGTTCAGTATCCCGATTGGATCGCCAACATCGTCCCGGTGATGAAGAAAAATGGGACGGTACGCATATGTGTAGACTTTCGGGATCTCAATAAAGCCTGCCTGAAGGACGATTTCCCAGTGCCAGTCACCGAGCTGATGATAGATAACACGTCCACTCACGAGGTTTTCTCCTTCATGGACGACTCATCAGGATATAATCAGATAAAGAAGCATCCCGAAGACCAGAAGCACACCGCTTTCCGGACCCCTTTGGGTATATTCTGCTACAAGGTGATGCCCTTCGGTCTACAGAACGCCGGTGCCACCTATCAAAGGGCCATGACAAAGATCTTCGATGACCTTATACATGAAATCGTCGAATGCTATATCGACGACCTCATGGTTAAGAGAAAATCATACGAGGAGCATTTAGAGCATCTGAAGACCGTATTTCAACGCCTTCGACAATACAACTTGAAGATGAACCCTCTCAAGTGCGCATTTGGAGTTTCCTCGGGCAAATTCCTAGGATTCATCGTCCGACACCAAGGTATCGAGATAGATCCATCAAAGATCAAGGCGATCATGGAAATGCCTCCGCCAAGGACTCTCAAGCAATTGCGGTCTCTCCAAGGGAAGCTCGCGTACATCCGGCGATTCATTGCCAACCTTTCAGGAAAGTGCCGCCCTTACAGTCACCTGATGAAGAAGGGAACCCCTTTCGTTTGGGATCATAAATGCCAGAGCGCGTTGGACGAAATCAAGCAATACCTGCAGAATCCGCCAGTGTTGGCTGCTCCGGTCAAGGGAAAGCCTTTCATTCTTTATACAACCGCCCTCGAAGGTTCCTTAGGCGCATTATGGGCACAAGAGAATGACCAAGGGAAAGAAAGAGCTCTCTATTACTTAAGTCGAGTTCTCCTGGGGGCAGAAAGCAACTACCCCCCATCGAAAAACACTGCCTGGCGTTGATCTTCGCGATAACAAAGCTCAGGCACTATGCGTTGGCGCATGAAGTCCGTCTCATTTCGAAGGTGCACCCCCTTAAATATTTAATGTCGAAGGCCATATTGACAGGGAGACTCACTAAATGGGCCTTGCTCTTAATGGAGTTTTCGATAACCTATCAGCCTCTTAAGGCAGTGAAAGGCCAGGCCATCGCCGACTTCCTCGCTGAGCATCCGATACCGGCCGATTCTCCTCTGAATTGCGAGCTGCCAGACGAATATGCGTTTGATGCGATCGACGGTAGTGATACCCGATGGGAACTCTATTTTGATGGAGCGTCTTCCACGAAGAAGCGCAAACAAAGCACCCCTATAATCAAATCGGGGGTAGGCCTCATCTTCGTAACTCTACAAGGAGGGATAATGCGCTTTGCTTTCTCCTTAACAGAGCCAAGGACGAACAATGAAGCCGAATACGAAGCTTTGATAGTAGGCCTCGAGATCACCATCGACATGGGAATTGAAAACCTCCTAATATATGGAGATTCTCAACTGGTCGTCAGTCAAGTAAATGGCGACTACCAAACGTGCAAACCCGAACTGGTAAAGTATGGCAAGAGAGTACATCAATTGCTGACTCAAATCCTCTCCTACATGCTGGAAAGCATACCGCGCACGGAAAATAGCAAAGCAGATGCACTAGCTAAGCTCGCTAAAGAACTGGCCGACGAAAACCTTGATGACGTAAGAATCGTGGTACAAAGCCGTCAGGTGCTTACTCCAGCAGAAATATCTCCGGAATCATCCGAAGAAAAGGGAGCGACTGAGCAAATGGCTATGCAAATAAAAGACCAGGAAAAGGCTGAGGATTGGAGAGAAGCCTTTATAGACTACTTCAAATCCCGTCGAACACCTGAAGATGCGTCCTCAAGACATCAGCTTATGAAACGAGCTCTGTCTTTCGCCTTCGTCAATGATACTCTGTACAAGAGGTCGTTTGATTCTCTGTGGTTGAGATGTCTGAGACCTGAAGAGGCGAAAAGTGTCATTCAGGAAGTTCACGACGGACTCTGCGATTCTCACAAAGCAGGCCCGAAGATGAAGTTGAAGATTAAACGGATGGGCTACTATTGGCCCACGATGATTCAGGACTGCCTCGAATATGCGAAGCAATACCACTCATGCC
The DNA here is from genome assembly GCA_030015575.1 of Agapanthus africanus. NCBI lineage: Eukaryota > Viridiplantae > Streptophyta > Magnoliopsida > Asparagales > Amaryllidaceae > Agapanthus > Agapanthus africanus. The sequence continues at coordinate 104,056,574 of JASDDO010000031.1, read as the reverse complement.
AGATTCATGGGGACTTTATCCATCAGCACCCAAATTCTCTACATCCAACAGTGGCCAGCTGGCCGTTCGAAATATGGGGGACTGACGTAATCGGCCCCATCGAACCAGCATCGTCCAGGGGACATCGATTCATCTTGGCGACGACTGACTACTTCTCCAAATGGGCAGAAGCAGTACCGCTGAGGGAAGTGAAGACGGAGAATATCCTCCATTTCTTCAAGACGCACGTCATTTATCGGTTTGGAACTCCGCGACGGATCATCTCCGATAACGGGCCAGCCTACAGAAGCCACAAGATCAGCCGCTTCGCGCAACAACACAACATAGACTGGAGATATTCCTCAGTTTATAATCCCCGAGCTAACGGTCTAGCTGAGGCTTTCAACAAGACCTTGACGAAGATCGTGAAGAAGACGGTGTCCCGAAATAAGAAGGACTGGCACGAGAGACTGCAAGAAGCTCTCTGGGCGTATCGAACTACGTTCAAGACGGCCACGAACACAACGCCGTACGCGTTGGTATTCGGTACAGAAGCAATACTCCCCCTCGAAATAGAATTACCCTCTCTACGAGTGGCAGCCCACTACGAGCTGACGGACGAAGAAAATGCTCACCTTCGGCTTGAGGAGCTTGATGTCCTTGATGAAACCCGGCTCATAGCGCAACAAAATCTGGAGGCTTATAAAGCAAAGATGACACGCTCATATGAAAGATTGACCAGGCCGAGGACATTCCGCCAAGGCGAACTCGTGCTAGTAGTCAAAAGACCTATGATCCCCAATCGCGCCAAGCAGGGAAAATTCGAGCCGAACTATGAAGGCCCGTACATCATAGACAAGGTCTACCATGGTGGAGCCTATCTACTCATGGATATGCACGGTGAAAGGCCTTTCAGGCCAATAAATGGTCGCTTCCTAAAGAAATACTACGCTTAATGAGTCACAGCCTAGGTCAATGATAGATGACGACGACTATGTCCGCTCTCTATCTTCCTAAGCCCACAATCTATAAGTAGTAGCCGGCCTTCTTCAACAACGGACCGAAACGTCCTTAAACTAATGACGGACCACTACGTCCTAAAACTAGCTGTTGACCGAGACGTCGATAAACTACGGTGGATTGCAACATCCCAAAGCCGATACAAAAAAAGAATAATAATAATAAAAAATAATAATAAAAACGGTATGTCCATAAGCAAAATGGGCACGGATGAAAACCCGAAAGGGCTCCGTGAGTAAAAACAGCAGGGCTACCGGCGAGTGTTTGTGAAAACCCGAAAGGGCGCGACCTCGTTATATAAAAAGAATAAAAAAAGAGAGAGAGAAAAAAAGGGTATGTCGATAAGCAAAATGGGCACGGATGAAAACCCGAAAGGGCTCCGTGAGTAAAAACAGCAGGGCTACCGGCGAGTGTTTGTGAAAACCTGAAAGGGCGCGACCTCGTTATATAAAAAGAATAAAAAAAAAGAGAGAGAAAAAAACGGTATGTCCATAAGCAAAATGGGCACGGATGAAAACCTCGTTAAAAGACACTTACAGGGTCTTCTCGACCTTGTAAGGAGGGACCACCCTCGTGAGATCCTTACGACTCATAAGCGAGCAACACACTTAGGGATCCTCATGATTCCTAAGGAGAAATTACACTTGCGAGATCCTCACGACTCGTAAGGAGAACTCTCTTATGGGACCCTCACGGCTTATAAGATTTGAAAGTCTTAAGTTACAGAGACCTGAACCTGTTCTTAAGCAACCCCCACAACCTTCGATATTGCCCTACAAGTGGCTCAATACTGACCCTTGTATACAATCCACGGGCGCGAATAAACATTTCCCCATCAAAGTCCCACCCGTGACTAGGGATATGTCCATATGGTGAACAACCCTTGTAAGTCCTCTCGACTTATAAGGAGAAAACCCTTTTTGTAAGATCCTTACGACTTACAGAGGAACATGCACTTAGGAATCCCCACGATTCCTAAGGAGAAAACACACCTACGAGATCCTCACAACTTGTAGGGAGAAATACCTTTGTGAGACCCTTACGGCTCATGAAGTCAAAAGCCTTAGTCGACAGGATCCTAACCCTGTTTACTAAGCCACCTTTGTTCAACATCGACAGAGGCAAATGATGATTCGCTCCTGGCAATGTCCCGGTTGTAGTGGTGCTGATGCCGACATCGGTGTCTAATCCCAAGCTTGCGGCGAAAAGACAGCAAGCCACATATGCATACAAAATAGCCGAAATGATGGGGCAACTTGCAACAAAATCAGCAAGTAAAAATGTATGCATGCAAAATAGCCGAAATGATTGGGCAACTCGCAATAAAAAGCAGCGAGTGAAAATAAAATAAATAGCCGAAATGATGGGGCACCGCGAAAAAACAGCCGAAATGATTGGGCAATCGCGACCTTCGCGATATAAAAGCTGAAATGATAGAGCATCGCGGAAAGAAATAAAAAAAAAAGAAATAAAAAAATATATATATAATGAAATTTATGCCCTACAGGCGATATCACAGCAATCCCTGTATACAATCCAGGGGCACAAACACAGAAGGAAACACATCTTCTGTCCCCATGCTCCATCAGAAAACGGAGCCAAGTCTTGACGGCAACTCATATAAAACCTGAAAGACAATCGGAGAACATCTCGCACCAGCGCGGAGTGGTCACCACCTCGACGTTCATCTCAATACAACAGACGAGATGTCACGACAGCGTTCTTCCTCCAACAGGATTCAGACGTGACAAAGCAAACGAAGCGAAGGCCAAATTCTTAGCTTCAAGGTCTTGACGGTAACTCATATAAAACCTGAAAGACCATCGGAGATCATCTCACACTAGTGCGGAGTGGTCACCACCTCGACGTTCGTCTCGATACAGCAGAAGAGATGTCACCCCAGCGTTCTTCCTCTAGCAGGATTCAGACACGACAATCAAACAACGGAGCCACGGCAAAATCCCTAGTTCCAAACCTCGACGGTTCACCAACAACCTAGAGACAACCGCGACATTCGTCTCGATACAGCGGACGTAATGCCAGCAAACGAAGCGAAGGCCAAATTCCTAGCTTCAGGGTCTTGACGGCAACTCATATAAAACCTGAAAGACTATCGGAGATCATCCCACACCAGCGTGGAGTGGTTATGACTCATCGGGGCTCTCCAAAATGAGCCTAACCTCAAGTAAAAAGCGGCATGGCAAAATTCCTAACGCTTGCTCTTCCGACGGTCAAACTATCTAGGAGAATTGCTTGAAGACGTCTTGTCCAGCCCCCGAAGGGATCAGAGACACGACAATCGCAAGGCTACTCGAACAACAAGATTGCCTATCGAGGAATACATCAGCCAATGCGACGGTACAACGAAAAAAATCCTAGTACCACAGACCCTAATGGACCTCTGTCGTAAAGAGCAGAGGTTAACTGTGACGTTAAGATATTCTTGCGGGAACTGCTCGATTCGTCTCGACTCGTGAGGAAATTAGTGTCTTTGCGAGAACTTCTCGATTCGTCTCGACTTGTGAGATAAAACCTTAGGCAGCGGGGATTAAAAAAAAACCTGTTTCCTAAGCACTGGGACCCTGCGAGTCGATTCAAAATGGACTCTTGCATACTATTCACGGGTCACACTCTCCAAAGTCGAATCTCGATAAGGAGGGAAACAACCACTTACGGGTCCTCTCGACTCGTAAGAGGGAAAATTGTCTTATAAGATCCTTACGATTTATAAGAGAAAACGCACTTAGGAATCCTCACGATTCCTAAGGAGAAAATACACCTACGAGATCCTCTCGATCCGTAGGGAGAAAAGTCTTTGTGAGACCCTCACGGCTCATAAAGTTGAAAAGCCTTAGGCAGCAGATCTGAACCTGCCTCTTAAGCCATCACTACCTCTTGAAGAAGCCAAGACAGGATGCTCGCTCTATCATCTGTCGACCATGTTTACTAAGGTAACATGCTGATAATAAGAGAAAGAAGAAAGCGCAGAGATGACACAAGACATTGCAAAAAAAAAGTGTGTATCTTTATTCATGAATTCAATTAAGTACAAGGCGAATCGTATAAAAGAATAAAGAATGGGTACATACTATTCAAAGATTACAAGTGTGTGATTGATACAAAGGCAGCTACTGAGAAGGAAGTGTCTTAAGTAGGCCCATCAATTGCTCTCTCACTTCCTTCAACGCCTTCTCCTGATCGGCTGCCGCAGCCAACTCTGCTTCCACCTGGGCTCGCTGCTGCATGTAAGATGAAAGTTGTTCTTCGACGGCTCGTTGAGCTGCTTCGCGACCTTGGGCATCATGCTCAACGGCATCGAGCTTCTGCTTCAGTGTTAGCCCATCAGAAATACTTTGCAGAAGGCCCTCGAAGATAGCTTTCACCCGGGCAGCGTTTGCGTCGACCTCAGCACGCAGTCGAGCAGACTCACTTGAGGTATCTTGGCATTCCCTCCGCCTTAAAGCCGCTTCTTGTTCCAGATGGCGGAAGTAAGAAGCGCTCTGCTCGATCCATGCCGCCTGTTGAGTACTTGTGGCCAAAACCTCGGGGGCAGGGCGCATAAGCTCCAGCTGATGCAGGCGGGCCTTGATCTCCCAGCAGTGGTTAACCCAAGACTCGACGACGCCTTCATTATTGAAATTTACAAGCGTCGCCAGCATCGGATTAACCTCGGCAGCAAAATCTGCGGCAGATGTGGGAGCTTCTGCGTCAAGCTCCTCGACGCATCCGCTTAGCTTACTCAGACTCATCGCAGCACCCTTTGAGGATGGACGTCTGGAGAATGGGCCTGCCGGCATCATGATGCGAGACTCGAAGGGGGCCGGAATCGAAACGACAGCTGAAAAACAAAACACGATCAAATGGCAGTTCAAGGAATATAAGAAAATCATCAATGATGGAGTTTACTATACCAGCTGCAGCAGGCGGCAAAGCCGGGAGGACCGGTGGCACAACCGGTCTCTTATCTCCTCCTTCGATCTGTAGCACTCAATCAGGGCAAGGAAGAATCAGAAATAATTCCATTATTTGAAAAAAGAAAGGGCATTAATTGAAAACTATACTCATCAGCGCCACTGGAGGAAGCAAGTTCCGACGGAAAGGAGAAGTGTGGGTGCAGTACCTGGTACAGGTGATCAAAAAGCACTCTTGTAAAGACGCAATAGTATAACGTCAGTACATAAATTATGCAGCCAAGATAAGACTGATGGGTCACAAATCCATACCTTCCAGCATTTGCGGTGGTGCGAGAGAAGGCAGAGGGGTGGTCACCGTCAAGGCGGTAACTGGCGGCACTGTTTCGAGCAGCGTGGCATCAACACTAGCCGCACTTGCGTTAAAAACAAGATAAAATTTATTAGGAAAAATTGCAGAATAAAAAAGGAAGGGCGGTGACCCAAGAGTTACCTGAAAAGTCGTCGGCCAGAGTCCTAACGATGGCGTTACTTGATGTAACGGCGGCGTCTTCCTCCTCCATTGAGACGGTCTCACCTCCCGTTGCCTCATTGCCCGACTCTACAGGAGCCGTCGTCACGCTCGCGATGCCAGAAGACGACAAGGAACCGTAAGCAGGGAGAGCGATGATCGGAGCGACACCCGACTCTTGAGAAAGAGCGTCCGTCTCGTCCTTAGCGATCATGCCCGTCTCACCCGCTACCCCCTCGGGTTCAGCGGTCGTGACCGTCTCGTCCACCGCTGCCATAGGTTCATCGGTCGCAGCCGCTCCATCCGCTACTGCCCCAGGCTCGGTCGTAGCAGCCGTCTCACCTACCGCCCCCTCAGGCTTGGCATCGGCAACCTTCTCGGGCATAATAGGCGTGACTGTCTCGTCAGCTACTAGCTCAAGCCCAGCAACTACGGCTGCACCGCCTACCATCGCCTCGGTTTCGGCTGCTGCCTTCTCCACCATCCCTTCAGGCTCGACGGTCGCCGCCGCTCCTTCAGTTGGACTTGGACCTGCAGGACAAGATGTATAAGAACCGATAGTTTTGCAACTCTTACAACAATGCCTCGAAAAACACATTACTTGAGGTGGATTGATCGTTGGCTTCCCGAGCTGCACGCGCCGCCTGTCTATGAGCAGTAGACAAGGTGACCGGGGGCTCCTCGGAAGAAGTAGCAGCGGGAATAACGATGCCTGGGCCCGCTCCCACGGCCAAAGCAGCGCTACGCTCCTTCGCTGCGCGCCTCAAGCGCTTCCTCTCCTCCCGGGCCGTCACGACGGACCTCTTGGAAGCCTCCTTCAGCAAGGCGTCGTCGTCCGCGTTCAGAGTTGCCTCCAGAGCCTTCAAGGCATCCATCATCGGCTTTTTGAGTCGGGTCTCTTGCGGCAATTCCGAAGAGGCCGGAACATCGGCAGCTGGCCCGGGGAGAGTCCCTGCATCGGCTTGCGCAGTAGATCCCGCGGCCCCTGCAAAGAGACAAAGAAAAGATTAGATTGGCCATAAAAAGGAGAATAAAAACTCAGTGAGCCGAGACATACCAACACCTGATAGAGTGCGTTTCATCTCTTCCTCCTGGAAGGTTTTCAGGGAAGCAGCGATGGCTTCTTCGGTAGAAATGCCTGTTTAAAAAAGGAAAAGCCTTAGTCAAAGACAATGATAAAGGCACGATGAAATGACGAAGAATGCAACTAGTGATTACCTGATTGCGCGAGTTTAGCCAACCACGCTTCAAGCCTTGCCGATCGCTCAGAAGCCGCGATGGCGGCCGCCAGATCGGTGTCTTCTGGCTCTACGAAGAAACCCTCGTTGCTTCCGTTCTCACTTAGGCATTCGGTAAGAGGGGCCTGAGGCTCTAAGCCGAGGACGGCATCGAGAGAAAGAACCGACTTCTTCTTCCTCTTCTGAGCCCGGACCCCGCTCGCACCCAAAATCAATTTGCGCTTCGTGGGCACCTTAGGACGGCGGGTCCCGATGTCTGAGCCCACGCCAGACTCAGGCGAAACTACATTCACCGTCTCCACTGGAGCACGGGGCACTGGGGGCACGTCAGCGGTAGCACGGGGCAATCCGCGTGGGGGGCTTAGCACGCGCGGTGGCTCAGCTCCAGCATCTCTCAGCGGAGGAACGACAGGGATCCTTGGCCTCAGGGGAGCTTTGCGGTCGCTGCCAGGGGGCACACCCTTGCGGTCAACCAACAACCGCTTCTCTTCCCGGATGACGGCACCCATCGCGTGCCCGTACCAAGCCACGTATACGTTGAGGGCCCGTGGGACGCAGCTCGGCTCGCTGATAAAGAAGTGGGAGCCTGTGTTCAGCCGCATAAAGTGGTGCAGCGCGCTCCGTATCCCCTCCCTGGTAGCCGCAGGCTCTTCCAAAAACGCCTCCAGTGAGACCCCCTGGTTATAGCTTGATTGTTAGGCGAACCGATGAGGGTTGTACCTCATGAAGAGCGCCATATCGTTTTTCCTGAACACCAGGAAACCCGACCGGATGGAGTATAAGTGAAGAATCTCCCGGGCTTTCAATACGGAGGCCCCGTCCTTGAAACTATCACGCAGCGCCAACACCGTCTTGAAGGTATCCGGGCCGATGGTCATCACCTTGTCCTGGAAAGAAATTCTCGCTCCGACCATGCGCGGACGAAGAAGCAACCCCCTAGCCTCCCACGGAGACGGATTCACAATAGAGGCGTCAACCAGTCGCATAACTCTTGGGAGTCTGCACTTCTCGTAAAACGAGGGGCTCTTATGAATTCCAAATACCCCGAGCACATGCACTTCCATCCACGAAGTGAAGTAGTGCATCAGGAAATTGGCGGGTTGCACCCCAGGTTGATTTGCGTCCGCCACCATGCTGAGTCCATGGTACAGGTGGGCCAATCCGGCGATTCCAATCGATAATTGTATGCCAGCCAACATCCGATGCGCTAGGTAGAAGATAGACGGCCTCATGTAACGCGGGTGCATGGGGAGCACGAACCAGCATAGCCATAATCCCAGAAACCTGAGAAAGAAGGTCTCCTCGTCGATGCCTTGGGCGGCGATTTCCGATAACGGCATGATTGCGGCGTCAGGAAGGTAAAAACCCATTTGGTCATCATCCAATGCTGGTCGACGATCTAAGCCGAAGCCGAAGGGGTCGTCGAGCTTGGCGAACTTTTCACTCCGCTGCGATAGAATCTCCGGTCGAAGAAAGCGGGCGAGGAAATCTGCAAAACTGACTCCCCGGCCTCTCGATTCTAAGTAGAGTCCTTCATACATATTCAACACCTTCGCCAGACTCGGAAACCGGTGCTGAATAGCATTCTCCGGAGTTAGGCCCATTACCAGCGGCTTGGTGGCGAAGACATATTCGTCAGGAGGAAGTAACTCTTTATAATGCTCCCCCCACTGGCAAACCCGAAATCTCAGCAAACTCTTCTAGGGGGATGGAGACTTCCCTGTCCGATAGAAGAAAGCTATGGGTGGGGATGTTCCATTGTTCTATGAATGCCTTAACCCACCACGTCAGAGGAGCAGGGTACTCGAACAGTGAGGCATAGACCGCAGGGTACAGACCAATCTTCATCAGATGCGTCTTCTTCGCTGACAGGATATACCTAGCCCACTGCAAATACCCGGCCGATTGTCGAGGGGTCAACCCGATGTTATAAGGTTATCCCCAAGGGCGGGCCTCACCCTGGCATATACGCCGCCCCAAAATGTCCACGGCTGCCAGCGGCTGCACGGGGATGGCAGCAAGCGAAGGCTGGAGAAGATCCTCCGAGTTCCAATTTACGACCTCCACGGTATAGTTCACCGGGGGTGCATCCGCATATGGGATCGACGAGATCGGCTCTGACGGCGTCGCACAAGAGAAGCTTCGGCGACCCTTGATGATTTCACTATACCATCTGCCCCATAGATGAAGGTTTTTATGCTCCGGGTCGTGATCCTTAATCAGCGCGAGAACCTCCCGGTCCACTGGCGCCTCAGGGAAACCTCCCTCTGAGCAGAAGAACGGGAATGACAGATCAGTAGACATGTTGCCTACAAAGAAAAACGAAATTCAGCCGTCAGTGTCATAATTTAATTTTAAAAGCCTGACGCTTGATACTTTAAAAATTTGTACCACACTGCAATGCAGTGGAGAGGGGACCAAAGAGGGACCCACAAAATCCAGATGACAATACATTAGTTAATAAGACAGCCTCATCATTGGATGAGACTGTCAATTAATGAGGAGATCCTCAAGAGAATATTCTCATTAAATGAGAAATCCCTTAAGACAGGGAGAAAATCTCCCTTTTCAGAGCAAAGCTCTGTCACAGAGTGACACTTGTCAAACTCTGGTCACAAGGGAATAATATTCCTTAAAGAGCCTAGCTCTATAATAATGATGGAAAAATCCATCGAAGGAAAATTAATTCCTAAAAATTAAAATCTGGGATCTTAAAGATCCATGAAAACTCTTAAGAGTTCTTTATTTTTAGATCAAAAGATCTATACTTTATCCATGAGCAAAGCTCTGTTCATGGGTTAAGAAACCCTGAAACAAATTCTTGAGAGCAAAGCTCTGTTTGTGAAACCCCAAAGGGAATTTCTTTAGATCAAAAGATTTGTAAGAGCAAGGCTCTATTGATTAAAATTAATTTAATTTAAGTTAATTTTTTACCTAAAATTTTTCTAAAATTTCTAACTTTGAAGATGAGAGCAAGGCTCTGAAGTTCTTGAAAACGAGAGCAAGGCTCTGAAAATATAAATCTTGAGAAGATGATAAACATCTGAGGAGGACCAAGGGTCCTATTTATAGGCACTTAATCGCCCCTTCAACTCCTGAGTTGAACTAACGGTTTAGATCTTGCCACCGCTGCACTCACGTGTGCGCCACGTGAGCGCAACGGTGGGGGGCATTTGTTTTCCCCAATCAGAGCAAAGCTCTGTTTGAATTTCAAAAATTCAAAAATTGAAGCAACGCTTCAGATCACTTGCACTGCGCGCAGAGCGCCACGTGTCAAAAACAGACACGCCAGCGCAAGGGGCGTTGCGCCCAAGGCAGCGCACCCCAATCAGAGAAAGGCTCTGTTTTAAAATTCAAATTTTAAATAAAGGAAGCAACACTTCAGATAACTTGCGCTCTGCGCTGCGCGACAGGTGTCAGCGCAGTTGCGCTAGCGTAGTTGCGCTGCGCTCTGTGCTGCACGACACGTGTCAGCGCAGTTGCGCTGCGCTTTGTGCTGCGCGACACGTGTCAGCGCAGTTGCGCTGCGCGACACGTGTCAAGCGCAGGTGCGCTTGCGCCAACTGTGCCAGCACTAAAACTTAAATAATGAATTATTTAATCAGAATTAAAATTCTGGAAAGATCTTTCCAATCTTGTTAAAAACAAGAAGATTACCTTCTGTAAAACAGAAGCCTTAGGATCAAAGATCCAACGGTGGAGAAATATCCCCAGATCAATCAGAGAAAGATCTCTGTAACTAACCTAACAAACTAATTGGCCCTATATAAAGACCCCTAGACTCCAAGTCTCAGATATACAGAGCTCCTCTAAAAACTTTGAGAAGAACTCGAAGAGAAAAAGGTAAACCTTTGAAAAAAAAAGAAGAATTTCTTCTAAAAATATCAAAGATCTAAGAACAAGATCGAGATCTTGAATAAAAAGAAAAAGATCAAAGAAGATCCAAAAAATAGGAAGTAATTTACTTCATTATTAGATCTTTTGATCTATATAAAGGCATTGCCTTTTGATGAACCATCGGTTCTTGAATCTTGAGGTAGAACCTCTAAAAAGATTCTTTTCTTTGATTTTAATTTGATCAAGATGCGCTCTGCGCTACTGAACAGTGCCCTGCACTCCTAATTTGCGCTGTTGCGCTCCTTGGACTGGCGCAAGTCACCAGAGAGCGCCACGTGTCAATCTGCGCCTTGCGCTCCTAAATACAGAGCGCCGCGCTTTTGGATTGGCGCACTACACTAGCGCAGCGCACTGGCGCAGCGTACTGCGCTAATAGACTTTCTCTCACCAGAGCGTGACACGTGTCACCTCCACATGTGCTGGCGCCTTGCGCTCTTTAATTGGCGCAGAGCGCCTGACAGGTCACGTGGCGCACTGTCAGACCATTAAATGCTCTGCATTATTAAAAAGGGGCAGCGCCCAATTAAAAGGTCTAACAGACCGAAACAAATGCTATGTATTATTAAAAGGGGGCAGAGCCCAATTAAAAGGCCTAATAGGCCTAATCTAAATGCTGTGCATTTAATTAAAAAGCTTAATGCTGTGCATTTAATTAAAAAGCTTAATGCTGTGCATTATTTTAAAAAAAGGGCAGAGCCCAAGCAAAGGCCTAAACAGGCCAATCATGAACAAAATGTTAAACATTTTCAAATGGACTTAACCCAATTCTGGCCGTAAGTCCTCAAATTAAATTGAACTGAGCACAACTGCTCTTCCAAATAAATTTACACCCGGTTCAAGGGTACACCTCTGAACTCCTCTGATATTTGTCATTGTAATCCTTCAACGTCGTCAGAGAGGTGACGGGTCCCGACAACCACACATTGCTACGGACTGTGGGGTCCTTAAACTCATAGACCGAAATGTCATTAAACTAATATTCGTCCCCAAGATGGGAATGTTAGACCGAAATGTCATTAAACTAATATTCGTCCCCAAAATGGGAATGTTAGACCGAAATGTCATTAAACTAATATTCGTCCCCAAAATGGGAATGTTGGACCGAAATGTCATTAAACTAATATTCGTCCCCAAAATGGAAATGTTGGACCACCATGTCCCTAAACAGGAAATCGACCGTAATGTCCCTAAACTAAACAATAGAGCCCCCAAATGCTCTTTTGTTGGATCTAAACGATCCCGTTAAGTTGATCTTAGTCTAAAATTAGACTAACGTATCCTTAACAAACGTTTAAGTTGATCTTAGCCTCAAATATGGCTAATGTATCCTTAAACCAAAACCCCAAACCCAAATCTAAGAAAATACGGATTTGGACTAATCCACGTCCTACGGGCGACAACATAAATTAGTCTCCGTATACAATCCACGGGCAATCACAAACAAAACAAACACCCACGACACGAAGTGACCAGCTGGAGAAGGAGAAAGTTGTTACCGCGACGCGGTAGCATAATTAACTGCAGGGGCTTGCGCCTGCAGGGAAGAGCGTCCCCATAATCATAAACCCCTCGAACGAGGGGGAATCTGACGAAGTCTGCTACATCGGCCGCATCCGTTTAAACCTTCGATACACTGTGCCATAAATCAACTTGGCATCTTCGGAGAGGTGGACGAATAAAACCAAATAGCATCTTCCCCGAACGTCAGGCAGGACGTCCCTGTCGCGCCGTCATTCGGAGGGGAACAGCCATGAGAATGAGGTGTTGAAAGCAACTCAAGAGAGAGAAAAGAAAATGAATAATGACTTGTGTTTTTGTTTGTTGTGTGAGTGTGATAAGAAATAATGGAGCCATCACACAAATATCCATGTCTCCAAAATATCTAAGTCAACAAAAAATATCTCAAGTCAACATAATCTCACAACAAACAAAAACCTTAAGCATGCTAGAATAGTAATCATGGGTCACTAATTAGCCATACCACAAAAATACAATAAACACCTCATCCTACACCTCAATAACCTTTTAATCCAAAAAGGTCTAAACCATGATGATGTGTAATCTTCTAAAAGCAATCTTGTAATAAATTACAAGAATAACCCTCAACTGTATATACATACCCGCATCCGTATTCCGAAGAATACGAATACAAAGAGACGAAAATAATCCAACAAATATAATACTAGGATCCGGCTTAAACCAAAGCCCACTAGTATTATCCGTCCGAACATCATCCGTGCACAAGGACACGTATGTGATCGAACCCTGCCGTAAAACCATACGGCCTCTACATCGTTTCACCCGAAGCAGGGAAATCCTCTGTGTGAGACTCTAAAGACTCGTCAATATGCTGGCAGTGGGTTTAACCACAAGCACGTCAGCGGTACTTGCTGTACGCAACGGCTAACCAGGTATTGAGCAAAAGGAAGGCCGACGAGCAAACTTATCCTGAAACCCTACGGAGCCTGACAGTGACAATATCCATACAGTCCGGTCCGTTCTTCTATGAGTATCGCATATTGAGTCTAGGGGGTGGATAAAGTCAGACCCCTAATAACGCGACATTTAGTGTCGGTATGAAGCCTATCACCACCTGAGAAACTACTGATCCGAATCAGTAATTCTCGACTATCTTGGCCAAGGATTTCTGGTGATGGCCACTCGTGCACACCGCGACATCAACCCCCAATACCGGGAGAGACGAATCCCCTGACGATCCGCTCACTGCCTCTATGTGCTTCGGGACTGTACCCAATTTAAACCTATTTGCACGACTCCTTTGAGCCATGGTAGGATAGTAATCAAAGCACAGTGGGGACTCACACAAGATAAATGACGATCTCAGGTCGATAGACTAACCTGTACACATGTCACCAGGGAACTGCTATCTGACAATAGGTATAATACCAACTAGCATGTTCCCGGTGAGTCCGTCCGGTGTACTCATAACCCAATGAGCATCTGTATACATCTTAGGTGAACCAACTAATACCAATGGCTTGTGAGACCGGCCACCACCTCTCGTCGGGGTCTCGATCAGTATACACTAGTCTACTCTTGGAGTATCGATGCCCAGTCTCGAAACTCCCATGACTAGGGACATTTTAAGGATGTGCTTATAGACCACCCAACTCTCACGTATATGATCGCCATCATACTGCTGGTAGTCAAGCAAGAATCCTATAGGCTCTATCAACATATAATAATGATCTATAATGTCACCTAAAGCATGTACACAATGATAAAGACAAACCAGATAGCATACTATCATCTCGAGTAAGACTGTTCTACCGGTACAGGTCCTCCCTCAATCATTGCAATCACGTGCCTGCGATCCAATAATTGACTTGAGGGCACTATAGCCAACAATGAGAATGATTGTGTTTTGTTCCGAAATGAACACATAACTCTCAGAAACTACCCCGTGTGCGGGATCAGACGATTCAAGCCTAAGAAAGACCCTCAGTCGAATGATGTGCCCGTGAAGATTCTTCATCATTTTCGATTAATACCGAGACTGCAATGGTTATTTATGTGTGAGGAGGCGGCGTCCGAAATGCAGTGACACCATAAAGCGTCTCGTGAAGAGGGGAAAATGAGTCATCCAATAGATTCGATGTCGTGGAAAGTTTTAGATGAAAAACATTCTTCATTTAGCGTAGACCCTCATAACATGAGGCTAGGAATTGCGAGCGATGGTTTCAGTCCATTTGGGATGGTTCGTGGCGGGCGTACTCACAGTACTTGGCCCATTGTGGCGACTATATACAACCTGCAGCCATGGAGGGCTATGACGCGGTCTTATTTTACGTTTGCACTTTTAATCAACGGTCTCTCGTCTCTTAGGAAAACATCGATGTATACCTTCAACCCTTTATCGATGAGTTAGAGTTGCTGTGGGAACCAGGCGTGAGAACCTATGATGTAGATGGTAAACAATTTTTTCAGATGTGGGTGGCTTTGTTGTGGACTATTAATGATTTTCCAGCCTACGGCATGCTGTCGGGGTGGACAACTCAAGGTAAGCTTGCTTGCCCCAGTTGTTATACTCATACGAGCGCTGTAGGCTTGAAGTTTAGCGGGAAAGAGTCGTTTATGGGTCACTGACGTTTCTTGCCTATAACTCACAGATTCAGAAAGAATAAAGAATTGTTCATCGGCAAGACGGAGGCCTGTAGGCCTCCTAAACCATTGTCCGGTAACGACATATTGCAACAATGGAGAGTTTATCAGAACATCACATTCGGAAAGAAACAAAACAAAGATGCAATGCCATGTCCAACTAATTGGAAGAACTTAAGTGGTTTATTTCAACTTCCGTACTGGTTCGATCTACCGCTCTGCCACAATTTAGATGTTATGCATATCGAGAAGGGCATCTCTGAACACGTCATCAATCTTTTGTTTTATAAGGATGGAAAAACGAAGAACAATCTCAACGCCTGCATTTGGATGGTTTGTCCATTAAATAAGAATTGCATCATCGGCCTGTGGCTGGTAAACCAGGTTATTACGAGATCCCACCAGCAATCTACAACCTCGACAAAGAGGAAAAGCGGCGGTACCTGCGGATGTTGAAAGAATTGAAAGTTCCAGATGGTTTCTCATCAAATATTTCCAAAAAGGTACAAGTAGAAAACGGAAAAATCGTAGGACTCAAGAGTCACGACTACCACATATTGATACAATATCTTCTTCCTTTATGCTTAAGAGCATTGGTAAAGCCCGAAGTTGGTCTCGTTCTTAATGATTTTTGCACGTATTTTCGACAACCGTGTTCCAAAAACATGGACGTCAATGAGATAGCAGAGCTTGAAAAAGATATTCCTATGGTCCTTTGCAAGCTTGAAACTATCTTTCCACCTTTCTTTTTCGACATTATTGATCACCTGTCCATCCATTTGGCAACCGAGGTCAAGATTAGCGGTCCGGTGCATTACCGTTAGATGTATCTCATCGAGAGGTATGAAAATATTTATTATTAAT
The DNA here is from genome assembly GCA_030015575.1 of Agapanthus africanus. Lineage (NCBI taxonomy): Eukaryota > Viridiplantae > Streptophyta > Magnoliopsida > Asparagales > Amaryllidaceae > Agapanthus > Agapanthus africanus. The sequence goes on along the minus strand of JASDDO010000031.1, from coordinate 104,041,032 downwards.
CATTTAAATTGCAAAACATTATCGTAGATTATTAATATCTATTATTTTTAACAGATATCTATTAACTTAAAAAAACTATATCCGCAAAAAGTATCGTCCTAAAGGTTTAATTGCGGAAAGTTATCTCTTGAAAGAAGTGACGTTTTTCTGTGCTTGTTTCCTGAACGATGATGTCAGGACGAAGCTGAACTAACTGCCGCTTGTTCCTGACGGTCCAATTGGAGCAGGAAGGCTAAAAAACATGTCTTACGATCTCATTGGCGGTTTACATGCGTCATCTTGCTAAACAGCGAATGTTTTGCTAAATATGCAGAGTAAGTTTTTCTAATTTCATCCATTTAAACCGTTTAAAATAGAGTATAATCTAACTGATATAACTGTAAATTAACGAACAGAGCACACAAAACTATACTCAAGAGATCGAATCTTAGGACGTGGTTGGATGACAGAATCGAAGAAGAACAAAGACACACTTTCGTCACTTGGTGTAGAGAAAAAGTTGACGGACAAATGAATCGTGGTGAGCAGATTGATACAGAGGTCCAGGACCTTTTAATCGGTCCATCGATTGCAGCTACGTTTTACAACAGATACGGGGTTTCCGGCTACAAATTTGAGATCGAAAGGACGAAACGCATTAGAGCTACGTAAAATAGCGGCGTCACAACCTTTGATGATGGAGGAAATCCTTATTACGGTGTTCTTGAGAAGATTATAGCGGTCTCATACATTCATAAGGCTTCCCCATATTTTATATTCTGATGCAGATGGTACGATACTAAGTCTGAACAGGGTATTGTTTAACGCCGAAAGACGCGACCGGGACGTTAGGACGTCTGGCCTGAATTTTGGGGGCAGATGCTATTTGGTTTTATCCGTCCACCTCTCCGAAAATGACAAGTTGATTTATGGCACCGTATATCGGAGGTTTAGACAGATGCGGCCATTGTAGCAGACTTCGTCAGATTCCCCCTCGTTTACGAGTGGTTTTTGATTGTGGGGACGCTCTTCCCTACAGGCGCAAGCCCCTGCAGTTAATTACGCTACCGCATCGCGGTAACCACTTTCTCCTTCTCCAGATGTTCACTTCGTGTCATGTGTGTTTGTTTTGTTTTGGGTTGCCCATGGATTGTATACGGAGACTAATTTATATTGTCGCCCGTAGGGCGTGGATTAGTTCAAATCCTTATTTTCTTAGATTTGGGTTTGGGTTTGTTTTAAGCTCGTTAATCTCGTTTGAGATTAAGATCAACTTAAATGTTTGTTGATGATACGTTAGTCTAATTTTAGACTAAGATCTACTTAACAGGATTTTGGGATCATTTAGATCCAACGAAAGAGTATTTGAGCTCTATCGTCTTAGTTTAGGGATGTTGCGGTCTATTGGGTTTAAGGACATCATAGTCCGTGGGGTTTAAAGACATCATAGTCTGTAGGGTTTAAAGACGTCATAGTCTGTAGAGTTTAGTTTAGGGACGTTGCGGTCTATTGGGTTTAAGGACATCATAGTCCATGGAGTTTCTGGTTGTCGGGACCCGCCACCTCTCCGAAGACGTTGAAGAATTACAACGACACATATCAGAGGTGTGAAGATATGTACTCTTGAACCAATGTTGGTTGGGAGATCTGTAATCAAGTTTGGAACTAAGACCAATTAAAGAGATTGTGAGCATATAGGCTTGGTTGATCTGAATTAGGGACTTGCGGCCAACTTGGGCTCAGTCCACTCAGTTTTGAATAAAATGTTGAACATTTGTTTGGGATTAGTCCCTTAGTTTTGAATAAAATGTTGAACATTTGTTTGGACTCGGTCCACTTAGTTTTGAATAAAATGTTGAACATTTGTTTGGGCTCAGTCCCTTTTTGTTCAACAATGCCGAGCATTGATTTGGGTTCTGACACCCCTCTTTCTTTTTGTTTTTTATTGAGTGTTGAACAATCTTTATGGCGCTGAGCTCTATTTACAGAGCGCTCTTTATTTCATTAGCGCCCACATGAGGAGCACGTAAAGTACTCGGCGCTGAGCGCCAGACTTGGAGTGCTAAGGCGCTTCCTTTAGAAAATAGCGCCCACGTAAGGAGCGCGTGGAGTGCTTGGCGCTGAGCACCAGATTTGGAGTGATAAAGCACTTTTTATAAAATAGCGCCTACGTAGGGAGCACGTGGAGCATTTGGCGCTGAGCGCCAGACTTGGAGTGCTAAAGCGCTTCCTTTAAAATAACGCCCATGTGAGAAGCATGTGGAGCGCTCGACGCTGAGCGTTAGGCACTGTTTTTGGCAGTTCTGATCAGTTCGGTGCTCTGAGAATTAAATTCTCGTTTGTGAGAGACTTTTTCTTATAGATCTAAGAAACTAAGTTCTTCTTTTATGAGGAGATCCTATGATCTCTTTTGTTTTTTTTATGAGAGACTTTGTCTCATGGATCTAAGAACTAAGTTCTTCTTTTATGAGGAGATACTATGATCTCTTTTGTTTTTCTCTACCTTGAAGAGAGGTAGTTCTCACCTTGAACTCTGAAGTTTATGGGAAAGTTCTTCTGTTCTTCTTCTTTCGATTTGAAACTTATGGGGAGGTTTCTATGTACAAGACTTGAAGTTTTGGGTCTTTTATATAGGGGATGCTGATTTGTTGAATCAGTTAAGCAAATCTCTCATTGAGAGATTTCTAATTGATTTGGGGATGTTTCCCACCATTGGATCTTTGATCCAAGGGATTCTGTTTTACAGAAGACATTTTTCATGTTTTTAACAAGGTTGGGAAAATATTTTCCCATACAGAACTTATTCTGTATCTTGGTGATTTTTAATCACCATTGGATCTTTGATCCAATGGTGCTCTGATTTACAGAGTACAATCTTTCTTGATTAGAAAGATTTGAGGAGTACTTCTGTCACGCCCCAACCCCAATACCGAGAGTATTGTCCGCTCTGGCCAAAGCCGCGCGGTTTTGTCCTTCGGGATGAACCGGACCTAACCAGGGGCCACTTCTCAGGAGGTCACCCATCCCAGAACTTCCCTGGCCCGAGCACGCTTAACTACGGAGTTTTCAAACTCTTGTAGTGCATGTCACTTAAAAGGCGCCTCTGTATTGAAGAGTGGTATCATTCCATTTATAGTACATATCTGCCCTCTTTCAGAATGTATTCCGAACATTCCTCATTGTTCTGCAGTGGGTCCCACGGACTCAAGAGGTGGCCCCTACAGACTCAAGAGGTGGCCACCGCCCACTTAAACATGACACTTGGCGTGGCACTTTGTTCCGTGAGCAAGAACCGGGTCCCGACATTCTCCCCACGTTTGAACAATGGTTTGTCCTCGAACCACAGACCTACTATTGAGGGACCAGCTTTGATACCATTCTGTCATGCTGCACCCCCAATATAGAGAGAATTGTCCGCTCTGGCCAAAGCCGCACGGTTTTGTCCTTCGGGGTGAACCGGACTCAACCAGGGGCAACTTTTCAGGAGGTCACCCATCCCAGAACTTCCCTGGCCCGAGCACGCTTAACTACGGAGTTTTCAAACTCCTTTAGTGCCAGTTCACTTAAAAGGCACCTCTGTATTGAAGAGTGGTATCATTCCATTTATAGTACAAATCTGCCCTTTTTCGGAATGTATTCTGAATATTCCTCATTGTTCTACAGTGGGTCCTACGGACTAAAAAGGTGGCCCCCACGGATTCAAGAGGTGGCCCCCGCCCACTTAAACATGACACTTAGCATGGCACTTTGTTCCGTGAGTAAGATCCGGGTCCCGACAATTTCCTCAACAAAATTCAATTCTGTAATTTGATGATTCATCATATTTGTTGGATCTTTGTTCCAATGGTGGAGAACATTTAGTCTAGCGCTGGCGCTTTCATGCTTTGCATGTGAAGCGCTGGCTTATAGTCTTTGACTCTTGGCGCTGGCGCTTTTGGCGCGAGCGCTCTCGTGCTTTGCACGTGAGGCGCTGCCTCAGAGTTTTTGACTCATGGTGCTGGCGCTCTCGTGCTTTGCACGTGAGGCACTGCCTCAGTTCAAATTTCAAATTTTGAATAGAGCTTTGCTCTCTGATTGGGGGAAACAAATGCCCCTTACCTTTGCGCTCATGTGGCTTACACACGAGTGCAGCGGTGGCAGCCTTTCCACCATTGGATCAACTTGGAAGTTGGATCGACTTCCAGCGCCTATAAATAGGGCCTTTGGCCTTTGAGATGACTTCTGTTCATCTTCTCCCCTTCTTGTTTTTATGAGAATTTAATTCTCTCTTCAGAGCATAGATCTCTGCCCAAAGAACTTCCTTTAAGTTAGAACTTTGTTCAAATACTTGGTAAAAATCATGTCCGACCCCATTAAATAGAGCTTTGCTCTTACTAGACCATAGATCTAAAAAAATGGAATTTTAGGGTTTCTTAATAGAGCTTTGCTCTTTTTAGATCATAGATCTAAAGAGATTTTTTTAGGATTTCTTAACCCATTAATGAAGAACTCTTAGAGTTTCTAAGATTTGTATTTCAGATCTTTAAAGATCTTGGGGTTTTACATCTGTAAAAAGCTTTGCTTTTTAGGGTTCTGATGGCTTGTTCCATCGTCTTTGCAGAGCATAGCTCATTAGAATTTTTAGGGAATTTTAATTCCTCTCATAATGACAGATGTGATTTCTGCTGCAGAGCGCTGCTCTCGAGGGAGTTTAACTCCTTGGCCTAATGAGCCTCTCATTAATATGAGAATCCTTTTAGGATTTCCTTGTGACTGCCTCATTAATGATGAGCCGTCACTTTGATTTTGTGGGTCCCCCTTGGTCCGTTTCCACTGCATTGCAGTGTGGTACAAATTTAAAGTACCAAGTGTCAGAATTTGGACTGTAGCATTGACAGCTAATCCTTGTTCTTTTTTGCACAGGTACTATGTCTTTTGAAACTTCCTTCCCATTTGTTCGTCCGGAGAGCGTATTTGTTGACGCGCCCGTGGATAGGGAAGTATTCGCGCTCATTAAAGATCACGACCCGGAGCAGAAATCTCTTCATCTATGGGGGTCGTGGTACAATCAAATCATCCGGGGTCGACGCAGCTTCTCTTATGCGGTGCCTTCATAGCCAATCTCCACCATTAATTATACTGACTCACCCCAGGTGAATTACACGGTGGAGGAGGTTAACTGGATTATAGATGGACGCCTCCAGCCCTGTTCTCCGCCGAAAGACGTGACCGGGACGTTGGGACGTCCGGCCTGAATTTTGGGGGCAGATGCTATTTGGGTTTTATCCGTCATCCTCACCGAAAATGCCAAGTTGATTTATGACACTGTATATTGGTTCCCGCCAAAATTTTTGGTCAAGAGCTACTTGTTCCCTTACAAAAAAAGGGGGGAGAGTTCTCAAAATTTGGCCTCACGTGTTAAACACGTGGGCGCTCATGTGCAAAGCATATGGGCGCTGAGAATAAAACAATTAATGGCCAAACAGGCCTCACGCGTAAAACACGTGAGCGCTCATATGCAAAGCGTATGAGCGCTGAAGAAAATAAATGGCCAAACAAGCCTCATGAGAAAACATGTGAGCGCTGAACATAAATCACCAATGGCCAAACAGGCCTCACGTGTAAAACACGTGAGCGCTCATATGCAAAGCATGTGAGCGCTGAACATAAACAGGCTAAAACCCACAACAGGGGTCGTGTGTTAAACACATGAGTTCTCTTGCCTCTCACATGCAAAGCATGTGAGCGCCCCAATTTAAAATGCTCCTATCAAATTCTAAAATTAAATTTTATTTTGGGAAATATTTTCTTGATCTTTCTCAAACTAAAAAGATCTTCTCTGTTAAACAGAGGACCTTTGGATCAAAGATCCAACAGTGATCATCTGGTAGAATAAAGTTTTATTATAGGAAAATATTTTCCTAATCTTGTTAAATTAACAAGATATTCATATAATCAGAATTCTATGTTAGAATAAAATTCTAATCTTATTAAACTAACGAGATATCTATATGATAGAATTAAATTCTATATTAAGAAAATATATTTCTGATCTTGTTAAACTAAAAAGATATGATAAAATAAAATTCTAATCTCGTTAAAACTAACAAGATATTCATAATCTTGTTAAACAAACAAGAAATTTTCTCTGTTAAACAGAGAGCCTTTGGATTAAAAATCCAATGGTGAATAAAATTTACCGATTGATCTAAAAGATCCTGAAATAAATCATGATCTCTTAATGAGGGATTCCCTTAACAAATTGATTCTTTTTCCTCTCATATAAATAGGAGCAAGGAGAGGAGGAAAATGGGACAGATATAGATTCACACAGAGGGAGAGGGGAAGAAAAATAGAAAGAAAATTTAATTCCCTAAAGAAGAGGAACCCCTCCCAAAAGCTCCCACAAAAAGAGAATTTAATTCTCAAACCAAGAGTTTAACTCTTCTCAAAGAACTTAGTTCTTCCTCTGGTTAAGATCTGCAGAAGCGGATCTCCCCACAAGTTGAGAATTTAATTCCCATCGGAGAGATTCTGTCATGCAGATTCAAAACCTAGAGGAAATAACTGAATCCAAAAGAGTTTAACTCTTAAAAAACATATGGGAATTTAATTCCTCTGAAACTAGGGTTTAACCCTCTAAAAAGAATTTAATCCCTACAAAAAACAAAAAGAGAACTTGATTCCTCAGAACCATAGAAGAACAGCCTGGTGATTCATTAGCGTTCAACGCTACACAACAAAAAGCTCACGTGTTCCCACGTGAGCACCTTTGAGGAACAAAAAAGGAAAGACTGAGATCTAGCCACGTGACCCCACGTGACCCATGAGAAGTGCTCAGCACTTATAAAAGAGAAAAGGGAATAAACCCTATTTTTGGGGCGCCACATGACCCCACGTGACCCCTGAGAAGTGCTCAGCACTTATAAAAGAGAAAAGGGAATAAACCCTATTTTTGGGGCGCCTCACGTGACCCACGTGACTCCTGAGGAGTACTCAGCACTTATAAAAGAGGAAAGGGAATAAACCCTATTTTTGGGGCGCCTCATGTGATCCCACGTGACCCCCTAACAGTTCTTAGCACTTGTAAAAGAATAAGAGAATAAAAGAGGCAGCGCCCAACTCTAAGCGCCTCACGTGACCCCCAACTTTCAGTGTTTAACACTGCTATGGCGCCTCACGTGCCATACGTGAGCATCCCAGATCTCAGTGTTTAACACTTCCTTAGAATATCACATGGGAGCACGTGGGCACTGAGTATACACTAGTGTTTAACACTATAAGAGGCCAACTTCAACCCCAAATTGGCTAAGTCTTTCCTGAGATTAAATCTCTAAATAAATCGAGCCTCCATGCTCATGACCGATGACTCCTTAATCTGAAATCTGGTTCAAGGGTACATATTTCCACACCTTTGATACATGTCGTTGTAATTATTCAACGTCTTCAGAGAGGTGGTGGATCCCGACAACCAACAAGCTATGGACCGTAATGTCCTTAAACTAACTATGGACCATAATATTCTTAAACTAATTATGGACCGTGACGTCCCTAAACTAAACTCTATGGACTATGATGTCATTAAACCCGATGGACCGTTATGTCCTTAAACTAACTGTAGACCGTAATGTCTTTAAACTAACTATGGACCGTAACGTCCCTAAACTAAGCTCTACAAACTATGATGTCTTTAAACCCCACAGACTATGACGTCTTTAAACTATAGGCTATGAGGTCCTTAAACTCATGGACTATAATGTTCTTAAACCTAATGGACCGTAACATCCCTAAACTAAGCTCTACCGACTATGACGTCTTTAAACTATGGACTATGAGGTCCTTAAACTCATGTACTATGATGTCCTTAAACCCAATGGACCGTAATGTCCCTAAACTAAGCTCTATAGACTATGACGTCTTTAAACTATGGACTATGAGGTCCGTAAACTCACGAACTATGATGTCCTTAAACCCAATGGACCGCAATGTCCCTATAAACTAAAGAAAATCCTGTTGAGTAGATCTTAGTCTAAAATTAGGCTAACGTATTCTCGACAAATGTTTGAGTTGATCTTAATCTAAAACAAGATTAACGATCCTTAAACCAAACCAAACCCAAATCTACGAAAATACGGATTTGGACTAAGCCACGCCCTATGGGTGACAACACAAATTAGTCTCCGTAAACAATCCACGGGTGACAAAAAATAAAACAAACACACATGACATGAAGTGACCATCTGGAGAAGGAGAAAGTGGTTATCGCGATGCGGTAGTGTAATTAACTGCAGGGGCTTGCGTCTGCAGGGAAGAGCGTCCCCACAATCAAAAATCCCTCATAATAAGGGGGAATCTGACGAAGTCTGCTACAACGGTTTTATCCGTCTACCTCTCCGAAGATGCCAAGTTGATTTATGACACCGTATATCGGAGGTTTAGACGAATGCGGCCGTTGTAGCAGACTTCATATATGAGGAGGTTTTCGATTCCCATGTCGACGACGATCTTAAGACCTGCTATCAAAGCTTCATATTCTGCTTCATTGTTTGTCCTCGGCTCTGTCAAGGAAAAGGCAAAGCGCATTATCCTTCCTTATGGAGCCATGAAGATGAGGCCTACCCCGAATTTGATTATGGGGGAGTTATGCTTACGCTTCTTCATGGAAGATGCCCCGTCGAAGTAGAGTTCCCATCGGGTATCACTCCCTCCTCTCTCCCCGTCGATCGTGTCAAACGCATGCTCGTCTGGCAATTCGCAATTTAGGGGTGAATCGACAAGTATCGGATGCTCAGCGAGGAAGTCAGCAATGGCCTGGCCTTTCACTGCCTTGAGAGGTCGGTATGTTATTGAAAATTCCATTAAGAGTAGGGCCCATTTAGCGAGCCGTCCTGCTAGTATGGCTCTTGATATCAAATATTTGAGAGGATCCACTTTGGATATGAGATGGACCTCATGCGCCAAAGCATAATGTCGAAGCTTTGTTATCGCGAAGATCAATGCCAGGTAGTGTTTTTCGATAGGGGAGTAGTTGTTTTCTGCCCCCAGTAGAACTCGACTCAAATAGTAGAGGGCTCTCTCCTTTCCTTGGTCATTATCCTGTGTCCATAGTGCGCCTAAAGAACCTTCAAAGGCTGTTGTGTACACGATGAGGGGCTTTCCCTTTACTAGAGCGGTCAGTGCCGGCGGATTCTGCAGGTATTGCTTGATTTTGTCGAGTGCACTTTGGCATTTCTGATCCCAGACGAACGGGGTCCCTTTCTTCATTAGGTGGTTGTAGGGATGGCATTTGCTGGAGAAGTTAACTTGGAGTTTAATACCTATTTAGGCATCAGTATCGCTACAACTGGGACAGTGCCAGGAGCGAATCATCATTTGCCCCTATCGATTTGGACAAAGGTGGCTTAGCAAACAGGGTTAGGATCCTGTCGACTAAGGCTTTTGACTTTATGAGTCGTAAGGGTCTCATAAAGGGTTTTCTCCCTACGAGTCGTGAGGATATCGTAGGTGTATGCTCTCCTTAGAAGTCGTGAGGACTTCTAAGTGGTGTTTTCTTTTATAAGTCGTAAGGATCTCATAAGAGTATTTTCGCCTTATAAGTCGAGAGAACTTACAAGTGTTATTCACCATATGGGGACATTTCTTGCCATTTGTAGAACTTGGCAAAGAAATATTTATTCGTGCCCTGGATTGTATACAGGGGTCAATATAGACCGCTTGTAGGGCAGTTTGAGATATATTACGGCTTAAGAACAGGTCTAGATCCCTGTAACTTAAAGCTTTTGAATCCTATGAGCCGTGAGGGTCTCAAAGGGAGGATTCTCCTCATGAGTCGTGAGGATCTCGTAAGTGTATTTATTTTAACGAGGTTGCACCCTTCCGAGTTTCCACAATCTCGTCGGCAGTCCTGCTGTGTTTACTCACGGCGCCCTTTCGGGTTTTCATCCGCGCCCGTTTTCCTTGTGGACATACCTTTTTTTTACGAGATTACGCCCTTCCGGGTTTTCACAAACTCGTCGGCAATCCTGCTGTTTTTACTTACGGCACCCTTTCGGGTTTTCAGCTGTGCCCATTTCGCTTGTGGATATACCGTTTTTTTTTGTTTTTTTAGCGGGGCATTCCACTAGATTGCAGGACCTGTTTTTAGGCCCTTTAATATCCTTCCTATCCTTTGAGAAGAAAGGACCATTCTATATAGAGATTCTTCCGCCAGTGAGAAATATGCCCCCTGTGTGTATCTCAGGAGGGAACGAGTACCCATGCCGTCGCTATTTGGCGACAGGTTGCTTCAGAGCCGCTTATTTTTATTGAGCGTAAGCGACAAACGCCATCATGCCTCCGCTTTTCACTCGTCATCATCGGATGAGAAAGAGTCTTGACCCATTTGATCTAATCGAGCCATTTTATCCATGAATTTTTGGAAGGTCGTCGGCTTGAAGAGGGCCATATACGAGGACGCCTTTGAATTTGGGTCAAGGGTGGCTATGAGTATTCCCATGGCTGCAACTTCATCGATGCGTTGCTTGTATTTGACCAGAGATTTCGCCATCGGGTAACATATTGAACCCAAGTCTCATTCGGTCTAACCCTTTCGTTGACCAGCGCCATCACGGTAGTATGTTTGTTTTCATTAGCGAATCTCTGACAGAAGAGCATATCCATTTCATTAATGCTCTTCACGAAATCATTTGGGAGTTCCGCATACCATACGAAGGTGATGCCCGCCAGACCGCTGACGAACTGTCAGAGGAGTGGTATGTCATTTCCTCCAATATTTCCTCATATGGATTTAAATCGCACAATGTGCTGGCGAGGATTCCCATTTCCTTTGTACATGTGGATTCAGAAGTATGCATTCCGGCAGATACTGTATTTGATTATAGCACGCCGGATACGGTCGACCAGTCTTGATTGGCCTATTCGATGCTTCACTGGCACAGTGAGTTTCGGCTTGCTGAGCAATATATGTGTCCAGCTTTTCTTTCAGGAATCATTTCCTCCTCAGCCGTTGATGAGGTTTGCAAAGGATTTGAAATGTCATCCTTATCTTTAAGACCGACTACTGGCGGTTCATCTGCCAGTGGTTTCGATAGAACCATCATTCCAGCCATATTCTGAATCAGAGAGGTCATATGGTTCATTTTAGTGGACATTTCTGCCGCTTCTTCATCTCTCTTTTTCAGAGCGCACTTTAGGAGATCAATATTCGACTCCTTCTCTACTCTTTCTTCGGGTGCGTCCTCGAGATTTTCCTTAGGCGATGGATTAGCGTTTGCTTCCGCCTGAGCAAGCATCTCCTGCAGCTTTTCATGTTACAGTTGAACTTTTGTCAGGGATCGAGTTTGAGGTCGGTGACTAGTAGAAGCTCGAACTTTGTCTTTGGAATTCACCACATAGACTATGTGAACCATCATACCCCAAGGCTTGGGGTGTTTGGAGTTTGCTCTGGACACTTGAGCTTTAATAGGCCTCTTTTTTTTTGAAAAGCCGTTTTGGTTTTGGGAGGAACCGCTATATCAGGATCCGTCTTGGGGTGAGTCCCCTTCACCTGCTTCCACATCTTATATATAGATGAGGAAAGTTGTCTCAGGGAGCGAACTTGTTTCTGCTCTCGTGGGATCTCCATGGGCTACAAAGACTTCTTCAATATTGCGGTAGGAGAATTTTGTCTGACCCTTCACAACAGTTTGAAGTTGTTCCCAGTTGGAACAACAACATTCACCACTGGGGTTGAAACAGGACCATACGAAGAACTGCCCCCAGCTCATTTTGTATGATGCCGATATCGACGTCGACCGTTTCTTACGGCCGGGATTTGATTAGCTTCAGGATTTTGCCGAGCCTGCCCCCTGTTTCCTTTGAGAGCCTAAATATTCTTCCCCCTGCGTCGACCTTAGTCCTTGGCAGGTGCCAGTTGTTGGAGGACTGATTCTGTCGGCAAAGTTGCAGCTTGGGGAACCAACCTGTGGAAGACAGACTTCCTTTGGGCTTCCTCTATCGACGTTAAGGCACCGAGGGTGGGAGATGGGAGCATAGACCCAAAGAGAAGCCCGTTGATTTCTTGAAGAGCCGGATTACAGAGATTTGAGGCTGCAAGTGGCCCATACTTGACTCCACCATATATGATAAAGCCTGAGTTGCTAGGGTGGAAGCAAATGCCATTCATCATAAAGACGAAATACCGACTTCAATATCCTATTACCCAAGGGCAACCACAAACATATATACCGCGATTATTTGATCGAAGAAAAACACGACACATGAAGTGTGGAGTGGAAAGAGAAAAAGGTCCTACCGGGCGTGCCAGAATCTGTTCTCCGCCGAAAGACGCGACCGGGACGTTGGGACGTCCGGCCTGAATTTTGGGGGAAGATGCTATTTGGGTTTTATCCGTCTACCTCTCCGAAGATGCCAAGTTGATTTATGACACCGTATATCGGAGGTTTAGACGGATGCAACCGTTGTAGCAGACTTCGTCAGATTCCCCCTCATTGTGAGGGGTTTTTAATTGTGGGGATGCTCTTCCTTGTAAGCGCAAGCCCCTGCAGTTAATTACGCTACCGCATCGCGGTAGCCACTTTCTCCTTCTCCAGATGGTCACTTCATGTCGTGTGTGTTTGTTTTATTTTTGGTCACCCGTGGATTGTATACGGAGACTAATTTATGTTGTCGTCCGTAGGGCGTAGATTAGTCTAAATCTGTATTTTCTTAGATTTGGGTTTGGGTTGATTTAAGGATCGTTAATCTTGTTTTAGATTAAGATCAACTCAAACGTTTGTCGAGGATACGTTAGCCTAATTTTAGACTAAGATCTACTCAACAGGATTTTCTTTAGTTTATAGAGACATTGCGGTCCATTGGGTTTAAAGACATCATAGTCCGTGAGTTTAAGGAACGCATAGTCAATAGTTTAAAGACGTCATAGTTTATAGAGCTTAGTTTAGGAACGTTATGGTCCATTGGGTTTAAGGACATCATAGTCCATGAGTTTAAGGACCTCATAGTCCATAGTTTAATGACGTCATAGTCTGTAGAGCTTAGTTTAGGGACGTTACGGTTCATTGGGTTTAAGAACATCATAGTCCATGAGTTTAAGGACCTCATAGTCCATAGTTTAAAGACATCATAGTCTGTGGGGTTTAAAGACATTATAGTCTGTAGAGCTTAGTTTAGAGACGTTACGGTCCATAGTTAGTTTAAAGACATTACGGTCTATAGTTAGTTTAAGGACATAACGGTCCATAGGGTTTAAGGACATCATAGTCCATAGAGTTTAGTTTAGGGACTTTGCGGTCCGTAATTAGTTTAAGGACATTACGGTCCATAGTTAGTTTAAGGACATTACAGTCCATAACATGTTGGTTGTCGGGACCCACCACCTCTCTGAAGACGTTGAATAATTACAACGACATGTATCAGAGGTGTGGAGAGATGTACCCTTGAACCAGATTTCAGATTGAGAAGTCATCAGTCATGAGCATGGAGGCTCGGTTTATTTAGAGATTTAATCTCAGGAAATACTTAGCCAATATGGGGTTGAAGTTGACCTCTTATAGTGTTAAACACTAGTGTATACTCAGTGCCCACATGCTCCCATGTGATATTCTAAGGCAGTGTTAAACTCTGAGATCTGGGATGCTCACGTGTGGCACGTGAGCATCCCCATAGCAGTGTTAAACACTGAAAGTTGGGGTTCATGTGTGGCACGTAAGGCTCTTAGAGTTGGGCGCTGCCTCTTTTATTCTCTTATTCTTTTACAAGTGCTAAGCACTGTTAGGGGGTCACGTAGGATCACGTGAGGCACCCCAAAAATAGGGTTTATTCGCTTTCCTCTTTTATAAGTGCTGAGCACTTCTCAGGAGTCACATGGGGTCACGTGAGGTGCCCCCCAAATAGGGTTTATTCCCTTTTCTCTTTTATAAGTGCTGAGCACTTCTCAGGGGTCACGCGGCGCCCCAAAAATAGGGTTTATTCCCTTTTCTTTTTTATAAGTGCCGAGCACTTCTCAAGGGTCACGTGGGGTCACGTGGCTAGATCTCAGTCATTCCTTTTTTGTTCCTCAAAGGTGCTCACGTGGGAACACTTAAGCTTTTTATTGCGTAGCATTGAACGCTAATGAATCACCAGGCTGTTCTTCTATGGTTCTGAGGAATCAAGTTCTCCTTTTGTTCTTTGTAGGGATTAAATTCATTTTAAAGGGTTAAACCCTAGTTTCAGAGGAATTAAATTCCCATATGTTTTGTAAGGGTTAAAATCTTTTGGATTCAGTTCTTTCCCCTAGGTTTTGAATCTACATGACAGAATCTCCCCGATGAGAATTAAATTCTCAACTTGTGGGGAGATCTGCTTCTGCAGATCTTAACCAGAGGAAGAACTAAGTTCTTTGAGAAGAGTTAAACTCTTGGTTTGAGAATTAAATTCTCTTTTTGTGGGAGCTTTTGGGAGGGGTTCCTCTTCTTTAGAGAATTAAATTCTCTCTCTATTTTTCTTCCCCTCTCCTTCTGTGTGTCTCTATATCTGTCTCATTTTCCTTCTCTCCTTGCTCCTATTTATATGAGAGGAAAAAGAATCAATTTGTTAAGGGAATCTCTTATTGAGAGATCATGATTGATTTCAGGATCTTTTAAATCAATCGGTGAATTTTATTCACCGTTGGATTTTTAATCCAAAGGCTCTCTGTTTAACAGACAAGATTTCTTGTTTGTTTAACAAGATTATGAATATCTTGTTAGTTTTAACGAGATTAGAATTTTATTCTGTCATATCTTTTTAATTTAACAAGATCAGAAATATATTTTCTTAATATAGAATTTAATTCTATCATATAGATATCTTATTAGTTTAATAAGAATAGAATTTTATTCTAACATAGAATTCTAATCATATGAATATCTTGTTAATTTAACAAGATTATTTTCCTATGATAGAACTTTATTCTACCAGATGATCACTGTTGGATCTTTGATCCAAAGGTCCTCTGTTTAACAGAGAAGATCTTTTTAGTTTGAGAAAGATCAGGAAAATATTTACCAAAATAGAATTTAATTCTAGAATTTGATAGGAGCATTTTAAATTGGGGTGCTCACATGCTTTGCATATGAGAGGCAAGAGAACTCATGTGTTTAACACGTGACTCCTACTGTGGGTTTTAGCCTGTTTATATTCAGCGTTCACATGCTTTGCATATGAGCGCTCACGTGTTTTACACGTGAGGCCTATTTTGCCATTGGTGATTTATGTTCAACGCTCACGTGTTTTCTCGTGAGGCCTGTTTGGCCATTTATTTTATTCAGCGCTCATACGCTTTGCATATGAGCGCTCACATGTTTTACACGTGAGGCCTGTTTGGCCATTAATTATTTTATTCTCAGCGCCCATATGCTTTGCATATGAGCGCCCACGTGTTTAACACGTGAGGCAAAATTTTGAGGACTCTCCCCGCTTTTTTTGTAAGGGAATAAGTAGCTCTTGACCGAAAATTTTGGCGGGAAGCCCTCGATGGGTTCGATACCTGTACAGCCGCCGATGGCTTTAGATATTCTGCGGCGGTATTTATGTCAAGGCGAGTCGCGCCCTTGGGGAGACCCATACATGATGGGCTTCACTCCTCGCCATTCAGCCGGGTAGTTGTAGTAGGCTCGATACATCTTGTCGTCCAAGAAATCACTGCTGCTGAAGCTCGGGTTGTACCCCGCAGTTTATGCATCTCTCTACCAGTATTCCATGCCCCCTGAATGGTGGGTCAAAACTTTCTTGGAACAATGGAATGTTTCGATTCATAAATTCCTTCTATCATATCGGGAAGTTTCAATCTCCTTGGAGGAGTTCGCGTAGATCTCCGGCTTACCCATCAGGGGAGAACATTACGAGGAGCTACTTCCTCCTGACGAGTACATCTTCGCCACCAGATTAGTGGTGATGGGTCTTACTCCGGATAATGCTATTCAACATTGATTCCCGAGTCTGATCAAGGTGTTGAATATTTATGAGGGTCTGTTTCTCGAATCCGGAAGGCATGGGGTCAGCTTCGCAGATTTCATCGCCCGCTTTCTTCGCCCGGAAGTTTTGTCAAAACAAGCTGTGAAATTTTCCAAACTCGACGACCCGTTTGGTTTTGGTTTGGATAGCCAGCCGATGGTGGAAGCAGATTTAAAAAACTTCTTCATTCCGGATACCCCGGTCGTTCCTTTCTCAGAGCTTGCTGCTTCAGACGTCGATGAAGAGATGTTCTTCCTGGGGTTTATTGGCTTGTGGTTGAACTAGTTCATGCTTCCGATGCACCCTCGCTATTTGAGGCCTTCAGTCTTTTACCCAGCCCACCGAATGGTTGCCGGGACATGAGTGGCCGTCGAGATCGCTGGGCTAGCTTACCTGTACCATAGCCTTAGCTTGGCCGTAGACACCACTCAGCCGGGGGTGCATCCCATAAACCTCCCGCTGCATTATTTTACGTCGTGGGTCGAGCTTCATGTGCTCAGCGCTTTTGGAGTCCACAAGCGGCCCCGTTTCAACGACAGCTATAATTTTCCTCGGGTCATGTTCCTAGTTGACGCTTCTGCTTTAGATCCATCACAGCGAGAGGCTCGGGGCTTGGTCCTTCGCACGCGTATGGTTGAGGACGGCATAACCTTCATTGATAAGGTCTTAACCATCGGCAAGGAATCCACAAAAACGGTGCAGCCGCTGCCTGACACCTTCAAAGACGGGGCCCCTATATTGAAGGCTCGGGAGATTCTGCATCTGTACTCAATCAGGCCGGGCTTTTTAGTGTTCAGACAGAACGACTCGGTGCTATTCATGAGGTATAACCCGCACCGTTTCGCTCAACAGTCGGGCTACGATCAGGGTGTCCCGCTAGAGGCCTTTTTAGCTAAGCCGGTTGTTATAGAGGAGGGTATCCGTAGCGCGCTGCACCATTTCATGCGGCTAAACACCAGGTCCATCTTTTTTATCAGTGAGCCGAGCTGCGTTCCGAAAATCTCGAACGCATATGTGGCGTGGTATCAGCATGCGACGGGTGCTGTTTTTAGGGATGAAAAGCGATTACTTCTCGATCGCAAGGGTGTTGTCCCAGCTGGTAATGCAGCCGTTCCCTTGAAGTGACGGACCATCGTTCGTCCTTCCTTAAGAGAAGCTACTGCGGTTATGGTCTCGCGCGCCTTTCCTGATAAGCCTCTACCTCGTGTGCCTATAGAAGAGGTAGCTGTAGCATCTCCTGAGTCTAGTGTGGGTACGGAGATCGGAACTTGTCGCCCAAAATTGCCTGCCAAGCGCAAGCTCTTGTCATCGGCTGCCGACGCTCGCTCAAAAAAGAAGAAGAAGTCGCTATTTTCTGCCGATGTCGTACTCTGCCATGAGCCTCATGCTCCCTACAGCGAGGGTTTGTGCGAGTATGGGACCAATGAAGGCTTATTCATCGCGCCCGCGGATGATACCGATCTCCAGGCTGCCCTTATGACCTCCGAGCGACTGGCTCGCGAAGAAGCGGCGCTGATCACTATCGCGAAGTCAGGTATGCTTCAGTTGTATTTTTCCTGTTCATTCCTTCCTTATTATTATGCTTTTACTAATGCCCTTTTCTTCAACAGGTATTTCTGCTGAAGAGGCTCTCGCGGCTTCCCTCAAAACATTCGAAGAGGAAGAGAGGCTCCGTGCTTCTTTGGGCCTTGGTATAATTTAACTCATTGTGTCTTCATTCCGTTCTTCATTCATGCTCTGACCATTACTTTCATCTTATTGCAGGGACTACCTTAACTCAGGTTATCCCGAGTGCGGTGCTGATCCCGCGTGGTGATGCGGCGACGCTTCCAGAGCCAGCTATTAAGGCCCCAGCTCCCCCCAGTATTACCGCAAGAGGCTTCGCTCAAGCAGCCGATGATAGACGCTGTAACGGCTCCAGAGGCAGAGCTTGGTTCAAAAGATGACGTCCCTTTGACAGAGGTCTTGAGGAGATCGCTTCTCACTGCTCAAACCGAAAAGAAATGCAGGAAGCACGCAGCGAATGAACGTGATGCCGCTTTGGCTGTAGGTGCAGGCTCAAGCACCACTCCATCTGTCGCTATTCCTTCTGAGGGTGCTCCAGCCGCCCTGTCTATCGCCCATAGACAGGTTGCGCGCGTGGCTCGGGAGGCAACCCAGAATCTTTCGCAAGGTAATGTAATGCCCGGTCTTTTTTATTAGAACTCGATCTGCAAATTATTATACATCATATCCCGCAGGGCCAAGTCCTGGCGATGAGATGGCAGGCAAGACGATGGCGACCATAGAGCCCGATGTGGCTACTCTCTCTCGGGAGTCTGGGACTGCTCAAACCGCCGTTCTTTCCCTTTGTGGTTCCCTGGTATTGGCGGGCATCATGAGTGTCACGATGGCCCTCGTCGAATCAGGGGACGAAGCCATGGGCGCAGAGACTACTCCTCTGAAGGCGAGCGAAGAAGCTGTAACGCCTGGTGATACTTCCGTCGCGGTTTTGGTTGATGGCCCGTCAGGTAAGTCTTGAGTCATTGTTCTCCTTTTATTTTATAACCCCATTCAGCTTCTTCTGACGATTTTTGTTCGTAGGTGCAGTGAACGTAGAAATTGTTCCATCTGAAGCACCTCCGGTCGCTGCCATGACGATTGTTGTTCCCCTGCCTTCTCCTATGTCCTCCGAAATGCTGGAAGGTATAGATTCGCGATTTATTTAGTTGCACTATGAACACCGTCTTCCTTGTACTGACTGTGTATTGTCGCAACTCTGCAGGAGTCCTTTTTGACCATTTGTACCAGGTGCTGAACCCGTATTTCTCCTTCCAGTCGGAAGTTACTCCGCCCGCTGGTATTGGTTAGTATATCCTTCAGCTATTGTTTC
The DNA here is from genome assembly GCA_030015575.1 of Agapanthus africanus. NCBI lineage: Eukaryota > Viridiplantae > Streptophyta > Magnoliopsida > Asparagales > Amaryllidaceae > Agapanthus > Agapanthus africanus. The sequence goes on along the minus strand of JASDDO010000031.1, from coordinate 104,022,227 downwards.
TTTCTTTCTTTTATGAATAGCCGTACTATTGCTAAGTCTTCTTTATATTGATTGCAGCGTCACGGATCGGAGGAGGAGACGAGGGGATAGCCGCACCTCCGGTACTCCCAATTTTGCCATCCGCCACAGCCGGTATAGTAGACTACATCGCTTGTGTATTTTTCTTTACCTCCCGAGTCGACATTTAACCATGATTTGTTTTGCAGCAATCGCACCAACTCCAGCTCCCTTCGAGTCTCGAATCCCAATGCCGGCAGGGCTCTTTGCTAAATGCCCATCTTCCAGGGGTGCTGCGACTAGCCCGCGAATGTTGAACGAGTTCGTCGAGGATCTTGACGCCGAGGCCCTCGTATTTGCTGCAGATTTTGCTGCTGAGGTTAATCCTATGCTGGCAGCACTCGTGAACTTCCATGATGAAGGCGTCGTCGAGTCTTGGGTTAATTATTGCAGTAAGATCGAGGCTTGCCTGCATGAGATTGAGCTCAAGCGTCCCGCTCCGGAAGTATCGGCTTTGAACTCCCAGCGAGCTGCATGGGTTGAGCAGAGTGTTCCTTTTCTTCGCCATTTTGAACAAGAGGCGACCTTGAGGCGAAAGGAACATGAAGTAGCTTCAAGCAAATCTGCCCGGTAGTGCGCCTAGGTTGAAACGAATGCTGCGCAGTTGAAAGCTATCTTTGACAATCTCCAGCGATGCATCTCGGATGGGTTGACGCTGAGATGGGCGCTTGACTCTACGGAGTGGGTTGCGCAGGACTGCGAAGCTTCCATGTTTGGAATAGATGAAAAGCTTTCGTCTTGTTTGCGACAGCGGGCCCGAGTCGAAGCGGAGTTGGCCGCGGCGGCTGATTGTGAGAAAGGATTGAAAGGAGCGCGCGAGCAGCTGGCTGATTTGTTGAAAACGCCTCCTTCTCAGTAGCCGCTTTTGTATCGACTGAAAATTTATAATCTATGAATAACATGTATTCATTTCACTTTTTCTTTTATATGATGTATCTTGTATTCAATTGAATTCATGAATAAAAGACACATTTTTTTTATCTCTGACTATCGCTTTCTTTTCTCTGCTGTGTTGTTGGGCATGTTACTCCAGCAAGTGTAGCCTGTAGATGATAGATAACAGTTCATCTTGAACTCTTTGTATGGTAGCGATGGCTTAGGAAACAGGTTCAGGTCTGCTGCCTAAGACTTTTCAACTTTATGAACCGTGAGGGTCTCATAAAGACTTTTCTCCCTACGAGTCAAGAGGATCTCGTAGGTGTATTGTCTCCTTAGGAATCGTGAGGATTCCTAAGTGCGTTTTCTCTTGAGAGTCGTAAGGATCTCACAAAAGAATTTCCTCCCTTACAAGTCGAGAGGACTCGTAAGTGGTTGGTGTTAGTTATGTATATGCCCTAGAGGCCATTGTTGTACATTTGATGTATATTATGATGGATGCTTAGATATATACAGAGAGGACTTTCTTGCTCGTCATGATAGTATGCTATTTGGTTTCACTTTATCTTAACATGTCGACTTGTATTGGTTTACTGTCTTTCTCTCACATGTTGATAAAGCCCTTAGGATCTGTACTCGACTACTGGGATTATGATGAGATCATACTAGTGGGGCTACGGTAGTCGATGAGTACATCCTATAAATGTTCCTAGTCGAGGGTATATCGAGACAGGGCATCGATACACCAGAGTAGACTAGCGTATACGCATCTTGACCCATATGATGGGCGATGGATGATCCCATATCCATTGGTGTTTGACATCAAGGATGATGTACGGGTGCTCAGTGGAGACTGGGTACACTGGACGGACTCGCCGAGAACTCCCAGTTGGTGATATACCACACGTCAGATGGCAGTTCTCCGGTGACACTGGTACAGGGTAGTCTGAAGACCCGAGATCGTCATAGAGTCTTGTGTGATTCCCACTGTGATTTGATTTCCACCTTACCACGTCCAAGAGGGCGTGCAAAACGGTGGCTTTTGGGTATAGTCCCGAATCACATGGAGGCAATGAGCGATAGGAGGGGATTCGTCTCTCCCGGTATAGGGAGTTGATGTTGTGCTGTGTTCGATTGGCTATAACTGGAAGTCCCTGGCCAGGGCTGATATAGAGATATACTGGTAAGTGTTACTAGTAGTTTCTCGACCTGTTATGAGCCTCACATCGACACGACTTATCGGTTACTGGGGTCTGACGTTTACCACCCCTAGACTTGATATGCGACATATCAGACGAACAGACCGGACTGTACGGGAGTGTTACTGATTGGATTCACAGGAGAACGCACAGGCTAGCTTGTTGATCTTCTGATCGCTCAATACCTGGATGGCTGTTACGTTTAGCTGACCGCTTGCAGCTTGTGGGTGTTTGATATGATCATCACCTGCTACCGGCGTATTGACGATTCTTTAGAGTCCTACACAGAGGTTTCTTGGCTCAGGCGAAACGGAGTAGAGGCGCATATGTGATATGTGCAGGACCGAGAATATTGCGATATGAGATACCGTATTATATTCTCGCGATATTTAGATATGAACCGGGACATCGGATCAAGTGTTGATTCGATGAATCGGTACATGATATATTAGTCGGTTATATTCGATATAGCCGGATCGTCGGATCAAGTGTTGATTCGATGATTTAATGTATAATAATATATATGATATATTATTACATTATCTAATATTGGCTTGCTTTATTATTTCCTTTTCTCACTGGATGATACATTGATATATATGCGATATATGTTAATTGTATTATTTTCTTTTGTTGCAAATATATAATATATATGTGATATATATTATTGTGACATAATATGATTTATTATTAAACATGTTTAAGGATGATTAAATGAGGTTAGGGTTTGATTAGGGTTAGTTGCTTCATGCACTTTCTAGAAGCTTTTTCTTTTGTCATGGTTAAGATATTTGTTGATGACTCATTGCTAACCCAACCAAACCCTAACTCTAGTTTATTCTCTATAAAATATTAGCCACTCATCCTTGACCATGGTTGATACATCAATCATATACTTTTATTTCTATTCATCACAAAAGGAATTTATCATTATCTTTTCCATGATCTTCTTCTTCTCTCTTGATTTTGAGCTCACTAGAAATTCCATTTGTGATGATAATTTGTGAGAAAGTGAATTAAAAAGAAAGCATAAATACTACTCCTTCATCCTCATCTCATCTAGCCCATGAGATTAGTGTGTTCATCTCTTTAGAGTGAGAAAGCTTGAGTTATTGAAACTTCGACGTAGATCATCGGAGATTTGGAACACTTCAAGCTAGCATGGATCGTTCGAGTCGTGGAGCCTCTCTTGAGTCTGGGAGATCGAGGATCGCGGCGAAGGGACTTCTACTCGGAGCTTGTGAAGCGAAGGAGCGGACTACAAAGGTTGTAATCCCTCACACTTAGATAAAAAGATGTTATCTTGCATGCTTAACCCTAATAATCTAGCAAAGATCCTGTCTTTGGGTTGTTCGGCACGTCTAAATTTTAATCCGGGCATGTTTGATGCCTTATGAACCTTCACAAGAGTGTCTAGGAACCCTACAGTGGTATCAGAGCCTAGCTAGAGCATTAGGCGACGTGTTTATGAAGTTAAAACTCCGATCGAACCCGAACCGACAAATTTAACCCCCTCTCTGGAAATTTTTCAAAATCTGGGATTTTTCTGAATTAAAAATACCTGAAAAATATAGCAATGAAAAATAAGAATTTCGGTGAAAAAATAATCCACTGATCCGTACAATCCGCCGCGGAACCGCGGCAGTATAAAGAGATCTGGGCCTCATTTTTGCACAGTAATTCATATGTCTCTGGTATATATTTTATGGGTATTTTTATTCTGACTCAAGTGTTGAGTATTCTGGGGTTTGCTTTGTAATCGTAGATTCGATCGGAATATTTAAATTCGTTATTATTTCCGGATATTTAGAAACTGTTAAACTATTTGAACGGATATCATTAACCCACTTTATCCCGGAACGGCAAACTTTCAAGTGTTGAATTTTTATTGGGTTTAAATCTTTCGGAAAAATTGTACAAGTTAAGCGGTGGACCCTCTAGAAGACAACAAACCTTAACTCGATTATGTGACCGTCTTGAACTGCCTTTTGAACCTTCGGGTTTGGGGCAGTACGGCGTGCCACATGTGAGGCGTTGGCTTGACCCTTCTACGGCTGGATCACTGGTACTATGACATATTCTGGGATTATTTGAACTCCGCTCAAGTGTTGAGCACTTTGGGAAATTTTGGGTATTTGATTATCTGTTCGAAAAGTTTAATACTGTCTATTTATCTGGAATGTGATACAATATGTGGAATTCATAGAGTTAGGCATGAAATGCGAAGTATGTGATATTTCGGATTTACGATGTCTAAAGTGATTGTGGATTCCAAATATTGTAGTTTTACACTTTCCTTTCTGTGACCGTAAGTGTAGTATGTAGTTGTATTGCCGGTCTTCGTTGCTATACATCGGCGACGATCGGTGTATGCATATTTACTTACGTTGATGATATGTGATATTATGTGTTGCTGTGATATGTTATATTGGATCGTCGTGTTCTGAATAGCCGGGGGTTTTATATGAGATGGGGGTTTTTATTTTCATTCATGTAAATTCAAATGTAATGTAATATTCTTTTATTTGGGGCACTTCCAGGTTGAGGTTGATGCCACCAGTGTTGTATATTATTTACTTTTCCGCATTAGGATGGACCCAAGGAGGGGAGCACAGGTGACCGGGTTATGGGGTTCAGTGGGAGGCCATCTCGAGGAGTCGAGACCGGGTCTCCTAAACTCCAGAATTGGTAGGGTCGCTTGCCGCTCTCGTAGGGGTCCAGGGTGTGGGCTTGGCTATTCATCGCGACTGTGGAATCCGTATTTTCTATTGTTGGCTAAATACTAAATACGGACGTCCTAGTATATCCCACATTATATCTATGTTTCTGCTGCGATATCTGTGATGTGATCATTTGATATGTTCTGATGGATACAGTATATAGTATATATGATATATTATATAGATGTTACTTATGTTTTACACCCGCACTAGTCCTGCCCTGCTCTGTCGTTAGTTACCTAACCTAACGGTGCACGAGGGGACATCGAGGCGAATGCGGATGGCATAAGTGTACGTCGTATTTATCTGTGATGCTTAGGAAGCATAAGCTGATGGGATTTTATTAATGAGATTAATAAAAAGAAAAGAAACCTAAAGATGTTGTAGAATCAAAACTTTATAAAAAGGGTAGCTACAGTTTTGCTTTGCACAGTGATATATATGATATATCCTGCACCTTATTCGATGGGGAAAGAGCCGAGATCCCTTCACCGGGAGTGACCTTTTTAGCCAAACTGGCAGATGCTATAAAACGCGGTTTGTCTTTTGAATGCTTTTAGTGTTTTGCTTTGCACAGCGGTATATATGATATATCCTGCACCTTATTCGATGAGGAAAGGGCCGACGATCCCTTCACCGGGAGTGACCCTTTAGCGAAACTAAGAAAAGCCTAAAAAGCACTCCTTTTCAAAAACACTTGATTCTACGACGATATCAAGTTCATTACGCAATAGGTTTTCCGAAAAACCTGTCGTAGCCCTCCGTCATTTCAGATAAAGACTGTTTAGTATTCGTGCTGCGTTTGTTGACCTCTGTCAAGGCGTAGTGTGCGGTAGCTAACTAGTAATTATCTGTAAAGCATGTGATGTGATTGGATTAGGGTAGTCGTACGACCTTGTTGACCTCTGTCAAGGGTCGTGCTAGTGGGTTTGATTCAATCAAGAAATGACGGGTTGAACTTGACTAGTGCACTATGGTTTGTTGACCTCTGTCAAGGTCATGGCACACTAGGGGCAAAATATTATCGGGAATTTCAAGTGTTGAAATTTGCAATGAGATTGCATACCTTCTATGAGATAGTTGGATCCCGATACCCACTGCGAGTAAGAGTTACTCCTGGGAGAGTTTTACACAGGACAATTAGTCGATCAAGTAGGTGTCTAGAAAAGTGTTAACGGGGTTACGCCTCTGGGAAAACGAGGTTTACTTTAATTAGGTCCGTGCAAAAGCACGGGGAACCTCCCTCAAAGTACCGACACTGATCTGGCTGAAAGATTGACGAAATTGTAGGGTGTAATTAATCCCGGCTAATCTTACCTTTTAGGGTTTGAAGGTAGATTTGATAAAAACAGTGGGAGACATCCTGATTAGATAAGATAATAACCAATCTAATCTTGCAAGAGCATACGCTAAAGTGTTTTCTTCTCTCTCTCTCCAGGTAGCGACCATGTCAGGCCATAATCAAGATAATAATATGGATGTATTGACTGAACCCGCTTATTATACTGAGCAGGGGAACGTTGGACCCGTTCTTTCTTATAAGAGTTATAAGACTGAACAGGGAATAGAAGAATATCTAGATTCTCAAGCCGCCCAAAAGAACATGCATGTTGATGCATCTTCTTCAGGTGTGTTAGTTATTGAGAACTGTTTTTCAGTTCATCCTACGTCCTGGGTATTAGATACCGGATCAAGATCCCACATATGTATATTGTTACATGGGCTACGTAAAGGTAGAGAACTGGGAAAAGGTGATCATTCCGTTCAAGTAGGGAACGGTGCAAGTATTGCAGCCAAAGCAGTTGGCGAATATCACCTTGTATTGCCAAGTCGTAATACACTGATTCTAAATGAGTGCTATTATATACCGAACATGATGTGCAACATTATATCAGTTTCTTTATTAAGTAAAGAAGGATATAATTTTGTAGTAAAGGATAATGTTATGAACATATTCCTAGATCAAAAGTTGATTGCATCAGGCTCGTTACATAATGGCATATTCATTCTAAATCAGAATACAGTCCTCAATATACAAAACACACACAAGAGGAAAAGTTCAGAAATGAACGAATCCTTCTTGTGGCATTGTAGACTTGGTCATATCAATGCGACACGACTGGCTAAGTTACATAAAGATGGTTATTTGAATCCGTTCGAATTATCATCTTATGATACTTGTCATTCATGTCTCAAAGGAAAAATGACCAAAGCTCCGTTTAGTGGACACGGAGAAAGAGTTACCGAACTTTTAGAACTGGTACATAGTGATGTATGCGGTCCCATGTCTACGCATGCCAGGAACGGTTCTTCCTACTTCATTACATTCACTGACGATCTCTCTAGATTCGGACATGTGTTCCTGATGAAACACAAATCTGAAGCTTTTGAGAAATTCAGAGAATATAAGCACGAAGTAGAAAAACAAACGGGAAAAAGTATTAAGATCCTTCGATCTGATCGAGAAGGAGAATACTTAAGCAATGAGTTCCTAGATTATCTAAAAGAGAATGGGATTCTCTCTCAGCTTACTCCTCCTTATACACCACAGCACAACGGTGTATCGGAGCGGAGGAATCACACCCTATTAGATATGGTGCGCTCTATGATGAGTACAGCTGAGTTACCTATTTCCTTCTGGGGGTATGCGCTTGAGACAGCAGCATACCTATTGAATCAAGTTCCAACTAAATCTGTACCTACCACACCATATGAGATATGGAGTGGGAAGAGACCATGTCTTAAACGAGTTAAGATATGGGGTTGTCTGGCCTATATCAAAAGGCAAAATCCAGACAAACTCGAGGCACGATCAGTTCTATGTAAGTTTGTGGGATATCCTAAACATTCAAATGGATATTTTTTCTACCACAGTGAACAACAAAAAGTGTTTATTGCTCAACATGCCACCTTTTTAGAAAAGGAATTTCTTGCAAAAGAGATTAGTGGCACTGAGGTAGAACTGGAAGAAGTTCCAGAAACACAAACTACAACTGAAGATTTAGTGGAACCAGAGGATTCAGTAGTACCCGACGAACCCCAGCCTCTCCGCCGATCTAGCAGGGTTTCTCGTCCACCTGAGAGATACTACGGTTTTCTCATTGATGGTGGAAGCGAGGACTGCATCATGGATGATGATGAACCGACTAGTTTCGAGCAGGCCATCACGAATGGTGACTCTGTGAAATGGCTGGATGCAATGCGATCTGAGATGGAATCCATGTACACCAATAAAGTATGGATTTTGGAAAATGCTCCTGAAGGGGTAAAACCCATTAGGAGCAAGTGGATTTTTAAAAAGAAATTTGGTGTAGATGGAAAAGTTGAGACTTTCAAAGCTAGACTTGTAGCAAAGGGTTTTCGTCAACGACCAGGTGTGGATTATGACGAAACCTTTTCTCCAGTGGCTATGCTTAAGTCCATCCGGATCTTACTTGCCATTGCTGCATACCATGACTATGAAATCTGGAAAATGGATGTTAAGACCGCCTTTCTAAACGGTGATTTAGAAGAGAGCGTGTACATGACTCAGCCAGAGGGCTTCGTAGATAGTGGGAGCAGCGGAAAGGTGTGCAAGCTGCTTAAATCCATTTATGGGTTAAAGCAAGCATCGCGGAGTTGGAACATCTGTTTTGATGTTGTAGTCAAAGAGTTTGACTTCATCAAAAATATAGATGAACCTTGTATCTATAAGAAGGTAGCAGAGGGTAAGGTTGTCTTCCTCGTATTGTACGTGGATGACATACTCTTGATAGGAAATGATATTCCTATGCTGCAATCAGTCAAGCTCTTCTTATCACAGAGATTCTCAATGAAAGATCTAGGTGATGCCTCCTGCATATTGGGAATCATGATCTATAGAGATAGATCTAAAAGGTTACTGGGATTGTCCCAATCCAGGTACATTGACACCATCCTAAAGAGGTTTAGTATGGAAGAATCCAAGCGTGGGAACCAACCCACGATCTCTGGACTCACTCTCTCCAAAGAGATGTCTCCCAAGACTGATTTGGAGAGAGCTCGCATGCAAGGGATACCCTATGCTTCGGCAGTAGGCTCTATCATGTATGCGATGCTATGTACCAGACCCGATGTAGCATACTCACTAAGTGTAGTGAGTCGGTATCAAGCAGATCCTGGAGAGAGTCACTGGACAGCTGTGAAGAACATTCTCAAGTACTTGCGAAGGACTAGAGACATATTCTTGGTGTATGGTAACGGAGAACTCCGGGTGGAGTCCTTTACCGATTCCAGCTTCCAAAGTGATAAGGACGACTCTAAGTCGCACTCGGGATTTGTCTTTACCCTCAATGGAGGGGCGGTATGTTGGAAGAGTTCCAAACAGGATACCGTTGCAGACTCGACGATGGAGGCTGAATACATCGCTGCCAACGATGTGTAAGTTCGCGGCGGCGCCCCGGCCGTCTGACAGACGCCGATATGCGGAACAAAACTTTTACGACTGGCGCTATCGCGTACTTTATCCCGGATCGTCCATTAAAGCTAAACTAACAAATTGTAAAGAGGTTAGAATTGTTATACCGAATGATCCGAGTCCTTCGGTCTTCAACCATCATCCCACGCTATGTTGCAACTGATCCGAACTTACTTGATCTCCGTTCTCATCGTCCAGGTGGCACCACGTCGACGGATCTTTAAACGGGCTCCCGCCTCTGAACCGAGGCAACTCGCTCGTCAAGTTTGCTAAAAGAGACGACCAAGATGAAGTAGAGAATGGGTAGAATACTTTGTCTCGTTACGTCCAAGGTCACGGACGAACGGTTATAGAAGTTGCCTTTTGGATTGATATGAAATGAGAAATGGAGTATGCTAATTTCCATGAATCCAAACTATCATAATCATTTGCCTAAAATGAATTGAATCAAAATCATCACCTTCCCACAAAGGGGCCGACCACTATATGAAGAGGGGAGGAGGGTGAGTGTAGGAGCAAGGAGGAGGGTGACCATATCCCTTCGTGCTTATCACAAAGAATGAATCATCAACTAGCATTAAAAGCAAACCTATCACAATTAACCTAGTCACCTTCATCATTAATGAACCATTAATGACTCAAGTGAGTCACTAGCCTTGTCACCCTCTCTAGAATCTTCTAGAACACTGACTCACCACAAGGAGAAAAGATAAATCCGTATTTAACCGAATGTCAAATACGGCTGATAGAAAACTGGAAACTGGCAACTTCCAAAAATCATCCCGAAACGAATTTCAGGATAACTCCGTATCGGTATAAACATACCCGCATATGTATTACGACCGAATACAAATGCAACTGAGACAAAAAATATTATATCTACACAGTATAATACTGGGTTCCGGCTTAAACCAAAGCCTACCAGTATTATCTGCCCGAAAAATAACACGTGCGAAAATGCACGTGCTTTTTCCGAACCTTGCCATAAACCCATACAGCATCTACAACGTTTCGCCCGAACTTAGGAAAGTGTCGGTGGGGAACTCTAATGACTCATCAGTACACTGGCACTGGGTATAACCCCTAGCATGTCAGAGGTACAAGCTGTACGTAACATTTTGCCTATGTATTGATTGGAAGGGAAGCTGACGAGCGAACTCATCTATAAACCCTACTGAGCCTGACAGTGACAATATACGTACAGTCCGGAACGTTCGTCTATGAGTATCGCATATTAGGCCTAGGGGGTCGGTAAACGTCAGACCCCCAATAGCTGCATAAGTCGTGTCAGAGAGCAGCCCAGAACACCCTGAGATACTACTGGTATACCTACCAGTATATCTCGATTACCCTGGCCAGGGATTTCGTGTAATGGCTCTCCTAAACACAGCGCGATCTCACCCCCAATACCGGGAGAGACGAATCCCCGACGATCCGCTCACTTGCCTCCAATGTGGCTCGGGACTGTACCCAAAATATACCTGTTTGCACGACTCCTTTGACCCGTGGTAGGGTATAAATCAAAGCACGGTGGGAACTCACACGAGACAAATGACGACCTCAGGTCAATGAACTAACCTGTACACATGTCACCAGGGAACTGCTATCTGACGATATGTATAATACCAACTAGCATGTTCCCGGTGAGTCCTGTCCGGTGTACTCATAACCCAATGAGCACCTGTATATATCTTAGGCGATCCATCTGACACCAGTAGCTTGTGAGACCGGCCACCGCCCCTCGTCGGGGTCTCGACTGTATACACTAGTCTACTCCGGAGTATCGATGCCCTGTCTCGAAACTCCCACGACTAGGGACACTTTAAGGATGTGCTTATAGACCCCAGCTCCCACATATATGATCGCCATCATACTGCTGGTAGTCAAACAAGAATCCTATGGGCTCTATCATCATGCAATAGTAAACTAAAGCATATATACGATGATAAAGACAAACCAGATAGCATACTATCATCTCGAGCAAGACTGTCCTATCGGTATAGGTCCTCCCTCAATCATTGCAATCACGTACCTGCGATCCAATAATTGACTTAGAGGGCACTATATCCAACAATCTCCCACTTGCACTTAAGGCTAATTATTGCGATGTCGTGTACTCACAGCTCGTGTGATACCGAGAATCCAACTCCTCTACTAATCAGTTTCACAAAGCTCGTTTGTAAAACTCTTGTGTTCGAGAAATAGCCTCAGTGAGTGGATCCGCTTCGGTGTTTCTTTCTGTATCTCTCTATATCTCAACTTCACGGAGAAAACCATCTCCCGAATTGAGTAATATCTGTCTTAGAATATGTCTGGATATTTGACGGGACCTAGTTCATAAATGAACTCCAAATCCAAACTTCTTAGACTGTTTCAATCACTGAAACTAATCAGTGTCTAGCACTATGCCTCCCATAGTATCCTCTTGGACCACCTGTCCATAATACTGTCCATCGTCAGAGGGAAAACTATAACTCTGACAATCACTCTGTCATCCATGTCACCTTTGAAGCCTGGAATAATAACTATCTCCCGAAGGAGGCTGCCGTCATCAAATCCGTAGAACATGTACTTATGTTCTAAAACTGCTTCCTAATATTTCTCCAGGATTGGATTAATATAAACTTATCGCATCTAGTGCAATAACAACATCTGGTGTGGTACTTGATATCTCACGATTGACTCAATTGCCTAAGCAAGTGATCTGCCAATCATGTACGTCCCTCTCCGCTTTAGTCTGTAAGACACCTTTAGAGAGGGTGACTCCATTACCTGCAGGTACACCACCATGCCAGGAGTCAATTATTCTAAAATACAATTAGAATATAGTCGAAGTACTCACATTGGGAAACTACCCAAATATAGATCTAAAACCATCAGATCTAGTAACCAGAATGTTAGATATTATATCCATATCCTTTGTGGAGAAACAACTGTGTGATGACCTCAGTACAACCGTTCGTAGTATAGGAATTTTACTTTCTACTCTGTGTATGTCATCCAAATACCAGGACATCACACCTTACTATCTTCTTAACTGATCCATCCCCTATTCTGATGAAGTCAAACCCATGACTGTTACATCAAAAATCAGATGATCTATCTCCGCTATATCTGCTCAAGTCTATAAATAGACACTTGCTACTTGCCCACTATGCTTCCGCTGCTCCCACTGACTACAACAACCCTCTGGCAGAATAATATATACGTGTACTTCTAAAACTAGTTTAGAACGACGCTATACATTTCCTTCTGCCGGGTCTCATAGTCTGGAACAACAGTAATGTCAAGTCTTGGTAAACAAGAACCTCCCTGTCACCGTCCTTGAGGCTACCGGAGTACCTCTCGGGTGTCTGAGGTTACCCACCATATCTGCGGAGTGGCTATTGGAATGTCAAACCTGATTGAATATATAGGTCCTATTAAACTTTCCGTAATCGTTTGCGGTTCTGGAATCACTTCCAGTTCTACCATGCTCCCACTACTGTTTTTCTGAAAAAAATCCATTTTAATAAAACTGTGGCGAGTCAAGAACAATATCACTATTGATCTTCCGGATGGTAGAAAATCAACCCTCGTCGAAGCTTGGGTCAACCCGCAAACTGCCATTACAGAAACGTGCCTTGAGTTATCCAGTGTCTGGTTCTAAGCATAAGCTGGACAATTCCCCTTACCTTAACATCGTTAAGATATGAATCGTTCTATATCCAATATAGAAACTTTGGCACTTATTTAATTGGAACCAGATTCAAATTATACAGCTGTCTCCAGCGCACAATAACTTAATAGAGAGAGGCTGATCAGTATTACTCAACTTAGGAATCCATCTAATTATGAGTAACCTGAAAGAGAAACAAGTTTCTCAAAAACCATTACTATCAACAGAATACCAATCACAAGAATCTACATCTTCGATTTCTTTGAAGAATCCCGATACTTGTGACACTTGGTTCTCTACTTTATTCCTATACCCACAACTTCTCAAAACTTAGACATTGTATTTCTACGAAACATTTGTCTAAAAACTAGAGAAGTTACAAGTAAACAGAATACAGTATGAGGACCAACCCCTTTGTCCTGATGGACACTGGACAATATACAATATTCTGTATAAGTCCTCTGAGTTGAATAACTCAAAACATGTGCATCGTAGGTTGAAAACTGTACCCAGGAGATTTCCTCAAATATCACCAATTTACAACGAATTCCGATATAATGAGGATGATCACCTAATTCCTAATAACTTGCTCCCACTCAACATATGTATTCTCATACAGATGTGAGAATGAAACTTGGTAAATACATACCCTGGAGTAAGTATCCAATTGGGAAATCAGTTTTCAATTAACAATGCACAGTGAATATGAATCATAGATATGTTTCGTAGGGGTATCTTGGTATTCTTTAGTAATGCCTCTTCCATAATCCAAATCATGACTTTAACTGTATATTTCCCTGGCACCTTTCCAATTCCCTTTATTTGTCTTTAGTCGTTACCTTCTGTACACCATCATTAGGCTAAATGGTTTTCTTCCTTCCCTACCGTTCGGCACCAGCCTATGGTTTGGAAGAAGAATATCCAGTAAGCATAATGGGTGTACCCTCCTAATCCTAGGAGTGCTCGCAACTTGAGAGAAGGTGGCGATAAAATACAACTGAATAATACCTTATTCCTATTTCTCCTGAACCAGAATCCATCCTCGAAAAAATATCCTTCGAGTTCGTATATAACCATACGATGGATTTATCCAATGGAATTGGATATTCGTAGTGATATGAGTTGTTCTGGAGAAATCAAAGGTGAAGTAGGAGTGGCGATGAAATACGTGGTTTGGTCTGAATGTAAATAGTCGCAATTTACTTTGCCCTCTTTCTAATTCCTTTATCTTGTCTTTACATATTACCTTTTGCACACCCTACTTAGGCTAATTGGTTTTCTTCATTCCCTACCATTTGGCACCTGCCTATGGTTTGGAATAAGACTATCCAATAAGCGTAATAGGTGTACTTTCCTAAACCAAGGAGCCCTCGCAACCTGAGAGAAGGTGATAATAAAAGACAACTGAATAAACCAATTCTATTTCTCCTGAACCTGGATCCATCCTCGAAGAAATCCCTTCGAGTTCGTATATAACCATACGATGGATCTATCCAATGGAAGTGGATGTCCGTAGTGATACGGGGTGTTCTGAGAAATACAAAGGGTAAAAGAAGGAGCGGTAATGACTTATGCAACTCGGACAATCCAAAAGCCAGTAAATTAAGAAGATTCGGTCAACTTTGGTCATTGAGTTATAGTTTAGGGTCGGTCAAAAGTGGCTGCCAAAGAGAGAGAGAAAAGAAACACTCTGCGTGCACTCTAACCTAGATCAGAATGGTTATCACTTTATCTAATTAGGAAACCTCCCACTGTTTTCTCAAATTCTCCTCCAAACCTGAAAGAAGAATTAGTCGGGGTCACCCGAAGAGTAAACCAACTCATCAGTGAGAATCGGGATCCAACTATCATCGAATGATAACTTGATGGAAGCCACTCAAGTCATCACACTCCAGAAGGTATGCGCAAGTCTGGCAAGTTTCTTGTATGTTTGAAACTCCCGATGTAATTTTTATCCCATGCTCTTATGACCTTGACGTAGGCCAACAAGTCATAAGCAACATGTCAAGTTCTACCCGTCGTTGTCCTGATCAACTTAAGTCATCGTACAAGCCCTTGACGTAGGCCAACAAGGTGTATGTCTGACTTAAACTAATGCATCTATCTATGCAACAAATGAATACCCAGCAGCTACCAAACACTATGTCTTGACGTAGGCCAACAAACATAGCTTGAATACTACTGACCATCCATAAGAAACGACGGAGGATTACGGCTGGTTTTTGGCGAAAAAACCTTTAACGTAATGAACTTGATCTCGTTGAAGGAACCTGATAGCTTTATAAAAATATATAGTAGCGAAAACCTTTTGTTAAAGAAGTCACTCCCGGTGAAGGGATCTCGGTTCTTTCCTCGTGGAATGAGGTGCAGGATATTCCAACTGAATACCGCTATGCATAACAAAAGGAAACGTCTTTGTAATAATTTTAAAATTTGTTCCAACAACATCAAATATAGGTTTGTTTTTATCTTTGCATTGATTAGAATCAATGCAGTCCCATCAATCAATCACACCAGAAAAGAACGAAAATAAAATGTACGTATATGCCATCCGCATTCGTCACTGGGTCCCGTCATCACCCGTTAGGTTACTTAACTAACGACAGAGCGGGGACTGGACTAGCGCGGGTGTAAAACATATACAACATCTAATAGTATATATACTGATATACAATAATCGCTCCAGGCATGATAATATGCAACATTACAGATAAGTAATAAGCATCACAGAACAATACAGATAAACTGGGATCTCCGGGTTTCACAGAGCCGCTACTGAAACCCGACGTTTCCCCGGGTCGTGTGGATAGCCTGTGCAATGAAACCTAAACCCCTACGGGTGCGGCAAGTTACCCGCCAAAACCTAAAGCGAGGTGGTCCCCACAACATAGTGAATGGAATACCCGGCACTTCACGGAATCCGGTAAATTGAGCACCCCTCCTTGGGTCAACCTGTACCCCCTACGAGTGCGGCGAATAGTCTGCCAATTCTAGAGTGAGGTCCCTTTGCCTCTCAATGCCATGAGATGCGAACCCGTTGCCCTCCAGAACCCGGCTATCCGTGCACTCCTTCGTGGGATAAACCTAGTACAGAAATAAAAATAGTACAACAGGTACATCGACCGCAACCTGGTCGTGCCCCAAAAGAATATTATACAACAGGCAGTGGCGGCAGTCCACATGTTGGACGCTCGCCCCGCAATATCAAATATACAAATAAATTTAAACAGCTCTATCATTGCACCCTGCTATCCACCACGACAAATCCGCAACATCACAGCACAACACAGAATATCAACGCGAATGTCACGTTCGCAAACCCGTCTAAAAGAACTATAGCAATCAGACGCAGTTTACCGATCAAATGACATTCCCGGTCGGAGATATAATGAAAGTACTGAAAAACTAACAAGTTTAAAATTTCGATCGACTAAATTTCCTGAAGTGGGCCCCACAAGAATCTGGTGTACAGTAATAAAATATGGGCCCAAAATAATAGTACCAGAAACCACATTTCCCTGTGAAGAAGCCCCTGGAAAAATTTGGTGCACTGTTCCCACAAAAGCGCGGCGGATTAGCGGCCAAAACATGGTTTGGGCCGCTGATCCGCGGTCGTTTTGTGGGATCACGTGCCCAAATTTCACCAGTATTCTTAAAAAACCCTGCATGATTTTGTGAAATGCTCAAAATGAATTTTAGAACAGTTTAAAAATCGACAGAAACATCATGTACAGAAAATGTGATTTCGCGAAATCCGTTCGATCGATCTTTTAAATGTGTTAGCACAAATTAGTATAGCTTAATGGTGAGGCTCTGATACCACTGTAAGTTCGCGGCGGCGCCCCGGCCGTCTGACAGACGCCGATATGCGGAACAAAACTTTTACGACTGGCGCTATCGCGTACTTTATCCCGGATCGTCCATTAAAGCTAAACTAACAAATTGTAAAGAGGGTAGAATTGTTATACCGAATGATCCGAGTCCTTCGGTTTTCAACCATCATCCCACGCTATGTTGCAACTGATCCGAACTTACTTGATCTCCGTTCTCATCGTCCAGGTGGCACCACGTCGACGGATCTTTAAACGGGCTCCCGCCTCTGAACCGAGGCAACTCGCTCGTCAAGTTTGCTAAAAGAGACGACCAAGATGAAGTAGAGAATGGGTAGAATACTTTTTCTCGTTACGTCCAAGGTCACGGACGAACGGTTATAGAAGTTGCCTTTTGGATTGATATGAAATGAGAAATGGAGTATGCTAATTTCCATGAATCCAAACTATCATAATCATTTGCCTAAAATGAATTGAATCAAAATCATCACCTTCCCACAAAGGGGCCGGCCACTATATGAAGAGGGGAGGAGGGTGAGTGTAGGAGCAAGGAGGAGGGTGACCATATCCCTTCATGCTTATCACAAAGAATGAATCATCAACTAGCATTAAAAGCAAACCTATCACAATTAACCTAGTCACCTTCATCATTAATGAACCATTAATGACTCAAGTGAGTCACTAGCCTTGTCACCCTCTCTAGAATCTTCTAGAACACTGACTCACCACAAGGAGAAAAGATAAATCCGTATTTAACCGAATGTCAAATACGGCTGATAGAAAACTGGAAACTGGCAACTTCCAAAAATCATCCCGAAACGAATTTCAGGATAACTCCGTATCGGTATAAACATACCCGCATTTGTATTACGACCGAATACAAATGCAACTGAGACAAAAAATATTATATCTACACAGTATAATACTGGGTTCCGGCTTAAACCAAAGCCTACCAGTATTATCTGCCCGAAAAATAACACGTGCGAAAACGCACGTGCTTTTTCCGAACCTTGCCATAAACCCATACGGCATCTACAACGTTTCGCCCGAACTTGGGAAAGTGTCGGTGGGGAACTCTAATGACTCATCAGTACACTGGCACTGGGTATAACCCCTAGCATGTCAGAGGTACAAGCTGTACGTAACATTTTGCCTATGTATTGATTGGAAGGGAAGCTGACGAGCGAACTCATCTATAAACCCTACTGAGCCTGACAGTGACAATATACGTACAGTCCGGAACGTTCGTCTATGAGTATCGCATATTAGGCCTAGGGGGTCGGTAAACGTCAGACCCCCAATAGCTGCATAAGTCGTGTCAGAGAGCAGCCCAGAACACCCTAAGATACTACTGGTATACCTACCAGTATATCTCGATTACCCTGGCCAGGGATTTCGTGTAATGGCTCTCCTAAACACAGCGCGATCTCACCCCCAATACCGGGAGAGACGAATCCCCGACGATCCGCTCACTTGCCTCCAATGTGGCTCGGGACTGTACCCAAAATATACCTGTTTGCACGACTCCTTTGACCCGTGGTAGGGTATAAATCAAAGCACAGTGGGAACTCACACGAGACAAATGACGATCTCAGGTCAATGAACTAACCTGTACACATGTCACCAGGGAACTGCTATCTGACGATATGTATAATACCAACTAGCATGTTCCCGGCGAGTCCTGTCCGGTGTACTCATAACCCAATGAGCACCTGTATACATCTTAGGCGATCCATCTGACACCAGTGGCTTGTGAGACCGGCCACCGCCCCTCGTCGGGGTCTCGACTGTATACACTAGTCTACTCCGGAGTATCGATGCCCTGTCTCGAAACTCCCACGACTAGGGACACTTTAAGGATGTGCTTATAGACCCCAGCTCCCACATATATGATCGCCATCATACTGCTGGTAGTCAAACAAGAATCCTATGGGCTCTATCATCATGCAATAGTAAACTAAAGCATATATACGATGATAAAGACAAACCAGATAGCATACTATCATCTCGAGCAAGACTGTCCTATCGGTATAGGTCCTCCCTCAATCATTGCAATCACGTACCTGCGATCCAATAATTGACTTAGAGGGCACTATATCCAACACGATGCTGCCAAAGAGGCTGTCTGGATGAAGAAGTTCATTAGTGAACTTGGTGTGGTTCCGTCCATTGAACATCCAATACCTCTGTATTGCGATAACAATGGTGCTGTGGCTTTGGCCAAGGAACCCAGATCCCATCAGAAATCCAGACATATTCTGAGGCGGTATCACCTGATCAGGGAGATAGTTGATCGCCGGGAGATCGAGATCAGGAGAGTAGATACGAAGGACAACACCGCGGATCCACTCACGAAGGCCATTCCCCAGATACAGTTTGAGAGATTATTCGGGATGCTAGGTATGAGATACTACAGCTGCTGGCCTTAGTGCAAGTGGGAGATTGTTAGTTATGTATATGCCCTAGAGGCCATTGTTGTACATTTGATGTATATTATGATGGATGCTTAGATATATATAGAGAGGACTTTCTTGCTCGTCATGATAGTATGCTATTTGGTTTCACTTTATCTTAACATGTCGACTTGTATTGGTTTACTGTCTTTCTCTCACATGTTGATAAAGCCCTTAGGATCTGTACTCGACTACTGGGATTATGATGAGATCATACTAGTGGGGCCACGGTAGTCGATGAGTACATCCTATAAATGTTCCTAGTCGAGGGTATATCGAGACAGGGCATCGATACACCAGAGTAGACTAGCGTATACGCATCTTGACCCATATGATGGGCGATGGATGATCCCATATCCATCGGTGTTTGACATCAAGGATGATGTACGGGTGCTCAGTGGAGACTGGGTACACTGGACGGACTCGCCGAGAACTCCCAGTTGGTGATATACCACACGTTAGATGGCAGTTCTCCGGTGACACTGGTACAGGGTAGTCTGAAGACCCGAGATCGTCATAGAGTCTTGTGTGATTCCCACTGTGATTTGATTTCCACCTTACCACGTCCAAGAGGGCATGCAAAACGGTGGCTTTTGGGTACAGTCCCGAATCACATGGAGGCAATGAGCGATAGGAAGGGATTCGTCTCTCCCGGTATAGGGAGTTGATGTTGTGCTGTGTTCGATTGGCGATAACTGGAAGTCCCTGGCCAGGGCTGATATAGAGATTTACTGGTAAGTGTTACTAGTAGTTTCTCAACCTGTTATGAGCCTCACATCGACACGACTTATCGGTTACTGGGGTCTGACGTTTACCACCCCTAGACTTGATATGCGACATATCAGACGAACAGACCGGACTGTACGGGAGTGTTACTGATTGGATTCACAGGAGAACGCACAGGCTAGCTTGTTGATCTTCTGATCGCTCAATACCTGGGTGGCTGTTACGTTTAGCTGACCGCTTGCAGCTTGTGGGTGTTTGATATGATCATCACCTGCTACCGGCGTATTGACGATTCTTTAGAGTCCTACACAGAGGTTTCTTGGCTCAGGCGAAACGGAGTAGAGGCGCATATGTGATATGTGCTGGACCGAGAATAATGCGATATGAGATACCGTATTATATTCTCGCGATATTTAGATATGAACCGGGACATCGGATCAAGTGTTGATTCGATGAATCGGTACATGATATATTAGTCGGTTATATTCGATATAGCCGGATCGTCGGATCAAGTGTTGATTCGATGATTTAATGTATAATAATATATATGATATATTATTACATTATCTAATATTGGCTTGCTTTATTATTTCCTTTTCTCACTGGATGATACATTGATATATATGCGATATATGTTAATTGTATTATTTTCTTTTGTTGCAAATATATAATATATATGTGATATATATTATTGTGACACAATATGATTTATTATTAAACATGTTTAAGGATGATTAAATGAGGTTAGGGTTTGATTAGGGTTAGTTGCTTCATGCACTTTCTAGAAGCTTTTTCTTTTGTCATGGTTAAGATATTTGTTGATGACTCATTGCTAACCCAACCAAACCCTAACTCTAGTTTATTCTCTACAAAATATTAGCCACTCATCCTTGACCATGGTTGATACATCAATCATATACTTTTATTTCTATTCATCACAAAAGGAATTTATCATTATCTTTTCCATGATCTTCTTCTCTCTCTTGATTTTGAGCTCACTAGAAATTCCATTTGTGATGATAATTTGTGAGAAAGTGAATTAAAAAGAAAGCATAAATACTACTCCTTCATCCTCATCTCATCTAGCCCATGAGATTAGTGTGTTCATCTCTTTAGAGTGAGAAAGCTTGAGTTATTGAAACTTCGACGTAGATCATCGGAGATTTGGAACACTTCAAGCTAGCAGGGATCGTTCGAGTCGTGGAGCCTCTCTTGAGTCCGGGAGATCGAGGATCGCGGCGAAGGGACTTCTACTCGGAGCTTGTGAAGCGAAGGAGCGGACTACAAAGGTTGTAATCCCTCACACTTAGATAAAAAGATGTTATCTTGCATGCTTAACCCTAATAATCTAGCAAAGATCCTGTCTTTGGGTTGTTCGGCACGTCTAAATTTTAATCCGGGCATGTTTGATGCCTTATGAACCTTCACAAGAGTGCCTAGGAACCCTACAGTTGGTGAGTTGAC
The DNA here is from genome assembly GCA_030015575.1 of Agapanthus africanus. Classification (NCBI taxonomy): domain Eukaryota; kingdom Viridiplantae; phylum Streptophyta; class Magnoliopsida; order Asparagales; family Amaryllidaceae; genus Agapanthus; species Agapanthus africanus. Next base: position 104,000,809 of record JASDDO010000031.1, on the reverse strand, counting down.
TTGTTTCCGAGTCGAAACATTACTCCGACGGGGAGGTCATTGGTTGACTTGCTCCGCTTTCTGCGGGGTCGTAGTTGAGTTGCTCCGCTTTCTTCGGTGTCAGGGTTGACTTGCTCCGCTTTCTACGGTGTCGTGGTTGACTTGCTCCGTTTTCTACGGTGTCGTGGCCGACTTGCTCCGCTTTCTGCGGTGTCAGGGTTTGACTTGCTCCGCTTTCTGCGGTGTCAGGGTTTGACTTGCTCCGCTTGCTGCGGTATCAGGTTTGACTTGCTCCGCTTGCTACGGTGTCAGGGTTGACTTTCTCCGCTTTCTACGGTGTCAGGGTTGACTTTCTCCGCTTTCTACGGTGTCAGGGTTGACTTGCACCGTTTTCTACGGTGTCAGGGTTGACTTGCTCCGTTTTTTACGGTGTCAGGGTTGACTTGCTCCACTTTCTGCGGTGTCAGGGTTGACTTGCTCCACTTTCTGCGGTGTTAGGGTTGACTTGTTCCGCTTTCTGCGGTGTCGGGGTTGACTTGCTCCACTTGCTGTGGTGCCAGGGTTGACTTTCTCTGTTTTCTACGGTGTCAGGGTTGACTTGCTCCGCTTGCTGCGGTGTCAGGGATGACTTTCTTCATTTTCTACGGTGTCAGGGTTGACTTGCTCCGCTTGCTGCGGTGTCAGGGTTGACTTGTTTCCGAGATGGAGGTCATTAGCTGACTTGTTTCCGAGACGGAGGTCATTGGCTGACTCTAGGTTGTCTATGAACCGTAGAGTCTTGGAACTGGGGACTTTGTCGTGGCTCCGATTGGTGATGTCGCATCCGTATCCTGCTGGAATGAGGAGGAATGCCGTTGTTGGTTTCCAGGCTGCAGCTGTAGCCGTCGAGATTTGGAACCAGGGACTTTGCCATGGCTCCACTTCGTTGCGACCCTGAGGTCAGTTGTTGACGTTACGTCTGCATCCTGCTGGAGTTGAGAAGGACGCCGTGTTGATCTTCTGAGATGCAGATGTTGTCGTCGAGATCTGATTCCCCCTTTGACAGAGTCTGGTGGGGAAATATGGTTCCCTTTTTATTTATGCCCATGGATTGTATACAGGGGTCAGTATGGACTCGTCTGTAGGGCAGAAGTTTTATTTCATTTTTTTTATTTTTTCCACGACGCTCTATCATTTCAGCTTTTTATATCGTGAAAGTCGCGATTGCTCAATCATTTCGGCTTTTTTTACTCACTGCTTTTTATTGCGAGTTGCCCAATCATTTCGGCTATTTTTCTTTTTACTCGCTGCTTTTTATTGCGAGTTGACCAATCATTTTGGTTATTTTTGTATGCATATCTTTTACTTGCTGATTTTGTTGCAAGTTTCCCTATCATTTTGGCTATTTCATATGCATTTATAGCTCACTGACTTTTGCTGCAAGTATGGAACTTGGAATCTGGTGCCAATCTTAGCATCAGCATCGCTGCGACTGGAATATTGCCAGGAGCGAATCATCATTTGCCGTGAAAGGACTTAGAATTTGATACCGATTTAGGCATCATCATCGCTACTATTAGGACATTGTCAGGATCGAATTATCATTTGCCTCTGTCGATTCGAACAAAGGTGGCTTAGTAAATAGGGTTAGGATCCTGTCGACTAAGGTTTTAGACTTCATGAGCCGTAAGGGTCTCATAAAGGTGTTTCTCCCTACGAGTCGTGAGGATCTCGTAGGTGTGATTTCTCCTTAGGAATTGTGAGGATTCTTAAGAACATGTTCTCTTATAAGTCGTAAGGATCTTGCAAGAATGTTTTCTCCTTATAAGTCGAGAGGACTTACTGTTAGTTATATGTATGCCCTAGAGGCCATTACTGTACATTGGATGTATATTGTAGTGGATGCTGGAACATATATAGGTGGGACTTTCTTGCTCGACATGATAGTACGCTATCTGGTTGCTCTTTATCTTAACATGTATACTTTTTGTCTCTCTGTTACATGTTGATAAAGCCCTTAGGATGTGTACTCGACTTCCAGGACTATGATGTAGATCATACTAGCGGGGCCTGGGTAGTCCATGAGTACATCCTTCAATGTTCCTAGTCGTGGGAATATCAAGACGGGGCATCGATATTCCAGAGTAGACTAGCGTATATCTTCTCGACCCATGTGATGGGCGATGGATGATCCCATATCCATTGGTGTTTGACATCAGAGATGGTATGCGGGTGCTCAGTGGAGACTGGGTACACTGAACGGACTCGCCGAGAACTCCCAGATGGTATTATACCTCACGTCAGATGGCAGTTCTCAGGTGACACTGGTACAGCTTAGTCTGTTGACCCGAGATCGTCATAGAGTCTTGTGTGTCTCCCACTGTGCTTTGATTTCCACCCTACCACGGCTTTACTGAGTCGTGCAAACAGGTGGTTTTTGGGTACAGTCCCGATTCATATGGAGGCAATGAGCGATAGGAGGGGATTCGTCTCTCCCGGTATTGGGGGTTGATGTTGCGCTATGCTCGACTGGACATAACCGGAAATCCCTGGCCAGGGTTGCAGTGATTTACTGGTAAGAGTTATCAGTAGTTTCACGCTTGTTATGGACCTTACATCGGCATGACTTATCAAGCTACTGGGGTCTGACGTTTTCCATCCCTAGGCGGGATATGCGACGTATCAGACGAACAGACCGGACCGTACGGTAAAGTGTTACTGGTTGGATTCACAGGAGTGTGAGCGGGCTTGCTCGTTGATCTTCTGATCGCTCAATACCCGGGTGGCCGTTACGTTTAGCATACCGCTTGCGGCTTGTGGGTGTTTGATATGATCATCACCTGCTGCCGGCGTATTGACGAGTCTTTAGAGTCCTACACAGAGGTTTTCTGGTTCAAGCGAAACGAAATAGGAGCGCATATGAGATATGTGCGGGACCGAGAATAATACCAGTATATGATACTGAATTCTATTCTCGCGATTCGTATCATCGGACGGTTATATAAGATATAGCCGGGTTACCGAATCAAATGTTGATTCGATATATTGATACACTTGATATTAGTCGGTTATGTGCAGTATGACCGGATCATTAAATCAAGTGTTGATTTAATGATTTAATGTATAATTATATATTAGATATATTACTTTACATTAACTAGTATTTGTTCAATTAAGATTGATTCTCTCACTTAATGTGCACAAGTAGTATATGTGATATATTTTTGTGCACTTGATTGTATCATGTTTGATGATACCTGCAAACTTGGGTGTGTGTATGCTATACACTATGTTTAGTTAATGGTTAGGGTTTCAATTGCCTTATTTATTTATTTTATTTATTTAGTTTTGGCAAAAATAAAATGGTGGTTATCTTTGTTTTATGCAAGAAGCTTCATGATGTTTCATGCATCTTTGAAAAAGTCTACCATTTTGTTTTTTTCCTTAACCTAACCATTTACCTAAACCCTAGTTTATTCTCTACATTAGTTACACTCACCCATGGTTGCTAAATGATAAGCATCACTTGATTTTCTCTTTTGAATATATTCATTCTTTTTTCTTTCTTCTTCTTCTTCTTCATGAAGAGAAGAAAACCTTGCTAGAAAAATTCCAAGTGATGAATCCAAGTGAGAAATCCAAATTTAAAGTGAACCCACTTCCTATTTCTTCATCCTCTACTACTTTCCATGTAGTATAGGGTGTTCTCTTCACAAAGTTTTTGACCAAGTGAAGGAATAGCTTGAGTTTGAGTCGCCTCGACGTAAATCATCTTCGGCATCGAAGTCAACGACCTAGCCCGATCATTTCTCCGACGAAACCATCGCCAGAGTCCGGGATTCCGATGCTCACAGTGGAGGGACGTCAATACGGAGCTAAAGAAGTGGAGGACCGGATCTACAAAGGTTATAGTCACTTTCACTCGTAGTTAAACTGTTACCTTGCTTAGTATCGCCTTACCTCTAGTTAACGATCTAGCATTAGGGTTTCTTTGGCACATGAAATTTTTTATTTTGGCATGGTTGATCAGTTGTAGAACCTCATGAGTGTGCCTGGGAACCCTACAGTGGTATCAGAGCCAGGCTAGAGCTTTAAGTGATGTGTTGACGATATTAGAAACCCGATCGAACCACGAAACCCTAAATTACACCCCTCTCTGTACATTTTCTGAAACTGTGGAATTTTGTGAATTAAAAATATGCAGAAAAATCAGCAGGGTTTTCCAAGTATTACTGTACAAAACGGGCGCCTAAATCGATTAAGGCACCGCGGAACCGCGGCACGAGCATGGCTCGTGGGGCGGTTCCGCGATCGTACCGTCACTTCTTTCATCATATTTTGCACAGTAATGTCAATATGTTATTCCTGAGTTTTCTGGGAATTTTTAATTTGCACTCAAGAGTTGAGTAATCTGGGGTGTTTTGGGGATTCGATGATTCGATCGGAAACTTTAACTGCGTCTATGTGTTTTTCCGGGTAATTTAGAATATGTTAAAAAGTTCGACCGGATATAAATACCCATTTTTTCCCTGCCGGGAAATTTCCAATTGTTCGATTTTTCCGTAGTTTAATAACGTTCTAAGTAGTGCAAGTAACGCGATGGTCCCTCTAGAAGACAACAAACCTTAACTCGATTATATGACCGTCTTGAACTGCCCTTTGAACCTTAGGGTTTGGGGCAGTACGGCGTGCCACATGTGAGGCGTTGGCTTGACCCTTCTACGGCTGGACCGTTGGTACTGTGGCATGAAATGGATGTTTTTAAACTTATTTCAAGTGTTGAGCTGTTTCGGGAAAACTTGGGTGTTTGATTGTTCGATCGGAAAGTTTAACATTTTCTATTTATCCGGAATGTGATACAATATTTGGAATCCATAAGTAGTTATGAGATAACTGATTTGGATGTTATAAACATAGCAGTTTAGTCTCACTTGATCGGTTGCCACGGAATTTTGATGTGATCAAAAGTCCGTCGCAATCACTTAGCCTATGCGGATACTCGCTGGTAAACTTAATAGATAGCCACGCCCCATAGCCCTGACCAAGTGACTGTAGGAGAACCCTGTCGCCGAAAGCATCCGTTCGGGTGCTCGCGGCAGCGGTGTTCCACCTTAGTGCACTTCGTCGACGGTATCGGGGCTGCAGCCGTCTACTGAAGTTTGCGACGAGAATTCGATCAGGATGTCGGGAATCTTGTTGAATTGCTCGACTTGATATTGAAAAGAGTTTTCGATAATGAGACTAAAATACGGGGTTTATAAATATTAGGCATGTGATGTCTAAGGAATTCATTTGGTTAGGCATGTGATGTCTAAGGAGGTTGTGGATTCCAACTGTTGTAGTTTTACACTTTCTTTTCTGTGACCGTAAGCGTAATATGTGAGATCGCCGGTTTCGTTGCTATATGTCAACGACAATTGGGATGCGCATATTTGCTTATGTTGATGACATGTGTTGTTATATGTTGCTGGATATGTTATATTGGATCGTCGTGTTTGAATAGCCGGTTTTTTTTATGTGAGATGTGTGTTTTTTCATTTTCATTCATGTAAAAAACTTGTATGTAATATTCTTTTATTGGGGCACTTCCAGGTTGCGGATGATGTCACCATTTGTATATTATTTACTTTTCCACATTAGGATAGACCCAAGGAGGGGAGCACAAGTAACCGGGTTTTAGGGTCCAGTGGGAGACCATCTCGAGGAGTCGAGTCCGGGTCTCCTAACTCTAGAATTGGTAGGGTTGCTTGCCGCTCTCATAGGGGTCTAGGGGTGTAGGATTGGCTATTCATCACGACCGTGGAATCCGTGTTTTATTCAGGCTCAAAATAAAACACGGACGTCCTAGTATATCCAATATTTCATATGATATTTTCTGCTGCGTTATCTGTGATGTGATCATGTGATATGTTCAGATAGATATTGTATATAGTATATATGATATATTATATAGACGTTGCTTATGTTTTACACCCGCGCTAGCCCTGCCTCGCTCTGGCGTTAGTTACCTAACCTAACGGTGCAGACGGGACATCGAGGCGAATGCGGATGGCATAAGCGTACGTTATATTTATCTGTGATGTTTAGGTGGACTTAAATGATGGGACTTCATTAATGTGATTAATGAAAGAAAATAAACCTAAAAGATGTTGTGGAATCGAATTTCAAAAATAAAAACAGGTAGCTACAGTTCTTGCTTTGCATCGCGGTATTCCTTGTAGAACATCCTGCACCTTATTCGATAAGGAAAGGACCGAGATCCCTTCACCGGGAGTGACTCCTTTAGCAATAACTGGCAGATGCTACAACCCTCGGTTTGTCCTTTGATTGCTTCTATAGTTTTTGCTTTGCACAGCGGTATATATGATATATCCTGCACCTTATTCGATGAGGAAAGAGCCGACGATCCCTTCACCGGGAGTGACCCCTTTAGCAAAACTAGGAAAACCTCAAAAACACTCCATTTAAAAACCATTTGATTCCGCAACGAGATCAAGTTCAAAGCGTTAAAGGTTTTCTTAAAAACCATCCGCAACCCTCCGTCATTTTAGGAAGTAGAGTACTTAGTATTCGTGCTGTGTTTGTTGACCATAGTCAAGGCACAGTGTACGGTATCTAAGTGATGTCTTCCTACACCGCATATAATGCGATTAGTTAGGACAGTCGCGTGACTTTGTTGACCTTAGTTAAGGGTCATGTGGGTGGGTCTAATTAATCACGAAATGACGGGTAGAACTTGACTAGTACTTATGATTTGTTGACCATAGTTAAGGTCATAAGTGCTAGGGGTAAAAACCACTATCGGGAGTTTCAAGTGTTGAAATTTGCAATGAGATTGCATACCTTCTATATGATAGTTGGATCCCGATATCCACTGCGAGTAATTGTTACTCCTGGGAGAGTTTTGCACTTTACAATTAGCCGATCAAGTAGGTTTCTAGAAAGGTGTCAACGGGGTTACGCCTATGGGAAAACGAGATTTATTTTAATTAGGTCAGTGCAAAAGCACGGGGAACCTCCCTCAAAGTACCGACACTGGCCTGGCTGAAAGATTGGCGAACTTGTAGAGTGTAATTAATCCCACTAGTCTTTCCTTTTAGGGTTTGAAGGAAGATTTGATAAAAACAGTGGGAGCCATCCTGATTAGATAAAATAAATAACCAATCTAATCTTGCAAGAGCGCACGCAGAGTGTTTTCTTCTCTCTCTCTCCAGGTAGCGACCATATCACGCCTTAATCAAGATAATAATATGGATGAATTGACCGAACCCGCTTGTTATACTGAGCTGGGGAACGTTGGTCCCGCTCCAACTTATAATTGTTATAAGACCGAGCAGGAAATAAGGGAATACCAAGATTCCCATGCCGCCCAAACGAAGAAAGTGCATATGATGCATCTTCTTCGGGTGTGTTCGTTACACAGAACTGTTTCTCAATATCCTCTGTGTCCTGGGTATCTGATACCGGATCAGGATCCCAGATATGTAATTTGTTACATAGGGCTACAGAAAGGCAGAGAACTGAGAACGGGTGATAAGTTTCATGAGACAGAAAACGGTGCAAGTGTTGCAGCCAAGTCTGTTGGTCACTGTCACCCTGTATTTCCAAATACATTGATTCTGAACAAATGCTAATAGATACCGAACTTGATATACAAAATCATATCAATCTCTTTATTTATTAAAGAAGGATATAATTTTGTATTGTTGAATAATGTTTTGTATATTTCCTATATCGGTTCAGGCATGTTATCTAAAAGCATTGACGTTCTAAATCAAACTACAGTTCCTAGTATACAGAACACACACAAGAGGAAGAGTTTAGAAATGAACGAATCCTTCTTGAGGCATTGTAGACTAGGTCATATCAATGGGACCCGACTGGCTGAAGTTACATTTTAGATGTATATTTAAATTAGTTTGAATTTACATCTTGTGAAACTTGCCAGTCATGTCACAAAGATAAGATGACCATAGCTCCGTTTACTAGAAACAGAGAAAGAGTTGGTAAACTCTTGGGACTGATACATGTTGATGTATGTAGGTCTCCTGTCTACATATGCCAAGACCGGTTCTTTGTACTTCATTACATTCACTGATTATCTCTCAAGATTCAGATATATGTTCCTGTTGAAACACAAGTCCGAAACTTTTGAGATAATCACAGAATATAAGTTAGAAGTAGAGAACCAAAATACGGGTATAAGTATTATGTCCTTTGATGTGATCAGGGAGGAGAATACTTGTGCATAGAATTCCTGGACTATTCTAAAGGAGAATGAGATTCTCTCTCGGTATTACTCCTCTGAATATACCACAGCACAACGGTGTATCGGGGCGGAGCAATCGCACCATATTAGATATGGTGTGCTCTATGATGAGTACCACTGAGTTACCTATTTCCTTTTAAGGGGTTATGCACTTGAGAAGCTGCATACCTATTGAGTTACATTCGAATCAAATCAGTTCCTACCACTCCATATAAGATATGGTATGGGAAGAGCCTATCTCTTAAGTAAGTTAAGATTTGGGATTGTCCGGCCTATGTCAAAAGCAAAATCTGGACAAGCTCGAGGCAAGGTCTGTTAAGTAGAACTGGAAAGGTTCTAGTTATACAAACTACAGCTGATGATTTGACAGAACCAAAGGATTCAATAGATTCCGACGAACCTCTGCCTCTCCGCCGATCTAGCAGGGTTCCTCATCCTCCTGAGAGATACTTCAGTTTCTCGATGACAGTGGGAGCGAGGATTGCATCATGAGATGATGACCCAACTAGTTTCGAGCAGGCCGTCGGGAGTAGGGACTCTGTATGAATGGCTGGATGCTTAGCGATATGAGATGGAATTCATGTACACCAACAAAGTATTGACTTTGGTTGCTATATCTGAAGGGTTAAATCCCCATCAGGAGCAAGTATATATTGAGAAGATTACTTGGTGTAAATGGAAAAGTTGAGACTTGTTAAAGGTTTTCGTCATCGACCAGGCGTGGAAAATGATGAAACCTTTTCCAGTGGCTATGCTTAAGTCCATCCAGATCCTACTTGCCATTGCTACATACCATGATTGCGATATCTGGTGGTTGGGTGTCATGACTGCTTTTCTAAATATCGATTTAGAAGAGAACGTCTATAAGTACACAGCAGAGGGCTTCGTAAACAGTGGGAGCAGCGGAAACGTGTGCAAGTTGCTTTATAGATTAAAGCAGGTATCGCGGAGTTGGAACATCTGTTTTGATGTAGTAGTCAAAAAGTTTGACTTCATCAAAATGGTAGATGAACCTTGTATATAAAAAACGGTAGTAGAGAGTGAGGTGGTCATCCTCGTATTGTACGTGGATAACATACTCTTGATAGGAAAAGAGTTTCTTATGCTACGAACGGTCAATCTCCTCTTATCACAAGGATTCTCCAAATAGGATAAAGATGATACCTCCTAAATCCGGGATTTGGATCTATGAGATAGATATAAAGGGATGTTAGGGTTCTCACTAGGTTTAGTGAGATGGTATCAATCGATCCTGGAGAGAATCACTAGAAAGGTTCCAGGGTGATAAGGACGACTGAATGTCAGTCGCATGCATTGTCTTTACCCTCAGTGGAGGGACGGTATGTTGGAAGAGTTCCAAGCTAGATACCGTGGCAAACTAGATGATAAAGGCTGGTAACATGGCTATTAAAGATACTACCAAAGAGGCAGTTTGGGTGTATAGTGGTTCATGAGATGAACTAGGTTCCTACCATTGTGTGACAATGGAAGAGTGTCTTTGGCCCAGGAACCCTGGTCCCATCAGTGACCAAGACATATTCTGAGGCAGCATCACCTGATCGTGGAGATAGTTGATCTCCACGGTGATCGAGATTAGGAGAGTAGACTCAGAGGATAACACGGCGGATCCACTCACAAAGGCTTTTTCCCAGAGAGAGACTTATATGGGATGGTTGAGTATTAGATACTGCAACCACTGCTACAGATGGCCCTAGTGCAAGTGGGAGATTGTTAGTTATATGTATGCCCTAGAGGCCATTACTGTACATTGGATGTATATTGTAGTGGATGCTGGGACATATATAGGTAGGACTTTCTTGCTCGACATGATAGTACGCTATCTGGTTGCTCTTTATCTTAACATGTATACTTTTTGTCTCTCTGTTACATATTGATAAGGCCCTTAGGATGTGTACTCGACTTCCAGGACTATGATGTAGATCATACTAGCGGGGCCTGGGTAGTCCATGAGTACATCCTTCAATATTCCTAGTCGTGGGAATATCGAGACGGGGCATCGATATTCCAGAGTAGACTAGCGTATATCTTCTCGACCCATGTGATGGGCGATGGATGATCCCATATCCATTGGTGTTTGACATCAGAGATGGTATGCGGGTGCTCAGTGGAGACTGGGTACACTGAACGGACTCGCCGAGAACTCCCAGATGGTATTATACCTCACGTCAGATGGCAGTTCTCAGGTGACACTGGTACAGCTTAGTCTGTTGACCCGAGATCGTCATAGAGTCTTGTGTGTCTCCCACTGTGCTTTGATTTCCACCCTACCACGGCTTTACTGAGTCGTGCAAACAGGTGGTTTTTGGGTACAGTCCCGATTCACATGGAGGCAATGAGCGATAGGAGAGGATTCGTCTCTCCCGGTATTGGGGGTTGATGTTGCGCTATGCTCGACTGGCCATAACCGGAAATCCCTGGCCAGGATTGCAGTGATTTACTGGTAAGAGTTATCAGTAGTTTCACGCTTGTTATGGACCTTACATCGGCATGACTTATCAAGCTACTGGGGTCTGACGTTTACCACCCCTAGGCGGGATATGCGACATATCAGACGAACAGACCGGACTGTACGGTAAGTGTTACTGGTTGGATTCACAGGAGTGTGAGCGGGCTTGCTCGTTGAGCTTCTGATCGCTCAATACCCGGATGGCCATTACGTTTAGCAGACCGCTTGCGGCTTGTGGGTGTTTGATATGATCATCACCTGCTGCCGGCGTATTGACGAGTCTTTAGAGTCCTACACAGAGGTTTCCTGGCTCAAGCGAAACGAAATAGGAGCGCATATGAGATATGTGCGGGACCGAGAATAATACCAGTATGTGATACTGAATTCTATTCTCGCGATTCGTATCATCGGACGGTTATATAAGATATAGCCGGGTTACCGAATCAAATGTTGATTCGATATATTGATACACTTGATATTAGTCGGTTATGTGCAGTATGATCGGATCATTAAATCAAGTGTTGATTTAATGATTTAATGTATAATTATATATTAGATATATTACTTTACATTAACTAGTATTTGTTCACTTAAGATTGATTCTCTCACTTAATGTGCACAAGTAGTATATGTGATATATTTTTGTGCACTTGATTGTATCATGTTTGATGATACATGCAAGCTTGGGTGTGTGTATGCTATACACTATGTTTAGTTAATGGTTAGGGTTTCAATTGCCTTATTTATTTATTTTATTTATTTAGTTTTGGAAAAAATAAAATGGTGGTTATCTTTGTTTTATGCAAGAAGCTTCATGATGCTTCATGCATCTTTGAAAAAGTCTACCATTTTGTTTTTTCCTTAACCTAACCATTTACCTAAACCCTAGTTTATTCTCTACATTAGTTACACTCACCCATGGTTGCTAAATGATAAGCATCACTTGATTTTCTATTTTGAATATATTCGTTCTTTTTTCTTTCTTCTTCTTCTTCTTCATGAAGAGAAGAAAACCTTGCTAGAAAAATTCCAAGTGATGAATCCAAGTGAGAAATCCAAATTTAAAGTGAACCCACTTCCTATTTATTCATCCTCTACTACTTGCCATGTAGTATAGGGTGTTCTCTTCACAAAGTTTTTGACCAAGTGAAGGAATAGCTTGAGTTTGAGTCGCCTCGACGTAGATCATCTTCGGTATCGAAGTCAACGACCTAGCCCGATCATTTCTCCGACGAAACCATCGCCAGAGTCCGGGATTCCGATGATCACAGTGGAGGGACGTCAACACGGAGCTAAAGAAGTGGAGGACCGGATCTACAAAGGTTATAGTCACTTTCACTTGTAGTTAAACTGTTAACTTGCTTAGTATCGCCTTACCTCTAGTTAACGATCTAGCATTAGGGTTTCTTTGGCACATGAAAAATTTGATTTTGGCATGGTTGATCAGTTGTAGAACCTCATGAGTGTGCCTAGGAACCCTACACTTACAAGTGTCGTTCACCACATGAGGACATTTCGCGCCATCGGTAGAACTTAGTGGGGGAGACATTTATTTGTGCCCGTGGATTGTATACAAGGGTCAACATTGAACCGTTTATAGGACAGTCTGGGAAATGTGATGGCTTAAGAACATGTTCAGATCTCTGTAGCTTAAGGCTTTTGAGTCTTATGAGCCGTGAGGGTCTCATAAGAGGGTTCTCCTTACGAGTCGTGAGGATCTCGTAATTGTAATTTCTCCTCAGGAATCGTGGGGATCCCTAAGTGTGTTGCTCCCTTGTGAGTCGTAAGGATCTCACGCAGGTATTTTCTCTTTTCAAGGTCGAGATGACCTTGCAAGTGTGCATGAATTTTTTACGAGTCTGCGCCTTTTCGGGTTTTCACAAACTCGCCGGTAGCCCTGCTGTTTTTACTCACGGAGCCCTTTCGGGTTTTCATCCGTGCTCATTTCGCTTATGGACGTACCGTTTTTTTTGCGTCAGCCCAAGGATGCTGCAGTTTGTAGTAGTTTAAAGACGTTTCGGTCCGTAGCTTTCCATGTTTGGGATGGGGTATCGTTGGATATTATTTTTAGAGTCTTGACTCAAGAAGATAGCGAGCGGACATAGGCGTCGTCATCTATCATTAACCTGGTTCGTGACTCGTCAGATGTAGTATTTTTTCAAGAACCGGCCGTTTATTGGCCTGAAGGGTCTTTCGCCATGCATATCTATGAGCAAGTAAGCCCCACCTTGACAGACTTTGTCTATGATGTACGGGCCCTCATAGTTTGGCTTGAATTTCCCCCGTTTGGCACGATTGGGGATCATTAGTCTCTTGACCACTAGCATGAGTTCGCCTTGGCGAAATATTCTCGGCCTAGTCAAACTCTCGTATGAGCACGTCATCTTTGCTTTGTAAGCCTCCAAGTTTTGCTGTGCCATGAGACGAGTTTCATCGAGGGCGTCGAGCTCCTCAAGTTGAAGATGAGCATTCTCTTCGTTTGTTAGCTCGTAATGAACCGCCACTCGTTAAGAGGGTAGCCCTATCTCCAAGGGGAGTACTGCTTCCGTACTGAATACCAATGCATACGGCGTTGTGTTCGTGGCCGTCTTGAACGTGGTCCGATAAGCCCAGAGAGCTTCATGCAGTCTCTCATGCCAGTCCTTTTTGTTTTTGGACACCGTCTTCTTTATGATCTTTTTCAAGGTTTTGTTGAAAGCCTCAGCTAGACCGTTAGCTCATGGATTGTAGACCGAAGAGTATCTCCAGTCTATATTATACTGTTGTGCGAAGTGGCTGATTCTGTGACTTCTGTAGATCGGCCCGTTATCGGAGATAATCCGTCGCGGAGTGCCGAACCGATAAATGACGTTTGTCTTGAAGAAGTGGAGAATGTTCTCTGTCTTCACTTCTCTTAGTGGTACTGCTTCTGCCCACTTAGAGAAGTAATCAGTTGTCACCAATATGAACCGATGTCCCTTGGACGACGCTGGTTCGATGGGCCCAATTATGTCGGTTCCCCACATTTCGAACGGCCAGCTAGCCACTGTTGGGTGTAGCGGGTTTGGATGCTGGTGGATGAAGTCTCCATGAATTTGGCATGAGTGGCACTGCATCATGTATTCGAGGCAGTCCTGAATCATCGTGGGCCAATAGTAGCCCATCTTTTTGATCTTCAGCTTCATCTTTGGCCCGTCTTGATGAGAACCGCGGAGTCTTTCGTGAGTTTCTTGGATGACTCTCCTTGCTTCTTCCGGTCTCAGGCGTCTCAGCCATAGAGAGTCGAACGATCTCTTATACAGAGTATCATTGACGAAGGCAAAAGACAGAGCTCGTCTCATGAGCTGATGTCTTGAGGATGCATCTTCAGGTGTTCCACGGAATTTGAAGTAGTCTATAAAGACTTCTCTCCAGTCCTTAGCATTTTCTTGGTCTTTTATTTGTAGGGCTGTTTGTTTGGTCGCTTCCTTTTCTTCAGACGACTCCGTAGATATTTTTGACGGTGCAAGAACCCGACGGCTTTGTACAACGATCCTTACATCATCGAGGTTTTCATCAACCAGTTCTTTAGCGAGTTTGGCTAATGCATCCGCTTTGCAATTTTTCGCACGCGGTATGCTTTCCAGGGCATAGGAAGGGATTTGAGTTAGCAATTGTTTCACTCTCTCACCGTACTTCACCAACTCTGGTTTGCACGTTTGATAGTCGTTGTTTACTTGACTAACGACCAGCTGGGAGTCTCCGTATATGAGGAGGTCTTCGATTCCTATGTCGACAACGATCTCAAGACCTGCTATCAAAGCCTCGTATTTCTCTTCATTATTTATCCTCGTCTCTGTTAAAGAAAAAGCAAAGCGCATTATCCCTTGTGGAGTCACAAAGATGAGGCCTACCCCCGATTTGATTATAGAGGTGTTGTGTTGTCGCTTCTTTATGGAAGATGCTCCGTCAAAATAGAGTTCCCATCGGGTATCACTCCCTCCTCTCTTCCTGTCGATCATGTTAAACGCGTGCTCGTCTGGCAGTTCGCAATTTAGGGGTGAATCGGCAGGTATCGGATGCTCAGCGAGGAAGTCGGCGATGGCTTGGCCTTTCACTGCCTTGAGAGGTCGGTATGTTATCGAGAATTCCATTAAGAGTAGGGCCCATTTAGGGAGCCGTCCCGTTAGTATGGCTCTTGACATCAAATATTTGAGAGGATCCACTTTTGATATGAGATGGACCTCATGCGCCAAAGCATAATGCCGAAGCTTCGTTACCGTGAAGATTAACGCCAGGCAGTGTTTTTCGATGGGGGAGTAGTTGTTTTCTGCCCCCAGGAGAACTCGGTTCAAATAGTAGAGGGTTATCTCTCTCCCTTGGTCGTTCTCCTGTGCTCATAGCGCGCCTAAGGAACCTTCAATGGCGGTTGTGTACAAGATGAGGGGCTTTCCCTCTACCGGAGCGGTCAGTACTGGCGGATTCTGCACGTATTGTTTGATTTCGTCCAGTGCGCTTTGGCATTTGCGATCCCAGACGAACGGGGTCCCCTTCTTAATTAAATGGCTGTAGGGGCGGCATTTGCCGGAGAGGTTAGTTATGAATCGCCGGATATACGCGAGCTTTTCTTGGAGAGACCGCAGTTGCTTAAGAGTTCTTGGCGGAGGCATTTCCATAATCGCCTTGATTTTTGACGGGTCTATTTCGATGCCACAGTGACGTACGATGAATCCTAGGAATTTGCCCGAGGAAACTCCGAACACGCATTTGAGAGGGTTCATCTTCAGGTTGTATTTCCGAAGACGTTGGAGCACTACCTTTAGATGCTCCCAATGCTTCTCGTGCGATTTTCTTTTCACCACGAGGTCGTCAATATAGCATTCGACGATTTCATGTATGAGGTCATCGAAAATCTTCGTCATGGCCCTCTGGTAGGTAGCGCCGGCATTCTTCAGACCGAAAGGCATCACTTTGTAGTAAAATATGCCCAGAGGAGTCCGGAAAGCGGTATGCTTCTGGTCTTCGAGATGCATCTTTATTTGATTGTACCCTGACGACCCGTCCATGAAGGAGAAGATTTCGTGAGTGGACATATTGTCTATCATCAGCTCGGTAACCGGTACGGGAAAATCATCCTTCGAACATGTAACATTTCAGAAAAATAAAATACTATTTTTGGGAATTTATATAATTAAAATAATAAATATTATGAATATTTCAATGATATGGTATAATTATATACCAATAAATTGGAAAATATTGGAAAAAATACCTTGAATGTTGATTTTTAATGAATTTATATGATTTAGACATTTTTATAAATTTTATCCAATTAATTATATACAAGTTTATGTTTAATTTTGATTAATATCTACTAATGTTGCATTAAGTATATTTATGTGCATGATATGCACCACAACTTGTTACATTCTTTTTATTGTTTGCAACCATGTTTTTTTTCAATTGTTAATTGGTTTTGTTTTGTAGGAATTTTAAAAATTAAAAATGAAAAGAAAAAGAGAAAAGAACAAAAGGAAAGAAAAATAAAAGAAAAGAAAATGATAAAGATTAAAATATGTGACATGAGTGAGAGAGAGAGAGAGATGGGGAAACTTCTACACCATTCTTGATATTTTGACCTTGGGCTATTTTATCTTCACTTCATCCTCTCTTCTTCTCTTCCTCACTCTCTCATGGATACCCTCTCACTCCCCTCTCCTCTACTTTTTCATTCACCATAAAAAACCACATCAAAAACATGCACCCTCTTCACAAAAAATGTGCACCACCTTGCTACAAAGACAATGATGTGATCAAGTTGAGGTTTTGAAGAACTTGTGCAACTCAAGAAAATTCTTGAGTTGCCAAATGAGATAATCCTTTCACTAATTATGTAGTATTTGATTTCTTTTAGCCTCTAAATTAGTTTAGAATCCATTAAGTGTAGTTTTGTGAGCTTTGAAAATTCTTAGAAGTGGATTAGGGATTCTTGAGTTGTGAGGATGCAATTGAGGTGTAATTGGTGATCTTAAATCCTCTTAGGGTTTAGAAACCAAATCAAACATAGCCTAGACTATACAATTGAACTAGACGTTTCGATATTGGTTTTGTGTGCAATTGGTGCCTACAGGAAATCTGGAGTGAACCGAGAACTTTTTAGGAAAATCAAACAACCTCAGAGACCTAGTTAAACCAATAGGAGACCACCACGAGAAGACGAACCCATTCCAAGCCTACAGGGCCGGCGAGCTCGGATGTGGGGCCAATATGGCCGGCCACTTGGTGGTGTCTGCTGCTAATATTTGTTCTGTAGCTTATATGCCCTCTATATAACACCCTAGTACTGTTTGGTTAACTTAATTTCACCTGAACTAAAATCTGGAATAAGTTTTCAAAGTTGCTGTTTTGGTTTCGTGAATTTCGATAATTTGGTTTTGGTATTTGAACCGTGGATTTGGTCGTCAAACGTTTGTATGTCGACGACGAGGGTTATTTGGATGTTTTTGCTTGCGTAAGCTATAGGTTTTAACCTATAGGCCACTCGCGTGTCGTTTTGATTTTTAATCGGATTTTAATACGATACGATATGTTATGACGTATAGGTACCTCCACGTGAACTTCGAGACGACAAGCAAGAGCACGGCGGCACTGACTTCGGCAAGCAAGGACCAGGTGAGTAGATGTATATCTACGGGGGAAGTCAGGTGGATGGCGTATAGCACCCCCGCAAACGTAGGATAAGGTTATTACGTATTATTATTATGAGTCGGACATGACCTTGGATTCTTGGCGAGTAGGGTACTATTGAAGACCTTAAGTAGGATTAGATTGATTTAGAAAGACTTAACCAAAGGATGATTACCTTGGAGGCAGATTCATAGGTTTCATGCAGACACACACACGCGCACACACATACACTTGACTTGGTGTATATGTGTGTGTGTGTGTGTGTATGAATTTGTGTAGGTTTCTACACACACACACACACACACACACACACAACATATACACGGGAGATGAGGATGTTATATGATACTTGGAGATGAGTCGATATGATCGGGCATGATGCCGTGAGAATTTGATATGTGACCGAGTTATGGTATTACAGCGGATCGTTGGACGATGATACTATGTGAATGATGATATATATATATATATATGATAGTTGACATATGATCGAGATATGATTTGATTGAGATATGTTATGATATTTATAATGGATCGCTTGGGCAATGTGAATTCATATATGATAATATGTGTTAATGATATCGGATTGCATGAGACTTTAGATCAGCAACCAGATCATGATATTGTTTGATGATGATACATATATGATAGTTGACCCATACCCTGATTTTGGGATGCCGTACGATGGATTTTACCGTACGAGATATAGATGTGATGATTGATCCGCACTCTTGACTTGAGGAAGTCGTATTTTGTACGTGATGATATTGAGGCTGGATCGCCGACTCCTAGAGATATCGACTCGGATTTTAGGTGGATTTTTCTTATCTTTCGACCAGTTCTTTAGTTTAGTCCCTTAGTTGGTTAGGTAGATGTTATTTTAGGCTCGAGTCATACCTATTTTCAAAACTAGCGAATCGTGCGCATTATTTTAAAAACAGCCTGAGGGATACTACGGATTTTTCAAAGGTCATATTT
This sequence comes from Agapanthus africanus, assembly GCA_030015575.1. Lineage (NCBI taxonomy): Eukaryota > Viridiplantae > Streptophyta > Magnoliopsida > Asparagales > Amaryllidaceae > Agapanthus > Agapanthus africanus. Next base: position 103,982,492 of record JASDDO010000031.1, on the reverse strand, counting down.
TTTCCCCCAAAAACATCGTAGCCCCTATTTTTCTAAAAACCACGATTCGTGCTTTTTCAAACACCAAAATGGTATGACTCGTATTATAGAAATGTATATTCTCCGGTATTGCGGTTATTTCTCTTTCTCTGTTATATTCATATTATTCTCATTTCACTGCATGTTTGTACCTATGTTTCCTTCACTGTTATGATTCCATCTGTTAGGACACCAGCACCATTACCGATGATGCGCATGTTCCACATACACATATTTGCTAGCTCACACATATCATCATCGGTAATTGCCATGTCGCATACACTTTAGCAAATATTATCTCATTGATATAATTAGCTAAAGGTTAGTTACCACATAATATTTGTGTGATTTCTCTCATGTGTTAACTTAGAGATTGCATTCGTCACATAGATACTGCATACATTCATATATTCATTCATGTACTATTCTGGGGCTTTATGCCGATATTCACTGTTTACTTGCTCTTAATTCTTGGATTTCCGATTTTCATGAGATTTCTGGATTTTGGGGAAAACCGCAAGAATTTTATAAAACTTTTTATCATTATTTACAAAATAGGAATTTGCGGTTTTCTCAAGATGTGATGTGTGTGCTGTCCACCATGAGTTTTCTCGGTTCTTGAGCAGTATCATATACCCGATTCGAGGAGGGGGATGCACCGTCTGTGGGTATATGGTGGGCCCGGTTTGGTACCTCGGGACAAGAAGATCTCAAATGATGGCATTGATCCCGGCAGGGGAGCACTACGTACCGGTTATTTGCGACGTGGCGGATATCCAGAGGATATCGACCATAGTTGTGTGATTTGATGATATGGGCCGATCCGGACTGCCGGAGCCCGAGATATTGAGATTTGAGATACAGAGATATGAGATTTGAGATACATAGATATGAGATTGAGATACAGAGATATGAGGTATTAAGACTTTGAGATTTACATGTTTTGTGTCGATGCTTGATACGGATTTCCATGGTTTCATTGATGATACTTCAGTTATTTCGGAACATTTTATCATGATAAAAGTAAAGATTTCTTATACAGATATATCCAGATTTTATGGTTGATTATTTTACATTCATGATGCATGCATACTCATTCATATGACATGTTACTACTTGAGGCACTGACAGGAGCACTGAGTATTGCACTTACGCATAGAATATTACCCTGTCACTACTAGATGACTAGTGTTATATATGTATATTATTATGACCTAGAAGATCGTCGTGCATGCGATTTCTACTCGCAGATGTCTTCTACTCACGAGTTGGCAACTCACCCCCGTTGTGCCAAATTTTCTTACAGGTTTCGATGTACAGGTTTCCTTGGCAACTTTCTGGCATACCATTTCATTCAGGGTGATTGCTTGGTAGGTTGGTTCACTTGTATCGTGACCGCCGTTGTACTTTTATTTATTTCAGTTGTATCTAGTAAGCTCCATCAACCAGACTTGTATTTCGTGATAGATTAGAAGACCAGTTGTTTATTCTTTTGACCTTAGAGTCGTGCTTGTATTATTATGGTTTTCTGGTGGATTTGGTTTTCTTTTGAGTTTTGTCCCTCGCCCTTCGGCGTTGTATATTATACTGCTTGCATGGTTGTGTCCACCAATTGGCGAAGAGCTAGCTCCCGCTTGGGGATGCCTTTTATTATTACTTATGTTTATATTCTTGTTTGTACCGTTTGGGGCCAGTTTTTACAAAGGAGACTCTGCCGGAATTTTTGAGAAAATTTGATGTTGCTTTTAAATATGTTTTCCTACACTTCTTCTTGTAAATGGTTTAGATTTTTGGGCTTCGGCTTGGTTAGATTACATTACGCCTTTAGACGTTTCGTAATTTAAGTGCCGGTCACGTTCCGTACCTTCGGGTCGTGACAGAACAGGTCTTGTTGAGGTCCCGGAAGTCCACGCAGATGCGCACCATCCCATTTTTCTTTATCACTGGGACAATGTTGGCGATCCAGTCGGGGTATTGAACTTCTTGGACGAAGCCGGAGTCGATTAGCTTCTTAATTTCAGCGTTGATGCTCATTTCAAGTTCGAGCCGCATTCTTCTTGGTGCTTGTTTGACTGGCTTGACGTCTAGGGATATCGCCAATTTATGCACAGCTATTTCCGGATCTAGCCCCGACATCTCAGAATAGTTCCATGCGAAGCAGTCCTTATACTGCATGAGCACATCTTTTAGCGTAGCCACCTGTTCTTTAGACAACAGCTCGCTGACGAACATAGGCTGCGGGTCGTTTGCCGTCCCCAAGTCGATTTTCCTTAGGCTGTCCGCAGTAGTATGTATCCCATCTTCCAATTCTTTTAGCGCTGGTGGAAATTCTGAGATCAACTCATCTTCATCCTCATTTTTGAAGCATCAGGAGAGGTCATCCATGTTCTCGGGCACTCCTTCTTCTGACAGCGTTATCACGTGACAGGTACGAGATCGTTTCCAAGACCGATTTTGATCTGGTTCTACTCTCGCCATATACGTTGCTTTTGGCACATGCCTTTGTGGTGAGGCTACCCTCCAACTGTTGGATAGAGCGAACCTGCCGAGTTGATATTGGTCTTCAACCCAGTTTTTGAAGGTGAGGCAGTCTCCTAGAGGGTGTCCTATCGCTCGGTGATAGGAGCAATAATCCGGGTGATGAACCTGATTTTCTTGTTCGGGGTGCCGAGACTCCGGGAGTGTCATCATCTGATATTTTATGACAAGGTCAAAGATTCTTCTTATCTTGTCTTGAGGGAAAGAATAAGCTCGATCCATCTTTTTCATAAGCGACGGGTTCTAGCCGACCTTTTCTCGACCGCGTGGCCTTTTGGGTCCGTTTTACCGTTGTCGAACGTTTTTTCCGTTCTTTAAATTTTTTTTGCCTCTGCGTCAGGCCTTTTTCTTATCTTGGGAATGCATGGCGAGCTGACGATGAAGGGAATTGTCATACTCCGTAGCCTGCTGAAGGAGGTGTTGCGTCTTGGCTTTCTCGTAAATGGCCATTTCACGGTTATGGTCGTTCCAAACCTTTTGACTCGCTTCCCGTACTAGCTTGTTCATCTGTTCTTCAAACGACGGACTCGGCATTTTTATGGCAGGACCGCGTTTTGGTTCAGCGTCAGCGTCTTTTAAAAGAGCATCCTCTTCTTCATCAAGGTCCTTTGTGACATGGCAGCCATAGAACTATTCCCGTTTCTCGGACTGGACATATCCAAGCCTGATCGTTTCCATTTTTCCGTTGGGCAATTTTCGCTGAGTTCCGGAGACGTTCCAAATCTTGTTGTAGAACTGAGCTTGCCGAGCAGTCTGTCTGCAAGGTACGCCTTGGCATCTTAATAACCTTTTCAGTCCCTCTGCATAGTTCTGGGCAGACGGATTGGTTGGATCCTGTCAAGCACAGGTTCGGCACCACGCCAGATTTCTCTCTCCACTCTAGTTTCTGTGGATCTGTAGAAAAGGATCGCCTTCTGACCTCTTTGCCTGGGAGGGACGTAGAATGTTTGCAGCTCTTGCACACTATATGTCTCAAGCGCATCAAGATCTATGTAGTGCTGCCACGGAACCATGGCAATTTGCAAACTCTGATCGTCTCTAGTGAGGGTCTGTATTGATGGACAGACCAAGAACACTGCGTTGACTTCGTCTTCAGAGTCACTGCCAAAGACCAGAATAGGGGTAGATGGTCCCGGCCTGTTGCATTGGGGCGGCCCCGAATAGAATATCTCTTCCTCCTCCTCGGTATCGCTCCCGAAGACCGGAATAGTGGTGATAGCTTTTTGCTTATTCTCCGTTTTATGGCATCTTTTCGTGTCCTCAAAGTCTGGTAGGAAATACTTTACATCTTCGTACTTTCAGACTTCATTTACGGAGAATGGGTTTAGTTCCCCCATTACGGTATACTCGAGACCATCTTTGAAATACTTCATACATTGATGTTGTGTAGAAGGGATGATGTCATACTCGTGTAACCAAGGCCTGCCGAGTAAAGCGTTGTAACAGGTTTTTGCGTCAATGACATGAAATTTGATATCAGTGACAAGCAACCCAAAGCGTAGCGTCAGTATTACAGACCCAAGCATCCGTGATGACTGGGAGTCGAACTCGGAGATGGTGATTTTATCCCGAGCGAGGTGTTGAACGCTCATGCAGATTTCTTTTAGCACCCTCGCGTTTAGGAGGTTAACGGAGGACCCGTTGTCAGCTAAGATCTTCCCTATCTTGATATCATGGCAGTACCCGGTGACATACATGGGACGGTTGTGCTCACACGTTCCGAGAAGGAGATCTTCATCGCCGAAAGTGATGTCAGCTGTGTGCACTTCTTCCAGCTCGTTCTTCATCTTTTCTTCGGCAAGGAAAGCTTAAAATTGGTCGGGCTTTTGTAGTTCCTTGATCAGAGAATCTCACGCCTCTTTAGATAGTAGAAGGGAATCCAAAATGCTTAGCTGTGAGGGTATCTTTCTCAGGTGTGCCAGAACATTGTAATCAACCTTGTTTTTCTTGGGCAAGTCCTTGGCTGCCAGCTCTTCGACAACTCGATCATCGAGGGCGATATCCTCAGGGATTTTTTCTTTCCTTTCTCTTTTTTGTTCTTCCCCTTGTTTGTGGGTCCGAGATTCTTTTCAGGCAACGTACGACTACGCAGCTGAATGTTTTCACAGTTCTTTATCTCCTCATCTTTTCCTGAGGTGGATTCTTTGAAGAGAGGGCCGATGGCTATTTCTTCATCAGAATCGCTTCCGAAGGTGAGAACTTGCAATCCCCCGGAATCAACTATGTGACAGTTGTCGGTAGTTCTTTTATGCTCATCTGTCATGCTTCTCTGCTCCTGACGAGCCTTGCGCTTCAATCGCTTGAAGTATTGTCGGTGGGCAACATATCCCTGCCACCAGTTTTTAAAGGCATTGCACTCATCGGTAGGGTGTGTGACCCTCCGATGGTATAAGCAGTAGTTAGGATGTACATCCGCTTCGTCAAGGCATATACCGCCAAGAGTATTTCCTTTGGGAGATGGCAGCTTCATTCCCATTGACAGGGCTTTAGCGAACCGTTTCCTGGTCTTAAGCCTGCTTTTGTCTGCTTCGGGCGTACTTCGATCTGTTGGAGCGCTTTGTGACTCATCCCTACCATGACTTCTTCAGATTGATGCCGACGCCTGGCTCTTTCGAATATAGCCATTTCACGCTCTTGATCAGCTTTGCTCTTCTGACGGGCTTCGTTCAGTAGCATGTCGATCATCTCGTCTGACGGTTCCAAGGATTTTGGCACTAATCCTGCCCTCAGCTCCTTTACATTATCCTCTGATGCCGAGTGAGCTTCTTCGTTATTTAGCGACGAATGAGAGATCGTGTGGCAACTTGCCACACGATCTTCGGGTTCCTCTGACGATTCATCTCCCTCATCATTGTTGTTATCTCCACTTTCAAGGATATGGTTGAGAAACTCTTGGAGCGTGACTGGGGTTCGCACCTTCTGGTTATATTCCTCCAGCGCGTCAATATGCTTTTGCAGATCCGTGCGCTTGTCGTCAGGCTGCGCGGGCTTCTTGGTCTTCTTTTTTTTCTTCGAAGACTTTGACGGCTGGGCCTGGGTGTTTTGCCCATCATCACCAATTCTCGGTGTTGGGCGCGGTTTCAGCATCCCCTCAATGATTTCTGGCTCTAGCGGGCTTTTCCACCTGATTGCCGGGCATGCTTGAAGATCCTTCAGCATTCTTTTAGTTTTTGCCGAGAGAACAACTTCCCATGGAGCTTCCTCTATAAATGAGAATGATGCCCCCGGCGTGTCCATCTTTTTCAGAGCGTGCGGTTGTAGCGGGTTCACCCTCCAGTTTTCAGACAACGCGAATTTGCCTTGCTGGTACTGGTCTTCAATCCAGTTTTTGAAGACGAAGCAATCTTCGATTGGATGACCTATTATTCGATGGTAGGGTCAATAGTCGGGATTGTTAACGTCGCCTGGTTGTAGTGGGTGTTTCTGATCCGGAAAGATGATGAGCCTATTGCGCACCGCTAGTTCGAACAGTCTCCTCGTTTTATCCCGGGGAAATGAGTAAGGACGTCTCAACTTCTCGTCGAGGAATCGCGGTTGCCTTGGCGAGCAGCTGGCTTCGGATCACTCGGCTGTTGTTGAGCGTTGGCGACGAAGGTCGCTTTCCCTTTGCCTTTTTCATTTCGAAGCTCCGTTTTCGAGAAGAGCGGTCTATGGCCCATTTGGTCCATTTGGGCCAGCTTGTCGATCAAGGATTGGAAAGTGGTCGGCTTGAAAAACATCATAAACTGGGATATAGTCGTCTGTGGATCCACGGTCCTTACGAACATGCCCACGGTAGGAGCCTCTTCTATGCGTTGTTCACATCTCGACCATAGGTTCCGCCACCGAATTGCATACTGAACCCAAGTCTCTCCTGGCTTCACTCTGGCATTGATCAACGCCGTGATTGGGGTGCGTTCGCTAGCGCTTGCGAAACGCTGGGTGAACAACAGCTCCATTTTCATAAACGTCTTGACGGAGTCATTCGGAAGCTCCGAGTACCATTCAAAAGCTGTCTCTGCTAAACTGCCGAAAAACTGGCGAAGTAGCAATTTGTCGTCACCTCCAGTATTGCCACAGAGAGCCCTGAACTGAGCGACGTGCTGATGGGGGTTGCCTGTCCCCTTGTACACGTGGAATTTAGGGATTATATATCCCGGTGGGTACTTAATTTGATCGTACCAGCTTGGATATGGCCGCCCAGTTCTGACGACTTGTCCAGTTGCGTCATTTGCCTGATGAGCTCGTATTTGTCGAGCTATGTATTCATCAAGCGCAGCTTTCGAGATCGTCTTTTCTCTGGCTGCTGATTAACCGGAAGAGGGTTTGACGTCTCTCCTTTGTCGTCTTCAATGATTATTGGGGGATTTTCGGCTGGAGGGTCCGGCTGAATCATCATCCCCACCATATTTTGGAGTAGTAGCGCCATTTGTTTTATATTAGCCGCTTGTTCTCTTTATCTTTTTTCTCGAGCATCCTTCTTAAGAACTCGGCATCGGTTTCTTGTTCCTGACGTTGCTTCGACGACGACTCCGGGCTTTCCTTCTGCCCAGCTAGTGTGGCCATCTTTGTGAGCATCTCCTGGAGCTTTTGTTGTTGCTCCTGAGTCTTCGTCATAGACCGTGTGAGTGGTCGATGACCCATAGAAGTACGGCTTTCCTCTTTTCCAGAAGCCATGTAGACGATGTGCACTACCATGCCCCCCAAACTTGGAGCGTTTGGATTCAGCGCCTTTGAGATTTGTTGTAGACACAGGGATCTTCTCCGACCTTTCCCTTTTATGGGCGGTCGAAGTTGAGGGGGTTATTGTAGCCGATACTTTCCATGGTACGACGACGGGATGACCCTACTCTTGCCGGACCTTCATTTTCTTCTGTCGGCGGGTCAATTTCAGAATCTTGGACTCTTCGCCAGACCCTATGGATTTTGGAGGACAGCCACTGAGGGGGTTGCTCCGGCTTCGCCTTTGTGATGTTTTCAGCCGGCGGAGGAGACCTTTTCAACACGGCAGTTGGAGAGTTCTTGCGCACCCTCCTGAGCGGCCCAAAGCTGTTCCCAGTTGGAACAGCAGCATCAATTTCCACCATTAGAGCTGGTGGGGTAAGTCCAGAAGGGGAACTGCCCCCAGCTTTCCTTACTCGGCGCCAGTGGCGACGTCGAGCATGTCGCGCGGCTGGGATCACCTCCGTCGTCGGGGTAGCCTCGTCATGCCCCCTGATCTGATAAGAAATTTTCGTCGGTGTCAGCCTATCGAAGACAGACGTCCGCTGAGAGGGAATAGTCAATCTTGCAAAGGCCGACTTTTGGGCAGGGGAAGCACTTGTAACGACCTCACCCGAAGCAGGAATTAGGATGGCCAGTCTTGCAAAGACCGATCCCTTAGCAGGAGAAGCCCCTCTGATGACTTCGTTTACCGGAGCAGGAATGGCTATGCTCTTCGAGATAACTCCTTCGGTTATTGCAGGCTTCTTCACGGGCCCAGTTGAGCTTTGGCCTAGTCTGTTAAAGATCGAGGCGCTGGACTTGGACGTCCCGTTGAGAAGGGCCGTGGTAGTGGTAAGCCGATCAAAGACCGACTTCTTTGGAGCTTCCTGCGACGACACTGGAGCGTTGAAGCTCATTAGCGGGAGCATGATCCCGAAGAATAATCCAGTGGTAGCCTGTGTCACCTGTTCCACTGGCATTGCGAAGATGGAGGCTGCTTGGGGCCCATAAGTTACTCTTCCAGACGGGGCGGAGCGGGAGTTGCTGCTGCAGTTGGTGCAGTTGGAAGCCATTGACGCCATCTTCTCTTCTGCATAGAGCAAGACACCAAATCTTAGTACCTAGAATCCATGGGCAACCATATTAAACCGCGATTCGTTCGCGAACACGACACACGAAGTGTGGAGTGGAAAGAGGAAAAGGTCCCACCGGGCGTGCCAGAATCTTTTTACGGCCGAAAGACGCGACCGAGACGTTAGGACGTCTGGCCTGAATTTTAGGGGCAGATGCTATTTGGTTTTATCCATCCACCTCTCCGAAGATGCCAAGTTGATTTATGGCACCGTATATCGGAGGTTTAGACAGATGCGGCCGTTGTAGCAGACTTCGTCAGATTCCCCCTCGTTTACGAGGGATTTTTGATTGTGGGGACGCTCTTCCCTGCAGGCGCAAGCCCCTGCAGTTAATTACGCTACCGCATCGCGGTAACCACTTTCTCCTTCTCCAGATGTTCACTTCGCGTCGTGTGTGTTTGTTTTGTTTTAGGTTGCCCGTGGATTGTATACGGAGACTAATTTATGTTGTTGCCCATAGGGCGTGGATTAGTCCAAATCCGTATTTTCTTAGATTTGGGTTTGGGATTGTTTTAAGGCTCGTTAATCTCGTTTGAGATTAAGATCAACTTAAATGTTTGTTGAGGATACGTTAGTCTAATTTTAGGCTAAGATCTACTCAACGGGATTTTGGGATCATTTAGATCCAACGAAAGAGTATTTGGGCTCTATCGTCATAGTTTAGAGACATTGCGGTCCATTGGGTTTAAGGACATCATAGTCCGTGGGGTTTAAAGACATCATAGTCTGTAGGGTTTAAAGACGTCATAGTATATAGAGTTTAGTTTAGGGACGTTGCGGTCCATTGGGTTTAAAGACATCATAGTCCATGGAGTTTCTGGTTGTCGGGATCCGCCACCTCTCCGAAGACGTTGAAGAATTACAATGACACATATCAGAGGTGTGAAGAGATGTACCATTGAACCAATGTTGGTTGGGAGATCTGTAATCAGATTTGGGACTAAGACAAATTAAAGAGATTGAAGGCACATGGGCTTGGTTGATCTGAATTAGGGACTTATGGCCAACTTGGGCTCAGTCCACTCAGTTTTGAATAAAATATTGAACATTTGTTTGGGCTCAGTCCCTTAGTTTTGAATAAAATGTTGAACATTTATTTGGACTCAGTCCACTTAGTTTTGAATAAAATGTTGAACATTTGTTTGGGCTCAGTCCCTTTTTGTTCAACAATGCTGAGCATTGATTTGGGTTCTGACACCCCTCTTTCTTTTCATTTTTTATTGAGTATTGAACACTCTTTATGGCGTTGAGCTATATTTACAGAGCGCTCTTTATTTCATCAGCGCCCACGTGAGGAGCACGTGGAGTGCTCGGTGCTGAGCGTCAGACTTGGAGTGCTAAGACGCTTCCTTTAGAAAATAGCGCCCACGTGAGGAGCACGTGGAGCGCTTGGCGCTGAGCGCCAAAGCGCTTTTTGTAAAATAGCGCCCACGTGGGGAGCGCTTGGCGCTGAGCGCCAGGCTTGGAGTGCCAAAGCGCTTCCTTTAAAATAGCGCCCACGTAAGGAGCACGTGGAGTGTTCGGCGCTGAGCGTTAGGCACTGTTTTTGGCAGTTCTGATCAGTTCGGTGCTCTGAGAATTAAATTCTCGTTTGTGAGAGACTTTGTCTCATAGATCTAAGAAACTAAGTTCTTCTTTTATGAGGAGATGCTATGATCTCTTTTTTTTTCTTTATGAGAGACTTTGTCTCATGGATCTAAGAACTAAGTTCTTCTTTTATGAGGAGACACTATGATCTCTTTTGTTTTTCTCTACCTTGAAGAGAGGTAGTTCTCACCTTGAACTCTGAAGTTTATGGGGAAGTTATTCTGTTCTTCTTCTTTCGATTTGAAACTTCTGGGGAGGTTTCTATGTACAAGACTTGAAGTTTTGGGTCCTTTATATAGGGGAGGCTGATTTGTTGAATCAGTTAAGCAAATCTCTCATTGAGAGATTTCTAATTGATTTAGGGATGTTTCCCACCATTGGATCTTTGATCCAAGGGATTCTGTTTTACAGAAGACATTTTTCATGTTTTTAACAAGATTGGAAAAATATTTTCCCATACAGAACTTATTCTGTATCTTGGTGATTTTTAATCACCATTGGATTTTTGATCCAATGGTGCTCTGATTTACAGAGCACAATCTTTCTTGATTAGAAAGATTTGAGGAGTATTTCCTCAACAGAATTCGATTCTGTAATTTGATGATTCATCATATTTGTTGGATCTTTGATCCAATGGTGGAGAACATTTAGTTCTAGCGCTGGCGCTTTCATGCTTTGCATATGAGGCGCTGCCTCATAGTTTTTGACTCTTGGCGCTGGCGCTTTTGGCGATAGTGCTCTCATGCTTTGCACGTGAGGCGCTACCTCAGAGTCTTTGACTCATGGTGCTGGCGCTAGCGCTCTCGGTGCTAGCGCTCTCGTGCTTTGCATGTGAGGCGCTGCCTCAGAGTCCTTGACTCTTAGCGCTGGCGCTCTTGGCGCTCGCGCTCTCGTGCTTTGCACATGAGGCGCTTCCTCAAAGTCTTTGACTCTTAGCGCTGACGCTTTTGGTGCTAGCGCTCTCGTGCTTTGCACGTGAGGCGCTGCCTCAGTTCAAATTTCAAATTTTGAACAGAGCTTTGCTCTCTGATTGGGGGGAAACAGGTATGAAGGTCGATGAATACAAACTCACTTTGGTAAAAACCAAACAGACAGCCTACGAATACGATAACTTTATCTTTCCATCGATGGAAACACAAATTTATTATTCTCGGGACCTGAGAAGGCTGATTGGAGTGTTGTTGGAAACCAAAAGATTATTATAATGTGCCGACGTTGAGTGACTCTGAAAATGAGAGTGACAAAGAAAAGGCGATAACACGTCTCAGTCCTTCTATTGAACGTACCAACGATCCAAACTATTTTTCACCGTCCATCAATACGATAGTAAGACGTGCATCGGCTAAGTGATTGTCACAGATCAAGATTTCGATAATCCACCTAACGAATCTTCAGCTAATACACCGAACAAACGTGCTAGGTAATGAAATTGAAATAAATGTTTTAAATTGTATGATGATTATAATTAAAATTTTAATATTTGAATAAATATGTAGGTTTGATGGGAGGCTGTGAATCCGGCTTTAGACGTCATAGGAAACGACGTCTAGACGAGATTGACGGGATGTCAGTAGCTGCAGCGGCGGCGGCAGCGACGCTTACCCTTACTCTCGCCCCACATACTAGCGCCCCTCCTACCATGGCCCCTCCTACCGGCGTCCCTATTACAGGACCCCCATCACCTCAGCTGCCGCAGAGCTACAAGACCTGCTGCCTACCCTTATTAGTGGGGTAGCAGATCCTCCTACCCCAGTCACTCCTCCTATACATGGTATATAATTATCTATTCATATTTAGTTTTCTATTAAAAATAACTTTATCGAATTATCTAACAGTTTATTGTTTGTAGTCATGCATGGTACTGATGGGACGGGGTTTGGCGTCGGCTCTAGCGCTACGCCGGGACGTCAGGTATAATCATTATTGCTTAAATATTTTAAATAACGATTGTAATTTAAAATTGTCAAATTATATATACATACTCTGAATATTATAATATTGTGTCCGTATATCTTTTTTTTTTCAGGCTCCACCAGTGTTAGGACGAAAGGTCCTACTGGGCCTTCCTCCTCCAGGCCAGCCCTAGACGCTGCTCCATGGACACTGGAGTGGACCACGTCAGGTATGCCCGTTGGTGAGTACTCGACTAAGTGGTGGGATTACATGGGAGCGGAGATCCATACCTACTATAGGTACTCACTCCATATTAGGTGGAGCCCATGCCAGACCGACTATGTTCGGCAGTTTTTTGCAGTAGCCACGGTATCACATAACCTTTTATACATTTAAATTTAGTCGTCGTTATATGTATGTATGTATGTATGTATGTATGTATGTGTGTATGTATTTATTTATTTAAACCTAGGGACATTACAGATTCATTGGCGTCATCGGCGAGGATGGCGTTCTTACGTCGTTCGATGCACATCGGGCCATACACTAGGTCATATCCGAATGCCAAACTATCAAGATGAGACGCCAATATGAAGTAAGGAAGTATCATTACATTCTTTGGGCTGCGGCTACTGAGGAGGAGCAAGAGGCGATGATGGAGGCCATTTTTCGAGATGTCCCGGGAGAGGATTGGCCGCAGCTGGTCGCATATTACGAGCGCGATGATGTTCAGGTATAAATTTCATTTTTAAGATTATAATAATATAACATGAAATTGTATTTTGTGATATATAATATTATCTTCTTTATATTCGCAAGACGGTGTCGGTTTGCAACAGGGAGAACCGGAACAACGGCGTCAGAGAACGCGCTATCCCGATCCAAAGGAAGCGGTCGCAGGCTAGCGCTCAATACCGGCTTGTGAGTATTTTGACGTTTAAGAATATATGTTTTCTTTATCGCAAATTACTTATTGAAATAAATCCTAATTATATCGCAGAAAAAGAAAGACCCCGCCAACTACACTGCTACCAAGGGATGGTCCGCGTTACACAGGGGCACGGACGAGTACATGGTAAGTTTCATATAATCAAGTCGATATTGTATTTAAGTTAACACGTTTATGTGTGTGTGTGTGTGTGTGTGTGTGTGTGTATCTTCTTCACAGACCCAGTTTCAGGTGTGTGTGTGTGTGTATATATATATATCTTCTTCACAGACCCAGTTTCAGGAGAGTACAGACGCCTTAGGACTTGGCCCCGACGACTCGATTACCGCCATTGTCCATGTTCTGGATTCGATATCCGGCGGACATCATGGTGGTTATGTGCGCGGGGTTGGTCCCGGGGCCCACCGACATTTTGCCAGGCGACCGTCCACGAGTACGCTGTGGCCCAGACGTGGACAGATGCTGCCGTTGCGTCGCAGAATGAGATTCGTCGGCTCCAAGATCGGGTGGAGCAGAAGAATGTGCGGGTGTATACTCTTCAGGCGCAGATCGAGGAGCTGAGGCGGTTGAATGCGGAGGTTATCAGGTAGGCCATACGAAATGAGTTTGGGAGTATGTTCAGGTCACGGGACGATGGAGCTGGATCGTCCCAACGACCATAGATTATTAATATTTTTATATAAAAAATTGTTTTATTGATTATACTGTTTGGTGTATATATTTTGTTTCTAATTGTGTTTGATTTTAATCAAAGTACTTCTTGATTGTGCAAAATTGTGTGAGATTTGATCATATAATTATTATCTATCGCTGGTTGTAATTGAAAGTAGCGCGCATGGGACGTGCAGATTTCAGTTTAAAAAAATTGATAATATATTTGGTCACGGTTAAAACCGTGACCAAATATTATATGGTCACGGTTTAAACCATGACTATAGGATATAGTAACGGTTACCTGCTAGTAGCAAGTAAACTTCACTATGGTTTCCCTTTATGGTCATGGTTTAAACCGTGACCATATGGACTATATAGTTACGGTTACCCGCTATAGCAGGTATCCTACATTACGCTTTAACTTTTTAGTCACGGTTTAAACTGTGACCATATATCTCTTATGGTCACGGTTTAAACCGTGACCATAAATTGGTCACGGTTATAACTGTGACCTTATATGTGGACCCTACACAGATTTCATTTAGTTGTTTGAATCGTTTTTGGTCACGCCACGTATATGGTCACGGTCTTAACCATGATTAAAAAAAACATATGGTCACGGTTAAGGGCATGACTAGGGTTCTTGTGATGGGGTTTTAGGAGACGGTTGTGGCACGGTTTTATCCGTGACCAAACGTATCTGTAACCGTGACCAAATCCATACTCTGTAGTAGTGTTTGCTGGGCGATTGTCCATAACTACCGTCATTATCTATATCTATTGTACTCTATTAAGATAAAATGATAACAAAGTGTCATTAGTCTTGATAGTCCTCTTTGTTATACATACTTTTTTAATTTGAGTTGTGTCGTCTAATACTAATAAAAGTCAATATGAGTAAAAGGGTGAATCTAATATGAAAATAGAGTGGTGATAACATGCACATTTTAGTGCTTTCATTTATTAATTTTATAGCTATGGTTAGAAAAAAAGAATATGAGAAGATACACGTGAGAACCTAATTTAAATGTTCTCAAATTAATTTTATTTGTGATTTAATTGTTTGTGCAAGTACATTCGTTAACAATTTGTAATTTTAATTGTTTGTGCAATTGAATAGCAATAAATCAAGAATATCATAGGTCACGGTACCAAAACCTACACTATCAATACATACAATTAACTGAACTTTAATGAAAACTTGTTCATGTTCCCCGCGGCATGCATAGATGAATTACTATAAATCACATCCAAGTTCTTCAACTCTTTCCCATCAAAATTTTCCTTTGGTTTGTGTCTTAGTAATTCATATCATTCTTTCATCTTTCTCTCGCCCTTTATAGTCATCTTTAGTTTTGTGAAATAGCTATCAATTTTGGTTAATGCGAAGTGTTGGGGACGAGCGCAAACAATATAGGACAATAGCAAGAGTCATAGATGGATCTTGATTTATGCAACATATAAAATCGTGTTTTCTTCTTCTTTTTCAATAGCAAGAATTATCTACACGTTGAAATTGTTATGCCAAGTGTTGGGGCAACATTTTTCAAGCACAAGCATTTAGAATTTTCTAGGTGGAGATCTTGTGTATAAAAGCTTCTGAAAATCTTGTAATGCTACTACATATTTTTCCAATATTTGTATTTTGTGCTAGCTTTGCTAATCATCAATGTATACTTTTTTTTAAAAATTGTGACGGTATCAATTTCTTATGACTTTATCTATATTTTGCTAAATATGTTTTGCATGCTTATGAATTCTCGTCCTTTTCAGGTTCAGTGTTTATATATGGCAATAATAATCTAGATTCTATTCTCACTTCATAATAAATTAGGAGTCTTTCAATTAGATAAAAGCAAAACTTATCTTATGTGTGTCCTTTTCTTCTTACCATACACATTATCAAATATAAATATACCAATATCACTATGCATCTCACGTGCATGACACGTGCTAAGGATAGTTATAATACAAAATTAGATTGAGCAAAGATCAAAGGGATCTTTTGTAGTCAAATTATTATTTTTTTGCTTTACTCTTTTGCCCTTAGACTTACCCATGTTTATTTCCATATTCTTTGGTAGCCTCAAGAACAAAAATGAATATTTAATGGATAGTTATTTGAGAGAATTGACCCATAAATTTTTTTTACTAATTATTATAATTAGTTTTATATACTAAAATACTATTCATTATTATAATCACTACTAAAATAGGGGTTGTCCCTACGGATATTGAAATCCGTAGGGGCAGATTTATGTTGGCCCTACGGATTAAGCCGTAGGGCCAGAAGGTTGCCCCTACGGTCCAAGACGTTCAAGAATAAAAATATTAAATCTTAATTTGGTGTTTGCCCCTACGGAGCCGCAAACCAAGAACCTACGGACTTATCCGTAGGGGCAACTAAATAGAGATTTAATTAAAAAGGAACGGATCGATCCCTACGCTGAATACCTAAAAATTATTTTCTCCATCGATCGCGTGCGCGAACCCAAATTCCCAAACCCTCGTTCCAGCCGATCGATCGTCGTTCTCGTTGTCGCCAGCGCCGGCCGATTCGTCGTAGCCACCGCCTGCTTTCGTCGTTGCCAGCGCTGGCTCATCTCCGTTTTCATCGCCTTCGATCAGGTAAGGAAATCTTCAATTACTTAAATTTTTTATTGTTTTAGGGCTATGGTTCATTGTTTGGGTACCGATGAGGCATCGGTTAGGGTTAGCGTTAGGGTTGGGGCTGGGGCTCGGGCTCGGGCTGGGGTTCGGCAGGGGGTTGCGGTTGGGGTTGGGGTTAGGGTTAGGGTTGGGGTTCGGCTGGGGCTGGGGCTAGGGCTGGGGTTAGGGTTAGGGTTATGGTTGGGGTTGGGGTTTAGCTGGGGCTGGGGCTGGGGATGGGGTTAGGGTTAGGTTGGGACTGGGCTGGGGCTGGGGCTGGGGTTAGGGTGGGATTGGGTTGGGGCTGGGTTGGGCTGGGGCTGGGGCTGGGACTGGGGAAGAATTCGTGGAGTCATGAGGAATTAATGTAATCTCTAACGATATTGCCCCAATTTCGATGGAGACATGAGGAGACATGGGAAGAATTCGTGTCTTTCGTGTTGTAGATATAGAATCAAGTAGCTAGCTATAGATTGATTGCCCAAAAATTATAATTGTATGCATTCATGTGGTGGTTGTAGTTTGTGGCCAAATAAATCTTTGCATGCTGCCATTGGCAAGTCTTTGTCCAACCAAAACATGATTCAACATACTGAGCTTGTGGTACCAGACCATTCATAATACAAAAAAAAGACACATTTCTGATTTGAAGAAAAGGAAGGGCAAGATAGGGATTTAGTTATGGATTTTACTTGGACGCCAGAAAACTTTTCTGACACCGTGTACCCAATTTTCCCACACACACCCCTTCACACATGAAGGTTGGCAGAAGATGTTTTTCTGGTAACATCTTCAGCATCATCGAGACTTAATTGCATTTGAAAGGAGGATATATATTCTTTCAACTTAAATTTATATTATATTCATCTTGTTTATTGATTTCTTTTCTATGTTGCAGGTATGTATCTCAATCTCAAGTCTAATGCATCTTAGTTCTTTAATGCTCAATTCTCAAAGGAGCTTAGTTCTCCATAGGAGCTTAGTTCTCTAAGATAGGAGCATGCTCCTCCCCATAATGCGCATATGCGCAAGCGCCACGTTCACTACGTGCAACGCACGTGTGCCTGCCATGCGCGCACCACGTGCAATGCACGTGCGCACCACATGAGAATATTTAATAATATTAAAAGGAGCTTAGTTCTCCATAGGAGCTTAGTTCTCCAAGATAGGAGCATGCTCCTCCCCATAATGCGCATACGCACAAGCGCCATGTGCGCTACGTGCAACGCACGTGTGCCCGCCATGCGCGCACCACGTGCAATGCACGTGCGCACCACATGAGAATATTCAATAATATTAAAAGGAGCTTAGTTCTCCAAGTTAGGAGCCTGCTCCTCCCCATAATGCGCATATGCGCAAGCGCCATGTCGCTACGTGCAACGCACGTATGCCCGCTATGCGCGCACCACGTGCAATGCACGTGCGCACTACAGGAGAACATTTAATAATATTAAAAGGAGATACGTTCTCCATAGGAGCTTAAGTCTAATGCATATACACGGATTTTCTCCTTTGTCAGTAACTATCCCGTTCTTATATTTCTCAATATAGTCACCATAACCTACAATTTATATGTTATACAGTCTAACATGGCCCATGAGTACGTCAGAGTTAAGGACTGGATGTATGTGGATTGGCAACAACGTATGCAACCTAAGTTTGTCGCAGGAGTTGCTGCTTTCATTGAATTTGCACGCGCACATAATAAGATCATAATAGAGAAGATTCTCTGTCCGTGCGATAGATGTGGCAATAAGTACTGGCAGAAGGTAGAATTGGCAGAGCTTCATATTGTAAAATATGGGTTTACTAGACTTTATACAACTTGGAAATATCACGGGGAAGAAGAAGAATGCAGTACTGCGGCAGAAGAAGAAGGAGAACACGATAATGCGGCGGTAGAAGAAGAAGAATTCGGTAATGCGGCAGAAGGAGAAGACTGTAATTTATTTCCATCAGAAGAAATGGAGGATATGGTAGATGCTGCCCTAGGTGAATCTATTCGTACCGAAGATGACATTCCTTCCGGTCAAGGACCGCGTGCGGATAAATATGAAAATTTCATGAATGATGCTAGGAAACCAATTTATGAGAATGCGAAGTATTCCACCCTCTCATGGTTCGTCCAACTTTTCCAGATTAAGTGCCTAAATGGATGGAGAAACAAGTCATTCACAATGCTTCTTTCGTTCTTGAAAGATTCTATGCCTCCGGGAAATAACGTGCCCGACAGCTGGTACGGAGCCCAGAAGATGATGTCTGATTTGGGTCTAAAGTGCGAGAAGATTCAAGCATGTCCTAAAAATTGCGTGTTGTACCGGAAAGAGAATTCAGATTTGAAAGAGTGTCCAACATGCGGAGAGGCCAGGTATAAGCCGAAAGATTCTGATAAGAAGCCTGATATACCTGTCAAGATAGCATGATACTTTCCCATAACACAGAGGCTACAGAGGCTATTCAGGTGCAAGAAAACAGCCGAGGCAATGATTTGGCATCACCGTGCTTCTCCAAGTGAAGATGGAAAAATGAGCCATCCAAGAGATTCACCGGCATGGAAGGATTTCGATAGGAGGCACGCAATATTCAGTAGCGATCCTCGCAATGTTCGGCTCAGACTGGCTACTGATGGCCTCTGCCCATTCAACTATATGGCTGGAAGTCACAGCACATGGCCCGTTGTAATGATAATTTATAATCTGTCGCCTTGGTTGGCTATGGACCAATCATACTTTATGATGCCTCTTCTTATCGACGGACCAAACTCACCAGGGAACAATATTGACGTCTATCTCCGACCTCTGATCGAGGAGTTGAAATCTTTGTTCATTGATGGTGTAGAGACATATGATGCAAACACAAATACAACCTTCATACTGCGTGCGGCTCTAATATGGACAATTAATGACTTTCCTGCGTATGGAATGCTATCAGGTTGGTCCGTACACGGTCACAAAGCATGCCCTCATTGCCATGAACACACAACATCGAAATTCTTGAATTTTAGCAGGAAGGTTTGTTATTGCGGCCATCGACGTTTCCTGCCTCCAGACCACCCCTATAGGTTAGACACGGTTCACTTTGATGGTCATCAGGAGCTTCTTGGACCTCCATCCCCATTGTCCGGAGAGGACGTGACTGCTAAATGGGATGGTTACAATAATGTGACCTTCGGGATGGATCCGACGAAACATGTCAAACCACCATTTTGGAACAAGTTAAGCATTTTCTTTGAGCTTCCGTACTGGTCTACAAATTCAGTGCGTCATTGTCTGGACGTCATGCATATAGAGAAGGGAGTATCAGAGCACATACTTAACTTGCTTCTTTGTAAAGACGGAAAATCGAAAGACAACCTGAATGCTCGGATGGATCTACAAGAGTGGGGAATAAGAAGTGAATTGCACCCTAGACCGGTAGCGGGTAAACCGGGCAAGTTTGTACTTCCCAATGCCGCTTATCATATGTCACAACCGGAGAAGAAAAGATTCCTGCAGGTGTTGCATGATTTGAAAGTTCCCACATGTTTCTCAGGATCATTTAGCAAGAAAATAAAAATTGTGAAGGGCAAGATCGATGGGCTGAAAAGTCATGATTACCATGTTATCGTGGAGCACCTTCTTCCATTAGCCCTCAGGTCTTCACTCCCGAATCGGTTGGTCTAGTAATCAACAACCTATGTTGTTTTTTCAGGGTGTTGTGTGCTAAAACACTGGAGGTTGTGACGCTGGATAAACTAGAAAATTCTATTGCGTTGATACTTTTCAAGTTTGAGCGTATTTTCCCACCGTCATTCTTCGATATCATAATACACTTGACGGTTCATCTTGCAACTGAGGCGAAGTTAGCCGGACCGGTACAATATCGATGGATGTATCCCGTCGAGAGGTACGTGTAATTTTTCGTTTCGCGCAATTTATAAATTTATTGTTGTCCTGTATGCCCGTATTTATTTATTCAACATATTTTCATTAGGTACCTCTACACTCTTAAAAAGTATATACGCAATAAAAATCGATCAGAGGGTTCTATCATGCAAGGTTATCTTCTTGATGAAGCAACCACATTTTGTTCCCGCTATCTGGACGAGAACATTGAGACAAGGCTTAACCGGCCACGAAGAATTCAAGACGGGCCATATGGTAAAGCCGAGTATAAGAGGGTAGACACTATGTTTATCAACAAGATATACCGGTTTATCTTGCTTAATTGCGCATGTCTTGAACAAATTAGAGAGTAAGTTTTTTTGGATTAATTGTTATATCTGTGTTTATGTGTGTATGAAATGATATAATATTAATGTCACCATTATTTATCAAAAACAGAATTCATTTTAATGAGGTACGTGAGGGGCATCCTGATTGGAACGAAGAACGATTGGAAAAATATCATCAGGATAATTTTTGTGATTGGGTCACAGATCATGTAAGTTATTCGAATAACATTTTATTGCTATCAGTTTTAATCTAAACTTGTATCGTTATATATTTGTCGTAAAATTTGTTTTGTTAGATCCACGATCCGAACTTGTCTGCATCATTTGAGAGTGATTCAAGATGTTTAGCTCAATTTCCTAGTATGGAGGTTGCATATTACAAAGGATTTGGTGTCCTTGGATACAAATTCGAAGTTAAGAAAATAGAAACATTTAGAACCACTCAGAATAGTGGGATTGCGACGGTAGGATCGGACGGTGTGATTTATTATGGGTACTTAAATTGTATACTCGACATCCACTATTCCGGACGATCAGAACCCTTTTATATATTCCAGTGTACTTGGTACGATACGCGAACCGATACGGACAGGTGGAGAAGCAATCTTGGGACTTGGAAAGATGAATATGGATTGACCAGTGTGAACACACTTCGATTTTACGGTCAGAAAGATCCGTTTATCTTTCCGAACCAAGCGTTCCAAGTATACTACTCACAGTGTTTGAAGCATCCGGGATGGAGTGTTGTATGCAGATGGAAACCCAGAGATGTCTACGATGTCCCAGAATTCGAGGACAGCGATGAGGACGAAGAAGAGAGAAGGCTTAAAGTACTCCGACCGTCTGTTTCGAAGGACGGGTTGTCTTCGACTGATCTTGAAGTTACGTGGGTTAGAAATGACATCGACGATGAAATCCAAGTAGATATGTATAATGCGCCCACGAAACGAAAAATGTTATCAGTAATGTTATATTATTACTTCACATTTTACGCTCTATACATATATAGTCAATACTTTTAATGATTGTCTAATGCGTCCACGAACCGTTTATCTAGATTTGATGACGATGTCGGGAGCAGCGAGGGGCGGCAGGAGCTCCAGCAGAGGCAGAGGCAGAGGCAGAGGCAGAGCGGTTCTGCCGCCCGGAGAGTTGCGTAGGGAGCTTCAGAGGGCCGGTCTTGCACCCAGATCGGAGACCCCTTCGGATGCCTCCTTCCGTGTGGATTTTGCCACACCTCTAGGTATACTGCACGCATATCCATTTTGAATGTAATATTACAGATATTCATGCCTGTTTATTTCAAAATTACTTATATTGTCAATGTTTGATTGTCTAGTTGTTGGTGATGCGTCCACATCTGGGACAGAGGCCACTCCCGCTCCTCCAGGTATGTTTATATATCATATAGTGTATGTATATTGATATAGAATGCTATATCATAAATATACACACATTCCTTTTGCTCTTACTTAGCAATTTTTATTATTGTCTAGCTGTAGGTGGTGACACCACCGCAACTGCGGGTATGTTTATATATCCTATAGTGCATGTATATTAATTTAGAACGTTATATTATTGATCTACACATTCTTTTTGCAATTACTTATATAATCTATTTTTAATTGTCTAATTATAGGTGGTGCGTCCACATCTTCCGCAGGGGCCACTCCTGCCGCTTCCATACGCTCCACATCGTCTGCAGGTTAGTATGAATAAATATAAAATATTTATTCATTTTACATATGCTCAATAGAATAAATATGAACTTCATGGAAATTTAGCGTCAATGTTTATTTTCTAGTTGGAGGGGATGCGTCCGCATCAGGGACCCCGGTTGTTCCTCACCGGAGGAACTATCGTCCCGCCCGTGCTGCTGTCCGGGTCCAGGCTCGTGCGATAGTCACCGGAGGTATATATCACACTTCAATTTTCGTTTAAGCTTGATTTCTTAATACAACTTTGTCTTAATATTGATTGTCTTGATATTTCGTGCAGACGCAGGGCCTCCTCATCCCCAGAGGGGGACTCGAGGCCCGAATCAGTCTTATAGGCTGAGGCCTGACAGAGCTAGGGGGGAGGCAGCATTCCCCCTCTTTTTTACCCTTGACTATCGCTATACCGGTCCTCATGCTGAGAGGTTCGCCCGGTATATGGGGGACGAGAGCCGGCTCGTGAAGAACTATCCACTTCACGTTGAGTGGGGCGAGCAGCACCGGCGCTCATTCACCCTCTTCTTTGATCAGGCTCGGGTACGTATTAATATATATTTTCATTTGATTTATCCAATATATTTATTATTAACACTTGCAATCTAATAACAATGTTTTTTTTGTATTTTCAGTCGGATTAAGATTTTCAGCCTGTACCCGACCCTGATCACCCTGGGAGGGTGCTCGACCTTCTTGCTCTGTACAATGGCCTGATGAAGAACATGCAAACCAAGATCCGATACAACAGGAATGAGCTGAAGGCCGACTGCTACTCCCTGTGGATGGTGACTGTCACGACCCGAGAATTCGACTCGTGACCGGCACTTAACCACGCAACGTCTACAGGCGTAACGCGGCTAAGTAAGCCGAACCCAGAAATCAAAACCAATAAATAGAGTGATTTAAAACGTTTTGTAAAAGCAGTAGTAAATATCTGAAAAACTTCCATTTATTTAGTAGAAATCCCTTTTTAAGTTCACAAGTTATGAGTTTTATAATTTTGGTAACATTTCCTTTTTAAAACATTAGCCCCTGAAAGTCGGGAAAAAGTAAGATGTAGCGGAAATAACAAGTGACATGAATAAAGCATCACAATGTGATATACGACGCCGTAGCGAAGAATACACAGTAAAACAAGGACAATATCATAAAAGGTAAGACTGCATAAAGTAACGTCGACTCACATGCGAGCTCGACACCAGAACATAAAATCATACATATCGTCCTCACAACTGTCTCTAAGTCAATACAGAAGGTAGATGGAGAGTACTAGATACATCAATATACAACTGAAAGATAACAGATACCGTACAAAACCCACCTATCAGCAAAAGACTATCTCTGCTCAAAAGGGGTATCTGTGCCAAAAGATGCGGTAACAGCCAGCCGTGACTACTCCCAAGGGCAACCTGCAAACACTGTGGCACAACGGGGGTGAGTTGCCAACTCGTGAATAGAGATAACATATAAAGGTGATCGCAGGCATGCACATATAGCGTGGCTCTACTAATGCCAGCAGATGATATCAATGCATGTCAACAGTGGATACAATAGTAATGCATGTACTCTAACAGGTAAATGCCACAGGATGAGATGTATAGTAATCAATACTGAGTATGGGATAAATAATATCTACATGGACTATGTCAACATGGAAAGCAATGATCGGTGCCTCAAACTGCACCCAAATCCCACATATACTCAGGCGCCGGCACACCCATCGGCCCTCAAATCCTGTATATCTCGGAGGAATCACGAGTGCCCAACATCGGCACCCAAAACATCATAAAATACCCGTGTCCAGCATCGACACGTAAATCCTCGAACATCGGGCGCCGTCAGTCCAGACCGGCCCCACGGGGTCCGTCTGCGGTATCGGCCCTCGGCCCCGGCAGCACGGTCATCCCGCATCCATCACTCGACTCTGGTCAGTATCCTCCGGACAACTGCCAGGTCCAACCAATCACCGGTAGGTACTCGCCCGCCTCCAGGCTCAATCGGCAAATCCCATCGATCATCTCGCCGAGGGGAACCATACCGGGCCCACCACGAACCCGCAAACGGAACATCCACTCCTCGAATCGGGTTTCAAGCACACGTCTCAGCACCGAGAAAACGCGTGGTGGACACACCAAAATATCATATCACGAGGTACCGGGTTTTCAAAATGGCATATCTTTCCTTAAATAATTCCACGGTCCTCAAAACAGAAATCACATGAAAATCCAATACCAATAATAAATCCAATGCGAGGTACAATATACATGAAAATCGTATCAATCACATGTAAGATGAACTACAACAATAATACAACAGTATAATCATGGCAGTTCTACAGTGAGTGTGGCATGGCAATTACTAACAGTGTGTGTGTAGCATGTAAATAGTGCTCGTGCAACATAAACCGTTAGTAATAGTGTGGTGTTCTATCAGTTCTAGCATATATCAATAACACATAGCAGGGAAATGCAATATGAGATGACAGTCCATAGGTAAATGCAATATGTAATACTAAGATCCTATCAGCCCTGACGCATAACGCCATGCGGGCGATATCCCCGTAGATGTGAAATCTACTCACCGTGTCTCGCGCTAAGTGTATCCAACCACTTGCTTGCCCTTCTTCGCAGCGTCCGTCTCACTGGCCTGCGAACCTAGAATCACATACACATATCCCACATAAGCTTAAGTCACAAAACGCGACATTATAATCCAACAAGAAACCCGTGTCGCAACCCAATCGCGCGTGTGCGCGATACGCTAAAACGTGTACTCACGCGCCACGAAACTACCCCGACGCGCCGCGATACGCAGAACCCAAACCTACTCACGTATCACGCGTGTCGCGAAGGTTTAGAAAAACGGCAAAACAGGTATTTGGTCCCAGATTTTCCTACAGAATTGATCTTAAAAATATATATATACCAAAATACCCTACACACAAAAACAAACCTACAGAACCCAAAAACACCCAAAACCCTTCCTGTCTGGCCGCAATTTGCGGCCAGAATGGCGGTTTTGGCGGCCAAAGGGGGGGAGTTAGGGGGTCGGGTTTCACCTGGTGCATCATCTCCACTCTACTACACTACAGTCTCCTCAATTTCATTCTGCACTCACCGGGTCAATAGCAGATCCAGAAAAGTTCACTTTTGCACAAAAACGACATTTTGCATCACATAGGAAAACTGGTGGTATTTTAGTGTAATCGGGGTTCGACTAAGTCACAATGGCCTCAACAGACCACAATCATCCTACTGAAACCAAATCTCGCCTCATTAGCACAAAGTTCTCACTAATCACCCCATATTGCACTAAAACACACTAATTTCTAATAACCGATGCAAAGCTACACTAACTAGGCAAACTAGTGAAGCAAGATAGGAAATATACCTCACTCTCGACCCTAGGGAGCTGCAGGAAGGTGGAGAAGAGAAGAGAAGTCGCTGCACTTGGAACTGGGGCTGCTGCTGCTGCTCACTGCCTCTGCTGCTGCTGTTTGTGCTTGCTGCTGCTGCTGTTGCAAGCTTCAGTTGTTGCTGTTGCTTTGCTTGCTGCTGCTGCTGGCTCGGCTGAGGTAAGTGGGGGTGGTGTGTGAGTGTGTTGGTGTGTTGTGAGAGTATATGAGAGTGTGTGAGAAAAACCCAAAAAGAAATGAGAGGCTACCTCAATCATCACACACAAAAGTCACCCCTCACTCTCTCTCACCTCATTTAATGCAAGCATGGCCTAAAGCCATGATGCATTCTCTCTCCCTCACACAAGTCAACACTAATTCCATAATTCAAATTAAAGTAATCTTTTAATTTAACTAATTAATTAAACCCATTTAAGAATCCAAAAGAATTAATCCTATAATTAACCCACCATGGTTAATAATTATTGTATTTACTTGATTTAAAAACCCTAGTTTACATGCACATGTGTGTGCAAGCCTAGGAAAATTTTGGAAAAATATTTATTAGATTAGGAAAAATATTTAAAACACAATTTGGTAAACTTTTAATTAAAAATCATTATTTAATTATAATTATTCACTTACCCTTATCCTAAGGTGTTACAATCTCTCCCCCTTAAAGAAATTCGTCCCCGAATTTCAAAAATCTAACTAAGGTTACCTTCAAAAAGATGGGGATACGTCTTCATCATCTCGCTTTCGGTCTCCCAAGTGACCTCTTCACGGTTCTGACCACGCCAAAGCACTTTAACTGATGGAATCTCCTTCGATCTCAATTTCTTCACTTGTCGATCCAAGATCATCACCGGCTGCTCTGCATAGGAAAGATCACGCTCAAGCTGGATCGTCGGATGCTGAATCGCGTGCGAAGGATCATGTAGATATCTACGGAGCATCGAAACATGGAATACGGGGTGCACGTCTGGAAAGCTGGGTGGAAGGGCTAACCGGTAAGCCACTGCACCGACACGCTCGAGGATCTCGAAGGGGCCCACATACCTGGGGCTAAGCTTCCCCTTCTTCCCAAACCTCGTCACACCTTTCATTGGGGAGACCCTCAAGAAAATATGATCACCAACAGAAAACTCAAGTCTGCGTCGTCGACGGTCTGCATAAGCCCTCTGCCTACTCTGCGCTGCTCTCATCCTATCGCGAATCAACTGAATCTTCGCTGTCGTCTCCTCAACGATCTGCGGCCCTAAGATACTGCTCTCACTGAGCTCTGTCCAACCAGTAGGTGACCTGCATCTCCTCCCGTAAAGAGCCTCAAACGGTGCCATCTGAATAGTCTCCTGGTAGCTGTTATTGTAGGAGAACTCTACCAAGGGAAAATGATGATCCCAGCTACCTCCGAAATCTAGTACACAAGCTCTGAGCATGTCCTCGAGAGTCTGGATGGTCCGCTCTGACTGTCCGTCGGTCTGCGGATGAAATGCCGTGCTGAAACTCAAACGAGTGCCCAAAGCCTCCTGAAGCCTCTGCCATAGTCTACTAGTAAACTGGGTGCCTCTGTCGGACACAATGCACGTCGGGACTCCGTGTAGTCGCACTATCTCGTCAATATAGATCTGGGCATACTGAGTAAATCCGAAAGTCGTCTTCACCGGTAGGAAGTGAGCCGCTTTCGTCAAACGATCCACGATCACCCAGATGGAGTCATACCCCCTACTAGTCCTGGGTAGACCCACCACGAAATCCATCGAAATCTGTTCCCATTTCCACTCCGGAATGGGTAACGGCTGTAGCTCTCCCGCGGGCCTCTGGTGCTCAGCCTTGACTTGCTGACAAGTCAGGCATCTCGATACAAAATCTGCAATGTCCCTCTTCATTCCGTCCCACCAGTAAACACCTCTCATATCATGATACACCTTGGTGGAACCGGGATGGACGCTATACACCGATCGATGTGCCTCTTCAAGAATCTCACGCCTCAGTCCCTCAGCATCAGGTACGCACAGTCTGACTCCAAACCGTAGTATCCCCTGATCATCGATCACGAACTCGGAAAATCGGTCCTGTCCCATCTGTGCCATGATCTCTGAACATCGGTCATCACTGAGCTGTGCCTCACGTATACGATCAATCAACTGTGGGCGTGCACGGACATGCGCTATCTGTCCTCCAATCGGCGTGAACTCGAACTGTACTCGACTGTCGCATAATATCTGCCAATCTGCGGATGACTGCTCCTGCACTGCGCTCAAACATGATAAACTACTTCCGGGCCTCCTGCTCAAGGCATCCGCCACCACATTTGCCTTGCCCGGGTGATATAAGATCTCGCAGTCGTAATCCTTCACTAACTCCATCCATCGACGCTGTCGAAGGTTCAGGTCCCGCTGCTGGAATATGTATTTCAGACTCTTGTGATCCGTAAATATCTGGCACGACTCGCCGTACAGGTAATGTCGCCAGATCTTAAGTGCGAAGACCACTGCTGCCATCTCCAAATCATGAGTGGGGTAGTTCTGCTCGTGCTTCTTCAATTGTCGCGAGGCATACGCGATCACCCTATCATGCTGCATCAGAACGCATCCCAATCCCACTCGAGAAGCATCACAAAAGACCATAAATCCGCCCGATCCAGAAGGTAAAGATAACACCGGTGCTGTCGTCAGCCGTGTCCGTAACTGCTGAAAACTGTGCTCGCACTCCTCCGTCCAATCGAAGGGAACTCCCTTCCGGGTCAACCCGGTCAACGGTGTAGCAATACGCGAGAAGTCCTGCACAAAACGCCTGTAATAACCGGCCAATCCCAAAAAGCTGCGAATCTCCGTCACCGATGTGGGTCTGGGCCAATGCTGAACGGCCTCGATCTTCCTCGGGTCAACACATATACCGTCTCGTGAAATCACGTGACCCAAGAAGTCCACGCTGTCTAGCCAAAAAGCACACTTGGAGAATTTCGCATAAAGCTGGTGCTCCCTCAATGTCTGCAATGTAACCCGCAGGTGCTGCTCGTGCTCCTCACTACTCCGGGAATACACCAAGATATCGTCGATGAAGACTATGATGAACAGATCCAAATAAGGCCGGAAAATACGGTTCATCAAATCCATGAAGGCTGCTGGCGCATTGGTGAGTCCGAACGACATCACCAAAAACTCGTAATGGCCATAGCGCGTACGGAAAGCCGTCCGGGGAATGTCCTCCTGTCGAACCCGCAGCTGATGATAGCCCGATCGTAAATCGATCCTCGAAAAGTACCCTGCCCCCTGAAGCTGGTCGAACAAATCGTCGATACGCGGCAAAGGATACCTGTTCCGCACTGTCACCCTGTTCAGCTGGCGGTAGTCGATACAAAGACGCAAGCTGCCGTCCTTCTTCCTGACGAACAGGACTGGAGCACCCCATGGAGAAACACTGGGTCGAATAAGTCCCTTGTCCAGCAAATCCTGTAACTGACCCTTCAGCTCACGAAGTTCTGCCGGGGCCATCCGATAGGGCGGTATAGAAATAGGCCCCGAACCAGGAACCAAATCAATACAGAAAGAAATGTCGCGCTCGGGTGGCAACCCAGGAAGCTCGTCAGGGAACACATCAGGAAACTCGCTAACAACCGGAACCTGATCCAACGGAACCTCTGTAGCGCGAGCATCGCGAACATAAGCGAGAAATCCCTGACATCCCTTCCTCAAAAGCTGTCCAGCGCGAAAAGAAGAAATCACACTGTGAGGGGCGGCACTACGGTCCCCCAACACAACAAAAACCGACTCGCCGGGGAAACAGAATCTAACTGTCTTCTCGCGGCAGTCCACAGAAGCATAGCACGTGGCTAACCAATCCATGCCCAAAAGAACGTCGAAGTCCAACATCTCCAGAAGGATCAAGTCGACAGGCAACTCTCTCTCGCCAATACAGACGATACAGGATCGGAACACGTGCCTAGCCACAAACGACTCTCCCACAGGAGTAGTCACCACAAGCGGCTGATCAAGTAAGCCGGACTCTCTACCCAAACTCGGCACAAAGTGTGTGGATACGTACGAGTGTGTGGATCCGGGATCGAACAGTACATGTGCATCAACCGAACATACAGGAAGGATACCTGAAACCACTGCATTGGACGCCTGCGCGTCCTGATGAGTCAAAGCAAAGACCCTCGCCTGTCCACCACCTGTAACTGACTGACCTCTGCCTCGGTCATCTCGTCCTCTCTGAGCAACTCCTCCACGTCCATGACCTCTCTGTGCATAAGTCTGGCGCGGAGCAACGGTAGGCACAACGGGCAACGTCCTCTGGGGTGGTGAAGGTGGTAAGGTAACATGCGGTGCTGCCGCCTCCCTCCGGTGTGTCTCTGGACAATCTCGAACGAGGTGAAGTAGGCTGCCACATCTGTAGCAACCCCGCGGCGACTGCTGACCGTCCTGGGGATACGAACTAAACATCCGACCCCGTCCCGAATCTCTGCTACCCCTCGTACCGGAACGATACCTGTCGCGGCGTCTGAATGACTGCCTCCGTGCGGAAATACTGGTACGAACTCTCTTCGGCTCTGGAAATACCGAAGTCTCAACAAGGTGCTCCTCGACCACTAGGGCTGCGTCTACAGCTGCTGCATAAGTCTCGTAGTGCTGCGCGTTGATCGTGAGGAACACTGGTGAAATCAAGCCTCGAACGAATCTCCGGACTCGCAACTCCTCGGTGGCCACTAAATGTGGGGCGTAGACTGCTAGCTCTGTAAACAGTACGTCATACTCTGCCACTGTCATCCCTGGCGTCTGGCGCAAGGACTCAAACCTGCGTGCTCGGGCATCTCTAACACTCCGGGGAAGGAAACGGGCTAGAAATATAGTCACGAACTCCGTCCAGGTCATAGGAGGAAGACCTGCTGCTCTGCCCTTCTCCACTGAATCACACCATTTCTGCGCAAGACCTTCCAGGCGAAAGCTCGCGAACTCAACCCATCTCGCATCTGCACATCTGAGGGAACGGCATATCCTGGCCATCCTGTCGATGAAAGACTGTGGGTCCTCGGCTGTATCGGTACCTGTGAAAACCGGAGGCTTCAGCCTCATGAACTCTGATAGCGATACTGTAATCACCTCCGTGGCTGCAGGGGCAACTGGCTGTGCGGTAGGCACCATCGCGGTCTCTGGAACTGGTGGAGCTACCTCTGGTCGCTGCGCTCGAAGCGTCTCAACTAGCGATCCTATCATCTGGCGCATCTCCTGCATACCAGCCCCTAACGAGGCGATCTGCTCTGTCACGGCAGGAACAGCCTGCTCGGGTACTACCGGCGTACTGCCCGGATCAGTCCTCGTCTCAGACGAGTCAACACGAATCTCGGCCCTCGCGGCCGCTCTCTGTGCCCTCGTAGTCTTAGGCGGCATAATGGCTGAAAGAAAATTTGGATTCGATAAGGACACGGAAATCGAATCACAAGAATATAAGGAGGAATCAAATCAACAAGTCCTAAGGTCGCGTAAGCGGAGTACCGTGTCGTGAGTATGCCGCGGAACATACGCACGCTACGCTACCCTGCCGCAGCTACCTACTCCATCATACCAGGGTCATCCTACACTCCGAAGGTAAAACCTACGCTCTGATACCAACTTTGTCACGACCCGAGAATTCGTCTCGTGACCGGCACTTAACCACGCAACGTCTACAGGCGTAACGCGGCTAAGTAAGCCGAACCCAGAAATCAAAACCAATAAATAGAGTGATTTAAAATGTTTTGTAAAAGCAGTAGTAAATATCTGAAAAACTTCCATTTATTTAGTAGAAATCCCTTTTTAAGTTCACAAGTTATGAGTTTTATAATTTTGGTAACATTTCCTTTTTAAAACATTAGCCCCTGAAAGTCGGGAAAAAGTAAGATGTAGCGGAAATAACAAGTGACATGAATAAAGCATCACAATGTGATATACGACGCCGTAGCGAAGAATACACAGTAAAACAAGGACAATATCATAAAAGGTAAGACTGCATAAAGTAACGTCGACTCACATGCGAGCTCGACACCAGAACATAAAATCATACATATCGTCCTCACAACTGTCTCTAAGTCAATACAGAAGGTAGATGGAGAGTACTAGATACATCAATATACAACTGAAAGATAACAGATACCGTACAAAACCCACCTATCAGCAAAAGACTATCTCTGCTCAAAAGGGGTATCTGTGCCAAAAGATGCGGTAACAGCCAGCCGTGACTACTCCCAAGGGCAACCTGCAAACACTGTGGCACAACGGGGGTGAGTTGCCAACTCGTGAATAGAGATAACATATAAAGGTGATCGCAGGCATGCACATATAGCGTGGCTCTACTAATGCCAGCAGATGATATCAATGCATGTCAACAGTGGATACAATAGTAATGCATGTACTCTAACAGGTAAATGCCACAGGATGAGATGTATAGTAATCAATACTGAGTATGGGATAAATAATATCTACATGGACTATGTCAACATGGAAAGCAATGATCGGTGCCTCAAACTGCACCCAAATCCCACATATACTCAGGCGCCGGCACACCCATCGGCCCTCAAATCCTGTATATCTCGGAGGAATCACGAGTGCCCAACATCGGCACCCAAAACATCATAAAATACCCGTGTCCAGCATCGACACGTAAATCCTCGAACATCGGGCGCCGTCAGTCCAGACCGGCCCCACGGGGTCCGTCTGCGGTATCGGCCCTCGGCCCCGGCAGCACGGTCATCCCGCATCCATCACTCGACTCTGGTCAGTATCCTCCGGACAACTGCCAGGTCCAACCAATCACCGGTAGGTACTCGCCCGCCTCCAGGCTCAATCGGCAAATCCCATCGATCATCTCGCCGAGGGGAACCATACCGGGCCCACCACGAACCCGCAAACGGAACATCCACTCCTCGAATCGGGTTTCAAGCACACGTCTCAGCACCGAGAAAACGCGTGGTGGACACACCAAAATATCATATCACGAGGTACCGGGTTTTCAAAATGGCATATCTTTCCTTAAATAATTCCACGGTCCTCAAAACAGAAATCACATGAAAATCCAATACCAATAATAAATCCAATGCGAGGTACAATATACATGAAAATCGTATCAATCACATGTAAGATGAACTACAACAATAATACAACAGTATAATCATGGCAGTTCTACAGTGAGTGTGGCATGGCAATTACTAACAGTGTGTGTGTAGCATGTAAATAGTGCTCGTGCAACATAAACCGTTAGTAATAGTGTGGTGTTCTATCAGTTCTAGCATATATCAATAACACATAGCAGGGAAATGCAATATGAGATGACAGTCCATAGGTAAATGCAATATGTAATACTAAGATCCTATCAGCCCTGACGCATAACGCCATGCGGGCGATATCCCCGTAGATGTGAAATCTACTCACCGTGTCTCGCGCTAAGTGTATCCAACCACTTGCTTGCCCTTCTTCGCAGCGTCCGTCTCACTGGCCTGCGAACCTAGAATCACATACACATATCCCACATAAGCTTAAGTCACAAAACGCGACATTATAATCCAACAAGAAACCCGTGTCGCAACCCAATCGCGCGTGTGCGCGATACGCTAAAACGTGTACTCACGCGCCACGAAACTACCCCGACGCGCCGCGATACGCAGAACCCAAACCTACTCACGTATCACGCGTGTCGCGAAGGTTTAGAAAAACGGCAAAACAGGTATTTGGTCCCAGATTTTCCTACAGAATTGATCTTAAAAATATATATATACCAAAATACCCTACACACAAAAACAAACCTACAGAACCCAAAAACACCCAAAACCCTTCCTGTCTGGCCGCAATTTGCGGCCAGAATGGCGGTTTTGGCGGCCAAAGGGGGGGAGTTAGGGGGTCGGGTTTCACCTGGTGCATCATCTCCACTCTACTACACTACAGTCTCCTCAATTTCATTCTGCACTCACCGGGTCAATAGCAGATCCAGAAAAGTTCACTTTTGCACAAAAACGACATTTTGCATCACATAGGAAAACTGGTGGTATTTTAGTGTAATCGGGGTTCGACTAAGTCACAATGGCCTCAACAGACCACAATCATCCTACTGAAACCAAATCTCGCCTCATTAGCACAAAGTTCTCACTAATCACCCCATATTGCACTAAAACACACTAATTTCTAATAACCGATGCAAAGCTACACTAACTAGGCAAACTAGTGAAGCAAGATAGGAAATATACCTCACTCTCGACCCTAGGGAGCTGCAGGAAGGTGGAGAAGAGAAGAGAAGTCGCTGCACTTGGAACTGGGGCTGCTGCTGCTGCTCACTGCCTCTGCTGCTGCTGTTTGTGCTTGCTGCTGCTGCTGTTGCAAGCTTCAGTTGTTGCTGTTGCTTTGCTTGCTGCTGCTGCTGGCTCGGCTGAGGTAAGTGGGGGTGGTGTGTGAGTGTGTTGGTGTGTTGTGAGAGTATATGAGAGTGTGTGAGAAAAACCCAAAAAGAAATGAGAGGCTACCTCAATCATCACACACAAAAGTCACCCCTCACTCTCTCTCACCTCATTTAATGCAAGCATGGCCTAAAGCCATGATGCATTCTCTCTCCCTCACACAAGTCAACACTAATTCCATAATTCAAATTAAAGTAATTTTTTAATTTAACTAATTAATTAAACCCATTTAAGAATCCAAAAGAATTAATCCTATAATTAACCCACCATGGTTAATAATTATTGTATTTACTTGATTTAAAAACCCTAGTTTACATGCACATGTGTGTGCAAGCCTAGGAAAATTTTGGAAAAATATTTATTAGATTAGGAAAAATATTTAAAACACAATTTGGTAAACTTTTAATTAAAAATCATTATTTAATTATAACTATTCACTAACCCTTATCCTAAGGTGTTACAGTGACCCCCGAGGCAGAGAGAGTGGCCCTCCTATCTACTCCGGCGTTTGCGAGAGTCGACGTAGAGACATGGCCTCTATTGTGCGAATATTTCGACTCCCAACGCAAACAAGTATATATTTTAAATGTAATTCATTATTTAGGATATAATTTATTTTTTTGTGTTCCTTAATTAGAAAACTAAATGTTAATGCGTTGTGCAGAAACAGGCCGCTCAGAATACAGAGAACAGGAAGTCGGCGAAGAGGGGTCGCCCCACTTACACAGGTGGCTCGAGGAATATTACTTGAGCCATGGAGTTATCGGTAAATTACAATAGTCCGACCTTTATGATATTCTGCAATATTAAGAGTTATTTTCTAATATTTCTAATATTAAGAGTTATTTTCTAATATTGCAGACAGCTCAGACCGTGGCGCAAGGTGGTACACCGAGCGTGTTGTCCGCATATCTTGTCGTCCACGGCACCTCGACAGATCCCGCCACGGGCGAGCTTCGATATCCCGACGTCGCTACCCAGGAGTATTGCGTAAGTGTTAATATTTATTCTACCCATATTTGAAATTTTAGTTTTGGAAGGTTCAAGTTTAAATTTTATACTTATACTCTACTGCTTAATGTAGGTGTAGGAGCGGGTGGTTGAGCAGGCCGAGGCCTCGGGGATCGATTTTACCGGACAGAGCGATCCGAGGCTGCTGACCCCAGTTCTGGACGCCGCACACGGAGGGCACCACGAAGGTTGGGAGAGAGGCCGGGGACTGGGCCCTAGCAGGGCCCATATGAGGTTAGACTCCACCCCGGCGGTTACTTCCTCCGTCTCCAGTGAGCGACGTGTCCAGCAGGAACTGGAGAGCTTGAGGGCCACCGTTCAGGAGTTGAAGGAGATGCTGGTATGTATACTACTTTATAGTAAAATATCATGTCATATTATAGATATCAACATATCCATAATTAGTACGTAGCTTGAGCTTATTTGGTTTTAGACTTAGGTTTGATCAATCATACATACATATGTAATTAAAATAAACAACGGTTTTCCAAACTAGATATCCAAATGGGGTTTCGAAATAACTTGATAATGATACGAATTCGAATAATACACAGTTCTTACACGCTTCTTACACACGTTAGGTCCAGACGCGACATGGTACATCGGCCGAGCCTCCACATGCATCTCCTTCGGCTGCGGCTCCGCAAGCGACTATCTCGACGGCGGCTGTGCAGACCACATCGCCAGCTCCACAGGACGCTCAGACTCCCGCACGCGCCGAATTGCATGGTTTATTGACCGAGGAGCAGGCGCGCTGGATTCTATCGTTTATCAGAGGTGGAGCTGGACCGAGCTAGGGTAGCTTTTTGATTCTTATTTTTTGAAACATGTATTTATTTATATCATACATATTGTACTACATTTTGAAACGATATTGATATTGATATTGGTTTATATTTATATCATATTCAGTTTTTGGGTTTCTTTTATATATTATATGCGTGAGATGTGAGTATGAATACTGCGATATATGTTGTGTGATGATTAATTTTATATTTTATTGATATATATATTATTGTGCACAGGACGGGAAAAAATCAGGCAGCCCTTTTTTAAAAAAAAAAACAGATAATGTGTACCTACGGATTAATCCGTAAGTACACATGTTGCCCCTACGGCTTAAACCGTAGGGGCAAAATATCAGCATTAACTGATATTTCCCCCATGATCTCAGTATCAGGGGGTTGCGATTGCCCCTACGGATATATCCGTAGGGGCAAACAAAGGCCCCTACGGCGTCATCCGTAGGGGCCAAATATCAGGATTTCTGATATTTTGCCCCTACGGATAAGTACCTACGCATATATCCGTAGGGGATAGTACTTGGCCCTACGGATACCGCCGTAGGTACAGTTAATATATTTAAAAAAACCGTAAATAAAATAACTTTTTTTCTCCTACGGCCTACTTCGTAGGTGAAACTGGACCTACACAGACTCCGTAAGGGCAAGTTTTTGCCCGTAGGGGCAAGTTCAGGGCTTCAACTTGTACCTACGGCGTTTGCACCTACAGGTTATTTTCTCGCCCCTACGGAGTTATCCGTAGGGGCAGTGGTTTTCCCCTATGGATAAATCCGTAGGGGCAACCCTTATTTGTAGTAGTGAATTAATTAGTTTATATGCTAATATGTTATTAATTAGCAATAATGGTTTGTTAATGGGCTATTACTAATTTCTTTGTTAGCTATTATGTGCTAGAATGTTACTAATAGCATTTATATGCTAAAATAATGAAAGTAATAATAACTTTCTTTAGTTATTTGAGAGAACCGGCCATTGAAAAATATTATTAATTATTTATAATTAGTTTATGTGTTAAAATGTTATTAATTAGTTTATTTGCTAATATGTTATTAATTATTAATAATGGGTTGTTAATAGAACATTACTAATTTGTATGTTATGATGTTATCAATTATTATGTGCTAAAATGTAATCGATTACATTTATGTTCTAAAACAGTGAAAGTAATAATAACTTGTTTTAGACTAGATGGGTTCACTAATTTTAATAATATAGCTTGGAAAAAATATTTATCTATACATCAATAATTATTATTAAAAACTAGGCTTACTTTTTGGAAAATTCGGTCTACATACCTAATATTTCTTATCTGACATTTTCCTCTCTTGAGCCGCATAGGTTGTCTTATAATATAGTTTAGGTAAAATATTTATCTACATAAACAAATAATATTAAGAAAACCAGGTTTGATTTTTTAAAAGCTTCGGTCTCCATGTGTGTGCTTTCTTGATTTTGTGTTTTTCCTCTTGACTTGGGTAGGTTGACTAGTAATTTATTTTTTATTTTTGATAATTGGGTTTTTAGGGGGTTATATTGTTTGCCTAACTGAAAGGCCTTTTATTCTTATTATTTAATTTTGACATGTTGAAAGATGCAACAAAAGTTCTTTTTCACCAAATAAGGATTTCATTTTTGCAACATAATTTGATGGAAGTACTTTTCAGGTCTCCGTCAGATGTTGTTTTTCGTTGATCTCCCGGTGGATTTTGGTGGTGATCTTCTGTTGCGTGTGGATCTCAATGGGTTTTGGTGAGGAAGGTGATATGATGAGTTTGGCGCCGAGTACCTGTAAAGAAGTCCCGGGATGGTTTGGTACCACCGAGGACCCTCCGACGATCAAGTTAGTAATGAGATCCGAGCAGAGCAACGACTTAGTAGAGTCAAGAATGGCGTACTTGACCCCTCTGTGATGGGGGTTTATATAATGGTGGCGGCACGCAGCAGCACGCGCGAGAATCTCGCTGGCAGTTAAGCTCCCGACGTCACGCCCGTGTAGAGAGCGGATCGCCCATTAATGGGGATCGTGATGCCGTGGAACGTGGAATGTCGCTGGCGGAAAATCCGCGCATGGCGAGATTTGCGGAGCGGCGGTTACGCCCGTGGGCGGTGGAGTTGGTCGGAGGACCGAGAAAGACAGCATCGGCCGGGGAGCTCGGGGACGAGCGAGAAGACCGAGGAGTCTTGGTCTTGTGGCAGCTCGGGGCGAGCTGAGAGGCCGAGGAGGCCAATTTGCAAGGGGCCCCGAGAAGGGCCAGCTTGTGCTTGCAGGTCGGGTACAGGGTGGCCTGGTCGGCCCCTGTGAGCCCTTTCTTTTGAGTCCTGTGACACGTTATCTGCCACGTGTCCTGATCTAAATTTTATTTTAAAAAGTAAATGTATGTTATTTTTTCTATTCACGTCCAGTTTGTCCAGAAAAATCTTGAATCTAATCCGAAGATAAGATGCTTTCTGAAAATGAATGTATTTTTTTTAAAGTAAATGTAATTATTTTCTTTTTGAACGAAATCAAAATACTTTTCTATTTATTATATGTTAAAACGAGCAATACCTTTTAATTTGATAAAGTAATTAAACATATGTAACTTTTTTGCCTTACAATTCAGACAAAATACATTCATTTTTTCTGAAAATGAATGTATTTTTTTTGTAAAGTAAATGTAAATATTTTCTTTTTGAATGAAATCACAAATACTTTTCTATTTAATATTATATGTTAAAAGGAGCAATACTTTTTAATTTGATAAAGTAATTAAACATATGTAACTTTTTTTCCTTACAATTCAGACAAATTAATATATAGGATCAACTTTGATCCCATTTGAAAATGAAATTACTAAAACTTTTCTACTTATTATTATTTCTTAAAGCAAGCAATACCTTTAGATTTGATGGAGTAATTAAATATATGTAATTTTTATTTCCTTATTACAGTTTAGAGAAATATATTTTGGATCGGCTTTGATCCCACGTGTTACACGTGGGGTCCATATATGCCAGTAATTATTTATATCTGTTCCCAAATTCATTCTTGATTCATGTATCGGATTTGATTCATGATACTATAATCTGCATAAGTGGCAAGATTTTATATTCAATATTTCAGAACATTGAACCTCGAAAAATCATTAATATCTTGGCAAATACAACAATTTCTAGCTTCAATGTTTCATTATGAATGTGAGACCTATAAAGACTCGGTGCTCCATGATGGTTTCTTCACAACAGAATGAGAACAATTTGGTTTCATAATACATCCCTTTCTTTTCCATCACAAATCTCTGCATTATATCTAAATAAAAGATATTGGAGAGGCTCAAAGACGAAAGCCTCATCCAGGCTTTAATGAAGGAAGCGGTGCCCTCGTGCCCTCCGATACAAGGGCATCATCAAAGTAGGAGATGGATCCAACGTCCGAAGTAAGTTTAGTTTTTATTTTTATTATTTTTGTTTTCTTAGAATATTTTGGAACATAGTATATTTCATCATCTTATTCTTCATAACATCGTTTCCTACTTTTCCATCTAACTGTATGGGTATGTATGACACATTAATTTAGATTTTGAATTAATTTCCATCCCGCGATTTGGTATCCATTTCATTTTATCCTTCAATCTTAGTCGTCCATCTATCACTCATGAACCGGGTATAAACCACTTATGATCAGCATCTCTATGGTAAAAAAAATATGATGTATTTGTCAGCGATAATCATGAGAATGATTTGATTAGTGAAAATAAAGGAAACATATTATGAATTAGATTTGATTAGACAAAGTCAAATATCTTGATTTACTTTTGAATACTTTCCTGATTATGGTTAGCAAGAATGAAGCATGAAATCAAGAGGAAATATTCTCATTTTGAATACTTTCCTCTTGAATATCAAATATAGTATCATAGATTATATTGTAATTAATTTGTTTTTATTTCTTACCGACTTATGTAACATGTATAAATATCTATGTGAATGAATATAAAAATCGTGCTCTTCAAATCATTATTCTCTCTTTCTATATGGTATCAGAGCTTTTTCTTGATAACAATGCATTTTTTGTTTTTAATGCTTCTGGTTTCCATGTAAAGGACAACAGAACGGGGAAAGTGCTCATCAGAGAACCGCTTAAGGAAGGGTTGTACCAACTTCAACTTCATAATTCCAAAAGTAAATCTGTTGGTCGTTGTTTTGCAATGATTGCAGAATGAACATCGTTATCTATTAGGCATTAGCGTCTTGGTCATCCTAGCAGTCAAATAACCCAACGTCTAGTTTCAAGTTTTAGTCTTCCTGTTTCAAATAAAACAACTATTTTTTGTAGTTCATGTCAGCTTGGAAAAAGTCATTTAGTAGTACTATTTTAGAAAACCTATCGGATATGATTTATTCACATACTTGGGGGCCTTCACCAATTTTATCTAAATTTAGTGCTCCCTATTATATACATTTTCTTGATGCATTTAATAAGTTTACATGAATTTTCCCTTTGACCAGTAAATCTGAAGCTCCCTCAGTATTTATTGCTTTCAAAAATAAAATTGAAAATTTCCTAGGGAGAAAAATAAAATGTTTACAAACGGATGGTGGCACAGAGTTTAAACCACTTTCTTCTTTTTTAACTTCTTCCGGAATTACACATGGAATATCATGTCTTCGTACTCATGAACAAAATTGAGTTTGCAGAACGAAAACATAGACATATTGTTGAAACTGGTTTAACATTACTTGCAAATGCTTCTCTTCCTCAAAATTATTGGCTTGATGCTGTCTTTCTTATAAATCAATTGCCTTCTAGAGTCGTTGAGTTTCTTTCACCATGGGAAAAAAATTTCGGAACAAAACCTGATTTTAAAATTTTAAAAGTATTTGGATGTGCTTGTTATCCTCATCTTCGTCCTTATAATAATCACAAACTTTAATATCGTTCAGCGAAATGTGTTTTCTTACGATATAGTAGCAAGCACAAGGGATACATATGTTTTCATAAGGAATCAGGTCGAATATACATGGCACGAAATGTTGTTTTCGATGAAACAGACTTTCCATTTGCAACAAATACCTCACAAGAATATTTCTCTTCAGACACTAGACCTTCCATTCTTGGTAGGCCTCCATGCTATCATCCTGCTGTCATTCCTCATACTGCATCTAAATCAATCCAAACGACTTCTCCTCATACAATGGTTTCATTCGTAACATCTCAGCCACATAACCTTCGAGTAGCGACTTCTGGTGCATCACAAAGTTCTCCTGGTCCTGATATTGGATTCCTTGATCCTCATTTTCCTAATCATGTGTACAGATTACATCGCTTTCTTTATGGGCTAAAACAGGCTTCTCGTGCTTGGTTCACTCGTCTACGTGAATGCCTTATTTTATTGGTTTCAAAGCTTCTCATGCTGATGTCTCGTTATTTATTCGAAGAGTTAAGAATTCTTTAATTTTTCTTCTTATATATGTTGATGAAATCTTAATTACAGGAAATTGCTCAAAAGATATTGCCCACATGATATCTGATCTCGGATCCCCGTTCGCATTAAAAGATCTTGGCTCGCTACATTATTTTCTTGGCATTGAAGCAAAGCGAGACAAAATGGTTTACATTTGTCACAACAAAAATATGTTCATAATTTGCTTGTTCGAACAAACATGGATCTTGCGAAGCCAATGCCAACTCCTATGTCATCCTCTACTCGTCTTTCATTATATTCTGGAGATGCTCATCCGAATCCAACAGAGTACAGAAGTGTTGTGGGTGCACTTCAATATCTGACACTAACCAGGCTAGACATTTCCTATGCTGTCAACTGTAACCACCCTGAAATCCCTGTACAAATATAACTTGTTCAATGTATAGAGAGAGATATTTCATCATGATTAGGAGTTATAAGTTAAAATTGTTCAATAAAAATAAGAAATAACTTGTAGTTCATTGGTTAATAGTCTCCACTGCTGTTATTTAGCCCGCAAATTCGAATCCCATCAGTCCCAATTAATTTTTATATTTTTCTTTTTAACTTTTCGGAAACCCAAGGTTTGCACATGCAATTCATGGAGAAACGAAAAATTTCAAAGAAAACAAACTGAAGGAATAAGGAGTTAAGACCAAATATAGAACATGGCTAAAGACTTGAGACACGTGGCTACATCTGGGCCGCCACTTGGCCGAGATCGGCGACTCCCCTGCTCTAATTTCCTCCGTGCTTTGCCCTACACCCCTTCAGCTCCATTCTACTCTTTTTTCCACTTTATTTTCTCTGAATATTAACAGAGAACAGTAAACTCTTCTATTTCTCCATTAACACCATTAAACCCATTTTAATTCAATTTCTAATTTTTCATACTCTCATATTTTACCCTATAAATACCACCCCATTCCCTAGCTTTCCCCTATTCTGAAATTTATAGAAAAAATTCTCCAAAAATTTCCAAGTACAAGAAGAGTTAAGCTAGTCAAGTGGAGTTAGCTCGAGCCAAGTTCGTTTTTTCGAAGACCAGAGCCGTTGTCGACGCTACCACAATTACAAAAAGACCCCTTTCCTTTTCCTATCTTCTCAAAGCATAAAAAAAACCCGCAAGTCCTTTTTTTATCCCCTTCGTTTCATCTAAAAACCGCATCTTAAAATAATATTGACTAAAGTGGAGTTAGATTTTATAAATCTTCTTTTAAAATTTTCATCACCCTTATTATGTTAAATAATTCACCCTAATCTTTCTAATACCACTTTAAATATTATTCATCTCATTTACTTTTGAATTGTTTAAAATTTTGTGCTAAATAAATCATACACCAAAATTACACAAAAATACTATGAACCTTACTTATACCTTTTAACATTATCATGAACCATAACTCTAGAAATTCACGGGATAACAACCTACTCCACTCATAACACTATGGTTTCATAGCACGATATTTTGATTAAGTTTTATTTAAAAGAAAAAATTTACATTAAAATACCCTCAATTTATAAAATACTTTTTATCGCTATTTTTAACACTTTGCAATTACGCCTTTACAACTCTCGTTAGGGGACCCATTTGTAGATGGTGCGGGTTATCACACGTCTTTAGGATAGTAGATTGAGATGCAGAACTCCTCACGGGAAATTCGGTCCAGAAAGGAATAAAAATACGACTTTAAAGAAAACGACTTTTTAAAACAAATTAAATCATTTGAAATTTATATAAATCATGAATCCATATTTTCAAAGAAAACAAATTGTGAAAAATATATATTTAAATGAAAGATTAAAGTTTTAAATAAAAATACCATCAAGTTTCCAAAATAAATATTTTTCATTAAAATACCATAAACTTTTAAAGTTAGATTTTTACACTAAAATACCACAAAATATAAAATACGCTTTCATACAAAAATATTGACTTTTTAAAACAACATATTTTTATTAAAAATTTATTTAAGGCTTTAGGACGAATTAAAAACCCTCGAGAATTTTAAATGACATTTTTACTAAAATATCCTAGAAAATCAATGTACTAGTTTAGGTTATGTATTTAGATTGCAGATTGGTTTGAGTGGTAACTTCTATTGTCAGTTGCCTCGGGGTTGCCGGAGACAATGATGCACCATGTTCGCCGCCGAAACCCGGGAAGACAAAACGTCTTGCCTGAATTTGGGGGCAAATGCTATTTGGTTTTATTCGTCCACCTCTCCGAAGATGCCAAGTTGATTTATGGCACTATGTATCGGAGGTTTAGACGGATGTGACCGTTGTAACAGACTTCGTCAGATTCCCCCTCGTTGTGAGAGGTTTTTGATTGTGAGGATGCTCTTCCCTGCAGGCGCAAGTCCCTGCAGTTAATTACTCTACCGCATCGCGATAACAGCTTTCTCTTTCTCCAGAAGGTCATTTCGTGTCGTGTGTGTTTGTTTTGTTTTTGGTTGCCCATGAATTGTATACGGAGACTAATTTATGTTGTCGCCTGTAGGGCGTGGATTAGTCCAAATCCGTATTTTCTTAGATTTGGGTTTGGATTTGTTTTAAGGATCGTTAACCTCATTTGAGATTAAGATCAACTTAAATGCTTGTTAAGGATACGTTAGTCTAATTTTAGAATAAGATCTACTTAACAAGATTTTGGGATAATTTAGATCCAACGAAAGAGTATTTGGACTTTATCGTTTTAGTTTAAGGACGTTGCGGTCCATTGGGTTTAAGGACATCATAGTCCATGAGTTTAAGGACCCCATACTCCGGAAGGTTTAGAGACATCATAGTCTGGTTTAAAGATATCATAGTCTGGGAGGTTTAAAGACATCATAGTCTGTATGGTTTAAAGACATCATAGTCTGTATGGTTTTGGTTTAACCGTTTGGGGATGCACAAAAAGTTATTGGTTATTGGGACCCCCCATCTCTCTGAAGACGTTGAAGAATTACAACGACATGTATCAGAGGTATGAAGAGATGTACCCTTGAACCAATGTTGGTTGGGAGATTTATAGTCAGGTTTGGGACTAAGACCAATTGAAAAGATTGTGAGCACATGGGCTCGCTTAATTTGAATTAGGGACTTGCGGCCAACTTGGGCTTAGTCCATTCAGTTCTGAATAAAGTGTTTGAACACTTGTTTGGACTCAGTCCACTTATTTTGAATTAAATGTTGAACATTTGTTTGGGCTCAACCCATTTTTTATTCAATAATGCTTAGCATTGATTTGGGTTCTGACACCCCTTTTTCTTTTTGTCTTTTATTCAGTGTTGAACACTTTTTATAGCACTGGGGCCTTATTTACAGAGCGCTTTGTAATTCCTTAGCACCCATGTGAGGAGCACGTGGAGCGCCAGACTGGAAGCGCTACGACGCTTCTAATAAAAGGGTGTCCACGTGAGGAGCATGTGGAGTGCTTGGCGCTGAGCAGACTTGGAGCGCTACGGCGCTTCTTATAAAAGGATGCCCACGTAGGAGCACGTGGAGCGCTTGT
Organism: Agapanthus africanus; assembly: GCA_030015575.1. Classification (NCBI taxonomy): domain Eukaryota; kingdom Viridiplantae; phylum Streptophyta; class Magnoliopsida; order Asparagales; family Amaryllidaceae; genus Agapanthus; species Agapanthus africanus. The sequence continues at coordinate 103,937,887 of JASDDO010000031.1, read as the reverse complement.
CGCTGAGCGCCAGACTTGGAGCGCTACAGCGCTTTTGTAACTTGGAGCGCTAAGGTGTTTCTTTGGCAACTCTGATCAGTTCTGTGCTACGAGAATTAAATTCTCGGTTTATAAGAGACTTTGTCTCATGGATCTAAGAACCGAGTTCTTCTTTTATGACGAAATGCTACGATCTCTTTGTTTTTTGTGAAAGACTTTGTCTTATAGATTTGTGATCTAGAAAAGAACTAAGTTCTTAGTACCTCGAATCCAGGGGCAACCGTATTAAACCGTGATTCATTCGCGAACACGACACACGAAGTGTGGAGTGGAAAGAGGAAAATGTCCCACCGGGCGTGCAAGAATCTGTTCGCCGTGAAAGCCGGGAAGACAAAACGTCTTGCCTGAATTTAGGGGCAGATGCTATTTGGTTATCCGTCCACCTCTCCGAAGATACCAAGTTGATTTATGGCACCATATATAAGAGGTTTAGACGGATGCGGTCGTTGTAGCAGATTTTGTCAGATTCCCCCTCGTTGTGAGGGGTTTTTGATTGTGGGGACGCTCTTCCCTGCAGGCACAAGCCCCTGCAGTTAATTGCTCTACCGCACCGCGATAACAACTTTCTCCTTCTCCAGAAGGTCACTTCGTGTCGTGTATGTTTGTTTTGTTTTTGGTTGCCCGTTGATTGTATATGGAGACTAATTTATGTTGTCGCCCGTAGGGTGTGGATTAGTCCAAATCCGTATTTTCTTAGATTTGGGTTTGGATTTGTTTTAAGGATCGTTAACCTCATTTGAGATTAAGATCAACTTAAATGCTTGTTAATGATACATTAGTCTAATTTTAGACTAAGATCTACTTAATAAGATTTTGGGATCATTTAGATCCAACGAAAGAGTATTTGGACTCTATCGTTTTAGTTTAAGGACGTTGCGGTCCATTGGGTTTAAGGACATCATAGTCCATGAGTTTTAGGACCTCATAGTTCGGAAGGTTTAGAGACATCATAGTCTGGCTTAAAGATGTCATAGTCTGTGAGGTTTAAAGACATCATAGTCTGTATGGTTTAAAGACATCATAGTCTGTACGGTTTTGGTTTAACCGTTTGGGGATGCACCAAAAGTTATTGGTTATTGGGACGCCCCATCTCTCTGAAGACGTTGAAGAATTACAAAGACATGTATCAGAGGTATGAAGAGATGTACCCTTGAACCAATGTTGGTTGGGAGATTTATAGTCAGGTTTGGGACTAAGACCAATTGAAAAGATTGTGAGCACATGGGCTCGGTTAATTTGAATTAAGGACTTGTGGCTAACTTGGGCTCAGTCCACTCAGTTCTGAATAAAGTGTTTGAACACTTGTTTGGACTCATTCCACTTATTTTGAATAAAATGTTGAACATTTGTTTGGGCTCAGCCCCTTTTTTATTCAATAATGCTGAACATTGATTTGGGTTCTGACACCCCTTTTTCTTTTTGTCTTTTATTGAGTATTGAACACTTTCTATGGCGCTGGGGCCTTATTTATAGAACGCTTTGTAATTCCTTAGCACCCACGTGAGGAGCACGTGGAGCGCCTGGTGCTGAGCGCCAGACTGGAAGCGCTACGGCGCTTCTTATAAAAGGGCGTCCACGTGAGGAGCACGTGGAGCGCTTGGCCCTGAGCGCCAGACTTGGAGCGTTACGACGCTTCTTATAAAAGGGCGCCCACATGAGGAGAACGTGGAGCGCTTGGCGCTGAGCGCTAGACTTGAAGCGCTACGGCGCTTCTTCGGCAACTCTGATCAGTTCTGTGCTCTAAGAATTAAATTCTCGGTTTATAAGAGAGTTTGTCTCATGGATCTAATAACCGAGTTCTTCTTTTATGAGGAAATGCTACGATCTCTTTGTTTTTTGTGAATGACTTTGTTTTATAGATCCGTGATCTAGAAAATAACTAAGTTCTTATGATGGGAGAGTTAAACTCTCAAATATGGAGGAGATGTTATGATCTCTCTTCTTTTTTCTTACCTTAAAGAAGGTTCTTCTTCTTAGAGCTTGCTCTTCTCTTTTTCTTTTTCTTTTTTGAGAACTTGAAACTTTTAGGGGGATTCCTCTGTACAAGACTTGAAGTCTTGGGTCCTTTATATAGGTGTCACGACCCGAAAGAGCACGTGACTGGCCCTTGAACCATATGAAGTCTATATGACCCCATCTGATCCAAGTAAGCCAAAAACCCAGAAATCTAAAACCATTTTAAGGAGTAAATAAGGAAAACTGGTTTTAAGAAGTAAAGAAAACATGTCTTGAAAATCAAAGTTTTTAAATAACTAGCCAAATATGCATTTTTAAAATGTATAATCTTTCCTGAAAATTTCGGCAGAGTTTCCTTTGTAAAAACTGGCCCCGAATGGGGTACAACAATAATAATATATATATGCAAGGAAAAAGGCATCCCCAAGCTGGAGCTAGCTCTTCGTCAATCGACGGTCATAACCACGCAAGCAATATAATATACAACGCCAAAGGGCGAGGATCGAAACTCAAAAAGAAACTCAAAACAGCCAGAAAACCAAAATACTACAAGCGCGACTCTAAGGTCGAGATAATACATCACTGTTTTCTAAGTCTGAAACAATATACAAGTTTTGGTTGATGGAATTTCTAGATACAATGAATAATAAATGTACAATGGTGGTTCTGATACAAAGAACCCACCTACCCAAGCAAGTCACCCATATAGAAGCAGTGTGCCAGAAAAGCCGCTATGGAATCTGTACGGCAAAACCTGCAAGAACTGTGGCACAACGGGGGTGAGTTGCCAACTCGTGAATAGAAAATATCTACAAGCAGAGATCGAATGTATGACCCATCCTAGGTCAATACATCAGATATATATAAAACTCAATATGGATAAATCTGAAGCATGCTAAACTGGCAATGTAATCTCTATACATGAGTGTAGTGCCAAGTGCTCGTGCCAGTGCCTCAGGTAATAACATATCATAAATATGAGGTATGATTAATGTAATCAATCCGCATGTACGTGGATCCCATCCACTCGTCACCCAATGACAATAAGCATCATGCATGTAAATTTCATAAAGCATATGCATGGAAAATATGAGGATATAACCAAAAGCATGGAACCTGAGTGCCTAGTATCGACACTCGAAAACATCATGAAAACCTGTTCCTAGCATCGGCACGTAAATCCTCATATATCGGGCATCCGTCAGTCCGGGTCAGCCCCCCTCTCTCGTATATCGGGCATCTGTCAGTCCGGGTCAGCCCACTCTCTCATATATTGGGCATCCGTCAGTCCGGGTCAGCCCACTCTCTCATATATCGGGCATCCGTCAGTCCGGGTCAGCCCACTCTCTCATATATCGGGCATATAATCAGAACCGATAAATCTCATGGTGGCTGCGCCAATATCATATCAAGGAAACCGGGTTTTTCAAATAAGTACATACTCTCCTTTGAAATTATCCACGGTTCCCAAATCCAGAAATATCATGGAAACAATATATCTCAATGCGCATAATCAGAAAGCATGATGTATGTGACATATAAATGAAGTGCAAGTATAACGGTATATCATGCAGCATAGAATAATAGTATGCACATACAAGGGTCATATCCTGATGCAATAATACTACTGTGTAGTGATATGGCAATTACCGATGAAGATGTGTGTGAGCCGACAAGTAAGTGTACGTGGTACATACGCATCATCGGTAATGGTGCTGGTGTCCGAGAAGAATGATTGTAATATATCAATAAACACAAGCAATGCAATGCAAATAGCATGAATATGTGGAATCAAATAATCAACGCAACAGTGAAGAATCTACCTCAATAAATATATCATGCAGCTTTGCCATTTGAAATAAGACGAATCAGGGTTATTGGTAAAATAAGGGCTACGGTTTTTAAGAAAAGATGCGTCGTTTGAAAATATCCGTAGAATCCCTTTTGCCTATCTTTAAAATATCCCGATTCGTTAGTTTTGAAATAGGTATGACTTGAGTCTAGTCTAACGCCTACTATGCGAACTACGGACCCAACAATCAAGTCAATCGGGAGGGGTATGAAAACCACCGAAATCTGAGTCAATATATACATATATATGCAATAGTCGGTGATCCCGCCTCAATAGTATCACGTACGATACAGTATATCATATAACATCCTCGAGTCATGAGTCCGGATCTAATATCAATACAAAGCTCGTACGGTAAATCGTCGTACGGCATCCCAAATCTGGGGTACGGGTCAATATCACATTATCTCATCACATATCAGGTATCACTACCATCATATCACATAATCTAGGGTACAAATCTAAGTCTAGTATAATCGATACCATCTATATAAGTATGAATGCGGGGTAAAACACATGCCCAAAGGCCCGCTAAAGCATCCTGTCGTATCTCCCATACGAATCCTGTCATACCGCCGATCTCACGGCCTCAAATCGAATCACATCGACTCAACCCACCTCCCAAGCACTATCCTCATAATCCAGTATATGTACACATAGTCCCATACCCATGTGAACACATACAAACATATATTCCCATATACACATGCGAAAGAAAGTATGTATGCAAGTGTGTGCGTGCGTGTGTGTATGGGTGCAACCCCTATGCTAGGGTTTCGCACTACACTAAACCAATCCATCTTATCATCAATAATCTCAAAGAACATATAATAAATATATGTGTGTATACGTATTCGTATACATCACCACGGACTGCGGGGGTGCTATACGCCATCCACCCGACTTTCCCCGTAGATATTGTTGGAGATAGTGCCTTCAGAGTCAATTATTGGATCACAGGCACGTGATTGCAATGATTGAGGGAGGACCTATACCGGTAGGATAGTCTTACTCAAGATGATAGTATGCTATCTGGTTTATCTTTATCATCGTGTACTGCTTTAGGTGACCTTACAGGTCACTATTGCACGTTGATAGAGCCCTTAGAATTCTTGCTTGACGGCCAGCAGTATGATGGCGATCATATACATGGGAGCTGGGGTCTATAAGCACATCCTTAAAGTGGTCCCTAGTCGTGGGAGTTTCGAGACTGGGCATCGATACTCCATTAGTAGACTAGTGTATACAGTCGAGACCCCGACGAGGGGCGGTGGCGGGTCTCACAAGCCACTGGTGTCAGTTGGTTCACCTAAGATGTATACAGGTGCTCATTGGGATATGAGTACACCGGACAGGACTCGCCGGGAACATGCTAGTTGGGATTATACCAGATGTCAGATAGCAGTTCCCTGGTGACAGGTGTACATGTTAGTTCATCGACCTAAGATCGTTATTTGTCTCGTGTGAGTTCCCACTGTGCTTTGATTACTACCCTACCACGGCTCAAAGGAGTCGTGCAAACAGGTTTTAGTTGGGTACAGTCCCGAGCCACATGGGGTCATTGAGCGGATCTGCAGGGGTTCATCTCTCCCGGTATTGGGGGTGAGGTCGCGCTGTGTCTAGGAGAGCCATTACACAAAGCCCTCGGCCGAGGCAGGAGATTTCCTGGTAGGTATTCCAGTAGTATCTCAGGGTGTTCTGGGCTACACTCCGACATGACTTGTACCGCTTATGGGGGTCTGACTTTTACCAACCCCCTAGGCCCGCCATGCGATACTCATAGACGAACGGACCGGATTGTACGGATATTGTCACTGACAGGCTCAGTAGGGTGTCAGGATGAGTTCGCTCATCGACCTCCCTTTTGGTCAATACCTGGTAGCTCGTTACGTACGGCTAATACCTCTGACGTGCTAGTGGTTAAATCCACACCCAAAGTATTGACGAGTCTTTAGAGTCCCCCACAGACAGTTTCTCAAGTTTCGGGCGAAACGCTGTAGAGGCCGTATGGAGATATGGCAGGGTTCGATCAGATACGTGCGGTATTGCACGGATCATGATCGGACGGATAATACTAGCGGGCTTTGGTTTAAGCCGGATCCTAGTATTGTATAGTGTAGATTTTGTCTCTTTGCATTTGTATCCAGTGGGAATACAAATGCGGGCATGTATATGCAGTCACGGGGTTTTCCTGTAATCTATTACGGGATCAGTTTTCTGAAGTTGCCAGTTTTCATTCCGTTCCTGCCAGTTTTCCTTTGTTCCTTCATCGCCGGATTTTTCCGATGGAGGGGGTTATTTGCAAGTATGCATATTACCTTTGTGGAGGGGGTTATTAGTATATGTGGCATTATGATAGATATAGCATCATGAGATTCCATTTTAATCTTATCCTTTGCATTAATGAGATAAGATAAGATTTGAAATGGTGTGACTATTTTTCCTAGTTTTCTTCACATCTCTTATGGTCACCTTGAGCTATCCTACACTCACCTCCCTTCTTGATTTTTTCTCCACCATATTTCCTAGAAGGGGCCGGCCACTTTAGAGGAGGGAGAGCGAATTTTTTTTTGGTATGAGGGAAATTTGATCATCTCATCTTTTGCTTGCTTGCAAAATTCTCAACCTCTCTCCAAAGTTCTTTCATTCCTCCATCATGGAAACTTCACAACCCCAAATGGGATAATGGTTTCTACACTAGTCTACAGCATTCCTTGGACGCGTCGGCTAGCCAACTTCGCGCCCGAGTTGCCTCGGTCCAGAGGTGGGAGCCCGTAAAAGAACCCGGCGATGTGGTGCCCGTTTCGATGAGGAGGCGACGACCGGAGATTCCGCGAGGAGATCGGAGTGGAGGCGAAGACCGAAGGACACGGATCGCTTGGTATAGCTCACTACCCTTTCTCTTGATTGCTAGTTGTAGGTTAATGGTTACGATCCGGGTTTTTTAGGATGCGGTAGTGCCGGTTTAAAGTTAAGAAAAATTTTTGTTTCCGCATTTGGCCTCGGATAGACGGCCGGGGCGCTACCGTAGTCCTACATGGTATCAAGGCCACGCCATTAACCTAGTCTAGCTTGCTCTAACGTGTTTACAAGTTCGATCGATCGGATTTTCCAAAAACCACATTTCCATGTCGCACTTTCTGTCGATTTTTTCCTCGCTCTAAAAATTATTTGGTACATTGGAAAATTACGTGCAGGGTTTTTTATGAATTCTGTGAAAATTTGGTACGCTGATGTTACTGTAGCGCGGCGGTTCGGCGGCCAAAACCACGTTTTGGCCGTGGAACCGCCGCCGTTTTGTGGCCAAACCGTACCAAATTTCTACAGTGGTTTAGTGACATGGAAATAGGGTTTCTGGTATATTCTATTTGGGCCCAGATGTTTTTGAGTGCTACAGTTGTGCTTGGGGCCCACTTCGGAAAATTCAGTCGATCGAAAATTTTAAACATGTTAGTTCACAGTATTTACATTATATCTGTGACCGTGAATGTCACTTGATCGGTAAATCCAGTCTATCTGCTATAGCCCTTTTAGACGGATTTGCTAACGTAACATTCACGTTGATGTTCTGTGTTGTGCTGTGATGTTGCGGATTGGTCGTGGGGGATAGCCTGGATGCAATGGTAGTACAGTTTGGTTTATTATGTACATTTAATATTGCGGGGCGAGCGTCCGACATGTGGACTGTCGTTACTGCCTGTTTGTATATTATTCTTTTGGGGCACGACCGGGCTGAGGTCGATGTACCCGTTGTATGTATATTTTAGTTTCTGTACTAGGATTGCCCCGAGGAGGGGTGCACGGATAGCCGGGTTCTAGAAGGCAACGGGCCCGCATCTCATGGCATTGAGACGGAGGGGGCTTCACTCTAGAATTGGCGGGCTATTCGCCGCACTCGTAGGGGGTACAGGTTGACCCAAGGAGGGGTGTCCAAGTTACCGGATTCCGTGAAGTGCTGGGTGGTCCATTCACGTCGTTGAAGGGGGCTGCCTCGCTTCAGGTTTTGGCGGGTAACTTGCCGCGCCCGTAGGGGTCTAGGATTTCATTGCACAGGCTATCCACACGACCAGGGGAACTTCGGGTTTCAGCAGCGGCTCTGTGAAACCCGGGGCTTCCAGATTATCTGTATTGTTCTGTGATGCTTATTACATTTCTGTGATGTTGCATTTTATCACGCCTTGAGCGAATATTATATATTGAGATATATATACTAGTAGATGTTGTATATGTTTTGCATCCACGCTAGTCGAGTCCCCGCTCTGTCGTTAGTTAAGTAACCTAACAGGTGATGACGGGACCCAGTAGCGAATGCGGATGGCATGTACATACATCATTATCTTCGTTCTTTATTGGTGTGATCAATTGATGGGACTGCGTTGATTCGGATCAATGCAAGCTAAATAAACCTATTCTGATGTTGTTGGAACAATTTTTCAAAAAGCTGTTATTGCAAGGACGTTCTCTTTTGTTTTGCACAGTGGTATTCGGTTATGAATATCCAGCACCTCAGTCGACGAGGCAAGGGCCGAGATCCCTTCACCGGGACTGACCCCTTGGACAGAAGTTTGCGTCAGGGTAATAACTTCACTATAGGCGATTACTTTTTGCTTTGCATCGTGGTATTCAGTTGGAATATCCTGCACCTCATTCTACGGGGAAAGAGTCGAGATCCCTTCACCGGGAGTGACCTCTTTAGCAAAAGTTTTCGTCACTATATTTTTATAAAAAGGCTATGCAGTTCCTTCAATGATATCAAGTTCATTACGTTAAAACTTTTTCGCCAAAAACTAGACGTAGCCCTCCGTTATTTCTTACAAGTATTACTTAGTATTCGTGCTGTGTTTGTTGACTGTGTCAAGGCGTAGTGTGCGGTAGCTAAGCAGTGTTTGTTTGTGGCATATTAATGGGATTGGTTAGGACAGTCGTGCGGCCTTGTTGACTGTGTCAAGGGCTTGTATGGGTGGGTTTAATGCAATCCAGGATAATGACGGGTTGAACTTGACTAGGACTCTCTGATTTGTTGACTGTGTCAAGGTCACTTGGGTCCTAGGGGTAAAAATCACATCGGGAGTTTCTAAAGAAACTGAAACTTGCTAGGCATGCGCATACCTTCTAGAGTGTGATAATGTGAGTGGATTCCGTCACGTTATCATGCGATGATAGTTGGATCCCGATTCCCACTGATGAGTTGGTTTACTCCTCGGGTGATCCCGACTAATTCTTCTTTCAGGTTTGGAGGAGAATTTGAGGTTATAGTGGGAGGTTTCCTGATTGGATAAATTGATAACCATTCTGATCTAGGTTAGAGTGCACGCTGAGTGTTTCTTTTCTCTCTCTCTTTGGCAGCGACCATGACCCGACCCTTGACTATGACTCAGTGACCAAGATTAACCGAACCTTCTTAAAACATTGGTTTTGGATTGTCAGAGTTGCAAACCTCATTGCCACTCCTACTTTTACCCTTTTCTCCAGGACACCCCGTATTACTCCGAACGTCCACTTCCATTGGACAAAACCATCGTATGGTTATATACGAACTCGAAGGAATTTATTCGAGGATGGTTTCCGGTTCTGGAGAAAACGGATAGGACTATTCAGTTGTCATTTCCTTTTACCTTCTCTCAGGTTGCTAGTACTCTATGGTTTAGGAGATAGTACACCTATTACGCAAATTGGATAGTCTTCTTCCAAACCTTAGGCTGGTGCCGAACGGTAGGGAATGAAGAAAACCAATTAGCCTAACTAAGGTGTACAGAAGGTATTAAGTAAAGACATATTAAGGGATTAGTAAGAGGGCAAAGTAAAATGCGACTGCTATTCACGACCAAACCAAGTATTTCATTACCACTCCCAATTCACCTTTTTATTTCTCCAGGACACTCCGTATCACTACGAAGATCCACAGTTTATTTGGATACTCCATCGTATGGTTATATACGAACTCGAAAGGAACTTGTTCCAGTTCGGGGATGGATTCTGGTTCAGGAGAAATAGGAATAAGGTTTATTCGGTTGTCTTTTATCTTTACCTTCTCTCGCGTTACGAGTGCTCCTAGGATTAGGACAGTACACCCATTATGCTTATTGGATAGTCTTCTTCCAAACCATAGGCTGGTGCCGAACGGTAGGGAAGGAAGAAAACCATTTAGCCTAAGAGGGTGTACAGAAGGTAATGACTAAAGACATATAAAGGGATTTGGAGATGGCAAAGAAATATACGGTTACAGTTGTGAATCTGATAATGGAAGAGGCATTACTGGGAATACCCGCATACCCCTTCAAAACATTTACATGTTTCAGTTTTACTGTGTATTGTTAAAAGAAAACTGATTTCCCAATTATTCCTTACTCCAGGGTATGTATTTACCAGGTATGATTCTCACATCTGTATGGTTTTACAGATGATGAGTGGGAGTAAGTTATTGGGAATAAGGTGATCATCCTCATTATATCAGAATTCGTTGTAATTGGTGATATTTGAGGAAATCGCCTGGGCTGTTTGCCGGACGACAAATATTTGGTTTTGAATATCCGTTGTTATGCGCCAATTTCAAATTGATATATCTGTACGTCTATTTTTATAGAGTGAGATATACATTTTTGAAATTATGTCTATGACATTTACCTATATCAGTGGATGGTTAGGTAAGGAGCATTAAACAGCGGTGTAATTCTTCTTAACCATAAGTACAGTTTTCAACCTACGACACACAGGGAATGAGTTATTAGATTCAGGGGACTTATACAGAGTATTGTATGTTGTCCAGTGTCCATTAGGAAAGAGGGGTTGGTACTCGTATTATATTTTGTTTACTTGTGACTTCTCAAGTTCTTAGACATGTGTTTCGTAGAAGCACAAGGTCGAAGTTTTGAGAAGTTATAGGTATATGAATAAAGTACAGGACCAGGTATTGCAAGTATCAGGATTCTTCAAGGTGATCGAAGATGTAGATACTTGTGTATGGTGTTCAGTTGATAGTAATGATTGAGAGAACTTGTTTCTCTTTCAGGTTACTCATAATTGGAAACACTCCTAAGTTGAGTAACACTGATCAGCCTCTCTCCATTTAGTTGACATGCACTGGAGATAGATGCATGATTTGAATCTGGTTCAATTAAATCAGTGCCTCTGGTTCTATATTGGATATAGAACAGTTTATATCTTAACGATGTTAAGGTACGGGGAGTTGTCCGGCTTATGCTTAAAACCAGACTCCGGATAACTCAAGGCACGTTTCTGTAATGGCTGTTTGTGGGTTGACCCGGGCTATGACGAGGGTTGATTTTCTACCATCTGGAAGATCAATAGTGATATTGTTCTAGACTCGCCACAGTTTTTAATAAAAATGGATTTTTTCAGAAAACAGTAGTGGGAGTATGGTAGAACTGGAAGTAATTCCACAACCGCAAACGATTACTGAAAATTTGATAAGAACCGAAAGATTCAATATGGTTTGACATTCCATTGGCCACTCCGCAGATATGGTGGGTAACCTCAGGCGCTCGAGAGGTACTTCGGTATGCTCAAGGACGGTGGAAGGGAGGTTCTTGTTTACCCAGATTTGCCATTGCTGTTGTTCCAGACTGTGAGATCCGGCAGGAGGATGAGTATAGCGTCGTTCTAAACTTGTTTTAGAAGTGTACGTGTATATGACTCTGCCAGAGGGTTGTCGTGGTCAGTGGGAGCAGCGGAAGCATTGGTAGACAAGTGGCTTATGTCTATTTATAGACTAAAGCAGATATAGCGGAGATAGATCATCTATTTCTGATGTGACAGTCATAGGTTTGACTTCATCAGAATAGGGGATAGATCTGTTAAGGAGGTAGTAGGGTGTGATGTCCCGGTATTTGGATGACACACACAGAGTAGGAAGTAAAATTCCTATACTACGATCGGTTATATTTTGGTTGTCACACAGTGGTTTCTCCACAAAGGACTTGGATATTATATCAGACATTCTGGTTACTAGATCTATGGTTTTAGATCTAGATTTGGGTAGTTTCCCAATCTGGGTACTTAGACAGCATTCTAAAGGTGTTTTAGAATGGACGACTCCGGGCACGGTAGTATACCTGCAGGTGATGGAGTCACTCTCTCTAAAGATGTCTTACAGACTAAAGGGGAGAGGGATGTGCGTGAATGGCAGATCACTTGCTTAGGCAATTGAGTCAATCATGAGATGTCTAGTACCACACCAAATGTTGCTTTTGCAGTAGGTGCAATAAGCTGATATTGATCCAATCGTGGAGAAACATTCGGAAGCAGTTTTAGAACATAAGTGGATGTTCTAAGGATATGATAACGACAGCCTCATTCGGGAGACAGTTATCATTCCAGGCTTCCAAGGTGACTTGGATGACAGAATGACTGTCAGAGTTATAGTTTTCCCTCTGACGAGGGGCAGTATTTTGGACAGGTGGTCCAGGCGGATACTGAGGGAGGCACGGCGCAGGATACTGATTAAGTTCAGTTGACGATACAGTCTAAGAAGTTTGGATTTGGAGTTCATTTATGAACTAGGTCCCATCAGACATCCAGACATATTCTAAGACAGGTATTGCTCATTTCGGGAGATGGGTTTCTCCGCGAACTTGAGATAAAGAGAGACATAGAAAGAAACATTAGGGCGGATCCACTCACTGAGGCTATTCCTCGAACGCAATAGTTTCGCAAACGAGCTTTGTGAGACTGACTAGTAGAGGAGTTGGGTGTTCGGTATCACACGGGCTGTGAGTATGCGACATCGCAATAATTAGCCTTGAGTGCAAGTGGGAGATTGTTGGAGATAGTGCCCTCAGAGTCAATTATTGGATCACAGGCACGTGATTGCAATGATTGAGGGAGGACCTATACCGGTAGGACAGTCTTACTCAAGATGATAGTATGCTATCTGGTTTATCTTTATCATCGTGTACTGCTTTAGGTGACCTTACAGGTCACTATTGCACGTTGATAGAGCCCTTAGGATTCTTGCTTGACGGCCAGCAGTATGATGGCGATCATATACGTGGGAGCTGGGGTCTATAAGCACATCCTTAAAGTGGTCCCTAGTCGTGGGAGTTTCGAGACTGGGCATCGATACTCCATTAGTAGACTAGTGTATACAGTCGAGACCCCGACGAGGGACGGTGGCGGGTCTCACAAGCCACTGGTGTCAGTTGGTTCACCTAAGATGTATACAGGTGCTTATTGGGTTATGAGTACACCGGACAGGACTCGCCGGGAACATGCTAGTTGGGATTATACCAATGTCAGATAGCAGTTCCCTGGTGACATGTGTACAGGTTAGTTCATCGACCTGAGATCGTCATTTGTCTCGTGTGAGTTCCCACTGTGCTTTGATTACTACCCTACCACGGCTCAAAGGAGTCGTGCAAACAGGTTTTAGTTGGGTACAATCCCGAGCCACATGGACGCAGTGAGCGGATCTGCAGGGGTTCGTCTCTCCCGGTATTGGGGGTGAGGACGCGCTGTGTCTAGGAGAGCCATTACACAAAGCCCTCGGCCGAGGCAGGAGATTTACTGGTAGGTATTCCAGTAGTATCTCAGGGTGTTCTGGGCTACACTCCGACACGACTTGTATCGCTTATGGGGGTCTGACTTTTACCAACCCCCCTAGGCCCGCCATGCGATACTCATAGACGAAGGGACCGGACTGTACGGATATTGTCACTGACAGGCTCAGTAGGGTGTCAGGATGAGTTCGCTCATCGACCTCCCTTTTGGTCAATACCTGGTAGCTCGTTACGTACGGCTAATACCTCTGACGTGCTAGTGGTTAAATCCACACCCAAAGTATTGACGAGTCTTTAGAGTCCCCCACAAACAGTTTCTCAAGTTTCGGGCGAAACGCTGTAGAGGCCGTATGGAGATATGGCAGGGTTCGATCAGATACGTGCGGTATTGCACGGATCATGATCGGACGGATAATACTAGTTGGCTTTGGTTTAAGCCGGATCCTAATATTGTATACTGTAGATTTTGTCTCTTTGTATTTGTATTTAGTGGTAATACAAATGCGGGCATGTATATGCAGTCACGGGGTTTTCCTGTAATCTATTACGGGATCGGTTTTCTGAAGTTGCCAGTTTGCATTCCGTTCCGTCCAGTTTTCCTTTGTTCCTTCACGGCCGGATTTTTTCCGATGGAGGGGGTTATTTGCAAGTATGCAAATTACCTTTGTGGAGGGGGTTATTAGTATATGTGGCATTATGATAGATATAGCATCATAAGATTCCATTTTAATCTTATCCTTTGCATTAATGAGATAAGATAAGATTTGAAATGGTGTGACTATTATTCCTAGTTTTCTTCACATCTCTTATGGTCACCTTGAGCTATCCTATACTCACCTCCTTTCTTTATTTTTTCTCCACCAAATTTCCTAGAAGGGGCCGGCCACTTTAGAGGAGGGAGAGAGAATTTTTTTTTTGGTATGAGGGAAATTTGATCATCTCATCTTTTGCTTGCTTGCAAAATTCTCAACCTTTTTCCAAAGTTCTTTCATTCCTCCATCATGGCAACTTTACAACCCCAAATGAGACAATGGTTTCTACACTAGTCTACAACATTCCTTGGACGCGTCGGCTAGCCAACTTCGCGTCCGAGTTGCCTCGGTCCAGAGGTGGGAGACCGTAAAAGAACCCGGCGATGTGGTGCCCGTTTCGATGAGGAGGCGACGACCGGAGATTCCGCGAGGAGATCGGAGTGGAGGCGAAGATCGAAGGACACGGATCGGTTGGTATAGCTCACTACCCTTTCTCTTGATTTCTAGTTGTAGGTTAATGGTTATGATCCGGGTTTTTTAGGATGCGGTAGGGCCGGTTTAAAGTTAAGAAAAATTTTCGTTTCCGCATTTGGCCTCGGATAGACGGCCGGGGCGCTACCATAGTCCTACAGATATAATATACTCACCTTGCGTCCTTATCTGTCGACGTCGCCACGCGTTTGCTTGTCATCCCGAAGTCTTCATGGGGTACCTACACATTAACGTATCGCACATGCGTATCAAAACCAATTCAAAACTAAAACGGCATACGAAACCCCAAAACAATACGCTATGTTCTATAGGTTAGAACCTATGGACAACGCCTTCCAAAACCATCAACAACCCTCGATATCGTCGTATAAACGCCAAGTAGTCGAGGTAAAACACCATACGCAAATTCAGAATTAGAAATACGGAATACGGAAACATGAATCCAAAACAGCAACTAAGGAAATAGGCTCCAGATTTCACCCTAGATCAAATTAGACAAATATATACATGCCAGGGGTCTAATCTATACATGTAGGAGCTACAGAACCAGAACGAGGAAAAATGGCGGGGTCCAGGCCGCAATTTGCGGCCAAACAGGATAAATCTGCGGCCTGAAAAAGGAGTTGGGGGCTGGGGTTTTGTGTGGTGGTTCTAGGGTGCCTGCACATCTCACTGTCCAACCAATTTTATTTTAGGATATCTCGGGTGATAGCAGATTACAAAATACACTCCCAGATTTACAGTTTTCCCCGATATTGATTCCATAAATCCGTATTCTGGTTTCTAGTTCAGGTTTGGGTCCAAAATAACATCACCCCAGGAGTTCTAAGGTCATCACAAGCCTCAATTCCACTTTTGATTTCAGATCCACCCTAAACCCTAACTAGGTTTTCCTTAAGTCCACCAAAACACATAATATCGGTTCTAAGCTAAACATGGGGTATAAGAAATGCTAAAACTAAACTAATGATCCAGAAATTACCTCATTTGGCAACTCAAGAATTTTCTTGAGTTGCCCCTAGTGGCCAAAATTCTCGCTTTCTTGGTCCAATGTGTAGATCTTGATCTTGTACACACTTATAATGAAATAGGGGTAGGGTTTTGGTGATGTTTTAGAGGTGTTTTTGTGGCTTGGAGATGAAGGAAAAATGAGGAGCAAGAGTAGCAGCAGCAATGGAGAAGGACGGGGAGAAATGAGGGAAAGAATGGAGAGAATGGCCAAGTCTTTGGTCAAAATAACGCATACCTCTCTCTCTCTCACCAACCCTCATATTATATTACTTTTCCATTTTCTTTTCCCTCAATTTCCTTCTCACTCAAATAGTGAATCCAAATGAACAACCATGGCAAGAAAAATGTAACACAAGTGTAGAAAAAGATATGTGCATGTTTTGCACAAAATTTGCTAAAAATCCGATTAGCGATTTTTAATCGCGATTAGCACTAAATTAGCATATAAATGATCACAAAAACTTAAAAAATGGCATAATTCCAATAAATACCCCTTTTTAGAATTTTCCCTAATTTTTCCCTATTTATTTGTATTTAATTATACCGGAATATTAAAATATTCATTAAAATATTATTAAATTATAAAAATTCCCAAAAATAATATTTTATTATTTTGAAACGTTACAATCTACCCCCCTTAAAGAAATTCGGTCCCCGAATTTAAATTTAAACCCCAAAGTACTAAAACATTTCAATACAAAGTCCAAATCGTCGGGGCTCCAAAATCATCAATACACAAAACGCATCATAGCGCAATGCATGCGCATGAGTAATGAGTAGATAACTTAAAATCGAAACTCCGTCAAGCATCCCGCAATCATCGAAGTCATGGTAAAGACACATATGTCAAATCCAATACAAAACCAAATACGATATAAATCAGAACTATACATGTAAATATCGAATCTATACATGTAAATAGCTGAAGTAAATGCATGCCAAATATATCCAGTACTGTCCTCTGACTAGTCCTGCTCAGTCCGAAAACACATAGAAATTATCATAAAATGTACTGCTCCATAAAATCAATCCCAAAATGTATATAGGAATACCATATGAGTCTGGTGCGCACGAAATCAAATCCATGTATGTGCCATCCATGTGCACAGAAACAACATCTAGGTGCAACGGGTGTGCACGAAGCATCTGTCATAGGCAACGTATGTGCCTGACAGCAAAGTCAGGTGCATCTGACATGCACGAAGAATCCCGATTTAGTGCATCTGGTGTGCACCAAAATCGTATCTCAAAACATGTGCCCAACACGCGCGAAAATCCAAATCGGTGCATCCATCATGCACTAAATAAATCTAAACCCTGCGCACTCAACATGCATGAAATCACGAAATCCAATAGCAACGCCGAACATGCGTAAGTCCAATCAAAAGCATGGAGTGCAAGAATCAATCATCAATATCAGGGTCAAAATCGACGATATACAAGGCGCTCAATCAAAATCAGGTGTACCGCGATGGAAATTCTCACAACCGTGTGCATCAGCATGCACAAAACAGATCAAAACACTAAAAGTTCCTGAAAACGATGCTGGAAGCGTAAATCAAATCACCGGCATAAGATAGGCAGGAAATCACAATCAATACTTCAAGCGTAATAACTCTGCACAAAATATGAATACCCAGTAAGTGCAACCATGGTGCACAAAATCAAATATCATGGAACTCAGTCATCAAGACTAAATCACGTGAATAGATCGCCCAAAATACCGAAATCCAAAGTGACGGATACGTGATAATCGAATCACAAAATCGCAGATCAAAAATACCGTCGTCGGTATATCCTCCGTCAAGGTCGAGAAGGTTCCGGTACATCCAATGTTAGCAACGCAAGATATCTACGTGTCTCTTGCTCACGGTCTGGCATTCTCTGTCTCTGGTTCTTTATCTTCCCTGCGGATTAACGATCTCGCTATCCTCCGGCTCATCGGCCCTGTCAGATATACTAATGGGAACAATTCCGTTTTGGCACTTCTCTGGTCATTTCTCGGTCAATCCTCACGACCACTCGTAAAGCAGCACGTCACTGGCGCCGACCTCTGTATGAATATCCGACCTTTAATCTTAACGGGGAGTAACAACAGCTCAACGGCATCTCGCACGTACCTCTCATCCCGCTTGTCTGTATCGTCGTCCACTTCGACGTCACGTCTCTATCTGCGCACTGTAATGTCCTCGGCTACGGTCCTTCCGAAGTCTTTCACACGGATTCGAAATCACGAACTCGGTATCTTCATCACTCAGTAGAAGATATCTAGCCGAACACGTCCTCAGCGTGCGTATCGCATCTCTGATGTCAGTGGAGTGGAACGTCATCTCGTCGAAATCTCATGCGAACTCTTTACTCCACTTGCTCCAATGTCGACTGATTCGGACTCATCTACTCGTGGTTGCATGGACTACGCTCCAACGACTATGCTCGTATCTGGAGTCTCCCAAGCAATATGTCCCATCACATGATATCCGAATGATGTCGAACCATCCGATCGACTCGTCAGAACCTCATAATCTCCCAAGAGCTCAACATCTTGGGTACAGTTTAATAGTATCAAGTACATACCACAGCATCGGTGGTCCAGCCGTAGAAGGGAAAACCCATGCCTCACTAATGGCGCCGTGGAATTGCCGTAAACCCTAAGGTTCAAAGGCTTTCACATGGTCATTATGTCGAGTTAGGGTTTCATTCTTCTAGAGGGTCCATAGAATCGCTTGCATGTCTTTTCGAATACTTTAAACTTGGAAAATGGGTTCCTGACATTCGATCGTCTCAATCGACTCTCAACGAATCTGTGTGAAGTCGCCTCTAGCTGGAATCAACCTATCTGATGACCTCGCATCGGGGTAAGCGAACGAACCACATGTCCTAGTCATTCACCCTCGGGTGACTAGCGACTCACCATCATATCTCTAAGTATATGCTCAAGCTGCAGTAGCTCCAATCATCTAGGCGATATCTCGTCATTCGCAGCAGCAACTAGCTCATTCATCTGTACGCTGAACAGCGCCTCAATCATCATGAATAAGCGATATATCAATGGTCAACACATCCATGGCTGGCCTCTATCAGTGGCTCAATCCTCTGGTACTGATCGACACGTCCGGAAAATCTCGTAAAAGCGATCAGTCAAACGCTCATGGCGCGAAAACACAATAAAACGACGCCTCTATATGCAATCGTATGTCTCTGGAATCACGCCCTGGTCAGTCCTCGTCCACGACGAGCTCATGCTTACTCAACTCGAGCCGTAGCTCACTCTGCCCATGTAATTGTGGCAGCAAAATCATAACCAGAATCGATGAGGATAGATCATACGAATGAATATAATACTGTTCAAGGAAATGTACATCCTAAGGTTTCTTAAGCGGAGTGGCGTGTCGTAAGTATGCCGCGGAACATACATACGGTACGTCCCTTTACTCAAGCTACCTACTCCATCAACCAAGGGTCATCCTATGCGACGAAAGTTCGGGTATAATACCTAAGTTCCGTAAGGTCAAGCCTAAGTTCCGTAAGGTCAAGCCTAAGTTCCGTATATATATAAACGCTCTAGGCTCCACATAGTCAAACTTAGACTCGAACCAAGGTTAACCTAGCGCTCTGATACTAACTTTGTCACGACCCGAAAGAGCACGTGACTGGCCCTTGAACCATATGAAGTCTATAGGACCCCATCTGATCCAAGTAAGCCATAAGCCCGGAAATCTTAAACCATTTTAAGGAGTAAATAAGGAAAACTGGTTTTAAGAAGTAAAGAAAACATGTCTTGAAAATCAAAGTTTTTAAATAACTAGCCGAATATGCATTTTTAAAATGTGTAATCTTTCCTGAAAATTTCGGCAGAGTTTCCTTTGTAAAAACTGGCCCCGAATGGGGTACAACAATAATAATATATATATGCAAGGCAAAAGGCATCCCCAAGCAGGATCTAGCTCTTCGTCAATCGACGGTCACAACCATGCAAGCAATATAATATACAACGCCAAAGGGCGAGGATCGAAACTCAAAAAGAAACTCAAAACAGCCAGAAAACCATAATACTTCAAGCGCGACTCTAAGGTCGAGATAATACATCACTGTTTTCTAAGTATGAAACAATATACAAGTTTTGGTTGATGGAATTTCTAGATACAATGAATAATAAATGTACAATGGTGGTTCTGATACAAAGAACCCACCTACCCAAGCAAGTCACCCATATAGAAGCAGTGTGCCAGAAAAGCCGCTATGGAATCTGTACGGCAAAACCTGTAAGAACTGTGGCACAACGGGGGTGAGTTGCCTACTCGTGAATAGAAAATATCTACAAGCAGAGATCGAATGTATGACCCATCCTAGGTCAATACGATCAGATATATATAAAACTCAATATGAATAAATCTGAAGCATGCTAAACTGGCAATGTAATCTTTATACATGAGTGTAGTGCCAAGTGCTCGTGCCAGTGCCTCAGGTAATAGCATATCATAAATATGAGGTATGATCAATGTAATCAATCTGCATGTACGTGGATCCCATCCACTCGTCACCCAATGACAATAAGCATCATGCATGTAAATGTCATAAAGCATATGCATGGAAAATATGAGGATATAACAAAAAGTATGGAACCTGAGTGCCTAGTTTCGACACTCGAAAACATCATGAAAACCTGTTCCTAGCATCGGCAAGTAAATCCTCATATATCGGGCATCCGTCAG
This sequence comes from Agapanthus africanus, assembly GCA_030015575.1. Classification (NCBI taxonomy): domain Eukaryota; kingdom Viridiplantae; phylum Streptophyta; class Magnoliopsida; order Asparagales; family Amaryllidaceae; genus Agapanthus; species Agapanthus africanus. Next base: position 103,917,558 of record JASDDO010000031.1, on the reverse strand, counting down.
TCCGGGTCAGCCCACTCTCTCGTATATCGGGCATCCGTCAGTCCGGGTCAGCCCACTCTCTCATATATCGGGCATTCGTCAGTCTGGGTCAGCCCACTCTCTCATATATCGGGCATCCATCAGTCCGGGTCAGCCCACTCTCTCATATATCAGGTATATAATTAGAACTGATAAATCTCATGGTGGCTGCGCCAATATCATATCAAGGAAACCGAGTTTTTCAAATAAGTACATACTCTCCTTTGAAATTATCCACGGTTCCCAAATCCAGAAATATCATGGAAACAACATATCTCAATGCGCATAATCAGAAAGCATGATGTATGTGACATATAAATGAAGTGCAAGTATAACGGTATATTATGCAGCATAGAATAATAGTATGCACATACAAGGGTCATATCCTGATGCAATAATACTACTGTGTAGTGACATGGCAATTACCGATGAAGATGTGTGTGAGCCGGCAAGTAAGTGTACGTGGTACATACGCATCATCGGTAATGGTGCTGGTGTCCTAGCAGCATGATTGTAATATATCAATAAACACAAGCAATGCAATGCAAATAGCATGAATATGCGGAATCAAATTATCAACGCAACAGTGAAGAATCTACCTCAATAAATATATCATGCAGCTTTGCCATTTGAAATAAGACGAATCAGGGTTATTGGTAAAATAAGGGCTACAGTTTTTAAGAAAAGATGTGTCGTTTGAAAATATCCGTAGAATCCCTTTTTCCTATCTTTAAAATATCCCGATTCGTTAGTTTTGAAATAGGTATGACTCGGGTCTAGTCTAACGCCTACCATGCGAACTACGGACCCAACAACCAAGTCAATCGGGAGGGGTATGAAAACCACCTAAATCTGAGTCAATATATACATATATATGCAATAGTCGGTGATCCCGCCTCAAAAGTATCACGTACGATACAGTATATCATATAACATCCTCGAGTCATGAGTGCGGATCTAACATCAATACAAAGCTCGTACGGTAAATCGTCGTACGGCATCCCAAATCTGGGGGTACGGGTCAATATCACATTATCTCATCACATATCAGGTATCACTACCATCATATCACATAATCTAGGGTACAGATTTAAGTCTAGTACAATCGATACCATCTATATAAGTATGAATGCGGGGCAAAACACATGCCCAAAGGCCCGCTAAAGTATCTGTCACGACCCGAAAGTACGGAACGTGACCGGCACTTAGATTACGAAGCGTCTAAAAGCGCCACGTGACCTAAGTAAGCCGAAGCCCAGAAATCTAAACCATAAAAGAAGAAAAAGAAGAAAAGAAAGAAAAACAAGTATAAAAACATCAGCAAATTTTACCAAAAATTTCGGCAGAGTCTCCTCTGCAAAACTGGCCCCCAAACGGGTACAACAAGTAATATGAATAAACAATAAAAAAAAAGCATCCCCAAACGGGTGCTAGCTCAACGCCAACAGGCGGAGACAACCACAACAATCACAATAATATACAACGCCAAAGGGCGAGGCTCAAATCTCAAAAGAAAACAAAAACCATTAGATCAGAATAACACATGCGCGACTCTAAGGTCGAAATAAACAACTGGTCCAATAAACTTATCAAGTAATACAAATATGGTTGATGGAGCTTACTAGATACAATGAGTGAATAAAAGTACAATGGTGGTTCGGATACAAGTGAACCAACCTACCGTGCAAATCACCCTGAAGAAAAGATGTGCCAACAAGCTGCCACGGAAACCTGTACATCGCACCTGAAAAGAATTTGGCACAACGGGGGGTGAGTTGCCAACTCGTGAGTAGAAGACATCTACAAAAAGAAATCGAATGCACGACGCTATCCTAGGTCATAATAATACACTACTATATCCTAAACATCTAGTAATAGCAGGGGGATACTACGTGTAAGTGCAAATAATCCATGTCCGTGTCAGTGCTTAATATAATACTATGTCATATGAAATGAAATGCATGCACCATGAATGTAAAGTAACAAATCCTGAAATCCAGATATACATGTATAAGAACTCTTTAGTTATTATCATAGTAAAATGTGTATAAGCATCTGAAATCTCAACAATGAAATCCATAGAAATCTGTGTCAAGCCTCGACACAACACATGTAATCTCAAGTCTCAATATGTCGGGCTCCGTCAGTCCGGATCGGCCCATATCATCAAATCTCACGACAACGGTCGGTATCCTCCGGATATCCGCCGCGCCAGACATCACCGGTAGGTAGCCTTTCCCCTGCCAGGCTCATCGTCTACAACTCGATCTTCTTGCCCCGGGGTACCATACCGGGCCCACCATGTACTCGAGACGGTTCATCCACTCCTCGACTCGGGTCTCGAAATCCATCAGAAAACATGAAATACTCATGGTGGACGACACCTACATCACGAGAAAACCGCATCTTATTTTAAAAAGAGAAGAGGAGAGAGAGAGAAGTTTTTATTTATATTCTTGCGGTTTTCCCCAAAAATCCAGAAATCTCACAGAAATCCAAATCTCAAAATCATGAGTAGTATATGATAAATGTCGGCATATGCTCATAATACTGTGCGATAACATGAAAATATGAATGCAGGAATGTCTAAGTTATGAATATCATGTCTATACTGACATCAGAGAGTAATCACAATATTATATCGGTTTAGTTGTTAACTGATTCTATCAACAAAATATAATGTGATCTAAAGTGTACGTGACATAGCAATTACCGATGATGATGTGTGTGAGCCGGCAAATAAGTGTGCGTGGAATATGCGCATCATCGGTAATGGTGCTGGTGTCCTAACAGGTAAGGTTTATACTGTTATAGCAACATATGTATGAACATGCAACATTATGATTACAGTGTGAAAGTAAAGACGAATGTGCATTCCACTCATTTAATATACTAATACTACTACCACTATATGACTCAACCCTAACCTAGTGTCCATCTAACCTCCTAAGAACTAGTCAATAAGAAACTAAAGTCTACCTAAGGTCTGAATCAATATCTCTAATAGTCGGCGATCCCGCCTCAATAGCGTCACGTACGTAGTACGGCTTCCTCGAATCAAGAGTGCGGATCAATCATCAAATCTAAGCCTCGTACGGTAACATCCATCGTACGGCATCCCAATATCGGGGTACGGTCAAGTATCTCCTAGGTGTCTCATCATTCGTATAATGTCATCCTCAGGAATGTCATGTCCTATGTATCATGTGTGATTAAGTCATACGGCCATCATATCATCCTCAAGTCACACTTCTATAGTATCGACATCAGGTCGCACCTATGTGATGTCGTAATCAAGTCATACATATCCCATATCACAATCAGTCACGAGTTATAGTCCGGGTACTATTCTAGCGTCCCATGTACATCAATATCACCACCACTCCTTATAACTTATATATTCATGTTCACTATCTCATTCTCTAATGATCCGCTAACACTTATTTCGACTATATAATCAAGAATCACGGCATCAAGCCCAATTATACTGTTTCATCATACCTCGGATATCATATCACATCAATGAATCACCTATACGTGTTGTATATATATATGTATATACCTATACCTAGTTCTATATATATACACATACACGTACCCCATATCGAGTTTCAGTGTGTGCGTGGGTGTGTTTCTATCTGAAACCTACGAATCTCTTCCAAGGTACTCATCCTCTGATATGGCTTTCCTAAATCGGTCTAGTCCAGCCTAGGGTCAATACTAGGGTCCTACTAGGGTCACGTCTGGTTTCCTAATGTCAATAGGTACTAATCCTATTCTACGTGGCGAGGGTGCTAAACGCCATCCACCCGACTTCCCCCCGTAGATATGCATCTACTCACCTGGTCCATGTCAGCCGAAGACGGTGTCGCCATCCTCCCCTTCATCGCCCGTAGTCCACTTGAAGGGTACCTAAACGCAAACATATAAGTAACATCGTAAACCGAATCACATACAAAGTCAAACGATACAAGGAACAAGCATAGGTTAAAACCTATGTCTCGTCCATGCAAAAGCACCAAATATCTCTCGATATCGGCGTACAAACTCCGATGGATCGAGATAAACATTAACAAATAACTCGTAGTTTCAAAACCCATTACTTATAATATAAAACTTGGTTCAAATCATCGGAACCCTAAAATCGATCAAATCATCCAATTCCGAAAACCTTGAAAATGTCAATTCACCGTTTTACTTCAAAACTTGCCGTTTAACGAAACTAAAGGTCATAATATTCATTAAATAACATAACTAAGTTATAGAAACCTTTACCATATTTTTATTACACTAATATATATTACAAATAACTTTCTAGTTTGCAATTTTATCAATTTTCCACAACTTACAAGCAAAATTCCACAATTCCACAACAACACTTGATTTTGTATGAATTAATGTTTCAAACTACGATTTACAATGATAATGACATAATAAAACCTAAATTTATATTTTAAATCTCATTTATGTAATAATTTCGAAAAACTAGTTAGCAAAAATAGCAATTTTTATCAAAATTTATCAATTATCAATAATACTAGTAACTAAACTAAGTTTTTTCCATTCCTTTAACATGTCAATATCCTCATTTAAAAAATAATCTATTGTTACAAACATTCATTGGAATTTATCTCACCAATATATAAAATATATATAAATCTAGTTTGCTAAAAATGGTTTAATTTAAGAAATTTGGATCACAATTTGCAATATATCAACTATGCATGATTTTCCATTTGTAAAAGTGCTAATCTAGTTATTATAAACCTAATGACATAATAAAACCCCAACTTAATTTTACAAACCCTCACTTGAATTTTTTAAAAGTAGTAAATAGAATTAACATATTAAATCTAATTAAGCTTAATGAAACATTTAATAAAAATAAAACAAAAGAAGAGAATTTATACCTCCAAAATTATGAAATCCAACTTGAAAATGAGCCTCCAAAATTCATGCTTCCCATCTCCAAAATCCATGTAAAAATGAGAAAAGAATAAAGGGTAGAGAATAAATAGGATTTTGTGCACTTTTTATTGAATTTTGGTGGATTTTTAATGATTTTGTGTAATAAAATGAGGTGGGAAATTGGGGGGGCTGCCATGGGGATCATGGCCGGCCACATGAGGAAGAAGGGAGAAAAAATAAAGAGGAAAGAATTGTGTAGAAGGTTCACACCATATGATGTATACATATGTCTTTTCATGATTTATTAATTTTCTTTCCATTTCTTTACTAAAATAACCTAGAAAGCTCTAGAAAAATGGAAAAATTTGCAAATAAATTTTGCATGATACACACTAATTTCTAGTATGTCATGGTTCATTTTTACAAATTAAAACCATTTAAATTTGTAATTTACACTAATTTAGTGTAAAAATAAAGTTTATGTTAATATTTAAAATAATTAAATTAGGAAAAATATTTTATTAAACTAAAAATTTATAAGTGGCTAAATAAACACTATTTACTAGTAATTACATAATTAAATAGGTATTTTTTTTGAATTTATAATGAAAAACAATTGCGGTTTGATTTTACGAAAAATACATTTTATTTTACCGAAAATCATAAAATTCACTTAAACAATTTTATTCATTTAATTAATTATTTAATTATTTTTAAAACGTTACAATCTTCCCCCCTTTAGAAAATTCGGTCCCCGAATTTAAATTAAAACTCCCCCTCCAAACACTAAAACATTTAGCAAACACTCAAATCGTCGGGGCTCCGAAATTATCAATACATAACAAAAATCAACTCCGTCAAGCATAATGCAATCATCGGAGTTATGGCGAGAATAAAATATCAAAACCCAATATGAAAACCATCCTAATATATCTCAATCTATAACTTATATATAGTGTGCATCACAGTAAAACCGTTCAAATATCCGGATAAGGAAATATGCAAACCCCTTTTTGAAAATTACCGTGTGATGCACGTGTCATGGCATAAGTAGCGGACGTTTATTAAAAAAAAATAACTATATATATATATATATATATCTTTTATTCAACATACACGTCCCGCCTGATTACTAAATCAGATAATAATCAATATGAAAATATACTGCTCAAACTGAAATCAATCCCAATCACATCAATAAAATATCATGTGCGTCCGGTGCGCACTGAAATCGGAACCAAATACAGATACCATGAATACCCACAAAACAAAACTAAGTGCAACAGGTGTGCACCAAAAACATCTGTCAAGTGCAACGGGTGTGCACGACTCAACATCAGGTGCATCTAATCTGCACAAAACCCCGATTTAGTGCATCTGGTGTGCACAAAATCGCATTAAGTGCGCCAAGTCTGCGCAAGAATCCTAATCAGGTGCACATGGTGCACGAAAACATACATCGAATATCAAAATCGAAATCACAGCACAAAAACGCATGAAAACTAGGTCGAAACATATGTCAAAATCATGTGTAACCCCTATGCACGAAATCAACTCAAAATCTCAAAATATGTAAAACCAAATCAAGTGTACTGGGTGTGTACTCAACAACATCCATACAACTGGTATATGAAACACAACTAGAATGTAATGAAGGTACATACATGAAATACCAATCGTAAGACGAATTCCTCAAATGCCAAAATCCACTAACAGAAAATATGGAATTCAAATCACTAAATCACAATCGTAACCCCTATCGTCAATGTGCGCCACTTCCCTCTGATGTCGACTGCTTCAAACTCGTTCCTTCATAGGTGTGCTGACTGCGCTACCAACGGCAATACTCGTGTCTAAAGCATCCCACATAGTTGATCCCTTCACTTGATATCCGGACTACATTAAACTTTTCGATCGATCCATCAAAATCCCATAAATCCCCGAGAGCTCAAAACTCAAGTACAGTTTAAAAATATCCGGTACATACCCCAGCATCGATGATCCAGCTGTAGAAGGGCAAACCCAAGCCTCACTAATGGCACAGCGGAACAGCCGTAAACCCTAAGGTTCAAGGGCGTTCTCGTGGTCATTATGTCGAGTTAGGGTTTCATTCTTCTAGAGGGTCCATCGAAATACCTGCATGTTCTTCCGAATACTTTAAACTTGGGAAAATGGTTTCCTGATAATCGTTCGAACCCTTTAACTTCATCCGGACGACATGTGACTACCCTTTGTCCGCACGTTAAGCAATGCTTCAATCCTCAAGAATAACCAATACTCTAATGGTTATCGCATTCGAGCCGCCACTTCCTCTGCCCGCGCGCCCGTGGTAACGAAAACCACCCTCCGACATCGACGAAGATAGATCAAAGGAGCGAATGAAATACGGTGCAAACAAATATACATCCTAAGGCTCCTTAAGCAGAGTAGCGTATCGTAAGTATGCCGCGGACCATACCCACGGTACGTTACTCTACCTAAATCGCCTACTCCATCAACCAAGGGTCACCTAGACTTATACAGGGTTAAACCTAGCGCTCTGATACCAACTTTGTCACGACCCGAAAGTACGGAACGTGACCGGCACTTAGATTACGAAGCGTCTAAAGGCGCCACGTGACCTAAGTAAGCCGAAGCCCAGAAATCTAAACCATAAAAGAAGAAAAAGAAGAAAAGAAAGAAAAACAAGTATAAAAACATCAGCAAATTTTACCAAAAATTTCGGCAGAGTCTCCTCTGCAAAACTGGCCCCCAAACGGGTACAACAAGTAATATGAATAAACAATAAAAAAAAAGCATCCCCAAACGGGTGCTAGCTCAACGCCAACAGGCGGAGACAACCACAACAATCACAATAATATACAACGCCAAAGGGCGAGGCTCAAATCTCAAAAGAAAACAAAAACCATTAGATCAGAATAACACATGCGCGACTCTAAGGTCGAAATAAACAACTGGTCCAATAAACTTATCAAGTAATACAAATATGGTTGATGGAGCTTACTAGATACAATGAGTGAATAAAAGTACAATGGTGGTTCGGATACAAGTGAACCAACCTACCGTGCAAATCACCCTGAAGAAAAGATGTGCCAACAAGCTGCCACGGAAACCTGTACATCGCACCTGAAAAGAATTTGGCACAACGGGGGTGAGTTGCCAACTCGTGAGTAGAAGACATCTACAAAAAGAAATCGAATGCACGACGCTATCCTAGGTCATAATAATACACTACTATATCCTAAACATCTAGTAATAGCAGGGGGATACTACGTGTAAGTGCAAATAATCCATGTCCGTGTCAGTGCTTAATATAATACTATGTCATATGAAATGAAATGCATGCACCATGAATGTAAAGTAACAAATCCTGAAATCCAGATATACATGTATAAGAACTCTTTAGTTATTATCATAGTAAAATGTGTATAAGCATCTGAAATCTCAACAATGAAATCCATAGAAATCTGTGTCAAGCCTCGACACAACACATGTAATCTCAAGTCTCAATATGTCGGGCTCCGTCAGTCCGGATCGGCCCATATCATCAAATCTCACGACAACGGTCGGTATCCTCCGGATATCCGCCGCGCCAGACATCACCGGTAGGTAGCCTTCCCCTGCCAGGCTCATCGTCTACAACTCGATCTTCTTGCCCCGGGGTACCATACCGGGCCCACCATGTACTCGAGACGGTTCATCCACTCCTCGACTCGGGTCTCGAAATCCATCAGAAAACATGAAATACTCATGGTGGACGACACCTACATCACGAGAAAACCGCATCTTATTTTAAAAAGAGAAGAGGAGAGAGAGAGAAGTTTTTATTTATATTCTTGCGGTTTTCCCCAAAAATCCAGAAATCTCACAGAAATCCAAATCTCAAAATCATGAGTAGTATATGATAAATGTCGGCATATGCTCATAATACTGTGCGATAACATGAAAATATGAATGCAGGAATGTCTAAGTTATGAATATCATGTCTATACTGACATCAGAGAGTAATCACAATATTATATCGGTTTAGTTGTTAACTGATTCTATCAACAAAATATAATGTGATCTAAAGTGTACGTGACATAGCAATTACCGATGATGATGTGTGTGAGCCGGCAAATAAGTGTGCGTGGAATATGCGCATCATCGGTAATGGTGCTGGTGTCCTAACAGGTAAGGTTTATACTGTTATAGCAACATATGTATGAACATGCAACATTATGATTACAGTGTGAAAGTAAAGACGAATGTGCATTCCACTCATTTAATATACTAATACTACTACCACTATATGACTCAACCCTAACCTAGTGTCCATCTAACCTCCTAAGAACTAGTCAATAAGAAACTAAAGTCTACCTAAGGTCTGAATCAATATCTCTAATAGTCGGCGATCCCGCCTCAATAGCGTCACGTACGTAGTACGGCTTCCTCGAATCAAGAGTGCGGATCAATCATCAAATCTAAGCCTCGTACGGTAACATCCATCGTACGGCATCCCAATATCGGGGTACGGTCAAGTATCTCCTAGGTGTCTCATCATTCGTATAATGTCATCCTCAGGAATGTCATGTCCTATGTATCATGTGTGATTAAGTCATACGGCCATCATATCATCCTCAAGTCACACTTCTATAGTATCGACATCAGGTCGCACCTATGTGATGTCGTAATCAAGTCATACATATCCCATATCACAATCAGTCACGAGTTATAGTCCGGGTACTATTCTAGCGTCCCATGTACATCAATATCACCACCACTCCTTATAACTTATATATTCATGTTCACTATCTCATTCTCTAATGATCCGCTAACACTTATTTCGACTATATAATCAAGAATCACGGCATCAAGCCCAATTATACTGTTTCATCATACCTCGGATATCATATCACATCAATGAATCACCTATACGTGTTGTATATATATATGTATATACCTATACCTAGTTCTATATATATACACATACACGTACCCCATATCGAGTTTCAGTGTGTGCGTGGGTGTGTTTCTATCTGAAACCTACGAATCTCTTCCAAGGTACTCATCCTCTGATATGGCTTTCCTAAATCGGTCTAGTCCAGCCTAGGGTCAATACTAGGGTCCTACTAGGGTCACGTCTGGTTTCCTAATGTCAATAGGTACTAATCCTATTCTACGTGGCGAGGGTGCTAAACGCCATCCACCCGACTTCCCCCCGTAGATATGCATCTACTCACCTGGTCCATGTCAGCCGAAGACGGTGTCGCCATCCTCCCCTTCATCGCCCGTAGTCCACTTGAAGGGTACCTAAACGCAAACATATAAGTAACATCGTAAACCGAATCACATACAAAGTCAAACGATACAAGGAACAAGCATAGGTTAAAACCTATGTCTCGTCCATGCAAAAGCACCAAATATCTCTCGATATCGGCGTACAAACTCCGATGGATCGAGATAAACATTAACAAATAACTCGTAGTTTCAAAACCCATTACTTATAATATAAAACTTGGTTCAAATCATCGGAACCCTAAAATCGATCAAATCATCCAATTCCGAAAACCTTGAAAATGTCAATTCACCGTTTTACTTCAAAACTTGCCGTTTAACGAAACTAAAGGTCATAATATTCATTAAATAACATAACTAAGTTATAGAAACCTTTACCATATTTTTATTACACTAATATATATTACAAATAACTTTCTAGTTTGCAATTTTATCAATTTTCCACAACTTACAAGCAAAATTCCACAATTCCACAACAACACTTGATTTTGTATGAATTAATGTTTCAAACTACGATTTACAATGATAATGACATAATAAAACCTAAATTTATATTTTAAATCTCATTTATGTAATAATTTCGAAAAACTAGTTAGCAAAAATAGCAATTTTTATCAAAATTTATCAATTATCAATAATACTAGTAACTAAACTAAGTTTTTTCCATTCCTTTAACATGTCAATATCCTCATTTAAACAATAATCTATTGTTACAAACATTCATTGGAATTTATCTCACCAATATATAAAATATATATAAATCTAGTTTGCTAAAAATGGTTTAATTTAAGAAATTTGGATCACAATTTGCAATATATCAACTATGCATGATTTTCCATTTGTAAAAGTGCTAATCTAGTTATTATAAACCTAATGACATAATAAAACCCCAACTTAATTTTACAAACCCTCACTTGAATTTTTTAAAAGTAGTAAATAGAATTAACATATTAAATCTAATTAAGCTTAATGAAACATTTAATAAAAATAAAACAAAAGAAGAGAATTTATACCTCCAAAATTATGAAATCCAACTTGAAAATGAGCCTCCAAAATTCATGCTTCCCATCTCCAAAATCCATGTAAAAATGAGAAAAGAATAAAGGGTAGAGAATAAATAGGATTTTGTGCACTTTTTATTGAATTTTGGTGGATTTTTAATGATTTTGTGTAATAAAATGAGGTGGGAAATTGGGGGGGCTGCCATGGGGATCATGGCCGGCCACATGAGGAAGAAGGGAGAAAAAATAAAGAGGAAAGAATTGTGTAGAAGGTTCACACCATATGATGTATACATATGTCTTTTCATGATTTATTAATTTTCTTTCCATTTCTTTACTAAAATAACCTAGAAAGCTCTAGAAAAATGGGAAAATTTGCAAATAAATTTTGCATGATACACACTAATTTCTAGTATGCCATGGTTCATTTTTACAAATTAAAACCATTTAAATTTGTAATTTACACTAATTTAGTGTAAAAATAAAGTTTATGTTAATATTTAAAATAATTAAATTAGGAAAAATATTTTATTAAACTAAAAATTTATAAGTGGCTAAATAAACACTATTTACTAGTAATTACATAATTAAATAGGTATTTTTTTGAATTTATAATGAAAAACAATTGCGGTTTGATTTTACGAAAAATACATTTTATTTTACCGAAAATCATAAAATTCACTTAAACAATTTTATTCATTTAATTAATTATTTAATTATTTTTAAAACGTTACAATCTTCCCCCCTTTAGAAAATTCGGTCCCCGAATTTAAATTAAAACTCCCCCTCCAAACACTAAAACATTTAGCAAACACTCAAATCGTCGGGGCTCCGAAATTATCAATACATAACAAAAATCAACTCCGTCAAGCATAATGCAATCATCGGAGTTATGGCGAGAATAAAATATCAAAACCCAATATGAAAACCATCCTAATATATCTCAATCTATAACTTATATATAGTGTGCATCACAGTAAAACCGTTCAAATATCCGGATAAGGAAATATGCAAACCCCTTTTTGAAAATTACCGTGTGATGCACGTGTCATGGCATAAGTAGCGGACGTTTATTAAAAAAAAATAACTATATATATATATATATATATCTTTTATTCAACATACACGTCCCGCCTGATTACTAAATCAGATAATAATCAATATGAAAATATACTGCTCAAACTGAAATCAATCCCAATCACATCAATAAAATATCATGTGCGTCCGGTGCGCACTGAAATCGGAACCAAATACAGATACCATGAATACCCACAAAACAAAACTAAGTGCAACAGGTGTGCACCAAAAACATCTGTCAAGTGCAACGGGTGTGCACGACTCAACATCAGGTGCATCTAATCTGCACAAAACCCCGATTTAGTGCATCTGGTGTGCACAAAATCGCATTAAGTGCGCCAAGTCTGCGCAAGAATCCTAATCAGGTGCACATGGTGCACGAAAACATACATCGAATATCAAAATCGAAATCACAGCACAAAAACGCATGAAAACTAGGTCGAAACATATGTCAAAATCATGTGTAACCCCTATGCACGAAATCAACTCAAAATCTCAAAATATGTAAAACCAAATCAAGTGTACTGGGTGTGTACTCAACAACATCCATACAACTGGTATATGAAACACAACTAGAATGTAATGAAGGTACATACATGAAATACCAATCGTAAGACGAATTCCTCAAATGCCAAAATCCACTAACAGAAAATATGGAATTCAAATCACTAAATCACAATCGTAACCCCTATCGTCAATGTGCGCCACTTCCCTCTGATGTCGACTGCTTCAAACTCGTTCCTTCATAGGTGTGCTGACTGCGCTACCAACGGCAATACTCGTGTCTAAAGCATCCCACATAGTTGATCCCTTCACTTGATATCCGGACTACATTAAACTTTTCGATCGATCCATCAAAATCCCATAAATCCCCGAGAGCTCAAAACTCAAGTACAGTTTAAAAATATCCGGTACATACCCCAGCATCGATGATCCAGCTGTAGAAGGGCAAACCCAAGCCTCACTAATGGCACAGCGGAACAGCCGTAAACCCTAAGGTTCAAGGGCGTTCTCGTGGTCATTATGTCGAGTTAGGGTTTCATTCTTCTAGAGGGTCCATCGAAATACCTGCATGTTCTTCCGAATACTTTAAACTTGGGAAAATGGTTTCCTGATAATCGTTCGAACCCTTTAACTTCATCCGGACGACATGTGACTACCCTTTGTCCGCACGTTAAGCAATGCTTCAATCCTCAAGAATAACCAATACTCTAATGGTTATCGCATTCGAGCCGCCACTTCCTCTGCCCGCGCGCCCGTGGTAACGAAAACCACCCTCCGACATCGACGAAGATAGATCAAAGGAGCGAATGAAATACGGTGCAAACAAATATACATCCTAAGGCTCCTTAAGCAGAGTAGCGTATCGTAAGTATGCCGCGGACCATACCCACGGTACGTTACTCTACCTAAATCGCCTACTCCATCAACCAAGGGTCACCTAGACTTATACAGGGTTAAACCTAGCGCTCTGATACCAACTTTGTCACGACCCGAAAGTACGGAACGTGACCGGCACTTAGATTACGAAGCGTCTAAAGGCGCCACGTGACCTAAGTAAGCCGAAGCCCAGAAATCTAAACCATAAAAGAAGAAAAAGAAGAAAAGAAAGAAAAACAAGTATAAAAACATCAGCAAATTTTACCAAAAATTTCGGCAGAGTCTCCTCTGCAAAACTGGCCCCCAAACGGGTACAACAAGTAATATGAATAAACAATAAAAAAAAAGCATCCCCAAACGGGTGCTAGCTCAACGCCAACAGGCGGAGACAACCACAACAATCACAATAATATACAACGCCAAAGGGCGAGGCTCAAATCTCAAAAGAAAACAAAAACCATTAGATCAGAATAACACATGCGCGACTCTAAGGTCGAAATAAACAACTGGTCCAATAAACTTATCAAGTAATACAAATATGGTTGATGGAGCTTACTAGATACAATGAGTGAATAAAAGTACAATGGTGGTTCGGATACAAGTGAACCAACCTACCGTGCAAATCACCCTGAAGAAAAGATGTGCCAACAAGCTGCCACGGAAACCTGTACATCGCACCTGAAAAGAATTTGGCACAACGGGGGTGAGTTGCCAACTCGTGAGTAGAAGACATCTACAAAAAGAAATCGAATGCACGACGCTATCCTAGGTCATAATAATACACTACTATATCCTAAACATCTAGTAATAGCAGGGGGATACTACGTGTAAGTGCAAATAATCCATGTCCGTGTCAGTGCTTAATATAATACTATGTCATATGAAATGAAATGCATGCACCATGAATGTAAAGTAACAAATCCTGAAATCCAGATATACATGTATAAGAACTCTTTAGTTATTATCATAGTAAAATGTGTATAAGCATCTGAAATCTCAACAATGAAATCCATAGAAATCTGTGTCAAGCCTCGACACAACACATGTAATCTCAAGTCTCAATATGTCGGGCTCCGTCAGTCCGGATCGGCCCATATCATCAAATCTCACGACAACGGTCGGTATCCTCCGGATATCCGCCGCGCCAGACATCACCGGTAGGTAGCCTTCCCCTGCCAGGCTCATCGTCTACAACTCGATCTTCTTGCCCCGGGGTACCATACCGGGCCCACCATGTACTCGAGACGGTTCATCCACTCCTCGACTCGGGTCTCGAAATCCATCAGAAAACATGAAATACTCATGGTGGACGACACCTACATCACGAGAAAACCGCATCTTATTTTAAAAAGAGAAGAGGAGAGAGAGAGAAGTTTTTATTTATATTCTTGCGGTTTTCCCCAAAAATCCAGAAATCTCACAGAAATCCAAATCTCAAAATCATGAGTAG
This sequence comes from Agapanthus africanus, assembly GCA_030015575.1. Classification (NCBI taxonomy): domain Eukaryota; kingdom Viridiplantae; phylum Streptophyta; class Magnoliopsida; order Asparagales; family Amaryllidaceae; genus Agapanthus; species Agapanthus africanus. The sequence continues at coordinate 103,902,447 of JASDDO010000031.1, read as the reverse complement.
TATATGATAAATGTCGGCATATGCTCATAATACTGTGCGATAACATGAAAATATGAATGCAGGAATGTCTAAGTTATGAATATCATGTCTATACTGACATCAGAGAGTAATCACAATATTATATCGGTTTAGTTGTTAACTGATTCTATCAACAAAATATAATGTGATCTAAAGTGTACGTGACATAGCAATTACCGATGATGATGTGTGTGAGCCGGCAAATAAGTGTGCGTGGAATATGCGCATCATCGGTAATGGTGCTGGTGTCCTAACAGGTAAGGTTTATACTGTTATAGCAACATATGTATGAACATGCAACATTATGATTACAGTGTGAAAGTAAAGACGAATGTGCATTCCACTCATTTAATATACTAATACTACTACCACTATATGACTCAACCCTAACCTAGTGTCCATCTAACCTCCTAAGAACTAGTCAATAAGAAACTAAAGTCTACCTAAGGTCTGAATCAATATCTCTAATAGTCGGCGATCCCGCCTCAATAGCGTCACGTACGTAGTACGGCTTCCTCGAATCAAGAGTGCGGATCAATCATCAAATCTAAGCCTCGTACGGTAACATCCATCGTACGGCATCCCAATATCGGGGTACGGTCAAGTATCTCCTAGGTGTCTCATCATTCGTATAATGTCATCCTCAGGAATGTCATGTCCTATGTATCATGTGTGATTAAGTCATACGGCCATCATATCATCCTCAAGTCACACTTCTATAGTATCGACATCAGGTCGCACCTATGTGATGTCGTAATCAAGTCATACATATCCCATATCACAATCAGTCACGAGTTATAGTCCGGGTACTATTCTAGCGTCCCATGTACATCAATATCACCACCACTCCTTATAACTTATATATTCATGTTCACTATCTCATTCTCTAATGATCCGCTAACACTTATTTCGACTATATAATCAAGAATCACGGCATCAAGCCCAATTATACTGTTTCATCATACCTCGGATATCATATCACATCAATGAATCACCTATACGTGTTGTATATATATATGTATATACCTATACCTAGTTCTATATATATACACATACACGTACCCCATATCGAGTTTCAGTGTGTGCGTGGGTGTGTTTCTATCTGAAACCTACGAATCTCTTCCAAGGTACTCATCCTCTGATATGGCTTTCCTAAATCGGTCTAGTCCAGCCTAGGGTCAATACTAGGGTCCTACTAGGGTCACGTCTGGTTTCCTAATGTCAATAGGTACTAATCCTATTCTACGTGGCGAGGGTGCTAAACGCCATCCACCCGACTTCCCCCCGTAGATATGCATCTACTCACCTGGTCCATGTCAGCCGAAGACGGTGTCGCCATCCTCCCCTTCATCGCCCGTAGTCCACTTGAAGGGTACCTAAACGCAAACATATAAGTAACATCGTAAACCGAATCACATACAAAGTCAAACGATACAAGGAACAAGCATAGGTTAAAACCTATGTCTCGTCCATGCAAAAGCACCAAATATCTCTCGATATCGGCGTACAAACTCCGATGGATCGAGATAAACATTAACAAATAACTCGTAGTTTCAAAACCCATTACTTATAATATAAAACTTGGTTCAAATCATCGGAACCCTAAAATCGATCAAATCATCCAATTCCGAAAACCTTGAAAATGTCAATTCACCGTTTTACTTCAAAACTTGCCGTTTAACGAAACTAAAGGTCATAATATTCATTAAATAACATAACTAAGTTATAGAAACCTTTACCATATTTTTATTACACTAATATATATTACAAATAACTTTCTAGTTTGCAATTTTATCAATTTTCCACAACTTACAAGCAAAATTCCACAATTCCACAACAACACTTGATTTTGTATGAATTAATGTTTCAAACTACGATTTACAATGATAATGACATAATAAAACCTAAATTTATATTTTAAATCTCATTTATGTAATAATTTCGAAAAACTAGTTAGCAAAAATAGCAATTTTTATCAAAATTTATCAATTATCAATAATACTAGTAACTAAACTAAGTTTTTTCCATTCCTTTAACATGTCAATATCCTCATTTAAACAATAATCTATTGTTACAAACATTCATTGGAATTTATCTCACCAATATATAAAATATATATAAATCTAGTTTGCTAAAAATGGTTTAATTTAAGAAATTTGGATCACAATTTGCAATATATCAACTATGCATGATTTTCCATTTGTAAAAGTGCTAATCTAGTTATTATAAACCTAATGACATAATAAAACCCCAACTTAATTTTACAAACCCTCACTTGAATTTTTTAAAAGTAGTAAATAGAATTAACATATTAAATCTAATTAAGCTTAATGAAACATTTAATAAAAATAAAACAAAAGAAGAGAATTTATACCTCCAAAATTATGAAATCCAACTTGAAAATGAGCCTCCAAAATTCATGCTTCCCATCTCCAAAATCCATGTAAAAATGAGAAAAGAATAAAGGGTAGAGAATAAATAGGATTTTGTGCACTTTTTATTGAATTTTGGTGGATTTTTAATGATTTTGTGTAATAAAATGAGGTGGGAAATTGGGGGGGCTGCCATGGGGATCATGGCCGGCCACATGAGGAAGAAGGGAGAAAAAATAAAGAGGAAAGAATTGTGTAGAAGGTTCACACCATATGATGTATACATATGTCTTTTCATGATTTATTAATTTTCTTTCCATTTCTTTACTAAAATAACCTAGAAAGCTCTAGAAAAATGGGAAAATTTGCAAATAAATTTTGCATGATACACACTAATTTCTAGTATGCCATGGTTCATTTTTACAAATTAAAACCATTTAAATTTGTAATTTACACTAATTTAGTGTAAAAATAAAGTTTATGTTAATATTTAAAATAATTAAATTAGGAAAAATATTTTATTAAACTAAAAATTTATAAGTGGCTAAATAAACACTATTTACTAGTAATTACATAATTAAATAGGTATTTTTTTGAATTTATAATGAAAAACAATTGCGGTTTGATTTTACGAAAAATACATTTTATTTTACCGAAAATCATAAAATTCACTTAAACAATTTTATTCATTTAATTAATTATTTAATTATTTTTAAAACGTTACAGTATCCTGTCGTATCTTCCATACGAATCCTGTCATATCGCCGATCTCACGGCCTCAAATCGAATCACATCGACTCAACCCACCTCCCAAGCACTATCCTCATAATCCAGTATATGTACACATAGTCCCATACCCATGTGAACACATACAAACATATATTCCCATATACACATGCGAAAGAAAGTATGTATGCAAGTGTATGCGTGCGTGTGTGTATGGGTGCAACCCCTACGCTAGGGTTTCGCACTACACTAAACCAATCCATCTTATCATCAATAATCTCAAAGAACATATAATAAATATATGTGTGTATACGTATTCGTATACATCACCACGGACTGCGGGGGTGCTATACGCCATCCACCCGACTTCTCCCGTAGATATAATATACTCACATTGCGTCCTTATCTGTCGACGTCGCCACGCGTTTGCTTGTCATCCTGAAGTCTTCATGAGGTACCTACACATTAACGTATCGCAAATGCGTATTAAAACCAATTCAAAACTAAAACGGCATACGAAACCCCAAAACGATATGCTATGTTCTATAGGTTAGAACCTATGGACAACGCCTTCCAAAACCATCAACAACCCTCGATATCGTCGTATAAACGCCAAGTAGTCGAGGTAAAACACCATACGCAAATTCAGAATTAGAAATACGGAATACGGAAACATGAATCCAAAACAGCAACTAAGGAAATAGGCTCCAGATTTCACCCTAGATCAAATTAGACAAATATATACATGCCAGGGGTCTAATCTATACATGTAGGAGCTACAGAACCAGAACGAGGAAAAATGGCGGGGTCCAGGCCGCAATTTGCGGCCAAACAGGATAAATCTGCGGCCTGAAAAAGGAGTTGGGGGCTGGGGTTTTGTGTGGTGGTTCTAGGGTGCCTGCACATCTCACTGTCCAACCAATTTTATTTTAGGATGTCTCGGGTGATAGCAGATTACAAAATACACTCCCAGATATACAGTTTTCCCCGATATTGATTCCATAAATCCGTATTCTGGTTTCTAGTTCAGGTTTGGGTCCAAAATAGCATCACCCCAGGAGTTCTAAGGTCATCACAAGCCTCAATTCCACTTTTGATTTCAGATCCACCCTAAACCCTAACTAGGTTTTCCTTAAGTCCACCAAAACACATAATATCGGTTCTAAGCTAAACATAGGGTATAAGAAATGCTAAAACTAAACCAATGATCCAGAAATTATCTCATTTGGCAACTCAAGAATTTTCTTGAGTTTCCCCTAGTGGCCAAAATCCTCGCTTTCTTGGTCCAATATGTAGATCTTGATCTTGTACACACTTATAATGAAATAGGGGTAGGGTTTTGGTGATGTTTTAGAGGTGTTTTTGTGGCTTGGAGATGGAGGAAAAATGAGGAGCAAGAGCAGCAGCAGCAATGGAGAAGGAGAGAGAGAAATGAGGGAAAGAATGAAGAGAATGGCTAAGTCTTTGGTCAAAATAACCCATACCTCTCTCTCTCTCTCACCAACCCTCATATTATATTACTTTTCCATTTTCTTTTCCCTCAATTTCCTTCTCACTCAAATAGTGAACCCAAATGAACAATCATGGCAAGAAAAATGTAACACAAGTGTAGAAAAAGATATGTGCATGTTTTGCACAAAATTTGCTAAAAATCCGATTAGCGATTTTTAATCGCGATTAGCACTAAAATAGCATATAAATGATCACAAAAACTTAAAAAATGGCATAATTCCAATAAATACCCCTTTTTAGAATTTTCCCTAATTTCCCCCCATTTATTTGTAATTAATTATACCGGAATATTAAAATATTCATTAAAATAATATTAAATTATAAAAATCCCCAAAAATAATATTTTATTATTTTGAAATGTTACAATAGGGGAGGCTGATTTGTTGATCAGTTGAGGAAATCTTTCATTGATAGATCTCTGATTAATTTGAGGAATGTTTCCCACCGTTGGATCTTTGATCCAAGAGGTTCTGTTTCACAGAAGATAGTTTTCTTGTTTTTAACAAGATTCGGAAAATATTTTCCCATACAGAATTTATTCTGTATCTGGGTGATTTTTAATCACCATTGGATGTTTGATCCAACGGTGCTCTGATTTACAGAGCACAATCTCTCCTGTTTGGAAAGATTTTGAGGAGTATTTCCTCAATAGAATTTTATTCTGTTAATTTAATGATTTATCATTTTCGTTGGATCTTTGATCCAAGGGTGGGGAACATTTAGGTCTAGCGGTGGTGCTCTCGTGCTTTGCACGTGAGGCGCTGCCTCAGAGTCTTTAGTGCTGGCACTGCTAGCGCTCTCGTGCTTTGCATGTGAGTGCTGCCTCAGAGTCTTTAGCACTGGCGCTAGTGCTCTCGTGCTTTGCATGTGAGCGCTGCCTCATAATCTTTGACTCTTAGCACTGGCACTCTTGGCGCGAGCGCTCATGTGCAAGCGCTTTCGTGCTTTGCACGTGAGCGCTGCTTCAGAGTCTTTGACTCTTAGCGCTGGCGCTCTTGGCGCGAGCGTTCTTATGAGGCGATGTCTCATTTCAAATTTCAAATTTTGAATAGAGCTTTGCTCTCTGATTGGAGGAAACAAATTCCCCCCCACCGTTGTGCTTACGTGGCTTACACGTGAGTGCAGCGGTGGTAGCTTTTCTACCGTTGGATCAACTTGGAAGTTGAACCGACTTCCAGCGTGTATAAATAGGGCCTTTGGCCCTTGAGATGACTGCTCGTTCATCTTCTTGTTTTCTTGTTCTTGATAATTTAATTCTCCTCCAGAGCTAAGCTCTCTGCCTTAAGAAATTTCTTAGAGTCAAAACTCTGCCCAAATTTGGTAAGGATTGAACTTATTAACAAAGTTTTGCTCTTCTCAGATCGTAGATCTTAAAATGTTTTAGGGTTTTACCCATTAATAGAGCCGTGCTCTTGTTTAGATCATAGATCTTCAAGATATAATCTTTTTAGGGTGATTTTAACCCATGAACTGGAACACTGTTCATCTTCCATGAAGAACTCTTAGAGTTCGTTCACAGATCTTGAATATCTTGAAGTTTTTATTCTGCAAAAGTTTTGCTTTTTTAGGGTTTTGATGGATGATTCCATCGTCTTCACAGAGCATAGCTCTTAAAATTTTTAGGGAATTTTATTCCTCTCATGATTAGAGTTAACAGATGTCACTCCTCTTTGCAGAGCGTTGCTTTCGAGAGAGTTTAACACCTTGGCCCGAGGGGCCTCTCACTAAATGAGAATCCTTTTAGGATTTCCTTTTTAATGAGTGACTGTCTCATTAATGATGAGCCGTCTCCTTGATTTGGTGGGTCCCCTTTGGTCCCTTTCCACTGCATTGCAGTGTGGTACAAATTTTAAGTACCAAGTGGAATTTGGACTGTAGCATTGACAGCTAACCCTTGTTCCTTTTCTCACAGGTACTATGTCTTTCGACACTTCTTTCCCCTTCGTTCTTCCGGAGAGCGCATTTGCTAACGCGCCCATAAACCGGGATGTTTTCGCACTGATCAAAGATCATGACCCGGAGTAAAAGTCTCTTCATTTATAGGGGTCATGGTGTAATCAAATTATCCAGGGTCGGTGTAGCTTCTCTTGTGCAGTACCCTCAGAGCCCATCTCAGCGATTCATTATGCTGACTCACCCCCGGTAAACTACGCTGTAGAGGAGGACAACTAGACTTCAGAGGGTTACCTTTAGCTTGCTAAAGCTTCAATACCTGTACAGACGCCGATGGCTTTGGATATTTTGGGGTGGCGTATATGTCAAGGCGAATCGCTGATTTATCTTTTTAAATTGTGAAGTTGTATGCAATGAAAGGTTTATCACAATCAAAGAATTTATACCGCAATCAATAACGGTGTCGAAGTAGTTTCGTTAATGAGAACAGATCGTCCACTGAGATGCGAGTACTTATTCGTTCATGCTTTAGTTGATTCGAAATGAAATATAAAAGAAAATTCAAGAAGACGATTCAAGATTTATGAGATTTAATTTCAAGAAATATCAAGAAAAATATCAAGAATCAAGAAGTCAAGAAAGTATCCAATATCAATTTGAGTTATCAAGAATATGTAGAATAGGTTGTAGGAATCGATCGAATTAGTCGCAATGATGAATACTAATAATTACGAATCTTATCTATTGATGAATTGTAGCTAGATCGATGACGATGAATGAAGATTATGGATCTATTGAAGAAACTAGGGTTTCTCCTTCACTATCCCTTGTCTTTTCATTGATCTTCATTCAAATCTAGTCTCTAGTAAAGAGAATCATCAATCATTTGATTCCTAATTTGCAACAAAATAATCAAGAACATAATCTCGCTCCAAATTAGGTCATCGATGATTCTTTTTCCTAAAGTTCACAATCCTCATAAGACTTAAGATTAGTTTAGGATTTCATTATCATTAGATCTATCGATTCTCTCGATTCCTTTACAAGCGGAGATTTCTCTCACCCATCATGAAAATTAAAGAATCAAGAACGAGAAATTTCATAATGCAAGAATGTAAAGAAAGCGAGAATTACAATTATCACCTTTATTAAATCTCCTTCAAATACACCTCTCAATTTGAGTTTATAAGACTAGCTCTCGATCGCTCCTTTGAAAGAGAATTTGTCGTCGATCTTTGCTTGGCTCGATCGCCGTGAGTCGTGGATCGGATGCGGATCTCTTGCACTTGATGACGATCGGCGTTGCGATAAAGGATCTTCGATTGTCGCTTGATTTTGCTCTCAATGGATCTTGATTTTGATTGGATTTGGATTTGGATCACAAGTTGTGTCACTCAACTTGTGTGTAAAAATGTGAAAATTATTGAACAACCTTTGAAATGTAACCCTAGGTCTCCTTTTATAGTTCTCCCAATCTTCCACTAGAAGCTAGGTTTATCTTCCACTAGAAGCTTCGTTGTTATGGAGCTTGCATGAGAAGCTTGGCTGTTGTAGGGAAGCTTCTGGAGAAAGCTAGGAAGTTCGAAGCATCTTGTAGAAGGTTGGCAGTTACGAGGAAGTCTCTGGAGAAGTTCGGACCGCCGATGAGCCAACTCGGCCGCGGATCAGCGGCGGATCGGGCTGGATCGACTGCGGTTCCACGGCCGTATGATGAGATCACTGTGTCATTTTCATGGGGTCTTCTGGTGTTGGTATTTGGGTCCATGTGACATCTGGAATCTTATTATATTTTTTGAATCTCTGCCAGATTTTATTTCTTTGACTTGCTGCATTTTATCGGCAATTTTTGCGATTCCGGTTCTTTAACCTGAAGAATTTTCTGTATAAAATCTTGATGAAAAGTGTTGAGATATACAATATCATACGTAAAGTAATAAACACACAATTTCCTTTAAAGAATGTTGAATATATATATAGCACGGGGTATTTGGTATTTTGCAGATGAATTTGTAATTCGTGTTATATTTACAGTAAACACCCTTAGATGATTAGAATAATGAGGAAATTGTTATGTTACAGAATGCAATATTTTCGACTGAACAAATTCCCCCAAACTTAATTTTGATCGTCTCGAGAAAACTTCTTTTATTAAGAGAAGGAGAAAATATAAAGAAAAAGAAAAACTAACTAGCACACTTTCATAGGCAACACGATTGGACCGAGCACGTGCAACAAGCCTTTAAATCTCTAGGTGTCCCTAGTAAGAGGAGGGTTGTCTCCTGAGGGTTTTCAGCGGATTGCACCCACAAAATCCCATAATAAAAGGATGACTGTGAAAGTTACATATAAAGATAACAATTATAAAAGAAAGACTTTGAAATTCAGAGTTTCCAACTATACTAGCTTTTCGGTTGTCATGAGCCCTATCTTAATAGTCATGAAAAGATGTTAGAAATCACATCATCTCTCAATAAAACATCGTCTTTATTCTTCATTCCTAACTTTCTTCCAAACACCGATTATATACCCCTACGTGTGTGTAAAATACATCCCTGCACTCGGAGAATTCAGTTCAAACTATCACACTCTTATCCATTTACGTCAGTACTTTTTAGTCGGTGAATATTTTAGATGGAATTACTCACACATTTTTAATGCGACCGTTAATATTTCTTGAGGTACTAACCGATCGATTACTCATGTGCTTGCTTATTAGGCGTAAATAGTATTTTCCTCGTCTTGTAACACTTAAGGATTAGCAGTGACTTCCAAACCAGTTAGTCTAAGGCACTAGGTGATGAAGCACCCTCGCTATATTTTTTTATTGCTGCCCTGGTGATTACAAAACCAGTGTTCATTTTTCTACACCATTTTATATATTTTCTTTATTTATAATTTGCTTCATACTTTGGCTTTTAGATAAGAGCATTTCAAGGTATCCTCTACTATCCCGAATTTCAAGACGTATGTAAGTGCATATAGTAGAGTATCAACATTCAAATGTTTAGCTTCCAGAATATGAACTATTTTTTAGACTTATTTTTATCCTCAGATTAGTGACTTCTTTTATCTTACTAACCCTTGGGACAACGACTCATAACTACTTATTACTAGTTTCGTTTAAGAAAACTTCTAATTTTCTTGGTTTTCTTAAATTTTTCCAATCTTTTAAATGTAATTTTTCACTTTCAAATCTTTTATTATAAAATATTAAATATTAAATATTTTTTTATTATATTTTTATTTATTTTTATATGTTTTGTGCTTATGCAAAATATGATGCAAAGTGATGCGTAAATAAGCACAAACCTCCCCCAAACTTGTTTACAACAGTGTCCCCACTGTTGCCGTCTGTAAATCTCAGAAACCTGTAAACTTGGGAGGAAAAATTTATTAACGGGGACATGAAATATGATCGTGAAAATCTCCCCCAAACTTATTCTTTATTTATGTACAATTATATATATATATATATATATTTTATTATTTTTATATTTTTTTATATGTATGTACAAGTTGACTCACCTCCATTCTAAAAGATGAGACAATATTACCAAGACATGGAGGTGAGGTGGAGGAAAATCAATCATTATAAAGCGCCTCCTGTAAAAACAGGAGCTCCTCCGAGGGGTCAGTGGAAAAATACGGTTTAAGTCTATGCCCATTCACTTTGAAAATTGAACCGTTTTTAACATTTTCAAGCTCAACTGCCCTGTGCGGGTATACATACCGCACAACAAATGTTCCTTTCCAACGAGATCGTAGCTTACCCGCATGAAGATGGAGACGTGAATTGTAAAGAAGGACTTGTTGACCTGTTGTAAAAGTTTTCTCAAAATATTTTTATCGTGAAATACCTTATTCCGATTTTTTACTATCACAACATTATCGTAAGCTTCATCGCGGAGTTCGCTTAGCTCGTTTAATTGCAGCTTCTGAAAATTGCAGGCTTAATTTAATTCAAAGTTCAGTTCTTTAATGGCCCACATTGCTTTATGCTCAATCTCGACCGGAAGGTGGAAAGCCTTACCAAACACTAGACGATAAGGAGACATACCTAGATCATTTTTATATGCAGTACGAAATGCACAAAGAGCATCCGTCAATTTGGTTGACCAATCTTTTCGGTTTTTAGAAACTGTTTTATCCAAAATTTGTTTGATTTGCCTGTTGGAAATCTCAGCTTGCCCGCTCGTTTGGGGATGATAGGGTGTCGAAAGTTTGTGGTTGATTGCATATTTCCGCATCAAAGTCTCGAAAGACCGATTACAGAAATGCGTCCTGTTATCGCTAATGATAGCGTTAGGGTGTCCAAATCGCGAAAAGATATTTTCTTTAAGGAACTTAATGATAACCTTGTTGTCATTAGTGCGACAAGAAATAGCTTCCACCTATTTCGAGACGTAATCAACCGTAAGAAATATGTACAGATTCCCAAAAGAGTTGGGAAAATGACACATAAAATCAATACCCCAAACGTCGAAAATTTCAACCACCAAGATCGGTTGAAGTGGCATCTCATTTCTCCAAGAAATCCTACCCATATATTGACACTGTGGACAGATTTTGCAATGATCAATGCATCTTTGAATAATGTTGTCCAGTAAAAACCGCATTGCAAAACCTTCTCCGCCGTCTTTCGTGGACCAAAGTGACCTCCACATGCCTGATCATAACAGAAAGATAGAACGCTCTTGAATTCATCATTGGGAACACATCTGCGAATGATCTGGTCAGGACAATACTTAAACAAATAGGGTCCATCCCAGTAAAAGTGTTTTACTTGGGATAGAAATTGATATTTGTCCTGTTTCGACCATTCGCGGGGAATAAGTCCTATTGCAAGATAATTCACAATATCCCCGAACTAAGGTTCGGCGCATACTTTCAAGAGTTGTTCGTTTAGAAAAGAGTCATTAATTGGCAGGGTCACAGGTGAAGAAGAGATGCGTGAAAGATGGTCGGCTACTATGTTTTCACATCCTTTTTTTTAATCTCGAATGACGAGATCAAATTCTTGTAATAGAAGGATCCAACGTATTAACCTACCTTTAGCATCTTTCTTCGATAAAAGATGTTTTAGGGCAGAGTGGTCAGTGTACACAACAATTGGTGAGCAAATCAAGTAAGGCCTGAATTTTTCTAATGCAAATACAACTGCCAAGAGTTCTTTCTCTGTAGTTGTATAATTAATATGAGCATCATTCATGGTCTTACTGCATAATAAATCACATGTGGCATCTTATCAATGTGCTGTCCTAAGACTGCACCAGCAGCAAAATTTGATGCATCACACATAAGCTCAAACGGGTAGTTCCAATCAGGAGATGATACAACAGGGGCTGTAGTGAGGGCATTCTTAAGTGAGTCAAAAGCAGCCTCACAGTCCGAGTCAAAGTGAAATGTGGTGTCCTTGGCCAAGAGAAGAGTTAAGGGTCTAGCAATTTTGCTAAAATCCTTAATGAATCTCCTGTAAAAGCCTGCATGGCAAAAAAAAAGGTATATAATGTTCAACAATCAAGGGACTAATCCCTTTGATGTCTGCCATTGTCCAACGAAAAGCCTGCCTATTAGATCTCAAGACCGTCAAAAGAGCTTTCTCTTGCACTAGGGCTAGAGAAGCTGATATGATCACAGGTGAAATGTAGCGGACCATGTCCGAGAATATCCCCATCATACACCGCTGAAATGTAGCGGGAGCATTGCATAACCTAAAGGGCATGCGTCTATAAGTAAAAGTACCTAAATGACAAGTAAATGCAGTTTTATCTTGATCCTTTTCGGCAATAGGGACCTGGTTATAGCCAGAGTATCCGTCCATGAAACAATAATATTCACGTCCAGCTAAGCGTTCTAACATCTGGTCAATGAAAGGTAGAGAAAAGTGGTCTTTCCTCGTTGCAGCATTGAGTTTTCTATAATCAATACATACACACCACCCGTTTGAGCGCGTGTCTGAATTAACTCATTAGCCTCATTTGTTATGACCGTGATGCCAGATTTCTTAGGGACTACATGAATTGGACTTACCCATTGGCTACCAGAGATTGGGTAAATGATACCACCGTCAAGGCATTTGACGATTTCTTTCTTTACCGCCTCTTTCATGACAGGATTCGACCGTCTTTGTGGTTCTCGGGTTGGCTTGGCTTCATCCATCAGATGTATATAATGTTCAATAATTAAGGGACTAATCCCTTTGATGTCATCCATTGTCCAACGAAAAGCCTGCTTATTAGATCTCAAGACCGTCAAAAGAGCTTTCTCTTGCTCTATGGCTAGAGAAGCTGATATGATCACAGGTAAAGACTTATTCTTACCTAAATATGCATATTTAAGATGAGAAGGTAGCAATTTGAGATTTAATGTCGGCGGAGAAAGAATAGAAGGTGGGGTAAGAGAATGACATTCAGATTCACGAAGAAGCTCGTAGCCTGCAAAGGATATAGACTCGGAAAGTGATGAGTCCAACGTTTCAGACTCAGGAGTGGACTCATCAAAAGTGTCCTCACTAAGATGTGCAAGATCAAACATTGATGTGCTAATGTTGTCAAGATTATCAAAGCAAAGTTCATCAACCTTGCAGCTTTCGGAAGCTATCTCGTGGACAGAACAGACATCAAGAATGTGAGCAGAGGGTTCAGATGGCTGACTTCCAATCTTATAAATGTTCAGCTCAATTGACATCTTCCCGAAGGATAGGGTCATAGAGCCGTTTTGAAAATTAATGATAGCATTGGAAGTGGCTAGGAAGGGTCGACCAAGAATCACCAGAATTTGGTTCCGTGGGTTTGCTACAGGCTCTGTATCAAGAACAATAAAATCCACAGGGAATATAAATTCCCTAACTTTTATCAACACATCCTCTAGTTCATCACTAGGTTTGGTGATTGATCTGTCTGCCATTTGGAGAGTGCAATGAGCTGGTTTCAACTCTCCAATCCCTAACTTCTCGTAAACAGAATATGGAAACAGGTTAACACTTGCGCCAAGGTCAAGTAAAGCACGGTTAATGTTTTTACCCCCAATAGAAATCGAGATTGTAGGACAGCCAAGGTCCTTACGTTTCTTTGGTAACTGTGGGGTAAAAGTAGTGGTAACATTATTCGTCATGAATACCTTTTTGGGCACTTGAGTCTTCCTCTTCCTTGTGCACAAGTCCTTTAAAATTTTTGCATAATACGGGACTTGTTGTATAGCATCTAGGAGAGGGATGTTGATATTAAACTGTTTAAACATTTCCATAATCTTCTCCATATGTGGACTTATTTTGTTTCCCATTAACCGATTCGGATAAGGAGCTTTAGCAATAATAGCTGGGTCCAACATTGGAGAAGGTGCTGTGTGTGGAACAGATCCCAGAATAGAAGTGGGGATCGTCTTTGGTGGACTAGAAGAAGTGTGCTGAGGGTTCGAGCCTTGAGGAAAACGAAGAATAGGCTCGCAAGAAGGTGGTGGGGTAGACGAACAAGGGTCAGAAGTGGAAGTAGAAGTGGAAGGAAAAGTGGAAGAAGATGAGGTGTTATTGATTAATTCATCATGATTATCAATCTCTTCATCGACTTGATTATTCACCACTCTTCCGGATCTCAACGTTGTAATGGTATTCACATTGTAGTGTTGTGAATGTCCAGGATTCGGTAGGGGTTGAGACAGAAGTTTCCCTTTCTCTCTAGCACTCATTTCGGCATTCAATCGTGCAATTTGTGCTTCTATCAATTTAATACTCTCACCTTGGGAGGTGGAGTTTTTCTTTATATCATCGATAGAAGTCCTTATATCAGATGACACTTGGATGGATTGTTTCATAAATATTTCCAAGGTTCGTTCGAGTGAAGAAGAGTTATCGGTACCGATCAATTGCAAAGAATTATTATATGGCGCAGAAGTGTTGACCGGATTTTGAAAATTTTGTGATTGATAGGGGTGCTGACTTAGTTATAGTGGTTGTTGTTGTTGTGGAGGGACCCTTTGAAAGTTGTTTTGGTTTGGAACCGTGTTTTGAATTTGGTGTTGGTTCCAAGCAAAGTTAGGGTGATTCCTCCAACCCTGATTATAAGTGGAAGAATACGGATCGATTCTAGGTCTTTGCTGAAAAGCAGCATTAGTATGCTCTTGACCTTGAAACGGAGAATTCAAAGGACATTCTTCCATCAGATGTGATGGATTAGAACAGCATCCACAGACAGTTTTAGGGAGTGTCATTTGATTTAGGGAGGCTAATAAAAATTTGTGTTCCATAGCTTCAAGCTTCTTTTGCATTGCTGCCATTTCAGCTTTGACTCCTATGGAAATATCCAGTTGATGGATACCACCCCTAGACGATGATTGACTTACACTCTCCCCTTGCAAAGTTTTTTCAGCGGAATCTTCTAAAAATTTCCAAGCTTCACCATCGTCTTTAGACATTGTAACAACTCCATTTTTAGTGTAAATAAATTTGATTTAAATTTGAAGTATGCTTGGAGTATTTAATGTTGCTGTTACCACTTTAAGTATTTTTTCACACAATAATTACAAGAAGGAGCTTGTAGCTCATTGGTAATACCTTGCACTGCTGAACCAATCCACCAGAGTTCAAATCCCATACCCCACATTATTTTTAATATTGATTTTTTTAAAACCTTTAGAATACCAAGAGTTTACACGTGCATATCTCACAAAAACCCCACTACACCCAAAGCTGTAACATTTCCAGGAGTTAGATGAACTGTCGGGGGGAGGGGATTCCAGCCACCTGACTCGGCCGGGAATCGGCCAAATCGGCCTTGACTCGGTTTGACTCCGTCCTCAGACCGAGTCACGGCCGAGTCGGCCGATTCCGGCGACAGCCCCAACATGAAAGTTGCGTCTTTTCATATTCCCTATGCACCTGCAAAATTTCAGCCCCAGAGCACTTCCAGAGCTCTTTTAAAACCCCAATTACTCCACTTTTAATACATTTTTTAATACATTTTATCACATTTTTCATTTTAACCTTTCATCTACCCTAACCCTAGCCAACCCTATAAATACACCCCCTACAATCTACCCTCTCACCCCAAAATCCTGAGCCCACTCTCTCAAAATTTTTCCAAGAGTCGTGTACTTTGAAAACAAGCTCGAGGCGAAGCTCCGACGAATTCCCGGCGGAACTTCCGGCGACCGTTTTAAGGAACTACCGGCGATGACGCAATACATCGGCGATCCCTCTAGTTCCCTCTCACTCTCTTGTTTAATCTAAAACCCGTAAGTCCCTTTCTATCTCTCTTTTCCATTCTCAAAATACGAAATTACAAAACCCGATGGAATCGGAACAAATCTGATTTCCGATTCGGTTTTCTATAAAATTCCACTTTTCACTAATACAATCATACATAAACTTTCTCATGTTGACTATTAAACACTAATCAAACAATTTGATCAAGTTTCGTCATATGAAATGTTAGCTTTTTCAATTTATCATATTTTTCACTTAAATACCACATTGTTTCAATCCTTCATTTAATCCCATCAAACTTGCTATACATTTAAAGTAGATCACGAGGTAACAACCTACCTCCTCACACACTCGTATGGAACACCCCCAAGAACCTAGAATACGAGAAAATAAACATTTTCATTTAAATACCATATATTTAATAAAACCATTTCTAAAGATTTAGTTTTGATACACTTTTTAAAGAAGTACCACTTATATGAAAATACGATAAGTTGTGGATATCGGTCGTTTATCTAATCCCGACTTTGTGGTGTCTAGGCTAGGCAAGAGAGAAAGGTAACTTTAAAAGGCCCGACTCACGGTGATTCGTGAGCGGATCCCTCCTTTCCTCACTTGTACTTACCTGGACACAATTGGCGGTCAAGAGGCGATTTGAGGCATCTCACAACTTGTCGTCTGGACCAGTTACGAATGGACTAGTTGACTTAGGAGAATCTAGAACATGCAATACGGAAAATATACACCTTTACAAATAAATACCATTTACTTCATAAAACCGTTTTCTAAGATATTTAGTATTTACAATCTTTGCAAAGTGCCGCTACAACCCATTTTGGGGAACCCATTCAGGATGGTGCGGTTTATCGCACATCCTCGGACTTAGTAGTGCAGGATTCAGACCTCCGCAAGGAGCATTCGGTCTCGAAAGATTTAAAATACGACATCTTAAGAAAATGAGATTTCTAGAATATAAAATATTTATTAAAATTATTTTTGTATAAATATATGTATATTTATCATTAAAATATCTATTTTGTTAAGATATAAATATTCCACCTTTTTCTAAAAATCACATGAATCAATTTTACATTAAAATACCATAAATTCCACATAAATCAATATTACAAATAAATACCTTTATTTATGAAACTAGGATATTTTCACTAGAAATATCCTAATATAAAATCCACCTTCATTATAACTCTAAAGACGAATAACGAATACTTGAGGTGTATTTTTAAAAGTATATAATAAGTATTTTTACATAAAACCCCCTCAAGTTTTATAAATTACCCTAAGGACCCTAGCAATTATAGGTTTAAGAAATAATCAAGATTTCGATTTACATTTCTAATTGTCTGACGTGGGTTTGAGTCTGATTAATCTGACTTGAATATGATTCAAGTCAATCTACAATCTACAATCTTCAACATGAATCCATGAATCCAATTATCAATCTATACGACTTAACCGAACCGAACCATGGATATACATTCCATTTACATGATTCTCCAGTTATTCCACTTACACGATTCTACGGTTACATCCGTTTACTGATATCATGGTTTCGGTCAGTCTTTCAATTATACACTCAATTCAATTTACAGTACAAAACAATACAAATAAGATACTATGCGGTTTAAGGGTAGATTAGTACGGAAGGTGTTAAATGTGGCACGAGGCGGTAAGATTAAGACACCTAACCTATATTCCGTTTCTGTTGTACCGTGGCTTAACGGTTCCTTGTACATTCCGTTTTCCCTGGTCTCTAGCACATAGAGACCCATCTCGTATACACTGGCACCCTTCTGTACTAAACTACAAACAACAACGGTAACACAACATTACAACAAGATAATACAACTTTAAAAGATACCTTCTTATTCTGTCTACTATACTTTCCTCTTATCTTTGGGACTTACCGAGCGACCTGTTCGCTGACGACATTCTATTTCTTTCTTCTTTGAATGTCGTCAGGTGGTTTGGACCCGACAGAGATCGAGCCATCTGCAGAAGACTTGGAGCAGTTTGCTGAAGAACCATAGCTCTAGTTTCATTGTACATTTTCCATTCAGTACTTTTCATTTCCTGTTATGCCATTGTTTAGGCATCGTTTTATTTCAATTGTATTTCCTTTTCATGCATTGTACAAAAGAATGTTAATAAATAAAAGTTGTTGTTTTTATTATATCTTGTCTCTTGTGTATTTACTTTTATATTGCTTAGATACGCTTAGCGTATGTACTTCTGAGTATATACGTAGCGGACCAGTCGCGTCCCCTTCGCCGTATACTGGGAAGTGGGGCGTGACAGGTTTTGTTGGTGGCCCATGCAGGTCAGAGCTGTATGAAACTCTATCATGCAGTTCTGTTCTGCGTGAACAACCTAAGCAATATAACATAAGAACCAGCAACTAAAACATTCTTTACAATTCATGTTCCTTGAATCTTACAATTTCATATTCCTTGAATCTTATCATTTCATGTACTTGAATCTTTCCTAACCCAATTTTTTTTCAAGGTTATAGATTCCCCGAACAACACCAGCACCAACATCAACAACACACCTCCACCTCCACTACCAATCGTTCCTGTTGTTCCTGCGCCACCCACCGAGCAAACAGTACTACTTGAAGCGATCTGCAGCCTTCTTGAGGGACAACAACAACTCGTGAACCGTCCCGAGCCTGACGCACCTGGGGTAAAGCAATTCAGGGCTTTACATCCCAAGAAGTTCTCCGGAAAGGGAAGCCCACTTGAAGCTGAGGAATGAGCATAAAGTATAGAGGATGATCTGGCGGCGGCATATGTGCCAGACATAGCTTGGGTCCGTGTGGCGAAACTGTAGCTTACGGACAATGCTCGCAACTGGTGGAAGGCGGAAGAAAGCCGTCTTGTACAGCCTATTGAATGGAAGATTTTTCGCGAGAAGTTCGACGCGAACTACTTCCCTGTGACTGCCAGGTTTGCCATGGAGCAGCAGTTCATTCATCTGCAACAAGGTTCGATGTGGGACAAGTCGGTGGATGAATATAATGCTGAAATCACCATGCTAAGTCGGTAAGATATGCCACAGTATTTCAAATTTCTAAAATATCACATACTACACAGCTAACACAATCCTTTAAACAGATTCGCGACACACTTTATACCGACGGACGAGATCAGAGCCCGTCGCTTTCAACAAGGTTTGGACACGAAAATTCAGGATGCACTAGCCACAGGGAAATTTCCGACTCATGAGGAAGCTCTGGAAGCTGCCCACAGTTATGAGGCAGTGATAAAAGCAAGGGACAGACCTCAGTCTGCAGGAGTTAAGCGCCCTGCCAACCATATGGCAGGAGGAGCCTCGTCTAGGCCACTTTTTGTGCCAAGGCGACCCGGAGTACCGAACCATCGTCCCAGACCAGCCTTTTGTACCTACTGCAAGAGAGCCGGACATATGATGAAAGAATGCAGGCGAGCCAACCGTCTTTGCTTAGTCTGCGGGTCAGCTACTCATGATATTGGTTCTTGCCCCCAAAGGCAAAACCCAGTTGCTGCACCTAGGACAGCAAACAATTACCCACAGCGCCCAGCCATCCAAGCCCCTGCTCCAAGACCTGCACTATCTGCACCACCCAGAGGACCACAAGCTACACCACTTCCTCGTCAGTTCCATCAAGATCAAAGGAACGTTCTGAGGAATGCTCCTCAAGCCAGGAGGATTGTACCAAGGCACCAGGCTTTCACTATGTCAGTGGAAGAAGCTGAGGCCACTGGTCAAGTCATCACTGGTAAACTTTTCTTCTCAAACTTTTCTTTTAGCCTTGTTTATCTACAAACTTTCCCTATACCTAAAACATATCCCACATACCTTAGGTACAATCTTAGTAGCCTCACTACCTGCACTAGCACTGTTTGATACTGGAGCATCGCATTGCTTTATGTCGCAACGGTTCGTCCGAACCCATGCGATTCCAGTCTCACCGCTTGTATCCAGCTGGAATGTCAGTTCAGGAAATGGCGTTATAAAGGCAACCATGGGATACAGCTTGTGTCCAGTCGTCGTCTGCAGCAGAGAGTTTTATGCTGACTTCAAAGTACTGGACATACCAAACTTCGATGTGGTTCTAGGAATGGATTGGCTTGGAACTTTTTATGCTACCATCGACTGTCGTCAAAGGAGGGTAGTATTTGAGATTCCAGACCATCCGGTCCTCTATTTCAAAAGAGGAGACCGTACCCTGGAGCCAAGTACCTACAAAGCAAAGCCAAGGGAAGCAGTAGTTGCAGCAGCTCAAGCGGAAGAAGAATCAAGACCAGGGGTAGTTCGAGAGTTCGACGATGTATTTCCTGACGATATATCAGTTTTGCCTCCCGATCGAGCACTTGAATTAAGTATTGATTTAGTACCAGGAGCACTACCGGTGATCAAAGCACCTTATAGATTAAGTCCGGAAGGTTTGAAGGAAGTTCAAACACAGTTGGACGAATTATTGGCGAAAGGATGGATTCGTCCCAGCACTTCAAGTTGGGGAGCACCTGTACTACTTGTGAAGAAGAAGGAAGGTTCATATAGAATGTGCATCGATTATAGAGCCTTGAACGAAGTCACTATAAAGAACAAGTATCCACTCCCGCGCATCGATGATTTATTCGATCAGCTGAGTGGATCTTGTGTTTTCTCTAAATTGGATCTTCGTTCAGGTTATCATCAGGTGAAGGTCAAGGAAACTGACATTCACAAAACAACTTTCAGAACTCGCTATGGACATTACGAATTTCTAGTGATGCCATTTGGAGTGACCAATGCACCTGCAATATTTATGAACCTAATGAATCAAGTTTTCTGGGAGTACTTAGACAGGTTTGTTGTCATCTTCATCGACGACATCCTGGTGTATTCTAAGAGTCGGAAAGAGCATGCATGGAACTTACGAATTATCCTGGAAACTCTTCGACAGCATAAGCTCTATGCCAAGTACAGCAAGTGCGAGTTTTGGCTAAAGCAAGTTGGTTTTCTTGGACATATCGTATCAGGAGAAGGAATCTCTGTGGATCCAGCGAAAGTTGCAGCAGTTAGCGAATGGCCTACACCAAAGACAGTGAAGGACATTCGAAGTTTCTTGGGTTTAGCTGGATATTACAGAAGGTTCATTGAAGGATTTTCGAAGATAGCAACACCCTTGACCAAGCTCACACGTAAAGATGAGGAATTTGTGTGGTCAGAAGCATGCGAACAAGCTTTCGTAGAACTCAAGTCAAGGTTGACATCAGCACCTATTCTCGTAATACCGGATCAATGTGGAGGATTCGAAGTGCATTGTGATGCATCCGGTAAGGGATTAGGATGTGTTCTACATCAGCACGGTAAGGTTGTGGCTTATGCTTCAAGACAACTGAAGACTCATGAGCGCAATTATCCGACGCATGATCTGGAGTTGGCAGCCGTCATCTTTGCTCTCAAGATTTGGCGCTATTATCTACTTGGTGAACGAGTGAACATCTACACAGATCATAAAAGTCTGAAGTACGTGTTTACTCAGAAGGAGTTGAATATGCGGCAGAGAAGATGGTTAGAACTCATGGCGGACTTTGACATCAACTTGCAATATCACCCAGGGAAGGTGAACGTAGTACCTGATGCTCTTAGTCGCAAACCATTAGCAATGAATCTCACCGCTCAGTGGAATCTTCAACAAGACTTGAATCAGATGGAGATTGAAGTAGTCATGCCAGGTAACGCTTCAAGTTTGATGAATTTACAAGTTCAATCAACCATTGTCAATCAGATCAAGGAAGCTCAAGCAAGTGATGCTAAGTTGCAAAGGATCATAGAACAAGTGGAGAATGGACTCAGAACAGATTTCATCATCCATGAAGACGAATCTTTGAGATACGACAGCAGATTGTGTGTACCAAAAGGTCCTGTACGGGAAGAGTTAATGAAGGAAGCTCACAACTCTCCCTACTCAGTATATCCTGGAGGTACCAAAATGTACAAAGATCCACGTCAGAATTATTGGTGGCATGGAATGAAGCTTGAAGTAGCCAGAAGCGTCGCAAAATGTTTGGTGTGTCAGCAAGTAAAGACTGAACATCACAGGACAGCTGGACTACTTCAACCGTTACCAATCCCAGAATGGAAGTGGCAACACATCACGATGGATTTTGTGACTGCTCTCCCTCGCAACACAAAGGGTAACGATGCTATATGGGTCATTGTGGATCAACTCACGAAGTCGGCTCATTTCATCCCATTCCGGGTTGGCCAATCAACTGAGGTACTAGAAAAGAAGTACATGGAGGTAATAATCTATTTAAGATTTAAACTCTTCATAATGGGTATCTCTGATACCCATGAACTTATACAGGAAATTGTGAGACTTCATGGAGTACCGGTCTGCATTGTCTCCGATCGTGACACCAGGTTCCGATCGCAATTTTGGCAGAGTCTGCAAGCAAGCTTGGGAACAAGTCTGAACTTCAGCACGACTTATTATCCACAAACAGATGGTCAGTCGGAACGAACTATTCAGATCTTGGAGGATATGCTCAGAACGTGTATGCTAGACTTCAAAGGATCGTGGGAAGATCACCTGTATCTTGTGGAGTTCGCGTACAATAACAACTACCAAGCAAGCATAGGAATGACACCTTTTGCAGTATTGTATGGAAGGAAGTGTCGATCACCATTAAGTTGGGACGACATCGGAGATAGGGAATTTCTTGGACCAGAGATGATAGTAGCGACCGTTGATGTGGTTCGTACTATCAGGGAAAGAATGCGCATAGCCCAAGATCGACAAAAACACTGGGCTGATGCGAAGAGACGACACTTGGAGTTCCATCCAAGAGATCACGTATTCTTGAAGATATCTCCGAACCGCGGAGTGATCCGATTTGGAAGACGGGGTAAATTAAGTCCGAGATACATTGGACCGTTCGACATACTCGAACGAGTCGGTGAAGTGGCATACCGCTTAGCGCTTCCACCCTCATTGGAAGGAGTGCTTAATATGTTCCACATATCCCAACTCAGAAAGTATGTGAGTGACCCCAACCATGTTCTTGATCATTCCGAGCTCACTATACAGCCCGACTTGTCTTGTGAGCAACAGCCTGTGGAGATCCTGGACAGGAAAGTGAAGACACTTCGGAATAAGGAAGTTAACTTGGTCCGAGTAATGTGGAGGAAAGACACTCCAGGAGAATCCACTTAGGAAAGGGAAGATGAAATGCGTGCAAGATATACTCACCTTTTTGTAAACTAGTCCTCAAATAAAAGTTGTAAATTTCAAGAACGAAATTTTTATAAGGAGGGTAGACTGTAACAACTCCATTTTTAGTGTAAATAAATTTGATTTAAATTTGAAGTATACTTGGAGTATTTAATGTTGCTGTTACCACTTTAAGTATTTGTTTTACACAATAATTACAAGAAGGAGCTTGTAGCTCATTAGTAATACCTTGCACTACTGAACCAAGCCACCAGAGTTCAAATCCCATACCCCACATTATTTTTAATATTGATTTTTTTAAAAACCTTTAGAATACCAAGAGTTTACACGTGCATATCTCACAAAAACCCCACTACACCCAAAGATGTAATATTTCCAGGAGTTAGATGAACCGTCGGGGGGGATCCCGGCCGCCTAACTCGGCCGGGAATCGGCCAAATCGGCCTTGACTCGGTCCTCAGACCGAGTCAAGGCCGAGTCGGCCGATTCCGACGACAGCCCCAACATGAAAGTTGTGTCTTTTCATATTCCCTATGCACCTGCAAAATTTTAGCCTCAGACCACTTCCAGAGCTCTTTTAAAACCCCAGTTACTCCACTTTTAATACATTTTTTTATACATTTTATCACATTTTTCATTTTAACCTTTCATCTACCCTAACCCTAGCCTACCCTATAAATACACCCCCTACCCTCTACTTTCTCACTCCAAAATCCTAAGCCCACTCTCTCAAAATTTTTCAAAGAGTCGTGTACTTTGAAAACAAGCTCGAGGCGAAACTCCGACGAATTCCCGGCGGAACTTCCGGCTACTGTTTTAAGGAACTACCGACGACGACGCAATACATCGGCGATCCCTCTAGTTCTCTCTCACTCCGTTGTTTAATCTATAACCCGTAAGTCCCTTTCTATCTTTCTTTTCCATTCTCAAAATACGAAATTACAAAACCCGACGGAATCGGAACAAATCTGATTTCCGATTCGGTTTTCTATAAAATTCCACTTCTCACTAATAAAATCATACCTAAACTTCCTCATGTTGACTATTAAACACTAATCAAACAATTTGATCAAGTTTCGTCACATGAAATGATAGCCTTTTCAATTTATCGTATTTTTCACTTAAATACCACATTGTTTCAATCCTTCATTTAACCCCATCAAACTTGTTATACATTTAAAGTAGATCACGAGGTAATGACCTACCTCCTCACACATTCGTATGGAACACCCCCGAGAACCTAGAATACGAGAAAATAAACATTTTCATTTAAATACCATATATTTAATAAAAACATTTCTAAAGATTTAGTTTTGATACACTTTTTAAAGAAGTACCACTTATTATGAAAATACGATAAGTTGTGGACATCGGTCGTTTATCTAAACCTGACTTTGTAGTGTCTAGGCTAGGCAAGTGAGAAAGATAACTTTAAAAGGCCCGACTCACAGTGATTCGGGAGCGGATCCCTCCTTTCCTCACTTGTACTTACCTGGACACAATTGGCGGTGAAGAGGCGATTTGAGGCATCTCACAACTTGTCGTCTGGACCAGTTACGAATGGACTAGTTGACTTAGGAGAATCTAGAACATACAATACGGAAAATATACACCTTTACAAATAAATACCATTTACTTCATAAAACCGTTTTCTAAAGGATTTAGTATTTACAATCTTTGCAAAGCGCCGCTACAACCCACTTTGGGGAACCCATTCGGGATGGTGCGGTTTTTCGCACATCCTCGGGCTTAGTAGTGCGGGATTCAGACCTCCGCAAGGAGCATTCAGTCTCGAAAGATTTAAAATACGTCATCTTAAGAAAATGAGATTTCTAGAATATAAAATATTTATTAAAATTATTTTTGTATAAATATATGTATGTTTATCATTAAAATATCTATTTTGTTAAGATATAAATATTCCACCTTTTTCTAAAAATCACATGAATCAATTTTACATTAAAATACCATAAATTCCATATAAATCAATATTACAAATAAATACCTTTATTTATGAAACTAGGATATTTTCACTAGAAATATCCCAATATAAAATCCACCTTCATTATAACTCTAAAGACGAATAACGAATACTTGAGGTGTATTTTTAAAAGTATATAAAAAGTATTTTTACATAAAACCCCCTCAAGTTTTATAAATTACCCCAAGGACCCTAGCAATTATATGTTTAAGAAATAATCAAGACTTCGATTTACATTTCTAATTGTCTGACGTGGGTTTGAGTCTGATTAATCTGACTTGAATATGATTCAAGTCAATCTACAATCTACAATCTTCAACATGAATCCATGAATCCAATTATCAATCTATACGACTTGACCGAACCGAACCATGGATATACATTCCATTTACATGGTTCTCCAGTTATTCCACTTACACGATTCTACGGTTACATCCGTTTACTGATATCATGGTTTCGGTCAGTCTTTCAATTATACACTCAATTCAATTTACAGTACAAAACAATATAAATAAGACACTATACGGTTTAAGGGTAGATTGGTACGGAAGGTGTTAAATGTGGCACGAGGCGGTAAGATTAAGACACCTAACCTATATTCCGTTTCTGTTGTACCGTGGCTTAACGGTTTCTTGTACATTCCGTTTTCCCTGGTCTCTAGCACATAGAGACCCCTCTCGTATACACTGGCACCCTTCTGTACCAAACTACAAACAACAGCGGTAACACAACATTAAAACAAGATAATACAGCTTTAAAAGATACCTTCTTATTCTGTCTACTATACTTTCCTCTTATCTTTGGGACTTACCGAGCGACCTGTTCGCTGATGACATTCTATTTCTTTCTTCTTTGAATGTCGTCAGGTGGTTTGGACCCGGCAGAGATCGAGCCATTTGCAGAAGACTTGGAGCAGTTTGCTGAAGAACCAGAGCTCTAGTTTGATTGTACATTTTCCATTCACTACTTTTCATTTCCTGTTATGCCATTGTTTAGGCATTGTTTTATTTCAGTTGTATTTCCTTTTCATGCATTGTACAAAAGAATGTTAATAAATAAAAGTTGCTGTTTTTATTATATCTTGTCTCTTGTGTATTTACTTTTATATTGCTTAGATACGCTTAGTGTATGTACTTCTGAGTATATACGTAGCGGACCAGTCGCGCCCCCTTCGCCGTATACTGGGAAGCGGGGCGTGACAGACATGAAGTTGCCTTGACACATGGATTCAAGCACCTGTTTTGTTGTAGGATTAATGCCCTCATATATGATTCTGCACAGATCCCATCGATGGATTCCTTGATGAGGAAATTGAACTAACAGATCCTTGAAGCGTTCAAAACATTTCGAAAATGGCTCATTTGGAAGCTGGGTAAACTGATTTATTTCGCTACCGACTCGGGAGGTCTTATGATTGGGATAGAATTTCTTAAGGAGAGCTATGATGAATTCAACCCAGTTTGAAATAGAATGTGCAACCGTGTTATAAAGCCACTTCTCGGCTAAATCGCATAAAATGAACGAGAGAAGACGTAGATGCATAGCATCCACAGAAAGCTGTGAAGTACCCATCATAGCGCATACGTTTTCAAATTTGGTAATAAAAACGTATGCATCTTCAGACTCGAGACCGTGATATTTGGGTAAAAGATTGATGTATTGAGGTTTGATTTCGAAATTGTCCCCATTGGCTGGTGGAATGGAAAGACTGGTAGAAAGAGGACCACGTATCGGGTAGCATCTCTCTTGGAGAGAGATGCAGGGTGGATTTTGCGCACCTGCGGGTGGTGGCAAAGTGGTGTTATGAAAGTTCAATGGAGATCCGTCCATCGTGGTGGATATGGTGTGTGGTGAGGAAAAAGAAGATGTATAAATACCAACTTCGGAGTCGATAGGAAGAACGCGGACAAGACGTGCACTAGAATCCTGTGTCCAGCTGAGTATGCACTAAATGGTTTAGCACAAGTGGCATCGTTAATTAATTAGAGAAAATGATTTTTTTTTGGTTTGTTTTGAAAAAGGAAGGATTTTAAAAAATCAAATCAAATCACAAAAAATGCACAAGCAACCCTAGATCTAATGGTCACCTAGGTCAAGTCACTAGACCGCTCCTAGACTTCTAGAAGACAAATCACAGGATAAATCCTCTACGGCCTCTTTATCCCTTTTGTGGCCAGGTAAGTGGGAGGTTCTCCGCTATGTAAGTAGCGGGCCTAATTAAGTAACCACTTGCCTTAGACACACTTGCCTTAGACACCACAAAAGAAATGCGGATAAGCAATAGATTACCCACGACTTTTTTCTGTCCTAATTGAGCGCGACGGTCCTTAGAGTCTTTTCTAGATATTTTTTAGTTAATGAAGGTGATGCGGATGCTAGTTTTGTGATTTTTGGGGCTTAGGAAGGGTAATGAAATCCCTACCTAATCTGAATTTGGTCTTTGCCCCTTAATTTCCGTATTAAAATATGCAAAACAACCAATATCAAAACACGCAACAAATTTCTTTTAGCGGCGCTGCGAATTTTTGCAAAGAATGTTGCAGAAAATGGTTATTGGACAAGAGCAGAGAGGAGATAAGAAAGTAAGAAGTATACCTGAGAAAACTGGAGCTCTGAATCGACTATCTCGCCGCGGTTCCGCCGCAATTTCAAGGCGATGGCCGCGGATTAGCAGTCAGATTGCAATATCTCTGAACGAAATTTGGTACAGCTGCTCCTATTGCTTCACTGGACTTCCTGAGATGATCTGAATCTTTTTCCCTTGCTCCAATGATTCCAGATTCTCTTGCAAAATTCACAACTATTCGTTAAGCACTTGATGCGATTTTGATTTAAAAATTCTGATGGAATAATAAAATTTCAATTCAAATAACAAAAACAAATAAAATAGCACGCATGCCCGGCAACGACGCCATTTGATTGATCTTTTTAAATTGTGAAGTTGTATGCAATGAAAGGTTTGTCACAATCAAAGAATTTATACCGCAATCAATAACGGTGTCGAAGTAGTTTCGTTAATGAGAACGGATCGTCCACTGAGATGCGAGTACTTATTCGTTCATGCTTTAGATGAGTCGAAATGAAATATAAAAGAAAATTCAAGAAGATGATTCAAGATTTATGAGATTTAATTTCAAGAAACATTAAGAAAAATATCAAGAATCAAGAAGTCAAGAAAGTATCAAATATCAATTTGAGTTATCAAGAATATGTAGAATAGCTTGTAGGAATCGATCAAATTAGTAGCAATGATGAATACTAATAATTACGAATCTTATCTATTGATGAATTGTAGCTAGATCGATGACGATGAATGAAGATTAGGGATCTATTGAAGAAACTAGGGTTTCTCCTTTGCTATCCCTTGTCTTTTCATTGATCATCATTCAAATCTAGCCTCTAGCAAAGAGAATCATCAATCATTTGATTCTTAATTTGCAACGAAATAATAAAGAACATAATCTCGCTCCAAATTAGGTCATCGATGATTCTTTTTCCTAAAGTTCATAATCCTCATAAGACCTAAGATTAGTTTAGGATTTCATCATCATTAGATCTACCGATTCTCTCGATTCCTTTATAAACGGAGATTTCACTCACGCATCATGAAAATTAAAGAATCAAGAATGAGAAATTTCATAATGCAAGAATGTAAAGAAAACGAGAATTATATTTATCACCTTTATTAAATCTCCTTCAAATTACACCTCTCAATTTGATTTTACAAGACTAGCTCTTGATCGCTCCTTTGAAAGAGAATTTGTCGTCGCTCTTTGCTTGGCTCGATCGTCATGATTCGTAGATCGGATGCGGATCTCTTGCTCTTGATGACGATCGGCGTTGCGATAAAGGATCTTCGATTGTCGCTTGATTTTGCTCTCAATGGATCTTGATTTTGATTGGATTTGGATTTGGATCACAAGTTGTGTTACTCAACTTGTGTGTAAAAATGTGAAAATTATTGAACAACCTTTGAAATGTAACCCTTGGTCTCCTTTTATAGTTCTCCCAATCTTCCACTAGAATCTAGGTTTATCTTCCACTAGAAGCTAGGTTGTTATGGAGCTTGCATGAGAAGCTTGGCTGTTGTAGAGAAGTTTCTGGAGAAAGATAGGAAGCTTCTGGAGAAAGCTAGGAAGTTCGAAGCGTCTTGTAGAAGCTTGGCAGTAACGAGGAAGTCTCTGGAGATGTTCGGACCGCCGACGAGCCAACTTGGCCGCGGATCCGCGGCTGATCGGGCTGGATCGGCCCCGGTTCCGCGGTCGTATGATGAGATCACTGTGTCATTTTCATGGGGTCTTCTGGTGTTGGTATTTGGGTCTTCATGTGACATCTGTAATCTTATTATATTTCTGAATCTATGGCAGATTTTATTTCTTTGACTTGCTGCATTTTATCGGCAATTTTTGCGATTCCGGTTCTTTGACCTGAAGAATTTTCTGCATAAAATCTTGATGAAAAGTGTTGAGATATACAATATCATACGTAAAGTAATAAACACACAATTTCCTTTAAAGAATGTTGAATATATATATAGCACGGGGTATTTGGTATTTTGCAGATGAATTTGTAATTCGTGTTATATTTACAGTAAACACCCTTAGATGATTAGAATAATGAGGAAATTGTTATGTTACAGAATGCAATATTTTCGACTGAACAATCGCGCCCCTAGAGACAGCCATACATGATAGGCTTGACTCCTCGCCGTCCAGCCGGATTCTTGCAGTGGGCTCGATACATCTTGTCGGCAAGGAAATCACTACTGCTGAAGCTTGGGTTGTACCCCACAGTTTATGCTTCTCTCTTCCAGTATTCCACGCCCCCTGTATGGTGGGTCAAAGATTTCTTGGAACAATGTAATACTCCGACTCACACTTTCCTTCTATCGGATTGGAAAGTTTCAATCTCTTTGGAGGAGTTCGCGGAGATCTCCGGGTTACCCGTCAGGGGAGAACATTATGAGGAGCTACTTCTTCCTGATGAGTACATATTTGCCACCAAATCAGTGGTGATGGGCTTACCCCAGAGAATGCCATTCAACATCAATTCCCAAGTCTGATTAAGGTGTTGAAAATTTACTAAAGTCTATTTCTCGAATCCGGAGGGCATGAGGCCAGCTTTACGGATTTCATCGCCCGCTTTCTCCGTCCGGAAGTCTTATCAAAACAAGATGCGAAATTCGCCAAGCTTGACGACCCATTTGGTTTTTGCTTGGACAACCAACTAACAGCGGAGGCAGATCAAAGGAATTTCTTCCTCCCGGATACTCCAGTCGTCCCCTTCGCAGAGCTCGCAGCTTCAGACATTGACGAAAAGGCGTTCTTTTTGGGGTTTCTGGGCCTATAGTTAAGCTGGTTTGTGCTCCCAATGCACCCTCGCCATATGAGGCCATCCGTCTTCTACCCGGCTCACCAAATGGTTATTGGGATGCGAGTGGCCGTCGGGGTCGCTGGGCTGGCTCACTTGTATCATGGCCTCAGCTCAGCGGCAGACACCACTCAGCCGGGGGTGCAACCCGTAAATTTCCCGCTGCACTATTTCACTTCATGGATCGAGCTGCATGTGCTCGGCGCTTTTGGAGTCTACAAGAGGCCCCGTTTCTACGACGGTTATAACTTTCCTTGGGTTATGCGGCTAGTTGACGCTTCTGCTTTGGAATCGACTCAGCGAGAGGCTCGGGGTCTGGTTCTTCGCCCGCGTATGGTCGGGGATGGCATGAACTTCGTCAATAAGGTCTTAACCATCGGTAAGGAGTCCACAAAAATGGTGCAGCCGTTGCGCGACACCTTCAAAGATGGGGCTTCTACCTTGAAAGCTCGGGATATTCTTCATTTATATTCAATCAGGCCAGGATTTTTAGTGTTTAGGTAGAATGATTCGGCGATGTTCATGAGATACAACCCTCACCATTTCGCTGAACAGTATAGCTACAATCAAGGTGTCCCTCTAGAAGCCTATTTAGCTGAACCTGTTGCTACGGAGGAGGGTATCCGCAATGCGCTGTACCATTTCATGCGGCTGAACACCGGGTCCAACTTCTTTATCAGCGAGCCGAGCTGCGTTCCAATAATCTCTAACGCATACGTGGCGTGGTACTCGCATGCAACGAGTGCTATCATTAGGGAAGAAAGATGGTTACTGCTTGATCGCAAGGGTGCAGCCCCTGCTGGTAATCCCGCCGTCCCCTTGAAGGAACAGACCATTGTTCGTCCTTCCGTAAGGGAAGCTGGTATGGTTGCGGTCCCGCGCGCCTTCCCCGATAAGCCTCTATCTTGCGTGCCTGTAGAAGCGGTGGATGTAGCGTCTCCTGAGTCTGACGTGGGTACGGAGGTTGGGACTTGTCGCCCAAAGTTGCCCACCAAGCGCAAGCTCCTGTCCTCAGCTGCCGGCGCTCGCTCACAGAAAAAGAAGAAGTCACTCTTTTCTGCTGACATTTTATTTGGCCACGATCCACATGCCCCTTATAGAGAGGGTTTGTACGAGTATGAGACCAACGGGGGTCTATTTATCGAGCCTGCAGACGATACTGATCTTCAAGCTTCCCTTGTGGCTTCTAAGCGATTGGCTCGCGATGAAGCGACACTGATCACTATAGCGAAGTCAGGTATATTTCACGGTTATTATTTTTTATTATGCTTTTACTGATGCTTCTTCTTCAACAGGTATCTCTGCCGAGGAGGCTCTCGCGGCTTCCCTCATAAAATTTGAGGAGGAAGAGAGGCTCCACGCTTTTTTTGGGCCTTGGTATACTTCGGCTCATTGTGCCTTCATTCCCTTTTTATTTATTCATGGTTTAACCCTCTCCTTTTATTTTGTTGTAGGGACTTTCTTGACTCGGGTTATTCCAAGTACGGTACCAATCGCGAGTGGTGATGCAGCGACATCGTTAGAGCCGGCTACCGCAACCACGCCTATCCGTAAGTCACCACAAAGGGTCTCGCTAAAGCAGCCGATGATGGACGTCGTAAGGGCGCCGGAGGCAGAGCTTGGTTTAGATGATGGTATACCCTTGTCGGAGATCCTGAGGAGGTCAGCTCTCATGGCCCAGGTCGAAAGGAAGCGCAGGAGACGTGCAGCGAAAGAACGTGATGCCTCCTTGGCTGTAGGTGTAGGCTCAAGCACTACTCCCCTGTCGCTATTCCTCCAGAGGATGCTCCAGCTGCCCTGTCTACCGCCCATAGACAGGTTGCGCGTGCGGCTCAGGAAGAAACCGAAAAGCTTCCCGAAGGTAACGTAACACTGAGTCTTTTTTATTAGAACTTGATCTTCAAATTCTTATATAGCATATTCTGAAGGGCCAAGTCCTGGCGATGAGATGGCAGGTGAGATGACGGCGACCACAGAGCCCGAAGCGGCTACTCTCTCTCGGAAGCCTGGGACTGCCCAAACTGCCGCTCTTTCTCCTTGCGGCTCCCTGATATCGGCGGGCATCGTGAGCATAATGACGGCTCTTGTCGAATCAGGGGATGAATCCACGGGCGCCGAAACTATTCCACTAAAGGAGAGCGAAGAAGCCGCTACGCCCGGTGATGCTTCCGTCGTGGCTTTAGTTGGTGACCCGTCAAGTAAATCCTGAGTCACCGTTCTTTTTATTTCACAATCTCACTCAGCTTATTCTGATGATGTTTTGTAGGTGCAGCGAATGCTGAGATCGTTCCATCTGAAGCACCTCCGGTCGCCGCCATGACGGTTGTTGTTCCTTCGCCTTCTCCTATGTCCTCCGAAATGCTGGAAGGTATAGGTTTGCGATTTATCGATCTCATTGTGGGTATCATCCCCCTGACAATATATTGTCACAACTTTGCAGGAGTCCTTTTTGATCATCTGGATCAGGTGCTGAACCCGCATTTCTCCATCCAGTCGGAAGTCACTCCGCCCACTGGTGTTGGTTAGTATATCCTTTAGCTATTGTTTCTTTCTTTCTTTCTTTTACAAATAGCCGTGCTGTTACTAAGCCTTCCTTGTATTGATTGCAGTGCCACGGATCGGAGGAGGAGACGAGAGAATAGCTAAGCCTCCGGTACTCCCAACTTTGCCACCTGTCGCAACTGGTATGGTAGACTCCATCGCTCATGTATTTTCTTTACCTCCCGAGTCGACATCTGACCATAATTTGTTTTGCAGCAATCGCACCGACCCCATCTCCCTTCGAGTCTCGAATCCCAATGCCAGCAGGGCCTTTTGCTAAATGCCCATCTTCCAGGGGTGTTGCGACGAGCTTGCGAATGTTGAGCGAGTTCGTCGAGGATCTTGATGCCGAAGCCCTCGCATCTACTGCAGACTTTGCTGCTGAGGTTAATCCTATACTGGCGACGCTCGTAAACTTTCATGATAAAGGTGTCGTCGAGTCTTGGGTTAATTACTGCAGGAAGATCAAGGCCTGCCTGCATGAGATTGAGCTCAAGCGTCCTGTTCAGGAGGTATCGGCTTTGAACTCCCAGCGAGCTGCATGGGTTGAGCAGAGTGCTCCTTTCCTTCGCCATTGTAAACAAGAGGCGACCCTAAAGCGAAAGGAACGCAAGGAGACTTCCACCGAGTCTGTCCAATTGCGTTCCTAGGTCGAAGCGAATGCTGCACAGCTGAAGGTTATTTTTGAAAATCTTCAACGATGTATTTCTGACGGGCTGGTGTTGAGGAAAAATCTTGATTTCACTGAGCAGGTTACACAGAGTAAGGAAGCCGCTCAGCAGGAAATCGATGAGAAGCTTTCATCCTGTTTGCAGCAGCGGTCTCAAATTGAAGCGGAGTTGGCCGCAGCGGCTGATCGTGAAAAGGAATTGAAAGGAGTGCGAGAGCAGCTTGCCGACTTGCTAAAAACGCCTCCTTCTCAATAGCCATCTTTGTATCGACCGAAAATTTGTAATTTATGAATAACATGC
Organism: Agapanthus africanus; assembly: GCA_030015575.1. Taxonomy (NCBI): domain Eukaryota; kingdom Viridiplantae; phylum Streptophyta; class Magnoliopsida; order Asparagales; family Amaryllidaceae; genus Agapanthus; species Agapanthus africanus. Next base: position 103,868,639 of record JASDDO010000031.1, on the reverse strand, counting down.
CTTTATTCATTTTTTTATTCTTTTATATGATGTATCTTATATTCAATTGAATTTATGAATAAAAGACACATGTTTTTAATTTTGTACGATCGCTTTCTTTTCTTTGTTGTGTCATTGGCATGTTACTTCAGCAAATGTGGCCTGAGGATAGTAGATAGCAGTCCATCTTAATCTCTTTGCAGGGTAGCGATGGCTTAAGAAACAGATTCAGGTCTGCCGCATAAGACTTTTCAACTTTATGAGCCGTGAGGGTCTCATAAAGACTTTTCTCCCTACGAGTCAAGAGGATCCCGTAGGTGTATTTTCTCCTTAGGAGTCGTGAGAATTCCTAAGTGCATTTTCTCTTGAGAGTCATAAGGATCTCACAAGAGAATTTTTCTCCTTTACAAGTCAAGAGGACTCGTAAGTGGTTGGTGAGTTGACTTGTTTTCGAGACGGGGTCATTGGATGACGTATTTCCGCGACGGGGTCATTTGCTGACGTGTTTCCGAGAAGAAGTCATTGGATGACGTATTTCCGTGATGGGGTCATTTGCTGACGTCTTTTCGCGATGGGGTCATTGGATGACGTGTTTCGGAGACGGGGTCATTAGATGACGTATTTCCGCGACGGGGTCATTTGCTGACGTGTTTCCAAGACGGGGTCATTGGATGACGTATTTCCGCGATGGGGTCATTGGATGACGTGTTTCCGAGATAGGGTCATTGGATGACGTATTTCCGCAACGGGGTCATTTGCTGACGTGTTTCCGAGACGGGGTCATTGGATGACGTATTTCCGCGACGGCGTCATTTGCTGACGTGTTTTCACGACGGGGTCATTGGATGACGTGTTTCCGAGACGGGGTCATTGGATGACGTATTTCTATGACGAGTTCATTTGCTGACGTGTTTCCGAGATGGGGTCATTGGATGACGTATTTCCGCGACGGGGTCATTGGATGACGTGTTTCCGAGACGGGGTCATTGGATGACGTATTTCCACGACGGGGTCATTTGCTGACGTGTTTCCGAGACGGGGTCATTGGATGACGTATTTCCGTGACGGGATCATTTGCTGATGTATTTCCGCGACGGGGTCATTGGATGACGTATTTCCGCGATGGGGTCATTGGATGACGTATTTCCGCGACGGAGTCATTTGCTGACGTTTCCGAGACGGGGTCATTGGATGACGTATTTCCGCGACGGGGTCAGTTGCTGATGTATTTTCGAGACGGGGTCATTTGCTGACGTATTTCCGAGACGGGGTCATTTGTTGACGTATTTCCGCGACGGGGTCATTTGCTGACGTATTTCCGCGACGGGGTCATTGGATGACATGTTTCCGAGACAGGGTCATTGGATGACGTATTTCCGTGACGGGGTCATTTGTTGACGTGTTTTCACGACGGGGTCATTGGATGACGTGTTTCCGAGACGGGGTCGTTGGATGACATATTTCTGCGACGGGGTCATTTGCTGACGTGTTTCTAAGACGGGGTCATTGGATGACGTATTTCCGCGACGGGGTCATTTGATGACGTGTTTCCGCGACGGGGTCATTGGATGACGTGTTCCGCTTTCTACGGTGTCTGGGTTGACTCTAGATTGTCTGTGAACTGTGGAGTCTTAGAATTAGTACTTTGCCGTAGCTCCGATTGGTAGTGTCGCGTTCGTATCCTGCTGGAATGAAGAGGAACGCCGTTGCCGATCTCTAGGCTGTAGGTGTTGCTGTTGAGATCTGGCTTCCCTTTGATAGAGTCTGGTGGGGAAATGTGGTTCCTTTTTCGTTTATGCCCATAGATTGTTTACAGGGGTTGGTATGGACTCACCTGTAGGGCAAAAGTTTCATTTTTGCACTCTTTTTTTTATTTCTTTCCGCGATGCTCTATCATTTCAGCTTTTTATATCGCGAAAGTCGCGATTGCCCAATCATTTTGGCTATTTTTTGCGGTGCTCAATCATTTCGGCTATTTTTCTTTTTACTCGCTGCTTTTTATTGCGAGTTGCCTAATCATTTTGGCTATTTTTGTATGCATATATTTTACTTGTTGATTTTTTTGCAAGTTACCCTATCATTTCGGCTATTTCATATGCATTTATGGCTCGCTGAATTTTCGCTGCGAGTATGGAACGTGGGATCTGATACCAATCTTAGCATCAACATCTCTGCGACTGGAATATTACCAGGAGTGAATCATCATTTGTCGTGAAAGGACTTGGAATTTGTTACCGATTTAGGCATCAGTATCGCTACTACTGGAACATTGCCCGGAGCGAATCATCATTTGCTTCTGTCGATTCGAACAAAGGTGGCTTAGTAAACAGGGTTAGGATCCTATTGACTAAGGCTTTTGACTTCATGAGCCATAAGGGTCTCATAAAGGTGTTTCTCCTTACGAGTCATGATGATCTCATAGGTGCGATTTCTCCTTAGGAATCATGAGGATTCTTAAGTGTATGTTCTCTTGTAAGTCGTAAGGATCTTGCAAGAGTGTTTTCTCCTTGTAAATCGAGAGGACCTACAAGTGTTTGTTCATCAAATGAGGGCATTCCTCGTCGTTGGTGGGACTCGGTAAGGAAATGATTATTTGTGCCCGTGGATTGTATACAAGGGTCATTATTGAACCGCTTGTAGGGCAGTCTAGAAAAAGTGATGGCTTAAGAACAGGTTCAGATCCCTGCAGCTTAAGGCTTTTGAATCTTATGGGCCGTGAGGGTCTCATAAGAGGGTTCTCCTTACGAGTCGTGAGGATCTCGTAAGTGTAATTTCTCCTCAGGAATCGTGAGGATCCCTAAGTGTGTTGCTCCTTTGTGAGTCGTAAGGATCTCACGCAGGTATTTTCTCCCTACAAGGTCGAGAGGACCTTGCAAGTATGCATAATTTTTTTTAATGAGTCTTCGCCCTTTTGGGTTTTCACAAACTCGCCGGTAACCCTGCTGTTTTTACTCAAGGATCCCTTTCGGGTTTTCATCCGTGCCCATTCTGCTTATGGACGTACCGTTTTTTTTTGCGTCAGCCCAAGAATGCTGTGGTTTATAGTAATTTTAGAGACGTTTCGGTCCATTGGTAGTTTTAGGACATTGCTGTCCATAGCTAGTTTTAGGAAATTACGGTCCATTGTTAGTTTAGGGACATTTCGGTCTATCGCTGCCATTTTGAAGACAACGGTTTCGCTGGATACTACTTATAGAGTTTGGGCTTGGGAAGATAGCGAGTGGACATAGGCGTCGTCATCTATCGTTAACCCAGGCCGTGACTCGTCAGGCATAGTATTTCTTATGGAACCGGCCGTTTATTGGCCGGAAGGGTCTTTCGCCATGCATATCTATGAGCAAGTAAGCCCTACCTTGGTAGACTTTGTCTATGATATACGGGCCCTCATAGTTCGGCTCGAATTTCCCCCGTTTGGCACGATTGGGGATCATAGGTCTCTTGACCACTAGCACGAGTTCGCCTTGTCGAAATGTTCTCGGCCTAGTCAACCTTTCGTATGAGCGCGCCATCCTTGCTTTGTAAGCTTCTAGATTTTGCTGTGCCATGAAACGAGTTTCATCGAGGGCGTCGAGCTCCTCAAGCCGAAGATGAGCATTCTCTTCATCTGTTAGCTCAAAATGAACTGCCACTCGTAGAGAGGGTAGCTCTATCTCCAAGGGGAGTACTGCTTCAGCGCCGAATACCAATGCATATGGTGTTGTATTTGTGTCCGTTTTGAAGGTGGTTCGATAAGCCCAGAGAGCTTCATGCAGTCTCTCGTGCCATTCCTTTTTATTTTTAGACACCGTCTTCTTTATGATCTTCGTTAAGGTCTTGTTGAAAGCCTCAGCTAGACCGTTAGGTCGGGGATTATAGACCAAAGAGTATCTCCAGTCTATATTATGTTGCTATACGAAGCGACTGATTTTGTGACTTCTGTAGGCTGGCCCATTATTGGAGATAATCCGTCACGGAGTTCCGAGCCGGTAGATAACATGAGTCTTGAAGAAATGGAGGATATTCTCCGTCTTCACTTCCCTTAGCGGCACTGCTTCTGCCCACTTAGAAAAGTAATCGGTTGTCGTCAATATGAACCGATGTCCTCTGGATGATGCTGGCTCGATGGGCCTAATTATATCTGTTCCCATATTTCGAATGGCCAGCTAGCCACTGTTGGGTGTAACGGGTTTGGATGCTGGTGGATGAAGTCTCTGTGAATTTGGCATGAGTGGCACTGCTTTGCATATTCGAGGCAGTCTTGGATCATCGTGGGCCAGTAGTAACCCATTCTTTTGATCTTCAGCTTCATCTTTGGCCCGGCTTGATGAGAACCGTAGAGTCCGTCGTGAGTTTCTTGGACGACTCTCCTTGCTTCTTCCGGTCCCAGGCATCTCAGCCACAGAGAGTCGAACGATCTCTTATACAGAGTATCATTGACGAAGGCGAAAGAAAGAGCTCGTTTCATGAGCTGATGTCTTGAGGATGCATCTTCAGGTGATCGACGGGATTTGAAGTAGTCTATGAAGACTTCTCTCCAATTCTTAACATTTTCTTGGTCCTCTATTTGTAGGGTCGTTTGCTTGGTCGCTTCCTTTTCTTCAGACGACTCCAGAGATATTTCCGCTGGTGCAAGAACCCGACGACTTTGTACAACAATCCTTACGCCATCGAGGTTTTCGTCAGCCAGTTCTTTGGCGAGTTTGGCTAATGCATCCGCCTTGCTATTTTCTGTTCGCGGTATGCTTTCCAGGGCATAGGAAGGGATTTGAGTCAGCAATTGTTGCACTCTCTCGCCGTACTTCACCAACTCTGGTTTGCATGTTTGATAGTCGCCGTTTACTTGACTAACGACCAACTAGGAGTCTCCGTATATGAGGAGGTATTTGATTCCCATGTCGACAGCGATCTCAAGACCTGCTATCAACGACTCATATTCTGCTTCATTGTTTGTCCTCGGTTCTGTTAAGGAAAAGGAAAAGCGCATTATCCCTCCTTGCGGGGTCACGAAGATAAGGCCTACCCTCGATTTGATTATAGGGGTGGCGTGCTTTCTCTTCTTCATGGAAGATGTCCCATCGAAGTAGAGTTCCCATCGGGTATCACTCCCTCCTCTCTCCCTGTCGATCATGTCAAACGCGTGCTCATCTGGCAATTCGCAATTTAGGGGTGAATCGGCAGGTATCGGATGCTCAGCGAGGAAGTCGGCTATGGCCTGGCCTTTCACTGCCTTGAGAGGTCGGTATGTTATCGAGAATTCCATTAAGAGTAGGTCCTATTTAGAGAGCCGTCCCGTTAGTATGGCTTTTGACATCAAATACTTAAGAGGATCCACCTTTGATATGAGATGGATCTTATTCGCCAACGCATAGTGTCTGAGCTTCGTTATCGTGAAGATTAACGCCAGGCAGTGTTTTTTGATGGGGGAGTAGTTTTCTGCCCCCAGGAGAACTCGACTCAAATAGTAGAGGGCTCTCTCTTTCCCTTGATTATTTTCTTGTGCCCATAGCACGCCTAAAGAACCTTCAAGAGTTGTTGTGTATAGGATGAGGGGATTTCCCTTGACCGGAGCGGTCAGTACCGGTGGATTCTGCAGGTATTGCTTGATTTCGTCCAGTGCACTTTGGCATTTGCGATCCCAGACGAACAATATCCCCTTCTTCATTAAATGGCTATAGGGACGGCACTTGCCGGAGAGATTGGCTATGAATCGCCAGATATACACGAGCTTTCCTTGGAGAGACCGCAGTTGCTTGAGAGTTCTTGGTGGAGGCATTTCCATAATCGCCTTGATCTTTGACGGGTCTATTTCGATGCCCCTGTGTCGTACGATGAATCCTAGGAATTTGCCCGAGGAAACTCCAAACACGCATTTGAGAGGGTTCATCTTCAGGTTGTATTTCCGAAGACGTCGGAACACTACCTTCAGATGCTCCCAATGCTCCTCGTGCAATTTGCTTTTCACCACAAGGTCATCAATATAACATTCGACGACTTCATGTATGAGGTCATCGAAAATCTTCATCATGGCCCTTTGATAGGTAGTGCCGGCGTTCTTTAGACCGAAAGGCATTACTTTGTAGCAGAATATGCCCAGAGGGGTCCGGAAAGCGGTATGCTTCTGGTCTTCGGGATGCATCTTTATTTGATTGTACTCCGATGATCCGTCCATGAAGGAGAAGACTTCGTGAGTGGACATGTTATCTATCATCAACTCAGTAACCGGTACGGGGAAATCATCCTTTGGGCAGGCTTTGTTGAGGTCCCGAAAGTCTACGCAGGTGCACACCGTCCCATTTTTCTTCATCACTGGGACAATGTTGGCGATCCAGTCGGGGTATTGAATTTCTTGTATGAAGACGGAGTTGATTAGCTTCTTAACTTCGGCGTTGATGCTCATTTCAAGTTCGAGCCGCATTCTTCTTGGTGCTTGTTTAACTGGCTTGACATCCGGAGATATCGCCAATTTATGCAGAGCTATTTCCGGATCTAGCCCCGGCATCTCAAAATATTTCCATGCAAAGCAGTCCCTATACTGCATGAGTACGTCTTTTAGTGTAGCCACCTGTTATTTAGATAGCAGCTCACTGAAGAACGTAGGCCGTGGGTCGTTTGTCGTCCCCAAGTCGATTTTCCTGAGGTTGTCCGCAGTAATATGTATTCCATCTTCCAACTCTTTTGGCGCCAGTGGAAATTCCGAGATCACCTCGTCTTCATCTTCATTTTCGAAGCACCAGAAGAGGTCGTCCATATTCTTGCGCTCTCCTTCTTCTGACCGCGTTATCACGCGACAGGTACAAGATCGTTTCCAAGATCGAATTGATCTGGCTCTACCCTTGCTATATACGTGGCTTTTGGCACATGCTTTTGTGGTGGGGCTACCCTCCAACTGTTGGATAGAGCGAATATGCTGAGTTGATATTGGTCTTTGACCCAGTTTTTGAAGGTGAAGCGGTCTTCAAGAGAATGTCTTATCGCTCGGTGATAGGAGCAATAATCCGGGTGATGAACTTTGTTTGCTTGATCGGGGTGCTTGGACTCCGGGAGCGTAATCATTTGATGTTTCACAACGAGGTCGAATATCTTCCTTGTCTTGTCTTGAGGGAAGGAATATTCCCGATCCATCTTCTTCATTAGAGACGGATTCCGGCTGACACTTTCTTGATCATGTGGCCTTTTGGATCCGTTTTGCTGTCTTGGACTGTCGTCCCCGTTCTTGACCTTGCTGTTGTTTCTACGTCGGACTTTCTTTTTGCCATGAGAGCGCACGGAGGGTTGGGGGTGAAAGGGGTCGTCATCCTCCATAGCCTGCTGAATGATACGTTGCATCCTGGCTTTTTCGTAAATGGCCATTTCGCGGCTATGGTCGTTCCGGACCTTTTGACTCGCTTCCCTTACTAGCTTGTCCATCTGTTCTTCAAACGATGGACTTGGCATTTTTATGACAGGAACTCGTTCTGGTTCAGCGTCAGCGTCTTTTAAAAGAGCATCCCCTTCTTCATCGAGGTCATTTATGACATGGCAGCTATGGAATTGTTCTTATTTCTTGGACTTGACATATCCAAGCCCAATCATTTCCATTTTTCCGTTGGGCAATTTTCGCTGAGTTCCGGGGACGTTCCAAATCCTGTTGTAGAACTGGGCTTGTCGAGTAATCTATTTGAAAGGTACGCCTTAGCATCTTAATAACCTTTTCAATCCCTCTGCGTAGTATATGGGCAGACGGATGGGTTGGAGCCTGTCTAGCGCAAAATTAGCACCATGCCAGACTTCTCTTTTGATTTTAGTCTCCGTGGATTGATAGAATAGGATCGCCTTTTCACCTCTTCGCCTTGGAGGGATGTAAATGTCTGTAGCTCTTGCATACTATATGTTTCGAGCGCATCAAGCTCTCTGTAGTGTAGTCGCGGAACCATGGCGATTTGCAAACTCTGATCATCTCCAGTGAGGGCCTGCATTGATGGACGGACCGAGAACACTGCGTTGACTTTGTCTTCAGAGTCACTGCCAAAGACCAGAATAGGGGTAGAGGGTCCCGGCTTGCTGCATTGGGGTGGCCCCAAATAGACTATTTCCTCGTCCTCTTCGGTATCACTCCCGAAGACCGGAATAGTGGTGATAGCTTTTTGTTTGTTCTCCGGTTTGCGACATCTTTTTGTGTCTTCGAAGTCTGGTAGGAAGTACTTAGCATCTTCATATTTGTGGACTTCGTTCACGGAGAATGGATTTAGTTCCCCCGTCATAATGTACTCGAGACCATCTTTGAAGTACTTCATACACTGATGTTGTGTAGAAGGGATGATATTGTACTCGTGTAACCACGGCCTGCCGAGCAAAGCGTTGTAGCAAGTCTTGGCGTCATTGATGTGAAACTTGATGTCGGTGACGAGCGACCCGAAGCGTAACGTCAGTATTACGAACTCGAGCGTCCGTGATGACTAGGAGTCAAAACAGGAGATGGTAATTTTATCCCGAGCTAGGTCCTGAACGCTCATGCAAATTTCTTTTAGCACTCTGACATTTAGGAGGTTGACAGAGGACCCGTTGTCAACTAGAATCTTCCCTATCTTAATGTCGTGGCAGTACCCGGTGACATATAGGGGGCGATTGTGCTCGCACGTCCCGAAGAGGAGGTCTTCATCGCTGAAGGTAATGTCGGCCGTGTGAACTTCTTCCAGTTCGTCCTTCATCTTTTCTTCAGCAAGGAAGGCTTGAAACTGTCGAGGTCTTGTAATGCCTTGATTAGATAATCTCGTGCCTCTTTAGACAAGAGAAGGGCATCCAAAATTCTTAATTGCGAGGGTATCTTCCTCAGATGGGCCATGACATTGTAATCCACTCCGCTCTTCTTAGGTGGGTCCTTGGATGCAAGATCTTCGACGACTCGATCATCGAGGGCGATATCCTCAGGGTCCTTTTCCTTCCCTTTATCTTTTTTGTTCGATCCCTTGTTCATGGGTCCGAGATTCTTTTCAGGCAACGTGCGGTACGCAGCTGAATATTCTTACAGTTCTTTATCTCTTCTTCTTTTCCTAAGATGGATTCTTTGAAGAGAGGGCTGTTCATACCAGAATATTGCATTTTATACCGCCCATTCTTATGCTCGTTTGTTTATAGGCATGTGCTTTTGATCAGTGTTTGCTACATATTTGCAGAATACTGGTTCTCAGCTCTAAACAGTGAAATTCATGGAAAAGTACGACAAATTCCGGATTACTGCCAACCACAGATAAAACACGGGTCTCCGCTCTCTATCCGTATGTTTCCACACACTAGTTTAAGGGACAAAATGGCAAATCGATGTCATTTTCATGCACAAAGCTCAATGTCAACACAAGATCCAACATATCTACGCGGAGCTCGAGGAAATCATGGCAAAAGATCCACATCACATCACCTTTTTGATCTACTGAAATTCTGGAAGAATTGTGAAGAGCTTCTGAGAAAAGTACTATACCACACTGAAGAGGACCACAAACCAGGGGATACGACAAAAGATGAAGGCAAAATCCTTCTAAAAGGCCACGGAACCGCGGCATAAGCGCGCTAAGGCCGCGGAACCGCGGCCATGTGGGCTCTGCACTTGGTCAAATTTCAGGGGCAGTTTTGGAATTTCATATATTGACAGATTGTTGCCCTAGGTTCTCTGTTTCCTGCCTATAAATTGCCCAGAACTTACCAAGCCATGGATGTTCATTCTTATGCCCACTTTTTGTTAGTTTTTAGTTTACTTCTTCTTCTTCTTCATTCTTTCCTCCATGAAATTGTTGTGAGAGCTTTTGAGTGGATGTTAAATGAAGATGAGGGTTATTTTTGTATCATTCTTTTGCTTAGCTTCCCCCTTGAGCTCTCTACCTTAACTTGATCTTGCAACCTCTTAAGTGAGCTTGCAAGTTTAAGCTTTGGTCATTGATCTCAAGGGGTTGTATCATTTTGTTCTCTCTTTTGTGCTTCATTCTCCATGAGTTCTTTGCCTTTTCTTGATCTTGCAACCTCTTAATTGAGCTTGCAAGTTTAAGATTTGGTTATTGAACTCATGTCTTGTTTTGGGTTCTATGGTTCCTAGTTTCATTTTTTGCTCATTTACTTTCATGCACTTAAATTCCATGCAATTTTAATTACTTGCTTGTAATCTTTTCTTTTCTTTGTTTATCTTTTCTTTTGCTCTTTTTGGTTCGTTTTGTGAATGGTTGTAATTGTTGTTGTTAAGAATACATACAACATTGTAAGTTAATGTTTCTTTGCACATTTCCTTTTCCCGTTATTTTCCTTTGAACTCCGCCCAAACGTTACGCAAACGCTCCGTTAGGCACCCTACCCTACCAAGGTAACGGTGATTTCTAACCGCGACCGGTTGCGTTCGGTTTGGCCGGAGGCGAAAGCAAGAGACAAGAACGGAAGGACAAGGGTCAATAAGCCGAATTCCACGAATACCGTGCTTAAGTACCCTAATCCACGTTGTTCCCGATTGCTCTAACTTCAATTGGTCAAGACTCGGTTCAAGGTTTTTGAGAGCGGATTTCTTTAGCTTACACTTTCGTATCTTTTTCTTAACAACTTTATACTTGCATATAAAACACATAGGTTAGATTTGAACAAACATATACACATTCTTTATTAACTCGTCTAAAACTCGAACGGACATACAACCATCTCCCTGTGGATCGACCCGTGCTCAACCGGCTAGCTGCATAGCGACACCGTCCTGATCGCGGTTATAACTTTAGAACTTTGAACATCCGACACGCCAAAAGCGTGTGATCAAATGGCGCCATTGCCGGGGAGACGGTAGCGTATTTTCTTTCTTGTTATTCGGGTTAATATTCTTTTTGTATATATTTATAAATAAAAGAACAAAATCTTTTTGTTATTTTTTTTGATAATTTTTGTGAGCAAGTGTGCTGGCTAATCTGGAGCAAGTACAGTAATCCAAAAAGAAAACAGAGGTTTTTATTTTGGAAAAGAGAAAAAGTGGAGTTCGTTGACCAAAGACAAATCCCCAAGTCAACATTTTGACAGCGGAACCGCGGTCAAAAGGTGCCTTGCGCGGCGGTTCCGCGGTCTCAATTTTTTCTCCACCCCTTTGTCTTTTCTTTTATCTTCTCTGGGAATTCCACTATACTGTATTTTCTATAGATTTTTGCGGATTTGCGAACTGCGATTGTGGGGAGCAAAGTGTATGTTCAAGGCTAAGGTGATTGCAAAGTACAGTGCCAAAGATCCGGGTAGTTTGACCTGCGCAAGCGAACTTTTCAAGCTTCCCGGATTTGATTCAACGGGGGGTTTTTCTAACCCAAAAACTTAACGGTACGTATTTCTTAAACACCTTCTTCTCAAATCCGACGCATCCAATATACTATTCTTTGCAGGATTCTTTGCAAGTTCGCTAGCAAACGCTAAAAATTAACTAACCCGTATTTGTTGCAGTGCCGTGCTTAAACTAAAAAAACGATTGTTTGATTCTTTATAGAATTTTTATTGAATTGCGCATTGCATACATTAATACGGACTTAAGGGCAAGCGAACCCCACAACATACGGTAAAGGATTTCATCACCTTTTCCGTGGCCCGCAAATCACGAACTTGAGCATAGCATTTACCCGCACAAACTTTAAAAGAAATTAGACTTTAAGCCTTAAGGACTTCGCGCTCACTAGGAGAAGTTAACTGTGCTTAGAACCTCGCTTAACGGTATATTGTTTACGGGGTGTCTAGGAAAGTGTTAATGGCGAAACCGCCAAAAGAGAAAGGGTTATTTAATTAAGGACCTTCGTCAAAGCGTCGGAAAACCTTCCTTTATCTCTTCACTTACCTTGCCTCGTGATCAGTGTATCTTGAGCCCGTTTCTCGACACGGTTTTACTTCGACAATCAAGTTCTGGAGCAGGTCTAGTTGACCTAGGTGAACCCTAGAACGATTAGGTGTGTGGTATCTTTGTGTCGTGATTGTTTTTGGTCCAGATTCTTTTTGTGTGTATATTTCATTCTTTTGTTAATATCTAACTAAAAAAAAATCATCACATTCTTTTTCCCCTCCTTTTCTCTGCCTTTATTTCTTTCTCTCTTCATATCATGGGTACCCCACCTCGCAAAACTCTTGCCGTACTTTGGTACCCACAACCAGACATTACTTCTTACGGTTCTTGCTTTGGCCGAACGTCGAACGATCTCTCCATGCCCAAAATCTCTTTGAAAGATCGGATAGACACGTCTAGGACAAACACTTGCCCTCCACAATCCACTTTGTATCAACCTTTTCAACCTCCCCCACCCTCTTATGTTGATACCCCTTTTGCAAGTCATCCTTTGTCCGTCGCTGAACATATTGAACAATCCTGTAGCCGATCTTTCACTCCTACAGATTCTTGGGATCAACAATTTCATTCACCTTCTTATCCAAATGTTGATCCTACTCCTGTCCAGCCATTCAACTCCTACCAGTCCTACCCGACTTTTGCACCTTCCCTAGACATTGCTTCTGAACCGCCATTTGGGAGTTTTCAGTATCCAAACAATTTTGAATCTTTTACTGAAACCCCTTCACAACCAATGTCTAGTCTGGAACAGTCTTTGGAAGACTTTAGGGTAGCGTCGTACCAACAGATGATAGATTTGAATACGTCCATGGCCGCCCTCATACAACCTAGTGACCCGGTAGCTAGTTTTCAACTAGCTCCAAATTTTCCAATGTATGAAGAGGCGGTAGGACAGGTTGAGAATTTGAGTGGAGAGAGTGAGATGTACCCCCTTCCGAATCAAGCCTACCCGTTTCAACTTGAATCCAACAACTCCGGTTTTGGATGTCTATCTAGTGTTCCAAACGATTCATTGATTAAAGATAGAACAGATATGAGTTGTGTGACTTTGTAGTGTTTGATTTGCCCGATTGTGAAGGGTCCTTTTCGAGTGAAACCACACCCAATCCTTTTGACCTCTACACCTCCACTCTAGAACCTGAATTGATTAATATCCATGCTTTTGTTGAGGTGTCTGAGAATATTGATTTTCACTTGATTGAGGATATTGACGCCGGGAATATTTTGGATGATGAACGTGTAGATTTGGCAGAGTTTTTCTCTCCAATTCATCATCCCGAGTCATTAACTATTTTTCCCAAACCCCAGATGCGTCTAGATTTTGATGAAATTTGCATGGATAAGATGAATTTTGAGGAAACTTTTGAGGATATTTTTTAGGATGAACCAGTTTTAATTGATGAGTCGGATTTTCCAATTCATCCTGTTCCTTTCATTGACTGTGTATACCCTCCTGAACCTTTAACCGATAACCTTCCTCAATCACCTACCTCCATCCTTTCCATTGTTCCGACCTTGCAAGAAACCGTCTCACTTTTATTTCATATGTCTGGTTTACCGAGTTCGGCGTACCCATGGTTTCTCACGAATCTTAGGGATTTGACTCCATTTCTCGACGGGTTAATAGATTAGCACAATCGCTTTTTACACATCGGTCATCACAAATTATGCTAATTTATTCGCTCCATTTCCACCCTCAAGTTCGTATTCCACTTCTTTCTCCCATCCGCCATTCTTCTCTTCCACCGAGACCGGATGCCACTTTTATCCCCACACGGTCTCGCGTGTTTATTATTTCTTTTCTCTACACTCCATTCTTTCACCAACCGTCACTTTATAACGATAAAATCTTTGAATGGTTGGTGTTAACTTTTGGCCTGTGTAAGGCCTTGTATAGCTTGATACTATTTTCTTTCCCCCTAATCCTGAACTTCAACGCTTAACAGTGGAAACACTGTTTTACTTAAGTTTGGGGGGGACTCTTTTTTTTGTATATATATTTTTTTGTTTTCCTTTTTTGTTTTGTATATAATTTTTTTTAGGGAGAGCGCCGACAATTTTTGACTCTCTTGGTGTGGCGTGACAGTGAAGGCACTGTCAAGTTTAAGTTTGGGGGTATGCTCGGTAAGCTTTCTTCCTTCGCATTCATTTGTATATTTTGCATTTGCATACCTTATTAAAAACACACAAAAATTGAAAATTTTCCAAAAAAATATAAAAACTTTGTCGTCAAGTTAGCTAATAGGGTAACTTAGATTTTTATTCTGAAAGTTTAGTTGATATGTTAGAAATAACTAAATTCTAGGTTTAGGAATTGAAAATCCTAAAAATAACCCTCATTCTGTCTAACTTTGGTAAGTATACGTCCTTACAGTTTTTTTTTGAGAAATAGGTAATCTTGAGTTCAGTTCTTGAGTTAAGTCAAGATGAAGGGAAAGTATTGAAGCTTTACTGAAAGATAAGTCTGAAAAATAGTTTCTTTTCTTGAGTTCAAATTTAGAAAGTATATACCCTACAAACTGCACTTACACGCACCTTGAAACTTAGGACAGTAGAGGATGCCTAGAAATACTCTTGCCTGACAGCCTAGTATGAAAGAAAAAACGGTATTTAAAGCTAAACACCAAAACGGCATATTGAAAAATATATCCGGTCTTGAAAAAGAAAAAGAAAAATAAAAAGAAAAATAGAATAAAGTCAAGACCTGAAAACTGCTATTTACGCTTTAAAGTTCACACATTCAGTAATCGGCCGTTAGTACCTCAAGAAGCATTAATAGTCACATGAAAGGTGTGTGAGCAAATCCGTCCATCCTTAATAAAAAGAAGTAGTATTAGGTATTAGGGCAAGGGTATTATAGCTTGAATTGAATTCTTGAGTGTAGGGATGCAAATATACACACACGTAGGGGTATACAATCGATGTTTGGATAAGAGATAGAAATAAAGAATAAGACTTATGTTTTCTGTAAAGTTGATAAAAATCCCTGATTTAAGACCACACTTGAAGAAGGAAAACTCAGGAGATACCAATATCTTTCTAAACATTTTTGGAACGTATAGGATCTAAGGTTAAATAGATAGGAGGTGTGAAATATAAGGGTTGGATATTTCTAACTTGGGATGATAGAATTTCTAACGTAAATACTAAACTGTAGGAGTAGAATCAACGTTAACTTATAACACTAGCTTGACGGGATTTTATGGGTGTAATCCGCTGAAAACCCTTAGGAGACAACACTCCTACTAGGGACACCTAGAGATTTAACGGCTTGTTGCACGTGCTCAGTGCAATCGCGTTCCCTGCGAAAGTGCGGTTAAGACTTTTTTGTGAATAATTGGTTTTGCTCGGGACGAGCAAAAGTTAAGTTTGGGGGTATTTGTTCATACAAGAATATTGCATTTTATACCGCCCATTCTTACGCTCGTTTGTTTATAGGAAGGTGCTTTTGATCAGTGTTTGCTACATATTTGCAGAATACTGGTTCTCAGCTCTAAACAGTGAAATTCATGGAAATGTACGACAAATTCCGGATTACTGCCAACCACAGATAAAACACGGGTATCCGCTCTCTATCCGTATGTTGCCACACACTAGTTTAAGGGACAAAATGGCAAATCGATGTCATTTTCATGCACAAAGCTCAATGTCAACACAAGATCCAACATATCTACGCGGAGCTCGAGGAAATCATGGCAAAAGATCTACATCACATCACCTTTTTGATCTACTGAAATTCTGGAAGAATTATGAAGAGCTTTTGAGAAAAGTACTATACCACACTGAAGAGGACCACAAACCAGGGGATACGACAAAAGATGAAGGCACGATCCTTCTAAAAGGCCGCGGAACCGCAGCATAAGCGTGCTTAGGCCTCGGAACCGCGGCCATGTGGGCTCCGCACTTGGTCAAATTTCAGGGGCAGTTTTGGAATTTCATATATTGACAGATTGTTGCCCTAGGTTCTCTGTTTCCTGTCCATAAATTGCCCAGAACTTACCAAGCCAAGGATATTCATTCTTATGCCCACTTTTTGTTAGTTTTTAGTTTACTTCTTCTTCTTCTTCATTCTTTCCTCCATGAAATTGTTGTGAGAGCTTTTGAGTGGATGTTAAATGAAGATGAGGGTTATTTTTGTATCATTCTTTTGCTTAGCTTCCTCCTTGAGCTCTCTACCTTAACTTGATCTTGCAATCTCTTAAGTGAGCTTGCAAGTTTAAGCTTTGGTCATTGATCTCAAGGGGTTGTATCATTTTGTTCTCACTTTTGTGCTTCATTCTCCATGAATTCTTTGCCTTTTCTTGATCTTGCAATCTCTTAATTGAGCTTGCAAGTTTAAGATTTGGTTATTGAACTCATGTCTTGTTTTGGGTTCTATGGTTCCTAGTTTCATTTTTTGCTCATTTACTTTCATGCACTTAAATTCCATGCACTTTTAATTACTTGCTTGTAATCTTTTCTTTTCTTTGTTTATCTTTTCTTTTGCTCTTTTTGGTTCGTTTTGTGAATGGTTGTAATTGTTGTTGTTAAGAATACATACAACATTGTAAGTTAATGTTTCTTTGCTCATTTCCTTTTTTCGTTATTTTCCTTTGAACTCCGCCCAAACGTTACGCAAGCGCTCCGTTAGGCACCCTACCTACCAAGGTAATGGTGATTCCTAACCGCGACCGGTTACGTTCGGTTTGGCCGGAGGCGAAAGCAAGAGACAAGAACGGAAGGACAAGGGTCAATAAGCCGGATTCCACGAATACCGTGCTTAAGTACCCTAATCCACGTTGTTGCCGATTGCTCTAGCTTCAATTGGTCAAGACTCGGCTCAAAGGTTTTTGAGTGCGGATTTCTTTAGCTTACACTTTCGTATCTTTTTCTTAACAACTTTATACTTGCATATAAAACACATAGGTTAGATTTGAACAAACATATACACATTCTTTATTAACTCGTCTAAAACTCGAACGGACATACAACCATCTCACTGTGGATCGACCCGTGCTCAACCGGCTAGCTGCATAGCGACACCGTCCTGATCGCGGTTATAACTTTAGAACTTTGAACATCCGACACGCCAAAAGCGTGCGATCAAGGGCCGAGAGATACTTATTCGTCAGAATCACTTCCGAAGGTGAGAACCTGCGATCCCCTGGTATCAACCATGTGACAGTTGCCGGCAACTCTTTTATGCTCATCTGTCGTGATTCTCCGTTCTTGACGAGCTTCGCGCTTTATCCGCTTGAAATGTTGTCAGTGAGCGACGTACCCTTGCCACCACTTTTTAAAGGCCATGCACTCTTTAGTAGGGTATGCAATCCTCTGGTGGTATAAGCAATAGTTAGGATGTACGTCTGCTTCGTCAAGGTGCGTATCCTCAAGGATATTTTCTTTGGGCAGTGGCAGCTTCATTTCCATGGACAAGGCTTTGGCAAACCGTTTCCATGTCTTAAGCTTGCTTTTTTTTGCCGATGGTGCACTTTGATCTGGTTGGAGTGTTTCGTGATTCATCTCTACCATGACTTCTTCAAATTGATGCCGACTCCTGGTCCTTTCGAATATGGCCATTTCACATTGCTGATCAGCCTTACTCTTCTGACGGGCTTCGTTCAGCAGCATGTCGATCATCTTGTCAGACGGTTCAAAGGATTTTGGCACCGCTCCTTCCCCCAGCTCCTCTATGTGAGCTTCTTCGTCATTTACGGGCGAATGAGAGATCATGTGACAACTTGCCACATAATCCTTGAATTCTTCTGATGAGTCTTCTCCGTCGTCATTGTCGTTTTCTCCGCTCTCAGGGTTGTTGTTGAGAAATTCTGTTGGCTATAGTGCCCTCAAGGCAATTATCATAGTCGCAGGTATGTGATCATGATGATTGAGCGAGGGCCTATACCGATAAAACAGTCTTACTCGAGATGATAGTATGCTATCTGGTTTGTCTTTATCATTATATGTTGATAAAGCCCGTAGGATTCTTGCTTGACTGCCAGCATTGTGATGGCGATCATATACATGGGAGCTGGGGGTCTATAAGCACATCCTTAAATGTCCCTAGTCGTGGGAGTATCGAGACTGGGCATCGATACTCCAGTGTAGACTGGTGTATACTTATCTAGACCCTGACAAGGGGCGGTGGCCGGTCTCACAAGCCATTGGTGTCAGTTGTTCACCTAAGATAATATACAGGTGCTCATTGGGTTATGAGTACACTGGACGGACTCGCCGGGAACATGATAATTAGTATTATACCTATAGTCAGATAGCAGTTCCCTGGTGACATGTGTACAGGTTAGTCTGTCGACTTGAGATCGTCATTTGTCTCGTGTGAGTTCCCACTGTACTTTGATTACTACCCTATCACGGCTCAAAAAAGTCGTGAAAACAGGTTTTAGTTGGGTACAGTCCCGAGCCGCATGGAGGCAGTGAACGGATCGTCGGGGATTCGTCTCTCTCGGTATTTGGGGTAGATGTCGCGCAGTGCACGGGTGTCCATCACTAGAAATCCTCGGCCGGGGTATGTGAGAATTACCGATCCAGGATCGATAGTTTCTCAGGTAGTGATGGGTTTCATACCGACATGAATTATCACGTTGTTAGGGGTCTGACTTTATCCACCTCCTAGACCCGATATGCGATATTCTTAGACGAACAGACCGGACTGTACGGATATTGTCACTGACAGGCTCAGTAGGGGTTCGGATGAGTTTGCTCGTCGGCCTTCCTTTCACTCAATACCTGGGTAGCCGTTACGTACAGCTAGTGCCGCTCACGTGCTTGTGGTTAAACCCACTGCCAGCGTATTAACGAGTCATTAGAGTCCCACATAGAGGGTTTTCACGGTTCAGGCGATATGGTGTAGTTGATGAATGTTGGTACATATAGGTGTCCGATTGAATATGTGCACAGGCTGCGCAGACTTTAATCGGACGGTTGATAATACTAGCGGCTTAGGATTAAGCCAAATTGTTAAATCAAGTTTTGATTTAATAATTTACATATGTATTTATTTATATGTATTATAGTATTATTGCTCACTATTTATTTGCTCTCTTTGGCTATTCGTATTTTCGTACGAATACGCGTATGTGCATTTCGATACATGTACCGGGAAGCATTCCGTATTTATACGGAATGGCTTCTAGAAGATGCCACCTCATTATTGATTTTCTTTTGGAAAATCATTTTGTTTATAATGAGGTGGAAAAGGTGACATGGCATGGCATGGTCATTTGGGTCAAAGCATGGCTTTTTCATGTAGTGATTGGTATGGTGTATTTATTTATTGTAAAAATGGAATTGATATTTTTTTTGGTGGAGGGCATGAGAGAGGGGGGCCGGCCACTTAAAGGGGGCTTGCTCATTTTTGTGATTTTGATTTTTTGGTGCTCTCTCATTCTCATGCTCACACAAAATACTTAGCCATTTTCATGCCTTGCAATCATCACCTCTTCTTCATCTTCACTTGTTGCTCACATGAGCTTATGGATGAGAGAAATATTTTTAGTGACACTATTCTACACCACCCCCACTCTCCACCACTAGCGATCTTGGAGAGTCGGTTGCTCTACTTGGCGAACCTGGTGCTTGTGCCGTTTCCCTCGGGTGGATCATCGAAGATGAAGGAAGACCGGCGACCAAAGTTGATCCGCATCACTAGGAGCTTGGAAATGGTTTAAGACCCGAAGGACTTGGTTCATTAGGTATAACCATTCTATCTCCTTTTCTTAGATTGCTAGTTTTAGGGTTAATGGTTTCGATCTTGGAAATTGGGTAATGGTAGCGCCGGGTTTTAGAAAAATTTTGTTCTGCATTTGGCCACGGTTCGATGGCCGGGGCGCTCCCATAACCCTTCATGGTATCAGAGCCACCCATTAAACCCTACTAGCTAGTTTACACAAGCTTAAAATCTCGATCGATCAAAATTTCCAAATTAATTTTCCAATTTGCCTATTTTCTGTCGATTTTAAAACTTGGTCGAAAAATCTTTCTGTATAGTTTAAAAATCCGTGCAGGCAATTATAGAGCACCACAAGAAATTTGGAAGCTTGAATCAATTTTTTGGCCGCGGAACCGCCGCAAAACATGCCATTTGGCGGGGGTTCCGCCGCGCTTTTGTGTCCAAATGCCTCCAATTTTTTTCTGGCACTCTTTGACAAGGAAAAATGATTTTTGTGATGTTTAGTTTAGCCCAGATTCTCTTGAGTACTGGTTTGCACTTGAGGCTAGACGGAAATTTTAATCGATCAAAATTTTAACTGTGTAATTTTTAGTACTTAGTTTAGCATCTGCGATTGTGAATGTCATTTGATCGGTAAACCTTGTCTAATCGCTATAGTCCTTTTAGACAGGTTTGCGAATGTGACATTCACGTTGATATTCTGTGTTGTGCTGTGATGTTGCGGATTGTCGTGGTGGATAGCCTGGGTGCGGTGGTAGTACAGTTTTGTTGTATTTGTACATTTGATATTGCGGGACGAGCGTCCGACATGTGGACTGCCGTCACTGCCTATTTGTATATTATTCTTTTGGTGCACGACCGGGTTGAGGTCGATGTACCCGTTGTATATATTTTCTTTTCTGTACTAGGATTACCCCACGGTAGGGTGCACGGATAGCCGGGTCCTGGAGGGCAACGGGCCCATATCTTATGGTGTTGAGACGGAGGGGGCTTCACTCTAGAATTGGCGGGCTATTCGCCGCACTCGTAGGGGGTATAAGTTGACCCAAGGAGGGGTGCTCAAGTTACCAGATTCCGTGAAGTGTTGGGTGGTCCATTCACTTTGCTGAAGGGGGCTGCCTCGCTTCAGGTTTTGGCGGGTAACTTGCCGCGCTCGTAGGGGTCTAGGAGTTCATTGCACAGGCTATCCACATGACCAGGGGAATGTCGGGTTTTCAGTTGTGGCTCAAAGGAAAACCGGGGCTCCCAGATTATCTGTATTGTTCTGTGATGCTTATTACTTTTCTGTGATGTTGCATTTATCATGCCTGGGACGATTGTTATATATATATATATATACATATATACTAGTAGATGTTGTATATGTTTTGCACCCGCGCTAGCCCAGTCCCCGCTCTGTCGTTAGTTAAGTAACCTAACGGGTGATGACGGGACCCAGTGGCGAATGCGGATGGCATATACGTACATTTTATTTTCGTTCTTTTCTGGTGTGATTAATTAATAGGACTGTGTTGATTCTTATCAATGCAAGAAAAAAAACCTATTTATATGATGTTGTTGGAACCAAGATTTAAAAAAAACTGACATTACAGACGTACGCTTTTGCTTTGCACAGTGGTATTCGGTTATGAATATCCAGCACCTCATTCGACGAGGCAAGGGCCAGATCCCTTCATCGGGAGAGACCCCTTGGGCAGAAGTTTGAGTCAACGTAATAACTTCACTATAGTCGATTACTTTTGCTTTGCATCGTGGTATTCGGTTTGGAATATCCTGCACCTCATTCGACGAGGAAAGAGCCGAGATCCCTTCACCGGGAGTGACCTTTTTAGCAAACGTTTTCGCCACTATACTTTTTTAAAACCACTTAGATTCCTTCAATGAGATCAAGTTCATTACGTTAAAGGTTTTTCGCCAAAAACCAGCCGTAGCCCTCCGTCATTTCAGATTAGTATTGCTTAGTATTCGTGCTGCGTTTGTTGACCTTGTCAAGGCGTAGTGAGCGGTAGCTCTATAATACTTTTCTGTCGCAAGCAAATGTGGATTGGTTAGGACATTCGTTCGACCTTGTTGACCTTTTCAAGGGTCTGTGCGGGTGGTTCTAATGCAATCAAGATAATGACGGGTTGAACTTGACTAGGACCCTTTGACTTGTTGACCTTGTCAAGGTCACTTGGATCCTAGGAGTAAAAATCATATCGGGAGTTTCAAACATACAGGAAACTTGCCAGGCATGCGCATACCTTCTGAAGTATGGTGACTTGAGTGGCTTCCATCAAGTTATCATGCGATGATAGTTCGATCCCGATTCCCACTGATGAGTAGGATTACTTCTCGGGTGATTCCGACTAATTCTCCTTGTAGGTTTGGAGGAGAATTCGAGAAAACAATGGGAGCCATCCAGATTAGATAAAATGATTATCCATTCTGATCTAGGTTAGAGTGCACGCTGAGTGTTTCTTTTCTCTCTCTCTGACAGCGAACATGACCCGACCCTTGACTATAACTCAGTGACCAAGTTAAACCGAACTTTCTTATAAACATTGGCTTTTGGATTGTCCTAGTTTCATACATCATTGCCACTCCTTCTTTTACCCTTTGCTTTTCTCCAGAACACCCCGTATCACTATGAATATCTACTTCCATTGGATAAAACCATCTTATGGTTATATATGAACTCGAAGGAAACTGTTTCGAGGATGGTTTCCGGTTCTGGAGAAAAAGAATAGGATTATTCAGTTGCCTTTTCTTTTTACCTTCTCTCAGGTTGTGAGAGCTCCTAGGATTAGGAGACGGTACACCTATTACGCTTATTGGATAGTCTTCTTCCAAACCATAGGCAGGTGCCGAACGGTAGGGAATGAAGAAAACCAATTGGCCTAAGTGTGGTGTACAAAAGGTAATGAGTAAAGACAAATAAAGGGATTAGAAAGAGGGCAAAGTAAATTGCGACTGCTATTCACGACATAACCAAGTCTTTCAACGCCACTCCTACTTCACCTTTGTATTTCTCCAGAACACACTGTATCACTATGAACTTCCAATCCTATTGGATAAATCCATCGTATGGTTATATACGAACTCGGAGGAACTTTTTCGAGGATGGATTCTGGTTCAGGAAAAATAGAATAGGATTATTCAGTTGTATTTTATCATCACCTTCTCTCAGGTTGCGAGTACTCCTAGGATTAGGAGAGTACACCTATTACGCTTATTGGATAGTCTTCTTATAAACCATAGGCTGGTGCTGAACGGTAGGGAAGGAAGAAAACCATTTAAGCCTAACAAAGGTGTACAGAAGGTGACAACTAAAGAAAAATAAAGGGATTTGGAGAGATGGCAAGGAAATATACGGTTACAGTCATGAATCTGATTATGGAAGAGGCATTGCTATGAATACCAGGATACCCCTACAAAACATTTTAAATGTTTCAGTTTCACTATGCGTTGTTAATTGAAAACTGTTTTCCCGATTAGGCCCTTACTCCAGGGTATGTATTTACCAGGTTTGATTCTCACATCTGTATGGTTTTACAGATGATGAGTGGGAGTAAGTTATTGGGAATTAGGTGATCATTCTCATTATATCGGAATTCGTTGTAATTGGTGATATTTGAGGAAATCGCCTGGGTTGTTTGCCAGACGGCAAGTATTTGGTTTTGAATATCCGTTGTTATGCACCAATTTCAAACTGATATATCTGTACGTTTATTTTTATAAAGTGAGATATAACTTTTTGAAATTATATCCATGATATTTACCTATATCAGTTGATGGTTGGGTAAGGAGCATTCAACATCGGTGTAAGTCTTCATAACCATAGTACAGTTTTCAACCTGCAACGCATAGGGTTTGAGTTATTAAACTCGCCGGACTTATCCAAAGTATTGTATGTTGTCCAGTGTCCATTAGGAAAAAGGGGTTGGTCCTCATACTATATTCTATTTACTTGTGACTTCTCAAGTTTTGGACAAGTGTTTCGTAGAAATACAAGGTCTAAGTATGAGGAGTTATAGGTACAAGAATAAAGTAGAGAACCACGTGTTGCAAGTATCGGGATTCTTCAAGGTGATCGAAGATGTATATACTTATATGAGGTATTCAGTTGATAGTAATGGTTTTAAGAAACTTGTTTCTTTTTTAGGTTACTCATAATTGGATGCACTCCTAAGTTGAGTAATGCTGATCGGCCTCTCTCCATTTAGTTGACATGCACTGGAGACAGCTGCATGATTTGAATCTGGTTCCAATTAAATTAGTGCCTTTGTTTCTATATTAGATATATATAGAATCAATTTATATCTTAACGATGTTAAGGTATAGGGAGTCGTCTGGCTGATGCTTAAAACCATAATCCGGATAAACTCAGGGCACGTTTCAGTAATGGCTGTTTATGGGTTATCCCGGGATTTGACGAGGGTTAACTTTCTACCATCTGGAAGATCAATAGTGATATTGTTCTTGACTCGCCACAGTTTTAGTAAAATGGATTTTTTCAGAAAACAGTAGTGGGAGTATGGTAGAACTGGAAGTGATTCCAGAACTATAAACGATTACGGAAAATTTAATAGGACCTAAAGATTCAATCAGGATTGACATTCCATTAGCCACTCCGCAGATATGGTGGGTTACCTCAGGCACCCGAGAGGTACTTCGGTGGCCTCAAGGACGGTGACAGGGAGGTTCTTGTTTACCCAGACTTGACACTACTGTTGTTCTAAACTATGAGACCCGGCATGAGGATGAGTATAGCGTCATTCTAAACTAGCTTTAGAAGTGCACGTGTATATGACTCTGCCAGATGGTTGTCGTAGTCAGTGGGAGCAGCGGAAGCGTAGTGGACAAATAGCTTGTGTCTATTTATATACTAAAGCGGATATAGCGGAGATAGAACATATATTTTTGATGTGACAGTCATGGGATTTGACTTCATCAGAATAGGGGATGGATCTGTTAAGAAGATAGTAGGGTGTGATGTCCTGGTATTTAGGATGACATTCTCTTTGTAGGAAGTGAAATTCCTATACTACGATCGGTTATACTTTGGTTGTCACACTGTGTTTTCTCCACATAAGTTATGGATATTATATCAGACATTCTGGTTACTAGATCTATGGTTTTAGATCTAGATTTAGGAAGTGTCCGAATCTGGGTACTTAGACAGTATTCTAAAAGCATTTTAGAATGGATGGCTCCTGGCATGGTGCTGAACCTGCAGGTGATGGAGTCACCCTCTCTAAAGGTGTCTTACAAACTAAAGGGGAGAAGGATGTGCATGATTTGCATATCACTTGCTTAGGCAGTTGAGTCAATCATGACATGTCAAGTACCACACCAGATGTTGTTTTTGCACTAGATGCAATAAGTTGATATATTAATCCAATCCTAGAGAAAAACGAATGGAGGCAGTTTATGAACATAAGTGGATGTTCTAGGGATTTGATAACGGCGGCCTTCTTTGAGAGACGGTTATCATTCCAGGCTTCCAAGGTGACCTGGATGACAGAGTGACTGTCAGAGTAATAGTTTTTCCCTCTGACGAGGGGCAGTAGTTTGGACAGGTAGTCCAAGCGAATACTGAGGATGGTATGGCGCAGTGTACCGATTGAGTTCAGTAGACGATACAGTCTAAGAAGTTTGCTGGATTTGGAGTTCTTTTGTGAACTGGGTCCCATCAGATATCCAGACATATTCTAAGACGGGTATTGCTCATTTCGGGAGATAGTTTTCTCCGCGAAGTTGAGATAAAGAGAGACATAGAAAGAAATACTGGAGCAGATCCACTCACTGAGGCTATTTCTTGAACGCAATAGTTTTACAAACGAGGTTTGTGAAACTGATTAGTAGAGGAGTTGGGCGTTCGGAATCACACGGGCTGTGAGTATGCGACATCGCAATAAATTATCCTTAAGTGCAAGTGGGAGATTGTTGGCTATAGTGCCCTCAAGGCAATTATCATAGTCGCAGGTATGTGATCATGATGATTGAGCGAGGACCTATACCGATAAAACAGTCTTACTCGAGATGATAGTATGCTATCTGGTTTGTCTTTATCTGTTGGATATATGTATGCCCTAGAGGCCATTATATGATAGTGGATGTATTTATACATGTATATATATATTCAGTGTACATTCTTGCTCAACATGATAGTATGCTATCTGGTTCTTCTTTATCTGACATGTTGATTTGATCATGCTTTTATTCATTCACACATGTTGTTAAAGCCCTGAGGATATTGGCTTGACTACTGTGATTATGATGGAGATCATACTAGTGGGACATCTGTAGTTTATAAGCATATCCTGAAATGTCCCTAGTCGTAGGTATATCGAGACGGAGCATCGATATACCAGAGTAGACTAGCGTATATGATACTAGACCCATATGATGGGCGATGGATGTTCCCACATTCATCGATGTTTGACATCGAGATTGTATACTGGTGCTCAGTGGTGACTGGGTACACTGGACGGACTCACCGAGAACTCCTATATGGAATTATATCTATCATCAGATAGCAGTTCTCAGGTGACACTGGTGCAGGTTAGTCTGTAGACCCGAGATCGTCATAGAGTCTTGTGTGTTCTCCCACTGTACTTTGATTACCACCCTACTACGGCTCTACTGAGTCGTGCAAACAGGTGGCCGTTGGGTACAGTCCCGAGACACACGAAGGCGATGAGCGATAGGAGGGGTTTCGTCTCTCCGGGTATTGGGAGTTGATGTTGTGCTGTGCTCGACTGGCTATATCAGTAAGTCCCTGGCCAGGGCTGTTGAGATTTACTGATAAGTGTTATCAGTAGTTTCTCGATATGTTATAGACCATTCATTGGCACGACTTATTGAGTTATTGGGGTCGACGTTACCATCCCTAGACTTGATATGCAGCATATCTGACGAAGAGACCGGACTGTACGGTAGTGTTGCCGGTTGGCTCGACGGGAGTTGTAACAGGTTCGCTTGTTTTCTTCTGATCGCTCAATACCCGGGTAGCCATTACGTTTAGCTGACCGCTTGCGGTTTGGGGGTGCTTGATATGATCATCACCCACTGCCGGCGTATTGACGAGTCTTAGAGTCCCACAATGGAGTTGCATAGTCCAGGCGAAACGATGTGGTGCGCATATGAGATATGCGCGTGTACCCAGTTAAAATGCGTGTATGAGATACCGTATATTAATCGGGCGGTTTGCTTTTGGTCAGGTCGTATGTGATATGACCGGGTTGCTAAATCAAGTGTTGATTTATCATTTGACCATTAGTTTCTCACTTGAAATCCTTTCTTGTTTTTTTTGTTATATGCATGCATGTATGCATTCATTCTTATTCATGCACATATGGATGTGCATGCACACATACATGCATACATCATTCTATCATGGTTGTTGATATAGTAGATGGTGGAAATATATATAAGACTCACACCCTTTATAAAATATATGGATATTATTTTTGGAAAAGAAAAAATGAAAATGGAAATTGTTTCATGGTTGAATATTTTATTCTTTCATTAACCCTTTTGTTTAACCATGATTTAATTTCTATGGTCATTTTTGTTCCAAACAAAAATATCTAGATATTTTATAACCATGGTTGAGAATGAGAGAGTGAAAATATATATATTTTCATTTTCTCATTTTATTCAACAAGCTTACCATTATCTTGAGTTTCATAAGCCATCATCTTCTTCCTCCTTTCTCTCTTGCTCTCTAGATTTCTCAAGTGAGCCAAAAAGTGACCAAGTTAGGATTTTGAAGTGAGAAAACCAACCACAACACCATTCTACATTAGTCTTGCCCATTAGTGTAGAGTGTTAGCTTCCATTTCTTCTCTTGATCTTGTGAAGCTTCAAGCTTGGACAAAGAGGACTCCGGGTGGATCATCGTGGACCTAGAGGATCTCAAGCGGACCTTTTTCCAACCCTCAAGTAGCCAAGGAGTCTAGCGTAGGGAGATACAATGGTTGTACTCTCAAAACCCTAGCTTTTTCTACTTATGTTTGTGTTAAAGTTTAGTTGCCTTAAATTTTCTAGCATGATCCTTTAGAATGTTTCTTTAGCACCATCAAAAATTTAAATATGGCATGTGTGTTTTGCCTCCAAACCCTTGTAGTGGTGCTGTAGGAAACCCTTCATGGTATCAGAGCCAAGCTAGAACCTTAGGCGACGCTTAGGCGAAGTTAAAACTCCGATCGAACCCCGAAATACGCCATTTTAACCCTTCTCTGTACATTTTTTAAAAACTGTGTTTTTTCAGAATTAAAAATACTTAAAAAATTCAGCAGGGAAATCTAAGCAATGCTGTAAAAAATGAAGCAGTAAGTCGTACATATCGCCGCGGAACCGCGGCCAGACCTTGCTTGGGCCGCGGATCCGCGTCCGTACAGAAGAGAAACAACCTCATTTTTATACAGTGATGTTGGTGTTTGCTTGTACATATTTTTGGGTATTTTTAATCTGACTCAAGTATTGAGTGTTCTGGGGATTATTTTGGATTCGTTGATTCGATCGGAATATTTAATTTCGTGTTGTTTTCGGGTAATTTAGAAAGTATTAAAAAGTTCGAACGGATATCATTAACTCACTTTTTCCCGGCATGAAAAATTTTCAAGTGTTGAATTTTTTCTCGAGTTTAAATCTTTCGGAAATACGTGCAAGTAACGTGGTGGACCCTCTAGAAGAACACAAACCTTAACTCGATTATGTGACCGTCTGAACTGCCTATAAACCTTAGGGTTTGGGGCAGTACGGCGTGCCACATGTGAGGCGTTGGCTTGACCCTTCTACGGCTGGACCGCTGCTACTGTGACACGTTCCAGGATTTTTGAACTCCGCTCAAGTGTTGAGCTATTTAGGAAATCTTGGGTATTTGATATTCGATCGGAAAGTTTAATACTGTCTATTTATCCGGAATGTGATTCAATATGTGGAATTCACATAGTTAGGCATGAAATGTGAAGTATGTGATATTTCGGATTTGCGATGTCTAAAGTGATTGTGGATTCCAAATGTTATAGTTTTACACTTTCTTTTCTGTGACCGTAAGTGTAGTATGTCGCATATCGCCGGTTTCGTTGCTATACATCAACGACAATCGGGGTACGCATACTTACTTACGTTGATGATATATGATATTATGTGTTGCTGAGATATGATGTGCAGGATTGTCACGATTGAATAGCCGGGTTTTTTTATGTGAGATGAGAGTTTTCTTTTCATTCATGTAAAATTCAAATGTAATGTAATGTTCTTTTATTTGGGGCACTTCCGGGTTGAGGTTGATGCCACCAGTGTTGTATATTATTTACTTTTCCGCATTAGGATAGACCCAAGGAGGGGAGCACAAGTGACCGGGTTCTGGGGTTCAGTGGGAGGCCATCTCGAGGAGTCGAGACCGGGTCTCCTAAACTCCAGAATTGGTAAGGTCGCTTGCCGCTCTCGTAGGGGTCTAGGGGTGTGTGCTTGGCTATTCATCGCGACTGTGGAATCCGTATTTTCTATTGTTGGCTAAATACTAAATACGGACGTCCTAGTATATCCTACATTATATCTGTGTTTCTGCTGCCTGTATACTGTGATGTGATATCTGAGACGAATGATATATTATATATGAGATATATAGTAGACGTTGCTTATATTTTACACCCGCACTAGTCCTGTCCCGGTATGCCGTTAGTTAAGTAAACCTAACGGTGCATAACGGAACATTGCGGTGAATGCGGATGGCATAAGCGTACGTTGTATTTTCGTTTCTTTTCTGTGGTTGGCTTAAGGACTTAAATGATGTGGCTACATTAATATGATTAATGTAAAGAAAATAAACCTAAAAAGATGTTGTAGAATCAGATTTGAAAACCACTCGGCTCTTTATGAAAAAGCTACATTTCAAAACCGCGGAGCTCAAGCCACTCCTTTTAAAAACCATTTGATTCTACGACGATATCAAGTTCAAAGCGTTAAAGATTTTCTTAAAAATCATCCGCAACCCTCCGTCATTTTAGGAAGTAGAGTACTTAGTATTCGTACTACGTTTGTTGACCTTAGCCAATGCGTAGTGTACGGTAGCTAAGTGATGTCTTCCTACAATGCATATGATGCAGATTAATTGGGACGGGCATGTGACTTTGTTGACCTTAGCCAAGGGTCATGTGAACGGGTCTAATTAATCAAGAAATGACGGGTTGAACTTGACTAGTGCTTGTGATTTGTTGACCATAGCCAAGGTCATGAGTGCTACGGGTAAAAACCACATCGGGAATTTCAATAGTTGAAATTTGCAATGAGATTGCATACCTTCCATATAATGGTTGGATCCCGATCCCACTGTGGGCAATAGTTGCTCCTAGGAGAGTTTTGCAGTTTACAATTAGCTAACCCATTAGGTGTCTAGAAAGGTGTTAACGGGGCTACGCCTCTGGGAAGACGATGTTTACTTTAATTAGGTCCGTGCGAAAGCACGGGGAACCTCCCTCAAGTACCGACACTGGCCTGGCTGAACGGTTAGCGAAGTTGTAGACTGTAATTAATCCTGGCTAGTTTTCTTTTTAAGGTTTGAAAGAAAAACTTGATTAAAGCAGTTGGAGACATCGATTAGATAAGATAATAACCAATCTGATCTTTGCAAGAGCCTTCGCTGAGTGTATTCTTTTCTCTCTCTTAATGGCAGATACTAATGACAGGACTCAAGCTTCTACTAGATAAAAATAAACTGAATGGGACCAATTATAAAGACTGGCTGAGGAATCTGAACATTGCCTTGACTTATGATAAAGTATCATATGTCCTCACGGCTTCAGCCCCGCCCGTCCCAGGTCCAAAATCCTCAGTTGCGGATATTGAAGTCCGCAAGACATGGGACGCTGACTGTGCCACGGCCAAATGCCTCGCGCTTGCATCGATGGATAACACACATCAAAAGCAGCACGAGAATATGGACATTCACACCATATTCCTCCATTCAAAGGAGTTGTATGGAGAGCAATCCCGCATATTACGATACGAAACATCAAAGAAATTGTTTCAGATGCGAATGGCCCCTGGAACACCAGTAGGAGACCATGTTATGAAGATGATAGCTCTCATAGAAGAGCTTAAGGACCTTGGATGGATGATGGACAATGAACAATATACGGATATTATTCTGCAGTCCCTCCCCTCCACCTTTGTTCAATTTATAGTTAACTTCAACATGCACAACATGGAGAATGAACTACCTGAACTCCTTAATATGTTAAGGAGTACAGAAAGCACACTGAAATCAGTGAAAACTCCCGTTTTGAGTGTTGGGCAATCTTCTTCTTCTCGCCCAAAGGCTAAGGCCAAGGGAAAGATGAAGAAGAAGCCCACCAAGCCTAGGGGTGAAGTTAAAAAGGTTAAGGGGAAGGACAAGTCTAAAGCTGGAGAATCGGGGAAAGGGGAATGTTTTCACTGCCACAAAACAGGACATTGGAAGCGCAACTGCACGGAGTACTTAAATCTCAAGAAGAAGCATGGGGATGCTTCCGCTTCAGGTGTGTTTGTGACAGAAAACTATTTTTCAATAAACTCTGCTTCCTGGGTATTAGATACCGGTTCACGTTCTCACATTTGCAATTCCATGCAGGGGCTGAGAAATAGCAAGGTTTTGAAGACAGGTGACCATACTCTCCGCGTTGGAAATGGTTCCAATGTACATACAGTCACAGTGGGAGAGTATCATTTGGGGTTGCCATCTGGGTGTATATTGGTTTTGAACCCATGTTATTTTGTACCTAGTATGCTTCGTAATATAATATCCGTTTCTTTGTTAGACAATGAAGGATATAATTTTGTATTGCAGAACAATGTTATGAACATTCACCTGAATCAAATGTTGGTTGGGTATGGTACGCTTAATAACGGGATATACATCCTAAATCAACACACAGTTTTCAGCATACAACACACTAATAAAAGAAAACTTTCAGAAATAAATGAAGCTTTTTTTTGGCACTGTAGACTTGGTCATATTAACGAAACAAGACTAAACAAGTTACACAAAGATGGATATTTAAACTCTTTTGAATATAAATCTTATGCGACTTGCCAGTCTTGCATCAAGGGTAAAATGACCAAAACTCCGTTTACCGGACACGGAGAAAGAGCTACCGAGCTCCTAGGACTCATACATAGTGATGTATGTGGGCCAATGTCTACACAGGCTAGAGGCGGTTTTTCTTACTTCATTACTTTCACTGACAATTTCTCAAGATTCGGTCATGTATTTTTGTTAAAGCACAAATCCGAAGCTTTCGAGAAATTCACTGAATATAAACTCGAAGTAGAAAAACAAACTGGCTTGAGTATCAAAATGCTTCGATCAGATCGAGGTGGAGAGTACCTCAGTACAGAATTTGCAAACTTCCTAAAAGAGAATGTGATTCTCTCTTAGCTCACTCCTCCTTACACACCACAGCACAACGGTGTGTCTGAACGACGTAATCGGACCCTATTAGATATGGTCTGTTCCATGATGAGTGATGCTGAGATACCGTCTCATTTTGGGGGCATGCATTGGAGACTGCAGCGTTTCTACTGAACAGGGTTCCAACCAAAACCGTGTCTACCACGCCATATGAGATATGGAATGGGAAGAGACCATCTCTTAAGAGATTTAAGATTTGGGGTTGCCCGGCCTATGTTAAAAAGCAGAATCCGGACAAACTCGAGACACGGTCGGTCATGTGTAATTTTGTGGGATATCCAAAGAACTTTTATGGATATCTTTTCTACCACAAGGAGGAACAAAAGGTGTTTGTTTCTCAGCATGCCAAATTCTTGGAAAAAGAGTTTTTCATAAATGAAACTGATGGCAATGTGGTAGATCTAGAAGAGGTTCTAGAGACACAAACTACAAATGACGACTTGGTTGAACCGGCTGTTGCAATAGAAACTGAGGAACCTCGGCCACTCCGTAGGTCTGGTAGGACTTCTCACCCACCGGAGAGGTTTTACGGTTTCCTCATTGATGGTGACATAGAAGACTGCATCATGGAGGATGATGATCCTACCAGTTTTCAGCAAGCTATCACGAGTGGAGACTCTGTGAAGTGGCTGGATGCCATGAGATCCGAAATGGAGTCTATGTACACCAACAAAGTATGGACTTTGGACGTTTTACCCCCTGGGGTAAAACCTGTGGGGTGCAAATGGATCTTTAAAAGAATGATTGGTGTAGATGGGCAGGTAGAGACCTATAAGGCAAGACTTGTGGCGAAGGGTTTTCGTCAAAGACCAGGTTTGGACTATGACAAGACTTTTTTGCCCGTAGCCATGCTTAAATCCATTCGGATCCTACTTGCTATTGCTGCTCACTACGACTATGAAATCTGGCAGATGGACGTTAAAACGGCATTTCTAAATGGGGATTTAGAAGAATGCGTTTATATGGATCAGCCGGAGGGCTTCATTAACAGTGGGAGCAGCGGGAAAGCATGTAGATTGCTTAAATCCATATATGGGTTAAAGCAGGCATCACGGAGTTGGAACATCTGTTTCGATGATGTTATCAAAGAGTTTGATTTCATCAAAAATCCAAATGAACCTTATGTTTATAAGAAGGCTGTAGAGAGAGCTGTCACATTCCTCGTATTGTACGTGGATGACATTCTTCTGATAGGAAATGATATTCCTATGCTACAGTCGATCAAATCTTTCTTATCACTAAGGTTCTCCATAAAGGACCTGGGTGATGCCACATACATTCTGGGCATTAGGATCTATAGGGATAGATCCAAGAGGTTGTTGGGATTGTCCCAAACCAGGTACATCAACACCATCCTAAAAAGGTTTAGTATGGAAGACTCCAAGCGGGGTGCCTTACCCGCTTGCCATGGGGTTACTCTCTCTAAGGACTCTTGCCCAAAGACCGATGAAGAGAGAGCTCGCATGAGCATTATACCCTATGCTTCGGCAGTAGGATCTATAATGTATGCGATGTTATGTACATGCCCAGATGTAGCTTATGTACTTAGTGTTGTAAGCAGGTATCAATCCAACCCAGGGGAGAATCACTGGATAGCTGTGAAGAACATTCTTAAGTACTTACGAAGGACTAAAGAATTGTTCTTGGTGTATGGTAATGGAGATCTCCAAATGGAGGCCTTTACCGATTCGAGCTTCCAGAGCGATAAGGACGACAGCAAATCTATCTCTGGGTTTGTATTTACCCTCAATGGAGGGGCGGTAAGTTGGAAGAGTTCCAAACAGGATACCGTTGCAGACTCTACGATGGAGGCTAATTACATTGCTGCGAATGATGCCGCCAAGGAAGCCGTCTGGATGAGGAAGTTCGTTTTGGAGCTAGGAGTAGTTCCAACCATTATTGATCCAATACCATTGTATTGTGATAATAATGGGGCTATGGCGTTAGCCAAGGAGCCCAGGTCCCATCAGCGATCCAGACACATCCTGAAGCGTTTTCATTTGATCCGGGAGATTGTAGATCGCTGCGAGATCAAGATTAGGAGAGTAGACACAAAGAATAACGCCGCGGATCCACTCACCAAGGCCCTCCCTCAGCCGCAGCATGAGCGACTTTTTGAGATGTTGGGTATGAGATACGCCAATAACTGGCCTTAGTGCAAGTGGGAGATTGTTGGATATATGTATGCCCTAGAGGCCATTATATGATAGTGGATGTACTTATACATACATATATATATATATATATATATATATATATTCAGTGTACATTCTTGCTCGACATGATAATATGCTATCTGGTTCTTCTTTATCTGACATGTTGATTTGATCATGCTTTTATTCATTCACACATGTTGATAAAGCCCTGAGGATATAGGCTTGACTACTGTGATTATGATGGAGATCATAGTAGTGGGACATCTGTAGTTTATAAGTATATCCTGAAATGTCCCTAGTCGTAGGTATATCGAGACGGGGCATCGATATACCAGAGTAGACTAGCGTATATGATACTAGACCCATATGATGGGCGATGGATGTTCCCACATTCATCGATATTTGACATCGAGATCGTATACGGGTGCTCAGTGGTGACTGGGTACACTGGACGGACTCACCGAGAACTCCTATATGGAATTATATCTATCGTCGGATAGCAGTTCTCAGGTGACACTGGTGCATGTTAGTCTGTAGACCCGAGATCGTCATAGAGTCTTGTGTGTTCTCCCACTGTACTTTGATTACCACCCTACCACGGCTCTACTGAGTCGTGCAAACAGGTGGTCGTTGGGTACAGTCCCGAGACACACGAAGGCGATGAGCGATAGGAGGGGTTTCGTCTTTCCCGGTATTGGGAGTTGATGCTGTGCTGTGCTCGACTGGCTATATCAGTAAGTCACTGGCCAGGGCTGTTGAGATTTACTGATAAGTGTTATCAGTAGTTTCTCGATCTGTTATAGAACATTCATCGGCACGACTTATTGAGTTATTAGGGTCGACGTTACCATTCCTAGACTTGATATGCAGCATATCTGACGAAGAGACCGGACTGTACGGTAGTGTTGCCGGTTGGCTCGACGGGAGTTGTAATAGGTTCGCTTGTTTTCTTCTGATCGCTCAATACCCGGGTGGCCATTACGTTTAGCTGATCGCTTGCGTCTTGGGGGTGCTTGATATGATCATCACCCACTTCCGGCGTATTGACGAGTCTTAGAGTCCCACAATTGAGTTGCCTAGTCCAGGCGAAACGATGTGGTGCGCATATGAGATATGCGCGTGGACCCGGTTAAAATGCGTGTATGAGATACCGAATATTAATCGGGCGGTTTGCTTTTGTTCAGGTCGTATGTGATATGACCGGGTTGCTAAATCAAGTGTTGATTTATCATTTGACCATTAGTTTCTCACTTGAAATCCTTTCTTGTTTTTTTGTTGTATTCATGCATGTATGCATTCATTCTTATTCATGCACATATGGATGTGCATGCACACATACATGCATACATCATTCTATCATGGTTGTTGATATAGTGGATGGTGGAAATATATATAAGACTCACACCCTTTATAAAATATATGGATATTATTTTTGGAAAAGAAAAAATGAAAATGGAAATTGTTTCATGGTTGAATATTTTATTCTTTCATTAACCCTTTTGTTTAACCATGATTTAATTTCTATGGTCATTTTTGTTCCAAACAAAAATATCTACATATTTTATAACCATGGTTGAGAATGAGAGAGTGAAAATATATATATTTTCATTTTCTCATTTTATTCAACAAGCTTATCATTATCTTGAGTTTCATAAGCCATCATCTTCTTCCTCCTTTCTCTCTTGCTCTCTAGATATCTCAAGTGAGCCAAAGAGTGACCAAGTTAGGATTTTGAAGTGAGAAAACCAACCACAACACCATTCTCCACTAGTCTTTCCTATTAGTGTAGAGTGTTAGCTTCCATTTCTTCTCTTGATCTTGTGAAGCTTCAAGCTTGGACAAAGAGGACTCCGGGTGGATCATCGTGGACCTAGAGGATCTCAAGCGGACCTTTTTCCAACACTCAAGTAGCCAAGGAGTCTAGCGTAGGGAGCTACAAAGGTTGTACTCTTAAAACCCTAGCTTTTTCTACTTATGTTTGTGTTAAAGTTTAGTTGCCCTAAATTTTCTAGCATGATCCTTTAGAATGTTTCTTTAGCACCATCAAAAATTTAAATATGGCATGTGTGTTGCCTCCAAACCCTTGTAGTAGTGATGTAGGAAACCCTTCATTATCATCATATGTTGATAAAGCCCATAGGATTCTTGCTTGACTGCCAGCATTGTGATGGCGATCACATACGTGAGAACTGGGGGTCTATAACCACATCCTTAAATGTCCCTAGTCGTGGGAGTATCGAGATTGGGCATTGATACTCCAGTGTAGACTGGTGTATACTTATCTAGACCCTGACGAGGGGCGGTGGCCAGTCTCACAGGCCATTGGTGTCAATTGTTCACCTAAGATAGTATACAGGTGCTCATTGGGTTATAAGTACACTGGACGGACTTGCCGGGAACATGCTAGTTGGTATTATACCTATAGTCAGATAGCAGTTCCCTGGTGACATGTGTACAGGTTAGTCTGTCGACCTGAGATCGTCATTTGTCTCGTGTGAGTTCCCACTGTGCTTTGATTACTACCCTACCACAGCTCAAAGGAGTCGTGCAAACATGTTTTAGTTGGGTATAGTCCCGAGCCACATGGAGGCAGTGAGCGGATCGTTGGGGATTCGTCTCTCCCGGTATTTGGGGTTGATGTCGCGCAGTGCACGGGTGGCCATCACTATAAATCCTCGGCCGGGGTATGTGAGAATTACCGATCCAGGATCGATAGTTTCTCACGTAGTGATGGGTTTCATACCGACACGAATTATCACGTTGTTAGGGGTATGACTTTATCCACCCCCTAGACCCGATATGCGATAATCTTAGACGAACAGACCAGACTATACGGATATTGTCACTGACAGGCTCAGTAGGGGTTCGGATGAGTTTGCTCATCGGCCTTCCTTTCGCTCAATACCTGGGTAGCCGTTACGTACAGCTAGTGCCGCTGACGTGCTTGTGGTTAAACCCACTGCCAGCATATTGACGAGTCTTTATAGTCCCACATAGAGGGTTTTCACGGTTCAGGAGATATGGTGTAGTTGATGTATGTTGGTACATATAGGTGGCCGATTGAATATGTGCACAGGCTGCGCAGACTTTAATCGGACGGTTGATAATACTAGCGGCTTAGGATTAAGCCAGATTGTTAAATCAAGTTTTGATTTAATAATTTACATATGTATTTATATATATGTATTCTAGTATTATTGCTCACTATTTATTTTCTCTCTTTGACTATTCATATTTTCGTACGAATACGCGTATGTGTATTTCGATACATGTACCGGGAATCATTCCGTATTTATACAGAATGGCTTCTAGAAGATGCCACCTCATTATTGATTTTCTTTTGGAAAATCATTTTGTTTATAATGAGGTGGAAAAGGTGACATGGCATGGCATGGTCATTTGGGTCAAAGCATGGCTTTTTCATGTAGTGATTGGTATGGTGTATTTATTTATTTTAAAAATGGAATTGATATTTTTTTTTGGTGTAGGGCATGAGAGAGGGGGCCGGCCACTTAAAAGGGGCTTGCTCATTTTCGTGATTTTGATTTTTTAGTGCTCTCTCACTCTCATGCTCTCACAAAATACTTAGCCATTTTCATGCCTTGCAATCATCACCTCTTCTTCATCTTCACTTGTTGCTCACATGAGCTTATGGATGAGAGAAAGATTTTTGGTGACACTATTCTACACCACCCCCCCACTCTCCACCACTAGCGATCTTGGAGAGTCGGTTGGTCCGCTTGGCGAACCTGGAACTTGTGCCGCTTCCCTCGGGTGGATCATTGGAGATGAAGAAAGACCGGCGACCAAAGTCGATCCGCATCACTAAGAGCTTGGAAATGGTTGAAGACCCGAAGGACTTGGTTCATTAGGTATAACCATTCTATCTCCTTTTCTTAGATTGCTAGTTTTAGGGTTAATGGTTTCGATCTTGGAAATCGGGTAATGCTAGCGCCGGGTTTTAGAAAATTTTTGTTCCGCATTTGGCCACGGTTCGATGGCCGGGGCGCTCCCATAACCTTTCAAATTCTTGGAGCGTGACTGGGATTCGCGTCTTCTGATTATATTCTTCCAGTGCGTCAATCTGCTTTTGCAGGTCCGTGCGCTTGTCATCAGGCTTCACAGGCTTTTGTTGGATGTATATGCCCTAGAGGCCAGTATTGTATATGTATACATATGGATACTAGGGATATGTATGTACAGAACAATCTTGCTCAGTTTTATAGTATATTATTTGACTTGTCTTTATCAGGACATGTGTATTTATTTGTATTGTTGTTATATCTGGTTTGCACATATTGATAAAGACTCGATACGGTAGTATACTATAGTGGTTTGTCTTTATCTTAACATGGCATATGTCATACTTATTATTACATATTGCGGTTACATGTTGATAAAGCCCCTAGGATCTTGCTTGACTACCTGCGTTGTGATGGCGATCATACTTGTGGGAGCAGGGTAGTCCATAAGCACATCCTTAAATGGTCCCTAGTCGCGTGAGTATCGAGACTGGGCATTGATACTCCAGAGTAGACTGGTGTATACGTTTCTAGCCCCGTCGGGTGATGGTTAGTCCCGCAGCCATTGGTCTGATGCACCTAAGATTGTATACAGGTGCTCACTGGGTGTGAGTACACTGGATGAACTCGCCGAGAACTTCCATATGGTACTATACCTATCGTCAGATGGAAGTTCTCAGGTGGCATGTGTACAGGTTAGCCTTTGGACCCGAAATCGGCATTTGTCTCGTATGAGTTCCCACTGAACTTTGATCACTACCCTACCACGGCTCTACTGAGTCGTGCAAACAGGTTTTGGTTGGGTTCAGTCCCGAACCACATGGAGGCAGTGAGCGATTGTCGGGGATTCGTCTCTCCCGGTATAGGGAGTCGATATCGCACTATGATTCGATTGGTCAGGACCATAAGACCTTGGCCAAGGCACTTAGGATTTACTGGTAGGTTGATCAGTAGTTTCCCGAATTGGTCCTGAGCCACATCGGCATGACTTATCAGGTTGTTAGGGTCTGACGTTCACCATCCCCTAGACCCGGTATGCGATACTCTTTGACGAAGAGACCGGACTGTACGAATATTGTCACGGATAGGCTCAGTAGGAGATCCGGATGAGTTTGCTCGCCGGCCTTCCTTTTCGACAGGTACCTGGGCAGCCGTTACGTACAGCTAGTGCCGCTGACGTGCTTATGGTTAAACCCACTGCCAGAGTACTGCCGAGTCTTTAGAGTCCCACATAGAGGGTTTCCCTGATCCAAGCAAAACGATGTAGTAGCCGTATTAGATACATGCAGGGTTCGATCGATTGATGTACTTGGTACTCGGATTTTCGATCGGACAGTTTGTAATACTAGCCGGCTCGGGTTTGAGCCGGATTATTAAATCAGGTATTGATTTAATAATTTACATATACGTATTTTGATATATATATTCTAGTATTACGTTCTTCGTGTTATTCTATCTCTTTTGGGCGTTCGGATTTTTATCTGATTGCCGGTATATTTGTACGGTAGTTGGAAATCCGTATTTATTACAGTTTTCCATCTAGAAGGTGGCCACCTCATTTTGGATTTTCCTTTTATTTGATAATTGGAAATGAGGTGTAAAGTAAAAGGTATGGGAGGAATGGTTATGACCATGCTTTAATAATTCACAAATGAATTTATAAGTCATTTGGAGTTACTATTGAAGCATGGTTGTTAATTGTTTATTGAAAGAATTCACACATAATACTAAGGTGTGTGATTTTCTCTCACTTCATGCTTCATTTCTCTTTGAGCTCTCATCTTTCTTGAGTTCCTCCCTCCTCTTGCTTTCTTCCATCTTCATCTTCTTCCTCTTCACTAACATTCTCATGTGTTGAGAAACAAGTGAAGAGGTTAGAAAAGAGATAGCAAACACTTAAACACCCTCCACTACATCCTAGATTACTTGGACTACATCCCAAGTTCTCTAGTTGCTCTTTTGATATATTGCAAAGAGCTAGAGCCATGGATCATACTCCCTGGGTGGATCATCAAGGACCAAGGAAGGCCGGAGAACAAGCTCGATCCCGGAGGACCGACGGAGCAAGGAAAGAAGTTCAAGCATGTTCAAGGCGCTTGCTAGGAGCTAAGGATGAAGAAAGAAGACCGAAGGACTTGGTTCGTTTGATGAGGTTTCTATCATAGTAGATAACTCTCTTAGTGTAGCTAGTTAGTTTTATGGAAAGATCCGGTTTTAGGGTTTAGTCTAGCGCCAAGTTTTATTCGTAAGAAATTTTTTTGTTCAGCATTTGGCCACGTGAGATGGCCGGGGCGCTAGGGTAACCCTTCATGGTATCAAAGCCACCCATAAAACTTACACTAGCTAGTTCAAACGTGTTTAGAATAACGATCGACCGAAAATTTCAAAAACTGCATTTCAAATCATTGGTTTTCTGTCGATTTTAAAAGTGCTTGAAAAATAAATATTTTGCTCTCAGAAAATTATGCAGGCTTTTTTAAGACCACAAAAGAAAAATTGTCACGTGATCCCTCTAAACCGCCGCGGATCCACCGCGCAAACCCCCTATTGGCGGCGGATCCGCGGCCGTTTTGGGGCCCACGTGGTCAAATTTTCTTCTGGGCCTCAATTTTTGGAAATTGTGGTTTTTGGAATAATTACTTTTTGGGCCCAGATTTGTTACAGTGTTGGTTTAATACTTGGAGCCCACTTGGAAAGTTTAGTCGATCGTAATTTTAAGATACGTGTTTTATTATCAGTACATTCACTTTTATCTGCGACCGGGAATGTCACTCGATCGGTAAAACTCGTCTGATTGCTATATGTTCTTTTAGACTGGTTTTGCGAACGTGACATTCGCGTTGATGTTGTGTGCTTGTGCTGTGATTGTGGTTGGATTGTCCTGGTGGATAGCATGTGGTGCAATATTAGAAATACAGTTTATAATTCAATTGTACATTTGTTATTGCGGGGCGAGCGTACGACATGTGGACTGCCGTCTTTGCCGTTTGTATATTATTTTGGGGCACGACCAGGCTGAGGTCGATGTCACCGGTTGTATATATTTTTTTAATATTCTGTACTAGGATTACCCCATGGAGGAGTGCACGGATAGCCGGGTTCTGGAAGGCAACAAGCCCGCATCTTATGGCGCTGAGACGGAGGGGGCTTCGTTCTAGAACTGGCGGGCTATTCGCCGCACTCGTAGGGGGTACAGGTTTTCATTGCACAGGCTATCCACACGACAGGGAACGTCGGGTTTTATTTGCGGCTCAAATGAAACCCGAGGCTCCAAGATTATCCGCCATTCTGTAATGTTATCTATGATGTTGTTTATTATCATGCCTAGGACGAATGTTATATATACTTATATATATACTAGTAGATGTTATATATGTTTTGCACCCGCGCTAGTCCAGCCCCCGCTCTGTCGTTAGTTAAGTAACCTAACGGGTGATGACGGGGCCCCGTGGCGAATGCGGATGGCATATACGTACATTTCATTTTCGTTCTTTTCTGGTGTGATAGGTTACAAATTTGATGGGGCCGCATTAATTTTAATTAATGCAAGATAAAAACCTAAAAAGATGTTGTTGGAACCAGATTTTAAAAACTGACATTACAGATGTTCTCTTTTGCTTTGCATAGTGGTATTCAGTTTGGAATAACCTGCACCTCATTTGAAGAGGCAAGGGCCGAGATCCCTTTACCGGGAGTGACCCCTTGAGTAAAAGTTTGCGTCAGGGTAATAACTTTAATATAGTCGACTATTTTTTCTTTGCATCAAGGTATTCAGTTTGGAATATCCTGCACCTCATTCGACGAGGAAAGAGCCGAGATCCCTTCACAGGGAGCGACCTCTTTAGCAAAGGTTTTCGCCACTATATAAATTTACAAAACTACTCAGGTTCCTTCAACGATATCAAGTTCGTTACGTTAACGGGTTTTTCGCCAAAAACCCAGCCGTAGCCCTCCGTCGTTTCAAATGAGTTGTACCTAGTATTCGTGCTGCGTTTGTTGGCCTTTGTCAAGGCGTAGTGTACGAGCTAGATATTGCTTGTTTGTTGCATAGTAAGATGCGATTATCTAGGACAGTCGTACAACCTTGTTGGCCTTTGTCAAGGGTATGTACGGGTGGGTCTAGATTAATCCAGGATAACGACGGGTTGAACTTGACTAGTGGATTATGATTTGTTGGCTTTTGTCAAGGTCATAAACCGCTAGGGGCAAAAACCACATCGGGAGTTTCAAACATACAGGAAACTTGCAGATTTAGCATACCTTCTGGAGTGTGGTGACTAGAGTGGATTCCATCTAGTGCATCACACAATGATAGTTGGATCCCGATCCCGCTGATGAGTAGGATTACTCTTGGGAGATTTTTTCACTTAACAATCAATGCTATAAACCAAGTAGGTGTCTAGAAAGGTGTTAGCGGGGCTACGCCTCCAGGGAAAAGAGGTTATATAATTAAGGAACTTCGCGAAAGCGTTGGAAAACCTCCCTCGAAGTACCAACACCGGCCTGGCTGAAAGGTTAAGCATGTATTGTGACATGCGATTAATCCTGACTAGTTCTTCTTTTAGGGTTTGAAGAAGAATTTAAGGAAACAGTGGGAGCCATCCTGATTAGATAAATTAATAAACCAATCTAATCTTGCAAGGCGCACGCTGAGTGTTTTCCTTCTCTCTCTCTCCAGGTAGAAACCATTTCACGCCCTAATCAAGATAATAAAATGTATCGCTTGACCGATCCGAATTCTTATTCGGGGCTGAGGAACGTCGGTTCGACTCTAACTTATGACAACGGTCATGAGTATGATCAAGGGAAAGAGGAAAGTTTGAATTCCTTGAAAACCCCATCGAAGAAGAAACATACTGTTGCATCTTCTTCAGGCACTCTTGTTATTGAGAACTGTTTTTCGGTCTGTCCTACCTCCTGGGTACTCGATACCGGATCAGGATCTCATATCTGTAATTTATTGCAGGGATTGAGAAAAAGTAGGATAGTTAGACCTGGTGATATGTCCCTCAGAGTAGGGAACGGAGCACAAGTTAATGCTGCAGCCGTCGGTGAATATCACCT
The DNA here is from genome assembly GCA_030015575.1 of Agapanthus africanus. Lineage (NCBI taxonomy): Eukaryota > Viridiplantae > Streptophyta > Magnoliopsida > Asparagales > Amaryllidaceae > Agapanthus > Agapanthus africanus. The sequence goes on along the minus strand of JASDDO010000031.1, from coordinate 103,825,516 downwards.
AGTATTGCCAAATAGCATTACTATGATTTTGAACAATTGCTACTATGTGCCTTCCATGCTTTGCAACATCATATCAGTTTCTTTACTTAATAAAGATGGATATAACTTTGTTCTTGATAGAAATATCATGAACATTTACCTTGATAAGGTACCGGTTGCAGAAGGTACACTGTGTTATGGTATCTATGTTCTAAATCAAAACACAGTTCTCAATATACAAAACGCACACAAGAGGAAGAGTTCAGATACGAACGAATCCTACTTGTGGCATTGTAGACTTGGTCATATCGGAGATAAAAGACTAAGTAATTTGCATAAATATGGACTCTTGAATACGTTCGAATTTTCATCTTATGAAACTTGTCAGTCTTGTCTCAAAGGAAAGATGACCAAATCTCCGTTCACCGGGCATGGAGAAAGAGCAGCAGAGCTCTTGGGGCTTATACACAGTGATGTGTGTGGTCCGATGTTTGTACATGCAAGGGGTGGGTTCTCGTACTTCATCACATTCACTGACGATCTCTCTAGATTCGGATATGTGTATCTTATGAAACACAAATATGAAGCTTTTGAGAAATTCAAAAAATTCAGAAACGAAGTAGAGAACCAGACTAGCAAAAGTATCAAGATCCTCCGATCTGATAGAGGAGGAGAGTACTTAAGCACGGAATTCCAAGAATACTTAAAATAGAATGGAATTCTCTCTCAGCTTACTCCTCCGTATACACCACAACACAATGGTGTGTCGGAGAGGAGGAATCGTACCCTATTGGACATGGTTCGCTCCATGATGAGTGATGCTGAGTTGCCTCTTTCATTCTGGGGACATGCGCTCCAAACAGCGGCATATCTTTTGAATCAAGTTCCTTCCAAATCTGTGCCTAAAACTCCGTACGAAATATGGAAAGGAAAGGTGCCATGTCTTAAGGGTATTAAGATATGGGGATATCCAGCCTATGTAAAAACACAGAAACCGGACAAGCTAGAGGCACGGTCAGTCTTATGTAAGCTTGTTGGATATCCAATGCATTCGCATGTATACTTATTCTACCACACTGAGGAACAGAAGGTGTTTGTTGCTCGCCACGTTGTCTTCTTAGAAAAGAAATTTCTTGCAAAAGAAATTAGTGGGAGCACGGTAGAACTGGAAGAAATTCCAAAAGAACAAACTATAGCTGAAGGTTTGGAGGAACCAAAAGATTCAATAACCCCGAACTAACCTCAGCCACTCCGCAGATCTAGTAGGATTTCTCATCCGCCCAAGAGATACTACGGTTTTCTCATAGATGGGGATCGAGAGGATTGCATCTTGGAAGAAGATGATCCTACTAGTTTCAGGCGGGCCGTTATCAGTAGGGACTCTGATAAGTGGCTGGATGCTATGAAATCTGAAATGGAGTCCATGTACACCAATAAAGTGTGGACCCTGGAAGTTGCTCCACCTGGGGTGAAACCCGTTGGATGCAAATGGATCTACAAGAAGAAACTTGGTGTAGATGGGCAGGTAGAAACCTATAAGGCTAGACTCGTTGCAAAAGGTTTTCGTCAAAGACCAGGAGTAGACTATGATGAAACCTTTTCTCCAGTAGCTATGCTCAAATCCATTAGGATCCTGCTTGCCATTGCTGCCTTCCATGACTATGAGATCTGGCAGATGGACGTAAAAATGGCTTTTCTAAACCGAAGTTTAGAAGAGTGCGTTTATATGGATCAGCCGGAAGGTTTTGTAGGCAGCAGGAGCAGCGGAAAGGAGTGCAAGCTGCTCAAGTCCATTTAAGGATTGAAGCAAGCATCGTGGAGCTGGAACATCTGTTTTGATGAGACAGTCAAGGACTTTGACTTCATCAAGAACGAAGATGAGCCATGTATTTATAAGAAGATTGTAGGACGAACTTTCGTATTCCTAGTCTTGTACGTGGACGAAATTCTTTTGATAGGAAATGACATTCCTATGCTACAATCGGTCAATCTATTCTTATCACAAAGGTTCTCTATGAAAGACCTAGGTGATGCCTCGTACATTCTGGGAATCAAGATCTACAGAGATAGATCCAAGAGACTACTAGAACTTTCACAGTCCAGGTACATAGAGACCGTACTAAAGAGATTTAGTATGGAAGATTCCAAGCACGGTAACATACCCGCATTACACGGAATCACCCTCTCCAAGGAGATGTCTCCCAAGACTGACGAGGAGAGGGTTCGCATGAGCACTATACCCTACGCTTCGGCGGTAGGATCTATAATGTATGCGATGCTATGTACAAGACCAGATGTCACTTACGCACTAAGCGTGGTGAGCCGGTATCAGTCGGACCCAGGTGAGGACCACTGGACAGCAGTAAAGAACATTCTCAAGTACCTGAGAAGGACTAAGGCGATGTTCTTGATTTACGGTAATGGAGACCTCAGGGTCGAATCCTTTACCGACTCAAGCTTCCAGAGTGACAAAGATGACAGAAAGTCTGTCTCGGATTTTGTGTTTACCCTTAACAGAGGGGCGGTATGTTGGAAGAGTTCCAAACAGGATACCATCGCAGACTCGACGATGGAGGCTGAATACATTGCTGCAAGCGATACCGCAAAAGAGGCGGTCTGGATAAAGAAGTTCATAGCCGAACTTCAGGTAGTTCCGTTCATTGTTGATCCAATACCGGTGTATTGTGATAACAATGGGGCTATAGCTTTAGCGAAGGACCACGGTCCCATCAGAAATCCAGGCACATCTTAAGGCGGTATCACCTAATCAACGAGATTGTAGATCGCCAGGAGATCGTGGTCCGGAGAGTGGATACGAAAGACAACACGGCGGATCCATTTACAAAGGACCTCCCTCAAGCACAGTTCGAGCGACTTTTTGGGATGTTGGGTATGCAGTACGCCAGCAGCTGGCCTTAGAGCAGACGTTGGGTATTCGGTACACCAATCACTGGCCTTTAGTGCAAGTGGGAGATTGTTGGATGTATATGCCCTAGAGGCCAGTATTGTATATGTATACATATGGATACTAGGGATATGTATGTACAGAACAATCTTGCTCAGTTTTATAGTATATTATTTGACTTGAATTTATCAGGATATGTGTATTTATTTGTATTGTTGTTATATCTGGTTTGCACATATTGATAAAGACTCGATACGGTAGTATACTATAGTGGTTTGTCTATATCTTAACATGGCATATGTCATACTCGTTATTACATATCGCGGTTACATGTTGATAAAGCCCCTAGGATCTTGCTTGACTACCTGCGTTGTGATGGCGATCATACTTGTGGGAGCAGGGTAGTCCATAAGCACATCCTTAAATAGTCCCTAGTCGCGTGAGTATCGAGACTGGGCATTGATACTCCAGAGTAGACTGGTGTATACGTTTCTAGCCCCGTCGGGTGATGGTTGGTCCCGCAGCCATTGGTCTGATGCACCTGAGATAGTATACAGGTGCTCACTGGGTGTGAGTACACTGGACGGACTCGCCGAGAACTTCCATATGGTACTATACCTATCGTCAGATGGAAGTTCTCAGGTGACATGTGTACATGTTAGTCTTTGGACCCGAGATCGGCATTTGTCTCGTGTGAGTTCCCACTGAACTTTGATCACTACCCTACCACGGCTCTACTGAGTCGTGCAAACAGGTTTTGGTTGGGTTCAGTCCCGAGCCACATGGTGGCAGTGAGTGATTATCGGGGATTCGTCTCTCCCGGTATAGGGAGTCGATATCGCACTATGATTCGATTGGTCAGGACCATAAGACCTTGGCCAAGGCACTTAGGATTTACTGATAGGTTGATCAGTAGTTTCCCGGATTGGTCCTGAGCCACATCGGCATGACTTATCAGGTTGTTAGGGTCTGATGTTCACCATCCCCTAGACCCGGTATGCGATACTCTTTGACGAAGAGACCGGACTGTACGGATATTGTCACGGATAGGCTCAGTAGGAGATCCGGATGAGTTTGCTCGTCGGCCTTCCTTTTCGATAGGTACCTGGGCAGCCGTTACGTACAGCTAGTGCCGCTGACGTGCTTGTGGTTAAACCCACTGCCAGAATACCGTCGAGTCTTTAGAGTCCCACACAGAGGGTTTCCCCGATCCAAGAAAAACGATGTAGTAGCCGTATTAGATACGTGCAGGGTTCGATCGATCGATGTACTTGGTACACGGATTTTCGATCGGACAGTTTGTAATACTAGCCGGCTCAGGTTTGAGCCGGATTATTAAACTAGGTATTGATTTAATAATTTACATATATGTATTTCGATATATATATTCCAGTATTACGTTCTTCGTGTTATTCTATCTCTTTTGGGCGTTCGGATTTTTATCTGATTGCCGGTATATTTGTACGGTTGTTGGAAATCCGTATTTATTACAGTTTTCCTTCTAGAAGGTGGCCACCTCATTTTGGATTTTCCTTTTATTTGATAATTGGAAATGAGGTGTAAAGTAAAAGTATGGGAGGAATGGTGATGACCATGCTTTAATAATTCACAAATGAATTTATAATTCATTTGGAGTTACTATTGAAGCATGGTTGTTAATTGTTTATTGAAAGAATTCATGCACAAAACTATGGTGTGTGATTTTCTCTCACTTCATGCTTCATTTCTCTTTGAGCTCTCATCTTTCTTGAGTTCCTCCCTCCTCTTGCTTTCTTCCATCTTCATCTTCTTCCTCTTCACTAACATTCTCATGTGTTGAGAAACAAGTGAAGAGGTTAGAAAAGAGATAGCAAACACTTAGACACCCTCCACTACATCCTAGATTACTTGGACTAGCATCCCAAGTTCTCTAGTTGCTCTTTTGATATATTGCAAATAGCTAGAGCCATGGATCATACTCCCGGGGTGGATCACCAAGGATCAAGGAAGGCCAGAGAACAAGCTCGATCCCGGAGGACCGACGGAGCAAGGAAAGAAGTTCAAGCATGTTCAAGGCGCTTGCTAGGAGCTAAGGATGAAGAAAGAAGACCGAAGTACTTGGTTCGTTTGGTAAGGTTTCCATCATAGTAGATAGCTCTCTTAGTGTAGCCAGTTATTTTTATGGAAATATCCGGTTTTAGGGTTTAGTCTAGCGCTAAGTTTTATTCGTAAGAAATTTTTTTGTTCCTCATTTGGCCACGTGAGATGGCCGGGGCGCTAGGGTTACCCTTCAGCTTTTTGGTCTTGTTCTTCCTTTTTGAAGATTTTGACGGCTGGGCCTGGGCGTTTTGCCCATCGCTACCAATTCTTGGCGTCGGGCGCGGTTTCAGCATTCCCTCATTGACCTCGGGTTCCAGCTGTCTTTTCTACCAAATCGCCGGGCATGTTTGAAGATCTTTAGCATTCTTTTTGTTTTGGCTGAAAGAGCGCCCTCCCATGGAGCTTCTTCTATAAATGAGCATGATGCCCCTGGCGTGTCTATCCTTTTAGGAACGTGCGGCTGCGGTGGGCTTACCTTCCAGTTCTAGGACATTGCAAATTTGCCCTGTTAGTATTGGCCCTCGATCCAGATTTTGAAGACGAAGCAATCTTCAATTGGGTGGCCTACTACTCGGTGGTAGGGGCAGTAATTGGGATTGTTGATGTCACCTGGTTGCAGTGGGCGTCTCTGATCTGGCAGAGTGATGAGCCTGTTGTGCACCGCCAGTTCGAACAATTTCCTTGTTTTTTTCCCGAGAGAACGAGTAAGGACGTTTTAACTTTTCGTTGATAAATCGCTGTCTATCGTTTTGGCGATCAGTTGGTTTTGGACCACTTGGCTATTGCTGAGCATTGGCAACGAAGGTCGCTTTCCCTTTCCCCTTTTCATTCCGAGGCTCCGTCTTTGAAGAGGAAGGCCTATGGCCCATCTGGTCCATTTGGGCCATCTTGTCAATCAAGACCTGGAAGGTGGTTGGCTTGAAAAACATCATGAATTGGGATATGGTCGCCTGCGGATCGAGGGTTCCCACAAACATGCCTACTGCAGGAGCCTCTTTTATGCGCTGTTCGCACTTCAACCATAGGTTGCGCCACCGAATTGCATACTGAACCCATGTCTCCCCTGGCTTCACTCGGGCATTGATCAACGCCATGATTAGGGTGCATTCGCTAGCGCTTGCGAAATGATGAGTGAATAGCAACTCCATCTCTGTAAACGTTTTGACGGAGTCATTTGGAAGCTCCGAATACCATTCGAAGGCCGTCTCCGCTAGGCTACAGACGAATTGGCGAAGCAGTAGCTTATCGTCACCTCTAGTATTGCCGCACAGAGCCCTGAATTGAGCGACATGTTGATAGGGATTGCCTGTCCCCTTGTACACGTGGAAATTAGGAATTGTGTATCCTGGAGGGTACTTGATTTGATCGTACCAGCTGGGATATGGTCGCCCCGTTATGACGACTTGGCCAGCAGCTTCGTTCGCTTGATGAGCTCGTATCTGTTGAGATATATAATCATTGAGCGCGGCTTTCGAGATTGTTTCCTCCTTGGCGGCTGAAAAGGCCGGAAGAGGGTTCGATGTCTCCCCTCTGTCGTCCTCAACGATTATTGAAGGGTCTTCAGCTGGTGGATCCGGCTGTATCATCATCCCGACCACATCTTGGAACAAGAGAGCCATTTGTTTTATGTTGGCCGCTTGTTCTGCGGCCTCTTTGTCTTTCTTCTTGAGCATTCTTCGGAGGAACTCGGCATCGGTTTCCTGCTCCTGGCGTTGATCCGACGATGCTTCCGGACTTTCCTTCTGCCCAGTGAGTGCGGCCATCTTTGTCATCATCTCCTGGAGTTTCTGTTGTTGCTCCTAAGCCTTTGTTACGGACCGTGTAAGTGGTCGATGACCCATAGAAGTACGGCTTTCCTCTTTTCCGGAAGCCATGTAGACAGTGTGTATTACCATGCCCCCAAACTTGGGGCATTTAGGTTCAGTGCCCTTGAGATTCGTCGCAGACATGGGGATCCTCTCCAGCTTTCTCCTTTTATGGGCGGTCGAAGTTGAGGGGGCCGTTGCAGCGGGCACCCATATAGACGATACCTTTTGTAGTACGATGGGGTGGTCCTTCTCTCGCCAAACCTTCATTTTCATCGGTCGACAGGAGTAGTCTTGGTTAATTATAGAGTCTTGGACTCTTCGCCAGACCCTCTGGATTTTGGAGGATAGCCGCTGAGGGGTCTGTTCTGGCTTTATCTTTGTAACGTTCTCCACAGGTGGAGGGGATCTTTTTAGCACGGCGGTCGGAGAGTTCTTGCGCATCCTCTTGAGTGGTTCAAAGCTGTTCCCAGTCGGAACAGCAGCGTCGATTTCCACTATCGGAGCTGGTGGAGTCTGTAGGGTTCCTATCGACGGCAGCGAGGTTTCGGGAGGCATTGTCCATGCCATTTTAAAATCTTTGCTATTAAAAGGAACTCTAAACATGATCGTTAACTAAAATACAATACGGAAACATAGTAAACCATTTACTATCTAAGTGAAAAAGGAAATACAACCTTTGTAGATCGGTCATTCACTTCATAAGCTCCTTGTAGTAGTCCCTTCGCTACGATCCTCGAACTCCCGGACTCTTGCATGGCTTCGCGTAGAGAAATTTGCGATCTTGCTTGAAGTCTTCGAGGCCGAAGATGATCTACGTCGAGGGAATACTAACTCAAGCTTCTACTTCACTAACTAAAGAATTAGTGAAGCAAACACCCTAAACTAAAGTGCTAGTCTAGTAGACGATGATGAAATAGGAAGTGGGCTCACTTTAGAATTTCTTTTCTCACTTTGCTTTCTCACTTAATCAAAACCCTAGCAAGCTTTTTGAGCTTGAGGAAGAAGATGAACCAAAATCAAATGAGAATAATGATCAAGTGAGAGAGTGAACCATGGTGAGTGAGTATCATATACTAACTCATGTAGAGACATAACCATGGCTAATTGTGATGGTTAGGTTACTAAATATCTTAAGTAAAACAAAACTAATGGACTTAGTCAAAGCATCCACAAGCTTCCACTTGCTTCATGCTTTCAACTAATATTCCACTAATTTTGTTTTCACTTTAAATAATAAAACCTATTATCACAAATAGAATGGCGTATGTCTTACACACCCATGTTTGATGTATCAACAACCATGATACAAAATAAAAACACATTTTAATATATATCACATATATATATTAGGTTGTGCACAAGTGAGAAAAACAAATGCTCAAGTGAACCAATGTTAGTTAATGTAAATTAGTATATCATATATACAATTATACACTAAATTATTAAATCAACACTTGACTTAATAATCCGGATATATCACATATAACCGACTAACATCCAATGCATCGACTTATCGAATCAACCCTTGATTCGATAACCCGGCCATATCACATATAACAGACCGATACATAAGTCGCGAGAATAGAATAGGTATCACATACATGCATTATTCTTGGTCCCGCACATATCACATATGCGCTCCTATTGCGTTTTACCTGAGCCAGTAAAACCTCTATGTAGGACTCTAAAGACTCGTTAATACGCCGGCAGTAGGTGATGATCACATCAAGCACCCACAAGCCGTCAGCGGTACTAGCTGGACGTAACGGCTACCCGGGTATTGAGCGATCAGAAGATCAACAAGCAAGCCCGCTCCAACTCCTATAAAAACCTAACGGTAACACTTGCCGTACAGTCCGGTCTCCTCGTCTGATATGTCACATATCAAGTCTAGGGGTGGTAAATGTCAGACCCCAATAACCGATAAGTCATGCCGATTTGAGGCTCATAACAGGTCGAGAAACTACTGGTAACACTTACCAGTAAATCTCTAAATCAGCCCTGGCCAGGGACTTCCCTATTATGGCCAATCGAGCACAACGCAACATCAACTCCCAATACCGGGAGAGACGAAACCCCTCCTATCGTTCATTGCCTCCATCGGGACTGTACCCAAAAACTACCATTTTGCATGCCCTCTTGGACGTGGTAAGGTGGAAATCAAAGCACAGTGGGAATCACACAAGACTCTATGACGATCTCGGGTCTACAGACTAACCTGTACAAGTGTCACCAGAGAAATACCATCTGACGTGAGGTATAATACCATCTGGGGGTTCTCGGCGAGTCCGTCCAGTATACCCAGTCTCCACTGAGCACCCGTATACCATCACTGATGTCAAACACTAATGGCTATGGGATCATCCATCGCCCATCTCATGGGTCGAGAAGCGTATACGCTAGTCTACTCTGGTATATCGATGCTTTGTCTCGATACACCCACGACTAGGAACATTAAAGGATGAACTTATGGACTATCATGGCCCCACTAGTATGATCTGCATCATAGTCCTGGTAGTCAAGTACAAATCCTAAGGGCTTTACCAACATGTAACCATAAGACAGTATCAAGAGACAAGTATACATGTTAAGATAAAGAGCAACCAGATAGCATACTATCATATCGAGCAAGAAAGTCATCTCTATATATGTCCAAGCATCCAATATAATATACATCATATGTACAATACTGGCCTCTAGGGCATACATACAACTAACAATCTCCCACTTGCACTAGGGCCAGCTGCTGTAGTATCGCATACCGAGCATCCCGAAGAGTCTCTTGAACTGTATCTGTGGAATGGCCTTCATGAGTGGATCCGCTGTGTTGTTTTTCGTGTCAACCCTCCTGACCTCGATCTCCCGGCGATTAACTATCTCCTAGATCAGGTGATACCGCCTCAGAATATGACTGGATCGCTGATGGGACCTGGGTTCCTTGACCAAAGCCACCGCTCTATTGTTATCAAAATACAAAGGTATTGGATTCTTAATGGATGGAACCAATCCAAGTTCAGTTATGAACTTCTTGATCCAGATAGTCTCTTTGGCAGCATCGTTGGCAGCGATGTATTCAGCCTCCATCGTCAAGTCTGCCACGGTTTCCTACTTGGAACTCTTCCAGCATACCGCCCCTCCGTAGAGGGTAAAGACAAATCCCGAGTGCGACTTAGAGTCGTCCTTATCACTCTGGAAACTCGAGTCGGTAAAGGACTCCACTTGGAGTTCTCCGTTACCATACACCAAGAGCATCTCTTTAGTCCTTCGTAAGTACTTGAGAATGCTCTTCACAGCTGTCTAGTGACTTTCTCCAGGATCTGCTTGATACCTACTCACTACACTTAGTGAGTGTGCTACATCGGTCTGGTACATAGCATCGCGTACATGATAGAGCCTACTGCCAAAGCATAAGGTATCCCTTGCATGCGAGCTCTCTCCAAATCAGTCTTGGGAGACATTTCTTTTGAGAGTGTGAGCCCATAGATCGTGGGTAAAAACCCACGCTTGGATTCTTCCATACTAAACCGCTTTAGTATGGTGTCAATGTACCTGGATTGGGACAATCCCAGTATCCGTTTAGATCTATCTCTATAGATCTTAATCCCCAAGATATAGGAGGCATCCCCTAGATCTTTCATTGAGAATCTTTGTGATAAGAAGAGCTTGACCGATTGCAGCATAGGAATGTCATTTCCTATCACGAGTATGTCGTCCACGTACAATACGAGGAAGACAAACTTACTCTCTGCCACTTTCTTGTATATACAAGGTTTATCTACGTTTTTGACGAAATCAAACTCTTTGATAACGACATCAAAGCAGATGTTCCAACTCCGCGATGCTTGCTTTAATCCATAGTTGGATTTAAGCAGCTTGCATACCTTCCCGCTGCTCCCACTAGCTACGAATCCCTCCGGCTGAGTCATGTACACGCTCTCTTCTAAATCAGCGTTTAGAAAGGCGGTCTTAACATCCATTTGCCAGATTTCATAGTCATGATATGCAGCGATGGCAAGCATGATCCGGATGGATTCAAGCATAGCCACTGGAGAAAAGGTTTCGTCATAATCGACACCTGGTCGTTGATGAAAACCATTTGCAACAAGTCTAGCTTTGAAAATCTCTGTAGGGTGTTTTTCGTCACCCTATTGAGATGGGAATACGCGCGCACTTGTCAGGCGTACTACAGATTCCCCTTGCCTAGGGTAGGCCGGGGTTTATTGATTGTGGGGATCCGAATCTCCGGCAGCCGCGGACTAAGCTGCCGTTAATTACCCCTCGCCTTTGGAGCGAGAGAACCTCCGATTGACGGGTTAAATTGGTCATGCGAACTCAATCTGCAGTGTACATGTGTGTTATTTTGGAGAGGGGGGTGTCACGACCCGAAAGTACGGAACATGACCGACACTTTAGGCTACGAACATCTCAAGGCGTACGTGCTCTAAGTAAGCCGAGCCCAGAAATACAAACCAAGAAAAGTAGTAGAGTGTAGGAAAAACCATATGTAAATCAACCAGTTTGCAACATAATATACAACGTCTAAAGGCGAGGATCACAACAGAAAAGGGAACTCAACAGCATGAAACCCAGAGAAATATAACGTGCGACTCTAAGGTCGAAGAATAAACATCACTGGTCTCTATCTCAAATAAGTACATGTTTGGTTGATGGAACTTCTAGATACAATTGAAATATAATATACAACGTATAATGATGGGTACGATACAAATAACCCACCTACTAGCAAGTCACCTGAAAGAAGCTGTGCCCGCAAAGCCGTAATGAAACCCGTACGGCAACACCTGTAAGAAACTGGGGCACAACGGGGGTGAGTTGCCAACTCGTGAATAGAAAACGATCTACGAACAGAAAATCGCATGTATGACGCAATCCTAGGTCATACGATCATAATATATAATCCTCAAATATAGAACCAGCAGCCTATAACAATGGCTAGGGTAACCATCTAACCCAAATGTAATCCCATGTGCCCGTGTCAGTGTCAGTGCCTCAGGTAGCAATGTATCATATGAATGATGTATGAATGCATGAAAAGTATGATCAATGTAATCAGAGTCTGTATGTGATCAATGTCTGTATATAGGTGGATCCCGTCCACGTGTCACCCAATGACAATAAGCATCATGCATGTAAATATGAGGATATAGTCAAAATCATGGAAAAACATCATGAAACCTGTGCCCAGCATCGGCACAAAACATAGCCTCAATCTCAATGTCTCTGATAAGTCTCACTATCTAGGGCGCCGTCAATCCAGACCAGCCCCTACCATCAATCTCAAGACCACGACGGTATCCTCCGGATATCCGACGCGTCGGGTAAAATCACCGGTCAGTAGTGCTCCCCTGCCAGGCTCAATGCCATCTCCTGCGATCTTCTTGCCCCGGGGTACCGCACCGGGCCCACCATGTACCCGCAATCGGCCTCATCCGCCTCTTCGAATCGGGTTTCACATGTCGCTCTCAGCAACGAGAAAACACATGGTGGACGCACTGAAATATCATATCAGGGGTAACCGGGTTTTTAAAACAATTACATAATCTTTTTGAAATACCCACGGTTCCCAAATCCAGAAATATCATAGAAACAACATATCTCAATGCGCATAATCAGAAAATATGATGTATGTGACATAACAATGAAGTGCAAGTATAACAGTATATCATGCAACATGGAATAAAAGTATCCACATACAAGGTCATATCCTGCAGCAATAATACTACTGTGTAGTGACATGGCAATTACCGATGAAGATGTGTGTGAACTGGCAAGTAAGTGTACGTGGTACATACGCATCATCGGTAATGGTGCTGGTGTCCTAACAACATGATATCAACAATAGAATATGAATCACAATAAGTATGCGATGCAGAGCAACAATAATAATGTGCGGGAGCTGAATACCAAACACAATGATAGCTAAATTGCATCTAATGTCATAAGAGTCATATAGCTACACCACTATAAGGCTGAGCTAGAGCTAACAGTAGGTAAGGGAAACCGCCTAACCTCTGAGTCGATACATATAAATATATATAGTCGGTGATCCCGCCTCGATAATATCACATCCGATACCATATCTCTATAATCGGTTATTCCCAAGTCAAGAGTGCGGATCAAACATCAAATTACAGCTCGTACGTAAATCTGTCGTACGGCATCCCCAAATCTGGGTACGGGTCAATATCACATTCGTCATATCATTCATCTGGTATTCTCTATATCAAATATCATAATCTGGGTACTGACCTATGTCTAGTACAAAGCTAACATCATCACTATGATTATGATCTGACTACTGATCGACAGTCTCGTATAAATCGATATCATCATCACATATCATCACAAGGAGTAAACATCGCCGAATGCGGCCTATCATACTAATCTTGTCATATCATATCATGTCACATCTCGTAACGTAATCACATGTCGACCATTTTATATATATATCACTATTCCTATGGCATTATCATCCCAAAATCTGCTAAAGCATCAAGACATATCTCAAATATGAATTTTACCATATCACCGATATCATAATCTCGGATCAAATATCATCGACTCATCTCAAACCCAAGTATCATCCTCAAATCCGTATGTGAACACATAGTCCCATACCCACGTGAACACATACCTATATAAAATCACATAACCACATATGAAATAAGGATGTATGCAAGTATGTATGTGTGTATATGTATGTGTAGTGCACCCACTACCTAAGGTTTCGTAACCTTTCACCAATCCAACACACCAATATCCATCTTACATCAATAATTAATCCCAAACAACATATATTAATTGTTAGTGTGTATACGCATCCGTATACATCACTACGAACTGCGGGGGTGCTATACGCCATCCACCCGACTTCTCCCCGTAGATATAAATCTACTCACCTTTCTTTATGCGTACCGGTGCCGATGTCGCTATTTACATCTCCAATGCCTCGACGCCACGTGGGGTACCTACAAGGATATCACACGCTAAAACACATGAAAACCATGTCGGAAACCAAAATGGTGCACGCTACGCCCATAGGTACAAACTTGTGGCCTCGCGTGCAATCACAGCCAATCAACCCTCTTCCGTTGGCGTTCAAACGCCACCCGACAGAAACGAATCATCGAATACCAAAAATCCATGCTAAACAAGTCGTAAATCATGCGCCAACTCAAGAAAATCAACCCAGATTCTACCCTGGTTGGAACCAGACAAAACTAGACATACCCAGGGTCAAGTTTACAGGTAAAAGAGCCGTGCACAAAAAACGAGGGGGTTCCCTACTGCTCTGGCCGCAAATTGCGGCCAGGGGGAATTTATCTGCGGCCGGAGTAAGGTGGTTGGGGCTAAGGTTTTGGGTGTTGGTTCCTATCTGCCTGCACATCCTACTGCCAAGTCAAAATTATTTTAGGGTATCTCGAGTTGTAGCAGATTCTATAAAGGTCACAAAATCGACAAAATCGCTAAAATACGCCAAGTCGAAACTTTCAGGTAACTATCTGGAAATCTGGGGTATTCTTGGTTAAACTGGTCTTAAATACACCTAATAGGGCTATACCAACCATCACAACCATCTCTTGGCCAAATCTCACTCAAATTTATCTAAACTAGCACTAATATACTTAATAACACTAAGTTTCAGTTTTACGACCATAATCAAGCAAGAAAAGAGTTGGGTTGCGAGATTATACCTCAAGGAAATCCTAGAATGTAGGAGAAGAGAGGAAGGAGGAAGGGCTGTTGCTGCTGGGGAGCTGCTCCATTTGCTGTTTCCTGGCTGCTGCTGCTTGTTATTCTTCTCTTAATCTTTGTTGTTGTTTGCAGCAGCTACTGCAGGGGCTGTTGTTTTGGTGTGAAGGGCTGTTGTTGTTGTGTTTTCTTTGGTGAAGTGGGAGAGTGATGTTGTAGTGTTTGATGAGGGTGTGGGTTGTAGTATATGATGCTAGGGGCTGTTTCTTGATGCTGTTGCAGCAGCTACTGCTGTGGTTGATATAGCAGCAGATGAAGGGGGGCTGTTTTGTGGCTGATGTAGCTGCTGATGTGTTGATATGGGGGCTGAAGGATGTGAGTGAGAGGGAGAGATGTGAGAGAGATAAAGAAAAAGATTTGAAGTGAAGTGGGGTTAACTCCTATCATCTTCACTCAACATTAAATGCAAGTCATGGCACATCCATCATGCCTCCTCTCTCTCTCTCTAGCTACAAGTCAACCCCAACCTAATCCAATTTTTAACAAAGCTCAACCCTTAATTAACCCACTTAACTTAACCAAAAGGTTTAAGCCACCATGGTCATCTAAGTATGGTTCAACCCTAGGCTACCATGAATCCAAAACATGAAACAAGTGTGACAAGTGTGGAAATGTTATGTACACATTTTGCACAAAAAGCCAAA